>OZ004718.1:43355215-44755474 GCA_963924515.1 Vespertilio murinus | reverse complement strand
GCAGCATTGTTCACAATGGCCAAAAGGGGGGAGCCACCCAAGTATCCAGCTGTGGTCGAATGGATAACAAACTGTGGCATGTGAAGGATATCACTCAGCCTTGAAAAGAAAGGAAATTCTGGCAGATGCTACATAGGGATGAATGTGGAGGACATCATGCTGAGTGAATAAGCCAGACACAAAAGGACAAATGCTGTATGGTCCCACTTATATAAAGTATCTCAAGTAGTCACACCAATAGAATAGGAATGAGGAGTTAGTGTTTAATTGGGTGCAGAACTTTCGCTTTGCAAGATGAGAGGAGTTCTGTGAATGGATGATGATGCTTACACAATGTGAATACTCTTAATGCCACTGACCTGTATGCTTACAAATGGTTAAAGTGGTACTAGACAGCCCTGGCCACGTGGCTCAGTTGGTTGGAGCATTGTCCTGTATACCAAAAGGTTGTGGGTTCAAGTCCCACTTAGGACACATACTAGGTTGTGGGTTCTATTCCTGGTAGAAGCATGTGCAGAAGGCAAGGGATATATGTTCTCTCTCTCAAATAAATTTTTTAAAAACACATATCCTTGGGTGAGGATTTTTTTAAAATGGTAAGGTACAAGAAAAGGGGGGAAAAAGAAATGGAGAAGAAAAGAAAGGAAAAGAAGAAAGGCGAATGGAAGGTAACCAAACAGAAGGGAAAAGGAGGGGAGGCAGGGGAGGGAAGGGGAGCAGAAACTACTACTTGTCAAGTTTGGGTACTGCTTCAAAGAAAAATGTCCACAATTACCTGAAAGGCTATTAAAATGTTCCTTGTTCCAACCATATATCCATGTGAGGCTAGATTTTCTTCAACCAAAACAGCATATTACAACAAACTGAACACAAAACAGATATGAAAATCCAGCTGTCTTCTATCAAGCCAGGCATAATAAATTTGCAAAAATGTAAAGTATATATTTGTGTTGGAAATATAATCCTGTTCCATAAAATATGTCATTTATGTTGACATGTAATGATTTTATTATTGCTATTTTTGAATGAATTAATAACAAATATTTAACCTTTTTGTTTCCATTTCTAATAGGGTAAATCTTCATAGATAACCCACATAAATAAAAGCACTTTAGGTTTTCAATAATTTTCAAGAGTATAAAGGGTTCTGAGGCCAAAAGAATCACTGGCTCAGCACATAGTAAATGCTCAATAAGCATTTGTTGAATGATGCTCCCTCTCCCACTCCTCCGTGGGATTGGGCCTTATTGAGTGAGAGGTCAGAACGCTCAGACTCCATGCTAATCACTATCTTCAATCTGAGGGAAAACTGCAGGAGGGAGGATGCTCTCCATCTGGTCCCCTCCCTGAGGCACCTGTTAAGAAACCTGGTGAGTCCTGGACCTGTCAAACATGCAGATCTGACTGTCATAACAATCATTGGCCAGAAATACTGTCAGACAGCCAACTGCACGTAAATGAGCTTCTAAATGAACATGCCTGAGGGTGAATTTTTTAAGAGTTACAAATTAAGATAATAGATGATTATGTGGAACATAAGTCAAAATTGCCAGAAGGCTGCTATCTCTTACATTAAAAACTTGGCAAACAGGTATATGTGGCTCCGTGGCTGGCCACTGGGTGCTCTCCTTGATGGCGTTACTCAGATTCTTACTGCCTTAGAAATTGCTGCAATTCATCCTGCATTGCATTATAATCCTGGATTTGTACAAAAGAATGATTAATGGAAAAAAACTCATTACCTGAGACACATTCCTGAGGTTTACAACAAAAGCCACCAAAGCAGATGGAAGGGCTGAGGCCTCTGGCTGGTGGAGCCAGAGCATCCTGCCTCTTTTGATCACTGACATTGATGGCATGGTCACTGGGGCATGGCCAGCAAGCAAGGAGGACTTCCCTGGCGGACCACCAGGCCTCTCTGGGTGAAATGCTGATTTTCCCTTTGACTGAGCAGCCCTCTTACATTCTCTTACATACACCCATGGAGCACTGCCCTGTTCCTGAGCACCCACCTTCGCTACGAGCTGGTGAGATGGCTTCCTCTGCTTGCACCTGTGTCCATGCCTTTGGCCTCTGTCTGGACACGGGAGCCCACTTAGCCAGGGACACAAGCAACGACCGAGAAGATGTGACAGATGCATAGCTCATCTCCCTCCTGGTGGAATGACTCTGGGATTTGCTCTCTCTGGGGTCCTAAGAGGCGTGGGTCACGTTGCCCATCATGGCAATCTGCTCAGTAACGGAGACTTTACAGCTTCCCTTAGACCTCACAGTTTTTCACTTTCCTTCTGTGTTTCCCAGAATCACCTCCCAAATAAACTTGCACAAAGACTTTGTCTGGGGGACGCCTCTGGGGGACCCACGCTAGGACTTGATTTAAAGAAGCACACATCAAAAGTGAGTCTTCAATTAACCTCTTCTTCTTTTGCTGAGTCCTTTTCTCCAAGATGTAATGGATGAGCAGCTTCTCATAAGCAAAGACCCTGGCTCCCAGCAGCCGGCAACATTTCCCAGGAGGAATCGGTGTTCCTGAGGCACAGCACGGCCTCATCAAAACAAAAAGGCAACCTACTGAAAGGAGAGGAAGTTTGCAAACAGTACATCCAACAAGGGTTTGATATCCAAAATATGTAAAGAAGTATACAATTCAACAACAAAACAAGCAACCCAATTAAAAAATGGGCAGTCGATCTGAACAGATATGTTTCCAACGAAGACACACAGGTGGCCAACAGGGCATGAAAAGCTGCTCAATATCACCAATTATTAGACAAATGCAAATCAAAACCACAATGAACACTCACTTCACATCTGTTAGAATGGCTATTGTAAAAAAAAAAGACAAGGAATAATAAGTGTTGGTAAGGAGGTAGAAGAAAGAGTACACTTATAAGATGATAGGGATTGGTGCAGCTACTATGGAAAACAAAATGGAGGTTTCTAAAAGTTAAAAATAGAACTACCAGACTACCATGTGATCTAACTCTTCCACTTCTGGGAATTTATCTGAAGAATAAAAAAAAATTTTTTAAATAAAAAAACACTAATTCTAAAAGATATGTACACCCCTATGTTTATTGCAGCATCATTTGCAATAGCCATGGCATGGAAACAGCCTAAGTGTCCACACTATACACACACATACACACACAATGGAATATTCCTCAGCCATAAAAAGAATGAAGTCTTGCCATTTGCAACAACATGGATTAACCTTGAATGTATCATGCTAAGTGAAATAAATCTGAAGAAAGTAGACAAATATTATGTGGTTTCACTCATGTGGAATCTAAAAAGAAGAACAAAATAAAACCAGAACAAATTCATAGACACAGAGAACAATTGGTGTTTGCCCGAAAGGTTGGGGGTGATGGAAAGAGGTGAAGAGGGCCAATTGTAAGATGGTGAGTAGTAAGTAGACTTTTGGGTGATCCTTTTCTAGGGTGCATAGATGTGGAATCATAATGTTGTACATCTGAAACCTACCTAATGTTTTTAAAACCCTCCTAGTGTGGCCTGACAAGAGGCAATAAAGCTCATTTTCCCCCGAAGTAGCCTGGGCCCTGCCTTTGCTGGAGGGCTGCGTCCCCTCCCTCTCCCACCTGCCAGCTGCCTTCAGTTTTCAGCACCCACAGGTCTCCGGGCAGAACTCTAGACGGGCTGGTTCTCACAGGGTGAAAGGCGAGAAAGTGCAGCTGGGCCGGCCGGCAGCTGCCTCCACCCAGCCTTCCTTCCTTCCGGCAGGATGACCTGGGCCCGGGCGGCCTGCGGTGCCCTTCACCCTGCCAGTCTCCCGCGACCCCGTGTTGGCATGTGCTTTGCCCCAGTTATCTGAGTCCCTTGATCTCCGTTTGCTTTTCTGGCCTCTGACCCCTGTGCCGGCCCAAACCTCAAGGGTTATCTGCTCTTTTGTCCTAGTCATCATTCTGTGGGGGCCGCCTCAAATGGCCACGGACAACTCACAAACAGCGTGAGAGGGAAAGAGAATTCCACTTGGTCAATTGAGTTAAGGTTAAAAAGCAAAAAGGTTACTTTTATTTTTTTAAGTAACTTGTGTAACTTGCATTGGCCAACCACTTGACCTAATCGACCCGTTGGTTCCAATGGTCAGCCTGACAGAACTGAGTAAACAAAGGGGAAAGCACGGAGGGTTCAAGGCCTCCACCTCCCTCCTGCTTCTGAGCTGAGAGTAAGAGAAGTGCTGCCAAAGAGACCAAACTTCCAAGCTGGTGTGTCAATAGGCAGGCTTTATTTCATAAGAGAAGATAGTCTTTTGAGGAAATGCAATTTCTCATGCCAAAATCACCTGCTTTGGAGTCTTAAAAATAGTCTGAAAACCTCTTTTAAAAAACAAAATCAAATTCATCCATAAGACATCCCTGCTTTTGTTGTATATTAGGTCTTCAAAATTATCTCAGCGAGGCTTTAAAAAGATTCAAAGAAAAATATAACAAGGATGGAAGACAAAAAAGTGGAAGAAAAATAATACAACATTACATTGGACACACATATACACATGTTTTACCAAACATGTGTATATGTTTGGTATATTTTTATAGACTCACCAAAAAAGGTTTCTGTGTTGGTGGACTAAACAAAATTGGGAATTACCAGAAAAATAAAGGAGAAACAGGAGATACTTTAAAATTATTTTATTTTTTTTTTTTTTTTTTTTTTTTTTTTTTTTAATTTTTATTTATTTATTTTTTTTTTTTTAATAAATCTTTATTGCTCAGATTATTACAATTGTTTCTCCTTTTTCTCCCCCATAGCTCCCTTCCACCTTATTCCCACCCCACCCTCTGCCCTTACCCCCTCCCCCCACTATTGTCCTCATCCATAGGTTATACAATTTTAATCCAGTCTCTTTCTGCACCCCACACCCCTTCACCCTGATAATTATCTATCCACTCCCTTTCTTTGCCCCTAATTCTATTATATTCACCAGTTTATTCTATTCCTGAGATTTTTAATTCACTTGACCTTCTTCCTCTTCTTAAGTAATACCTTTCAGCATTTCATATAATACTGGTTTGGTGGTGATGAACTCCTTTAGCTTTTTCTTATCTGTGAAGCTCTTTATCTGCCCTTCAATTCTGAATGATAACTTTGCTGGATACAGTAATCTTGGTTGTAGGTTCTCCCTATTCATCACTTTGAATATTTCTTGCCACTCCCTTCTGGCCTGCATGGTTTCTGTTGAGAAATCAGCTGATAGTCTTATGGGTGCTCCCTTATAGGTAACCAACTGCTTTTCTCTTGCTGCTTGTAAGATCCTCTTTTTGTCTTTTACCCTTGGCATATTGATGATGATGTGTCGAGAAGAATTTTTCTTTGGATTCCTCTTGTTTGGGGTTCTGTAGGCTTCCTGTACTTGTAAGTCTATTTCTTTCACCAGGTGAGGGAAGTTTTCTGATATTATTTCTTCAAATATGTTTTCAGTATTTTGCACTCCCTCTTCTTCTGGCACCCCCATAATTCTGATGTTGGTGCGCTTGCAGTTGTCCCAGAGGCTCCTTACACTATCTTCAACTTTCTGGATCCTCTTTTCTTCTTCCTTCTCCAGCGGAGTGTCTTTTGGCTCTTTGACCTGATTCTTGTGTTCTTCCATTCTGCTGTTGGATCTCTGCATAATATTTTCCAATTTAGTCAGTTTATCTATACTTTTTAGTTGGGTCTCATGAAGTTTATCGAGCTTTTCTAGAATATTATTGCATAACCTTAGAACCGTAGTTCTGAACTCTATATCCTCCATCTCTTTTGTTTGAGATCTATTTCCTTGTCTCGGCATTATCACTATTTTTCAGAGTTGGTAGGATGGCTTTGTGTGTTTGGTGTCCTATATAGCACAGTAGATCAATCTCCTCAGTTACCTGAGGTAGACACTCTTTGTGATCCCCTTTGTGGACTGCGTGCCCAGCTTTGTTGTAGCTAAGTCTCTATTGTTGTGAATTGACCTTCAGGCCAATTGGATGTGGGTATCAGCTGTGTCTACTCTGGGATAACTTCTGTATTGGAGACAGTCTTATAGGATCAGACTTGAAAAACTGCAGAAGCCTCTGCTCAGCTTGGATGGGGCGGAGTCTCAGGGCTGAACTGACAGTCTTGGCTTCCGCCCTGCCCTTGTGCACTCGCCTGAGTTTCCGCCTGACCGGCCCAGTTTCCCCAAGCAAGAGCGTGGGTGCCCCAGGGCTGGTCTCTGTAGTCTGGAGCTTCTGACTCCTTCCGCTACAGAGAGGCCGCCATCTTGTACATAGAGGCAGCGGCAGCCTCCGTGGTCAGACTGGAGCTTCTGACTCCTTCCGCTACGGAGAGGCCGCCACCTTTTACAGAGAGGCAGCGGCAGCCTCCGTGGTCAGACCTGGAGCTTCTGACTCCTTCCGCTCCGGAGGGGCGGCGGTCAGACCTCAGCGCGTACTTGCTCACGCGCGAGTCTGTAGACCCTGCCGGCTGCGACTGCGGCTCCTGGTCCCCGGTCTCCCAGTCTCTGAGTCTCTGAGTCTCTGGGTGCCTTTCTCTACAGTCCAGACCACCCGTATGAGCCTGGGACCACGGAATTTCAGCCGGGGTTGGGTTCAGTACAGTCCGAAAGGGTTCCGTGCAATCAGGGATTCCTCCCCTCCCACCGCCAGGCAGGTATTCGGCGGCCGCGTGCGCGAGCGTCTCCTACCTCAGTGCTTTTCGGCTCCCAGTCCGATCCGTGAGCCTCTCTCTTTCTTTCTAGTTGTAGCTATTCCACTCCGCCAGCTTTCCTGACGTTTTGGTGAAGTCCTTTTTGATTTTAGTTGTTTTATTAATTAAATTGTTGATGAGGCGGCAGCTTAGGAGACTGCCTAGGCCGCCATCTTGGATGTTCTCCCTAAAATTATTTTAAAACCTATATTTGAAAAAAGCCTTAGTGAGTTTTTCAAATAAAGCATGTATAAGCTCTGAACAGATAACCATATTGATTATTTTGACAAAGCAGATTGGTAATTTAAGAGTTTGAATAATTTTCTAAAAATATATACCCATACTTCAATTTTTCTGAAAAGTAATTTGACATTCATGAAAAGCCTTAAAAACATCCATTCTCTTTGACCCAGAAATTTCCATTTTAGAGACATATACCATGATATTTTCAAAAATTCAGACACAGGTGGGTGCTGAAGGTATCCACTGCAATTATTGATTCTACAAAGACAAACCTGGAAGCTACTGACATTCCAATAATAGAATTAGACATAAAAGCAAATTATAATATATTCATGCTAGAGAATATGATTCTGCCATCAAAGTTATCATGATGAAAAATTGTGCTAGATCTGGTATAATTTCTATTAAAAATATGAGTAATTTGTATATGCACACACACACGTGTACACACCACATACTTGTGAGATTGACATTCATGGACAATATATCTATGATATTCACAAAGGACAGAGGCCTGGAAAGTTTGTATATCTCCAAACTACCACCAGAGAACAGAGCTCTTCTCACCAAAAGAGCCTGCTCCTAATTGGCTGGCTGAGCTCATTCACTCAGTTAGTATGATTCAAATCCACACATCTGCAGTTTTTTAGCTCACTACATGCAGTGAATATCAGGATCATCCCAGGGTAAGGGAGATAATTATATTCATAACCAGCAAAGACTTTACCAAATACTGTGAATGAAGCAAATGGGAAGGGAATTACCCTTACACAATGCATTTTTATCTGCAGTGATTATATGTTGTTCATAGAATATTTATTTTTTATCATATATATATATGGCTAATATACAAAGTGTCCCCTCTGGAGTGTGACCAGGAGTTTGATCTCTTGCTATGATGTGCGCTGACCACCAGGGAGTGGAGCGGAGCCAAGGAAGGCCCAGGCTGGCAGCCTGAAGGCCCCAATCAGCCCTGATCGCTGGCCAGGCTTATGGACCCTACCTGTGCATTCATTTTGTGTACCGGGCCTCTAGTACATATTATAATATACAATATGTGTATTAAATAGAACATAATATATACTATATGTTATAATCATTGTGTATATTATATACTATGCATTTTAAACTTCTTAATTTCTCTAGTAAATCTATTATTCTTATAATTAGAAAATAAATCTTTCTTGTTTACATGTGTCCTTGTGTAAACCATTCCATCAGAACTGCTCAGTCAGTTCAATCAGAACAACCCAGCCAGTCAGGAGGACGGAGCCTCCAGGAGAGTGCAGAATTAGCCTGACACCTGGTATTAGCACTTTGGTAGAGCTTTGGGCGATCACGGACATTCATAGGAATTAGTCATTTACAACACTAAATGTAAAAGTTTAGTTACAGTATAGCATATAATTAATTACTCAACGAATCATACCAAAACTCTACTTGTTTGGAATTTAAAATAAGCTTACTTAACATCAGGCTCCCCATTATGCGTTTACCCTGGTCTTCTCCACATGGCATTTATCACAATTACAGCCACTGCTTGTGTGTGGGCTTCTTCCTGTGAAGTCTGTCCTCCCTCATACGTGAGAGCATAGAGGTGTCTGTCAGAGCATCACTGCCCAGCACTGCCCAGGGCAGGAGAGCAGCCAAGGCAGCGGCCAGGCCCAACCCCGTACCACCTGAGCCCCATTAGAGAACACAGATCCTGCAAGCTGACAGCTCCCCCACCTCAAGGACTGACTTCCTTCTTTTCAGCAGTTTGCTAGGGTTATGCAGACAAATCAATGCCTTCAGGGGTAACTCTCAACCCCTGGGAGTGAGGGATAAGAGAAAGCGCCCCAGCCCTGGGCATGGACAATTCTGAGCTTTCACCTGGTTCCTTGGGTGTCCACAGCAGGACTGAGTCACACACAGGCCCTTCCTTGAGTCTCCTTTCTTCCCTGCCCCACCGCCTGCTCCCTCACCCCAATGCCCATGGTCAGCAAACTGGGGCTCAGGAGACACATGCAGCTGTTTGGCCCCTTGAACATGGCTCTTCCACAAAATACCACAGCCTGGGCATGTCTATTTTGAAGAAGTGGTGTTAGAAGAAGTTTAAATTTAAAAAATTTGGCTCTCAAAAAAATTTCAATCATTGTACTGTTGATATTTGGCCCTGGTGACTAATGAGTTTGCCGACCACTGCCCTAGGCCATCTCAAGATAAACAGCTGCAGCCACATCCTTGCCTCATGGCCTGCTTTGGAGTGAGCCCAAAGGAGATAGTGGCTCATAGTAGGTTTTTAAGAAATATGTTTGAAGGCTACATGAGTGAATAAAATCTCACTGTGGCTAGTCTGGGTTAACAGTGTAGCAAAACCTCTTTCTCCTAAAAAAAGTGAAATTGTTGGTGAAAGGAATCAATAAAAATAAATTTGAGGACACTTGCATCTCCTGATTTTCATAAAACAATTTAATCCTATTCACATCACGAATTAAAACAGGTCTCCAAACCCAGGTCTTCATATCATGGTGGTATTTTCCAGGTAATTGAAATATCATCTCATCCGGGGAGAAAGCCACCATTTTCAAAGGGGTCCAGTAGCCACAGTATATTTTCCAACTCCCTCCTTTCTGAGCAAGTAAAGGTCATGGATTAAACTAAATCCGGAGTAGGAAGCAAATAGTTCATTCTTTACCAGTTGCCCTTCACTAACGAAATAGCCTCCGCTCCTCTCTTCACCAGCCTCCTCGCTTCTCACGATGGCTCCTTTCAACATCTGGGAACAGCTGGACGAGCTGGCTGTGCTGGGATTGGTTTTTGTACGGTCTGATGTAAACAATCATTGAGACACTGATTAATTTCTCAAGACTCAAAAATAATTAAGGTAACAGTAATCCCTTACCCACACACTCCCCCATTTCTACAACCATTTAAGGGGGAGGTGGCAGAGGTCAGACATAACAGTCCGCCCAGAGCTCCCATTACCGCCCTGTAGATTGTAAAATGCGCACCCTTGAGAGTCATTAAGGAAAAGTTCCTCCCGCTGCCTGTACCTGTGAGGGTGGAAACAACACCCTCATATAAACCCTAAACATCCATGTAAGCCCCGGGGAGCTGCCCCCCCCCCCCCCGTAGGGGCCCCTCCCCCCTCCGCTTTGTGAATTTGGATGAAGGATCACTATGACTGCGAGTCTCTCCTTCAGGGGAAAATTTCCCACTGTGAGCCTACACGAGAGAATTTTGAGAAGAATTGAAAGCAGGGACTCAAACATATATCCATGCACTCATGTTCATAGCAGCATTATTCACAATAGTCAAAGATGGAAGCAGCCCATGTGTTCATCAGCAGATAAATGGATTAAACAATGTGGTAAACAGCCCTAACAGGTTTGGCTCAGTGGATAGAGCGTCAGCCAGCAGACTGAAGGGTCCCAGATTCGATTCTGGTCCAGGGCATGAACCTTGGTTGCAGGCACATCCCCGGTGGATGGTGTGCAAGAGGCAGCTGATCGATGTCTCTCTCTCATCGATGTTTCTAACTGTCTCTCTCTCTTCCTTCCTCTCTGTAAAATAAAAATAAAAATAAAAATATACATCTTTTTTTTAAAATGTGGTAAATACATACACAGAATGCTATTCTGCCATAAGGAAATTCTGACATATGCTACAACATGGACGAACTTTGAGGACATTATTGTAAGTGAAATAAGCTACTCACTACTGTACAATTCCACTTATATAAGGTAACTAGAGTGGTCAACCCCCTTCGGACAGGAAGTAGAAGGGTGGTCATCAGAGGCTGGGGGCTGGGGCTGGGGAATTAGTGTTTATTGAGGGTAGCGTTCCAGTTGGGAAAGATGTGACCTTCTGGAGATGGATGGCGGAGTGGGGTAACCAGCAATGTGAATGTATCATTGCCACTGAAGGGTTACAATGGTCAACTTTATGTACCATAATTAAATAAAAAAGAATATTTAAGCACATGCCTTCACACTAAGGCTAAGAAACTCAGTGTCTGCAGGGACCAGGTGGGCGTCTATAATGATGAAACCAGATAGAAACTGTCTTAATCAACTCAGGCCACTATAATAAAATCCCACAGACCACATCGCTTACAAACAGCAGGCATTCGTTACAGCTCCAGGGAGTGGAACTCAGAGAGCAGGTGCCCGCATCGTCAGAAGAGGGTCTTCTTCTGAGAGCAGACTTCTTGTGTGTCCTAGGGGAGGGGCTATGGGCTCTGTGGAATCTCCTTATAAGGCACCATCTCCCCAAAACCCCATCTAATCCCATCACACTGGGGACAACAATTTCAACATACAAAATGCTGGGGACACAGACATTCCAACCACACAGAAGCCCTGGGAGCCATGCCTCGTCTGACAGAGCATGGAGGCAGTAGCTCCTGCTCAGCACGGCCAGCCCAGAATATCAGAGATGGTCACTGCCTACAGCTGGTGTAAGAAGCACAGGTAACTTAGAGCAAAGCGTCACCCAGCAATTAGGGATTTAAACACCTGCCAACAGCAGCAAGTGCCAAAGTCATGTGGTAAATCTGAAAATGGAGCAGCAAGAATAACAGGGAAGAGGAGAGGGGGGATTCGTTGGGAGAGGGTGGAAGTGCGAAGTCATCTACAATAAGAGCTTCCAAAGCCACATTGAGGAGTGAGGCTTGGTGGGTGGGAGCTAGGGGCTTAGGCAGCAATGATCCTTGATGCATTAGACACAGACTATATTGCCAAGACAGAGGGATCTGAACAAGAAACATGAAACTGTTAGAGGAACCTGAGGCAGTGCAGGTGGAGATCTTAGAGGAAGCAATAATGGATGGATCAGTGAAGATCAGAAAAGCATCCACTTTTTTCCTTATTATTCAAGATTCTGAGATCCTCCCACCAGTACGGCCCTCAATTTTTGTCACAGCTCTGCTTCAAGATCCAGCTTCTAATCCCAGCTATGTGAGCATACCTACCCCTCAACTGCCTGACCTAATTCTCTGTGTCTCTTCCTTGGCGATCCATCAAGTATGCCTGTGATGTTGGGCGTCGCATCACTGGCTGTGATTTCTCTGATTGTGATTCTTCATTGTAGCAGAATATTCTTCAGATGAAGAGACAAGAGGTCTGGGTTTCAAGGGCCTTGACATCACACTCCCCCACTCCCTACCCTGTGCATCTCTGGGCCTCAGCTCCTCCACCTGCAAAAGCAAGATGGGCTCTGGGGTTTTTGAAGGCTAAAGTTCCAACTTCTTATCATCCTGTCTGTTCCTCTAAAGAATACTTAGACACCTGAATGGATGACCAGGGGCATGGCACCAACTTGTTGATCCATGGGCTGAAGTTTCCTTTGGAGCTGGCGAAAGCCCTTTTGAGGACTGTGAAATGAAGGCATTGTTACTGGTCAGCCTGGACAAAGGGCAGCACTCCAGTAGGAGCTGCACAATGCCAGCAACAAATCCACTCCTACCATTCCAACTCCTCAGCTCAGGGGAAAAACAGATGTTCTTATTAAATTCCAAATCCCCTCTGTGGACCCTGTGGTGCCACATAGTAAAGGCAAGGTGGGGAGGGATTGGTGCAGCAAGCCAGTTGATGCAATGGAGATCAAGTGGCTGGTTGGTTTGATCAAATTCCCTTGCTTTGCTGTAAACATTTATGCTGGCATCATGCGTGTCCCCATGCCAGTTAGTTCTAGAGTGCATTAATCGATGCACTATGTGCATTGTGAAAACACAATGAGATTATCTGTTTGATGAATAAAGATCAATTGTCTTTGACAATAGAGAATTGAGGCAAATCTGGAAAACAAGCCAAAATTTCTACCCTTTCTAATGTGCTCAACAAGTCCTCATTTGAACTGTGTGAACCAAGAGTTCGCTTGAGGGAAATAAGATGGGTAGGAGCCTCCTCCCGATGGGGTGGTCAGAGAGGGAATTGTTGGGAACTAAAGAATGAGAAGGTGCCTGCCATGGCAGGAGATGGAGGGAACCACTCCAAGGAGAACACAGAGGAAGTGCAAATCCTAGAGGCAGAAAAGGATTTGACCTGTTCACGGATCAAAATGTGTGTGGCAGGAGGTCAGTGAGCAAGGTGGAGAGTACAAAGGTGTAGAGTCTGGGGGACCCATTCATTACACAGTACAGTAGAGGTGAAAGTTAAGGTTCAGATTCGATGCCACGTACGATGGAAGCATTACAAAGTTTTAAGTCAGAAGGGGGCATAATCCAATTTCTGTTTCAAAACTGTCATCGTGGCTAAGTTGTGGCAATTACACACAAATTAGCTGAGTAGAAGCTTCGAAGGCCTGTTTAACTCCAAGTTAACTAACTGTTTTCCAAACCAGTGTTATCACAGAAGACTCTGTCTCCCCACTGAGCACTTTGAAGTTCTATGATTCTATTCCAATCAGTGACAGCATGATAGAGGGCAGATCATCTCCAAAAGAAATTTTTGTTGCTGTAAATTTTGTGAGCATTCAAATAGAAATGTCCCCCTTTTAGATGATAATAATTAACAACAACAAGGAAAAAAAGACTATCTAATACTTAATGAATATACATCTGCTAAGCTTATGTATATTTTGCTATCATTTTTTCAGATGAGACTGAGGCTTTAAAAGTAATTTTCTAAGAATTATGTTACTAGTAACTGGTGGCTTCAGAATTTTTAGCCATCGTATCATAAATATATTCCTGACCATTACATCAAGCCATCTCAAAATCCACCTCCCTCTACAGTTTTATTTAAGACTAAGGGCCCAATGCACAAATCTGTGCAGCTTGAAAGGAACTGTAGGCACAGGGATGGGTCTTGGCCCATCCTCCTCTTCCCCACCTGGCCCCTGCCTGCCGGCAGCCCTACTCTCACTGCCACCACTCACAGTGCTGATGGCACTGGCCCCACTTGAACCCGATGAAGGCGCAGAGTAATTAGGGCTGGCACCAGCAGCAGGTACAAGTGGCAGCTGCTGCCCTAATCACCCCTCAGGAGCAGGGGGAAGTGGAGAAGCCTTCAGGGGTGATTAGGGCTGGCAACCGCTGCTCACACCCACTGATGGTGCCGAATGATCAGGGTCCAGCACTGGGCACCAGCAGTGGCTCTGGCATTAGCAGTGGATGAGATCAGGACCATCGCTGGCAGCAGATGCAAGAGGCAGTTGCCAGCCCCGATCTCCCGTCAGGAGCAGGGGGAGGTGAAGAAGCCTTGAGGGGTGATTGGCACTGGCAGCCACAGTTCACACACACTTACAGCACCAAGTGATTGGGCCAAACCCAGGTGCCAGCAGTGGGTGCAAGCATCAGCTCTGGCACCAGCTGTGGGTGTGAGCAGGGCTGACACCAGCAGCAGGTGCAAGTGCAGGGCGAGACCTTGGTGCAAGGGAGCAAAGAATTTTCAATAACCACCAGAGGCTCACCTTGATGACAGTGACTGGTGCCTCACCTTGATCTGGCACCCCCACTCACCTGCTCGACCATCCCACTGTGGCTGATGCCTGCCATGTTTTGCGCACACTCCCAGATGGTCAGCACACATAGCAACTGGTTGTTCAGTTGTTCAGTTTTTCCATTGTTCTGTCTATTTGCATATTAGCCTTTAATTCTATAGGATTCATGGAGAGTAATTATCTCCTCCTACCACACTGTCTGAATTTTCTTCTCTAAGGAAGCTCGGAGCCTAAAGCGGTTTGGCTCAGTGGATAGAGCATCGGCCTTCAGACTGAAAGGTCCCGAGTTCGATTCCTGTCAAGGACATGTACCGTGGTTGCGGGCACATCCCCAGTAGGGGGTGTGCAAGAGGCAGCTGATCGATGATTCTCTCTCATTGATGTTTCTAACTCTCTATCCCTCTCTCTTCCTCTCTGTAAAAAATCAATAAAATATATTTTTTTTAAAAAAAAAAGAAAGCTCAGAGTCCTCTTGCTGATGAGCATACATGCATATAGTTTAGTGCATCCTTTCTAGACAATTGGAGTCTTTGCTGTTAGCTGGAGAAAAACACCAACATGGAAGGTAATGAGATCTCACCACTGTTGCCCTTGAAACTTTCAGACTAATCTCCTGGTTGGTCAGGTATGAATTCCTTTGAGACTGACAAACAGCTGGATGCCTTGTTCAACTGCATTGGTTTACAAATTGGCCACTATGTCAAAGTTATGAGGCAAAACACTGTGAAGAAGCCATTGTATGGCCAGTTTAAAATCTAGGTATGGAAAAACATATATTTTCAAAGACAACACAATATCTGAATAGAGAAGTCCTAAAAGGTGAACTAGAAATAAAGTCATTAAAAGGTGGTCCATCTCACTGCTGACCAATGAAAGGTACACATGGTGTACATGTATCATTTTGCCTGCATAAGAAAGGGACTAAATTCTACTGGAAAGTGCTCTACCCAGCCATGTACTTGCTATGGCCTATCGTTCTGACCTCCCATGGCACCAGGATGAGCATGGGACTCAAGCTGAATGAAGCAAGAGTCTTTTCAAGAGTTTTTATGTGAATTGGAACTTGCAAGAAAGATCTTTATTTCTGTTCCTGTCATGAAAGTGTTGAGACTGTAAATTCTGTCAGCCACATCTACATACCATCCTCTCCCCGCCAGCACGCATGCATTCCCACCCTTGCTCCTCGGACAGCTCAGCAGTGGAAAGGAATGGAGCCATCAGAGTTACGCCACACGTTGAGAAACCAAGAGTTGGATGAGAATGGATGACATTCATATCACTGATTTCGGTTGTCCCCAAGTCCAGCTCAATCTATATCATTCCCTTCATTTTTATATCTGAGCCAATAAAAATACCTGATTTTCTCTAAGCTGAGTCAGAGTTCTGTTGCTGGTAACTAGAGACCTGATTAATATAGCAAATAAATATATCTTTTGGCCTCACCTATTTGTATTTACTGCATTAAAAAAAGGATGAATAAAAATAAACACTTGACAGGTCATATAATAACAATGTAAAGTCATGTGAAGGGAACAGCCAAGAAAATTCTACAAAAACCCCCTCAGTAGATCAGTATAAAAAATAAAAATAAAAGTGTGTTTATTAGAAGGAGTTGTCAGTAATAGAAGAACGGAAAAGGTGATTGAGAAGTCAGTGTTGACAGTACCATCCAAGTGCTGCCGAAAGGAACCAACTAGTGCAAATACTCCCGCTCTCCATGGCAGGACGGCCCTTAAGATGCAGCTGAAGACAAGAGGTTATGCCCACAGAATTCAACTGTTGTTTCATGCAACCAAGCCCGCTAGCATCCCTGGTGCCATTAAACATTCTCTTTGTTGCTGTTCTGATTCCATGCTCATCAAACAACTTTTTACCACTTAATTCAAATTAGGCTAAGTTGGCATCCTAAACTACTTCCTGAAGCAGTTTCCTCTGTCTGTCTCTTGGACAGGAAAGGGGAAAGGATCAGCATTTCTTTCTGAGTCTTGTTTTTTAATAAACAGCTTAAAATGAATATTCCCACGCCCTGGCTTGTTTGGCATGGTGGTGGAAGTGTTCACCCAAAGATTCATCTGTTCAATTGCTAGTCAGAGGCACATACCTTGGGGGCAGACTCAATCCCTGGCTCCCATTGGGGCATGCGAGGGAGGCAACCAATCAATTGGTCTCTCTCACATCAGTGTTTCTCTCTCTCTCTCCCCCTCCTCCTTCTCTTCCACTCCCTCTGAAGATCAATGGAGAAATGTCCTCTGGTGATGATTTTTAAAAAGTTAGTATCCCCAAAAAGAAACTTCAGGGTGGCAAAATTTTGGTTCTCTTCATAATAAAAGTATATAGCTCATCCAGTCAAAATGGAAACATAGGTAAATGCAGTACTCCTGTCCTCCAACAACCACATCAAAATGACAACTAAACTACAGAACAACTGTCATTCAGGACTGCCTGAGGTCTAGGTGAACAGAAGCCCTATAACTAAGGATATAAAGAAGAAGCCACATGGAGACTGTTATAAGGGAGGGAAATACAAATGATCCGATCCCACACCCATATGCAACAGTTAAAAAATCTGGAGGGATATCCTGGCTGTGGAAATGTCTCCTAAGGATGGAGGAGATCCAACCCCACACCAGGCTCCCCAGCCAGGGTTCCAGTGCTGGGCAGAGAAGTTCCCTTAACCCCTGGTTGTGAGAACCAGTGGAGATAGGGACAGAGGTGTGCCTCTAAAAGGGCCCATGTATAGACTTACTCAAACTCACTCCCTCTGACCTCCAGCCCTGGGGCGGCAGCTCAAACAGCCCCAGGAACACATGGGGAGGAACTGAATTGTCCAGCAAGGGCTGGAGGGGCAGGTTTCTCCCAGACTGAAGTACTGGCAGAGGCCATTGTGTCTTTTCTGAGCCCTCCCCCTGCCGGTTCTGGCTGGCACCGACCAGAGTCTCCATCAACCTAGCTAACACCACTCACCCAGCACTGGGGGTTCCTTGAGACACCACCCCCACCCAACTTGCAGGCCAACCCAAGCCATTTCCAGTGGCTTTTTAATATAAACAGCCTGTCTTGGCTCATGCTTTGGACTTTCCTATGAATCTCTCAATGGGTCATGAGCACCAAACGAGCAGCATCTGGCCTCAATGTGCTCTGTATCCCTTGCTAAGCAGCACCAGGCCCAGCACTAGCAGCAGACAGCCTCGGTTTGAAACTTGGTCTCTTCCCAGCACCTCCAAGCCCGGCAAAGTAGCAGCATCTGCAGATTGCTTTGTAGCTCTTTGGGGTGGGTCGGGCAAGGCATAGGAGGCCCCAAAACTACCATATATAGTGGACAATTTCAGACCACTCCAGAGTACTACCCAGCCACCTCCACAAGCTACACATTCCGGGGTGATCTCATTAGGCACCAGAGCCCTCCTACAGCCATTTCTGCTCTGTGGGATCAGCCCCCACACAGCTGGTCCTCCACTGTAGTCTTGGCCATTCCTCAAAGCTGGTTATACTGGAAATAAATCTCTCCCATTGTCATGCCAACAGCTACCAAAGCTCAATTACAATAAGAGGGAGCACACAGCCCACACTGGGGGCACACCTGAAGATCCCATTTAGGTGACTGGGGATGCTGAGCCATTGGGCCCTATAGGAAACCCACTACACAAAACCACTCTACGAGGACCAGGAAACATAACAGCTCTACCTAATACATAGAAACAAACACAGAGACGCTGCCAAAATGAGGAGACAAAGAAATATGTCCCAAATGAAAAACAGAACAAAACTCCAGGGGGGGGGAGGGGAACTAAACAAATGGTGACAAGCAATCTATCAGATGCAGAATTCAAAACATACCTTAATGAACTTAGGGGAAGAATGGATGGACTTAGAATTTCAGCAAAGAGATAAGAAATATAGGTAAATATGAAGACAAGAAAACATAAAAAATAACCAGTCAGGAATTAAGAATACATTATAGGAAATTAATAGTAGATGAAACAGAGGATCAAATAAACAATTTGGAAAATAAGAGAGCAGAAAATGCCCAATGAGAACACCAAAAGGAAAAAAACTAAATGAGGATAGTTTAAAGAATCTCTGGGACAACTTCAACATTATAGAGGTGCCAAAAGTAGAAGAGAAAGAACCTATTGAAAAAAATAATGACAGGAAACTTCTGCAACCTAGTGAAGAAAATCAAGTCCAGAAAATGCAGAGTCCCAACAAGATCAACCCACAGGGGTCTGCATCAATATACATCATAATTAAAAAGCCAAAGGTTAAATTCAAAGAGAAAACCTTAAAAGCAGTAAGAGAAAAGCAATTAGTTACCTATAAGGGAGTTCCCATAAGACTGTCTCAACACAGACTATGCAGGCCAGAAGAGCTTGGCAAGAAGTATTCAACATAATAAGAAGCAAGGGCTTACAACCAAGATTCTCTATCCAGCAAAGCCATCATTTAGAATCCAAAGTCAGATTAAGAGCTTCACAGACAAGGAAAAGCTAAAGGAGTTCATAACCACTAAACCAATATTACAAGAAATATCATCTTTAAGAAGAAAAAGAAAAATATGAATAATAAAATGGTAATAACTACATATCTATCAACAAATGCTTTAAATGCAAATGGATTAAATGCTCCCCTGAAAAGCCATATAGTAACTGAATGTATAACAAAACAAGACCCTTACATATGCTGTCTATAAGAGATTCACTTCAGATCGAAAGACACACACAGACTGAAAATAAAAGGATGAAAAAAAGAATTTCATGTAAATGGAAACCAAAAAATGTTGGGCTAGAAATACTTATACTTAACAAAACAGGCTTTAAAACAAAGGCTATAACAAGACACAATGAAGGACTCAGCAATTCCACGTCTGGGTATTTGTCCAAAGAAACCCAAAACACTAAATCAAAAAGACATATGCACCCTATGTTCGTTGTAGCATTATTTACCATAGCCAAGACATGGAAGCAACTCAAGTGTCCATCAATAGATACAGAATGGGTAAACAAGAAGCGGTGCATATGTGTCATGAAATAAGACTCAGCCAAAAAAAGAAGAAAAAAAAAAAAGAATGAAATCTTGCCATCTGCAATAACCTGGAATGGTCTAGATGGCATTGTGCTGAGTGAAATAAGTCAGACACGGAGAAAGACAAATGCCATATGATTTCACTTATTTGTGGAATTTGAAAAATAAAATAAATGAACAAGCAGACCAGGAGCAGACTCATAGATACAGAGAACATTTTGACAGTTGCCAGATGGGAGGGGGGTGGGGATATAGGTGAAAAAGGTGAAGGGATTAAGAAGTACAAACTGACAATTACAGAATAGTCACAGGATGTCAAGTACAGCATGGGGAATACAGTCAATACTAATGTGATAACAGTGTATGGTGCCAGACGGACACTAGACTTCCCAGAATGATCACTTGGTAAGTTCTACAGATGTCTAATCACTGGGCTGTACACCTGAAACTAATATAATATTGCGTGCCAACTGTTATTGAAAAAATAAAACTTATTTTTAAAAATTACACAGCTTAGAATGCTGGGTTTTAACAAGAAACATAAGGTAGTGTGCCTTGCATATCTCAAACATTCCATGAAAATATGGCTATTTTTGTGGAAAATGCTCCAAAATAATGTATCTGTGGGATAAGGGACCACCAGCCAAAGCTGCTCACTTGCACACAGGAGCCAGTCTCCCCTGGAATGTGTCACCCCGGTGTGCAAATTATTTAGAACTAAAAACAATGAAAGCCCAACAAACTCAGAAGAGTTTTTTTACCTGCCTAAAATGATCCTGGAAGGATGGAGATTGGGGGGGGGGGGGGATGTACCTCTTACACTATCAATAGTAAAAAGTTTATTATAAAAAACACACAATTGCCGAAACCAGTTTGGCTCAGTGAATAGAGCATCGGCCTGCAGACTGAAAGGTCCCAGGTGTGATAAGAAGGGGGGGGGGGGAGATCCAGATAGAAAACCTGCTTCGGGAAGGGAACTCCAGTATGCTCACCTGAGAACATATGGGTTGAGTATAGCGACAAGCATCCCAGCAGGAATCTGCTTGCTAGAATCCCCGGGTCCCCCTGTTTCTGCATGGCCCCACAGCAATCTGTTCACCAAATGTTTGCTCTTTCTTTTCTACCTGTGAATTGCCTACCTCCCCCATCCTTACATTTGTATCTCATTTTGCCTCACTGTTTTGGGGATTTTCATGCTAATGTGAATTCCCTGTGCACACATATTAAACACTGATTTTCTCCTGTGAATCTGTTGTGTCATTTGAATTATTTGACCAGCTAGAAGAATTAAAGGGGCTAAGGAAGATGTCCCCAGCCCTGACACTGTATAGCATGGGTTGAGCAGTGTTATTTGGATATGAAGGACTTTGCACATATTATTCACCCACCATAGTGCAACACTATTTTCTATTTTTTCCTCCCCTCGTCATCTTCATCTGTTTCATTTGTTCAGATCCTAGCTCACCGTCTTCTCTTGAGTTCCTCAGATGAAATCATGCTCCTCGATTGGCAATGTCCTATGCTTCCTTTCTGAATACTCACCACATTTTGTAATTGCATATTTATTTGTAATTACTGTGAGTATGTCACAAATGTCCATTTTCTCCTGTAATACTGTGATTTATAATAAAAATATGTATTTGATTTTTGTCCCCATTTCTGGTGCAGGGCTCTGAAAACCCTTGGAAATTTTATACCAAGAGCAATCAAAGCGCCTTTTTCCGGGTTGGTGAACAATGGAGAGTCCGCAGCCCGTCACTAGGGAGAGGGTCCAGCAAGGGGGGAGATGGAAGCAAGCACAGTGAGGTCAGGGTGACCCAGGGAAGGTGTCTGCCTGTCACTCCAACCTGGGGACGGACGAGGGAATTGGCTGGGACGGTGGACTCCAAGGCAAGCCCCTGAAAATTCGGAAATGCATAATCCGAAGACAAAGGAATTCCCTCTCTCTTGTTCCTTTTGCTTCGATCCTACTCCCTTGCATTCACCTGTGCGCCTCCATAGGCATGTGGCCCTAAAAGCCGCATGGTCCTTGGCCATATGGACCCCACATGCAATGGGTCGCAGCTGGGAACACAAGCTAAGCCAGCCAGATGCTGGCCTGGGCTGTGCAGATATGGAGCGGAAGTTCTGGGCAGCCCCGCTGAAGAGGAAATGGGACATTTTCCATGGTGGGGACCTCGGGAAATTCTTATCCCCAAGGCACCCCAGAAGCCCACTCCCACCGGCAACAGGTGGGGACACAGAGAGCTCGCCACGATAACAGAATATTTGACCCCCCAGTGGAGCAGCACCTGCACCTAACCCACTCTCAGGAGTTAGGTTGGTCTTCAATCATATATTCTGAATAAACACAGCAATTAAAACATTTTAAAGGATAATATTTTTTTAAAAAAACTCTTCAGTACTTGCATACAATTGAAGTAATTATAATTGTACTTACACACAACTTAGTACTTTTCTCTTTAAAATTAGATGGTCCTTAACCCTGGGTTGAGCTAACGCTGGTGGAGCATCCAGCCCAGGAGAAGTCCATTGTAACTTACCCTGAGCCTTGCTTTTTGAGACTTTAGCACCAATGGTGTGTCCACTAATCACATGGGATCCTGAGTAATTTGGCAGCAGCAGATCTGAGGGAGATAAAATGTGACACACTTCCCCAAGGAGTGGAAACCAAGCACCTCCTGAGGAGTGGGAGGGGCAGGCCGCAGAGGGTCCGGGGTAAGAAGCCTTGAAGAATTAACTGGCATTTATAATCTTCATTTAAAAAGCAATAACCACATCAACAAAGAAAAGGAAAGGAAAGGAGGAATGTAAAATAAGAGAAAGCAGTGGCTGATGGAGTGAGCGCAGCCTGCTGCTGTGGTGGCCCCTGAAATGTGTCCTGAGGGCAGGCAGAGACTGCTCGGGAATCCTTACTGTGTAACCGTTTAGAAGTCTAAAGGAGGGATAAAGGCGATTCCCTGCTCAGAGGCAAGTGCTAAGACAAATCCTTCTCACAGAGCAATACTTTTAAAGTGTTTTAGATAACTGAGATACAATGAAGATACAATTTCATACCCCGCTTATCTCACCTGATAATACAAAAATATGTTTTCTCATGAAGCTACTGCCAAAAATGAGAGAAAACAATTCTTTGAAATCTGTATAAAAGCCATAACTTTTGATTGTGTATTAATCTTACTAATGCTCTTTACGTCTAGACTAAGAAAGTTATCCAAAATGGACAAGTATTTATGTCAAAATGTTTTCTTAAAGCATCATATCTAATAGTAAAAAAATTGAAAACACGGAATTTCCAATAACAGAGAAAAGCTAAACCAACTACAGTAAATCCACAAGCTGGACTACCCTGAAGTCATTCAAGATGATGTTTTCTAGCAGGGTGTATTGTTCAGAGTATCTTTAATGAGTAACAAGGTCATGTGAAATAAATAAAGCAGGACATTTTATATAATAAAAGCATAATATGCAAATTGACCGAATGGCCAAACAGCGGAATGACCATCCTGACTACCATCCGGATGACCATCCTGGACCAAGCTATGACACCCACTGGCACCAGGCCAGCCAAGACAGGTGAAATGTGATTGGTTGGGGGCCTGGCCATCACCCAATGATCGCCCCACAGAGGGAGGCCAGGCCACTGACCAGCGGGCTGCAGCAGGTGGGCAGGGCCTTTCTCTGCAAGGGAGGCCCGGGTCCCGGGTGTCGGAGGAAGCTGGTACCAATAGCCGGGGAAAGAAAGGCCTATTCTTGCATGGATTTTGTTCATTGGGCCTCTAGTGTATATATAATTAAGCAGGTTTTATAATATACATATATAAATTTACATATTACTGTGCACACAAAAAATTGAAAATATGTGTTCACCATGATTGTCTTGAGGTGGTAAGATTCAAGTAATTTTTATGTGCTCATTATATTTTCCTATAGTTTCTAAATTTTATATGATAAGTAGGCATTAATTTCTTATCCAGAAAGGAAAAGATAATATATTTTAAAAGCCCTTTGAGCTAATGCACAAAAGTCATTAAAAATTAAAAAAAGAAAAAACTTGGATGAATGATAGCTGTAAATAAATCATGTTTGTATGACAGTTCTTAATTAGGTGGAAATAGCAGTACTTAAAAAAAACTTTCTTGGGTTAAGTTTTAAAGCTTTTGATTCATAAATTCCAAGCTAAGTACTAGAGCTGTCAGACCCCCCAAATCAATCACTGAGTATCCAGGCCACTTTATTTTATGACATTTTGAAATGTTATTTCACCAATTTAGGGACTGGAGATGATCAAGATGATAAAGAAGTGAATTTTACAAACTCTTCAGGCCAAAATTTATTTTTTCAAGGATGTATTTATGTTTCTTTCCTCTGAAACAGGGCAGTCTCTTCACAGAAGGCCAAGCCAAAAGAAAGATGTTAATGGCCCATGAAGAGTTTGAATAGATTTCCTAATCTGCAGGACAGCTTCAAAGGCGAGGCCCAGCCCCAGGGCCTGGGAGAGGGGAGAGGGAAGGGCCGGGAAGGGCTGCCCTGGAGAGGAAGTGGTTCATGGTCGTCCCGGAGGCCACTGTTCTTGCTCACAGTTGCTCTAACAGTGTTGAGGCAGAATATTCAACTGGAAAGAACAGACTTCGTAGACGGGTGTAAGCTTGGCTGAGCTACCTTCAAGCTACTACTTTAAATGTTTATGTCGCCTTTCTGAGCCTTGGTCTATCACTAATGCTGTACTAAGACTTCTTACAATTCTGTGGAAAAAAATCTCCACTTTTTAAAATATTTTTAATGAGTAACAATATAATAAAAGTGTAATATGCAAATTGACCGAGCTGCCAAACAGTGGAATGACCATGCAGACTAGCACCTGGACAACCATCCAGGGCCACGCTATGAAACACACATGTTTTTTGTGTGTGTTTTTTTCCCAATAAGATTTTGTTTTCAGTGGCAAAACCCTGGTGACCTGAGCTGAATACATCGATGGACAGAATTAGTCTAATGGGGATCGGTATGTCCTTGGAACAAAGAACCTCACCACAGAAATCAATCACTGGTTTGACTCCTCCCTTCCAAACTCTGTGACTGGGGGCATGACAGCTTTCTGAAATGATGGTGCCTGGCTCTGTAGCATGGGGGTAATGAGACTGCCTTCTCTCGGAAGAATCTGGGAGCAGTCACTGAGATCATGTGTATTAGTACGCTGCCTAAGCACTCAACCACCAGAGTGCTATTGTTGCTGCTGCTGCTGACCGTCTGCCTGGAGAAGCTGAGGAGGGCCTGGAAGAGGAGGAGATGTGTGAGGAACACCTTTCAGGAACAGGAAAAGTTTGTCAACATTCATACATTCAACACCTCCTTCGAGCACCTACTATGTTCCGGGCTCCAGGTCGGTTCTGGAAATCCAATATTTAACAAAACGGTCTCTGCTCCCGCACAACTTACATTCAGTTAGAGGAAGGTGGACTTTGAGTGATACGCTAGTGATAGAGAAACTGTGAAGAAAATAAGTCAAGCGGACAAAACCCTAATATCCATCAACAGTGATGTGAATCAAATATGGTATATTCATGAAATAGATACAGGAGGGAATAAGACAGAACCACAGCTACACACACAGCACAGGTGGTGCTCCCCAGCACAATGGTGAGTGAAGGAAGCCGATGCAAAAGAATATGGTTTCAGTCACGTAAAGTTGAAAAATGAGCAAAACTAATCCTTACTGCTGAGGGACCCATAGTCACTGGGGCAGGACTCAGGAAAGTCAGAAAAGTATGATCACAATTGTTAGGATATTGGGAATCTCTCAGGGGAGGTGAGGGGGTACCATCAGAGAGGGACATCAGGGGGCGTCTAGGATGCTGGTAATGGTCTATTTCCTTATCTGAGTAAATGTAAACAGGGCAGCTGATAAACTGCCCACAGATGTTTTAACTATTTGTCTGCAGGTATACTTCACAGATTTTAAAATGAATTAAAGGAAAAAGCAGATGTGAACACAGAATGAAAGTGCATAGAAGAGTTTGAGAAAGGAAGGAGAAATTGCACATGCAAAGCAAGGAGCTATTCTAGAAACAAATGCTCGTTGTAGCCAGAGCAGAGCTTGTAAACAGGGGTGGAGGCTGATGAAGACAGTGCTAAACTAAATTATAACTTTATGGCTGAAAAGAAAGAGTTTATCTGGCCACTGCTAGAAGAAGAAAAAGAAGAGGAGAGGGGAGGAGGAGGAGGAGAAGGAGAGGTGAGGGGTGTGGGGAGACTATTCGTGGGCAAGGAGTCTAACCCACCGCAGCGTGGCTAGGTAGGAAAGATAGGCCTGCTGTCCCTGGGTTTTGCAAGTGTGTGTTTACACATCACGTGGGAGGGGGAGAAAGAGATACGCTGTTCTGAAGGATTTACATTAGCAGTTGTTGACTGAAAATTAGTGTCTACTGGGTGTTTCTTCACCTAAAAGGATTTATTCAGGAAAAAGAAGGGGTTGCCACCCAGCACACAGACATGCACACACGTGCACACTCTGGCCTGTGAAGGGTATTTATCTCAGGGAAGAGGAAGCCAAAGAAAGGGGAAGTTAGAACCTTCGAGCTTTATTGTCAGCATGGAGCTCTTCCTGTGGAGCTCCCACGTGCTGTCGCAATTGCCAATGAGACTTCATAAGCCCTAGCTCTCCCCACAGACCTTCAGGACACATTGTGTTTTCCTCGTGACCCGGTTAGTCTTCATCACTACAGACAACAGGGGCGGGAGAGGGTGAAAGGACCTGGCTCCCGGCAGGCCCAGAATCCTAGGAAGGAGTGCCTGCTCTCTTGGATAGCTGTGGGCAAGTCCAGAAAGTTCATGTTTAAATAAACAGAGGTTCCTAGGGTTGGAGGCACCTGGCAATTCTTCCTTTAGAATAATCACGAAATAGCCACCTGGAAATTCACCCCAAATTTTCCAACCTACACTGAGCTGGCCCACAGCTGTTATTAACAAGCTGGCTGTTCTCTCTCTCTCTCTCTCTCTCTCTCTCTCTCTCTCTCTCTCTTCTCTCTCTCTCTCTCTCTCTCTCTCTCTCTCTCTCTCTCTCTCTCTCTCTCTCCTGTGATTTTAACTTAGAACATCACAATTTTTTTTTTCCTCGTCATTAGGAAAGAGGAAGAGATGGGCAGGACACAGATCATGACAAAGTGTGTCTTGCAAATGGTGGGAATCATCAAAGAACCTGAAATATCCAACTGGGTGCACTGCAGTGGTCACGGTGGCAAGGTGGGACCACGGGCACTCACCTAGAGGGAGGTTCTTCCCGTAATCACGTGAGATGCCCTGGTGTTGGCACAGAGTGGTAGAGAGGGCTACAAAGACCCTCAGAACGGGAGCTAGTCTGAGACAGTGAACTAGAGGGCGGGCAGTGGGCTGAATTACCAAGTGCTAAAGCACGTATTGTTGGGAAAATGGGCAGCAGGTGTTCAAAGGAGATGACTGTGTGTGCACTTAAACCTTTGATAATGGATTTTTTTGAAGATGGGGTTTGAGTTGGGCTGCGAGGGAGGAAGGGACAAGAGAAAGGGAGCTGGGAATGGTCAAGGTTCCAGGCAGTCTGGCAAGAAATTGCAGGTGAGGGAGGTGGCGAGATAAGGGGATGAGAAGCATTTCCTTGTGTGGATAGGGCAATCGATTGCAGAGTGATTACAATGCCTCAGAGGCATCACTTGAGTCCATAGATTTTCCTCTGTGACCAGAAATTTAAGGTTTATCTTCCCACTTTCACAGGCTCAGCCTGAGTCAACATTTGCATCCTCTCTTCACTTGTGGGTACCGGTGCAAAGTTCCTGCCAGTGTCCCCTTGGCTGTCAGTGGTGGGGAGCAGGGCAGAAGTGGAAGGTGCAAAGGGGTGTACCAGGTGGGGGCTGGGCAAGCTCAGGAATTCACCTGGGGTTAATCTGGTGCGTGTGGGGACCAGATGTCCACAAGCTGCCAGGCAGAGGGATAAGAACTTCAGAGCACAGACTGGCCACCCTGCTGGGCTCAAGGTCCCAGGCTAGAGAGGAAAATGCTGGAAGAGTTTGAGAAAGAGCTGAGTGTAAGTGTTACCTGAACACAGAGGAGTCCCAGGCATTCTCTGCTCCAGAGCAAATATGAAGTCCTAAAGCAGGTAGACAAGGCTAATGGACAGGAGGGACTCCCACAGCTCTGAGGTCCCTGGGGTGAATGGATTTACCCTAGAACACAAAAGCCTAGCTTTACACAAAGGGGATTATTTTTTATTACCACTGAAAGGACCCTGAGACTTAGATACCCATTCCACCTTGATGGAAATTAACTCAGGAGGGGTGAGTGAAGGAAAGCAACATTTATCAAATATTGGTTATGCCAGATGGTATGATAAGTATTTTGCAGATAAAATCTCTTTTCATTCTTATAAACCTCTTAGGTCAGTATCATGGATTCCAATCAGCTGTTAAGGAATCTTAGCTTCAGAGAGATTTAGCAATTTCCCCCCAAGGAAACAGAGATAGTAAGTGGTGGCCCAGAGCTCCAAATCTGGAGTGGAATAGGCTGAGCCTGCAGAAGGTGTAAGAAACTCAAATTGTGAAAACTGAGTCAAGAAGGGACTGTCTCCATCCTCACAAGCCTCTAGGTTCCTCTTCTCCTATGTCCCCATGGAACCAATGGTCAGACCCTAACAAGACATAAGTAAATCGTCATCTGGGCAGAAGACAAAGACCCAAATGGATCTTTACATTCAGGATAATCAAGATGGCACTTGTATAGAGCTTATTATTCCTGACCTGTAGTATAGGCATAGGTGATATATAGACATAGACATAGACATAGAAATAGACATAGACAAGCCATAGATGACAGTTCATCCTATGAATGAGCTTGTCAGATGTTAATATTATCAACTAGATGCTTTACAATTACCATGTTGTGATGAGGGTTAATTTAATGATGTATCACACTATACTAAATCACCAATCATCAATTTAAAGCACCTGTCTTTTGACACATGTAACATATTGTTCTGATACTGCAGAAATGCCTGCATCTCTAAGAGCTGATAAGCCTTAAAAAAAAAAAAAACATTTAAGGTGACAATGTTCTGCTACTATTGAGCATATATTTCTACCCATGGATCATTAAGGGGGGAGAAACTAAATAGGCACAATCCTATAAACAATAAATGATGTTTGAAAAAATCCTTTAAACAATAAATGATTAAAAACTCAATAAGATGATGCAGTAGTCCCCTGTTCAGCCTGCCCTTCTGTGCTCTCAGATGCTTAAGGATCTTTCTTATTCAGTCTGACAGTGCCCATACCATGACATTTGGGGGAGCAGGCCAACTGGAAAAGCAGGGGTTAGTAGGCCAGCACTACCCCACCTAGGCCCTCATTCTTAACATTCATGTTACTGCAGGAAAGTGTTCCTTCTTCTTAGTTTCTCAGCCAAGCTTCGGCATTACTATCCATCCAGGTGTTTAAGCCATAAGCCTGTTTGTTATCCTTGATGTCTCCTTACCCTCTAAATTCCTCCAATCGACCCTCCATGGTTCCCAGGACTTCCCCCAACCTCCAATCCATCACCCTAGCCCAGCTACCATCATCTTTCATCTGAGTCACTGCAACAGCCCCAACTGACCCCTTGGTCCCTCCTCCTCATTATTCCAATCTATATTCCACACAGCTGCCAACATCATCTTTCTAAAGTGCTAATCTGATTGTAACTTGATTTTCTTCCAAGTTCCATAGCCTTCCAAGTTCATGCTTTCCTTTCATAGCCAAATGAGATATCTAGGACAGCACTGCAGGAGCCCAGGCTCTGGCCTCTTATTTCTGAGAAATAAGAAATAAGAAATATCCTGAGGGAGCCTTGTGGTACATGTCTTCTCTCTCTCTTACTCAATCTCCAAACCCTCACTTCATCCCCAAAAATCTCTGATATTTCATTGCAAAGGTTTACGAAGCCCATAGTGGTTAAAAAAGGCTTTGGGTTTGCAGATTGGAAAGGAATTAGAGCATCTCTCAGTAACAACTTAAATTGGGTAACAATTTATGGGTAGAATTGTATCCAAAAAAAAACGGGTAGGTTGATGTTCTAGCTCCTGGTACTTGTGAATGTAACCATGTTGGGAAATAATATGCAGATGTAAACAAGTTAAGATGAGGTCCTTCGTGTGGGTCTAATATGACAGAGGTCCTTATAAAATGAGGGAAATTTGGAGTCAGACACAGACAAAGAGAAGAATGCCATAGGAAGACAGACACAGAAGACGGTGGCCATGTGAAGGCAGAGGCAGAGACTGAAGTTTTGTTGCCACAGCCAAGGAATGCCTGGGCTACCAGAGCTGGGGGAAGCGAGGAAGGATCTCAGCTAAAGGCTTCAGAAGGAGCATGGCGTGCTCACACCCTGATTTCAGATGTCTGGCCTCCAGAACTGTGAGATAATACATTGCTGGAACTTTTAGGCACCCAGCTTGTGGCCCTTTGTTACATCAGCCACAGGAAGCTAACACCCAGGCTTCCACCATAAGGAACCTACACATCTCTCTCTTGGGACCTGGCCTCTCTCCATGTCCCTGGAGAACACGCTCAGAACCAAGTTTGCCTCCACGAATTCCCCTCTAGGTTTCTATCTTCTTAATGCCTCTCTAGAGCCCATTTCAAAAAATATAAATCCTTTAACTCATTTTTTTCTCTGTCTAAGGAAATCACCTTTTACATTACTTTTCAGTAACTTAAACTTTCCTGTGTCATTTTCTCTCACCAAGACTTAGCCCAAAGCCTTCTCTTTTCAAAACCAAAAGTCTTTGTTTCTTAACCATAGAAAAACTAAAATTTTTTCTGCCCTAATTAAAAGCTAGATTTTAAAATATCACCTTTTTTTTATCCTGTAAAACTGTGTTATCACACATCTCTTTAAAAATGTATCTCTTTTCCCTCAGGATATAATCTAAGCCTCTTATTCTTTCATTCAACAGATAAGTAGGAACTTTTAAGTTGCATTCTCTGAGCTAAAAGTTCATTTAGATTGTGATTGTTCCAATTATCTATTATTGCACATCAAACCACCCCAAAACTTAGTGGCTTAAAACAAAAAGCAGTTATACTAGTAATTTCTCTCAATTTTATTGACTGACTAGGCTCAGCTAGGCAGTTCTTCTGTTCCATATGTAGGATACTGACTGTAGCTGCCGTCGGCTGGGGGCTTAAGTGGCTAAAACACCCAAGACAGCTGACTAACGTGGCTGACAACTGAGGCTGCCTGTCTACTGGGAGCTCAGCTAAGACTGTTGATTAAAATATCTACACATGATCACGTGATCTCTCCAAGGGTTTTGGGCTACTTAAGGAATGACAGCTGGGTTCCAAAGGGAAGCATCACAGGAGTGAGTGGATGTTTCAGCGAGAAAGCAGAAGAAGCCATGCCAATCAAGGGCTTATTCTAGAACTATGTTTCTGTTGTATTCCATTGGTTAAAGCAGTCATAGTTCCAGCACCAAGTCAGTGTGAGAGAGGACTGCCCAACAGTATAACTCCCAGGAGGTGTGGCTCACTGCATAACCATCCCTCGGGCAGTTAGAGAAGACCTCCCTGAGGAATTCATGCAGGTGGGGGCATTGAGATCTGAGAGAAAAGTGTGAGTTATCCAGGCAGAATATAGCTTGTATCAGGTGGAGGTGTCAGAGAAAATAGAAAGAGGTGAATGGACTTGGGAGAATTTCTGGAAGTTGTCTGGATAGGACTTCGTAATGGATTGGAGATGAGGAATGCCAAAGAAAGAGATGGCCAGGTAGGACTCCATGTTTTCTAGCTGGAGCACTCTTGAGCAGGTGAGATTAGGGAAGAAGATTTAGTAAAGAGACCCAAGAGTTCAATTTTGGGCATATTTTTACTTGAGATGCTTATAAATACATCCAAATAGAAGTGTCAGGCAGCAACAGGATTGAAGAGTCCTGAGCTCAAAAGCAATTGGGCTACTGATAATGTGTCTGCAATACAATCTTCTGCTTATCCCCCCAGAACCACCACTCTCCCCTCCCCCATGAACTCTGTGCTACACCCACATGAATGGAGTTCCCAACAGATGTCTTTGTTGACATCTAGATCTTTGCATATGATTCCCTCTGCCTCCCTACCCGCCTCTAATCTTCATCTGGCTAAATCCTTCCAGATTTGTAGATTTGACCCTACTTTTACCCTACACTACCCTAAATAAGGTTAGGTATGGCTGTCCTGGTTTCCCACAATACCTTGCCATGGCCCTTGTCTCACTGCACTCAGGTTACATCTTCAGCTCCTCCATAGAATATGAATTCCTTGAAGTAGGAAATGTGTCTGATCTAGCATTGTGTCCCTAGCAACAGTAGGCACTCAATAAATATTTATTGAATGAATCAACCTATCTCTGACTGCAGCCACTTCTTGCTCTAATTCATATGGAATATCACATCCAAAATCAAATCCTCTGAACATCCCTGGCCTCACACAACTCCCCTTCTCAAGAACTTCCGGAGCCTTCCCGGTGTTTACTGCTTCCAATGGAGATTTGGTGTCCTCTATTATCTCTTCTCTTGCTAAGTATATTGAAAGAGAAAGCACAAAAGCCCTAGATGTCTTGAGGTTAGGCTTCCATGGAGGAACTATAACAGCTTCTACATAGCATGGGGGATGCTGGAGTGGGGGCACGGGGACCTCACAGGAATACACACGGAGCCTCAGAGGTGCTAGCACAGGTATACAGGCAGAGGCATTCCTTCAGTGCCTTGTACTCACCTTCCTAGAGAACAGGCACTGGGGTCCTTAAGTCACTTAGTTCACATGAAAATAGACTGCTGGATGGGAACAAAAACATCTCAAGCTCTCAAGTGGGAGATGCAGGTTTTGTACCGACAGATACGTTACTACAGCAGACTTTGTTCAATAACATAACAATATTTCATGCCTAAAAATGAGTGAGAATGGAAAAATAAAACTAGATGCTAATGATAGGAACTGTGGGTTTAGATAAGCATATTATTATTGAGAAAAGGATGGCCAGATGAAATCTTTAACCTTGAATGGCCCATCAGCGGACTTTAGGGAGTCAGTGTGTATTTAGTTGTGAAGGATGAGAAATAAATAATTATCAATCATATGCAAAGTGCTGAGAATATATATTGTTAAAGACTGAATCTAGAAGATGAGGTAAAATTAGAGATTTAAAGGATTTTAGCTCACTATTAAAAAATCCCTTATGATACCCAAGTCTATCATTCTAGGAACAAGCTATAGATGAGGACTTAGGGGCTGAGTGATAAAAGAGGGCCTGGCGGGGTGAGGGATGCGGGCACATGGCCACTGTTTGAAATGCTAAGGTTGACTATGCCAGGGTTTCCCTTAAGGGAGATTCAGAGTGATGAGGGGTGACTGCTTGGTACCTGACTTTCTTGGTGAAGAGTGTAGTGCAGAGGAAAATGTACTTGATTAGAAATTCAAGCTCTGTAGCTTTAAAATGTTATGAAGCCCATCAACACCTTACTTTAGCACCAATCACCATCTGCTGGAATGCTTGTTAAAGCCAGAGTTCCTGATTCAGTGGGTCTGAGGGGCGCCTGAGAATCTTCATGTCTACCCAGGGGAGGCTGATGTGGGCCAGAAGCCACACTGTGAGAACATGCTTTTCATCATGGCTGCAAGTGAGAATTATTGTGGAGCTCTTCCTTTTATTTTTAAAACTGTTTACAGCATTGTTGGGATATAATTGACACATAACACGGTATACGTTTAAAGTGTACTACGTGTTGCTTAGATCTATGTATGCACTGTAAAATGATGGCCCCATTGCATCAGCTACCGCCCCAACCTGTTGTTAGCGGAGAATTGAATTTCTCTGTCGGTAGTGGAAGTGGGGTTCTTGGGGTACTGCTGGAATGGGCACTTCCAGAGTCTCTCCCCCGCCCCCGCCAGGAGGATTAGATGTGGTAAAAGGCTTTATTTTTGTGGCGTTACATTTCTCGGTGTAAAGTGCCATGTTTCTTCACCCAGTCCTGAAAAATGGGGTTCAGTAGAGCCAGAAGGAAGGCCAGTGTCCAGAGCGTCCATTCCATGGTGGAACCGAGTCCAGTACAGTATGGGGCTGATCACAGTCCATTAGTCCATGTGTGGAGTTAGCCATGTGGGCACAGGGGATCGGGGGGGGGGGGGAGAGAGAGAGAGAGAGAGAGAGAGAGAGAGAGAGAGAGAGAGAGAGAGAGTTCCTTTTTCCAGGAATTTAAATATTCAGGTTTTGTGTTCTTGCAGTGGCCATGCCTATCCTGGCCACTGGATTGTTCCTGGTGTGACAGACAAGTAAGCACCTTCCCACATCACCCAATCCTTACTGGGCATGCGTCTATTGTCCAGTCCCATCCCCAGCCATCTGTGGGGAACAGACTTGGAGAGTGATAACTGCAGCTTCCTGGCCAAGCTGGATACATGGCATGTCTACATTATCTGGTCTTCCCTTTCCTCCTGTCCTGTTAGTAATAACCAGGTTATTATAACGGTATCACTGTTGCAGAATTTCTATGTTTTGTGGTGAGAACAGTTAAATTCTATTCTTTTAGGAACATTCAAATACATGATACAGAATTCAGCTATACTCCCCATGCTGTCCATTAGATCCCCCAACTTGCTCAGCTTACAGCTAAATGTTTGTATCTTTGACCAATCTCTCTCCTCTTCCCCTCCCAATATCCCCCAGCCCCTGGGAACCACCATTCTGTTGTTTCTGGGAGCCTGTCTTATTTAGCTTCCGCATGCAAGAGGTCAGGCAGTATTTGTCTTTCTCTGTCTGACTTACTTCCCTTAGCATACGCCCTCCAGGCCCACCTCGGGAGCCTCTTACAGATACCAACGTTGGGGCCTCGCCCCTCGACCTACCGTAACGTATCTGAGGTGTGTTCGGGCTCAGCATGCTTACGACCTCTCCCAGCCATTCGAGTGTTTTCCCAAGCTGGGGAACTGCTGTTCTAACATGTGCCATTGGGTTGGTAAGTAGATGTTTCGTTTATTACCATAGAAAAAGCACCGAATTGATGGGCAGTAACATCGAGCCAGCACTCCAGGCCCACACATATTTCACCTGCTGGCGTGTGCCAAGCCTCGAAGGAACAGTCTCTCTCCAGTTCCGGCTTTCAAAAACAAAAGTTCACGGAGACCTGCTTCCCACCTGGTCCCCACTTGAGCAGTCTGTTCCCAAAATGCGAGGCTCATTGCCAACCTGGTCTCCCCGGGTGTTTCTTAGTGCGACCAGCCTCCCTAAATGTGAGAAAGCCCATGGCACTCCTAGAGAGGATGCTTCTGTTTGGGGCACTGGTGGACTCCACACCAACAGACTGGGCACGTGGCCCCTCCCCAGTTCTCCTTCACCTTCCTGGTAGGAGGCAGCTCTTGTACGTGGTGGCCCCCGAGAGCGACCCTGGGGGCTCCCGGGGAGCCTCAGGCTGGTGTGGCTAGAAATGAACTCATTGCTTTGATATCACTGTGTTTGTTTGTTTTTATACTCACCTCCTCTTTATGGCCAGAGATCATGGCATTTCACCTAAGATTGTAGTTTCCTTTTTAAATGAAGTTTCAGTTAGGTAATTAAGTCGCAGAGACCTACTGTGCACCACGGTGCCTGCAGTTAACCAGCCTGTACTGTGTACTTAAAAACTAGCTATGAGGGTGGATCTTATGTTAAATGTTCTTACCACAAAAACAAATAAGAGGGCAGGAAGAAACTTGTGGAGGTGATGACTACGCTTATGGTATTGGTTACGGTGATAGTTTCGTAACTCATCAAGCTGTATACATGAAATGTATACAATTTTGTATGCCAATTGTACCTCAGTAAAGTGGTTTTTTTGAGTCAGAACTCTTGGGGTTAAGCATTATCTTGTTGATTTGGTGTCAGCCACTTTAAAACTCAACCAGAAGTAGAAAGGGTGGTTGTGTAAACTAGTGAGTGGTAACCATGAAGAATGTGCGCTAAATCAAAGGAAAACAGCGGAGGGGCACTGAGGCAGCTGGGGCGGAAGTGCCCAGCTCTGCAGGCTTTTTGTCCTCTAGCTCCAGGGGAAGGACTCAAAATAACAGACACCCTAGACGGGAATGCCACCCTGTCCAGGTGCCCCAGCCACCGGTGCTCTGCTTCCATCGCGCCTGTCATGTACCTGTCCGCACCCGGCAGCCCCCGTGCACCCGCCCCAGCCAGCACCCAGCACTGAGAGACTGCCCCAGGCAGGGCCCGGGTGTCCTGGACTCACCCATGCACAGCACGCCCTCTGGGGCAGCTATGCTCCTCCCAGGGCACAGGGCCTCACCCATCCTGTGTCCTTCAGTCATTTACAAAAATGCGCCCTGACGTTTGTGGATTGCTTGGCTAATTTGACCCAGAATGGAATCTTGACCCTAAATGACCCTCCTATCTGAAAATTTCCTGTTTCAGTTTAAGGGAGGGAACAACTGCATCAGAAATTGTCCAGCTTGTGGAGAAGGCAGGGGCTTGTGGAGAAGGCAGGGGCTTGTGGAGAAGGCAGGGCTTGTGGAGAAGGCAGGGGCTTGAAGAAGGAAGAGCTCATGTATGCTTTCCGGAGAGCTCTGCTGCCCACCCTCCTCTGAACTGTTCTAGCTCGTCTGGGCAGATCAGGGGAGTAGCCAGAAAGAGGACAGGACAGAATTAGGTGGAAGATGTGAAAGGTCATCCTGCCCACAGATGCTTTTGGGGTGTGTGTGTGTGTGTGTGTGTGTGTGTGTATGATTAATTACTGAATAAAATATCACTTCCTTGTTGGTCTGCAAAACATAAAAGTACCCACAAGTTGGTAAAATATATATTTTATTTGTTCATACAAAGAAATAGTATCAATTACCAGAATCTCATTTTCCTAGAAACGTCTTTCTCTGTGTAAAATTAAATTGTGTTAGACATAGGACAAAATACGTGATTTAATTTTTGCACATGTTGGCTACTCTAACATCCAGGTTACAGGAGGCGCTGCTCGAATTTGCACAGTATTTCAGATTATGAGGCTGAATGAAATGCAGTCATAAATTAATGTTACAAAAGTGAAGAAAAAATCTCACCACACCTTTAAGTTTTATTGACCATCCTTTTTGATAAACCGAAAAGGAAAAGACAGTGACTTCTGCATCAACATTTCAGATACATGTTAAAGTAGAACCTTGGTTTTCCTTTCTTATGAAAACACCCTGGCAGGATCCGAGACTGTTCCTCCAACCGTCTCAACTTTATCTGTCACTCAGAAGTACCTCTGAGAGAATCCCAGGAGACTACTTCTCCCCCTCCATCATCCAATGCCGTCCCTACACCTAGATACCCTCCAGGTGCCACCTACCCAGTCAACAGACCACTGCACAAACGCGAAGAGCACAATCCTCCAACTTTTTTGTTAATGTTTTTGTTTTTAATGAGAAAGGAACAAAACTGAGAGGAATAAAGTGTCCCAATGACTACCAGAGTTTTTCCTGTAAACTGGAGGGAACACAAGACACATGCCAGGACAAACTGCCAAGCATGAGCTGGTGTCTGTCTTGTCTTCTGGCGGCTGAGGTTAAGCTGGTGGCCTTGCAGTTTGCTAGGCCGGAAGGAACTCCAGGCTCGCTTCAGTGTGTAGTCTGACTTCTCCGGGAGGAGGACCTGGGACACGGGCCCTGCGACAGCTCTCACGTGGCGGGAGTAACTGTGGGCAGAGGCCTGTCCGGGTCAGTCAGAACTGCAAGCTCACAGACCCCTCTGAGCAGACACACAGGAAGTCTGATTTATTTGTTTTACACAGAAAAACTTGCCCTGGTCCTTCAGTGCTAATTATCGACATCTGTTGGGATTCAAGGACTTGACCCAGAATAGAATCTTGACCCACTTCAGTGTGTATGACTAAATGACCCTCTATCTGAAAACTTCCTGTTTCAGTTTTAAGGCGGGGAACAAACAACTTCATCAAAAACTGTCCAGCCTGGAGAGAAGGCAGGGGCCAGGAGGAGGAGGAATTTCATGTTGTGAGGCCAATCTTGGCAGTGTCCGGAAAGAGGACAGGACACAATTAAGTGGAAGATGTGAAGACTGACTTTCACTTTATGCTGTAACTGAAAAGGTGTCCTCAGTTTTATTTCAACTGATATATATATATATATATATATATATATATATATATATATATATATATATAATTTATTTCAGATAGGGATAGAAGCATCAATGATGAGAATCATTAATAGGCTAGCCCCTGCATGCCCCACCCTGGGGATCTAGCCTGCAACCTGGGCATGTGCCCTAACCAGGAATGGAACTGTGACCTCCTGGCTCACAGGTCGACACTCAACCACTGAGCCATGCTGGCTGGGCAAACCATCTTCTATTATTGTTATTATTATTATTGATTTTTAGAAAGAAGAAAAGAGAGAGGGGGGAGAGAGGAAAAAAACACATTGATTTGTTGTTCCACTCATGCATTCATTCATTCATTCAATTCTTGATTCTTGTATGTTCCCTGACCGGGGATTGGACCTGCAACCTTGGTGTACCAAGCCATGGCTCATATGAGCCTTCCACTGGAAAGACGCACAACCAGGTGGCACCCTATGCAGATATCTTTGTACCCAAGCAGCAAGAGGGGGAACCATGCTGAGACGATGGCAGTTCCTTAGGCACAGGAGCTGCCCTACCGGGTAGGGGCAGGAACAAAGCTGGGCAATGACTAGAACATCTTGGGAATGCAGAGCCCCGATTCCCTTCCTCGCACACAGAACCTGGTGGGAACGCTTTCGCTGTTAAGCATAGCCTAGCTAGACCATCACCTAAAGACCAGTGACCTCTCTGATCAGTTTCTAAAGATGACTTGTTTTTCTCTTCATACAAAGTTTTCTAGCTCTATGGGGCAAGTTACGCCTTACAGCATACAACGTGTCCTTTGTAAATATCACAACCCAACTATTATGACAATGTGTGTATCTTTCCACATATGCCCTGAAGAATGTAGAACTCAAATAACAGTTCTTTTACGGTAGAAGCATTCTGGTTTAGAAAATTGAGAATAAAGTAAATGTGTCATTATGTGATATTGCTATGTGGTTACCCAATTGCTATCAACTAGTCATCATAAAAGATCCCCGACTCCTCTCTCAACAGAGAGGTGTGGGGGGAAGATTCTGCGTCTGTGGCGGGGCTTCCGGCAACCCCTGCGAGGGCCGGGCTGGGACAGGGGCAGCTGCGCCCGCATCAGGCAGCCCGGGGCCGCTCTCCCAGCCTGTCCTGGCAGGGGCCGCTCCTGCACCTCCCTGCTTGCTGTTGGCTGCACAGACCGTATTGTCAGTCTGCGGCGACGAGCTAGGGGTTCCAGGAGCGGAGTCCCAGACATCCAGCAGGACTTGCCCTCCCCTGCTGGCCGCCTGTCCTCCTGCGGGCCTTCTCTCCTCTCCCCCCGGGCTGTCAGCCCACCGGGAAGTGCCCTGCACGGCTGGCTCTGCACGGGCAGCACCTTGGTGGACGCTGATGGCGTGGGATGCGCCTGAGCCCTTCGGGTCCTGACACTGGCGCCCTGGGCTTGTGCCTATGGCTCTGCTCACCTGGGGATTCTTTGGTGTGTCAAGGCAGACTGTCTGCCTGGAGGACAGAGCACGGTGCGCTCGTGCGAATAGGGGAGACCGGCTTTATTTCTAAAGCAGCTCCCGAGCACCTCACACACGTGACCTGGGAGAGCGGGGCTAACGTTCGCATACGCGTCAGGCTGGTTAACGACACAGGGACTGGGGCACAAGAGGAGGCAGGGTCCTCCTTCACACGCAGAATCTGGAGTTCAAGGACCCTAGCACACGGGCTCTAAGGACGTGGGTGTCCCTGCCGAGGCGGAAACCCTACGTGCCGAGCAGGGGGAACGCTAGCACCGGGGCCTGGCACCTGCGTCCTTGGGAAGGGCATCGCGGGGAGGAGGCTGCTTTCCGAGGGCGGCTCCTGCCTGGTCGCCAGGCAGGACGCGGGTGAGAGGCCCACTCAGGGGCGGCAAGTGACTTCAGACAGCGATCGAAGGCTGCGTACCCGTAACAACGAAACACTCAAGTTGTGCTTTTCTTCTTTTTAAATATAAAGGGGAGGGGAGGGGGGTGGAAACGGAAGCACCATCAATTGTGAAGAAAAGGAAAAAAAAAGGACAAAACATTAGCGTTAAACACTTTGGAATGTTAAGAGATTATGAAGGTAACTCTACAGAGTGTGGCTAGGCAGCTTAGTGAATTAATTGCTTATGAATTAAAAATAAATTATTATAAAATATATTTCTGTACATTTTACATACATATAATCTCTCTCAATATATAAGCCAAGTGGTCGGCGACGCGGGCCAGGGTTGGGGGGCGGGGGAGGGGGGGGATAGGGGGGCCTTCAATCCCAGCCGAAGTCGTGCCCGGTCATCTGGTAGAACTTGCGGTTGAAGGGCCGGTAGAAGTCGCGCAGCCTGCGCACCACGTCGGGGTCGATGTCGGGGTGCGTCCTGCCCTTGGTCTTGCCCAGGCAGTGGGGCTTGCTGCTGCCCTCGGCCTTCTTGAGGCAGGGGAAGCCCTTGGTCTTGTTGAAGTAGAAGTGCTTGTCGGTGATGATGCGCTTGAGGCCCAGGAAGTCCTGCACGCGGCCCAGCTCGCCGGCCGGGTCGCTGATGAGCCGCTCGCCGCTCACGAAGAGCATCTGGCCGCGCGGGAAGTGGCGCAGCCAGTGCTCCAGGTGCTTGGCGTAGATGCCGATCTGGATGGCGCTCCACGACGTGTCGATGAGGCCCGCGCTCCGGTTCCTGAACGTCAGGCTCTCGAAGGTGGGGATGTCGGGCCGCTTGGACAGCGTCTGCGTGTAGTCCGAGATGGCCCTGGTCACCGGGTCGCGCACCACCACGATGAGCTTGGTGTCCTTGGACATGGCCGAGATGCGCGCGGGGGCCTCCCGCGTGACGAAGTAGCTGGGCGTCTTCTCCATGGTGATCTGCCCGTCCAGGGTCCTGGGCATCAGGTCCCTGGGAAAAGAGAGCAGGCCAGAGGCGGGTCAGAGGGTGAAGCTCTTTGGCCACACCTCTCAGTGTCAGCATTCCCAACCCCGCCGCCTCCTCATTGGGAACAGCTGTAGAAATACGAAAGAAATGCAAGCGGAATTTCTGAGCTGAAAGATGCATTACTGTCCCCCCTGAAGTTTGGAGGCCGGACACTACGTACCTGAAACATGAAAGCACCTTCTAGGAGGTGAGCAGTGAGGTACCCCTCTCCCTAAGGTCCCCTTCCTGATTCTGCCCCGCCCCAAACTCTGATGCCAGAACCAAGTGCCTCTGGGTGTGTGCCTTTCCCAAATAGTAGCACCTGGGGTCCCCCCAAGATTCCTCTGCCCACAGCCCTCCCCGGCCCGCCTCCAAGGGCTCCCCAAGCCTGGGCCAATGAGCTGCGAGGACACATCCCCCTTGCCCACGGGGCTGCACCAGCTTCACCACGGGGACCAGACAAAGCCCCTTCCCCCGAAATGTATCCTTGTGAGACACAGCAGCCAACACTCTGGGTGCAATCAGCTGAAGCATAAACTGTGCAAACTTGCCGAAAAATTCCAAAAACACTATACCGGTAGATTCCATTTTTAAAAAGGGACTTGTGTGATATCCAAATGCAGCATGAATTTAAGCAGACTTGTTACAACCTACAGTAGAAGCAGGCCATGACAACTGGACCAAAATCCAGCTTCTTGGTAGCAATTAGCACCGAGAAAACAAACAAACAAACAAACAAACAGACTCAATGACGGAAGACTGTATCTTATTTGCTCTCTGAGCCTCAGCATCCCAATATGTGAAATGGGAATAATTCCGCCTACTTTATTCAGTTGTTATGAGGTTTATAAAAACCAAAGCAGTTTGGCTTCACAGTTAAGGAGTGTTGGCTTGGCAATCAGAAGCCTGGGTTCAAATCCCAGCCCTGTCACTTAAAAACTGTGTTTCCTTGAACAACTTACTTAAACTGTTCTGGGCTTCTTCTCCTCATACGTAAAAATGAAGATGCTAATGCCGATCTCCGGTGAGCTTAATTAAAATTAAGGCAATTAGTGATCATAACATGTTTTGAACATGTCTGGCCTATGGTATATACCTGATATATCATCATCACTATGGTGTTCAACACACAGGCTCTTGCACATGATAGGAGCAAAGCTGAGCATGCGTGTGAACAGGCTCATCCAAAGGAGATGTGTTAAATAAGTGGATACTCAGTTTTGGTCACCAATGTACAATTTTCCATTAACTATGAAATAGATTTTTTTAAACAACAATTTTTTTAAAATCTTTATTGTTGAAAATATAATATATGTCCTCTTTTTCCCCACTAATTGATTCCTACCTGAGTTCGGGAATTAAAAAAAAAAAAAAAAAGACAATTTCCACATCATTCTTGAGCAAATATTGACCTCTCAGCAGGACATTCTAAACTTCCGGCTTCAAGCCACTCCTGATCTACTGAGACCCAGCTCCGATACTGAGCACATTTATGGAAATGATGGCATAAACTCACACACTGCCAGCGAGGGACTCCATAGCAAGGGCTCCCCCCCCCCCCCCCCCCAGGAGGTGCTAGCCCCGGAGGTCTGCCTGCCGCAGCCCCAGCGGAGGCTAAGCTGATTGACCCACTTTGCCCGTTAATCACTTAGATTAATGCAGCCGCGTCAGCAGGCTAATGTGATGGAGGATTAAAGAGAATCCGACTCTCAACCTATTCTGCATTTCACTCAAAAGCAGGGCAATTCAGATAAAGTCCAAGTTTTTAGCCAAGTTAAGCCTCTGTAACTGGACAGTCTACAAGAGGCTCGTAGTCAGAATTAAAGTGCCACCACCTCGTTGAAGGAAACCTGACCCAAAGTTGTTCAGAGCCATGCGGGGCGGGCGTGGGTCTGTCCTTTGGAAGCCAGGCCTCTGGTTGGGCCCTCAGCACCCCCACGATTCAGGGGTGTGGCCTGCATAGTCTCGGGTCCTTCACCTGTCCGTGCCCTGGCGTTCTCATCGGAAATATGGGAAACAGGATACTGCCCACCACCTGGCGTTTGCAAGGTGACTGTGAGCCTCACCTTAGTACCAGGCCTGGAGCCAGCTGTGCTAGAAAACGTACCAGTGGTCTTCTGCTGGCAGGAGCTGGGCAAGAAAGCAGGAGGCAGGGATCATGCCCGGGTCCCTCCCGCGATCCATCTTCACAGACGGGCAACGGGGAGGCTCGGCTGGATTTTGGTCCAGTTATCATGGCTCTGCCCTCAGCCAGCTCCAGCTCCAGAACAACCACAGAACCTCCCCGCCTGCATTCCCGCAGCGTCGAGGAAAAGCCCGGCAGGTCCCCCACAACGGCCACCTGGGCAGCTGGGAGCACAAACCACACCAGAGGACTGGTGCACAGGACACGGCAGAGCCTCTGTGGCCTCCAGTCCGGAGGCAGAGCCTCCTCAGCCACAGCCAGCCTCCCTGAGCCGTGGGCAGACCACTGCCTGCAGCCACCCAAGTCATCCTGGGTCCCAGCTCCAGGGACCCCTCTCCCCAGGATGGTCCGCGTTTGTACCCATAGATCCGAAAGCTCAGGGGCCTCAGGACTCCTTCATCATCACACTAACAGCCAGGAAACCACGGCTGTGACCCCAACTTCTCAGCCCTGGTCCAACCGAGGCTCCTCGGCGTGCTTGGTGGCAGCCAATGGGTGAGGTGCACAGCGAGGTTCCCATTGTTTCTGCAAACGCCTCCCACGCCCCCCTGCCGGCTCCCCAGAAGCTTCCAGGCAGGGGAGGGGAACAGACACACCACCCCAAATGCGTGTCTTCGGCACGAGGACCAGTGGGGCTAGCTGTGTGTAAGACTCAGCAGACACGGAGCAGCTCTGGACACCAAGCAGAAGCTGTCATTTCGCAGGAGACATTCACAGTCACCGGGGAATGTCCACCAGTGACGGCGTCCTCTGTACCAGGAAGAAGGCACGAGAGGATCTTTAGAAATCCCCTACATGGAGAAGGCGGGACTGCACTCTGCACAGCAACCTTAGCCTTGTCTCTTGTTTTTCCCCCTCGCCTCCGAAACCGACTGCCCCATCCCCAGCATCTTGGACTTTAGCTGGAGAGGGTATTTAACTTGGTTTAGGCCATTTGGGGGAGTTGCTCAGTGTACAGCAGGTATGCATACTTGGTAATAAGTAATCCTGGGACTTTCCTATGTGTGTAGCAGGTATACATGCTAATAAGTGTTCCTGGGCCTCTCCCATGTGTGCAGCAGGAGGTATACGTGTTAGTAAGTGTTCCTGGGTCTCTCCCGTGTGTTCAGCAGGTAGACATGTTAACAAACTTCTGTTTGTTTTCCTCTTGTTAATCTGTCTTTTCTTAGGATCTCAGCCAAAAGCTCAGAAGGGTGGAGGGGAATTACTTCTCCTCTACGCAGGCGCTGTCTCAGCCCCCCCCCCCCCGACCCCCCGCAGGCCCCCCCACCACCCAGGGGACACGGAGCAGACCGAGCAGTGAGGGGACTGCTCCTGGCACAGAGCCTTCGGACGGTCTCTGCAAGCCCCTTCTCCCCTCAGCAGCTCTTCCCCCACCCCCCACACCCACCCCTCGGTCCTGGAGCAAACTCCTCTGTACTCGCTTCCCTTTCCCCTCCCCGCGCTGGCCTCCTTCGCCCGCCCTCAGGCTCAACAGTGACTCAGAGAAGACTTCTGAGGCCTCGGCCAAGGGCGAGCCCATCCGTGGCCGCACGCCCCTCCCAGCAGCGGTCCAGCCCCAGAGCAGCCTCTGGAGCGAGCCCGCAGGGAGGTTGCAGGTTAATTGAGCGGCTCATTATGAAAGCCAATTTCTCAAACTGATAGCCATACCTAATAATTATCTGGTGCTGGGAGCCCGCGGAGGACTTTCACAGTGTTATCTGATTTCACCGCACCCTTTGAGGCTCACGGAGAGCATGACGTGCTCAGCGGGGCCGCTGGCCTGCCCGGCAGGAGCTGGGAGCTGGCGTCAGCCCCTGGGAGACCCCCTTCCTTTGCCGGGACCCCTCCTCCCAGCCCTGTGGTGTTCTTCTTAGTATGATGAGGAGCACACAGCACCGCACACCTATCATCCCTTTAAGTGCCTATTTTTTCTCTTGTTCATAGATTAGGATCTTAACAATAGGTATTTCAGTGCTAGAATCAGGTGACTGCAATCATAATTGTTCAGAAATGAGCCAGACTTTGGAACAACAGACTCTGAGGTTCACGTACTCCCGAGGCCTGTGGGGCCGGGACTCCGCAGTCATTGCCCAGCGCTCCCCGCCCCCCCGCCTCCTCACAGGTGGGCACCTCTGGCCTGGCACACAGGCCGCTGGGTGCTGTGAAGCCGGGGGGCTGGACAGTGGCCCTAGTGCTCCCCACAAGATGCTGGCCAGCCATGCAGGTGACCCCGGGACGGAGAGCAGAGGGGCTCCCAGTGCTTCGGGGGGACCGGGGAAGGCCCGGAACACTGGCTCTGAGCGCGGGAATCGAGAGCCGTGAGGCTGTCGGTGTGTTCCAGGATATTCACGGCAAAGTGACAGCCCCCTGTGGCAGCCAGCCTCACCCCTGCTGGCACCCGGAATCTCAGGGCATTTGAACTTGAAGCCTGGGCCTGGGCCTGGCCCCGACCACCGGAGTCAGGCCCGTGGGGCGAGGCCACCCAGACTCTGAGAGGACCCGATGCCCAGCGGGGTGAGCTCAGTATTCTGCGGCCTCTGCCAGTCCTTCGGTCGGTTATTCCGCTGATACCCATGGCCCCTCCGAGGAGACATCATCGCAGGGCGAGGTATGTGTGTGTGTGTGGGGGGGTGGTTGGGGGGAGGGATTGAGAAAACAATATTGTGAATGAAACTTAATGTTGTTCCGCTAATCCAAGACTTGTTGAGATAAAAGACTAGAGTTAAATGTAGAGAGCGAAGGGGGTCCTCTCTCAGCTGACAGCGGACCAGGTTCCAGAGGGAGGGAGGGGACGCCTGGTCGGTGGTCCACAAACTGCGGGGGACAGATGGCCAGAGCAAGCCCAATGCAGGCGCCCCGCCCCCCTCCACACACACACACCACACACACCACACACACACACACACACACACCACACACAGATCAAATACAAATGGCGCTACCAGCAAAACACGGGCAAGCTGAAGGAACCTGCGGAGGATGCGGCCACCTGTACGTCCGTGACAGCGAAGGGCTCACGGATGCATCTCACTCTTTCACCCAAAGCCAGACAGACACACACACAGGCGGCTCCGGGAAGAGCGGGGCCGCCCCAGGCTCGCTGACGTCCGCTTTGCCAGGGGCGGCGGCTTACCACGGAACCCGATTCACTGTAAAAAGACGCATGAAGCGAACATGAACTGGTGTCCAACATGCCCATGCGCCCTTCGCCCCCTCCCCTCTCCTCTCCAGGCGGTGGTCGGGAATCTCCAGCCTCTCCCGGAGGCCGGCTGCAGAGGGCCGGGCCGGGCCGGGCCACGGGAGGGGTCTCACCGGCCTGGCTGTCCGGCGTCCCGGCGACACGGTCTGCATGCAACCTCCCGGCCCCGGCCGGAGTGTGACTGGGAAGCAGAGTATTTTAAACCAGCCCCCGGGCCTCGGTGAGGAGGAGATTTGCACGGAGCGGAGCCGTGAAAAGCCCTGCGACTGGGAGGTTCTCCGCTGGCAGACGTTGCCCTGATTCTCTCCTTCTTTCCTCGGGCGCCGTGCCTCTCCCGGGGTCGGCAACTGGACTGGGGGGGGAGGGGGACCTCACTGCACCAGAACGGGGAAGAAGGCCGGTGGCTGGAGCCCGCCCACCCAGCCAGAGATGCAGAGGCACCCACACAAAGCAGACGACGGGGTGAGCCTCAGAAGGAGCCCACCACTGCCATGCTGGGGGGGGGAGCAGCCCTCTCGTACCCAGGGACATGGGCGCCCCTCTCCCCTCCTGCTTCAGGAGATGACTTCTCTGCTCGGTTGCAGAAAAACCCCTGTGTTCTGGGTTATAAAGGCGTATTTTCCTTTTTTAAATAGACTTGTTAACCCCCTATACTACCAGATAGTAAATAATCATTATAGGATCCAATCCTATGAACGTTGACAAATGCACAGGGCTGTGTGACGGCTGCCACCACCATCGGGAGCAGGTCCACCGTCCGTCCGTCCGTCCATCCGCCCGCAGCCTCCGAAATGCGCTCCCCCCCGCCAAGGCGAGGACAGAGCAGCTGCTCCCCTCGACGGCGGCTCAGCCGGCGGCCGCGTTCCCTTGTTTTGAGGGAAATATTGATTGAAATGAGAAAAACAGTCAGTAGAGACTTAGAAATGCTGACACGGAGTTATTGACTGCTGGTGGCACGGGAGGACTCGGAGTTCTGCTTCTCCAGGGCGTGCCCTGGCCCGGGGCCTCCAGGCCTCTCCGCTGGCCAGAGCTCCCAGGGCGGGGCCCGCGCTCAGCCTCAGTCCCTGCCCAGAGCCCTGGCCCGGCCCCCGAGATCTCCCGGAACCAGAGTGCGGCAAGGGAAGCCTCCCCAGAAAGCAGAATGGGGGGCCCAGGGGTTGCATCCCTCTCCCCCCAAAACTAACAAACCAGCAAAGCCGCTGACCTCGCTCCTCACATCCAGCCCCCAATGGGCTAGGAAATAAGCACACACACCCCCCAAAAAGGGCAAAATAAAGGGCCATTATTTCTGAGGATCCTATAAGCTATTAGATTTCAGTAGCAAAGCTCACACGCACTGGAATCCTCGGGGCCGGGAGAGAGGGGCCGGGAGCAGGCAGAGCACAGGGGACCACAGTGGGGGCGCCCTCACACACCTGCCTGAGGCCTGGGGTGTGAGCCGCAGGAGGGAGCCCGCTGTGCCGGGGACGGGGGGGGGGGGGGGGGGGCTGGGGCTGTGCTGCAGGCTTCCCAGCGACCGCAGGGCTTGGGGAGGAGGATGAGGGGGAGGCTGTGCTTGTGGGGGGCAGAGGGCATGTGGGACGCCTCTGTACTTTCTGCTTGGCTTTGCTATGAACCTAAACCTACGTACTCTAAAACACAGTCTCTCCCACAAACTCAGGTCTTCCCTGGGGAAGAGCAGGGATCATGCCCTCGCACCCTCAGCCCCACAACCGCCAGCAGTGCAACTCCCATCCCACCCTCTCCCCAGACTCGGCTCCCTCCATGGCCTGGGCTCAGGGCGCATGCTCCTCCGCCTAACCCACTCAGCCACACCGGCCCCTTCCCCCAACTGTGGGAAGAAATGAAACCTTCCCTCCCAGGTAAAAATGAGGTTTGTAAAAGGTGGCATGTCTTAGCCTAAGATATGTAGGACAAGGGAGAAAATATCAAACTTTCTGTCTTGAAAAAATGTTAAGTCTTATTTGATGAAAGGAGGCCCTTGGGCTGGGGAACTTTCTGACCACCTGGCAGAACCGGGGCCCAAACCCGCCCTCAGCCTCCATCCCGGGGCCCCCCGGGGAGTCCCCAGAGGGGAAGCGAGGGGCTGGAGACCGCAGAGAAGCCGGGGGTTTGTTTGGGGCTCAACTTCAGCTGAGTGCCCCGTCTCCCCGGCGCGGGGCGTCAGGAAACCCCCTCGGCTGGCTGACCCCCGTGGGTGAAACGGGCCACATGCTCACCCCGACAAGCGCAGGGGAGGCCGGCACGGCGGCCTCACAGACCAGAGGCCTGAAGGACCCACGCGGAGGCTGAAATGAAAACTTCCTGCCCGCAGGCGGCCAGGTGGGGGGCTGTGGCCTAGGCCGGCGCCTTCCGGGACAGAGGCCGGTCTCCCCGCACGGAGCCTGCCCCCTGTCTGTGCACCGAGGACAGCATGCCTCTGCAATGTCAGGGGGACCCCCTTCCCACACCCTGCAGGGCGCAGCCTCCCCCGGGGCAGGAGCCCACGGAGCCCCTGGTTGTACCCTGTCCCCACACGCCGTCAGTGTCGGCTATCCTGTGCCCCCCGATGGGAGGGGGGGTGTCTCTCCTTTCACTCTCACCCAGGCCCAGAGACTCCCTGCGTGGCTTCCCCGCCGCCTCTACCTGCCGCCTGGGCTTCCTGTGGCCCTGCCTCTCCTTCGGCTGGAACTTAGAGAACAAGCTGCAAAACTGCCCTTCTCGGGAGCATTTCCTCAGCCCGCTGGGATCTTGCTTCCTGGCAACGGTCGCCAGCTTGGCTCAAGTGAACTCGTGGGAATTCTCTACAGATCTGGACATTTTGTATATGGCCACTGGAAGGGGGAGGGGCATGGGAAGAAGGTGACTTAGAAGGGAGGTGACATGCGACATGGAGGGAGGTGACGTTTCCAAGAGGTGAACTCCAGGCTGCCAGGCAAACCCGAGGGGTGCAAACCCTGGAGGGGCCGGTCCGGGAGGGGTGAGGCCTGGAGGGGCCGGTCCGGGAGGGGTGAGGCCAGAGGTGCGGGGAGGAGGCTCTCCTCCAGGTGTCAGTGGGCACTTGGGACTCCAGGCCAGAGGTGTTTTAAAGGAAAAGTCTGGGGGGAGAGAAAGAGTGGGCGCCACAGTCATTTCAGGGCCACTCAGAGGGTGTGGGCCAGCCTAATCTCTCTTCCGTGGAGGCCAGTTCCCGGCCCTGAGGATCCGCCGCGGTCAGGCACCCCTACACTGCTCGTGTCCCTCCGCCTCGTGGCCTCATAATCACTGTGGGAAAGACAAGGCTCAGCCTACTCTCCTCCCAGCAGGGACACAGGGACAAGGCCACCCTCCTCCCCGAAGCCCTGAGGCAGCCCGGGCAGGGCCTGCTCCCCAGTGGGCCCTGGAGCTCCTTCCTGAGAGCAGCCTTCTCCCGGGAGGGAGGCGGGAGGCGGGAAAACGTGTCTCCGCACAGCCCCTCCTCCCGGGGAGCTCCCTCCTCGGTGGGAAGACTCAGCCCACCAGTTCTGAGCTCTCCTCTTCAAAGGGTTACCCTCCATCAATAATTATCTCCATTTGGGGGAGATGTTTGCATATCAAAGAACTCCTTTGGGAGGGTTTAAAATCGTTTAAGATGAAATTGTAAGTAGTCTGTTCCCAATGCCTCTTGGGTCTTGAAGCCCAGCAGCAGTGGCTGCCGGAAGTGATGTCATCGCTCATTAAAACTTTCTGGCCCCGCCCCCTTTTCTAAGGTAATGGGTAGGAAAGAAGAAAAACAACAAAGGATGGGATCCCCCAGACCTCCTCCTCCCCCTCCAGCCCCCCCTTCTTCCCCACTCCCAGCCCCCAACCTCCAGCCCCAGGATTTGGCCTCCATTGTCCCAGAGTTTCAATGCCGCTCAGAAATGAAAGGCTGTGAATGCCACAAGGGGGGGGGGGGGCACAAAAGAGCATCCCGCTCCTCTGGGTCAACTCAAGACGCCTTTCATTGGGGCAGATCCTCCCTCACAGGCCGGCACAAAGGCCTGGTTCCTGTTCCTGAGGGGCGGGTGGGGGCAGGAGGGGGGCGGGCTTCAATTAAAAGCTAATGGCCTTTTGTGTGGGCGCTCTCTGGGGCATCGCTCCTGTTTATGGCACATCCCCGTGCCGGGACAAATCGGTGAAATCAGAGTAATGCCTCCGTTTCCTGAAAAAAAAATATTTTTTTGTTTTGATCATGAGAAAGAGAGAGAGAAAGGAAGAAAAAAGCGTTCTGAGAAGCAGACTTTGGACAGTGAAATGAGCGCTGCACTGGGCAGAGGGGAGCAAGGGCCCAGGAATAAGGGGAAGGGGCCCCAGGCCCCAGGGCAGCGGCTCAGCCAGGCCCTCCTCCTCCTCCTCCTCCTCCTCCTCCTCCTCCTCCTCCTCCGCGGGGCCGCCGCCCCCCCTCGGCTGCTCAGTGCAGCTCCCTCTGGACCCACGCCTTGTCCCTGGGGGTGGTGGGCGCCTGGCTCTGGGTAGGTTCCTTCCCGACCGGGCTCCTGCAGTCTCCCCAGCTCCCGCGGCACCCCAACAGTTCTGGGTAACTCGGTGTGGGTGTTTGTAAGACCTTAACCGAGGCTTCCAGCCACTCAGCACCACCAGCCAACCCGGAGTGAATGAAAACACCGCAGGGGGGAGGGGTGGGGGGTTCCAGGCCCAGTGACAGCACTGGGCACTGGACATGTGACACTGTGGGCCCCTGGCCTGGCCCGCCACTGACAGGAGCCTGACCCTGGACCAATACTACAGGCTTTGGACTCAGTTTCCCTGTGAATAAAATGAGTGACTGGTTGGTTTAAAAGGGTTCTTGGGCTCTCAAATTCTCCTTTACCGTCTCCACCCTCCCACCATCCCCACTCCACCTCCTCCTCCAGCCAGCAGCAGTTTGACACAAGTCGGCAGAGTTAAAGGAGAGCCTTCATAAGTACTTGATGACTGAATTTATATGTGTATCTCGGAGGCATGACCACTGACCTAGACTCTCGATTCCAATAATTACGATGTTGTTATTCCTTGTGATTAAGCCCTTATCCCAGTTTGCCGACCACTGGTATAGACCAACCCCAGAGCATAGTTCAGATACAGATCAATCTCAAGTGTACCCTAAACCATACACCATTCATTATGTAGCCGGGTGCTGGGTGGAGTGGAAAGAAAAGTGGGTAGGTTAGGCTGTGTGGCCTTGGGTAAGTTGCCCATCTGTAAAATGGAAATATTTGTCCTATTTTACACACACACATACACATACACATACACACACACACACACACACACACACACACACTGAAACGCAAATGTTATTTGTAGATGAATAAGCTTTTACAGTACAAAACCCTACCTGAGAGTAAGGTGGAATGAATCCATTGACATCCCCTCGATTATCTCCTTTGCTACATGGCTCCAGATACCAGCAATATTTCGAGGGAAATACCGCTAAGGAAAGAGAAACTCCACATTGGTCCTTAAACTCCAAGTCTCATGGGAAAGGGTCTGTTTCCTGAGACTCATCACTGGCTCTATGGAGAAGCCGTTTGGGTCTTCCTCCCTCAGTGCCCGCCAGGACCCTGGGGACAGGGACCCAGCGCCTCTCCTGGGTCCCTCACTGAGTGAATGGGATGGTCCCCGAGTGGGGACTGAAAAAACACTCTCCTCCCACCTTCCTGTTCTGGCCGGCCTGCAAAATGAACAGCGTGCTGAGGAAATGTACAGAATTTATTAAATGTACAAAGTGTTATAAGGGATGAGAGCCACAGAGGCCCGGGGCAGTGAGGCTGAATATGCCCTGTGGACAAAGGAAAGGGGACAGTGACGGGATTTCAGAGGAAGAATGGGCAATTTGCAGGTCGCTAAAAAGAACAGCACGCTGTGGCAGGCAAATTCTTGCTAAGCAGCAGCGCAGAAACAATGGGGCACAGTGGGTGGGGGGTTAGGGTGGGGGGACTAGGGGGGAGGGGGGTTGGAGGAGGTGAGAGGGGTGAAGGAAATCCTGCTACCAGGCCTGCTGGAGCCTCCCTGCTTACAGAGAAGGTGCACACGGGCCAGATGCCCTCCCTGAGCAGGCCTCTCCCTGTGGATCCCTTAGGCAGGAAGCGGGGAGGGCTACAGGTTCTTACTGAGTGTTTTGTGTCTTAACAACCAGCGTAAAAATCAATACCCCAACAGGCATAGTTTTGGGGTCACAAAACCGTGGTCCCCTTTTACAAGCTGAAGAGGAGTGGGAAATGAGGCAATCTTTAATACAAACACAGCCCACTTTGGAGGATTCTTTCTTTTTTATAACATGGCAGAGAATGGGGTTTACAAGGAGCAAACCCCCCACAGCTGAGGGGGAAGAGGTCCGTCTAGGCTGATGAAAAGAAACAGCACCGGTGCTGAAACCGGACCCACCAGGAAGGCCTGATAGAATCACTCGCCTTCCTGCCTCCTCGCCGTGGGCCCGGAGGAGTTTGGGGAAAAGAAAAACCCATCAACTCTTGACTTAAGTCCAAGATAATGGCTCCATCCTGCTCCCCGCTTCCCTCCTCCTTCCACAAACAACCCCATTTTATGGTTATCAACCGAAAACAGTATAAAGTAAATTAGGTCAATAAAAATCTCGAGACAGAAGTTTGAGTTAAGCTAAAACAAAGGGAAATGAGTGCAAATAAACTTTTCTTATCTCAGGCTTTAAATACTTCAAGAACGTTTTAGAGAAAAGAAGTACTTTTCCGCCCAGAGAGAACATCCAAGGGATTTGTAAACTTGGGGGATCCGCTGACAAAGAAGAAGCTGCTGTTTCTTATCTCACCCTCCTCTTCGGCCTCAGGACTTTCCTCTTGCCAGTTGGCTTGACCCCGCGTTTGAAGCTGACCAAAAGGTGTCCTAAGAAAACAAGCCACGCGGCACCGCCGGTGGGCACTCCAAGGACATCCATCAAAGTCCCCCTCGCAGACCCTCTTTGGAAATCTCGGCTTGGGAAGCAGCGGAAGTTGCTCAGAGTCCACGTTCAGTAGGAGAAAAGGTAGACTAACTTCCCCAACTCCTCACTCATTCATTCATTTGTAAGGTCAACCACTTCTTATAAATTCGCAGCAGACTATTACACAGAGACCTGCTTGCCTCGTGTGTTTCACGTTGAAGGACAGAAGATGGTTGTGTTGGAGGCTGGAGCAATGATCAGATGATGTTATTTGAGGACATCCCTTCTTTATGTCTTACCTGCTATGAGAACGCTTTGGTGGATGATGGATACCTGGGATACTCTTTAGACGGAGTGCTCCCTCCCCACCCCGCAACTCCCACAAGGGGACGAAACTATAAGCACCAAAAGGAGATCAAATAACGGTTACTACCACTCAGTGGTTAGTGCGAGAGCTGCTAAGAATTACAAGTAAGATTAGTCTTTCGCCCTGCATTAGCCCGAATGAAAAACTAACCCTGTAACTATTCTTTTTAAAAAATATATATTTTATTGATTTTACACAGATAGAAATTGAGATAGTTAGAAACGTCCATAAAAGAGAAACATCGACCAGCCGCCTCCTGCGCACCCCCCACTGGGGATGTGCCCGCAACCAATGTATATGCCTTTGACCGGAATCGAACCCGGGACCTTTCAGTCCGAAATCCAACGCTCTATCTACTGAGCCAAACCGGTTTCGGCAAAAAAACTAACCCTGTAACTATTCTTACTGGTTGGCCTAATGACTATTTATAAGAACAACATGTTTGGTTGAAACGCATTGCCGGCTATATTTTGTTTTGTTATTTGTTTGCACTGTGAATCGTAAAGATCTTTATCTTCAAAAGAAATACAAGAAAAAACAGCCAAACACCAGGCATGGGACCCACGTAAAAATATGTGCTGAATGAAGGGAATGAGTGAGCAACGTGGAAAGCCCATGGCTAGGGGTCACAGGGTAACTCTGTAAGGAGAATTGGGGGCAACCTGGAATAATTAATTGCCATTCGGGCCACGTTTGAAAATGGTGATGATCTCAGTACCCGACGCCCAAAGTTAATTCAAGAGCAACATCTATGTGTCATCAGACCTATTACATTAAGTGACACAATTACATTAAGAGGCTCTATCCATAAAGAAGGTCTTGAACCCGAACCGGAAGCTCAAGCAAAGAACAAGCATGGCCTAAGACAAGGGCTCCTTATGTCTCCTGTGGGACAGGAGCAAGCTGCGACATATCTCACTCAGAACCTTGAATGCCCCACCTCTGGTGGCCTGAAATAAACCGTCTTCCCTATCAAACTAATAAGTGGTTGCAGTTAATAATGATGAGAAAATGACTCTAATTAGCTGATTTATATTAATTATTATTTTACTTATTATTTTGATTTAATGATTATTAAATTTTGTCTGCATTCCCAGGTTTCCGTCAAGTGATGATGGGGTAAGATACCCCAACGCCTCTCAGGGGAGCAGGAAGTAAGCCGACTAGGACTGTAAATGTAATATCTCTAAGGGGGGGGGGGGTCAGGGAATCGGTACATGGCAGATGTGTATGGATACAGGGATAATTCTTGCCCCTCCTGGGGCATACTGTGTATTGTAATGGAACTACTTAGCTTGGACTGAAGATCTTTGTCTGTATCTGTTTTTCTTAGGAATGGCGGGCAGTACTGGGAAGAGTGGAAAACAAGCTGGGTTGCCCTCTACGCAGCTTCCACTCACAGACACTCCACAAGCAACACCCAGAAGCCAAGTCTGCACCACCTCTGGGAATGGTGAGCCTACCACTGAAGTGAACTCGGAGCTCCCCACTTCCTTCCTCACCTCTGCCCCCAACTCTGCTTCACCCCAACTACAAGGCCCTACAATTTCTCAAGTGGGTCCTGAATTCCCTGCCCCCATAGACTTCCCTCCTCCGAGAGCATTCTTTCTAGCCCTCCTCCCTCATCCCTTTCTCAGTCTGGATTAGCAGTTCTTGCTTCCTTCTCCACATCACCACCCTCAACACACACACACACACACACACACACACACACACACTCTCTCTCTCTCTCTCTCTCTCTCTCTCTCTCTCTCTCACACACACACACACACACACAGTTAGCACAGCCTTTATCTATCTGCTGTTACAGTCCTGGAAGGCTTTGAGGATTGGATTGTGTCTTATTTGCATTGTGGCAAAAATAAATGACCGTTAGGTGAATAAAGGGTGAATGAGTAATGAAGCAAGAATTTGGATTTGGTCTCAGAGGCCAGGAGAAGCCGCATGTGCACGGAGGCGGGTGGCATGCTGTGTATTAGGAGCGGGAGGCAGTGCTCCCAGCAGCACAGTCCAAGCCGATTTGGACTTTTAGCTGGTGATAACCCTCCTGAGCCTCCTGAAGACGATACAAGAAAATATGAAGACATTTACTAGGTGTCTCCAGCGGAAGCCGCGCACTGCTGGTTATCTGACTCCAGCTTTTACTGCCTCTGAGATATTCTGCAACTCTGTAAATTATAGATAAGGTAGCAATGCCATAAAATTCTTGACCATCGGCATGCGAACATATGCTTCTGGGAGGAGATTCTGGAGCTTTGAGTCTCTACCTCCCATCACATGCTTTCTGCTTATATTTGTTTTTATTTTTTTTAATTGGTTTCAGAGTAAAAGGTGATGGAGAGAGAGAGAGAGAGAGAGAGAGAGAGAGAGAGAGAGAATCAAATCATTGATTGGCTGCCTCCTGCACACCCCCCACTGGGGATGGAGTCTGCAACCAGGGCATGTGCCCCTGACCGGGATGGAACCTGGGACCCTTTAATCGGAAGGCCAATGCTCTATCCACTGAGCAAATGGGGTAGGGCCCTACCTATTTTTATATTCATCTCCACATCCCTTTATTCCAAGTAAACGTACGTTCTTTTGACTTCTCCTTTGACCCAAAGGTTCTCTCGTTAACAATAAGTGAAATGAAATCCCTCACATGATCATTAAGGAGATGCATTCCTTACCATTATATCTGGATGAGAATCGCCATTTTACCTTTTGTTTTTAGAAAGGGATTCTTTACCAAAAAGATTGGGTTAACCATGTGTTTCCTGGAAGGGTGCTCTCCCGGCCCGGGCACGGCCCCCACCTTTTCTCGGGGGCCCAGGGCGCGGTGCCCTCTGTGCTGTGAGCCGGAGGCCGGCCTCCGGGAAGGCTGCCAGGAAGCAGAGGGTCGTGGCCAGCATCTGAGAGCCGCTTCTTGGGCCAACTCCCGGCTCCACGGTACGGCCGAACGCTTCCTTGTCTCCTTTGTCGCTCACACTGGATGTGTTTGTGGCCCTTTGGGTCGCGCTTAAAAGCCACCCTAAGTCCCTTTCCGGAATGGTGGCTACAAACCAATGCCATTCTGGAGATGTGACCGGGAGGAGTGACAGTGACAGAGCAGCTCATTTCAAACACATTCTGAAGGAAGAGAGTACCGCTAGCAACAGGTTAGCTGTGAGGACCACCTTCTGCTTCTAAGCAAAGGTGACACTAACGCGCCCTGAAACCAGCCACGGGGATTCCGGGAGCTTTCCGGGTGCTCAGGGTGGGGGTTGGCGCAGACTCCGGGTGCTCACCCAAGAGCTGTCACAACAAGTGAGGACCGTGGCTTCCGTGTCCACGTGTGAAAACAAGACGCTGAGGGAGGGGGAGACCAGATCCTGGGTGAGAGAGCCTCCCTGGCTGGAAAAGCCAGCTCCGTCCGCCTGGTGGGGTGAGGTGGGGAGGGGGCACCAGAGGCCGGAGGCGCTCAGGGCATCCTCCGGGCTGACAAAGCCAATAAAGATCTTAAGCTGCAGCTTTCCCAAATGAGTCCCTGCCCGGCCCCGGGGCTGGGAGTGCACAGCCCGAAGCCCCTGAGCAAACAGCCTCTAAGGAGAGAACTAGAGGCGCCTTGCGGCCCGTTAGCCCGCTGGGGACAGCAGCTGGACCTGCAGGACAGTTTCCTGGGCCAGCCAACTCACAGGTTACACTGTGCCGCCGGCGGCCTCAGGGTCCCCGTGACAGCTGGAGAGGGATCGGGCTGTGGTGGCTGCGGTGGCTGTGTCCCAGGGAACCTCAGGAAGTCCATGAATCCACTGGATTTCTCCCTGTGACACAAACACATGTGTCCAAGGAAGACCCTTCCCTGGCCGCTCTCTCTGCTGAGAGACGGTTCCCTTCACACTCAGCACAGAAATGGGGCCTATTAACTCTCACCACAGACCGGTACCCCGCCAACCGCCAAACAGGCAGCAAGGCCCACCGCGCAGCACCCTCAGCTTTGAGGGACTGTGGTGTCTGAGAGGGGGTGGCCCCTCGGCGCAGCAAAGGCACACAGCCCGGCAGCACCGGCCACCGCCTGGACTTGGCCACAACCGGGCCCTGGCCACCACCTGCCCCGGCCACCACTGGGCCCTGGCCACCACCGGCACCAGGCTGTGCTGGCCTGAGGCCTGGCCGAGAATGGCCTCAGGTCAGACAGAGCGGACCGCACCCTCCGGCACTGCAGCAGGAGCCGGGCTCACCCCCAGGCTCCCCTGGGCTCCCCTGGGCTCCCTGGGCTCCCCTGGGCTCCCCTGGGCCCGGCAGCGCTGGGACAGGAGCGGTTTCGGGAGCGCCTGCACGTGGTCCTGTGAAGCCACATACACACGCCGCACACGCCAAGCTCATGCAGCAGAACAGGTGCGCCCCTGGGAACAGCCCAGGCGCTCCGCCCTCTTCCTTGGCCGTATGGGGTCACCTCGAAGCCCTTCCTAACACTTTACCCCCGAGAAAGGACCGAACGCCCAGGACCCAGCTGGCTCACTGAGCCCCCTTCTCAAGCCGTGTCTGCTCCGTGTCAGAGGGGGGGGGGAGGCTGAGGGAGGTCAGACCGGGTTGCCCCAGATCAAACATCAGGCCGTGGTGAAGCAGAGACTTGGACTCGGGATGTTCAACTCGGAGTCTCCCGTTCATCCTGCTTCTCAGCACGTGAGAACAAGACAAAATGCTCAGATACAACAGCCACCCCGCGCCCTCCCTCACCCGCCTCCTTCCTAAGGGGACCCTCCCTTCCCTCCCTTCTGACAACCAAAAAGGCTTAATTAATTTGGGGGATTATATGAGCTGTATATACTTACATGGAAATACACTTATGTAAACACCATATAAACATGTACATGTAGAGAGATGGCCTCCGGACGTGGGAACTGAACCTCTGCCCTCATGCTCAGCCCCTGCAGCTAAGCAGCACACACGGGGATCAGAGTGGCCCTCCCCCGCTGGGTCCTCTGCCACAGTCCTGCTCTCTGTGGCTCGCTTAGTCCTGACGTTCCACCGGGCCAGGCCCCGCAGGAGGGCACTGCCCCACCCAGCCCAGCGGGGGGCACACCCCCAGCGGGGGGCGGGGGGAGGCCCAGGCTTTCCGCCGTGCACACAGGTATGAACACACGGCTGACACGCGGCTGCCCCTCAGCTCTCTCTCCCCTTCCCAGCACCCAGATGTGGGAGAGGGAAAGCGAGCTGGGTTTCCATGCGCAGAGGCAGACGTCACAGCTCAGGCCATCCTTAGCAGCGGGGGTTTCCCCAAGGTGTGCCGGGCTCCAACCGAGAAACAAGCAGGCTGCCACCGGGCACCGGGCACCCGGCCAGGAAGCGGTCTCCCCGTCCAGCTCATTAACCGTGTGGGATCCCGTCTGTGGGGGCAGCCCCGCAGCTGGACATGAGGTTAGCCTGGCTACAAACCTGGAGCGCAGCGGGCAAAGTATCCAAAGGGCAGTCAATCCCAACAGCCTCCTCCCAATAGCCTCCTCCCATCATCCTCCTCCTATCAGCCTCCCAACAGCATCCTCCCATCAGCCTCCTCCCATCAGCCTCCTCCCATCAGCATCCTCCCATCATCCTCCCAACAGCCTCCTCCCAATAGCATCCTCCCATCAGCCTCCTCCCATCAGCCTCCTCCCAACAGCATCCTCCCATCAGCCTCCTCCCATCAGCCTCCTCCCATCAGCATCCTCCCATCATCCTCCCAACAGCCTCCTCCCAATAGCATCCTCCCATCAGCCTCCTCCCATCAGCCTCCTCCCATCAGCCTCCTCCCAACAGCATCCTCCCATCAGCCTCCTCCCATCAGCCTCCTCCCAACAGCATCCTCCCAACAGCATCCTCCCAACCATCCTCCCAATAGCAACCTCCCAACAGCATCCTCCCATCAGCCTCCTCCCATCAGCCTCCTCCCAACAGCATCCTCCCATCATCCTCCCATCATCCTCCTCCCATCAGCCTCCTCCCAACCATCCTCCCATCAGCCTCCTCCCATCAGCCTCCTCCCATCAGCATCCTCCCATCAGCCTCCTCCCATCAGCATCCTCCCAACCATCCTCCCATCAGCCTCCTCCCATCAGCATCCTCCCATCAGCCTCCTCCCATCAGCCTCCTCCCATCAGCCTCCTCCCATCAGCCTCCTCCCAACAGCATCCTCCCAACATCATCCTCCCATCAACATCCTCCCAACATCATCCTCCAATCAGCATCCTCCAATCAGCATCCTCCAATCAGCATCCTCCCATCAGCATCCTCCCATCAGCATCCTCCCAACAGCATCCTCCCAATAGCATCCTCCAGGTCTCCACACGGCCGGCCCCTTCTTTGCATTTTCTCTTCTGAACACACACACACACACACACACACACACACACACACACACACTCATGCCTGCGCACACACCATCCCTGCGAATGCCCTGCGCAGAGGGCTGAGCCGCAGTAAGGAGGGCAGCAGGCGCTAAGCACACACTCAGAACAGGTGTGTGCCTGCAGAGCCACCACTTAATTGCCGGGCTGGGCACCTTGGCACCGGCAGGCGGGCCCTCTCAGCCTCTAAGAATGCTGAGGCGGAGCGTCCACGGGCTGCTCCCTGCGTAGGTCCGCGGCGCGGCCAAGTGGAATTTCTAATTACATGGCTGCAGGCTGCACCCTAATGAGAGGCTCCGTCCTGGCAGGCAGACAGCAACCGGCCTGAGGACCTGGGTCCCGGAACATCCGAGAGGATCCCAGCTCCCTGATCACCAGCAAAAGCAATTCCTGTGAACGCCACTCCACGGCAGTTTATAAATTCCCCTCCCTGCTGAGATACTTGAGAGAGAGAAAGGCGCAGGATAACCTGTTACCCGTGGTGGCCAGGCGCGCTGACAAGACACCAATCCCGCGATGCTGCCCGACCTCACCCGCATTTTCCCTCCTCGGTCTCTCCCGGCTTCCACCACACTTTTCATGCCGACCTCCCTGCCCCTCCCCGTGGATTCCCCCTGCCAAGAAGACCCCTCCCCTCTTGATCTTCCCATGAGCTCCATTTATCTGTCAGGACCTTGCTTGGGTTGTCACCTCCTCTCGGAAGCCTTCCAGGGAGACCCTCCCCCACCTAGACATTTAATCGCTCCTCGCCGCGTTTCAGTGCCTGGAACTCCGTTTCTCTGTGGGCCGCGGCCCACCGCACGTGGCCTTGGCCCCCCTCTGCTGCTGGGTGCGCCATGCCCCACCCTCCTTAGCTGTCTCTACCTGCCCTCACTCTCACGCTCCAGAGTCAGTCTCCCCAAGACAGAGCGCCCCCCCCCGTACCCCTTCACCCCGAGAACACACGAACTGCCTCTCTGACCCTCCTCTTCCTCTGACGTCTTCGTTCTGGTCACAGTGGCATCTCACCGACCATAAGCACCCTCCTCTGCTCAGGCTTCCGCTCAGCGTCCTCTCCAACAAGCCTCCCGCTGGCACAGCGCCTTTCTCCCGCCGCCTCTTCCCGCAGCGCCACCCCTCCCTCTGTCTTACTGCTTGTCATGGCTCCATCACTGGGCGAGACCTTCTATTTTTTTTATTATTAAATATATTTTTATTGATATTTTTTATAGAGAGGAAGGGAGAGAGCTAGAGAGCTAGAAACGTCGATGAGAGAGAAACATCGACCAGGTGCCTCTTACACACCCGCCACCGGGGATGTGCCCACAACCAATGTACATGCCCTTGACCGGAATCGAACCCGGGACCCTTCAGTCCGCAGACCGACGCTCTACCACTGAGCCAAACCGGTTTCGGCGAGACCTTCTATTTTTATTAGTTTACTTGTTTATTTGTTTCCTGTCCATCTCCCCAGTAGAATGTCAGTAGCATGAGGGCAGGGTCAGTGCTAATAAAACAGGCAATAAAATCCATGAGATGAATCAAGCTTTGCATCTGCAGAGCCTGGCATAGAACAGATGCTCAATAAATGAATAAAATCAATATGCAACTATAAGAAATAACACTGATACCTGTGGACATACAAACACAGGGACACTAAGAGCGACACAGAATGGACCGGATCCCTCCCCAGCGCTCGGTCCCCATTGCTGAATTCCAATGGACAGTATAATCCCCAAGGTCCCAGGGCCGGTCCCCTCCAGACTGTCCCCTCAACACGCTCCACTGAGGAGAGAGGCGCCAAATGATCTGACCATGGAAGCAAAATGCACCAAATCCAAATTCGAATAGAACTGACAAGCAGCAGCAGCTGGGAAATTCTTTATGGGGCTCGTGTGTTAACCATGAGTGGGGCCGCCCTTTAGCACCTACACCCAACTCTGAATCTGACTGCTGTGCTCACCTGGGTGCCCCTACCTGCAGCCCAGGCCACAGCTGTCTGCTAGCGCCGGGTCCCCACCTTGAGCTTCTGGGACCTACGACCTATTTGCCCCAGCTGGGGGCTGAGCAACCCACCAAGAGGTGACATGCCTCGGTGCCCCCCATCCCCCCAAATGACATCCCCAAAGGACACTACTCGGGTAAGATGGGGTGGCTCTGATGGAAGTCCTCAGAACGAATGAAAGCTTCAGAGTGAATGAATGAGGGCTGTGTGCCCTCAGCAAACACTCCTTTGACAAAACACAAGAGCTGGCGTGTGGAGCCTAGTTGGCAGCTGGAAAAGAATCTCTCTCTCTCTCTCTCTCTCTCTCTCTCTCTCTCTCTCTCTCCCCCCCAATACTTCAACCCTGAGAGCACCAGTGTGTGTGGGACGTCATACAAGTGACCAGAGGCAGCAGGGAGCGGGCCGCGGGGCGCTGTGAGAGGGGACGCGCGCCCGTCCTCTGGAGACGGAGGCTGGCCTAGAACTCGGGGAGCCGCGCACAGCGCACCCAGCAGGGCCGGTCCTGCCCTCGGAACCCATCTGCGTGTTTTCTTGCTTTCTCTGCCTTGAGCACCAAATTATTTCACTTTTCTCAACAATACATGAAAATAACTCCAATGCATAATTCATGTAAAGTCTCTGAACTTTGGTGTAGGAGTCGGCGCTGGACCAAAAGCCCTCTTGGCCAGTGAGAGGAAGGCCTGCCTTCCCTCCACAGAACCCTGCGCCTCTGAGCCAGCTCCGCCCGCTTTCTCCTCATGCCGACACTTCCTCTCCTCTCCCATCGCCAGCGCTCTGGCCTCTCTCTCTCTCTCTCTCTCTCTCTCTCTCTCTCTCTCTCTCTCCAGGCCTTTCCCACAGTGCTGCCCTGAACACCTTTATTTGCTTTCTGGGACAACGGGCTGACGAACTCCTACCCATACGTCAAAGCCCTGCTCCGTGCTTGCCTCTCCTTTGAGTTCCCTTCTCCTGGCTCTCACTTTGTTCTGTATTATCTCTCACCATGGCCTCTTGACCAAGAAAGCGACCTCCTCAAGGCGCCTAACACCTGCTTACCATCGTATTTTTCTCAAGTCCTTCACACCCTTTGACCCACGCTAGGTGTTCCCACACGGGCAGATGAAATCAAATCACGAATGAATGGATGGCAGACGCTACGTTACTCCGTGAGCAGTGCCACCGGATGCTCTGGGCATGACTTGGCACAAGGCTGCGCATTATTGCCCGGGTTTCGCAAGGGCAGAGAAAGAGAAGGTGGGTATTAAATGTCCCGTTAAAAGATCCGTAACTTTATAGGAAGGGAAGTGTGATAAGAAAGAAAAGCTAGCCGAGCACAGGCAACCCAAGACCCCGCCGTGGTGTGAAACCGTCCCCCTCCGCACCGTGTGCACGCCCCAGCCCGCAGCTGGCCCGGAGAGGGGCCATCGGACACACAGAACTTCGCCAAACGCCTGGAGTCCGCGGTAAGCGGCTCGGGAGATAACCAGAGCGCGTGGCCAGTGCGGAGTGCTTGGGAGGGAACCCAGCCATGGCGGTGTTAAGTTTGTACAAATGGGTAAGCGATCCCTATCTCTCTGCAAAAGGTTCCACTCGCCTTTCCCAGGGACACCTCATCGGGAGGTTTCCTTCGCTTCCGGAGTGACTCAGGAGCACTGTCAGGGCTGCCCTCGGCCTCAGACACAAAAAGGGAGAGAGTGCACGTTTACGAAATAAGGCGACCGTCCGGGGTGCGGCTCCAGGGAGGAGCGGGCCTTGGCAGTGTGTCTGCCTGTGAGCAGTCCCGCTGGCGCTGCCCTAAAACACGCCCAGACCACGGCTGTGCCCAGACCACGGCTGTGCCCAGACCACGGCTGTGCCCAGACCACGGCTGTGCCCAGACCACGGCTGCGCCCAGACCACGGCTGCGCCCAGACCACGGCTGTGCCCAGACCACGGCTGTGCCCAGACCACGGCTGTGCCCAGACCACGGCTGCGCCCGGCAGGCGGGACCAAAGCTTCGCCTCATCCGCACCGCACACGGCTGCTCTGTGAACAGCTGCTTGTTGTGACATCTCTGCATCTGTCAATATTCCTGATGAATGTACATGTCTTTAAAAACATACAAGGATTCCCGCCAGGATTTGCTTTACAGTAAGTCCAAGCAGTCACCACTGACCCGCGGTGGTAAAGGTAGGCTAGTGGCTATCCTTACAAAGGGACAGTGACAGGAAGGGAATAGGAGGGTGGCCTGGGGCTCTTGAGTGGCTCTTTCACAGTGTGTGTGCCTTGTGACATTCACCAGGCTGCACACTGCTGAGTTGTGCACGTTTTACAGTTATGTGCATACAAAGGTGACTGGAAAACCCACATGCCAGATTTTTAAGTAAAATGTGATGTCTTGGATTTTCTTTCAATAATACAGGAAAGAGAGAACAATGCTTTTTCGAAATGATGGAGGAAAGTCGTGGGGAAAACAGAAATAAGGCCACGCTGCGAAGTGGTTAAGAGAGTGGCCTTCTTACAAGTGTCGGATCTCGCTGGAGTTTCACCTTGGGTGGAGGGCATCCTATGGACCAGTTCTGGAAGGCCCAGGATGCCATACTGGAAGGCCCAGGAGGCCACCCAGAAGGGCCAGTGTGCATCGTGGGGCCTGGCATGGGCTAAGTTGCAGAGTAAGGCCCAAGTTCTCGGACAGAGACATGAGTTGGCGGGGCCAGGTGCACTCTACGACAAGACCTTCTGCACAGCTGGCGCAAGATGGGACGTGTCCACAGGGTGGGGCAAGGGTGCCTGGGTGCCAGCTCAGGAAGCCTGAGCCGCTGGGGTGAACGCTGAGCATGTCAGTGTGATCCTGAGCTCCGGGTGGTGTGGGCATGATGGGGAGGGTGTGGGCATGGTGGGCAGCTTCGAGGAACAGGTGAGAGAGAAGGGATGGGCTGGCAGGTGAGGAAGTGGAAAGAGGCTGTGGTCACCGAGGGGCATCAAAGGTACAGACTTTTTCTCTGGAGTGGGGGCCACAGGGTCAGTGCCACGGTGACAGGCTGGTGCATGGATGACACTCAGGAAGGCTGAGCCATCAGTGCAGATGTCGTAGCCACAGAGGGAGCTGAGAGGACTGAGTGTGGAGAACTAAAGGAAGGACAGAAAAAGAGAGAAAATGCATGATCTTGGGCACACTTTTATATTGAGTTGTAGAGTTAGAAGGGCCCTTGGGATGTAAGAGCTTCAAGAGGCTGAGCCATCCACGGATACAGCTGATGACCCTAGGCCAGTGGTCAGCAAACTGTGGCTCGCAAGTTTGCCGACCACTGTCATATACTACCCTTCACCTCTTTGCGCACAATATGCCATAATTGCCTAATCCTCACAGCTTCCAACTACCTGGTAACATTTAGCCTAGCAGTGGTCGGCAAACTCATTAGTCAACAGAGTGGCAGCCGCAGCTCGTGAGCCAGGAGCCGCAGTTTGCCGACTACTGCCCTAGGCAACTCTGAGAGCTTCCCTTTGCTCCTCTGTAAATGGGGGGGTGGGGGCGGGGGGGACGGGACTACACCACACAGAAAGGACCCCTGCTGAGATGCCCTGAGCACCAGCCACTGGCCTGCACACAGTGCCCCCCCCCCATCCCCTGCATCACAGAGGGGCAGCTGTGCTCTCTCCTCCTTCCCTCCTCAGCTCTTTTTGGAAGCTCCTGGAGAAGTAAAATACAAAGTCACATTTCTTATTTGCACTATTGCATCATCTTATCACATGCTTCCTCTTCTCCTTCATTAGATTTATCAGTGAATCGGCGGGACTAATGATCTTATTTTTAACCAGTAGCTTCATTGCTGGGAGACCTCTTGGAGCCTGCAGATTTTAGTTCACAGACCAGCGGGCCCCTGACGGACAGGTTCATGTCTTGTGCTTCCTTAGCACCGCAAGTGCTGCCCGGTATAGCACATGGTGAATGCTCTCAAACAGGGCACGTTTAGAACATGAAACTGTTCTGCATGAGACTATAATGATGGGTATCTGCCATCATACATTTGTCAAAAGCAGTAACATGTGCAGCGTCAAGAGTGAACCCTAAAGTAAGCTATGGACTTTAGATGGGGATGACATGTCACCGTCAGTTTATCAGTAGTAACAGATATCGCTCTCTGATCCTGCATGGTGACAGTGGGGAGGCTGTGCTTGTGTGAGGAGAGTGTAGATGGGAGTTCTGTCTTTCCGCTAAGTTTTGCTGTGAACTTAAAACTGCTCTAAAAAATAAAGTCTATCTATTTTAAAGTAAGTACTATTATAAATCTTTGTTAGATAAGTGAAAACATAGTTTATGAGAATGTATTACTCTCATCAACATCATTTGTGAGAATGTATTATTCACTGACTCCGGGAAAAAAAAAAGACTTCAAATGGTCACCTTTCGCTTCCTCCATTAAGCATTTCAGGCCAATGACAGGGAGGATGATCTTCCCTACCTTCCTCTCCCCTCCCCCATACGCCCCCTCACTCGCTTGGGTCTTCTGTAAAAGGCTCTTGGCTGGGAACAGGATGTTTACTTTTCTGTGCATCTGTGTTAACTGGCAGCACTCGCACACGCTAAGTGCCTGGAGACCGAAACAATCAGACGGGAGGGCACCAGGGACCCAGTGAACGGCGCACATCAGAGGAATGGCTGGCCGAGGCAGGATGGGTTTGCAGCCAGAGAGACTGGGGGGGAAGAGTCCTTTCGGCTAGGGAGGCACCAGGAGTGCTCTGGCGGGGAACTGCTGTTCTCTAATTGTAGGCTCAGTGTGTCCTCTCCTGGGGGAAGCTGCTTTAATGGATGTGTGGACTGAATCCTGCATTGTCTCAACAGCTCCTGCAGCCATGAGCCACAGATGTCCTGGGTGAGCTCCCTGCCCGTTAGCACAGGCCCCCTCCCGCCCCTCTGCAAACCTCCCAGAAAGCAAAGCTAGCTCATGCAAACCCACAACAGAATCAACTCCCAGTGCCAGCCGCAACTCCCCTCCTCACTGGGGGGCATTTTTTCAGGCTGCCCTTCCTCCTGGACAGGACTAGAGAAGGTGAGCTGGTCAGTCAGTACCCAGAGAGCGCTTCCGGCCCACCCTGCAGGCCCAGGGAGCAGAGGGGGCTTCCATGTTGACCAAAGGGGAGCCATGCCTTCCCCCTGAGGAGGGGCAGCTTCAGACGGTGGGCCCAGGGCTGAGGAAAGGAGAGCCACCAGGGAGCGTGTGTCCGGGGGGTTCCAGGGATGCAGACTAGACGTGCTGGGAGGAGAAATGGCCACGGAGCCTCGGTGCAGCGGAGATCCCAGAATCGGCATCAGAAGGGAACGCGAGTCCTCGCTGCTCAGCCCAACAGAAGCAAACTTCAGCCCAGAGGCACCTCCCCTCCACGAGGAGGGGCTTCTGTGCAGGAGGGTTTAGAAGAGGCCGGAGGAAGGGAAGGGAGGGAAGGGAGGGAAGGGAGGGAAGGGAGGGAAGGGAGGGAAGGGAGGAAGGAAGGAAGGAAGGAAGGAAGGAAGGAAGGAAGGAAGGAAGGAAGGAAGGAAGGAAGGAAGGAAGGAAGGAAGGAAGGAAGGAAGGAAGGAAGGAAGGAAGGAAGGAAGGAAGGAAGGAAGCACAATAGATCAGGGGATAAGCGCTGCTCCGAAGGCGAGGGCAGTTCAGGGCCAACTCCGCTCCCCGAACCGGAGGCCGTGCAGCGGGGAAGTCCCCTCCGGCCGGGGCGGGGCTGTCGCGCAGGCGGGACGCCATTGGTCTCCCCGCAGCCCCTACGACCAATCGGTGCAGGGCACGGCCCTCGGGCCCCGCCCACCGCGAGCGCGGGCCGCTACACCCGGCTCGGCCCAACAGGTGAGGCCGGAGCGCGGCGCGGGCAGGTCACGTGGCCGCGGCCGGCGACCCGGGACGGAGGGCCGCCCGGGGCCAGGTCTCCGGCCCCGCCCCCCCGACGCCGGGCGGCGCGGCCATCTGTCCCCCCGGCGCAGCCGCGACCAGAGGCCGCCGCCGTCCCAGCGACCCGCCGTGCGGACGGAGCCGAGGCCGGCGGCCGCGGGGCCATTTTCTCCGCCGCGGGTCCGGCCACCTCGGGGTCGGAGGAAGCGAACCCGGGAAGCCGGGGACACGTGGCCGCGCCGGGCCGCCCGGGCCGGGCCGCCCCATTCATTGGAGAGACCGGCGCACCGTGGGCTGCTCCCCGCTCCTTCCCGTGAATGGTCACTCCCCGTTTGTTTCCCACGCCGGCCTCGGGCGGCCCCGAGAGCCTGTGGGCGCTTCGTGGGCTTCTCAGCCGGGGGGCCAGGCCGGGGAGGAACCGGGAATTCTGCACCGCTGGCCCCAGGGCGGCTGCCTGGTGGATGCACAGGCAGCAAGTCACACTCCGGCCAAAAGCGTCTGAAAGGGCTCATCTCTCCTCAAGAAGCAGGCTGGCCTCGGCTTACATGCCGTCAGTTTGATGTTAAACCGGAGACTTACCACATTTGCTGTATTTAGGAGAAACATATTTCTATCTGTTCTGTAACAAAGCGAGCAACTTACAGTCACGGTGGATATAGACGGTGTGCGTATACCTAGTTTGATAACGACCGTAAGAAATATCAATTCCTCCCTGGCGAGAACTCTTGAACCAGCTCTCTGCACAGACCCGCACAAAGAATTTTTAAAAGTAGCTTTCTTCAGGAGGCAAACAAATCAAATATGTTCAGTCCATGACACACTGAAGTAAACGTTTTAACGACCCAGTAACTTAGGCTATCTTTAATATTTGAAGGCACAGACGTGGGCATTTAAAGGAAGAATTTAAAATACAGTTATGACTTATAGAAAATTACCTGCACTCGTATCTCTACAAAGAAAATGAACGAGGGGTCTATTAGCATTGGGCAGCATTTTAACTCAGAGCCTCTTGACTGCAATGAAAATTATTTATCATCATATTATTAAGCCCCAAATCTAACATCAGAAATAAAATTCAAGAAACACCAACATCTGCTTAATTTGTGGTTAGATTTTGGTACTGTTTCAGAAGAACATGGGACTTCTAGCAGGTAATGTTTAAAATATTTTTTAAAAGTTTCATGCTCTACTTACAAGTAGTTTTCAAAGATATCAGGATCTCATTCTCCCCCCCCCCCCCCCCCATCCTGGGAAATGTTTTCACTTGAGGTAGCAGCAGCTTGTATTCATTACGCTGGAAAATGTGCCACATCGCTGGGGGATTCATCTTGCTGGGATTCCCGGCTAGCCCAGCAGCCGGGGTGAAGCGCCCCTCACTGTCTGAAGTCACAGGCTGTTGGAGGAGAGAGATAGCACCCTATTTGGAAACTCACTCTATTCACAGCAGCAGCGATGTTCATTATGCTCTGCCTGCAAAGTGGACATTTTGTGCTTCTGTCAGTCAACTTCATTTCCATGTTCATCGAGTGAGAATGGAAAGTATTCAGAAACTACTGCCAGGACACGGCAGACGAGCGGTCTGGTCCAGTAGCATTTCAGCTCTGAGCTGGAAATAAATGCCCCTTCCCTGATTCATAGCCCTGACTGACTGATGGGTTTCCTTTAAAATTCCTGGTGCACTTTTAATTCTGAATAGTTTGAGTGATTCTTATGAAGTCAGAAAACCTTATGTCCCACATGCTTTAACCAGAAAGCTAAATCGGCATACACGTTTGGAATGAGGTTTTGTGACATACTGATTTTTCAAAATAGCTCCAAGTTTTTTCTTCAAACAAAAATAAAGCACTGAGCTAGAAAAACAGAAGCTGTGGCAGGTCACTTTACAATTTCAAATAACAAAACTTAAGCTGGAAATGACTTTTATAAATATTAGTCTATATTAAATTGTAAATTTTTAATAATCAGGCTCCATTAAAAAGGCAAAATGTACCTTTGTCAGCTTAGTCAAGTTGTAGCACTCTCTTTTAATAAATAGTTTTTAAGACATGGGCATAACCTAATTTTTAGAGACCTGTTCAATAATAACATATCATTTGGGAAAATAATATGTGTAATTTAAAATCACACATTTCAGCATTTTATTTATTTAAAACAAATAGGTTGCTATTAAATACTGACTATTTTATTAACTGAGAGCATCTGGGAAAACACTTATGATTAGGTTAATTTATGTTATATTTTCCCCTCAACTTGTAAAAGATTAATCAACCATTTTATGGTCTAATTTAGGTGCCTAATTAAAAACAGAGTTCAACACATGCTACACCGTCTTGCTAATAAATCTTGACAGCTTTGTAACATGATGGTTCATATTTCAAATTGTTGCATATAAATGTAGAATTCTATTCTTCACCCAGGAGCCTGAAGTGAGTTACATACTTGGTTTAAGCGCCAGGACTGAAAGCACAATTACTTCAAAAAGGATTATCCCCAATCAGATCTTATCTCAAATATCCCTTCATGAAGAGGAAAACAGTCTTTGCCACCACGTTGTTAGAAATAGACTAGGCAAATAGGGGAGAAATTAGAGTTCTCAGCATTCATCATTAAATTTAAAATGTGGGAAAACTTTCATCCACTAGCTTTCGGGAGGGAGATTTTCTGAAGTTACTGGGTTTCAAAATCTAAGTCTAAAGAACTCTACTCAAAGTTTGGCTACAGTTGTCTTCCACTTAAATGTAAGTTTTGTCTTGACTCCTGGTGCTGAATTTCCTTCAAATGAATAAATTCACTCCCAGAAGTTTTAGAGCGTCTCTCTTAACCCCATGTCCTCCACACCTCCCAGCCTCACAAGGGGCAAACGGAAGAGAATAAATCTATTCTCCGTGGGGACCTGCGTTGTTTTCTCAGCCTTTACACTTGAGGGACATGTTTGTCATTTTAATGACTCCTTTGACTCTGACTGTCCAGCCCAGGCAGAGAAAAGAAACTGCCATGGTGATGTAATTATCCTCTCTCTAGCCATAAACCCACTCTGAGCCTGTTCTGAAGCTGATATTTTTTTTAAAAGTGACTGCCAAAGTGAGCAATGCACACTGAGGTCGCAGAGTACATCGGAAAACTCAAGCTCCTTTAAAGCAAACCCAGTTCTGAAAGCGACATATATCACCGCCGTCATGTTTTTGGCCACCTAAGCGAGAGGGCAGCGCAGAGTGGCCGGGAGCAGGTCTGCCCAGGTTAGGAGCGTGCATTTACCAGCTGGGACAACTTGGCAAAGTTGCTCAACTTCTCTGTGCCTGTGTTTTTTCATCTCTGAAAGCACCTACTTCATAGGATTGTGCTAAGGAATACATTTTTTGATCCTGTACAATTTGAAACTGTACCGGGCACATTGGAAAAACATTCAGGAATGTTACCTACCAGCATTATAATAAACACACACACACACTTGTGCACGCTCACGTGCGCACACACACATACATTTTTTTAACGTGGCCACATTATTAGTGTCAGGTTATTTTGTGCAACCAAAATGAAAAGGAGAGTCAAGATGGGGAATGAGTTTCTGCTCTGAAAAGTTTATGGCATATTTCTAGGTAAAAATCAATAATCACACTATTTGGCTAACTTAATATAATACCCAACCTGCTATCATTAACATCTGTGAAAATCTACCACATCAAAAAGAGACCGAGTCAATATCCAGAGCCTAGATGTGCAGGTGTGTGCTTTCTCCACCCTGGCATGTGGGAGGCTCGCGGCCCGGAGCTCCCGGCCACACGCAGCCTGCCACAGACAGACGCTGGAGGCCTGGCTGCCACCCCATGCGGTGCTCACCGGCACATGCCCGGTTTGAGAGGCCTGATTGAGGAAGAGAGCTGGCCAATACGCTGGAAAAGCAAACCCACAAGAGTCTTATCCCAGACGAGGACATACTCAGGTCCGGGGCAGATGGGCCGCGGGGAAGGGCGCGTTTGATTCTTAAGCTGGAGGCTTCTGCTCCCGGCTGGTGGCGGGAGGTCAGCTCCGCGTCGCTGTGACCGCGGTCGCCTCCATCCCACAACCGTCATCCCACAGCAGCTCTGGCCCAGGGAAGGAACTGCAGTCAACCACGGAGACTTCATGCAAATCCGCCCGGGCCCGGGCTATCGGTTAGGCCACCAGAAGGACCGGGTACCAGTCGATCAAACCCATTGAGGACTTGGCACGGGCAGGGCCGAGATCTGCTCCCTCCAGCGAATGAGGATGCCCACAGCCCGGTTCAACCGTCCAGGCCCGCAGTGTCCCCATGCCTTCAAAACGCCTGCCTGCTTTCAAAATGTTCCCCCTCTCCTAGTTTGTAGCTGCGAGGACTCCTTTGAACCACGTGTCTGCCTGCGACTCTCTCGGGTTAATTATTATTTGTGCTCGTCTCCGATCTGCCTCCCGCCCGCACGCTCCGCGGGCAGACGCCAGTTCACCGCCTCCGGGGAGCAGCGCTGCCCGGCCAGGCAGCCGGGGGGCGGAGGGGTCCCCCTGGCCCCGGGTTCAGCACACGCATCTGGGCCAGCCGTCCCCTCCCCTCCCCTCCCCTCCGGGGCAGTCACCGAAAATTAAAACGGCCGCTTCCGAAATAACTGCGAGTCTACACGTTTGCCCAGACATCCCGAAAATTCTTCATTAAGTAAAATAGGTTCATTAAAGCATTTAAAAGAGTTCTTGTTGTTTTTTTTTTTCTTTTTCCTTAAAAACATCCGCTAGCCCAGCGGCCGGGCCCGCGTGTGCAGGCGCCGCCCGCAGCGCGGAGCCCCGGGCCCTGCGGCGCTCCCCGCGCGCTCCTCCCGCCGCGCGGTCCGGGGGTCGCACCGCGGGCCTCGGCCTCCTGGACCGCACAGCCCGGCTCCTCCGTTTAGGGGGTGCTGGGGCGGGGGAGCTGAGGGGACCCCCCCCCCCGCCTCCGGCGCCCGGCCCCGGCTCTCGCGCCCCCCGCGCCCCGCGGCCTCGCTCGCGGCCCCCGTCCCGCCCCGGCCGCGCTCGGGTTTCCGGGGCGACTTGGACCCCTTGGCTCCGCGGCTTGGATCAATGGAAGGGAGCGGGGCAGGTGGAGGGCAGGAGACCGCGTGGATCCTGCGGCGGGGATTTCCACCGGCTGCCAGGTGCTTCAGAGCCGGTGACGTGGGCGACCCGGCGAGTTCCTGCCAGTCCTCCCCGCCCGCCGCCCGCCCGCCCGCCCGGCCGGGTGTCTGATCTCAGCGCGCCCCGGGCCCGGCCTCCAGCGGTGACCCCGCCGCCGGCCGGGCCCGCGCGGGGAGCGGAGCGGCGGCGGAGGAACAACAATGGGATCGATGACAATAGCGAACAGTCCAGCGGCCCCACGTGCCGGCCGGCACCTGCCCGCCCCGCGCCCCGCCGCTCGGCCCCGCGGGAAACCGCACCCGCCCTGCCCCGCACCCAGGGGAGCACCGGGCCGGCCGACTTAGCGACCGGCCGGAGCCAGACGGGAGCCCGGCTCCTTCTGAACCGCGGTGTCCGGGCCCGGACGGAGGGGAGGGTGACTGCCGGGCTGGCTAGCCCTCGGGGCGGGACTGCGGACAATGAACATATCAAGGACCGAGGGGGGAGGGGGGGCTGGGAACGGCGGCTCTAATCCCCTGGGTCAGCCCCTCTTCTCTCCCGTCCTCTCCAGGGGCCGAAAGGGGCTGGGGGCCGGGGGTGAGGTCCGGTGGCCTCTCCCGGTGGGTTTTCTGAGTCCCGGGCCTCCGGGAGGCTCTAGGGCCTGAGGGCTGCCGGGGAGGAGGCAGTCCTGTCCATGACGGGTGCGGGGAGAGGTGGGGAGAGGATGGCTGACGACGAAGTTTCCCAGGAAGGCGGGAGTCTGGACCCTCGGCCGTCCCTGTCCCGCGTCTCACCGGAAGCGGGACCAACCCACCCGCTCACCCCAAAACGGGCAGCGGCGGCGGCATTGGCGGAGGAGGTCCTGGTTACCCGTCCGTCCCTTTGGAACCGAACCCACAACCGACTCAAGAACCCAGTTTTCGGAAACCCCGACCTTCAGGCAACCCACACTTCTTATCCAATGGGCCCCCACTATGTAAAGGGCCGGCGGAGACCTGCACCCCAAGCCGGGAAGGCGGAAACCCGCGGCCTCGCCAGACGCGCGCCGCTCGCCGCGGCCTGCAGTGCGCGCCTTTGCCCGACAGGGACCAGCACCGCTCCACCCGCCGCCGCTCCACCCGCCGCCGCCGCTCCGCCCGCCGCTCCCGGCCGCCAGGCGGAGGCGCCGGCCGCCCGCCAGCGCCCTCCCAGCCGAGTGCGCTCCCGAGAAGCGAGCCCGACCCTCTTTCGGCGCGGCTTCCAGCGGGGAGGAGGACGGTAACGAAACCGGGGCCAGACTCCCCGCGGGGCGCCGCCGCCCCCACCCGCATGCCCCGGAGGGGTGCCGGGCGCCGGGCAGCGGAGAAGTTGGTCGGCGCGGAGGCCGCGGCCGGGGGCGCAGCCCGTCCGGGCTCCGGAGTCAAACCCCGGCCGCCCGGCGCTGGCTCCTTCGGGCGCGGCCGCCGTTAGCGGGCAGCGTGCCCCCCGGAGCGCCACCTCCGCGGCGGTGCCCCTCCTTTGCGGAGGTTTCTCCTGATTATGCCTAGGGTCCCGCGGGCCACTGAGCTGCCAGAGCTGCTCCAGAAGTTTCTAAGGGTTGTGGCAAGTAAACCACCACCACCACCACCACCCCCCCACTCCCGAAACACCCGGTGCCGCGCAGGGGTGAGGTTCTCCCCGCGGCGGGCCGGCACCACGCATTCGTCCTCTGCCCCTCTCCGCCCCCGGGGTTCGGTGGCTCCAGACTGTACCCCTGTCACTTCCCCAGCCCAAGCCACGTCTCCCTCCTCCCCCGTTCTGGGGAGCAGGGGGCGCCTCCGGCCCCGGGCCTGCGGGGGAAACTCACCGGTACCAGGCGAGGCCCTTGTCGTAGCTGCGGTCGAAGAAGTGGGGCTCGGCGCCCACGGCGCGCACGTCGGGGTGCACGCGCAGGAACTCGAGCAGCGCCCGCGTGCCGCCCTTCTTCACGCCGATGATGATGGCCTGCGGCAGCTGCTTGCTGCCCGACCCGCTAAGGAAGCTGGAGATGGGGCTGGGGGAGCCGGGCGCCTCGGGGCTCTGCTCCTCCTGGCTCGCGGCGCCCTCGGCCCTCTCCGGGGCCGCAGCCGGCGGGGTGGCCGGGGCTGTTTGGAGCAGCAGCCTCGGGAGAGCCCGGTCGGGACCCGTGGCCGGGGCCGGCGGGTCGTGGACGGCGCGGGGCCCCGAGCCCAGCAGCAGCAGCCCCGGCGCGGCGGCGCACGAGCCGGCGCACGAGTACAAGAACATGTAGAGCCAGACGCAAAGCATGGCGAAGAGCAGCGCGAGCTTCCTCCTCACCGGCGGCGGGGGCGCCTGCGGCTGGGGCAGAAGCCAGCTGGGGACATGGAGGCAGGGCCGGCTGCCGCTCAGGCGCTGCCCCATGCGCTGCCCGCGGGCGCGGCGAGGGGCATGGCTCAGCACATGGCACTGGTCCCGCCGGAGCCGGGGCGCGGCGAGGGTTCCTCGGCCTCCGGACGCCCGGGGGGGGGGGGGGGGCTTATTGCACCCGCGCGCCCGGGGCCGCCGCCGCCGCTGCTCCCGCTGCTCTTCCCCAGGTGGCGGCGGCGGCGGTAGCGGCCGCGGCTTTTGACATGTTGCCCGCGAGGAGCCGCAACTGGATCGAAAAGTCGGGCGGCGGCAACTGCCGGCCCGGGGACGGCTCTCACGGCGCGACGGCCCGCCCTGGGGCAGGAGGACGCTGCGCCCCCGCGTCCCCGCCGCTCGGACGGACGGTGCGTACGGCCGGCCGCGGCCCGGGGCTGCCTCCCGCCGCCGGGCGAACCGCTCCCGAGCGCAGCCCCGGCCCTTCCTCGCGGAGGCTGCGGGGAGAACTGCGCAGGAAGAGTAGAGACCGAGGTGGGGTGGGCGGGCCCGGCCGGCGGGAGTGACGGGCCGCTCCGCCTACCAGAAACCAGCGCCGCCATGCAAATGCGGCAGCCTGGCAGAGGCCGCGGCAGCCAACCAGCGCCCGGAAAGTGGGGGTGTGGAAAGGCTTTGGGGGCGGGGAGAACTTGCCGGGGGTCTCTATTGGCTGCAGGGCCAGGAGGGCGGAGCCAGGGACGGGTGACAGGAGCCCGGGGAAGAAGGATGCTGCACAGCCCGGCGCTGGAGGAGGACAGAGCCCACCGAGCGGTGTGCACTTGGGCGCCCGCGCGCATTTCCGCACTCGCCGTCCTGCCCACGGGACGCAAGTGCCATCCAGTTGTTTCGTGGGCGGGCTCCCGACGTGTGTGTGTGTGTGTGTGTGTGTGTGTGTGTGGTGCAGTAAGGAGAGAAGCGATAGTCAAGCGGGACACATGAGCGCAGACCCCAAACCATCCATGGGCTGGGGTGCGGGGAGGGGGGGGTGGAGGTAGGCAGTTTATGAAGTTCAAGTGGAAAGCATATTTGGAAATTGCTGTCAGATTTTTTAAAAAATGCCTTTCTTTCTTATTCTTTGCCAGGAGTTGATCACTCTAGGTCGGCCGGGTTCGCTGGGATGGGTACAAACTGGCCTCAGAAAAAAATCTTCCCCAGTTGCCCAAACTGCTGGAGATAGATGGGGTGAAAGGGGGAGGAGAGATCTTAACAGGGAGATAAAGGCTGGTAAAAATGTTTCCTGGTGGGAAAGTGAGTGTGAAAGTCACGTTTTAGAAAGTTTTGTCGGGATATGAGTTTGATGGGGACATTGAGTTGAAGAAAAGGCTCAATCCTCCCTTTTCCCTGAGTAATAAGAAAGCCCGTTCACCTTCATTTAGGAGACAGTTTGGTTTGCTGGCCTGTTACACTAATTATTGAGGTGAGGTGCTGTTGTTTCCTCACCAATGTATGTCAAGCTTCAAAACCCGACCACCGAGTTGCATTTATTTCATAGAGAGTCCACCGGAGCCGCTCTCCGGGCTCTTCCGGAACAGTGCCCGGGGCGGGGGCGCCCAGCTGGCGGCGGGAGCGGAGCGGCGCCCGCGGCCCCCGCACCGGGCGCCCGGGATGCGGAGGCTCCGGAAGCTCAGGTCCGTCCCCGCAGTCCAGATGGTCAGATGGCGAATGCCCGTCACCTGGCCGGCGGGCGGCGGGCTGTGCCGGACGGAGCGTGCCCTCCGAGGCCCACCGCGCAGCCAGCCGGGCGGGGGCGCCCCGAGGTGCTCGCCCAGGGCCGCCGCCCGGCGGACGCGGCGGGACCGACCTGAGCCCGGCCCCCTGCGCGCCGTCCGCGGGGGCCTGGCCGCCGGCCCGAACACTCTGCCTTTTCCTGTTAGTAAATGCCTCCGAGTGCCCCAAGTCCCGGGTCCTGCTCCGCCGGGAGCGCAGAGAAAGCCGGGGCGTGGGCCACGGGCCCTCGGGCTCGCAAACGTGCCCCAAAGCGGCGGCCGTGACCCGGGAGGTTCCGTTAACCCAGCGGCCGGCCTCCGGGACCGCCCGGCTGTGCTCCCCGCCACCTTTTTGCAGCAACTTTGAGCCCCAGATCCTTTCCTTCAAAACTGTGGAGGGAGAAATCATTCCGATAAAGCACTCTCCTCCCCCTTTTACATTCGCAGGGGAATTCTTCCAGCTTTTCTTTTCCCCGTGGCTGGGATGTGGTGTCTGTTCTTTGGAAGAAGTAATTTACCACCAGCCACCCCCGTGTGTGTGTGTGTGTGTGTGTGTGTGTGTGTGCTGAGAATGTGTGTCTGAGCCTTAGCCCGACCCTTTTGGAGATATGAGAGGGGGACGTTAATGTCTCCAAAGAGTGTGTCTTCAAATCACGTTATTTCTGGGGAATGAAGCTATTGTCTTCCGTTTTTAGAGGCCCCAGTGCTGACTTTTGTGGGTTGGGGGGGGGGGGGGAGGTAGTGGTTTCTGATCTGTGCTGTGTTCAGGAGAAACGTACCTTCCATGTGTCTAACTTCAGGCCCGGATGGGTGTGAATCCTGGTTTTAAAACATATTTGATGATCCTAATAATAATGGTCCCTGTCTGGAAGATTAGGAAAGTGTGGTGTACAGGGGGGAGGGGGGAGGCAGTTACAAGTGGAGCCACCGGATCTGTTCAGGATCCTTCTCTCCGGTGCAGGGAGGGAGGGACGGAACCGGAGGAAACGTGGGCGTCGGAAACCGCCCGCCGGGGAGCCCGCAGCGCGCCCCGGGGGGCCTCTGAGGCCCTGGGCCGGCGGCCCCGGGTCCGAGTGGCTCCCGGTGGAGTGGGACGCGGCGGCGGAGCGGGGCCTGGGCCCATCAGCCCCCGGGCGGGTCCGCCCGCTGAGCTCTCCAGTCCCAGGGGGAGCCTCCACATCCCCGCGCGAGGCCGGCGCTGCGGGCTCTGCTCTTGGCAGAAGCCAGCAGTCCACGGGCCCGTTATCTCGCAGATGCGGAGCCGGGGCCCAACCCTGGACGGAGCCGTGGCGAGGCTGACGGCGGACAGTCTGCGTCCCGCGCGGGGCGGCAGGAAAGCGCCGCTGCCCAAGCCCGGGGCGAGTCCTGCCTGCCCAACTCAGTGGCACGTGTGCCCGCGGGCAACCCAGAACTCAGGCCCGGCACCTGCGGGGCTCTCGGCTGCGTTCGGTTGGCCTGTTTGGGGTTAGCTGATGGGGTTAGCTGATGGGGTTAGCTGATGGGCCCGGGAGGGTCCCGCTCCCGCAGGCAGCCCCCTAGGGTGGCCAGGGCTGCCCGGCGAGGCGGCCCTCCCACGCTGCCCGGCGCCACTCCCGGGCCCTAAAGCGCCTCTTCCCGCGCACACACACATATATACACGTGCGCGCACACACATACACACACACATATATACACGTGCGCGCACACACATACACACACACATATATACACGTGCGCGCGCGCACACACACGTGAAAAATAGGAGGCTTGAGCCAGAGCCCCCTCGATATCTAACGCCTGGAGTTTCGGATTCAGGGCTCCGGACCGAGGCGCCCGCAGCTTCTCGCGTCCCCCGCCCGCTCCGCCTGGGGGACCCCGCGTCCCTGGTCCGCGGCCCACCGCTGCTCCCGGCAGTGGCCTCATTCCCCGGCTGTCACCGGACCGCACAGCCGCCCCCACCCCGGCCCCTCCAGCCAGCCCGCGGCCGGCCCCCCGCGGGTTCTCCCCTGCTCGCCGGCTGCGCCCTGGGGCCGCGGCTCCGCGCCCGCCCGCCAGGGGGCGCCCTGGGAGCTCGGGCGGCGGACGCGGCAGGCAGCTCCGAGGAGACTCGCCCCTCCGCGAGGGCTTCGGCGGCGCCTCCCACCCCGCCCGTCCCAGAACCCGATGGCGCCCAGGTCTCGGGCCGTCTGGTGCAGCGAGGGAGCCCCCCACCCCGCGTGTATCGTGCCTGGGCAGCAGGTCACCGCAGAGCGCACCGCCATGCATGGGGAACCTCCGCGACCTCAGAGGACGGCCCATCGCTGTCCCCCCGATGCCAGCAGTTCGGTGCCCACATTGGTTTGTGACTTGTTTCCCTAGAAGTTCAGGTCCCTCCTCCACAGGGCACCCTGCTCTGGCCAGAGGTTCTTTCCCCCGGGGAATGGCCGGTGGGGGCGGGGAGGGGGCGGAGGTGGGAGGATGTATATGCCCAGGCGCCCTCTGGCTGGGGCGGCCAGGCTGGAGGCCTCCTGTGGCCGGGTCCCCGTGGCTGTCCCTCGCTCCTCAGGCCCAGGTGGTGAGGCCAGCGCCGTGCTGTCCCTTCTTCTCCGCAGCAGCTGCGAGCACCCTGTGGCCACCTGCGCTGCTCACGTCGCCCAGGCCCAGCGCGCCGTCCTCCCCGCCAGGCCTGGCCGGGCCCTCCAGGCGGCACTGCCTTCCCCGCTGGTTCCCGCCGCCACCGAGAGGCTGCGGGCCCTGAGCAAGGCGCACAGCCTCTGAGCCTGTCACTGCACCCCCTCCTGCCCCTGCTTCACCCCCCTTTCTTCTCTTCTCCCCACAATGGACATCTCCCAAGGCCAACCCTGTCTTCGGCCTTCCTGGCCTTGGGCGCCGCGTCGAGGAAATTCTGCCATGGAGACTGGCCCTGCTTTCATTTTCCACAAAAACTTCCCATAGGGCTGCAAATCCAAGCGCCTGCAACTCCCCGGGGGGCCACTTCCGGTCCCAGAGACAAGTATTTCCTCCTGCTCTCCCACAGGAGAGGGCACTTCTCCAAGCTTGTGGGGAACAGGTGCTGGCAGGGGACTGTCTGCACCCAGCTCCCTCCTCCCGCCCTCGTGTCACCTGCAGGAAGCTGCAGGCCAGCTGGACACACAGTGACTCCATTGGCACTCCCTCTCACCTCAAGGACATTTCTGTTCCCACCTCCTTGCTCTGAGTCTTGCCCTGTCCCTGTGATGGACAATGCTGTGACACCCAGACCCCGTCCACCAGGGACACGCAGGCTCAGCTGCCAGCTGTCAGCCCTTCTGGACTGGGGGCTGGCAACACCCGCCTTCCTTCCCCAGGTGGCCCCCCTCCACTGGTCATCCCCTGCAGGGCAAGCCGCTCCAGAGCTTCCTGTGGGCTTGGCAATGGGTGGCAGGCCTGTCTCACAGCTGTGCTTCTCCCTCTGCCCCAGGCGGCCGCTGCCTCCTCCTCCTCCTCCTCTGCATAAGACTCTCTTTCACGGCCTGCGGAGAAAGAGTTCCAATTCAGGGTTCGGGGTCTGGAGAAGGGCCGCACACAAATGAAGAGACTTGAAGAAATTCAATTTGGCGATATGGAGGGCCAGGCGGTAGTCCAGCTCTAGTGGGAGAACTACTCCTGCTCTGGCCCTGCCATCCCCTTTTATGGAGGCTCTGGGGAAAACATCTTAGGCAACACAAACAAAAATTTACAGGCAGGAAAATAACAGAAACTTACAAGGGACAAAATAAGGTGGAGGCTGCTTCAGCTTAACAATGTCTCAACTAAAGGTTAGAGCAATTAAGGTTGTTGACCAGCCTTCCTGGCTTCCTGTCAACACTCTTTTTTTAAGTGAAACTAATTTGTTTTCCAGCACTCCTCCTCCTCCTCCTCCTCCTTTTCCTCTTCCTCTTTCTCCTCTTTCTCCTCCTCCACGTGATGGTCCCAAGAGCACTTCCTAATGAGCGTCCTGCTCACTCTCCAGGGACCCCACCCATCTGTGTGTCTCTCTGGGATGATCCACATCAACTTCCAAACACAGTTTTCTGTTCCTCTTCATCGTCAACTGCACGCACAGTTTCTTCCTCCTCACTCTTACTGTCTCTTGGTTGCGCCAGGTTTCCTTTAACGATGGAAGGATTCAGACAAGCTCTGAAAAAACAATCAAATTTGTAAGAAATGGAGTAAATCCAACTCTCTGACCCCAAACCCAAGTGTCTCTTAGAGGTAAACAAGTAAACAGTATATATTACCCTGCCTCTTATTTTATTTTTCAAATGGTAGCACTAAATAATCTCTATCATGAAATGGGTGACCATTCCATAATGGTATTGTGTGTGCTTTTAAAAATAGCAACTATAAATTACTTCAACTTTAAAATGGTGGAATCATTCTTTCTTTAAAAACTACATATTTTTACTTATTGGCTGTATTTATTAAATCCCTGTTTGAAAAATGGCTAAATTAGCACATTTATTCTACTTCTTTTCACCCCTCTAACTTAAGAAAAATTAACTAGTATGTACTTTATTTCACTTTCTCAAGATTTTATTTACACTCTTAACACAATTGCATAAGTTGTTTACTCTTAGTTTTATTGTTATGTGACTCAAGAAAGCCAAGAAATCTGAGACCTTCATTTTTTTTATACATAATGTTGTTAGCTGGAATTCGTGGAATGAATTATTATTATTGATGTTTTGAGAAATGTTTCTGGATGTTGTACCTCTTGAATTTTTGAGAATATCTGTCTATTGTCATTTTAGACTTGAAGAAAAATTTGGCTGGGTATAAAATTCCTGGGTTATACATTTTCCCACTTAGAATTTTATGAAACATGTACTGCTTTCCAGTGGCCTAGAATGTTGTAGTTAATCTTTGGTGGTATCCATTCTGCAGTTCAATACATTTACTGAATATCGTTGACCCTTAAACCATATGAGTTTGAATTGTGCACGCCCACTTATATTTGAATTGTTCCCTATAAATGCTATGAATGTATTTTCTCTTCCTTATGATTTTATTTTCTCTAGCTTACTTTATCATATGAATACAGTATATAATACACATAACATATAAAATATGCATTAATCAACTGTTTATATTATAGGTAAGGCTTCTAGACAACAGAAGGCCTTCAGTAGTTAAGTTTGGGGGTTAAGTAGTTAAATTAAAAGGTGGGTGGGTTTTTCACTGCAGCAGGTCAGTGTCCTTAGCCCACATTGTTCCTGGGTCAGCTGTACATTTCCCAGCCATTGTGTATGTTACCTCAGGCATCTCTCTCTCTTTTTTTAGCTGCCTGCGTGCATGCCTCAGTTGTATGGTTTTTCTCAGTGAGCTCATGCTATCAGCTGGCCATATGGAGCTGGGGAAGGTCAAGACAGGCCCTGGCCTGTGCTCCTCCGTGTGTTTTTCAGACGCTCTGGCCTTACAACGGGGTTTAACTACTGCCTGTTTGGCCTCTTGCTCTCCCAACTTCAGTTGGCCCCACCTCTCAGGGTTATTTTAAATGTTGTACTTTATGTGAATGGAGGTGATAGAAGACAGACGAAAGGAAGAAGTGCCTCCCCAGCCGATTTCCCATTTGCAGCACCTGCCCCTCCTCCACCCCCGGCTCTCCCTCTCCTCCCCGCAGTGAGACAGAAGGGCCTCCCAGCTTCCCAAGACATCCTTTCACATTTCCTCCACCCTGTGTTCTGCCATCTCCTGCTTCTGTGCTGTCCTCAGGGCTGAATTCAAGGGGGGAGTCTGCAAACAGCAGATGCTGATCTAACATGTTGACTCAAACTATTCACTATTTTTAAAGTTGAAACACTTCACTGGCCTCCATCTCAATATGGGCCTGGCTGTATCAATTTTAATTGGAACATAGCATATCTTTCCAGCTTTATGATTTATTTCACCTTTTCAGGAACATATTTTTATTTTGTAACATTCAGAGTTCTTTTTACTCCAATGTTTTATTTTATTTTTAAACAATACTACCCTGTTTCCCCGAAAATAAGACAGTGTCTTATATTAATTTTTGCTCCCATAGATGCACTAGGTCTTATTTTCTGGGGATGTCTTATTTTTCCATGAAGAAGAATACGGTACACATTTATTGTTAAATGAAAACAAAGGAAATTTATTACCTGCATACGGTACGGTAGTACGGTAGTTGTCAACACAAACCAGACAAACTGTGAATCCTACAGTATTAAGAATTTACTCATTTATTCAATAACAATCATGTCATCATCTTCTGGAACATCATCATAACAATCCAATTCCTGAATTTCCTGGTGAATTTCTTGTGACTCCATTCAGAATCAATGGACCAAATTGCTCATGTTTAGCAATAGCACTGTCTTTAAATGAGTACTTCTTGTTAAGGTAGCCTGCTCGCAGAGCATTTGCAATGCAACTGTCAGTGATTTTCTCCCATGAATTCTTCACCCAAGTCACAACTTCTTGCAGTTTAGGTTTCACAAAGCTTCCACGCTGATTTCTCTCCATTCTATTTTCAATGTAGTCATTAATTTCCATGCGCAAATTATCTTTGAAGGCTTCTTTATTGCAATATCAAGAGTCTGGAGATAGGCCTTCATTCCTGCAGGAATCATTATCTGATCTATTTTTCTTTCATGAAGAAATGTCTTCATGTCTTTAGCGTGGTGAGTGCTGGCTGCATCCCAGACTAGCAGACCTCTTTGGCTCCCTCGCATAACAAGCAGTAGCATTAAATCAACCCACTTCCTTATAACTGCTAGTGTGGCCCAGGCTTTTTCAGTTTCAAGAATAAAAATGCCCAAAAACACGTTCAATCTTTTCCTTCTTGCCCTTAGAAATGATGAAAGGTGGGATTTTAGTGCCATCCAGACAAATTGCCAAAATACAGGAAACACGTGCACTTTTGTAAGCAGTGGAGGGAATGTTCACTAAGGAGGCACCCCACTGTTCAATTGTTGTTTGAGATGATTGGCCCATAAACACTGCAGTTTCATCCATGGCAATCATGTTGGAAAGATTGTATTTAGAGAAGTCAGCATCATCAATAAAGGACTTGAATGCAAGTGCTCGCTTAATAACTTGAGTATCTTCCAACCTAAACAATGTTGTAGATCTTCTTAAAGACAGTTCACTTCGCTGAAGGAAATTATCCAGCCAGTGTTGTGATGCTTTGAAGTCTTTGGGGCCTATGTCAAACTGTGGTGCCATTGCAAAGGCAAATTCTTGAATCAGCCCTATTCACAACCAAAACCTTTGCTCTCCTGTCAACAACCCATTCACAGATCAGGTCTTCCAGCTGGGAAAATAATGGTTGCTGACCTGATTCACACTTGCGCTTTTTAGCATTTCCCTTGTCCACTTGTTCAATGAGGTTACCATACTCTGCTCACCATTTTTGGACCAATCGGATACTCAACATCTTCTCTTTGCAGAAAGCAGTAAGATTTTGGCCCCAAGTGTCTGCTGTGAGTAGCTTTTTCTTTTTGCGCTCATTTCTAGGGGTAAAAAAAGGAATTGGGGCATCAAGGTGGGGGAGAGAGGGATCACTTAAAATGACACAGGGAGAATCAGAGGGGGAATCAAAATGGCACAGGAGAATCAGAGGGGGATTACCATTTTAGTAACCCCTTTTGACCCTCCTGTGTCATTTTGATTGCCCCCTCTGATCTTCCTGTGTCATTTTAAGTGCCACTGAACACCTTCACCAGACATCCCCCTATCCCTTTATCAGACATTTATCCCTGGGACCTGCATGGGACTGTCACTGGGCTTGCTGGGGCCTGGATCTGGGCTGGAGCAGGGTCTGCCACTGACTGAGAACCTTCAGTCATCATGAAGGCGGCCGCGAGCATCAAGTAGTGTCACCAGAGACAGACCAGCACTCACCACCTGCCGCATCCCGTCCACTCTAATCCTCCTGTTCTTCTACATGCATCTGCAAAAGTCTCCTCCTCTCTCCCGCCCCAAGCTCACCGCTCGCTCTGACCTCCACTCTACCTCCACACAAGCAGTGACGTCAGGACTCTGCATAATGTCACTGGTTGCTAGACATCAGTCAGGGTGGCCCTAGCGACCAGTGTACGGTAAATTAATTTTCATTCTGAGACAGAACCTGGGGGCCTTATTTTCAGGGGGATGCCTTATATTTCACTCAGAAGGAAACCTGTAAGTAGGTCTTATTTTCAGAGTATGTATTATTTTCGGGGAAACACAGTAATTGCATATACATAATATCTCTTTTGTTTTGCATATCTATACTTTTCCCTATGTTTTAAAATCTTATTTTCCAAATTTCATGAGTGTATTATTTACTTTAGCTTGTCTGCTAGATCTTTGAAATTAATTTTTTTTCATTTCTTGTTATTTCTTTATTTTGTTCTCTCTTCTACCATTTTCTGATCTCTATTAATATGCTGGTTTTCCTTTTCTTCTATTTTTTAAGGCATTTTATTTGACACATTCAATCTATTTTTGGAACTCATTTGCTCTGTAGAAGGATTGCATTAGTTGTAATCCTTTCAGAGTTTAGATAATTATTTTCCTTATTCCTTTTTTTTTTTTTAGTTAATTGGCTTTATTATTTTAGAGAAGGTTTGGGTTTATAGAAAAATTGGGTGGAAATACAGAGAGATCCGTATATCCTGTCACCATCACCCCCCAAAACAGGTCCCCCCTATCATTAACACCTTATATTAATGTGGTACATTTGTTACAATAGATGAACCAGTATTAATATACTAGAGGCCCGGTGCACCGATTCATGCACCGGCAGTGTCCCTTGGCCCAGTCTGTGGGGATCAGTGGGCCTCCATGCTGCCTCTGCGGGGATCAGTGGGCCTTACCCGCCAGCTTGTGGGCTCCAGCCCACTGTCTGCATGATCCCGCACAGCATGAAGTCGGGCGCCTCGCTGCTCCTGCTCATCGGCCCGCTGCACCGCGTGGGGAGTGTCCGTGGGAGAGGCTTGTGCTACAGCAGTGCACTGGCCAGCTGCGAGGGACGCCCATCTGTCAGCTGAGCAGTGCTCCTGCTGTGGGAGACACTGACCACCGGGGAGCAGCTCCTGCATTGAGCATCTTCCCCCGGTGGTCATGCGCATCATAGCTATCGGCCGGTCATCTGGTTGTCCAGTCGTCTGGTCGCTTAGGCTTTTATATATATGTGATTATTATTAACTAAAGTCCATCGTGTACATTAGGGTTCACGCCGTGTTGCACATTCAGTGGGTTTTGACAAATGCATAATGACATGTATGCATCACAATACCACACATTATAGTTTCACTGCCCTAAACATGCCCATCTAGTCCCTCTCCTCCCAAGCACCTGGCGACCACTGATCCAATCTTTCTATTGTTTCCTAGTTTTGCCTTTTCAAGAATGTCATATACAGAGGTGGGCACAGCTGTGCGTGCATGAAACACAGAGTTTATTCTTGTACTATTATTTATTTAATTGCTGTGTTATTTGTAATATTTGTCTTATTACTGTTGTTGTCATTTCATATGCTTATTTATGATTCTTATTTTAGGTAATGACTGGTCATTTAAAGAATGACTGTGGACTTACTTTGGCCCACCTCTGTATAGGTGTCCCCAGTTTTTGAAAGTTAGCCTCATGCCACTTTGCTTTTACAAAGGACTTCCATTAGTTAGCATCTGGTTTCACTAACTGAACAAGGCTGAAGAGGATTTTTACTTTTATGAAAAAATGGCAGCCAGCGAAACTCACGTTCAGCGTTTGTCTCTGCCAGCAACCTCGAGCAGCCTCGCCCAGCAGCTCGGCATCAGGCCCACAGCTCTGAACTGCGTCTGTGAGCACCCGCTCTACCTTGATCTATTCTGTTCATCAGTTAGCAAGAGGTCCTAGGGCATTAGAAAAGCCAAAAAGAGTCATAAGGGTGTATACACTTAGCGTAAAAATGGATGTAATTGTTTCCATCATGATTAGCAAAATAAAGGCTGAAAAATAAATGGTATTAATTCTTCCCTTTACCCCATTTGGAAAGTGTCAGGAATGCTCTATTTCCGGGTGGCGGGGAAACCTGTGGTTAAACCACACAGCCTGTATGCTGGATAGCTTGGCTTCTTTCACGCGATAATATGCACTTAAGTTCCTTCCACTTCTTTCAATTCTGGACAGTTTATTTCTTTTTATGCCAAATAACAGCCTGTCAGCTGGATGTATCGCAGCTTGTCTATCCATTCACCTGTTGAGGGACACCTTGGTCAATTACAGGTTTTGACAATTAGAAATAAAACCGCTATAAACATTTGTGTCCGTGTTTTTGTGTGGACTTCACTTTGCAATTTGGTGAACGCCAAGCTGTGCAATTTCAGGAGTACGTATGTCTGTTTTGCAAGAATATGTCTGTTTTGCATTCTGTCGTCCAAAGTGGTTGTACCATTTTGTATTTCCACCAACAGTGACTGAGAATCCCCGTCGCTTACCATTTTGCCCCCACTTGATGCTATCTACCTCTCATTTCCTAACAAAAATCTTAAAGTTACTCCTCTGAGGTACAGTGTTTTCCTTTACTTTCCTTTAAACATATATTTTAAAATTAGGACATCTCTCAAATATATAGAAAAGCAAAGAAAATAAGGAACATCTATGACTTCAGGATACATTTTAGCATAATTTATTATATATCTGTAAATATATGTGTGTGTGTGTGTGTGTGTGTGTGTGTGTGTGTGTGTGTGTAAATTGATTGATTTCAGAAAGTTAGGGAGAGGGAGATAGAAGCATATAATTTATTTTTTAATGAAATATTACAGAGATAATTGAGCCTTCCCTTTTAATTAATGATACAGTTAGACTTTTTTTTTTTAACCTTGTTTACTATCTTCTGTTGGACTGGGTTTTTGATATTTCCTTCCTCATCCTTTACTGACTTAGAGATTATAGATTGAATATATTTTCTTATATTCTTTTTTCCTTTGCAATATTTTAATTGAGATAAAATTCACCTTTTTAAAAGTGTTGAGTCAGTAGTTTTTCATATTCACAATGTTTCATAACCATCACAAGTATCTTATTCTAGAACATTCCCATCACCACAAAAATAAACCCCATATACATTGGTTGTCACTCCCATTCCTTTCCCACATCCCCTGTCAACAAGTAATCACACTAATGATTTTGTTGGTTTATCTATCCTAGATATTCATGCAACTGGCATCATATACCATTTGTCCTTTTATGTCCTGCTTCTTTCACTTGGCATGTTTCTGAGGCACTTTGATGTTGTAACATGTTTCAGTACTGCATTCTATCCTGTGACGGAATACTGTCCCACTGCTTGGGTCTGCTCCCCGTGTATTCTCTCGGTGGTCTGCTTGCCTGTCACAATGGTGGTCCTCGGGAAACATCCCACTTGGAACCTTCCTGTGAACAGTCCTTCCTACACGGAAGCTGCGTTTGGCCACACGACTTGCATGAAGCTTTCAGCAGAGGTTTAGGAAGCACTCACACAACAGGGCGTGTGGTGTGTTGGCATCACCTTCCTTGGGACGAAAGGTCACACACCGGAGAGACCCAACAACCCATCTGCCTGGAACTCAGCTGAGTTCAGCCTCGTGATGACCCTCCAGCTGAATGCAGCTACTTTTTAAAACGGGCCCTAACCCGTTTGGCTCAGTGGATAGAGTGTCAGCCTGCGGACTGAAAGGTCCTAGGTTCGATTTTGGTCAAGGGCATGTATCTTGGTTATGGGCACATCCCCAGTAGGAGGCATGTAGGAGGCAGCTGATCAATGTTTCTCATCGATGTTTCTTTTTTTTAAAATTTAATAAATCTTTATTGTTCAGATTATTACAATTGTTTCTCCTTTTTTCCCCCATAGCTCCCTTCCACCCAGTTCCCACCCCACCCTCTGCCCTTACCCCCCTCCCCACCGCCATTGTCCTCATCCATAGGTGTACAATTTTAATCCAGTCACTTCTTGCACCCCCCCACACTCCCTTCCCCCTGAAAATTATCAATCCACTCCCTTTCTTGGCCCCTGATTCTATTATATTCACCAGTTTATTCTGTTCCTCAGATTTTTAATTCACTTGATTTTTAGATTCACTTGTTGATATATATGTATTTGTTGATCATAATTTTTATCTTTACTTTTTTCTTCTTCTTCCTCTTCTTAAAGAATACCTTTCAGTATTTCATATAATACTGGTTTGGTGGTGATGAACTCCTTTAGCTTTTTCTTATCTGTGAAGTCCTTCAATTCTGAATGATAACTTTGCTGGGTAGAGTATCTTGGTTGTAGGTTCTCACTATTCATCATTTTGAATATTTTTTGCCACTCCCATCTGGCCTGCATAGTTTCTGTTGAGAAATAAGCTGATAATCTTATGGGTGCTCCCTTACAGGTAACTGTTTTTCTCTTGCTGCTTGTAAGATTCTCTCTTTGTCTTTTGCTCTTGGCATTTTAATTATGATGTGTCTTGGTGTGGTCCTCTTTGGATTCCTTTTGTTTGGGGTTCTGTGTGCTTCCTGGACTTGTAAGTCTATTTCTTTCACCAGGTGGGGAAGTTTTCTGCCATTCTTTCTTCAAATATGCTTTCAGTATCTTGCTCTCTCTCTTCTTTTGGCACCCATAATTCTGATTTTGGTTTGCTTGAAGGTGGTCCAGAGGCTCCTTACACTACCTTTAGCTTTCTGAATTCTCTTCTCTTCTTGCTTCTCCAGAGGAGTGTCCTTTGCCTCTTTGTATTCCAAATCTTTGACTTGATTCTTGTGTTCCCCTAGTCTGTGGTTGGGTAACTGTAGAATATTTTTTTATTTCAATCAGTGTATGTTTAATTTCTAGTTGTTCCTTTTTCATATCATCCAGGGTCTCGTTAAATTTATCAGCCTTTTCTAGGAAATTCTTGAAAAAGCCTTATAAACTGTGGTTTTGAACTCTATATCTAGTGTTTTGTTCTCTTCCATTTCTTTCATTTGAGATCTGTTTCCTTGCCTCAGCATTTTCGCTGCTTCCCTGAGTTGGTAGGGTGGCTTTGCGTGCTTGGTGTCTTATGTGGCTTATTGGGTCAGCCTCCCCAGTTACCTGAGGTAGACACTCTTGGTGCTCCCCTTTTTGGACTGTGTATACAGCCTTGTTGTAGTTAAGTTTTAATTGTTGTTGGTATCACTGGGAGGAATTGACCTCCAGGCCAATTGGATGTATCAGCTGTGTCTACACCAGGATACCTTTTGTATTGGAGACAGTCTTATAGGATCAGACTTGCAAAATTTCAAAAGCCTCTGTGCTCAGCTTGGATGGGGCAGAGTCTCAGGGCTGAGCTGACAATCTTGGCTTCCAGTCAGTCCTGCCCTTGTGCACACGCCTCAGACCTCTGCCTTCCGCAGCTCCCCTGAGTTTCTGCCTGACAGTACAGATCTCCTCTGTAAGATCATGGGTGCCCCAGGGGCTCACCCAGAATTGGGTTGGGTCTCTGTATAAAATGTTTAATTCCAATTGCATTCGGAACTGGGATTCTGTGCAGTCTGGAGCTCCTGACTCCTTCCACTATGGAGAGGCTGCGGCAACCTCCACAGTCAGACCTCTCTGAGTGCACTCACTCGCGTGCGACTCTGGACCCTGCCCACTGAGGCTCCCAGTCTCTTGAGTATCCAGGTGCCTGCGCATAGGGGCTGTCTCCAGCTGTCTAGTACCTGGTGCGGTGATGAGGACAGAGGAACATTGCCTTCCAGAGAGTAAGAGCCAGGCAGGGGAGGCCAGGAGCAGGTGCTGAGATGGGTCGGTTTGCATAGGAAGGGCACCTTCCTGGGAAAATTATGTTCTCTTTCCAAGAACTGGCTACTCACAGAGGAGATCTCTCTCTCCCCCTCTGCTTAGGGAGGCCCTGATGCCAGAGCAGCAAGAATACATAAAAACCAAAGAGCACACTGCACCCTTGAACAATGTGTGGGTTAGGGGCACCCCCAACCCTCATCATTGAAACCCACATTCGTGTAGGTAACTTTTGACTCCGAAACTTCACTGCTAACAGCCTACTGTTGACCAGAAGCCTTACCAATAATATAAACTGTTGATGGACACATATTTTTATGTTGAACGTGTTACATACTGTATTCTTACAATACTGTACGCTAGAGGAAAAGTGTTACTAAGAAAATCTTAACAGAGAGAAACCAAGTTGGCGGCACAGGTAAACACCTGAACTGCTGCCTCACCCAACAATTTCAAAAACTATAATTAAAAGACAAAACAGACATCATCCAGAACCACAGGAAGGCAGGCTGAGTGGGAATTCTACAACTAGAAGGGAAGAGAAAAGCACACTGAGACTCAGAGGAGCTCAGAAGTAAAGGCAGAGGTATGGAGGGGCTCGCGAAGGGAGTGCTGGCAGCTGAGTACTCAGCTGGCCTTCTCAATTGGGAGGGAGACATAAGCTCCCAACTGCTCTGAACTCCAGTTCCGGGCGAGACTCTGGGGACCCAGACTCATACGGGGAGAAACTGGACTATCTGGCAGCGGGTAAAACTCGAGGGTGGCTTTCTCTCAGAGGTAAAGTTAAAAATTATGAACAACAAATACATATCTATCAACAAGTGAATCTAAAAATCAAGTGAATAAAAAAAATCTGATGAACAGAATGACTGGTGGATATAATAGAATCAGGGGCATAGAAAGGGAGTGGACTGAAATTATCAGGGGGTGCGGGAAGAGACTGGACCAAAATTGTACACCTACGGATGAGGACAGTGGCGGGGGCGGGGGCGGTAAGGGCAGAGGGTGGAATGGGAACCGGGTAGAGGGGAGCTATGGGCGGGAGGGGGAGGAACAATTGTAATAATCTGAACAATTAAGACTTATTTTAAAAACATAAATAAGAAAACCATATCAAAGAGAAGCACACTTACAGTGTTTCTTGAAAATAATCCACATATAAGTGAAAATGTGCAGGTCAAACCATGCTGTCCAAGGGTCAGCGTCTGAGTAACACACGTCAGGTAAGCTCCACGAGTGAAGACACCACCAGGTCATCGACAGACTCACAAGAAACCATAAAACGTCACTTCTAGTCGCTGGAGCTTTGGAGCTGGTTTGCTATGGAGCAAATGGCAACAGGAAGCACGGATCGCTGTAACCTTGCATGTCCATGTGCAAGAAAGCCCCCGTTTTCCAGTCAGCTGCCTGCGGGTGATTTTCACAATGTTAGGCGACGTGCCGTTCGGGCGTTTCCCTTCCTCTCGTGCCAGCATGCTGTCTAGAAGCGTAGGTCTTCGTCTGTATTTCTGGGTTCTGGACTCTTCCAGCCTTTCGTTTACGATTGCAACTCCTTCTGTTTGCTTTACCCGCTCCGGACTCCTGGATCAAACTCCAAGGCTCCTATTTTTTCTTTCTTATTTTCTTTGGGTTTTTGCTTTAATCCTTGAGCTATTTCTTTCATTTGATCATCTAAGCAACTTACTTGGAATTCACAAGTTCACAAGTGTCTTTTTTCTCCTTCATCTCCTAAATTTCAGATCAGATCATGTTGTTTAAAAACCCACACTGGCCGGTTGCTCTGCAGTCAGTGTCCTAGGCTCTCTCCTTCCCCAGGCCACCCGCGGCCCAGGTTTCAGGCCCGGGGGCTGTTGTCCCGCAGCGGGTCCGGGTTAGGGTTCGTGGGTGTGTTCTCTTTTCACAACCCGTCTGGGGGCCAGTCCCTGCGCTGGTCCCTGGGGGTGGGGGGAGGCCGCCCAGGGGTCCTCGGACCTTCTCCCAAAGGCTGCGGACACTGAACAGCGACTTCAGCCCGTTTCCTCTGAAAGCAGCGGGACGCTCTGGGCCACCGTGCCGGCGGGGGCAGCCGCAGACCTGCTCACATCGCACAGGGACTCAGTCCCTCCCCCTGGCGCACCCCGGCCGCCCTCCTGAAGCGGGAACCGTGTCCCCCCCGGACTTCCTGCAGCCAGCTGCCGGGCCGGCCTCATGGAGGGCAGCGGTGCCCCACGCCTTCCCTAGACGGAGGCTCAGCTCCTGGCTCCGCTTCTCGCCCGAAGGCTGCGGTCTCAGGGCTTAGCTCTCGCTTTGTCCTCACTGCCCACCCTCCCCTCTCACCCCGCTGCCCACCCCCCACACTCACCCACTGCCCCACACTCACCCACTGCCCACCCCCCACACTCACCCACTGCCCACCCCCCACACTCATCCACTGCCCCACACTCACCCCTCTGCCCACCCCCCACACTCACCCACTGCCCACCCCCCACACTCACCCACTGCCCACCCCCCACACTCACCCACTGCCCACCCTTCCCACTCACCCACTGCCCTCCACTCACCCACTGCCCACCCTCCCCACTCACCCCGCTGCCCCACACTCACCTACTGTCCACCCCCCACACTCACCCACTGCCCACCCCCCACACTCACCCACTGCCCACACTCACCCACTGCCCACACTCACCCACTGCCCACACTCACCCACTGCCCACACCCACACTCACCCCGCTGCCCACCCCTGACACTCACCCACTGCTCCACCCCCCACATTCACCCGATGCCCCACACTCACCCCACTGTTCCCCCCCCCCACTCACACTCACCCCGCTGCCCACGCCCCTCCCCCACGGCTGGTCACTGGATCCCACTCTCCACTCGGCCTCCCTCGGGTGGCCCCTCCGTGGCTCAGTCTCCACCTGCCGCCCGCAGTCACCCCGCCATGCAGTCAGAGCCCCGTGAGCTTCCTGCCATCGTGTGCTGGGCACTGAGGACAGACTTCCACTTGTCCCCGGGGCTCCCGCACCCCACATGTCCCTGGCCGCGCACCCGGTGGGCCGGAGGTGAGGGCACAGGGCAGTGCCTCCGCAGGAGCTGCTGTGGCAGGCGGAGATGTGCCCGGCGCCAGGCGGGGCCTCCAGGGCATGCCACCGCCTCACACTGCCGAGGCCACTGCGGCACTTTGACTTCCTGTTCATGGAGGGCACAAACGCACAAACGTGAATCTGCCCTGGCGAGCGGGCCTCAGCCCTCAGCGCCCTCCTGCGTGTGCCGTGGGGTCAGGGTGAGGAAGGGGACGGGGGTCAGGGTGAGGAAGGGGACGGGGGGTCAGTGTGAGGAAGGGGACGGGGGATCAGTGTGAGGAAGGGGACACGCTCCAGCAGCTCAGCGGCCAGAGCTGACATTATCCCCTGCCCCCCCTACATACACACACACACACACACACACACACACACACACACACGCAAGGGCCTCCGCATCCAGGCCCTGGGCGATGTGCACACCACCCCTCACTGTCTCCTGTTTGAACACATCCCAGCTGGCCACCCGGAGACCTCTCCACTCACGTCCTTGTACCCTGGCCCTGGAGCCTGGCGCCACCCCACAGCAACTGGCCAACAAGTTATTATTGTTCAAAGGTTCCAGTATAACTTAATCACTTAAATGCTCATGGATAATGTCAGCCTGTGGGCTGCGCTGGATCCCCGAGACTCCAAACTAAATGAGCTTCTGGATCTTTCAGTAGCTCAAAGCCTTCATGCATTCACTCACTCATTCATTTGTTCATGTTCTTGTGCTACCTCTTGGGCCAGGTGCTGTGTTAGCAACAAAAACACAGTCCACGCCTTCCTACAGCTCACCATCTGCAGAGCAATCCTGACAACACCAAGGGTAGATATAGTAGAGGCAGCTGTCCATTATAAAAGTGAGAGGACGGGCTAATTTAATACATGTGCCTTTCCGAAAGGCAGAGGACTTCTGAGCAGTTTCTGCACAGCACGTTAGTGTTACAGAACTCAGACCTGGGAGCGCTGGGGGACCCTTCGACCATCCGGGAAGAATTGGCCGGCCTTCTAGCGCAGCATTTCATGGCCTTCCATCTGTCTTTGGCTTTGAGGACCCCTGAGTATGAACCAGGTACTTCCTAAGCAGTGATTCAGCAATTAGACCCCATGGCGATGCCAGAGAAAGCTTGTTTGGCGACTCCAGGCTTGTGGGGAGGTCCCTGATCTGAACCCCTCAGAGTCCGGCTAACATTAGACAGCATCTCACTGGCTCACCTCGTCTGCTTGGTCCTTAAATATCGGGTTTGAGTTCTCCTTCTGTCCTCTCTCTGTGCTTTCTGCATGTGGTCTTGCCGATTCCATGGATTTAAACATCATCTATGCTTTGATGATTCTAAAAATGTTACACCTCCAACCAGTCCTCTCCTCTCTGAATCCAGTTTCACATGGCCTACGCTCTACTCAATATCCCCGCTTGGAGATCCTAGTGATTTGAAGATAAACCAACTCTCTCTTCATTCCTCCACCACAGTAAAGGGCACCGTCACCCATTCATCCTCTACAGAAGAGGAGAGTTATCCCCGAGTCCTTCTGCCCACCTCATCGCCCGGTCCGTCCTGCAGGGTGTCCTGCCACATCTTCCCCGCACCACAGCTCTGGGGAAGCAGGAACTTGGTTGGAAAGTCTGTGAGGAGGAAGCTCCCAAAGGATCTTGCCGAAGGCAGCAGCCCCTGCCTTGACTTTTCCAAACAAGTCTGAGCCCCGGGTGTTTTACCGGAATCTTTATGTCTGATCTTTAGATGTCCTTACTTAAAGGACACTATAGACGCATGTGTCTTCTCAAGGATGCTTATCCTACTGATCATATCTAATAGTTAATTTTAGTTCAAGCTGCTGTTACAATACAAGCCTAAGGAGGCAGGCGAATGGGGCTGCTTAGTTTCTATAGCCAAGCAGTCCCTTAGCCTCTCTTTCACAGAAATGTGTGTCAGAGTAATCCATTCATCTATTCCTTAGGGTCTGCTGGCTAGTCCTGGCACATAGCCACACCTCCCTCTCCCTGCATCTCCACCGCTACCCCTGGTTCAGACCTCCATAAATAGCATCTCTCTTGGGCGGTTACAAACATCCTCCTAGCTTGCCTCCCTGCTTCCACAAAACCATCCTCCAATCAAACAAGTGATAAAAGGTCAAATGTGTCACTCCCCTGCTTAAAAGATGGCTTTCCAGTTCATACGGAGAAACTGCTGGTAGCTGCCAGAGGTGGGCTGAAGGGTGATGATGGTGAAACGGGGGCAGGTGGTAAAAGTTACCAACTTCCATTTTTAAAATAAGCAAATCTGGAGGACTATAGTTGGCGCCAGGACCATAGCAAGTCTCTCTTGCATATTTGAAAGTTGCTAAGAGGATAGATCTTTAAAAGCTCTCATCACAAGAAACACATTATACCATGTGTGATGATGGATGTTCAGTGGACTTAGTGTGGCCATCATTTTGCATTATATAAACTCATTATATTGCTCATCTGGAATGAATATAATGTTATGTCTCAGTTAACAATATGACTCCCCATTGGCCTTCAAGTAGCTTCCACACCATCAGCTCCTCTGTGTCACCTTGTGCCTCCTCTCCTTACTCGTGTCTTGCAGTTTCAATGGTCGCCTCTCAGTCCTCCCACTGTACGTCTCACCCACAGCCTTTCCCATGCTGCCCATGATCTTGGCATCCTTTGTCCACAGCCCTTACACAGTGGGCTGCTTTATACAGTCTTCTAAGTAAATGCAGTCCCACTGAATATCTCTCCAGTTGGGGAAACTTTCCTGGCATACTAGAACCCCCCACCCCCACCCCAACCCCCAAATCCAGCAATTCTCGATATTATACCAGCCTTCCAGGAACACATAGGCAATTAGAGTGACCTAAGCTATTGCTCTCAGGTCCCTTCCACTAGAGGAGAAGCCATGCGAGGACAGGGACCCTGTCTATCTCACTTGCCGCAGTGACTCCAGTACTTATGTCACAGAAGAGGTACTCAGAATATGCATTGGCCCTCTTCACGTGAAACAGTGGGAAAAGGCAGAACACAACGATAGACCGGGACACTCCGTGCTCTTGGTCCTCCACAGACATTGCAAAAACAAGCAGGAACTAACTAAATCAACTTGTCAGAATCAAAAGGGGAAAGTAAGCCACCTCCTGGGTGGTAGGGAAGTGCTGTGGCATTTTCAGGGGTGCCTCCCCACCTCTCCCTGGCCAGGGCAGGCAGTCTTGAAGCAGCCGCCGCCTGTGTTCCCAGTTCGGGACTCGTCCTTCCAACGACAGGGAGCAGGCAGATGGCATCAGCACATTCACGGTGTGTGTCTATTCTAACCCGTTTGGTGGGCACCTAAAGGGCTGGGGCAAGGCACTCATCTCTTTCCCTCAACGCGGAACTCAGGAGGGTGGGGTGGCAGGCACCACTCACAAAGCTTCAAGGTGAACCAAACACGCACAGAAGTCCGGGCCAAGAGGCTGTACATTGAGACACACAATGGACTACCGAAGGAAGACCTGGAGTGAGAAAAGCTGGAGTGAGATTCTTTGGAAATTAGGGCATTCAAAAGATGCATGTATATGGGGGCATTTAGAAAGCCATGCACATGGCAGAGGGAAGTCCGTGCTCACAAAAGACCCAAGGAAATCTTAATACCTTGAACTTTCATCTCAGGCTGCTCCTGAGGCTCAGTGGAAGCCTAGCTAAGCGTTGAAGGAGCATCCAAGCACAGAACCAATCTGAAAAGACCAGGAGAGATGGTCTCTCTTCCTCTTTCGCTCTCGCGCTGCGTGTGTGTGTGTGTGTGTGTGTGTGTGTGTGTGTGTGTGTGTGGCTCCTGGCATTCAAGGAAATTTCTACCAAAACATTAGTTGAACAAGAGCAAATGGAACAGAGACTTCAGTGCTACACATGATAAAAAAATAGTCGTAAAAATGGTTTATAAATGTATCCAAACAAATAGACTATTATAGCCTTCAACAATAAATGTTAAAAATACACAAATAAATATAAAACAGTAGAAAGCCCTAGGAAGGAGAGATAATATAATCCCAAGAGTCAAGTATTCAGTTTTCAACAAGAAAATCCCCAGGCAAATAGAGAAACAGTATGGCCCACTCAAAGGAACAAAGTAAGCGGATAGAAACGGTCCCTGATGAATGCCAGATGCCAGACTTCCTAGGAAAAAACTTTAAAGTAACTATCTTATACATGTTCAATGGGGTAAAGGAAAAATGGAAAAAACAAACAAACAAACAAACAAACAAACAAACAAACAAACAAGGGAATCAGGAAAATGTGTATGAACAAAATGAGATTATCACTAAAGAGACAGAAATTATAAAAAAGGACCAAACAGAAGTCCCAGAGCTAAAAAGTAAAAATAATCAGTGAACTTGAGGAGAGGACAACTGAAGCAGAAATAAAAAGAATGAAGAGTGACTAGAACCTAAAACCAGTGGGACATCAAGCGAATGAACCAACCACATTATGGGAGCAGAAAAATGGGAGGAGAAAAAGAAAGGGGAAGAGAGATTATTTGAAGAAATAAAAGCAAAAAAACCCAGCTCAAATTTGTTAAACGATTTGAACATAGAAATCCAAGAAGCAAATAAATTCCAAGAAAGATAAACTGAAAGGGACCAGACAAAGACAGATTATAATTAAATGGGCAAAAGACAAAGAGATAATCTTGAAAGCAGAAAGAGATAAGTGACTCAACTCATGTGAGAGATCCACAATGAGATGGTGACCTGATTCCTCATCAGAAAGTATGGAGGCCAGAGGTAGGGTGACAATATATTTAAAATGCTGAGCCTAAACCGGTTTGGCTCAGTGGTAGAGCGTTGGTCTGTGGACTGAAAGGTCATGGGCTGGATTCTGGTCAAGGGCATGTACATTGGTTGCGGGCACATCCCTGGTAGGAGGTGTGCAAGAGGCAGCTGGTCAATGTTTCTCATTGACGTTTCTACCTCTCTATCTCTCTCCCTTCCTCTCTGTAAAATATCAATAAAATATATTTTTTTAAAGTGCTGAAAGCTTGGCTGGCATGGCTCGGTGGTTAAGCATTGACCAGGAGGTCAAGGTTTAATTCCCAGTCAAGGCACATGCCCAGGTTACGGGCTTGATCCCCAGTGTGGGATGTGCAGGTGGCAGCTGATCAGTGATTCTCTTTCATCATTGATGTTTCTCTATCCGTCTCCCTTTCTCTCTGAAATCAATCCTACCTAATAAAAGGGTAATATGCAAATTAACCATCACTCATCACAGAGATGGCGGTGTCCCAGGACCACAAGATGGTGCCACCCAGTTCCCTCAGCCCACTGGAGTCCCCCAGTCCTGGCAGGGGAGGCTGCTGAGAGTGGGCAGCATGAGTGGCCTGTTGAAATGCTTGTTTCGTCACAGTGGCAATGAGGCAAATGTCCCGCCCCAGCCTCGGAGGGCCTCTGGGAAGTGTGTGTGCATGGCCTTCTACATGGGAGCTCGGCAAGCACATCCCTCCCGGCGTCCCTTAGGCTTGCTGCTTAGCTTGTCTTTCCTCTGTGTCTGGAGGGGGCTGAGGACCCCATTGCTGGCTGTTGCTGCCCTGGGACCGCAGCACCACGGGCTGCAGGGCGCCGGCACCCTCCAGAGCTGGGTGCTGCTGTGGGAGCAGTGCCCACTCTCTGATCCACCTGCGCCCATCATGTTCCGGGGCGGCAGCTGGGAGCAGACAGATCCTGGGCTCAGGGAGCAGGGGGTGGGGTAGGGAGCTAGCTCAGGAGGGGAGGACAGGGTGATTCATTCCAGAGGATCTCACTCCAAGGCCTCATTCCAATGCAGGAAGCTCTCCTGTGAGGTCAGAGCCTCAGACCTGGCCTCAGGGTCCCTGACTCCCCCCCTCAGGCCCCTCAGGCCACAGCTCACCTCCTGGGGGAGGGAGGAGGCTGGAGAAACAGGCCTGTGTGGGTGGGAAAGAGTGGGGAGGATCCCTCTGTTCGCTCTGTTTTCTCTTTGTAAATCCCATTCCCGGCTTCCTGCCCTCTTTCTAAGGGGGCCCCGGCTTTTGACAGCAAAAACAGACTCCTCTACATTTCACAGCAGACCTCATGGGCTGATGCTGTTGCCTCGCCCTCAGAAACCAGCAGGTGTACACGTCGTGTTCACGTAAAAACATTCAAACCCGTAGAGAACGTCTATGAGTTTACTTGGGCCAAACTGTCCACACTTGCCGGGAAGCAGAATCTCAAGGGGTTGGGACAATGATCCGGAGAATGGCTGTTTTTCTCTTTGTTTTATTCATTCTTCTTTATTTTTAATTTAATATATTTTCATTGATATCTAAGAGGAAGAGAGCAGGAGGGAGAGATAGTAACATTATTGGTGAGAGAAAATCACCAGTTGGCTGCCTCCTGCACGCCCCCAACTGGGAACCAAGCCCACAACGAGGCAAGCGTCCCCCCCCCCCCCAGCAGCGGAGAGCCTCTGGCAGCGGGCACAGCGGCCAGGCCCCTCAGAGAGCCGGGAACCACGGGGAGTGGGCCTGAGCCATCAGGGCTCCCGGGTTGGAGAGGGTGCAGGTCAGGCTGAAGGACCCACTTCTGTGCATGAATTTCGGGCACTAGACCTCTAGTAAAAATATGTTTTAAAAAATGCTGAAAGAGCAGAAACCAGTTTGGCTCAGTGGATAGAGCGTCAGTCTGCGGACTGAAAGGTCCCAGGTTGCATTCAGGTCAAGGGCATGTATCAAGGCAGCTGGTCGATGATTCTCTCTCATCGACGTTTCTAGCTCTCTAACCCTCTCCCTTCCTGTCTGTAAAAAAATCAATAAAATATATATTTTTAAAAATGCTGAAAGAGAAAATAATTCCTTATTTAGCAAGACTGTCCTTCGAAAAGGAGGAAGAAGTAAAAATCATTCCCAAATAACAAAAGCTGTGGTATTTTGTTACTAGATTTTCCCCTCAAAGAAATGCCCCAGGGAGTCATTCAGATCAAAGTGACAGAATGCTCCGGCAACGTGAATGTGTATAAACAAATACGGGTCTTCAGTAAATGTGAATCCATGAGCACATATAAAAGCCAGCATTGTTATTTTTATTTTCTCCACGATTTAAAGCACAAATTCTTAAAGATAAACTGTTATTGGACCCACAATGTATAAAAATGTAAGTTGTAACATCAACCTAAAGAGGAGGAGGAGGAGCTGTATATGTGCAGAGCTTTTATATTAGACCCAGAAGGGACCCACGTGAGGCCAGACAGGCCAGTGATGAGGCCACAAACCAAGGGCCGCCTGGAGCCACCAGAAGCTAAAGGAGGCCAGGAGGGGATCCCCCTCCCCCCCCAGGCCAGGAACAGTCCCCCTAAAGGCCAGGAAGGGACCCCATCCTCCTGGAGGCCCTGCCCGCACTGATTTCACACACACACACACACACACACACACACACACACACACACACACACGAGGGCAATGGACAGAGTGGGGTGACCTGGCCACCAGCCATAGAGCAAGGATGGCAGCGGCTGTGTGTGCCAGGTGTAACGGAAACGGGAGTGACTACCTGCGCTGGGGCAGGGGAGGGGGCGTCGGCGGGCTGTGAGGGAGGAGCCCTGGGTCCCCGTCAGGGTGACGCCCTGGGTGAAGTGGAGAGGGTAGGAGAGGAGACGCCTGGGCAGAACTGGGCTCCGCCGGCCGTGGGAGGGGAGCGGGGAGCGGGGTTGGGGGGGCTCATAGTGGCCGAGAACAGCAGCTGGCTTAGACTCTAAACACGGTGGGATTTCCCCCTTGTAAGGAGCCAGCGGCAGCCTCTCAGACGCCCAGGGTCAGAAACAAAAGGGGCTCATCACAGAGGACCTGGAACCCCAGCCTTGCCCTCCGCAGGCCCCACCCCAGAGGCTGTCACTACGACCTTAGAGAGCGAAGGACAAAGGATGGGGTTCCATCAAACATTTGAGATGGAGGTTACCCTGGATCATCCCCGTGGGTTCTCTCTCTCTCTCTCTCTCTCTCTCTCTCTCTCTCTCTCTCTCCTTCCCCCCCCCCCCTCTCTCTCTCTCTCACACACACACACACACACACACACACACACACACACACGAGGGCAATGGGCAGAGTTGGGGTGACCTGGCCACCAGCCATAGAGCAAGGATGGCAGCGGCCGAGCCGCAGGAAGGGCCCCGGGGACGCAGTCTGCCCACCCCCCATCCCCGCCAGGGCCTGACGCCAGCGGCAGACCCGGACCTTCCGCCCCGGAGAGGACACTCTGGGTCGTTTTGAGCCCCATCCCTGTGTCACTAGCCCAGCAGCCCGGGGACACTAATCCGCACGGGGAGGGAAGCAAGGCCGGGAGGCACCCGCAGGAGCGCGGCGGGAGAACTGGGGGTGCGGAGGGCGGGGAAGCGGGGGCGGGAGGGCTCAGCTGGGACCGGGCCACGCGGGCCCTGAGAGCCCATCGCAGGCAGGTGCTCGCCCTGGACGACGGGCACAAACCCGCCCTGGATCCGCAGTGCCCACTGGGGAGACCACGGGAGACTTGGGGCTCCGTAGGAGGCACTGCAGTGAGGGAGGACCAGTGTGTGTGTGTTGGGGAAGGGGGGGAGGTGGAGGGGGGGGGTGGGGATCATGAACTGAGCCCCTGGGGGACACAGGAGGGCCAGGTGGGAGGAGGAGAGCACAGAGCACACGGGATCCGGCCAGACGCTGCAGGAACACGCGTGCCCACACCACGTGGAGGTGCTGGGACTTGGCCTCAGGCTTCCTCCGCTTCCCAGCTACCGGCTGTGCCCACGTGCGGCCAGCACAGGAACCGGGCAATCCGGGAAGCCAGCGGGCAAGTGGTCAGGCCAGCAGCTCTCACCCGGCAGCGCTCAGAGGGCACCCCACCCGCCCATGGCCCCTCTGTTTGGGCTCCTCTTGGTGACTGAGCACGTGGGCAGTAAAGCCCCCCCGGAGAACGCCTGTCCCCTCCAGATGCGGGGCGGGACAGGCGTGGAGAAACCCCCCATCTTCCCTCCTCCCCCACCCCGCTGTCACAGACACTGGGGGCCACCAGCGGCTCATCTCAGCTCTTCAATCCAGGCGCCTTTCCCCAGATGGTCCTAGGGAATGGGGGTGTCCTCCAAGAAGCATTTGGCTTGGAGAGGAGGCTGGTTTCCTGGGACTGGCTTCAGCTCGGGGCGCCCTGTCTCCCCTGAACAGGTGCCGCTGGGAGAGGAGCCTGGGTGTAAAGAGCAGGAGGGACCCTGACTTCCTTCTCCCGATGGCCTTGTGAGGAGCCACCTTCGCCGGCCCGTGGATAAATGTGGTGTGGTGCAGAGGGTTGGGGACCAGGGCTGTACTATGGTCAGGACAACTTTGCCGAGGCCAGACCTCCAGCTGCCATCGGGGTCCCAGGTGGGAGGGTCGGTCTGCTGGGCTACAGAGCCGCTGGGCTCTACCTTTGGGGGCCCCTCCCCAAGGCCCGGGGGCTCCCGCTGAGGACCCCTTCTTCAGACCTGACTTCAAAGCCCCTCGAGGACCCAACTAGAGGGTTTCCCTTCGTCTCCCCACCTCCCACCAAGTTTCCCCAACCTTCTTCATGGGAGGGAGGCTGCGCCTGTGCTGGGCTGGGGTGGGCCTGGGCCAGCCTGGGTTGCCCTGCAGTGGTGCTCCCCTAACTCAGGACACAGGGGCCAGCGTGTGCACCCCAACACTTGCCTTCTTACGAGGTGGGAATGAGAAGCTGCCTCCCAGCCACCCAGCTCCCCGCTGCAGAAGCCACCAAAGCTGCCAGGAGTTCACCCTTTCTCCTGGACACGTTGTAGGGTGTGAGGGCAGGGGTGATGGGGCGCTCTGCTCACCACCGCAGCTCCAGCTTCGGGCCAGGCGCTGGCACAGGTAGTCAATAAATATTTGTGAATAAAAATAAGTAATTAGCTGAAACCGGTTTGGCTCAGTGGATAGAGCATCGGCCTGGGGACTGAAGGGTCCCAGGTTCGATTCCGGTCAAGGGCATGTACTGTGGTTGCGGGCACATCCCCAGTAGGGGGTGTGCAGGAGGCAACTGATACATGTTTCTCTCTCATCAATGTTTCTAACTCTCTATCCCTCTCCCTTCCTCTCTGTAAAAAAAATCAATAAAATATATATTTTTAAAAAGTAATCACTTAAGAGGATTGCTACAACATAAGGGGAGAGAGCCCGCCAAGAACAGTGCCAGCAACAAGCGGAGAGAACACCCAGCCCGCTGGATCCGCCAGGCCCGCGGCCAGCTGCTTCCGGGCCTTCCACCACGTGAACCAACATGTCTCCTCTCCTGGCGACGCCAGTTGCAGTGAGTTTCCCGGCTGTTGCAGTTCTGAGTCCTAAGGACCCAGGAGGTTGGTCAATGGTTCACCAATGCGGAAACTCTGCCGTGAGCCCAGCGGTGACTTCCTCTCCTAGTCCTGTCCCGGGGGGGGGGGGTCACCTACACATCAGAGGTGCAGTGCAGGTGGCAGTCTGAGGGACCTAAAGCATGCATGGCGGCCACCAGGTGGGTGGTTTAGGGCAAAGGATACCCTCTTACCAGGCAGGTGGGACAGGCCGGTGCGTTATTCATGCTGGAGAGCCTCGGGCCAGCGGGGCAGGACGGGAGGGGTGGGGGTAAGTCCCTGCTCGGAGCCTTGGCAGAGGCACCGGGTGGACATGGACGGCGCGGGCCCTGGGGCCATGCCGGCACCAGAGGAATGCACACGGTCTTAGAAGGCTGGCTCTTGGCGCACAGCCGCCTCGCCGGGTCATGTGACTGTGGCCGGGACCGGTGGGCGTGGGGAGGTTCCAGGCAGCACAGCCTGGGGAGCCGGGTTCAGTGCCACCTTGTGTCCAGGCCCGGACCCTGGAAGATCCCAGGGCCTTCTCTGCCAGGCCCGTGGTTGCCCTCTGCCTCTCCTCCCCCCTCCCTCCTCTGCCCGGATGCAGACCGGGACCCCTCACCTGGGCTCCCACTTCTCCTGCTCACCTCCCACGCGAGGCCTGAAGTTTCCTCCTAAAGCGCAGACCTACTCATGCTCCTCTCCTGTTTGTCCTCCGTGCCCCGCGGCTCTGAGGGCGGACACACCGCTCACTCAGGGGCTGGGCAGCGGCCACATCTGGTCCCTGGCTCCTCTCCTCAGCCTCGCCCTCGTCCCTCCTCGCTCCATCCTTGAGCACCCCGGCCTCTCCATGCCACGTCACCGGCACCGTTGCCCACCCTGGGCCCTGTCTCCGACGCCTCCTTCCCTCTACTTTCTTCTCCCTCACGTTTGGCCCGATGACTAATGGCCTATAGCTATTCTTTCTTTTGAGCACAACACTCAGTGGAGGTGGTGCAGACACAAGGCTGCTCCGTAAGGAAATGAGGGTGGCCGGTGTGGCTCAGTGATTGAGCATCAACATGTAAACCAGGAGGTCATGGTTTAATTCTCGGTAGGGCACAGGTCTTGATCCCCAGTGTTTCTATCTCTCTTCTCCTCTCCAAAATCAATAAAAAAAATATTAAAAAACAAAAAGAGGATGTGAGTGGGCAGGAGAGGCGAGGGCAGGAGAGGTGGGGCTGAGCTGGTTCTCGGCGGCTCAGATCTCCTCACTAGACCTACCGGCCCAGCGCTGCGAGGGGCATGCAGCCCTGACGAGAGGGCCACAGTCCGCTCGGAGACACAGGGCCAGGGCGTGGAGGACAGGTGCTGAGGAGGCTCCGGGGCTGAGCAAGTGCCTCCTCCGCCCACCCTCCTGCGGCCCCCTCTCCCACAGATCCCAGAGCAGCTCCTGGGGGTTGGCTCTGTCTTCGTTCTTCTCTGTCACACACAAGGCCGAGCACAAAGCACTCTGGGACAGTTATTTGCTCAGAGACAACAGAATAAATGGCCATTGGGTTGCCCGGCCGCCAAAGGGAGGTGCCTCCTTCTCATTCCTCCTGGTTTTGGTTTGCATTAGCTGTTTGTTGACGCTGGGAGGGGTGGCCTGGCTGATGCTCCCAGACTGTCTTAGTGACCTTGCTCTCCTTGGGTGTTCAAGTAGGAAGGGGCTACTCAACCACACCCCTTGTTTAGCCTCCGCTGAAGTTTCCCGTGGCGGCCTCTCCCCCTCCCCCTGCGTCCCCAGCTCCGTCCTTGCTCTGTTCAGTGAGAGGAGCTGGTAGCCAGAGGTCAAGAGGTTCCGGAAGGACCGGCCTGCAGCGCCCTTCGCAGCCGGGCTGGGCTCTCACCGAGACCCGGGTCCCCGCCTTCACCCACCCGATCTGGCCAACCTGCCTTCTTGACCTTCTCTGCACTGGCGGCCCCCATTCCCTGGGCTTCCGCTTCCTCTGCAGACCCGATTTATAGACCAGGCTGGGGTTCCACTCATTTAAGATGAACTTGATACATGCTGGCTCTCATACCCCGAGGCAAGAGCTGGGCTCACGTCTGCTGAGAATGAGCCAACCCAACGGCCTAGTGGAAGCCTGCATGGGAGATGACGCGCTCGGTGCTGGATTTTCTTTAAGTCTTAGAAAAAGCAGGGGCAGGGGGTGGGGGGAGAGAGGCGGCCGGGAGGAGTGGTGGCCGGGAAGCCAGCCTGACTAAGGACGCTTTGCTGCTAAGTAGTTGAGCCAAGCTCACCCTGAAGATAGAGAGAATGGTGAAAATTCACTACAATCTGGAAAACAAAGACTGAGCAGAATCAGGGAGAAATAATTGTAACTCCTCTTGACTCAACTCCGGCCATTTTCTTCACAAAATAGGCCAAGAGCTACATCTACCCTGGATGCAGTGACAGGTGTGCAATCTCCCCACGCTCAAGTGCTGGTCTAGTTCTGGCTGCCACCCCTCCCTCTCCCTCCCTCCCTCCCTCTCCCTGCCTTCCCCGGGGGAGCATCCACCTCGGCTGCTTCCTGAGCGCCTTCTGTTCCAGGGGGCTGGGACCCTGTGCAAAGGGGCGGCCTCATGAGTCTGTGTCTAAGGCTGGGGGCGGGGAGCAGGGAACCGGTCACGGGCCAGGCTGCACGTTGATGGCTGCCGTGGCAGGAACGCAGGGACGCAGGGACGGGCGGGGGTGGGGGTTTGAAGAAGAGAAGGCAAAGCCAGAAGCAAGTGGAAGCGGGGGGCTGGCAGCCCGGGAGCCCCGTCTGGCTGGTGCAGCCAGGAGCTGGAGTGTTCCAGCCGCAGGAGAAGGGCCTCCAGGCCACCGCTCCTCAGGGAGCCACCTGGTGAACGCCTCCCGATCCGTTCATTCCGAGCTGCGGGCCGGCAGGCCCCTCCCTCTGGCCCAGGGATGCACACAACCCGGGCGGTACGACTTGTTAATTCCCACTCTTGCCAAGCTTTGTTCTAGACCTTTCTAATGCCGCAACCCTTTAATACAGTTCCTCTTGTTGTGGTGACCCCCAACCATAACATTATTTCCGTTGCTACTTATTAACTGTAAATTTGCTACTGTTATGAATCGTAATGTAAATATCTGTTTCCCGACGGTCTTAGGCGACCCACAGGTTGAGCACATGAGGAGCTGTATTAAAGGGTCGCGGCATTGGAAGGTTGAGAACCACTTGTTCCAGACACTGGGGATAAAGTGATGCAGAGGTGAAGTAAGTCCTTGTCTTCATGGAGCTTATGTTCTGTGGGGAGACGGCAGTGCATAGGTGATGAGATAGACATGGATGCACACCAGAGGTCTAAGAGTGTCACCCAGTGCAGCTGGAAGGGGACCCTGAGGAGACGGGGAGAGGATGCCAGGCAGAGGGAACAGGAGGTGTGCAGGCTCCCATGGGGGTGCGTCCAGGATGGGGGGAAGCCAGGAGACCTGTGGGCAGGACAGAGGGGTGGGGGTGGCGCAGGACCAGGCCACTCGAGGCCTGCGCGGTGTTCTGGGTGACAGGAGCGCTTGGCGGGTGGGGCTCAGAGTGTCTGAGTCTGCTGGCGGCACCCTGGCAGGGTCACGCTGCTGCGTGTGAAGGCCAGCCAGGGGCAGGGGAACAAGCGGGGTACATGACACTTTAGGCCAGGGAGACGGCTGGTTACACCTCGCCGGTGGCAGTGGACGAGGTGGGCAGGGTGGGGTGGGGGCTCAACCTCGTGGCCTCAGGGATGGAGGCGTGGGTGGGCCCAGCAGCTGAGTGACCAGAATTAGGAAGTGCGGTCCAGGGCTCTTTGACCCAGAATATCTGTCTTCATCTTCTATTTGGTTAGAAATTGGGGCCCAAGGATGCTGGCAACTGCAACTGCAATCTGCCGAGCATGAGGGCCATTGTACTTGGATTGCAGCTCCTCTGGGGCGGGGTAGATCCGCTCTCACCGGGAAGTGGGCCGCTGCTGGGCCACTGGCTGTCCCTCTGCCGTTTCTCCGGCTGCCTGGCTGGCTGACACCACCGAGTCTAGGGCGGGGAGAGCGGGTGCTGCTTTTGGGTGCCCAGGGGGCTCCTTCCCTCCCTGCAATGGGACCGCCCCGGCCCCCTCTGCTCTGCTTGCTCAGGAAAGGGAGTCAGATGCCATCCGTTCCACCAGGAAGTGCCCACACTCCGCACGGGACAAATGACACAGCACAGCCGTTCTCACCTCGTTTACTGCAGCAGAAAGGAGGACGGACGCGCTTACACATTCCGGGGCTGAGCACCCCAGCCATTCTCCCGGCCATTCTCCCGGCCGCCCCGGCCTCGGCCCCGAGGTCGCCTGGCTCCGGCCGGAGGCGGCACTTTGAGGCAGACACGGGGTCAGCCGCGACCGGGGCCGCGTTGGGGGTCTGAGAACAGGCTGCTGCGGCGGCGGCTCAGTGGTGTGCCGGCCTGTGTGTGAACCGGGAGGTCGAGGTTCGATTCCTGGTCGGGGCACAGGCCTGGGCTGTGGTTCTGATCCCCAGTGGGGGGCGTGTAGGAGGCAGCCAGTCAATGGTTCTCTCTCTCCCTCCCTCTCAGAAATCAATAAAAATATATTTAAAAAAATAAGTAAATGCGGTTTAACTCTCCACGTGAATCCTTGCCCTGGAGACCGAGCAATTAAAACGCCGTGAAGCTTCAAGACCTTCAGGCAAATGGGACTGGGCAGGGACGGGGCCGCCCGGGGACCGTGCGCCCACGGGGAGGAGGTCACAGCCGGTGCGGGGACCCCTCTCGGAGCCCGGCCTGGAAGCGGCCCCCCGGAGGCAGACTCCCAAGCCCATGGACGTGCGGGGTACCTTCTGAATTCGGGAGGAGGAAGAAGTGTGTTTCCCGCCGAGGGAAGAAGAGCAGGAGCCCGTGGCTGGAGGCCCGCTCCCTTCTGACTCCTTCCCCGCGGCCGGGCGGGGCTGTGCACCCCGGCTGAGGGGCGGACGGCGTGGAGCGAGCTGGGGGGCCGGGCGTTAAGCTAGCGCTCCCCGACCCTCCTGGAAAGATGCCTTGGGTTCCCGGGGTTTGGAAATGCTGATGTGGGGGCCGGGCAGGCCCTAGGCAACCGTTTGGGATTCTCCCTCCGCACCAGCGTGGCTGGAGGGACTGTGTGGCCGAGTGGGGGGCAGAGAAGATGGGGGGTGAGGGGGGGCGGTAGAGATACATATAGGCCCTCGGAGGGAGATACAGGCTTTCTCTGTATGAGCCCACTGAGCCAGCCCAGATCTTATGCGGGAGGGTTTTGTGCGCCATCACTGAAAATGTTGCTGCCCGATCATGAAGCACCAAATCGCTCTGCAACCTTGTCCTGAGCCCGGGGTTCCTCTTCTCCTGCTCGGAAGCCCCACCCGCTCTGGCAGCCGGACGGGAAGGTGCGCCTCCGTCGGGGTCCCCTCGGCCGGAGGGCCTCAGCCGCGGGGCTGCCCGCCGTCCCGGTCCCGGTCGGCGCCGGGCCGCTTGCAGGTGAGCATGAGCAGCAGCAGCAGCGGCAGGTGCCACAGGCTGCAGAAGAACAGCTTCCTGGAGCTCTTCCTGTCCGCGTCCGCGTAGAACCGGAAGCCGAGGTAGGAAATGTACAGGTTGATGGGCAGCGCCATGGCGGGGAAGGCCCACGTGGTGACGCCCAGGGCGGGCGCGGCGGCGCACAGCGCGGGCAGCGCCAGGCAGTGGCGCAGGGCGACGCGGCGGCACAGGGCGGGGTGCGTGACGGACATCATGCAGTAGCCGCCGCGCGAGTAGTCCTCCCGCAGGCCCCAGCTCAGCGCGTTGAAGTGCGGGAACTGCCACGAGTAGAGGATTCCTCCCAGGAGAAAGGCTCCTGCGGAGACAGGGAGGCAGAGCGCGGGGTTTACCAAGGCACCCCTCCCTCCCAATGACACCCCTCCCTCCCGACGGCACCCTTCCCTCCCAATGACACCCTTCCCTCCCGCAGGCCACTGGCGCCAAGGGGCTCTGCCTGATTTCACCTTCATGGGGGCCCAGGTCCTGCCAGCCTGGTTCTCACCTCCACACGCCCAAGCCGCCCAGCCTGGTCTCCGCTACCTCCCGCCCCGGCTCTCACCTGGGTGGGCAGGGCGCCGGCATGGGGGAGACACACTTTGAAGCCCCCCCCCCCCAAGAGAAGCCCCTGCAGCACAGCGAGCGCCTTGGAGGGTCCGCCCCGGGCGCTGTGTGCGGCCCTGCTGTGCCCACAGGACAGCCAAAGAGCATCTTTGGAGAAGGATGTGCACTGCTCTGTAGACATAACGTCGGCGGGTGCTCCACAGCCCAGTATTTCTGCGGACAGGGAGCACTTCTGGGGGGTCAGGAGGCACAGAGGGCAGGATGGACCGTCCAGATACAATGAGTCACACCCAGGGGGGCGAAGGAGACTGCTCCCAGCAGTGTGAGGGGAAAGCAGATGATCTCTGGGCCTTAAAGGGGCCAGGGAAGGGGAAGTGCTCTCAGGCTCTCAGGGCCACTTGGGGGCTTCTGAGCACCAAGTGCGCGGACCGGCCATCCCAGCGCCCGCACAGCCTCAGGCCCTCCCTCCGGGAGGTCTGACCAGGCCGGCGTGCAGCCCCGCGGCCACGCACGGGGGGCGGAGCCACGCCAGCCATGACGTAGCAGCCGGAGAAAACAGAAGTCAGAGCCAGTGACTATCCAAGTGGCTGAGGAGACAGACCTGAAAGGGTTAAAATCAGACCAGATGGGTTTCCCTCTTTCTCGGAAGCCCTCTCCTTAGTGTGCCAACTGCAGGATTCTGCTCCGCTCAATGCACACTTTTCAGTTATGCTTCTCCTTAAAATAACAACTTAAAAAATCATTTTCCTAAGAGTAGCTCGCTGCTTTCTACGAGACAGGAAATTGTATGGGTTTGGCCCATGTCACAAATGAAAGCGCTTTAGAAACAGCGCAGCCTTAATGGACTAATCAGAAAACCACCGCCCCCACAGTTCTACTGGCTGCCACTGCCGCTGCTCATCCACAGACCCACAGACGGGAAGCAAATTCCTCCCCATCAAGATAAGGATTTCAACCAAGGACCTGGGTTAGTGGGGCCGTGGGGACCCACCTTCCTCCTGGGGTGAACACAAAGCACTCAGTTACCAATTCAGAGGCCCGCCTCAGCCTCCCGCCCACAGAGTGGCCTGTTTTTATTGGGCCGATCTGATCTGCAGTAGCAACAAATATTCCCATGCGCCCACTGCGTGATGGGTGCAGTCTGGCCCCGAGGCCTCAGCTGACCCGGGAGACAGCACCAGGGTTACGGCCCAGGGGCGGTGCTTACGGAGAGCCCCAGGAGGAAGACCAAGTCAGCCTGGGAGAAGCCAGGGAAGGCTTCCTGGAAGAAGCAATTTGTAAAGTGGACCTGAGTTCACACAAACTGTGTGTCTTCTGTGACTATTAGATGTATTTTCTCATTTTCCTATCTAACTACAGCCTATACTTGCTTTTACTGTATCTGGAAGAAATGTCTGCTTCCTTCATTTTATTCCGGTATTTTTTGGTCTGTGAATATATGAAACTAGAGGCCTAGTGTATGAAAATTCATGCACTGGTGGTGGTGGGGGGGGGGCATTCCCCTCAGCCGAGCCTGTCCCCTCTCACAGTCTGGGAGCTCTCAGGGGTGGGAGGCAACGCGGTGATCAAGGGAAGGCGATCACACCTCTGCTGCTGCCACTGCCGGCAGCATAAACCTCAGCCGGCCCTGGGAGGCTGAGCAGCTGACGTCCAAGGCTTGCCTGCACCTCGGCCGGCCCTGGGAGGCTGGGGGACTGAAGGGACTGGGGGACTTGGGAGGCAGATGCGTGGAGTGGCTAGGCCTGCTTGGGGGCAGGCCTGGCCATGCCACGTGCCTGTGGCCCTGGCAGGGCTGAGGGGACAGGGTGCAGCCATCTTGTGGCTATGGGCGCCACCATCAAGGGTGGGACAGTCAATTAGCATAATCCCTTATTGGCTGTGGGTGCCATCTTTGTGACAGTGTGAGGACCCATTAGCATATCCCCTCTTTATTAGATAGGATACTGAGAATCTGAAATGGTGGCACATCTGTGGGTAAGGTCTCCTGAGGACAGCAGTTTCCTGAGACCACGGTGCCAGAGGCCCAGCCACAGGCCACGCCAGAGACCACGTGGGGGTCGGGCCTGCTCACTGGCCTCCACACGGAGGACTCGGGAGCAGGCCCGCTGGGCTGCGTGTCAGCAGCTGGGGGCCCTGACCTCGGGCACCCTGCTCTGACCCAGGGACAAGGCTCATCAGCGTCTTCTGGGTGACTGAATGCAGAACACCTGCCAGTCACTGCGGGGAGGACCTCTGTGGCCCCCTCTGCTCCAACCCGGAGTGCTGCCGGCCTGAGTGCCGCTGTCATTCTGCTGGCAGACAGGCCCGGCCTCCGGCCACCCGCTGACCGCTTCCCAGCTGAGCGCCCCCGCCTCCCTTCTTCCCAGCACGTCCCTCTGCGGGCCCAGCGGCCGCACTCCACTCTCCGCTGCCTGGGCTTACGCTCACCTTCCCACCCAGACCACTCAGCCACTCCCTGTCCACGCGTGGCCTGGAGGGCAGTTTCGAGCACCTGTGGGTCCCACACGCTCAGGAGGTCCCGAAGCCCACCAGGCCGCCACCAGGCACCGCTGCCACCTCCTTCCGGGGGCGCCGGCTCTGCGCCCTAAAAGCTCCGTCGGCTGACGGGACGGGCGCACCGAGGCCTGAGCGGCCCCCACCCCGCCGGCCTCGGCTCCCGCTCCAACCCTGAACGGCCTGAACACCGTGTGCTGTGCTAACACTCCCATGAAAACATCCCTGTTCCTCTGTCTTCAAAATATCGTCTGTCTTAATTACCTGAGCTCTAAGGCCAGTTATGAACAAAATCGCTCGCAAAGTGAACACACTCACTTTGAGTTAGATGTTAACGGCAGTATTCTAAAGAAAACCTTTAACAGCGCTTGGGTTCAACGGTGCCCGGGAAGCCCTCAGACGTTTGCTGGGTGAACACATTCTCTCCACTCTCCTTTCTTCTCCTGGGGTGAAGGAGGTGAATAGCGTAAAACAGGACTGAACATTGTGTGGTTTACCAGCCGAGGCTAAAAAACTCATTCTCTTTTTGTTCTGAAACCATCCGTCTGTGGAATGCCACTTCCTGACAAGCGCCCGCGTCTAATCCTCACTTGTACCTGGACGGCGTCTGACACATGCTCACCGCACAACAGCAGCTCAACAACAAACCAAAGGCGACTTAGGAATCAGCTCCACGAGACTGTCACCCAGGCCCACGCCATAAGCACCCAGACTGGGGTTTACTCAAATTCAGGAAAACTGCAAAAATAAAACAGAATCTGAGCCTTTTTAAGAAATGGGGGTGATGGAAGGAGAGGTGGGCTTGGCAAGGAGGAGGGCAGAGACTTGAACCTGAAAACCCGGGGAGCTAGACAGCCTCTGAGATGAACATGGGGAGGCCTACCGCACGTGGCCGGGCCCTCGGGAGCTGGGCGCCGTGTCCCACAGCGCAGGCTCCCCCCGTTTACCTCTGCCCGCCGGACAGCGGGCTCTGCCAGGACCGTCCGCAGGTGGCTGCGCTGCTCCCTCCCCCTGCCCGCCTGGTGGCTGGCCCGGGCGGCCCCGTACAGGTACCCGCGGTCCAGAGGCAGAGCCACGGGGCGGGCCTCTGCCGGGAAAGGCCCGGATGTGCGCAGGGGCTCGCTGCCTTCATTAGCCTTCCCTCCCCCCTGTGCGTTCCCCGTGCTCTCCAGCTGCTCTCAGGGCCAGACAGGCCTCCCGGAGGGGCAGCCTCGAATACGGGGAGCCCTCCCGGAGAGGGGAGAAGACCTCAGCGACAGGCTTCAGGGACAGAGGATGCCAACCCCACAGAAGCCAGCGGCTGCTCCCGTAAAGGCGAACTAACCTCCAGGGGAAACCCGCAGCTTCCTGGGAAAGCCTGCAGGGGGTCGCTGCCTCCTCTAGATAACGTGGCAGCTCCTCAGGTCACGGCCCTGCGTGCTCTGGTTCCCACGCTGCATGCTGTGGGCACCTGCTCTTCCCTCTCCTCGGAGAGCACGGTGAGCTCATCATGACTTACCCCACGGCCGCCTCAGAGCGGCTGGCAGCCCTCCGCAGACCCCTTTCCTGCTGCGCCTTCGCTCAGGTGTCTGCCTGCCGGCCTCGCCCTGGAGAGGGAGTGAGGCCTGGTTTCTGTGAGGACTGGCTTATGGTAATATCTGTGCCACTCAGTGCCTAGCACACAGTAGGTCTTCAACTGACCCCTGCACAATGAAGCTGCACATGAAGGTGGAGGCCCCAGCAATTCCTAGCCCAGGCTAGTCCACCGAGAGGTGATCACCCAGCCTCCTCACACCCTCCTCACCCGCCTCTCTCACTGCCAACATAGCTCAACGCAATATTCCTCAAGGGCTTCTCCTAAGTGGTCTGTCTTGGGAGGTTCAAAGACAACATGGTCTGGAGATACCATTGAAGAAGGGGCTTTTCAAGCAAACAAGTCTCCTAAGATAAGAACTCAGATGAGAGATGTAACCTCGGTGGCTAATACAAATGAGACCATTGGTGCATTTCAAGTAATGCTTCTGCCCATGCCCTCTGCCCAACCTCTGGGCATTTCCAGGAATTCTAACAGCTGGAGCCCTCCGGTCCTGTCTCAGTGTGGTGTCCGCAGGGGCACCAGCAGCAGCACCACCTGGGACCACTTAGAAATGCACATTCCTAGGCTCCCACCCCCAATGGGAAGTCCTGAGCCAGGCCTGGGATCCATCTCAGCCAACTCTCCAGGGGTTCCCGGGCACTGAGGTCTGAGGACCGCAGTGTTCGACTTTGGTGAAACCACAGGCACACACCCCACAGTGCAAACTCGCCCGAGGAAATGGGGCGCGGGCTCACGGACATGCGTCTGTCCCTCTGGGTGTGACTGCTGTGAGGGTGAGCGTGCGCCAGGCCTGCGCTGTCACACGGCATCTGGCAGCCACATATGGCTGTGGGCGTTTGGAACAGGGACCAGGGGACTGAACGACCTCATATGTTTAAACTGAAAAGCAAAGAGCACATGTGGCTCATGGCTGCCACATGTATGAGACAGTGCAGTCCTAGGAGATGGCAAAACGACCTGAAAATCGCATTCAACCTCATTCCTAAAACCTAGCAACAAGCCTCTTTAAACTTGATCCCTCGGATGCCTACTTCTGCGTATCGCTTCCTCCTGTGCAGTGCCTTTACACGGTGGATGCTCAGCAGATATCTGTGGGTTAACCTGGTTTTGTCATGTTACATAGAAGGCATTTACTTGCCGGTTCATTCATTCAGAGATCTCCTGTATCTCCAGTTTGCTCTATCTTTAGTGCTTGAGCACTCTCTGAAGTGCTCAAGTTTGAAGCATGACGTAAAGTAGCATTATTCTTGTGTGCGACGTGACGGGCGTTGGGTGCTCAGTGTGAGGGGCATTAGAGCGGGGCAGTGAGCCCGGCCGCCGTGGGGCCCGCACGCACCGTTAGGAATCACAGGGAGGGGGCCGCCGCCAGCCTCACTCGCTGCGAGGAAGGCCTCTGCCAGCCCGGCCCGCTCAGGCACGCCGGGGCGCTCAGGCAGAGGAAGGTCTCCTTTACAAGGTAAATATGCATCTTCATTTTGCTTCTTGAAACAAGTGCATAGCCTGGCTCTTAGCTGTCCCCCATTAATGAGTTTGTATGTAAATGCTTAAATCTGGATCACGGAAAAATCACGCCCCAAATTTCCCTTAAAATACGTCTATAGCAGCTTAGCCGCGTCCAGTCCGTCCCGGACAATGGGGGCTCCTGCGGAAGGTGTGCTCTGAAGCGGAGTATGTGTGTGTGTGTGGGGGGGTTTGCAAAGTCTCTCTGGCCGACTATGCTGAAGCTCCCGCTCTCACAGGAAGCTGCCTGGGAGGGTGACAGGGGCACCAAGCCCTCAGCAAGAGCCTGGGTCCAAGACCCCACACAACCGAGTGAGCCGTTCTCCTGAGCTGGATCCGACACCCCACCCCCTTCCCGTCTCCAGTGACGGCTGTCCGGCAGCGTCACACCCGCCCTGGTCCCGCCCGGCCTGGGAGCCCCAGGACGGAGAGGCAGCGTGGTGCCTTTCTCCTTCGTGCAGGTGAGAGGACACGGAGGAGGGCCCGGCATTCCCGTGTGGCTTGGCGCAGGGCATCTCAGTGGCCAGCAGCGCTGCCTGGCGTGGAAGGGATGGCACCGGCGGCTGGGAGCCTGCGAGGTGCTCGCTTCCTTTCCCCGCCTCCCCCGGCCTGGCTGGGCACGCACGGGAAGGCGCGGAGGGCCCAGGAGGGAGGGGAGGGCTGGGCCGGGGCGGGGGGAGTGTGGACCAAGCCAAGGCTGAGACTCCAGCAGGAGTCTGAGCAGGAGGGTGGGGTGTGCAGTTACTCCTTAAATTATAATTGTAACCTGGGGGGAACTCAGACGTCATCCAGTCCAGGATGCCAAACCCATGCGGTCCACCCTTGCCTGCCTCACGCAGGGCAGACAGCACAATGCACCCCCCAACTCTTTCCCACCAAGCCCGGAGGTTCCCCTCCCCCCCCCGCCCCATCTCAAACGACAGCCAGGTGCACACCGATAAGATCTCAGGACCTTTCTTGATCCGTATTAGTCTGCCTACTGCATGAATGAGGAACACAAATATACTAGTAATTCACTTAGTCCTCACGACGCGAGGAGAAGGGACCATTGTTAGCCCCTTCAATGTGGGGGAGGTAGGAGACACCCGCAATAAGGGGGCAGGCACGTGAAGGGCCCGCTGTGCGCTCCGCGCCCCCCTCCGGGCACAGCTCTGTGGGGACCACATGCCGGAGGCTCAGCACAGACAGGCGTGTGCCCTCTGGAACGCCGCGTCTGTAGATCACGGAAGGCCGGCCTCTACAGGATATTAAAGCCATCCTCGGAGACAATCACGGCAAAGGTGCAATCATCTTTGTAAGCTTGCCAGATCCGAGCCTCAGAGCTTTTATGAAAAGTTTCAGAAATGTGGCTTAGGGGGCAACGGTTTATGGTCAATTGCCTTTTGATCTCTCATGTGAAAAATATGTACTTACATATATTGCAGGAAACCTCACCACTTCCTAAGTGTCGGGCAGAAACACTAATTACTTGACTAATTAGACTGTGAAACTTCCCTTACAGATGGTCAAAACGGGCTATTCACCCTACAAATGCAGTTGTGACATACCGCCAGAAAAATGTAGAAATGTCTCAATGGTTTTATTGTAGACAGCATGAACAATTTAGGCAAACCATATAAAAATAAATGAGAAACTAATGAAAATAGTCTGTTCTTTCAGGGGGGAAACGCCGGGCCGTGGGAGGAAGGAGCCAGGGCCGCGGGCTGCCAGCGAGGGCGGGGGTCCCGGCGCGGGGCCTGCCAGCGCCTCCCAGCGGGACACCCCGTGAGCCCCGGCCAGCCCCCGACCAATCCTGCTCCGAGGGCACCCTCTCTCCCCGCACTTGCTGCCGCAGGCTGAGGGGGCTCGCCCCCTCCTCCCGCTTCCCGCTGCGGGAGGGCCCGGCCCGGCCCCGCGCCGCCCGTGGCCGCTGCGCGGGGGACACTCACCGGCGTCTAGGCTGCCCGTTGCTGCCGTCCAGCCCATGACGGGGGGGATGGCGCCCACCACGGCTCCGACCCACGTGTTGGCGATGCTGACCCTCTTCAGCGGGGTGTAGCAGCAGGTGTACAGGAAGATGTTGAAGAGCCCCAGGGCTCCGGTGAGGGGGTTCACCCCCCAGGTCAGGAGGGCGACTCCGGGGATGGCGCAGCAGGTGGCAAAGGCCACAGCGAGCAGCGGGCTGCAGGGGAGGAGAGCAGAGCACAGCGGTCACGGTCAGTGAGCCCCGCGGGGATCGGGGCCGATGGCCAGCACCCCCTGCCCCCCCGTCCCCCAAACTGAGGGAGCCCGCTGGGGGCAGGGCTGGCTCCTTCCCATCTGGGCATCTTCTGCATGAAGCTGGAAAAGGTACGCGAAGCTGCAAATGCCATGAGGACCGCAAGCCTCCTTCTCAACAGTCGACCTTCTCAGAGGAAACTCTGTGCCGATCTCGTGGGAGACTGAAGGGGACACACATCGGATGTACTGGTTTCTGACGATACGCATGCTCATTTATTCCTTAAGAAACCCGAGCCACCCCCGAGCCCGCTCCCTACAGTCAGGCCGGGCCTCTGCGCACCCCACAGCCGCCGGGACCCACCGCAGGCGCCCACGGGAGGCGGGGGACACGGTGTGCGGCTTCCGGGGCTCAGGCCTGGCTGCAGCCAGTTCACCGGGAAGCCAGCCTTCCCGCCACGGCTGGCAGCCCCAACCGTCCCCGGGCAGGAGGGAAGCTGCCTTCCTTGTAGAGAAGACAAGCCAGGCCGGGAGAAGCGGAGTGCCCGCTGGGATGCCCGGTGGGTCAGGGTCAGAGCCGGAGGGGGGAGAGGCCAGCTCCCCGTGTGCGGAGCGCTGGGCGGAGACAGGCCGGCAGGCGGAGCCCGGAGGAGCCGAGCCCACGGGGTGCGCTGCCGTGGGTGGGAGGCTCCTCCCCGCACGCCAGTCCCCCGAGAGCTTCCTCCGTCCTGGCGCTGCTCCCAAGCCTTGTCAGCTTCCTCTCCGGCCCTCACCCACGTCAGCCTTTAGTCTGCTCCCCCTCCATCCCCACCCTGGGCCCCGTTCCTGAATCTGCCTCCTGGCCGCTGTCTCCACCCCTGCCACAGAAAGCCTGTAACCCGCCGATTCCTCTCCCCTCCGCAAGCCTCCAGAGTGACCCTCATCTCCACCGCCTGACCCTGCTGCCATTCTGGGGGGAAGGGGACACCTCCATTTTTAAAGACAACTCTACTTCTGCTCTAATTTAATCTCCTCCCGAACCTGTCTTTATCTCTCCACTGTCTACTGACCTTTTGCCTCCTCCGATCAATTACTTTGTCCATATTTCCCCCAAAGTTCTTACTGTCCCTCTTCCAACCCGAACGTGCTGATGAAGCAGAACCTGCCTCCCCCCGGCTCCCCCCGCCTCTCCCACCCTCTGCACAGGGCTCATGCCCCCCCTCCTCTCCCACCCTCTGCACAGGGCTCCTGCCCCCCCCTCCCACCCTCTGCACAGGGCTCCTGCCCCCCCCTCCTCTCCCACCCTCTGCACAGGGCTCCTGCCCCCCCCTCCTCTCCCACCCTCTGCACAGGGCTCCTGCCCCCCCCTCCCACCCTCTGCACAGGGCTCCTGCCCCCCCCTCCTCTCCCACCCTCTGCACAGGGCTCATGCCCCCCCCCTCCCACCCTCTGCACAGGGCTCCTGCCCCCCCCTCCCACCCTCTGCACAGGGCTCATGCCCCCCTCCTCTCCCACCCTCTGCACAGGGCTCCTGCCCCCCCCTCCCACCCTCTGCACAGGGCTCCTGCCCCCCCCCTCCCACCCTCTGCACAGGGCTCATGCCCCCCCTCCTCTCCCACCCTCTGCACAGGGCTCATGCCCCCCCTCCTCTCCCACCCTCTGCACAGGGCTCCTGCCCCCCCCCCTCCCACCCTCTGCACAGGGCTCATGCCCCCCCTCCTCTCCCACCCTCTGCACAGGGCTCATGCCCCCCCTCCTCTCCCACCCTCTGCACAGGGCTCATGCCCCCCCTCCTCTCCCACCCTATGCACAGGGCTCATGCCCCCCCCTCCCACCCTCTGCACAGGGCTCCTGCCCCCCCTCTCCCACCCTCTGCACAGGGCTCACGCCCCCCCCCCCTCTGCACAGGGCTCATGCCCCCCCTCCTCTCCCACCCTTTGCACAGGGCTCCTGCCCCCCCTCTCCCACCCTTTGCACAGGGCTCATGCCCCCCCCCTCCTCTCCCACCCTCTGCACAGGGCTCATGCCCCCCCTCTCCCACCCTCTGCACAGGGCTCCTGCCCCCCCCCCTCTCCCACCCTCTGCACAGGGCTCATGCCCCCCCTCCTCTCCCACCCTCTGCACAGGGCTCATGCCCCCCCTCCTCTCCCACCCTCTGCACAGGGCTCCTGCCCCCCCTCTCCCACCCTTTGCACAGGGCTCATGCCCCCCCCCCCCCGAAACGACTCTTCACTTGGTCCCCAGACATGGCGTGGGACGTCACCTCTCAGTCCGGTCTAGGACAGTGCCTGTGTCGTTCCATCTCACGTACGCCCCGAACTGAGATGGCTAAAAAGCAGCGCAAATATTATAACTGGTTCTTCTTTCATAACGTGCTTTATAGCTCATAAGAACAGATTTCCCTCTTCCTACGGGGTTCTACAAAGCAGGTTTTATTTTGGGTGGGAGAAAACTGTGGCCCATAAACACTTTTATTTTTCCTCAGGTGGACCTTGTGTGGGGAAAAAGAAAGAAAAGAAGGCTGTTCATTGCCCCCCCCCCCCCCCCCCAGGGCTGTGGGAGCCAGTTGTATTCAAATTGTGGAAGGCGCCCTGGGAAAGGCACACCTGAATCTCATTTATCGCGATGGCAATTGCACGTGGAAGCTGGATTCCTGGACACCCCCCTCCTTACCCCCTCCCCCCAGGCACGGCAGGAAATCGCGGGCTCACCCTGGTGGTCAGCCCCGTGCTCGGGGCGGGGTGAGCGGGGGAGGCGGGAGGCCCGCAGAGGACAGGATCCCACCTCCCGGGCAGGTCCCTCCACACCAGCCCTCAGCCCACCGCCCGGCTGGCCCGACCGACCAACCGACCGACCGACCGACCGGAAACCTCAGGGCTCCACACGCCAGGGGCAAAGGCTCTGACTCCCTGAAGATTGTTTTCATGATGCTTTATTTTCCCTAAAACATACATTATAAAAGCAACATATGTTCATCTTGCAAACACTGAAACTATCAAAAATCACAAAAAAGAAATTCTAAATTGGTTATTCAGGGAACCATATTGGCTTCTTTCTAGCCTTTTCTTAATAACACAGCTATCTAAAAAATAACCGAGAGCATACTGAATTGTGGTTTTGTTACATACTTAATTTCAATTTATCTTAATAATTTCCCCATGCCATTAGGAATTTCTACATCATCATCATTAGTTACACAGTGGCCCATTCTATGGCTACACCACAATTAATTCCATCTCTGGTCCCTGTTTGGATACTTGGTATTTTTCCATTTCTTTACATAGAAAAAATGCTGGGACGCATACCTTACAGACAGACTGCTATTCACAGCGCCGATCGGGACACATTCTGAGGCTCAGTTTCTAGATGTGCGATTGCTAAGCCAGACTTTGGCATTTTGCACATGTCAGGGATTCGGACGTGCACCACCCCCCTATGCTCAGGAGTTTACACTGGTTTACACTCCACGGCGCCATGGGAAGGAGCGTTTCCAGGACCTGCGTTACCACTGGGAATGGCACTGACACAAAACGAAATGGACCACGTGCAGCCTGGCTGAGGCATCCTGCCTCACGTTATGGATGAGACACGGAGGCTCACTGAGGAAATAGCTCGGGGGCAGGACCTGGACTCGGGTCACTCGCGGCTCCCTCATGGGGCCCGGAGCTCCCCGGTGGGGGCACTGGTGCAACAGGACTCGCCGATTCCCTTATTTCTTGGGTCTGCTGCGAGCTGGGACCCTCAGCCAGCTTCCTTTAGCGGGGAGCAGACTCCTGCTGGGTTTGAGAGTTCCTGCAGCTCTAGCTGGTTTGGCTCAGTGGATGGAGCGTCAGCCTGCACACTGAAGGGTCCCAGGTTCGATTCTGGTCAAGGGCACATGCTGGGGCTGCAGGCTTGATTCCAGAAGGGGATGTGCGAGAGGCAGCCAATCAATGATTCTCTCTCATTAGTGATGTTTCTATCTCTCTCACCCTCTGGCTTCTTTTCTAAAATAATATATATATATATATATATAGGAAGGTTCCTTCAGTTTGCCACACTGTACTGAGAGCCTGGCTTTCTACTGTAGCCGGTGAGACAGAAATGATCGGAAAGCACTAAAACGCTGGACAGAACGTGGGAGCTGGCAGCAGGAACCAGGGCAGCAGTCAGTCGGGTGGCAGCGAGCAGATGGCAGCCGGGAGCCTATGGACAGGGGGGAGGGGGGGATAGGGTGCCAGGAAAGGTCCCAGGAAACAGTGACCTGCAAACAGACCTGGCAGGTGGGTGGGTGGGAGACAAGGGCAGAGAGGCGGGTCCAGGCAGGGAGCCAGCAGGGCAGGGTCCACTGGCCTGGAGTGCAGTGGGGGGTGGAGGTGGGGGTGGGGGAGGGGGCAGAGAGCAGAGGTCGGGAGGGCCAAGCCTGATATCTAACATCGCCTCTGGGCGCAGGCAGAGCGGGGCTTTTTAACCAGGGAGAAGAGCTCAGACCTGCTTTGCAGGATCGCTCCACCGGCCAGAGTGACCAGCAATAGTGCACCGTCCTCCTTGCAAGGGAGACCACGTCAGACATTTCGAGGAGAAAGAATCATGGACACACGGCCACGCAGTGTTTATCCAACGCTCGCTGAAAGGCACAGAATTTGCCTCGCCAGCTCTCCAATCCGCCGTCTGACGTCCCCAAATCCGCGGGTGGCCGGACAAGGCAGCGGAGCAGGCGCCCTCCCCAGGGGCTCTCACTCCCACAGGGTGGCCGCGCTCTGCATTTTCAGATGGATTATTTTTGGCTCTACCTTATCTCTCCCAAGTCTTCTTTTCATGAGGTAGTTTTTTGTTTTTTTTTTTAAATGTTTTTGAACATTGATTTCAGAGAGGAAGGGAGAGGGGGAGAGAGAAACATCAGTGATGAGAGAGAATCATTCATTGCTGCTTCCTGCACACCCCACGCTGGGGATTAAACCTGCAACCCAAATATATGCCCAGACTGGGAATTGAACTGTGACCTCCAGGTTCATAGGTCAACACTCAACCACTGAGCCACGTCTGCTGGGCTTTTGGACAATTCAGTCATATTTTACATAGCCTTACAAGTTAACTGGGCTTTGTCTATATAAGGTAGAGCACAAGAGATAGATAAACAAAGGGCTTATCTCGATAAATGGCAGGATTTGTACATAATGAAAATACGTCAGTAACAAAGCAAATTCTTATTTTTTAAAAAAAAATATATTTTATTGATATTTTACAGAGAGGAAGGGAGAGAGACAGAGAGCTAGAAACGTCGATGAGAGAGAAACATCGACCAGCTGCCTCTTGCACACCCCCTTCCGGGGATGTGCCCGCAACCAATGTACATGCCCTTGACCGGAATCGAACCCGGGACCTTTCAGTCCGCAGACGGACGCTCTACCACTGAGCCAAACCGGTTTTGGCACAAAGCAAATTCTTTGTGAAACTATAAGCAGGAGGAGGACTTGCAGAAATAATGGTTCTGGTATAAAGAGAAAGAATATCGAGTGGATTTTTTTTTTAAGTTTGATTTACCACAAAATCTTTGAATAAGGTGGAGATTTGAAGTTAAGTTTAACTGTTTTAAAGAAATCTATTCCTGATACAGAGATTAGAGCAGCTCAGTTCTTCCCTCAGGCCAACACCACTGACTCACCAAGGCCAGGGACAGGCCGGGGCGCAGTTCTGTCCCTGACTGATGTGGTGTTTTAGCTCAATTATTCCTCCCAGTCACACGCGCAGCCCTGATCAAAGCCTCATTTGCCCTCCCTATTCCTAAATGGGCACGGAAAGTCTCCCACACCTGGGGAGAGAGAGAGAGAGAGAGAGAGAGAGAGAGAGAGAGAGAGAGAGAGAGAGAGAGAGAGAGAGAGAAAGACAGACACACCCAGAGTTATTTCTCCTTTTATAATTTATTTATCTTTTTAAATTCTCACATGAGGGTTTTCCCCCATTGCTTTTCAGAGAGTGGAAGGGAGGGAGAGAAACAGAGATGCGAAAGACCACACCGGCTGGTTGTTTCCAGCACGTGTCCCCCTGGGGGCACGGGGCAAACCCGAAACCCAGGGATGTGCCCTAGACTGGGAATGGAATGCTCCGACCATTCAGAAACACCAGCTGTGGCATTTACTCTTTATTTAAAATTAAAAAAAAAATCTTTTTCATTAGCCTTTACCATTTCAATTCCTTTTGCTCCTTTTACCATGTAAGTTCGCTAACTTTTCGGGTGCTACTCAAAGGTCTGGTTTCTGGAGCAGACAGGAAGGCAGGCTGACAGACTGCCTTGTGTTTCCTGGGCTGAGCACAAACCTCCGGGTCGAACCCAGGGTTCTTGCTGAGTGTGGCCCGGGGCCCACAGTGTAGTGTCCCCCGGGGCCTGCTGGGAATCCAGGCCACGTGGAGGCTTGCTGACGTCCGAGACCCACGGCACCCATTACAGGGCGATGCTGGCTTCAGCGGCCACTTTGAGGAGCTGAGCCCTCCACCATCACTCGGCTTCACTGCTGATGGCTGGCTGGCGGCCACCCCGCTCAGTGTGCCTGTGACATATCGCAGTGGGAAGAGCCAGCCCAGCACACTGGCGCTGCTATCAGCTGAGGGACCACAGGGGAGCCCTCCACTTCTCTGCTCCCTCCGCCCTAACGGAATGTGGCCACCCAGCTAAAAGGGCGTTGGCCATTCCAGGGTGAGATGAAGCAAGCGTGGCAAATGGTTGGCAACTGCAGAGCCTGGGTGGTGGGACGCGGGGTTCACTGTACTATGGTCCCCATGTGTCTCCGGAACACTCTCCTAACTCATTCCGAAATGCGTTCACGTTCTTCACCAGCGCTGCTCTGCCGGGGTGGGCGCGCAGCAGCCTGAACAAGCGTGCTGGAGAGGAGGTGGTGGCTGCGGCCGGCTCTGACTCTGATGCTAGCTGGGTATGTGAAACTGGGCTGGTTATCAAACCTCTCTGACTCTTGGGCTCCTCAGTGAAAAAGTAAGGCATATATTAGGGCTCTGCTGTTTGTCAAGACTGAAACCTTAGTCAGACTGGCTTACACAGAAAACTCAGTAACAAGACCCGAGGGGAGGCGGGGTTCGACCCTATTCAGCTGTCTAATCTTAACGAGTTAGAGTTAGTTTCTTTATTTGTAAAATAGGAACAACTTACTACATAGTAAAAATCTAATACTAGTACAATACTGTAAATAAAGCAACGTAGGGTTCTTTGTTCATTCCTTCAAATTTCTCACTGCCTATAAAGTTAGCCACAATGCTAGGTGTGGGTATACAGCTGAGGACAAAATGGACAGCAAAGTTTAGTCTAGAAAGGAAGGTAGACATTAAACAAATAAACACAAGTACTACAAACTCTCAAATGATAAAATCATCTATCAGAAAGGAACAGGTGAAATAATACAGAATTATGTATTTAAATAGGGTGGGCCTATTGAAAGCTAGAGGTTGGGGCAGACAAACGTGAAGTAAATTGTTTTCATTGATTTATTTTTTTAAACTCTAGAAGACAGGAATATATTTTAGAATATGAAATATATATACACATACTCTCAGGAATGTCATTTCTCAATTATAAGTTATAAATGACGGCTGTGAATTAAAATGGCAAAACTATTTTTATTTTCAATTACACCTTTAAATTAAGAATTTAATTTTATTATATCAAATTACAAAAATAAATAAATAAATAAACCAGCATGGGAACAGATAGACGGTCACTTGCAGGCTGTTTAAGAACGCCTTCATTAGGACGGAGAAAATAATGTCTCTGAGCGCTCTCCCTGGAGTATCACTGCGGGAAATGCGTACAGGAAAGATCAGAAGAGCAGTTGCATGGGGCATGATGACATTGCAAAAATATTCCAATTTTTAATAAAGTACAACAAATGTGTGAATAAAGAAACAGTTCTATTTGATGGGGAAGGAGGGGAGAAGGATGGTGGTAGAAAAAAAAATCTAATAATTTCCTTGAAGTAAAAAAACAATTTGTATTCATTCACTCACTCATGCAAATAGGTTTATGGCTCATGCTGAGGGGTGAGTGATGACCTATTTCCAACTCATATCCAAAACGGAATTGCATTTTAAATTGCGGCATCTTTCCACCGAGCATCAAGGCCGAGATCCTTCCCGTCCGCCCTCCCTGCCCCGGGCTACCCGGGAGAGACTAATAGACTATGAGGGAGGGGAAATTTGTCAACACATCTCTATGAATTATTTATTCCTCCTTTAAAACATAATACTTTGCTTACTAAACACCCATCCTTAGTTAGCCTGATCAAAGGGGAATTTTCTATAAAAAATTAGGAACAAATGAGAATAAATACACAAGTTTTAAAACTTGATTTCTATGTGTTGCACTTGTAATTGAAATTACCTGGCTTTTAAAGTGGCGTGCTGGAGAAGGTGGCCTCGCTGCTTACGCACCGTGCCAGAGAGGGCTAAGGAAGGTTGTGATGCTAAACCAATAAGGCTTTATATTTTGAGCATCTCTGCAGGTAATTGGTTTACACAAAAATTAATCTCATACTTCTGGCTCATTATTTCAGCGCAAAAGATTTTTTTAATTAAAAAATAAAATTTCCTTTCTTCAAAAACAAAAGAAAACCCCAAACCTTAATTTTCATTCAACCGAGCTAACTTAATTTTAATTTCACGTGTAAATGTGACATTTGAGTTTTGGCTTGCACTTTTGGGGAAAGTCTACAAAGATAACTGTTCGAAAAACATCTCCCCACACTCTAATTTAGGAATCTTCTATTTCGGAAGAAGTCTCAAGTGACAGGTACTGTAGGCAGCAGAGGACTGATGGAAATTTAAGGAACGTAGGAAGAAAGAGAGGACACGAAATATGTTTTAAAAGAAAACTGATTACAGCAATGTTTGGAAAGCTATCAATTACATAAAAATGATGGCGACCTGCTTAAAAGTTAAATTAAATGTCTAAACATGTTAAAAAGAAATTCAAGAATAAGGAAGTATTTGGGGCATGATTGTATTCAGAACACGGGGACTGGGCATTATATTAGAAAAACTTCCTTCAACGGAAAAAAACAAAGCAGGTCTGAGCTGATGAGTTTTTTAAAACGACAGGCATCTTATTAATCTAAGAGGGAGATAAAAAACAAAAAAAGCTATGACACTCCACTGCTGACCTCCGAGCTCCAGCCCTCTAATTCAGGAGGAAGCGAAGGGGACTCCACATCGTGACATCAGTTCAGTTTGCATCCGGGCAGCGATGCACAAGGGGAGCCTGGAAGGCTGGGCTCTCACAGGGGAGCCTCCCACCACCCGATCCACCCTGACAGAGTCGTCCCAGCCAGGGGCAGGGCCGGGAGTCCTCCAGCGCGGTGCTCCCCGGGACCGCCTCCGGAGGCCTCTGCGGTCCCAGCTCCTCCTGGTGCAGGGAAGCACAAGTTTCCCTTTCCTGCTGAGCCAACGGCTTCATCCGCTAGCTCCCTCCCTTTTAATTTACAAGATTTTACATGTTAAAAAAAAGCATCTCAGGTCACCTACATAAGATGCCGCCACAGTAACTCCACCCCCCGCACCCACTCGGGACCGGGCTGGTGTGGGGCAGCGTGTGCAGACGGACAGCACAGGGCCAGGCTGGCGGCGGTGTGGAGTGAAGGGCCCACTGAAAGAAAATTAGAGTGGTGAGGACTGTGGGAACTGCCATTCAGGTTTGGCTGGCAGAGACCGTGGAGAAATGTGCCAAGAAACCCAGAAATCTGGGGCTTTACGTTAAATTTTTCTATTTTTAATGCTGGCAAATGTAGAACAGCACAGCAGGCCAAACAAAAAGTGCCTCTTCAGGACCTGGCCGCTGCTGCGCCCCGCAGCCCCGGTCCCGGGGCCAGCGCCCCCCGCGCCCTGCCCCAGCCTCTGTCCCAGCCTCTGCCCCAGACACCCTGCCCCGGCCGCCCTGCCCCAGCCTCTGCCCCGGCCTCTGCCCCAGCCTCTGCCCCGGCCTCTGCCCCAGCCGCCCTGCCCCGGCCGCCCTGCCCCGGCCTCTGCCCCAGCCGCCCCGCCCCGGCCTCTGCCCCGGCCTCTGCCCGAGCCGCCCTGCCCCAGCCTCTGCCCCAGCCTCTGCCCCAGCCTCTGCCCCGGCCTCTGCCCCAGCCACCCTGCCCCGGCCTCTGCCCAGGACTCACGCAGCCTCCACCTCAGCTCCCAACAGTCCCCTGTCTTTCCTGGGAGCATTTCCGCCTCTTCCTCTAGGCATCAGCCTAGATAGCAAACAAGCCCTCCCAGAAGGCCTTCCCGGGCCTTTCCCTCCCCGGCTCCTCTCCCCCTTCCTCTTCAGAGCTGTACTCTGCACATCTTCACAGCCCCTGTACCCAGGGTGGCTCAGAACGCTGCTGAAACAAACCTTTACCAGCCATGCAAACGAGAGCACGGTCTTCACTCACCAGCTCACATAACACCGATCAGGGAGAAGAGCATGTGATCATCATGTTACTTTAAAAGAGAAGGAACTAAAGTGAAAGGACATTAGACCAAATAGCTCCGGATTAGTAAAAGGTGTTTCTGTTATGACTTCTCAAGTGGCTACAAATGATCAATTTAGCTACTATGATATGATAGGTAATTTTTTACATTTATATTAGAGGCCCAGTGCATGAAATTCATGCATCAGCCCGACCTGCACCCACTCCAGTCTGGGGCCTCAGGGGAGCCCTCTCCTATCGGGGGGCCCTGGCTGCTGTGCCCGCTGCCAGAGGCTTTCCTACCCCCCCCCCCCCCCCGCCACTCTCAGCTGGGGGGGAGGGCACTTGCCTCCTTGTGGGTTGATCCCCAGTTGGGGGCGTGCAGGAGGCAGCCGGCTGGTGATTCTCACTGATAATGTTTCTGTCTCTCCCTCCTGCTCTCTTCCTCTTTAGAAATCAATGAAAATATGTTAAATTAAAAATAAAGAATGAATAAAACAAAGAGAAAAACAGCCATTCTCTGGATCATTGTCCCAACCCCTTGAGATTCTGCTTCCCGGCAAGTGTGGACAGTTTGGCCCAAGTAAACTCATAGATGTTCTCTACGGGTTTGAATGTTTTTACGTGAACACGACGTGTACACCTGCTGGTTTCTGAGGGCGAGGCAACAGCATCAGCCCATGAGGTCTGCTGTGAAACGTAGAGGAGTCTGTTTTTGCTGTCAAAAGCCAGGGCCTCCTTAGAAAGAGGGCAGGAAGCCGGGAATGGGATTTACAAAGAGAAAACAGAGGGAACAGAGGGATCCTCCCCACTCTTTCCCACCCACACAGGCCTGTTCCTCCAGCCCCCTCCCTCCCCCAGGAGGTGAGCTGTGGCCTGAGGGGCCTGAGGGGGGGAGTCAGGGACCCTGAGGCCAGGTCTGAGGCTCTGACCTCACAGGAGAGCTTCCTGCATTGGAATGAGGCCTTGGAGTGAGATCCTCTGGAATGAATCACCCTGTCCTCCCCTCCCGAGCTAGCTCCCTACCCCACCCCCTGCTCCCTGAGCCCAGGATCTGTCTGCTCCCAGCTGCCGCCCCGGAACATGATGGGTGCAGGTGGATCAGAGAGTGGGCACTGCTCCCACAGCAGCACCCAGCTCTGGAGGGTGCCGGCGCCCTGCAGCCCGTGGTGCTGCGGTCCCAGGGCAGCAACAGCCAGCAATGGGGTCCTCAGCCCCCTCCAGACACAGAGGAAAGACAAGCTAAGCACCAAGCCTAAGGGACGCCGGGAGGGATGTGCTTGCCGAGCTTCCATGTAGAAGGCCTGTGTGTGCTGCCCAGAAGCCCACCAGGGCCCGGGGTGGGACACTCGCCTGCAAGCGTCTGGCCCTGGCTGCTCTGCCCCAGGGGCTGACCGCTGGCCTCATCGCTGCTGAGATGAAGCAAGCATTCCGCCAGGCCGCTCACATTGCCCTCTCAGTGGCCACTCTCAGGACTGGGGGGACTCTGGAGGGCGGAGGGGACTGGGCCCTGCCATCTTATGGCTATGGGCGCCACCAGCTTTGTGATGGAGCGACAGTTAATTTGCATATCACCCTCTTATTAGATAGGATTAATTAAAATACCCGACTATTTTATGGTTATAAAAAGGATCATAAGGACTTAAGAACCTCCATGTCAGGATTACTGTCAACAAATGCTCACGAGTCACGATGCTTCAGGATAATCATGAATGCTCTCTCCTCTGTGACCTGGCCTGGGAGGAAGATGCCTGTGGGCGCTCCTCGCCTTCACCCCCATGACAGCGAGGCCCGACTGACCTGCACAAAACCTTGTTGTTGACTCATAACCTTGAATGACAAGGACAAAGTTCTCTACGTCAGCACCACTATGATTAAGTGGAGACAAAATTTGTTCTTCCTGTCACTTCAAATGCCTAGCTAACAGTGAAAACAGAAATTCCTACACTTATAAAATGTTTACGTTCTTATTGGCAACCTGTCCAGGAGGAAGCGATGGGGGCTGATCATAGCCACCTCGGGCGAGCCGAGCGGCAGCCTGGCCCAGCACGGAGGCCAGTGTGACCGCGATGACGATGACTAATGTTCACAGCTCCCCTGCAGCCCGCAAAACGTTTACATTTGCTTAAGTGCTTACTGGTAAAACCTTCAGTAAATTTGAAAAATGTCTCCTGCAAATCCCTATAATACTTAGGCTAAACCCTGTTCTTTGCGTTAATAATGCCAGCTAAATAATCCATTTCATTTTGAAAACTCAATCTTCGTCATTCATGAAACACCAGGTATATCGGCCGACCCCAATCCAAGTGTTTAAATTTCTCCTCTCGGTAACCTTTCACTCCCCTTATCGCTCTGTCTCCTGCTTACAGCCCACACCCAGAGCTCAGAAGTTATGGATCGCTCCCATCTGATCCATTAAGTTGGAAAAACTAATGCTGACATGTATTATTTCCCTGTCAACACCGCCAAGCTGAAAAACAGCTCATCAAAGGAGACGGAAAGAAAAGAAAGATGTTTTAAAATAACAAGGGAGATGGCCCAGCGCAGGCCCCTCCCCGGAAGCTCCCCGGACCCGCCGTCCTGGCCGCCGCCTCTCTGACCTCCCGGAGGACCTGGTGTTTGTGCCAGCTCATTCATTCCATCCCCTCCATGTTTACGGCTCCTCCGTCCTGTGTGCTAAGCATTTCATGCATCTGGCTTATTTTTTCACTGCGATTATAAGCCTACTGAGCATTATAAAAACAGAACAGGCAGTGCTGCTAACATTATAGGTAATCAATACAATCTTAATGAATTGTATTAGACAAGGGAATTATTAATTCTAAAATATATAGAAGAGACATTAAGCTTTGACATGCTTAAGAAAGATGAATATTAATTAGGATAGACCAGAAAAAAAGATTATTACTTAAAAAAAATACATGTATAAAATACATTACAGATTTAAGTCTGAGGGACTTCAATTTAGATAAAGATGACAGACCAAAAACAGACATAAAACAGACAATTTCCTCTTGGAAAGAACCAGGATACAGTCCAAAGTTCCCTCGAACTGCGGGGCAGGCTGAGGGAGGAGACATTCCTCTGTATATCTGAGACAGGAGGGCTCAGTTAATGTTGGATTTAAGAATTTCTACCTTTGACTGCAGAGCACGGAAGAACTGGACATAGAGTGTGTCCGGGTGGAAGCTGGTAAGTAAGTGAACCGGGGCCTGAGAGCTCACCCGGCTGAGCGTGCCCCCTCCGCAGACACAGCCCTGGCAGGACGGGGCAGCTCTGGGCGCTGTCCCCACACCCTTCCACTGCCACGGGGCTGGCTGCCCCGGGGATGGAATGTCTGGCCGAGCTGAGCCATCCCACCTCTCTCGAAGGCTCTGGAATGGGACAGAGGACTCAGCTGGAAGACCTTGGGGCTCCGGCTGAGGTCACCACGTTGATGATGCGTCAGTGTAAGTGAAAGTGGGTGAGAAGAGCCGATCAGAGAGAGGGTGAAGGGCAAGAACAGAGAGAAGCGGAGGTGCACAGTGAGGGGGATCAAGGAATGGTGCGCAAGCCACTCCTAGCAATCTGCCTACAAGAAGAGAACAGGAAAGCTGCCTAGTAGACTTCTCAGCACAGAGGGCCACTTGTTCAAATACTGTCTGGAGAGAAGGCCCCACGGCGGTGTGGGGCTGAAGAGGCACCGAGAGACCGGGGGCGGGCTGAGCTGCACGCCTGCTGCAGGCAAGCTGGTCCCGGGTCTGAGGACACAGAGCGGGAGGCAGAACGGGCCCCACAGGCCCACGGGCCCCCACAGCTCCCCAGACAGGTGTCAGATGCTGGCAGCTAGAATCTTAGGAAGAACTAGTGGGGACATTCACTTGTACCTACACCTCGTTCTCACCTGCCTTCATGGTCACCCTAGAACTACTAAATGCTTCTTACCCCATTAGCCAACGCTGCAGGTACCACAGAGCTTCCCGAAGTGGAGGAGTTCGGGAAACTGGATGCTGGCATGATACACAGGGTGAAAGGAAGTTACAGGTGAGAATGTAAGAACGGCAGAGAACTGTGAGGTGTCGGACAAACCACATCTAGATTTTGCCGGTGCCTAGTCCTACTACCACGCATGCTCTGTTCTGCCGGCAGCGGGACCCTCGGGCTGGGCGGTGTGGTGCTTCCGCTCAGGCAGGGCAGACGCAGTGGTTCGGCTCCAAGTGCCCGGGCTCAGCCTGGGGAGAGGAGCCGGGCCGGAGGCAAAGCAGCGCTGCCCTGGCCCTCTGGGGCCTCCTCTCAGACGTCCTCAATGCAGACGCCGGAGCCAGTGTGCCTAAGGCGCCCGGCTCCGAGCTCATCCCGTGCATCCGGGGGCTGGAGGGATGCGAGGGGCAACGAGCTCAAATCCACCAGGCGGCCCCCAGCCATTAAAGACTGATAAATAATTCTACCACCCAGGCCCAGAGCTGACGGGAAAAGCAGAAAGCCACGGGGTCAAGTGTTTCCATAGGAACCCCATTTGGTAAATGGAAGCTGCAGAAGGATGTTTCTATTAACCACCTGCAGTCATAGCAAAACCCTAGACTAGACAGAGCCACTAATAACTTCGTGTGCCTGCAAAGTCGGGATGAATTTAAATCTGAAAAAGCAGTATTTCCCCCGGTAGTTGACAAGAGAGACAATCTTTTTCTTCCTTCCTTTCTTCTATTTTTCTTTTACTGTTATACTTTATTTTTAAAAAATATATATTTTTATTGATTCCAGAGAGGAAGGGAGAGTGAGGAGAGAGAGATAGAAACATCAATGATGAGAGAGAATCATTGATCAGCTGCCTCCTGCACGCCCCACATCAGGAATAGAACCTCTAACCCGGGCTTCTGCCCTGACCAGGAATCGAACCATGACCTCCTGGTTCATAGGTAGACACTCAGCCACTGAGCCATGCTGGCCAGGCCATTGTGCTAATTAGACATACAGAACTGGCATTTTATATAGGTAATAAGGAGATAAAGTACTGTCCTCTGAATTTTCATTGGGGAAATGAAACAAATTACAATGTAATTTTATAGATTTGATTCTCATTAAATAGTATTTTAGTTGTAAAGATTTTCCCCTTTGATTCTAAAAAAATTATAATTTCTGTTGCCTAAATATAAAAGTTATGTTTACATTGTAATTGACTATTTCAAAAACAGTCAACGACTTTATTATTCCTTTATTATATACATCCAATGTCACTTTCTCCATCATCTGAAACCATACGGACAAATGGCAGCGGCCCCACCAAGGAGAGGCGGCAGCCCGAGACCGGCGACCGGCGCGATGGGCCGGGGGCGAGCTTCTCCCGGAGAGCTGCGTCCGAGGAGCTTACTAGGTCAGCCCGGAGGCGGGTGTGCACGGCACTCACATTTCCTACGAAGTCTCCCGAAGTCACCCATAAAGGACACATAAGGTTATGTGTATACAATTCCAGAAAGAAAGAAAAAATAACTGCAGCCACTGAAGCTGAGACTCACTGAGTTACGTAAAGAGGGGGAACCAAAGGGAAGTCTATATTTAGTGGCTGGGCATTCACAGCTCCGGACTCCCGGGAGGACATGGAGAATTCTAACGGCGCCTCCCTGCAGGTCTCCCTGCTGCCTGCGTAACCTCAGCACTTCCGCTGCGCTGGCTGTGGGGATTTGACTGGCCTGGGCTGCGTCTCCTCAGGGTCAGGTTCATGTCCCCTTTGCTGCCTCATGATGAATTTTGGGGTCCCTGTACAAAGAGCTGCAGAATTTAGGGAAGGTAGACACACAAGCAGAAGGGACAGACACACAAGCAGAAGGGACAGAAATACTCTTTAAGGAACGAACATTGCAGAGCAGAGAAAAGGCAGAGGCTGGGGGGGGGGGGGGCGGCAGAGTTGTGAGGATCCATGGGAATGCCTTGGAAAACAGACACAATTTAACTGAACTTGCAGGCAACAGGGCCGGCCTCAGCTCTGATCTGATGGACAACAAGGCGTCACCTCCGCCGTGCCCACCTGGTCCAAGCGCCCCGAGCTCCCGCTGGGCCTGTGGCAGCGCCCTGTGCAGCGCAGGCTCCCGGCCTTGGCCGAGCTCCCGCAGTTCGGCAATCAGAGCAGAGGACACAGCGGGAGTGTGCTTGGGGGGCTCTGACAGGGGCGCTCAGAGCAGAGACAAAACACCCCCCGCCACCTCAGCCGGGAATGGAGACAGCCGCCCCTTCCAGAGGAAGGAACCCGCGGCATGAAAGCCAGGCAGGCAGGCGGTGCAGGGCAGGTGAGCACACCGGGAGACGAGAGAAAGCACGGCCCTGCAGGACAACACGGCAGTTCCACTCGGTCACACGTAAGGAAGAGGAGGAGAGAGAAAGGAGGGCGGAGTGGGGATGAGATGGGGGGACAGGAAGGATCAGACCCTGAAAGGCTGCTATGATACGGTGAAGAATTTAAAATAAGAATTTATCTTAAATAAATTTAGGAAACCCCAAAGTTTTAGGCAGAAATGTGATTGTTTAAGAAACCCCCATCTGCCAGCTGAGTGGGAGGGAAGAGAGGGTTCGAGAGGAGCCCGGCTGGGTGCTGTTGTAACAACCAGCGGGAACTGCTGAGGGTCTGAGACCGCAGCTGGGGCCAGGGCGCAGACTGCGGGTGACGGAGAGGCCTGAAAAGACGTGGCTCCTGGGACAATCAGGTGAAGGGAGCACCGTGCTTCCCCGAAAATAAGACATCCTCCGAAAATAAGACCTACTTCATGGAAACATAACACATCCCCTGAAAATAAGACCTAGCGCATCTTTGGGAGCAAAAATTAATATAAGACACTGTCTTATTTTTGGGGAAACAGGGGTAAAAGAAAAAGAACATCCAGAATGACTTACAGGCGCCTGACTTTCTGATGTAAAGTAACACGTAAATAATGAAAAAGTTTGGGGGAGAAGAACATGATGAATTGGGACCTGAGATGCTCCAGGGCCATCCCTAAAGAGACTCCCAAGGGCCCGGGCGACCTGGGCCGGAGGCACAGCAGACAGAACGCAGGGTCTGGATGGAGTGAGATGAGGAGGAGGCTGAGGACCACCGGCAAAGGAGCAGGAAGCGGAGGAACAGAAAGGAGTCTGGGAAGGCACAGCCAGAGCGGCTCATTCTTCCTTATCCTTTGGGTCAAGTTTTAAGACGTCACGCCCTCCCAGCCACACAACTCCTCGGTCTGGGTTAAGTTATCGGCCTGTGCCCATCACTTGGCACGCTCCTCCCCTGGTATTCACCGCCGCAGGCGCACTGAGAACATGCACTGCTGAGGGAGGAACCTTTGCAGGCCCTCAGCGTTCTCAGGCATGCGCACTGCCGTCCCTCAGGTAATGCCAAGAGGCTGGAGACGTGTCCTTTACCTCTCAGGAACCTTTGCAGCCAGCACACTCTACGGGGACAGCACCCTCCAGAGCGCCGCTGGTGACAGCGTGAAGGAAGACTCAGGAACCACCTGCCTGCCACTGCGGCTGGCCCACTCAGGCATGACAATGCAAACATGTAACCTCTCCTTCCCAAGCTCTCAGGTTTGCAGTGTTTTGCTTCCTTCCCCCTCTCCCTTTAAACTAATCTGATTTGCCTGATAAACATGGAAATATTTATTTTAAAGCCAATTTTGAAAACAGATAACAGTTCTGAAAACTGTTTTTCTCTAGAGTTTGAACCCATTCCTCAACAAGGAACTTGTATTTCCAGGATTTTATTGCTCTTACAGTTATCCCTACAACAATGTTTTGTATAAGACGAACGTGGTTGGAATTCTGACCCCTGTATGTGAGAAAGCGGTGGTGTGGAAAGATTAACTCAATGGCTTGCCCATGCTTAGAGTCACGTAACATACTAAATCTCCATATGAAGAATATCTGAAGACTGAGATGTTTTCTAGTACATACATTTTTAAAAGTTACAAGTTAACTTCCTCTAGGCACCAAGCTAAAATTGGATAACCCAATTTGCCTGTCTGATAGAAGGTGAGCGTCTCTGATGCTCACCTTCATTACATTACAGGAATGCGACTTCTTCCGTGGGTTTCCTCACCGTCACTGTAAGTGCCATAGGTGACATGGCAATCTCAGGCGTGTTCTTTGCCAGAGAATAAAAGGGAGCTCTAAGCCCAACTTCCCTCAAAACAATCATTCAGAGCTGTGACATTTTTGCCAGAAACATCCAAACAAGTCAGCTGATCTTATTCTTCTTTTCCAATTTACAAGAAAACATAAAGATATCGAGTGTCACTTTTAAAAAGCAATTCAACATCTTTGTTGTCTACTTACAAACTGATTTAGAGACATCATACTTTCTATTTATGTATTTCTTCATCTTTTGTGCAAAATAACCAATTGGAATTTGTATGCAATAGCCTTAAAAATAAGGCAATTCTATGATCACAATCATCATCGTCGGATGGCATATAGTTATCATCCAAACTGGACACTGCTGAGAGAGAGGGGGACGCTATCAATAACTCTGCTGGACCCAGCCGGTGTGACGCAGTGGATGAGCGTCGACCTATGAAACAGAAGTCACTGTTCGGTTCCTAGTCAGGGCACATGCCCAGGTTGTGGACTTGATCCCCACTGTAGGGTGTGCAGGAGGCAGTCGCTCAAAGACTCTCTCTCATCATTGATGTTTCTCTCTCTCTCTCTCTCTCTCTCCCCCCCCCTCTTCTCTGAAATCAATAAAAATATGTCAAAAATAATAATTCTGCTGGGACAATAGTGTAAGCCAGGAATCTCTTGGGTAGATGCAAATGTGTGGCCAATAGATTGAGCACATTTTGCAATCACACCGTGTGGCTCAGCACTCTCCCTACAGCATCGCTTCGATTCCAGCCGTCACCTGATACGCACTAACACTGCACCCTCCCTCCTCTTCCTCCCACTGTCTCAGTCTGACCTGGGACCAGCTGCTCGACACGCATCCTTGGGCTGTTATGCTTGGCCAAGAGCCTCCTAGCCCCCCCACCTCCCCCCCATGGCTAAAGGGCCACAGAGTCTACATGCTTCTCACCAGGAGCTGTTTGCTCTTTGATATTTTGTCTCTGGCTTGCACCAGGATGCCTTAGAAACCTGCGATTTCTTTGGTCTACGGAATTCAGGATGACATTCTTCTAATATCATCACCAAGTGTCTCTTCTTATTTTTAAGAAGAGGCAGAAGTTGGGTCTCCCTTGAATGCTGTTTTCTTCTCAGGAACAAGACACTTTTAGAGACAGTTATGTGTAGTCATTAGAAACTCAGGGTGAGCAATCAAATGGACTAAGTCAAATTTTTGTTCTGTCAGTTATTCATAATTCTTGGACCCACAGTTTTCTCACCTAAATAATGGGGGAAATTGAACATCATCTTAGGATAGGATGTATGTAGCTGTGATATTACCAGGAAATGCACAATGAAATGGACAGGCCAGCCTTATTAACTACTAGTGGCCCGGTGCATGAAATTCATGTGAGGGTAGGGTCCTTAAGCCTGACCAGCAATGAGGGCCGATTAGGGCCTTTGGCTGCTGGCCAGGGCCTCCCTTTGTTCCAGGCTGCCGCCTTGTGGTCAGTGTAAGAGATAGTGAGCGATCAAACTCGTGGTCTCCCAGTCAAACTCCTGAGGGGACTATACACACACACACATACACACACACACACACACACACACACACACACACACACTAGTGGCCCAGTGCACGAAATTCACGCACATTAAAAGGGGATTAACTAGAGGAAATAAGTTAATATTGCTATTTGCCATTTCTCTATAAAAGAAGTGTCAGAAATGAAATAAAATTAGTAAAATGTACATGAAAACCTTCCTCCTGTCAGAGTTTGGGGTGTACCACAGGACCCAGAGTCAAGTCCCCTCCTACCCACATTGCTCCTCAAAATTGCATGAGACTCAGACCCGGCTTTGGCTAGATCCAGACCCGGCCAGTCCCACCCTTGTCAAGCCCCAATGGGCAGGGACATAGATAGCCTCAGGTCTCCTGGCCTGGTGCCAGGATGGGGGGCGTGCCTTGAGGTACTCCATCAAGCCTCGCCAGGTGGGGACATGGCCTGAGGTCCACTGTCAAGCCTCACCAGGCAGGGGGTGCAGCCTCAGATTCCCCGGCCCAGCACTGGGAGGGGGCCACAGCCTCAGGTCTCCCGTCAAGCCCTGCTGGGAAGGGAGAGCGGCCTGATTTCCCCCGACCCAGCATTGGGGGTGCACTTTGAGCTCCCCCATCAAGCCCCACTGGGTGGAGGGCATGGCCTGAGGTCCTCTGTCAAGCCCCACGGGGCAGGGGAGGGCCTAGCCTCAGGTCCCTGCTGGTTGCTTATTAAGGCTCCTTATGGTAACTTGGCTTCAGCTGTGGGTACAGCCATCTTTGTGATGGAGTGATGGTCAATTAGCATAGTCCCTCTTTATTAGATAGGATGTGCACTTGATAAGCTGTTATTGTGACCTTATCATTTATCCCAAATTCTATTTTTTGTATTCCTTATTGCCTACTTCTCTATTTAACTATTGCAATGTTATGATACCTCAAGTCCTTTCTGGAATAAAGAATAAACTAAACAAGCAAACAAAAGCACTGATTTCTGTGTCAGCTCTGGAAGGCGTTCAGTGTGTACCCACTGAACATGTGCCATGTCTTTCAGGAAGAGAGGACCGAGAGCTCAGAGCAGGGGCATGCCAGATGGGTCCACATGTGCAAAGGGCCCCTCTGGGTCCTCCAGAAATCTCAGACCAGCTAGTCCAGGCATATGTTTCTTAAATAAAAATTTTCAAAGTAAATTGCAATCACTTGAAAAAGTTAATGAATGTCTTATAAATGTTTATAAATGTCTTTTGAATGGATAGGAACCAAGGTAGGTGCAAAGGCTGAAATAGTTTTCAATTGCAAAAGACGTGCAAATATTTCTTTTCTAGACCTATTATATTACTGCCCATCAACAATGACAGGACACATACTTTACAGGCCAGATTGTAAATGACATCTGTAAAGTTGTATAGATTCAACAGGCAACCAGCTAAAGTGAAATGGGGCAGTAAACATACACACACACACACACACACACACACAGTTGAAAATACACTGGCTATCCTGTGCGATTAAATGTCCAATAGCCACTGTGAACTCGAGAAACACCAAAGCTGAGAAGTAAATGTTAACGGATAGTCTATAATACTTTCTAGTGCACCCCTACAGCTATCCACTCATAACACATCTGTGCAGTGATAGCAATTCACTGATTTATAATACACACTAATGACAAGACTTAAAGTCTTCAGTTACTGTAAGACTTCTGCCCCAGACTCTTAACACCTCCTTGTGCACAGTTAATAAGATATATCCTACATATAAAAGTAAGTTTGAGTCTGTGTCCACCTATCACTTGCTCTATAAAACAGCAATTAAGGATATCATGCAAACAAAAGGTGAAGTTACGAGACTAACAATTGTACCGTGGCCCCTGTCTTTGACCACCCGCAGGCCACGTGCTGCCCTGGGGGTGCTGTGCACGCTGCTCCCCCCCGGGCAGGGAAGGCTGCACGGGGCTAAGTAAGGTGAGTTCCTAGGAGTCTGGCTGGCTTTCATCGGGTCATGCATATGCTTGAGGACAACATCCCGATCTATTCTGTATCTCACTGGTTCTAAAGAGGAAGACAATGTGACCGAGGAAAAGTGACTGAAAAGAATTTCCAAAGAAGTAAGAACCTGAGAGACAAAATGGCGGAAGACTAGATGGACGCGACCACCGAACACCTGTGAGCCCCAGAAAGCCGGACCCAGGCGGCGCGAACTCTTGGACTCAAAAGAGCGCACCACCGCACGGCAAAAAGGTCAGATTTCGTGGGGATAGGGAGAGTCCCCGAGGCAGAAGACAGAAGCCCGCACGAACACGGAAGCTGGAGGTTTGGGGCAGTGTTTACAAGGAGACCCCGGGCTTTTGGGCTGGCGTATACCCTTATTGTGGAACAGGCTCCTAATAGGGGAGATAAAGAAAAACACATTTTGATCTGACACAGAGGAATATCACGAGAATCACAGGGGAGTGCAGTCTGGTCGGACTTGTCCCCCAGCCTCCACAGATCAGTGTCACAGAGAGGAAAAAAAAAAAAAAAAGCTAGAGACTTTAGAGCCCTGGAAGTCAACCCAGAAACACTGCCACCGAGAGGCTAAATCACGAATTGACCCTAGTGTAATAAAAAATCAAAGCAAGCCCACTTAAAAATCAGGACCGGATTACAACACTGAGGAGCAGTGAAACACAGGGAACTGCAATACTGTCCGGACTGGGAAACAGGTGTGGCAAACAGAACGATAGAGGAAGTGAAAAGGGAGATGTGCGTGACCTTTACTACTGTACATTTTATTTAATTTTTTAATTTTAATTTTTTAATTCTTGTTTTTATTTTCAATTTTTTAATTTTAATTTTTTAATTCTTGTTTTTATTTTCATTGCAACATCTACTCAAAAAACTATTTTTTCTTTTGTCCTCATTTGATTTTACCTTTTTAATTAATACATCTTTATTTGTAATTAGCATTATTACTACTACTATTTTATCTTTTTTATATTATTTACTTTTGTTTATTTTTATTATTTTTTCAGTGTCATATTATTTGCTATTTTTTTTTTTTTTACCTCAGGATTAGTGTTCTACAGTCTATTTTTACCTTTTCTTCACCAATGCTTTATTCTATCTCAACCTACCTTTGTGTCATCACTCTCTTCCTAACGCTTTGGTGTCCTGTTTATCTTAACCCTTTCCTGCTCTAGATTTTCCCTATTCTTTCTGTATACCCCCTGCTAAAAACTCACCCTACTTGTGTATGTATAATTTCCAACCCCCTGCTCCAAGCCACACACACCTCCCTTTTCATTGTCAAAAACAAAACAAAACAAAACACCACCACCACTAACAAAATCTCTCTCTATCCTTTTGTAGTTGTATGTGGAATGTTAACTATATAGAAGTTTTATGCTTTTTTGTGAGATTGTTTTGCTTATTCTTTTTGTTTGATTGTATGTTTTTGTTAGTTGTGTTTTAATTAGTTTTTACTTCTGCTTTCCCTTTCCTCTCTTGATATTATTTGGTGTTGTAAAGTTATATTAATCTTCAGATACTTGTTGCTGGCATTTGCTGTGATTAAGGGTTGTTCTATTAGAGTTTCCTTCCCATATATATAGTTAAGTGCTTGTTTCTCTCTTAGTATCGTTTTAGTTTCTTTCTCTTCCCAATTTCATTTTGCCACTCTTTTTTTCCTTTTCTTTTCTATCTCTCCTATACCCCAATTTGCCTTTCTAATGGTCACCTTTATTAGAGGTTATTATTGCAAACACATTTCTGTCCAGGGCCTTGTGTGTTGTACCTGTTTGTGTTATATTTTGTGCCTTTAAATCAACGCAGGAGAGAGAAAACTACATAACCAGACATCTTGAAAAGAGAGATCATGGGGACACAAAGAAACAGCCCGGCTGAAACCGGTTTGGCTCAGTGGTAGAGTGTAGGTCTGAGGACTGAAAGGTCCCGGGTTCGATTCCAGTCAAGGGCATGTACATTGGTTGCAGGCACATCCCCGGTGGGGGGGGGGGTGTAGGAGGCAGCTGGTCGATATTTTTCATCGACGTTTCTAGCTCTCTATCTCTCTCCCTTCCTCTCTGTAAAATATCAATAAAATATATTAAAAAAAAAAAAAAGAAACAGCCCGCATATGAAAGAAAAGCAGGCATCACCAGAAAAGGAAGTAAACGAGTTAGAAGCAAGCAACCTACCAGAGCAAGAATTCAGAGTAATGGTCATCAGATGGCTAAAAAGAATGAAAGACAAATTTGACAATATGAATAAGAACCAAGAGGAAATGAATAAGAACCAAGAGGAAATGAAGATGAACCCAGAAGAAATGAAAAATGACATCGCTATTGTAAAGAACTCAATAGAAAGAATCAAAAGTAGACTAGAAGAAGCAGAGGATCGAATAAGTGAGCTAGAAGACAAGATGGAAAAAAATACCCAATTAGAGCAGCTTTTAGGAAAAAAATTAAAAAGCTGGAGGAGAGCCTACGGGAACTTTGGGAAAATACAAAACAAAACAATATTAGAATAACAGGGGTTCCAGAAGGAAAGGTAACTGACGAAGGCATAGAAAACCTGGTTCAAGAAATAATGACAGAAAACTTTCCTGAGATAGAGAAGAAAAAACTCCACACAAATACAAGAAGCTCACAGTCCCAAGCAAAATGAATCCCAAAAGACCGACGCCAAGGCACATTATAATTAAATTGGGAAACACCAACGACAAAGTAAGAATCTTAAAAGCAGCCAGAGAGAGACAGAAAGTTACATACAAAAGAACTCCCATCAGGCTATCAACTGATTTCTCAACAGAAACTCATCAGGCCAGAGGGGAATGGGATGAAATATACAAAGTCATGCAAAGGAAGGGTCTGAATCCAAGAACACTGTACCCAGCAAGGCTATCCATCAAAATTGAAGGTGAAATCAGGAGCTTCATAGACAAAAACAGACTAAAGGAATTTATCACTACCAAACCAGCAATGCAAGAAATGCTAAAGGGTCTACTGTAAAAATAAAAAAGAAATAGGAAACGAAGAAGGAGCACAAGGGTATAGAATAAAAATGGCATCAACTAAGTACTTATCAATAATAACTGTAAATGTAAATGGATTAAATGCTCCTATCAAAAGACATAGGTGCCGAAACCGGTTTGGCTCAGTGGATAGAGCGTTGGCCTGCGGACTGAAAGGTCCCAGGTTCGATTCCGGTCAAGGGCATGTACCTTGGTTGCGGGCACATCCCCAATAGGGGGTGTGCAAAAGGCAGCTGATCGATGATTCTCTCTCATCGATGTTTCTAACTCTCTATCCTTCTCTCATCCTCTCTATAAGAAATCAATAAAATATATATTTTTTAAAAAAGACATAGGTAATGGATTGGATAAGAAAACAAGACCCATATATTTGCTGTCTATAAGAAACCCATTTCAGAAAAAAAGATGCACACAAACTGAGGTTGAAGGGATGGAAAAAGGTTATCCAGGCGAATGGAAATGAAAAAAAACACACAAAAAATAACAACAACAAAACTGGGATAGCAATACTCATACCTGACAAATTAGATCTCAAAGTTAAGGACATAACAAGAGATAATGAAGCCACTTCTAATACTAAAGGGAATAATACAAGAAGAAATAACACTGGTAAACATATATGCACCCAATACAGGAGGAGCACCCAAATACATTAAAAAAAAAACTGCTGGAGGACATTAAGGGAGAGATTAATAGCAATACAATAATAGTAGGAGATTTTAATACCCCACTATCACCTTTGGACAAATCATCTAAACAAAAAAATCAGCAAAGAAACATCAATCCTAAATGACGCACTAGACCAGATGGAATTAATCGACATCTTCAGAACATTTCACCCCAAAGCCACAGAATATCCATTCTTCTCAAGTGCACATGGGTCATTTTCAAAGACAGACCATATGTTGGGACATAGGCAAAGTCTCTTCAAATTCAAGAAGATAGAAATCTTATCAAGCATCTTCTCAGATCATAGTGGCATAAAATTGGAAATCAACTACAATAAAAATAATCCAAAGAAATCAAACACATGGAGACTAGATAACATGCTATTAAACAAGTACTGGGTTACCAGAGAAATCAAGGAAGAAAATAAAAACATCCTGGCAACAAATGACAATGAAAACACAACAATCCAAAATCTATGGGACATAGCAAAAGCAGTTTTGAGAGGGAAGTTCATATATCTACAAGCCTACTGCAAAAAACAAGAAAGATGGTAACAAATTATCTAACTCCACAACTCAAAGAGTTAGAAAAAGAGCAATAAGAAAAGCCCAGTGTAAGCAGAAGGAAGGAAATAATAAAAATCAAAGCGGAGATAAATGACATAGAGACCAAAAAAACAATACATAAGATCAACAAAACCAAGAGCTGGCTCTTTGAAAGGATAAACAAGATTGATGAACCTCTCTAGTCAGGCTAACCAAGAAACAAAGAGAAAGGACCCAAATAAACAAAATCAGAAATGAAAGAGGTGAAATAACAACAGACCCCGCCGAAATACAAAGGACTGTTACAAAATACTATGAACAACTCTCTTCCAACAAACTGGACAACCTGGAGGAAATGGATATATTCTTAGAAAAAAATAACATTGCAAAGCTCAATCAGGAAGAATCTAAAAATCTCAATAGACCAGTGACTTTGGAAGAAATTGAAGCAGTCATCAAAAAGCTTCCAGCAAACAAAAGCCCGGGGTCAGATGGCTTCACAGGAGGGTTTTACCAAACATTCAAGGAAGAACTAAAACCTATCCTCCTAGAACTATTCCAAAAAAAATTCAAGAGGAAGGAACATTTCCAAACTCCTTCTATGAAGCCAGCATCACCCTAATACCAAAACCAGATAAAGACTACACAATGAAAGAGAATTACAGGCCAATATCCCTCATGAACATAGATGCCAAAATTTTAGCAAATCAGCTCCAGCAGTACATCAGAAAGATCCTACACCATGAACAAGTAGGATTTATTCCGGGAATGCAAGGTTGGTACAATATCTGTAAATCAGTTAACATGATACATCACATAAACAAATTGAGAGATAAAAATCATATAGTCTTATCAATTGATGCAGAAAAAGCATTTGATAAAATCCAACACCCTTTCCTGATAAAAACAAGGTGGGAATAGAAGGATCATGCCTCAGCATAATAAAAGCTATATATATGATAAACCCACAGCAAACATCATACCCAATGGGCAAAAACTAAAACCATTCCCCCTAAGAACAGGAACAAGACAGGGATGCCCACTCTCACCACTCCTGTTTGACATAGAATTGGAAGTACTAGCCATTGCAATTAGACAGGAAGAAGAAATAAAAGGCATCCAAATTGGAAAATAAGTAAAATTGTCCTTATTTGCAGATGACATGATATTGTACATAAAAACCCCCAAAAACTAATAGATTTAATAAATGAATTTGGCAATGTAGCAGGATACAAAATTAACGCCAAGAAATCTATGGCATTTGTATACACCAATAGTGAACTTAAAGAAACAGAGACTAAAAAAGCAATCCCATTTACCATCTCACCAAAAAAAAAAAAAAAAAAAAAAAATTAAGATACCTAGGAATAAACTTAACTAAGGAGGTAAAAGACCTAGACACAGAAAACTACATGACACTGAAAATAGAGATAGAGGAAGATGTAAACAGATGGAAAAACATACCATGTTCATGGGTTGGTAGAATCAACATAATCAAAATGTCCATTCTCCCCAAAGCAATTTATAGGTTCAATGCACTCCCCATTAAAATACCTATGGCATATTTCACAGACCTAGAAAGAACTCTCCAAAAATTCATCTGGAACAAAAAAGGACTCCGAATAGACACAGCAATTCTGAGAGAGAAGAATAAAGCAGGAGGTATCTCAATACCAGATTTCAAGCTGTACTACAAAGCCACTGTTCTCAAAACAGCCTGGTACTGGCACAAGAACAGACATACAGATCAGTGGAATAGAATAGAGAATCCAGATATCAACCCAAATCACTATGCTCAGTTAATATTTGACAAAGGAGGCACACACATGCATTGGAGTCAAGACAGTCTCTTCAATAAATGGTGTTGGGAAAATTGGACAGATACATGCAAAAGAATGACACTAGATCACCAACTTACAGCATACACGAAAATAAACTCAAAATGGATACAGGACTTAAACACAAGATGGGAAACCATAAAAATACTAGAGGCATCCACAGGCAGCAAAATCTCAGACACATGCCTAAAGAACTTCTTCACTGATACTGCCCCTAGGGCAATGGAAGCTAAAGAGAAAATAAACAAATGGAACTACATCAAAATAAAAAGCTTTTTTACAGCAAAAGAAACCATCAAGAAAACAACAAGAAAGCCCACTGTATGGGAAAACATATTTGCAAAGGTTATTACTGATAAAGGTTTAATCTCCAACAGCTTATACAACTTAATAAAAGGAAGATAAATGATCCAATTAAAAAATGGGCAATGGAAATAGAATCTTTTCAAAAGAAGATAGAAGGAAGAAGGCCAAGAGGCACATGAAAACCTGCTCAAAGTCACTAATTATCAGAGAGATGCAAATCAAAATGACAATGCGATATCACCTCACACCTGTCAGAATGGCTATCATCAACAAATCAACCAAAGACAAGTGCTGGCGAGGATGCGGAGAAAAAGGAACCCTTGTGCACTGCTGGTGGGAATGCAGACTGGTGCAACCACTGTGGAGAACAGTATGGAGCTTCCTCAAAAAACTGAAAATGGAACTCCCATTTGACCCAGTAATCCCACTACTAGAAATATATCCCAAGAAACTAGAAACACCAATCAGAAAGGATATATGCACCCTTATGTTCATAGCAGCACAATTTACAATAGCTAGGATTTGGAAACAGCCTAGGTGCCCATCAGCAGATGATTGGATCAAAAAACTATGGTACATCTACACAATGGAATACTATGCTGCCATAAAAAGGAATTCTCATCATTTGCAGCGACCTGGATGGAATTGGAGAACATTATGATAACTGAAATAAGCCAGTCAATGAAAGAGAAACACCACATGATCTCACTCATTTATGGATAATAAGGAACATTATAAACTGATGAACAAAAGGATAGATACAGAGACAGTAAAAGAAACAGACTGCCAAATTACAGCGGGGAGGGTAGAGAGATATGGGGGAGATAAGAGATTAACCGAACGACTTGTATGCATGCATATAAGCATAACCAATGGACGAAAAACTCTGGGGAGGGAGGGCATGTATGGGAGTGGGGGTGGGGATTGGTAAGATATGTACACATATAATACCTTAATAAAAAACATGAGAAAAAAAAGAAGTAAGAACCTGCTGTGACTTAACCTGTGGTGAGAGCAGCTTTTACCATTTGAGATGAGTTACAGAATTTGCATTCTTCTACCTAAAACAACTTGTCTCAAATAAAAGTACGGTGACATTTTCTAACTATAATCACAGCAGGAAGCATTATTTATATTCCCAAAGGGAAATAAAATAGAAGTAGACAATATTTCTATTCTTACATATTTTCATCTGGCTTTATTGCTCTTTTCAATAAAATGGTATTCTAAATTCAGAATGTAGCAAATGGTATGGCTAAAATCAGTAATATTAAGAACATTTTTACAGACTCACTGCCTGTACCTGCATCTGTTTCCTGTATTGTGTTAGTTGCCCTGTGTGGTTATTTGCTCCCAGCGGACAGGCTGCTCCATGAGGCACTGCCGGGACCCCGGAAGAGAGGCCTCACTGACTTGGTCAGGATAAGCCCGTTAGCTCTTTTATTCTTCTCAGCTGCTATGCTATTGGATTAAAAATATTTTAAGTGCCAGTTTCAAGGCCTCCAGAAAGTAAAAGATTTAATTATTAATCATTAGTGATATTAAAATATTTATATGCCTTTTAGTTCTACTTAATTGAATCCAGTGGAAAGGAGAGTAATGGAGGCAGTAATTGGCCAGGCATACAGCAGCATTATCAGTTTATGTGAAAAAATAAGGCTTCAGAGATAACGTTCTTCCGTGACCCCTTATGGATGTGCTGGAAATCATTTCTGTTAACGGAATGCTTTTACTTACAGCCACTATAAGTGAAAGAATTCACGTCTGGAAATGGAACTGAATCGGAAGTCTACTGCCTGAGTTATCCCCACAACAGACTGTAAATCTCAGGTGCAGTCCAAGCGCTCTGTATGAAGTTAAGAGTACAATGTATTCAAACCGATCCGTCCCTCTGGGGCGTGTTATTTTCCATTCATGACTCAAGGCAAAGATGGGGACAGATTGGGGTGAATGAGCAGAGGGATGCTCTGCAGCATGAGACTTTATATTCACGGTTTTACCTGATCTGCCCACGAACCAGAGGTCTGTTCTTTGTCCTATTCATGTTTGAATCAAACGGCACCTCAAAAAACTGCAAAGAAGTTGAAAAAAGATAAAAAACATTAACTATAAAGTGAAACAATTCTCTTCTGCTTTAGTTCCATAAAATTCCCCACAGTAAATCCACAGTGACTTTCACTTAACTTTGATGGTACACATTAACCCTGCTGTACCGTTTGGAGAAAAAGTTCCCGGAGACGCATGCAAACATCATCTGCATTAATGGTCAGGAATACACACAGATTCTGTTATTCACTTTGACACCACTTACACATATAGTTGCATTCTTCAAAGCCACTGTTTCAGGCTGGGAGAGGGATACTTTCATCGTGTTTGACAAAAGCATGGCTTTGCTACTGCTCTGTTTGGAAGTTAAATATGACTGCAAGATGCATCAAGTGCCAAGCCTACAAGGGTGAAGGTGAGGGCTGCGTTGTCAGGTTAGCGAAGCCGACCTCGCTGCCCAGAAAGCCCGTTCCTGTTTCCCGGCAGCTCCGGGCAGCCACGGGAGATGCCGCAGGAGACCTGGGAGGCGGGGAGCAAGCGGCCGCCGTGCTTATGCAGGGAAACCGGGGTAAGGTCGGGCACTGTTGCAGTCACACAGCACGTGGTTCAGCTGTGTCGCCTGTAGCGCTGAGGCTGCAGCCTCCCCAGCTCCGGCCAGACCTCGGGCTTCCAACAACCCCTGCTCGTCCGCGCCTCCCAATCCTGGGCCGAGTCCCGTGCTGCTCCACGCAGGGCACCGCTCTTCTGCAGTCCCTGTCCACCAAGTTGCAGGCTTGGAAGCTTGAGCGATGCACGGTGCCATTGGTTCTCACGAGTTTTCTCACCCTTGCGGACTGCGGTGGCTCTCGCTTTCCTCCGCTTTCCCGATGGGCGGCTCTGCTGCCTCAGACCAGCACCAGGTCCAGGTCGGACAACATCGCAGCCGCCCACCGCCCAGGACCACACGTGGTCCTGACCCCCCCATCAAACCCTACTGGATAAGGCTTCTTCCCATCCTTTCAACAAGGCCACTATTTAAACGCATTTAACTTCTCAATATGCTCACTTTATCTAATGATCTAAATGGAAGGCTTCCTGAGATATGTGAATTTATATTCTTTTTTAAAAAAATATTTTTATTGACTTCAGAGAGAGGAAGGGAGAGATAGAAATATCAATGATGAGAGAGAATCACTGATTGGTTGCTTTCTGCATACACCGCCACTGGGGATCGAGCCCACAACTGGGCATGCATCCTGACCAGGAATGGATCCTGACCTCCCGTTCATAGATTGATGCTCAACCACTGAGCAATGCTAGTAGGGCTGACTTTTATATATTCTTGTTAAAGACAGCTATGCAAATAGTTACTCAAGAAGTAATTTGTTAAATAAATCATCAGAGCAAAAGTATATATGTTTGCAAATTGCCTTACATTCATCTAAAAATAATACATAATTTATGTGTTAAAACATTCGTTGCCTATAAGAATATACACTGAGTGGCCAGATTATTATGCATTCAGAAATCATAATAATCTGCCTACTCAATGTATATTCCTTATTGAATTAGTTCAAGTTACACCTAATTAAAATGTCCTATCCGTTGACACTCCCTCCCTCCCCAATATTCAATCACATTCCACAGGTATTTCAAATAATCTTTCCTTCTTGACCATTAACTCAATTTCACAGAACTAATGAGGATGGCAAAGAAAAATAACATTGTTTAAATGCTGGTAAGATGTTATTTATATAACACAGAAACTCTTGTGTTAATAACTATCTTGGTTATTCTCAAGTCAGTGTGTGTGTGTACACGCAAGTTCCTAGTTCAGGAATTCTAATGAATTATTTCATCTGGATGAAGAAATATATTATTGTTTTTTCTACATTCTGGCAAATCAGCCACCCAAAGATGGGAGCTGAGGGCCAGACTGTGTCAGCCGGCCTGCAGGGCACATCACGTGGCAGCCGCTTTGTGGCCCTGAATGCTGACACTTATCCGGACAAGCAACCTCTGGGCAGAGAGATACCACGTAACGGAGACTGAGGACTCATTCTGGCGAGGCCTGGGCAACGCTTCTGGCACCGAGGGGCCAGAGCTCACCATGTTACTGCATTCTGTTTTCCAGGTATTTTCTGTAATGCCTTCTAACAGTTAGGTTTACTGCTTTGGGTTTGGATATTTAAACCACATCTTTAAAACACAAACACAGTATATTAGATGAGAAATTTAAACACTTTAGAACCTATAGTTTGCTTTGGTCTATTTACATTTATCCCTGTGCTTTATATAAGTTTTTAATAATGTGACTATCATTTCAGTTGGAAACAACTACTTCTATAAAAGGAGCGAAGGACACAGGGAGGTGGAGGCGAGACCCAACATTGACTCCTTGGTCAGGCTATGTCCATGGCTCCCCCCCCTGCCCTTTCCGGTTACGTCAAACCTGGATGGGCTACACTTCTTGCCTCCAATGTTCTGATACAAAAAAGACTAAACATTTCAAACATCTGAGCAACGTACTGCACAGAAATGACTACCACGCTTTCTCCGTCAGCACACAACTTATTTTCTAGGTTACATTAAAAAAAACACAAAAGGTTTTCTCCACGTCTCTTTCTTCATAAAAATCCATCAATCTTTTGCATTCTTTTCATTTAGAAAATTTTCCTTTTTTATTCAAGTGCACTGCCTCACCATCTTCCTTCCAATCAATCGGATAATCCTTCATATTTCTCGCTTTTCAGCAAACCTAGCATCCATTACTCAGGCTCTTGGGTTGCAAATAGCAAAAACAAAGAAACACAGACACACGAAAAAGAACCCCGACTAGCTCAAACTGAACTGGGGCTACACCTCTTACAACTGGCTGGCAGCTTTTGAAACCGCTGGACTCTCATTGCAGGCCTTGATCCGCACCGTGGATCCCTCCCTGTACACAGGCAAGCGGACCAGACGTCACCGGCAGCCCGGGCCCTCCTCCAGCAACCCGAGCCGAAGGCTGCTCCCCATGGCCCCGCGGCCACACCGTCCTGGCCAGGGCGCCAGCCACAGTCCGTGAGCAGGGGAAGGGTGTGGGTGGAAGGTACAATGACACAGTTCCCACTACAGCCACAGTGTTATTTTCTACAGAAAAGGAAAATTCTATTACCAGAAGAAAGTGGGAAGATGTCAAGCAGACAGATGTAGTGAAATTATTTAAAACTCAGAGTAAAGTTGACAGCCCCAAGTCAACTCATTTCTTACGTGTCATACCTATAAAATAGCTTGCCCATCGTGGGAGCATTCTTAGTGTAAGCACCTGCAAGGCATTAATCACTGTAAGCAGCCCTAGCTGGTTTGGCTCAGTGGATAGAGCATCGGCCTGCAGACAGAAGGTCTCAGGTTCAATTCTGATCAAGGGCACATGCCCAGGTTGCAGGCTCGATCTCCAGTAAAGGGCATGCAGGAGGCAGCCGATTGATGATTCTCTTTCATCACTGATGTTTCTCTCTCTCTCTCTCTCCTTCCTTTCTGAAATCAGTAAAATATATATATTTTTTAAAAATCACTGTAAACATAATTTATATTAACCTCTCTCATAAGCAGTTTAACAGTCCTATTTAGTAGAGTACTAGATGGATTGTCTCCCTCCCATAGTCACATGATTAAGACAAAGGGCACTATTAATATCAGTGGATATATATTTATTAGATACCTATTATAATATTTTTGCTTTCTATTATACTATGGCTTTGGATTAGTAGATAATTATTATTAATACAAAGAGATGGTTCTCAGCTATAGCGTATGCATATAAATCCTTCTAAAAGACAATATACACTTGTGATAACATCAAATTTTGTAAGCTAAAATGACAGATACCCAAAGTGAACATGAATGTAACTTGGCCCAAGTATAAACTTTTTGTCCCTACGCTGATTGATTGTATTCTCTGAAAAAGCAGATGTAGTCTAGAGATGTTTGTCAGGCTCAGAAAACATTTAACTGGATAATGAGGTGCAACTTTTTCTTTCCCTGTGCTAAACAAGGACAGCAACATTCTTTCTCAACCCTGAACAGAAGACCAAACCCCGAACCTTGTCAGAGTTTCTTGTTCCGTCCATCATGTGTCCCTCATTCCAGTGTGTCTCCCATCTTCCAAGTCCAAGATAACGTCTCAGTCAATCTCAGACCGAGTTAAAGGGGCGTGACCAGAATAAGTAAGTAAGCAGGGACAGGCTCCGTTCCCAGCAGGCCCTGCGCACCACATTTCAGCGCGCACAGCAGCTGCACACCTGGCCGGCACTACTCTGTCCTGTCACAGTGTTTCCTGCCGTGCCCAGAATAAACAACTAACCGGGCTCGCCGTGCCCGCGGGATTTCCCGGGAGCATTTGGAACGAGTGCACGTGAGCCCTGGCAGCCTCAGAGTGGCTTTCCCTCACGTGGGGGCCGCAGCAACATCCCCCTAACCTACTCAGCCACCTCTCATTCAGCTGCGTTTAAGTTTCCCCGTAAAGGAAGATAATAAGAGGTATAAAAGGTCCCAGGGCACTCAGTGCAGGCAAAGTGCCACGCCCTGTAGGTGAAACTCAGAAAGCCACCCTGGCTTTGACCAGTCACACTGGCTTTGGCCTGCTAAGTGCTAATCCTTTCTCTGCCAGGAAGATCTCACCTGGTAACACTGCTTTCCACAGAAAAACTAAAGGAAACACGGGAAAATACTTACAATATCTGTCTCTGGGTAGAGAATGTGGGATGATTTGTTATTGCTTACCTACTGTATTTTTCAATGGTCTATAAAGTCAATTATTTTATACTTAGGGAGGAAAGGTACCGTATTTGCCAGCGTATAAGACGATTTTTTGGCCCTGAAAAATACGTATTTGCCGGTGTATAAGACGACCCACTAAAATTTCCACTAAAAATACAGAGTTTGTTATATACTCGCCGTATAAGACTACCCCCCACTTGGAGGCATATTTTTCAGGGCCAAAAAGTCGTCTTATACGCCGGCAAATACGGTAATAAAGTCTACCTAAATGATACAAACACAAAATCCAGACAAACACTTTTTAGGTTAACTAATAAAGAATTACTAAGCTGATCTAGTATAAAAGCCACATTAATGAAGGCATATAGGACCCTTTTGCCCCCAGAACAAGCCCGGGAAGACCAAATGATGCCAAGTGTTTCCGGATACTTCCTTTCCCCTCGAGCGTCCTCAGGGGCAGCTCCTTCGCTCAGGCTGCTGGCTTATTTTGCCCCGAGGAGCACAGCCTCCTGCCCACTTCCTCCCTCCCACCGGAGTTCGCTCAGTGGTCAGTGATCTTTGCAGATGCAACCCTGACCACACCCCGCTCCGCACAAGGCTCTGGTGGGGGCCCGCTGCCCGGGAGGGAAGGCCCCGCTGTACTGGGACGGGTACCGCTGTACTGGGGCGGGTACGGCTGTACTGAGGCCGGTAAGGCAGTACTGGGGCGGTACGGCTGTACTGGGGCGGGTATGGCTGTACTGGGGCGGGTACGGCTGTACGGGGGTGGGTACCGCTGTACTGGGGCGGGTACGGCTGTACTGGGGCCGGTAAGGCAGTACTGGGGCGGGTATCACTGAACTGGGGCCGGTACGGCTCCTCACAGAAGCCGGCCCTTTCACTCCCGGGCTCCTGGCTGCCCCGCCCCTTGCCTGCTCCTCGCTCAGCACCCCGAACACCTCTCAGCTCCTCCGGGACATGCTGTCCATCCGTTCTTCACATACCCTACCCCCTGCCACACCCTAATGCTCCCAGGACTGTATCCTACTCCAAACGGGCTTTTCCCAGTCCCTGGCGATCTTCCTGCACCCCCCAGTCCACTGGACCTGCCCTGCTCCTCCCCAAGAGGAGGACTCACGTCTGGTCCTCTCATGAGCACCTGACTTCTCCTCCATCTCCACACCCTTCCTTCCGTACGTGACATGCCTTCTACTTCACAAACCCAGGAGTCCTCTAACAAACACTCCTTCTCTCCTCCCCAGGACCGCCTAGTCCCGCCCCGTCCTACAGTTCCACCGATTGATCCCATCCCCTTCTCCACAGCGTGTCCAGCCCGTGTCCGTTAGCTGGACCATTCCCATCTATAACCACGCATGCTTAATTTCCCACCCCAAACCCCCTCCCAGACCCCCACAGCCCCCATGTCCTTATCTGACTTTAGCACAAGGTCAGCATTTGCAAGAGAGAGAAGACAGCGCTTCTCTTAATGTACATGAAGTTTGGGCCCGCATCTTCGCCCGCGTGCTCGGGAAACAGGGTGTCCGAGGGGACGTTAAGAGCCTCCTGAAAATTTCCAAGTAAGCTCCGGGGAATTTCCTCTCTGCCAGCGGCCCCGGGCTATCCTTCCGTTTTTGCAAACACTATTTTAAAAGGTTAATTCTGAAGGCCACTTTTAAGAACACATAAATGCATTAAAGCCCATTAAAGCTCATGTGAACAGACTTTTTAAATTGCAAAATAGAAAAGATCTTTTTGAACTAAGGCTTAACAAATTAGAGAATCTTTCTTCAATTAGTGCTTTGTCATCATAATACACTGTGGACAACAAGACCATCATACAAATAAATTCCTGTGGGTCCCCCCACAACCATACGACAAACAGACACGCTGGCTGACAACATGAACAGTGATAAAATGACCTCAGAAACAGTTCCCGAAAATATTACAAAGAGTTTAAATGCCACTATTGAGAGAAAAAATCAGAACATCAACATTTGTAAAAAGCAAGAAACAAGTAAGATCATCTCTATCTCGGGCTCCGACAGCCATAAAAAAGGTTATGCCATATGTTGGGCAGTAAAACTGGCAAATGGAGAGGTTCAAATGCTGCTATTACGTACATCTGGTCCCGGTGCTGTGGGGGTAGAGGCTGGAAAATCATTAAGCAATCTGAGAACCGCCAAACAAAGAAACTGTAAAATTCTGGACTATAAAGCAAAGGAAACACACTTAATCCCGCGGGAGCTGCAGTGTGTGTTTCCCGGGCGCCCCTCCCCGCGAGGACGGCGGCCGCCGCGGGGTGACACGGTAACGGTATCGCTGAGTGACACGGTGTCGCCGCCGCCGCAGCCCGCTCAGCGCCGCACCTGTTGCTCTAATCACCACGTCTCTCTGGCCGCAGAGAAACAGGCGGGCAGTGAGGAGGCGGCGGCCGGAAGGCACTGGGGAAAATAAGTCTCATTCATTTTGTCTATCAGAGAATATACCCCTTAAAATAAAGTTTCACGTGTAATACTTTCATCAATAAAGATTTTAAAAAAATAGTTGCACATGCTTTCTGTAAGTCTTTAATATCAAAAGATAAACACATTTCTTCTAAGATTAGTTAATTTTTGAACTTCAGATACCAACCGTCGAAAGGAAAATCAGATTAGATTTATTAAGGAACACCAACTTTCTACTGTAGGGTCTCAGCAAAGCAATTTGCAACCTCCTCTCAGTGAACCCCAGTTTCTGTGATGGGAGTACAATTATGTGTGTTTCAACTTTAGTAAAAATTTTCTCTGTTGCCCATTTTCCCCACAATCCTCAAATATTCTCTTCTTGATTCCCTAAAATTATTTTATGATAACTTTATAACAATCTTCATGTTTAAAGCAAGTACAGTCTATTACAAAATGTTCTTTATGAACTTAAGTGGAGAAAAATGGAATGTAAATAAGAACAATGACTATTACATGAAACAATGAATAAATAATAATAGAAAGAATAATACTTGCATCAAAAGATAAAAATAGCACAGAAATATACTATATTGGGACATTTTTAAAGAGTCAGAAGGAAACACAGGTGCTAGACAGTAGACATTAACTGGAATGCTTTTCCCAGCTTTTTACCATTGTTTCTGTCCCTATATCCCCGACGCCTTCCTTTCACCGCGTACTAAGAACGCCTCATTCCTGGGCCTGCTACACTCGGAGTATGCATCTCAGCACGGAGCTGGGCCATCCAGAGAGGAGGGCCTACACTTCCTTTGCTTAAAGGTAAGAACAGCTGAAAATCCTGTTAGCGGGCAAGACACCGGTCAGCAAGAGATGGATATCGGGTAAATTCCCGGAAACCTCCAAGGTTTCGGCTTCTTTCCTGAGAGTCCAAACCGCACCCGGAGTGTGCTCTGGGCGCAGCCACTGTGTGCTGAGTGCAGGACCTTCCAGAACGGTCTGCAAAGAACACAGCGGGCAATCCATACTCACCACCTTTTCGGTCTGTTGAGAGCAAAGTGGGAGGAAATGGGCCCTTTGCTGGAATATGTATCTTAATAATGTATTTATGGTTTTTTATGTTTCCACAAGCTAGCCACGTGAAGTAGCAATCTAACTTCCTGACAGACAGGAGTTAAGAGTGTTAATGTCTCATGAAGTACTTCCAGAAAAAAAGGCTTTATTTTTTACATTTTTATTTCTTTATTAAGGTATTATATATGTGTCCCATTGCCCCAGTGCCCTCACCTCCCCGGTGTCTGTGTCCATTGATGAGGCGTATCCGCATGCACATAAGTAGAAGGCTTTAATTTCACTACCCGTATTTGCCGGCGTATAAGACGATTTTTTGGCCCTGAAAAATACGTATTTGCCGGCGTATAAGACGACTGGGCGTATAAGAAGACCCCCTAACATTTCCACTCAAAATACAGAGTTTGTTATATACTCGCCGTATAAGACTACCCCCCACTTGGAGGCATATTTTTCAGGGCCAAAAAATCGTCTTATATGCCGGCAAATACGGTAAATTTCTTTGGCACTCTGTGAACGCAGGCTAGTGGGAGGGCAGGTCTTCTGAGGGAGCCCCTTCCCCGTCAAAGGGAAGCAGGAGGAGACAGCGGAGCAGAATGAAGTCAGGGCACAGCAGAGCTAAGGGCTACGGTAGTCATCGGTTCGGTAAAATAGCAAATGGTGACAAGCTGGTGCCAGATTAAGTTCCAAACAATACCCAAAGTCAGATTTTTCATACAAAACGTTAAAATCGTATTTGAGTGAATTTCTAATCAGAGATTTTACTTTATAAATGTCAAATGGATCACAATTTTCAATTTAACATAATCATCTATTTAAAATATCTTCTAGATCATGTGCTCCTTCTCTGATGTGAGGTAGAAAAATTCTAAATTATATGTACCAGCATAAAACATACAGTAATGAGAACCATTCCCACCCCCACAAATCAAAAGGGAAGTAGACCCTCTATAATTAAATATGTAATGGTATAAAGCAATGCTAGGTAATAAATGTCTTTATAAGAAAATAATCTGGCCCTAGCTGGTCTGGCTCAGTGGAAAGAGTGTCGGCCCATGGACGGAAGGGTCCCGGGTCCCGGGTCCCAGGTCCAATTCTGGCCAAGGGCATGTGCCATGGGTGTAGGCTGGATCCCCAGCCCTGGTCGAGCATGTAGAAAGGCAACCAATCACTGCATCTTTCTCACATCGATGCTTCTCTCTCTCTCTCTCTCTGCCTTCCACTCTCTCTAAAAATTAGTGGGGAAATATCCTCAGGTGAGGATTAAAAAAAAGAAACTACCGGTAGTCTGCAATGTTGACTATTACTACATTTATTTTAGCCTCGCCACTTCACAGTGACTTTTAATAAGAATAGTCTAAAATATTCCCCATTTTACAAAAGGCAGTCTTTAAGGTACAATGAAAATTAATAAGACAAGTCACATTGGGGAAAGGCTTTGGGAGTTTTTCAACTGATTTTTAAGACAAATAAATTAGCACTTTAATTTATAGTTAGGCTTAGAAATCCTAGACATTATCTGGGTATTAATTTTTGAAAGAACACATGAGGAACAGCAATAAAGCAGCATCTAATTTATGTCAATATAATTTTTCAAAATGATAGCTCTAATAATTAAGTATATTTGAGGCATCATTTCCTTCATTTATCATAATGTGATGACTTAAAATTAATTTGATTAAAAGTATTTTTTAAAAAATTACCACCACTAGTCAAGATTTTGAAAGCTATGCAACCAAGAAATCAGATATAACACTGCGATTAATGAATAGCAGGCTCATGGAATATTATTGATCACATACATTACATGATATTTAATCATGTAAATTTTTCACTGCCTCCTAATCAATGGGATTACCATTAAGAATGTAAAATGCTTAAATTAAACATAAAAACATAAAGACTATGAAAATAAAATACAGTATTTCAATATCATCATTTACAAGTAAAGAGGGAAAATGTTCTTTTTAAAAAAATATATACTGGTTTTTATTGATTTCAGAGAGGAAAGGAGAGGAAGAGAGAGAGAAACATCAATGAGAGAGAATCATGGATCGGCTGGCTCCTGCACACACCCTACTGGGGATCGAGCCCACAACCCAGGCATGTGCCCTTGACTGGAATGGAACCTGGGACCCTTCAGTCTGCAGGCTGATACTCTATCCACTGAGCATAACCGGTAGGGAAGAAAATGTTCTTATAAAGAACAATTAGGAACTCTAAATTAAATGAGTTCACTTCATTTCTAATAAATCTCACTTCTGAAACTACATATTAAGGAGAGGAGAAAACGACAAGCTAAAAATAAGAAACGTACCTGCTACAGCGCTGCTTTTAAAGAGATACAAACTGGCAGGAGCACTAGAGGAATGGATAAAAGGAATGGCTAAAATGTGGTAAAACGCATTGATGGAATATCAGGCAGTCATTAAAAACAGAAGACGAGCCCTAGCTGGTGTGGCTCCGTGGATAGTGTCTGGCCTGCAGACTGAAGGGTCCCAGGTTCAATTCTAGTCAAGGGCACATGCCTGGGTTGCGGGCTTGATCCCCAGTAGGGGTGTGCAGGAGGCAGCTGATCAGTGATTCTCATCATTGATGTTTCTATCTCTCTCTTCCTCTCTCTTCCCCTCTGAAATCAATACAAATATATTAAAAAAATTAAAAGACTAATAATATGGAAAAATGCTTCAAACATTAATATTGTAATGTGTTTCAGTGGGTCTGTGATTTTTTCTTCTTTTCAGAAGGTTCTTTTATTGTAATAAAAAGTAAACAAAAGTATAAATTTTACAGATAGATGTGGCTACTACATTCTTTATAAAAGATTTGCACCCAGTTTGCAAATATTTTAAAAATTAAACTTTACATCACAATTTTCAAACCACGTTAAAACTTTTAGGTTTCCTAAAACACATTAGAAATGTGAGTTTTCATCGCCAATGCTTCTGAAGGTTGGTCTGAGAGATGGCGTGTCACACAGCCTAGAGAAGACGCTCCTTTTAGAAAAGGCTCCTTTCCAAACGCTCCTTTCCACAGCTTTGTTTGTGCACAGCTGCGGCTCGCTGAGCCCAGGGTCCTCCGGATTTCTCTCTTCTGGGACTATGAGTATAGCATGCTCTGATTTGCTCCAGCAATCACAGGCTTTCCTCCGATAAGCGAGGTGGCAATCCGGCCACTACAAGCTGAGACCGTTTTGATACTAAGTTTTGGAAGCACAGAAGGATCCTCCTAGGTCAGTGGTCGGCAAACTCATTAGTCAACAGAGCCAAATACCAACAGTACAACGATTGAAATTTCTTTTGAGAGCCACATTTTTAAAAATTTAAACTTCTTCTAACACCACTTCTTCAACACAGACTCGCCCAGGCCATGGTATTTTGTGGAAGAGCCACACTCAAGGGGCCAAAGAGCCGCATGTGGCTTGCTAGCCGCAGTTTGCCGACCACTGTCCTAGGTATAAAGACTCAGATATGCACATCTGCAGCTTTGAGCCATTATGTCGATGAACAAAATATCTAAGGGTGCAATCATTATGCAATTTTATTTCATTGCCAAAAAGTCCTCTTTATTCATCTAGGCAAAAACAGTAACAACAAACTTTTGGCTAGGCTACTTAATTAGAAAGTTCCTAATGAAAATTTCAGTAATAAAATTACGACACCATTATTTTGATCAGCTTTCCACTTGTACACTGTTCTCGGCTATGGCTTTAGTAATTAACAGAATATATTTCTAGGAGGTGAAACAAAATCTGTTACAAAGAGATAACTGACAGATCCTGGCTGGTGTTGGGAGGATTCCTTAAAATGGGAGTCTCTCCTGACAACCATTCACAACTTCATCAAAGCAGGTGAAAATCTATAGTTAGTCTAGTAACTGAAGGAACAGAATAGATAAGCAGAATATAGAACACCATGGGACAGTGCCTTTTTTAATACTGGGAAGACTATAATAATGTAGCCTTTTAAAAAAAATCAAGAATAATGTCCCAGTGACTGAAGGCTCACTGCTACCAAGCCGGGCTGTTTGGGCAGTAAGCATGATCTCATCGAGTGATCCCCATCATAGCTCCACTAGGTATGTGTTATTATTAGCTTCACTTGAAAGATGAGGAACGAGACCTGGAAAAGTAATTAACAAGGTTGTAAAGCTTGGATTTGAACCCAGGCAGTTGGATTTCGGAGTCCGTATGTATAACCACTGTACACCACACAGCTCTACACCACACAGCTCGGATGAGAGACAAAGGCTAGGATGAGGACGTGATGAGGCAGGGCGAGATTCAGACCCTGGCTCAGGCTCACAGTCTAGCTCAGGAGATAATGCTTATAAAATGATAAGAGGCAGTGTGATAAGGTTCACAGAAATGCAAATAATAACTGCCAATAATAAGTTCAAGAGGAAGGACAGGTTCTGAGTCTTCATACCAATTCACCCCAAATTTAGCCTACCAGACACTTGAGAACTTTTAGCAAAAATCTACCTTCACTTCTGCAGCTATTCAAGAACTGGTAGGGGAAAGTCACAAGTAAGAACTGTGAACTTACAAAACCAGTTTGCCACCAATGCAGCAATTATCATTAGGAGGATAATACAAAGACTAAGTTTTAAATGATTTTATTATTTTCAAAAAGAACCACTGGTGTGATGACCTGTGGTGGAAAAAACATATAACATTTAAAAAGCTCTTTAAGAGCATATAATGTTTAGCAACCTGGGGAAGTTCTTGATTTGCTATGAAGATAAAAAAGTCACATTATACAATGTGATGTACAGTACAATGATTACTTGTGTGCAAGCGTATTGCAAAAGACTGGACAAGAGCTATTCCTCTGTAAGGAAGTTTTATTCATGTGTGTCCCTTTAATGATTATCACTTTATGAAATGGTTGAAAGAATCAGAACCAATACTTAGTTTATTTTAAAGTAGCAAGATTGCTCGGTTGTGGGAATGTTACAGACGTGTATTGAAATGGCCCTGATATTTAAGGAATATTTTGGAATTAAAGAGGTCTGAAAGAACCACAAAACTGAATCCACATAGAAAAAAACCAGGAATATAGGCAATATGTTCAAGGACATACCGATTAATCTAGACTTATAAATTAATTACCCTTGACAACTGAAAACAGCAATGATTTTCCCAATACTGAAGTGAAGATGTTTTTGCCCCCAAAATGTCAGCACTCAGAATCTTCCATCCTTTTGACACCCGATATAGTAGCCTTTCTCGTTGACATTAGTGCTATTTATTTTTCCTCTGTTCACTCATTTGTTATTTTAAAGTGATTTGTTTAGAACGTTCTTCTAGTCTGTAGATAAGCATGCATTAGAATGCTAACCATACCCATTTAGCACTATCCTTAAATTTCCGGTATTGAAACATTAAATATATAATAATTTTCACAGGGAGAACTAATTTTACTCTCCTTATCTTTGTTTAGTGTTTAAAAAAGTGGTATGGTTATTTATTTACTTTCACTTTAGATACACTGATTTCCAAAAGGAGACTCGCTGATTTAAAAGGTATAAATAGTTTTGGATCTATCACTTAGACATGTATGTATTGTATACATTATTATAACTTGATGTGTTTTCATTTAACGCTCACAAACTTCTGTATCACTATTATTTGGAAATGTAACTTTTAGGAGATTGTTCAGTTTTCCATTGCATGGATAAAACATAATTTTCTTTAGCTGAGTTTGTATGTTGAAATTATATTTCATGTATTTATAAAATATAAAATATTTGCATATATTTTGATAACTTATTTGGAAAAAAAAATTCTACCAATGGTATGCTAGGTTGATGGGAACATACATTTTTAAGAATTTTACACTACACTTCCAAAATTTCCCCTCAAGAAATATTGTTCCAATATATATCCTCACTAACTTCAGGTAAAACAACTAAAAAAAAAAAAAAGAGAGAGAGAAACTAAAAACTTCTTTACCCACCTAATTGCTCATAATCTTAGCCTTCTTATTGATTTAACAGCAAAAACAAACAAAAACCCCAGAAAACAAAATTCTTAGGACACTCTAAGTAAACTTGAAGTGCAAACAATTTTTAGTGAAAAACATCAACAAACAAGCAAAAAAGATTCCAACATAGGATGTAGACTAAACCCTACAACTTTATAAAACCTTTCGGTGAACGAAGTGTTGGTTTTTAAAATGAAGGACTGAGCTGCACACACATGAACAGACTGTGGTCACCCCTGTCTTTTCCTCTCTCTTTGTGCTGTAATTTCTAACACCCAGAATCAGGCTGTTCTGATTCTGCTAATCTCATAAATAAGGGGAATTAAGAAGAAACACCTGACCAGAAAAATGCATTTTGACATAAGAGACTCCCTGTACGTTTTGAAATGTGCATATTAAGAAAAAACAAATCAGTAGAGAATCCAAGTAACCAGTGTCTCAACTGTGCTTTATGGAGAGAACTTCCCGAAACTTCAGGATGCCACAGCCAAATCAAATGTCAAAGGTCAGGCTAACTGTAAGTAAGCAAAAGCAAATGTAGACTTCTTTGCTAACAGCAAGATAAAAGTCTTTAAAAGAAGGCATACATAATCACTCATCTTTTTCTTAGAAATGCCTATTATTCACAAAAAGTCAAGCGAATAACAAAGAATTGCACACAAGTGTACTTTCTAGATTAATGAAGTTACTTTCCACTTTGAATAGCCATGTTTATAAAATCCAGATCAGTTTTTGATGAAAATGTTTCTGAAATTTCTATTTCTCAATTTTGGAAAGAATTTCCTGAGCACCATGTCACCCTGCTTTCCATGCCTGCCTTCACATCACACTGCTCTAACTCCTCAGCTTTTAAAAAGCAATCTCCTTTTTATCTCCTTTATTTTGTTCCATGCCAACATCTTCTTCCTCTCTACCTTCTTCTCTAATTCTTAGCTTCTTAATTTTAATTTTTTGTCATGACTTAAAAAGCTTGATGGGAAAATAAAACCCAACCAACCCAAATTCTCAATTTCTCTTCCAAGGTCTTTCCTTACTGTGCAAATGCCTTTGTTTCCTTTGAGTTCCTGGCCATATGTTTGGAACAGATTTGAATTGGAGGCCAGAGGCGTTACTGACTGCAATGCTAAAATGTAAAAATTCTAGTAGCTTAAGTAGTAAGGATATAAAAGACAGCAATTCCATATTTGTACAAAAATCTGGAAAATAAGAACAATGTTCTTTATACACACTTAGAGAAAATTATAAACACTCTATTGCTTCTACAGTATAATGCTGGATAGCCTCAATATCTAATAAAATTAGTGGTGTGCTTGCTAGATACTAACACATTTTTGTTCCACTGAAATAGCTTCAGCAACTCCAAAGAAATGTTATCATTCTGATTACCAAAATTATCCAAAGATTTCCATTTAATATAATCTGTATACTATGTACTCTAATAAAAAAACAAAATAAAAATTGGCAATGGAATAAATTAAACTGCATAGAAAAACAAAGAACAGTCCACATAAAATTTATTAAGATCCACCTATTCAAAAATGAACATCTTCATAGTATGAATCTTTGTGCCCACACAGTAATAAAACAAAAACTTACATATTTAAAGTGTGAAACTTTAAAGATAATGTACAGGTATGCACTGTTGTCCTTTATTAAGAACAAGAGAGAATGCCGAAACCAGTTTGGCTCAGTGGATAGAGCGTCGGTCTGCGGACTGAAAGGTCCCAGGTTCGATTCCGGTCAAGGGCATGTACATTGGTTGCAGGCACATCCCCAGTAGGAGGTGTGCAAGAGGCAGCTGGTCGATGATTCTCTCTCATCGATGTTTCTAACTCTATCCCTCTCTCTTCCTCTCTATAAAAAAACCAATAAAATGTATTTAAAAAAGAAGAAGAAGAGAGAATGTAGTATAGTGCCATGCTTTGGCCATGAGGAAAGACTCATAAAGCGCTTTTTAAGTATGAAGAAGAGTGGACATTCTGGCTGTGAGAATAGATTATGATTCTGTAAGATGTTCTCACTGGAGGAAACTGGGAAAAGGATAGGGTACATGGGATCTCTGTATTTTTTCTCAGAACTGCATGTAAACCCATGATGATGTCAAAATAAAGAGTTTAATGAAAAACACACCAAGAACATTTACTTTACCCAGATCCCATAAAAGAACTACTACTTTGGAAGGCATACTTTCTGCTATGAGATTAAATGGCATTGCTGTTTGTTGTTGTTGTTGTTGTTGTTTTTTAAGATTAATAAAGCTACCTGATTTCAAAATCCTGTCCCATACTGTACTATAACACACATTTTTTTGGGGGGGGAGGGAGGAGGTTTAATCTACTGTTTACGTGCTTGCTATCCCTTTTTGGAGGTGAAAACATCTGTGTCCCACATTCAAAGCAAAATTAGGCATCTTAACAGTCTTCACTCCGTGCTCTCTGAAACACTATCTGGCGAAGGCAGATGCTTTCATCTTCCGCTGTGAGCAGCCATTAAGGTAGTTCTAAGACCCAGTTAATTTTTTCCAGAAAACAAATGTTTTCTAACATATAAGTTGTTTACTACACCAAACAGAGGAGGCATCTGTGTGTTTCCATCTCTTCAGATTCCTTAAGGATATGTTAACAAGCATGGAAGTGTACCATTAATAATATTCCTAAAGGTCACGAGTGTCAGAGACAACTTGATGAAATGTGGAAAACTATACTCTTTAAAGATCTGTCTATGATGGATTATGAAGAATCACTGCTTTTTCTTTCATGCACTAACATTTGTTAAATCTGAAATTATGAAATCTACATCACAAAACCTTATAATTACAAGTAACTGAAAAACTATTAATGATGTTTATGGGGTGAGAAGAAATTCTTTAACCCCGAACAAAGAAGGACAGAGAGTGGAAACACCGACTGAAGGAAGTGCTACGAGGACCAGGCTCCTCTCGGCCCGAGTCAAGCCATCCAGCGTCGATGCTATTGCACATATTTTAGCGAAAAAGAAAAGGATTTCTACAGGGTAACTTACAGTCTCACTTGTGCCCTAAAATGTCACAAATTAAGATTACAATAGAACTAATAAAAACCTGAATCAAAGACTAATTTTAAAAAAGAATGTTTCTTAATTTCAATTATGATAACAGTTCATTAACTTAAACTTTGCTAATCAGGCATTTTTTCCCTCATCAACCATATTGGAATCAGGATAAAATACATGATCCCGTTCAGGAAATCTTTTCATTGTACAGTGTTATTCCATAGTCTTAAGACTATTTGCTATTAGGGTAGGTACCGGAGTGACGGCAGGCATTTAAAATGCTTGATAACCAAATGTTTCAGTGTCTTTATGGATATTTAATCAAGTATTTTATGTCACACATTGAGTATAATTACAAATAACGTTTGCTAATTCCATGAATTATACTATTAGCTCCTATGGGGCACACAAAAACAGATACAATAACCACACTCAAAGATTGCTCTTAAGAATACAAAACTCTTCAAGGACTTTATTATCCTAATTTAATTGGAAAAATAACAATATTGGATTTCTTCAGAAATATTCCATAATTTGAACCTTTCCTAAATCCAGTTAGTACAAATTAGCGTAATTTAACTTTAGCTACAATAACACCAAGTACAAATTAGTGTAATTTAGCTACAATAATACAGATGAATGGATAACCAGACGTTCCCTGATGCTTTCTTCAATGTCTGACTCACAAAAGTATTTCATTAGCAATTCTCCTGTTTAGATGTATGCATTTCTAAACTACATTCAATTATTAAAAAATACTTTCAACAAACTACAAACAGTTACTACATTTTTTTTTGTTTTCATAGAAAGTACAAAAGTAAACTGCAGCCCAATCTAAAGTACGAAGTCTAATAGCTAAAGACAGTGTCAAAGTTTTACTAAATCATTTCTAAAAAACACAACCAACCAACCAACCAAACAAAAAACTCCTATTGACTAAATTATTTATTTTCAATAAATTCCAAGGAAATTCTAGAGAATTTTATTAAACCCTTTGCCTTACTTAGTTACTTTGTAAAGAACTTTACAAACACCGTACATCAACTCTATAAATAAGCTACAAAAGTAACATTACAAATTTTTAACTTAAAATTTCAATGAACTCTCCCTATTGATTGTTGTACTGTTTCATTTATAAATTAAATAAATCTAAAATGAGCTAAACTTAAAATAAGAACCATTAAAGTTCTAAATACACAATTCTTTCAATAATGATTTACTAGATTATTAAAATTCTACAGTAATAATGCATAATTTTTCTCTAATACTACCTAAATATTACTTATGCAATGAGATAGTTTTCATTATAAAAACAGAAAAAAGAAAACATAACTGGATTATTCTCTGATATAAATGTTTCTTTCAACAAACATTTCTTTTCTTCCTCAAATAATTTAGTAGGTCAAACTATTGTATATCTTTTATGGAAAATTTAATACTTTATAAAAATATTCTGCAACATGCCAATATGATTAATACTAAAAAAAAATACAATTTTATTTTTTAAGATGAGAAAATGAATAGAAAATACAAACACACAAATTATTGTAGCCACATACTGCTATCCAATCATTCATTAAATTGTTTATAAACCCAAAGTGATAGAAAACAGAGAATCAAGGGAAGAAATATTTAGCAATAAAAGCATCATACCTCATGTTGTACCAATGGATACACCAGTTGTTCAGATGAAATTATTTTAGGTAACAGATTTGACCATCTACGCTTACTCTCCTTCAGAACTTAAAAATAACAAAATTGCAGAACCTGGTTTCACATACATATCCTAGGACAAGTGATCGCACAGCTGTGGAAATCTCAAGTATCAAAAATTCCTGATATAATAAAATGGTGTAAACTTAAACCACCCATTTCTAATCCAATTACTTTATCTCCTCACCTCATCTGCAATGACTTCATGATGTTGGATAGGAATGATGTGGCATTTTGTTCGTGATTAAATTCTAACAGAATGTAGAAGTATTGTGGAAAATGAAACCCAAACAAAAGCAAATTTAAGTATTTTTAACATAAATATAAATGAAAATGCACATATTATTAAGGAAATGTCTAGTTAGTAGGAAATCATTCCATAAACAAACGGTTGTTCATCGTTTTATAATTTAATCCTTAAATTTTAAGTCAGAAAATCCTCTAAATAAAAAGGATTTTTTTCAAAAAGCTATTGGCTTGAGGTTTCAGACACATTTTCCATGTATGATGAACAGTCAGGATGGTAACATCCATATCAACATTCGTTATTACACTAAGTTGGTCTCATGCTCCTGTGTATTTGCAAACACATGGTAACAATATAGGCTGTAATACATAATAATTTATTTAGAGGGGGAAAATCTTTTTGTAACATTTTTGAATAGTGCTTTCTAAATGATTGCCATTAGAATACTTGAAATGGCACGTTTGGCCTGTCTTATTTGCTCTCTCCGGTGGATTTTATGGTACAGTCATCAGCCGATCCACATTCAGCTATCTAAAACTGCTTCACCCGGCAAAGCCCAGGCCAGAACAAATCCCCTTAAGGGGAACTTACCTTCCACAGTGAAATAAGTTGAGAATCGAACCTTCCCCTTCCCCACTCCTGGATTTTTGCTAAGGGGCCCTGCAGACGCGGAGGTAGCTTAGCATCTCCCAGTGTCCTCCAAGGGAAGAAAAGCCAGAGGCAGAAAGAAGGGCCTTTGTGCTAAGAATTCAGCAGGGAGCAGAGGAACCATCTGAGGCGGGGTTCTGTGTGTTTCCTGGAACGGTTTCACTGGTCTGTAACAGGATTACCTTACCTGCCTCCCGAAGTCATTATAAGGATTAAAGAATCCAGCAGGTAAATCATCTAAACCTGGCACAAACTACTCCGTGCTCAATGAAAGATTGCTTTCTTATTCATTACCATCCCGTAAGCACCATTCAACAGTTTTTTAGTTGCAATCAACCTATTGTCATGGAACATTTTAAATCTTTCAGCTTAACAGAATTAGTAAATTACCCTTAAATAGCATTTCACAACCTACATGGTATTTTCATGTGTATTGTTTCACTAGAAAGTGTTTTCCCCTAGGCATATTTTTATAAAACCTTGGGTAAATGAGAGGGGCAGAGTTGTGCCACCTGTTGCTTCTGTGTGCATTATCACTTAGTTGCTTCTAGATTTTCTCTTGGCTAAGACTTAACTGCATAAAACTGAAATCTTTTTGGCTAAAATGATTTGTTGATACAATCTTTTAACTACAACATGTAAGTGATACATAGTATGGACGATTCAAAAATAGTTAACAACGAATACAGCATGGGCATGGGACCAATCCAAAGGGACCCTGACACCTTGCCCTCCCCACTGTTCGGGAAGTCCGGGAGTCCTGGGGGGAGGGGGGTAGCAGTTATGGATCAGCTCATATTCTAACGCCCGGTAACTGCTGACCACCAGCCCTGCGCAGAGCTTGTTCCCGTGTTTACACTGAGCCGTTTCACTGAACAGGAGAGACGTGAGAATGGGGCCTAGGAACTCATTCTTCAAATTTCATTCTCACAGTCCTCAACTTCTCTATCTTCCTTCTTGCACACCGTACATTTTAAATACCTCTACAATGGCTCTGGCCGGAGGGTTCAGTTGGTTGGAGCATTGTCCAAAGAGCTGTGGGTTCAATTCGCAGTCTCGGCACATACCTAGGTTGTGGTTTGATCTCCGGTAGGTGTGTATGGAAGGCAACTGATGGATGTTTCTCTCTCTCCCTTGCTCTCTCTCTAAAATCAACAAAAACATAACCTTTGGTCAGGACTAAAAAGAAATAAATAAATACCCCTCAAATGGTCTCTTGTGATAGGAGTTCTGGCTTGTACATCAGAGGCAGAGGTAGAAGCTCCTGACAATTTAGAACTCTGAGCTGTTACAAAGTAGGGTTTCTACCTCTTCACATTTAAGCTTCACAGAATTGCTAATTTTGTTTCAACAGCAGTATTAGTGGAATTAAAAATTGTAGTGAATCTTCTCTTATATTTACAAACGAGTAGAAAATAAAACAACAGAAGCCCTAATACTAGGGATCAGAGCACCGAGAAGGAAGACCGTGTGTGAAGGTGCACCTTCAGCAGCACTCACCGGAATGAGCCGAGCGATGGTCTACTCACTTGTGAAGGAAATACTGAAAATTTTAAAGCACCGAGAGAAAATTTCTAGAACTAGATCACTACAGATTGTGTTTAATTACTAAAACAAATGATAATTTTAAGCTTGATGGCCATATTCATAACCCCTCTCACAAGAGGCAAGTCGATCTGTTTACATGTCATCTATACCAGGGGTTCCCAACCTTCCTGACGCCGAGACCCTTTAGCACAGCTCCTCATATGGTGGCGACCCCAACCATAACATCATTCCTGTTGCTACTTCGTAACTGTAATGTTGCTACTGTTGTGAACTGTAATGTAAATATCTGTGTTTTCTGATGGTCTTAGGCGACCCTGCGGGTCTCAATGTGTGGGCCGCAACCCATAGTTTGCTACTGCTGCGGTAGAGGATTTCCCAAGGGTATTTGGAGAGGCCCAGGTTTCTGGCAAGTTCCTGAAAGCCCTTGTGTTACGGGGCTGCTTAGCGAGGAAGAGGAGCAGAGGGAAGGGAGAGGTGGGGAGCGGGAAATGGGTAGAAAAGACGTAAAGCACAGGAGAGAATGAGGATGACGAAGAGGAAGATGTGCATGCAGATGGGTCACGGCAAAGACAGTGGTGACCGCCGATGACAGCCAGGAAACGCAGGCAATGCCAGAGGAGAAAGTTAAATGAGCAGCCCTAATTTAACTCTCACACAGACATAACCCATGGGATAGGTGTCGCAGGCCGCAGCTTCCACATGAAAAAGCGGTGGCTCAATGAGAATAGTGGTTACACACACAACGCACGCAGAGAGCGGAGCTAGAATGGATGCCAGGCCTGTGAGACTCCCGTCTGGAATCTAAACAGACGTAATCATACAGATTTCCACCTGTGACAGATGCCGGACCAGAAGCTCCCAGAGAATGGGAGCTGCCTACGAAGCTGCATTTCAGAGGCAGTAGCTGGGCTTCCTACCTGCCAGGCACTGGCAGACGCCGCACAGATTTTACTAAAGCAGTAAGGTGGCTCAACACAATCAGCGCCTTTCCCGGTCAAACCTTACAGACCTGGGAGCAATGTTCTAGAGACGGAGGAGTTATTCTGAGGGACGCAGGATACACTCAGCCCCGGAAACTTACTTCTGTGTCATTTAACTGGGGTCAAGATCTCAGCATTTGTGTCCCAGGGATTTCACTTCCTTCACTGGTTGCAAGTCCAGGCTCCAGCTCCGCACGCTCTCCCAGAAGAGGACCCGTGCGGAGACTGCGGGCTCCCAGGGGCCCAGCGGCCAGGGAGGCGCCACGGCTAACTTCCTGTCTCTCAGCCCGTGGCTGCAGTGCTTCCTAGACACGCTGAGGCTGGAAGAGGAGAGGCAGGCCTGCAATCTTGATGCTTTAACAAATAAAAAAAGGACCAACCACATGTGGCCACATTCACCCCAAGTGTCCCGTCCTTGTGCAGATGCTGGCGCTGACGGGCATGCTTCCCAGGCAGGGGCTGCTTTCCTGGGCACAAAGGGCCTGCCTCACACCGCTGTCACAGGCACCCGGGTTACAGTGCGTACAGTGCCGGGCGAGAATCAGGGTGACTGAGCTTTCTCAAGGGGCCTTCAAGAAACAGGGAGAGCGAGCAAATTTAGAGCCGGGTAAAGAGCTAGCTCCCCATAGAACAGGAGACAAAAACAGCTCTGCCACATTCGCACCCAGCACCGCGTCGTCCTGGTCAAGATGGGACAAGGCGCACTCGCCACCGGAAGTGGGAAGCTGCTTCCGGCAGTAGGCACATCACCGAAAATCTAGCGATGGGATCGGGGAGGAGAAACTAAACTGGAAGTGAGTAGTCCTCAGTGGCAAGGGCCTCATCAGCTGAGGAACGTTTACATTATTTAGACAGTGATATAGAAATAGAAAGTGCTACTTCATCGCAGAGAAGAAATCTCATTTCTGCAAACAAAAATTAAAACGCAGTGTACCTAGCAGTATCTTAAACAGAAAGAAAAAGGTTTATTTCACTAATGCAAAACGGATGTCTAAAAAAAAATAAATGTAGAAATAGAGGTTTTAGAAATGTACCTTGAGATTTGCTCTTTTAAAGTGAAACGCTTTGTTTAGGTTCTGTCCGCGCTGTAACTCAGTGCAGCTGTACAATCACAAATCCACCCCAACGCACTTCCCTCTCCCCCTTCTCAAAGCTCCCTGCTCCCGCCTCTAATACCCTTCTTACTTAATTTCCTAAATATTTGAGGTGGAATCATTTTTACAAGAATTCATGCATACAAAAAAACACAGCAGAGAACCCCTACTCTATACGCACTCCATTAGGAGAAATCTGGATAATTTGCACCATAAGTCACTAAACTTTGATAGTTTATTATGACCAAATGAATATTTTAAAAAGCTAGTTTCTATCCAGAAATATAAAATAGACTACAAATAACACAGGTATTATAATCAAGTCATAACTAAAGCAATTACCTAATGATAGTCAGCATTTTCGACCAGTGCTGGGATAGCCTTTGCTACGGAAGTACTGCTTCCCTGTAAGGTTCAGACAAACATGCTGTATCTCATAAGTATATGACAACATAGAAAACACACAACAGGTTACAGCTGAAAATGCAAATCTCATTTTATCTACCATTGAACTGTAGATAGCAAGACATAATTCTATAATCCCTAGGTTTTAAAAATCTATTTATAAGCATAGGTAGTTTAAATTAAAAAATATATATATAAATCCAGTTCAATGAAATTTGCCTGTTAAACTGCTAGAGAGGTTGCAAAGTAAAAAAAATAAATAAGTAAAATTCAATGTAAAATATCTACACTGTAAAAAAGATATATCCGATTCATATACAGCATCTGCAACACATTTGAGGTACTGGCCAAGCCTTCAAGGTTCTATGCTGTAATTTAGAAACCACACACACACACACACACACACACACAGATTCAAATTACTATTAAAAATGCAACTTTTGACGAAACTAAAAACACTTCTGAAGGTGGTTCTAACTCTGATGTGGCCATGTTACCAGACTGTTTTGGTACTTGAGGGAAAAATAATCACTTCTCAGTGGCATGTAATTAATAGAAGAACATCTCAGTGTGCAAAAAATTTACTTTTTATATTTAAATATAGAACAACAGAGTAATAATATTAATATGTAACAGGGAAAAATATATGCACCTTATCCACATACATATGCAGAATGTCCATAAAGAGTGTATACACACTTTAACAGCTGATAGCTCAATTTTGAAAATGAAATGTATTTTAATAAACATTGCCTAAAAGTGTGTGCATACATTTTTGCTAAATTTTTATTTAACAGAACTCACTAGTGCAATATTATTTCTTGGTTTTAATATACATAAACATTATAAGCAGAATGAATTTACTGCATTTGAATTCTTGGAAGTGATCTTAAAACTTCCTATAGGTGCAGAAAATGTAAACTGATTAGAGCTTATTTTTATTTATAAGCACTGAGACTTCACATGAGGGTGTCTCTTACCTCCACTCCCCTGCCGCCAGCATGTAAATGTCTGAGGAAGCTGAGGTAAGAATTATAAAGGACTGAAATATGCTTATTATGGCGCAGCTGTCAGCAGCCCCATCAGAATCCCTCAGTGCTGTAACTCTACTTAGTAGCAGCACCAAGAAACAGACACATGAAAAATACTCTTCCATAAGTAATCTATTCCAAACATTAAATTAAAAAAAAATACAGTGAAGCTGGTTTAGTAAAGAAAGTACATAGCTTAAGTTTACACTCTGCTCCATAACCTGCCTTAAAATTAACTCTCTTTAAAAGAGCTAACGTTAATTCAAAAGTTACACCACAATCTTGGTCAAATTAAGCTCTTTTCTTTCAAGATTATATTTCAAAGATTTAACTATGAAGCCCAGGACTTTCAGTCCTCTGCACCAAATCTATGATTCTATTATTCAGAGAAGCATGAAGTATAATTTTCCACAATCTATTTTTTCTAAAGTTAAAAAACAACTCAGAGGCCGAATCGATATAATTTAGCATATTTCAATAATTCTCACACTGAGTAATACTTAAAGCATTTCTCCATAATGCCTAAGTACTAATAAAACATTTCACAAGGCAAAAAATAAATAGATTTTAATACTGCAAGAGCTTGAGAGACTTAAATAAAACACCAAGTTAGCAAGGCACAGCGCCGGTCCTCCCGTTAAATTATGCTCCGTTGCTTGCCTCCCCAACAGATACCCCGACACCCTCAGGTCAATGAGTGCCCAAAGATGATTTTCACCGAATAAGAAGAAAACCAGAATTGTGACTACTGTCACCATTAAATACACATAGTTCTATTAGATGGCTTAAAAAAAGTACAAACATAAAAGTAAAAAATATATTGAAAAGTATAAAGTTATAAAGACAGCTATATAAAGTCTGGAAGTTGCAGAGAGAAAGAGTTGTAGTTCCAGTTAATGAGCTACGGTCACAGGATGTTTATTAAAGCCGGACTCATTTAAAAATACATTATACATCTTCAAAACTAAGAAGAGGATTAAAGAAATCAGAAACTCTTAAAAGTGTGTTTGAATGCAGTAATTCAAGAGTTTATACTGAACCTTTTATTCAATGGTTTGCCTAAAAGAATTTAAATTAGTGAGACCCAAATGGTTTAAGTTTAAATGGATATTGATGGAGAAGTAAACATTTGGGTACATTTTAAAATAAAGATGAAATGGTAAAGTGCCTTCAAACTAAACATATTTAAAATAATAAATAGAAAGTAATGAAAGATGTATCCTTATAAGGAATGAGGGGAAAAAAATCCCAGCAATGAATCAACACAAGTACCCCTTATTAATCGCAGTGTTTTGTTAGAAGCATTTTTCTAATTGACACTGAATTAGCATTTACTACCCCGGAGAGAATTCTCCGTGGCAAACACTTTAATGGAGGTTGTCTGATGGCTTTGGCTCGTATCGGAGGTGTAGCAAAATAGATTCAGTGAGCAGAGCTGGCCGTGGTGGTAGCAATGGCCCCGCGGAACACTGCTCCTCCCGCACAGAACACACTACGCAGGAAGCCGCTGCCCTCGCCACCACACCAGTCCTCTAAAACAATACATTAATTATGCATTCACTGGGAGTTCAGACACTGTGCTTAATATGATTAGTGCTGCTGTCTACCCTACTTAAGTCCTGACATGTATTTTAAAGACTGAGAGTGAACTGGGGGCCTTCTACTGCCCAGCACATTAGCTGTGAAGTCTTCTCAGGGAACATACAATAAAGACGAATGCACACATGCCTCAACTACTAATACTTGTAGGAGTCTGCTTTAGTTCTTTAAACTCACAGGCATTTCCCTTTGTAATCCACTCGCAAATTTATTGGCCTCCCCAAAGAGCTGCATTTCATCCTCTGGCTCTGAACACTGGCCTCTGAATATGTTTTAAATTTTACAATGTGGTTTTTGGTATTTAAGTAAAAATTTATTTTTCAATAGGCCACATTTTTTTTCCCTCTCTCTCAGTGGCTGTGAAGCCCCTTGATTCAAGGCTAACTCAGTAAAGAATGAAAGTAACACTGCAAAAATAAGAAATAAAGAACACCTACACGTCCATTCCGGAGGCCGCGGGACTGTTAGATTTTTATTGCTAAGATGACAGCATTTGCCAGAAGTGCACGCTGTCACCTCCCCTCAGCGATCAGCGCGGGAGGCAGCCTCCCGTCCCCGGGCGCGCGGAAACCGCAGCCTCCACGGAACGTTTCAACTGGAGGTGACAGGATCAAAACATTCCTGCAGTCACTCTACCGATGTGCATTCATCAGTGACAACCTGTGTAAATACATTTAAAGATGAAGTTCACATTTCAGGGGGGGAAAACCCAGCCAGCATCTCATAAATCAATTTGTCACCTGCTTTTACGGGCCCTTTTCTATTGGATTTCAACCCGAATCGAAAGCTGGTAATGCAATACAAGAGAAGAATAAGGTTTAAATAATTTTACAGACAAAAATAATTTCTAACATTGGAGACCATTTGTTTCAGAAATAATCTGTAAATGGTTGTGACCCAACGTTAAACAAACAATACCCAACGCTTGCCACGTTTGCAGCATTAGAGCAGCCCTCCAGGCCTCGTGTGGCGTCGGGGACAGGAGCTGAGCTCGGACCCGGGGCCGGAGCGCTCTCCGCACCAGATCACCAAAGGCAACAACATGGCAGGTCATTTTTCCCTTCTGCATGCAATTCCCACAAGTAATCACCTAACAACCGGGTGTTAGGAATGAAAATACCATCCTAATTATCAAGAGGCCCATTAACAAATGACATGGGCGACATGAGCGGTGAGGACAAACACGCATCAACAAGGACCGTGGGACCAGCGACAGCGGGATCAGACTGGAATGCTGTCAATGGAGTGAGAAGAGAGCTGTGAACTGTTCTGTGGAAATGTTAACTTCTTAATTTTATGTAATGGGAGTTAGGAAAAAGCCAAATATGGCTTAATATTACTAAACCCCCCCCACTTCTCTAGCTTCGATGAAATGCCAACAAAGTGTATAAACTCTAACTACAAGTCTCTCTAAAGTGGTTTGTTACCAATCCATAGTGTTGTGCCCGTTACAAGAGATGAACCGCTCTTTCCCATCACCAGAGAAGAGTTGTAGGCATCTACCAGAGTGGTGGCCCTGCGATGTTTGATGCAACAACCAGCCTATTCATAGGCGAGCTGGGAGAAAACAGGAATCAGGTAGCTGATTTATTCTTTAGGGACCCACTGTCACATTGACAGGAGTGAGAAATGTGAAACTAACCACCGTGCAATCAACTGTAACCGTTGTAAACATTTTATCTGCTTTTAAGTAACAAAAGGCAAGCCTGGTTTCACAGCTGGATACTACTAATACGGAGCATCGAGAGAAGGGAAAAGTACTTGATACTGGAAGAAAAAAGTCTGTGTTTGAACATCATATGGTTTGACTTAAAACGGACTGATTAAAGATGCTTACACCACGCTTGAACATAAATTGCATGCACCTGTTGTTCTCAGCGTGGTAGCCTTCCACGCCGTGGGCACGGGGGAGCCGCCGTGGACAGCCCGCTCCTCCGTCTCACGTTGCCCAACGCGGGAGGAGAGTGGATTTATTAATCAATTTCACAGATTCTTAGGGATACGTTATTTACATTAAAATGTAATACTGAATAGGCCACAGGAATAACATTTACATTCTCTATTTAATGCCTTTCATTATAAACTGCCTTTCTAATTTTATGATTTGTATACATTTTCCTTTTTAATCAGACAAATGAGTTTCATGTGTTTCCATCATGCTCTAGGCTACTTTACCCGCACTGGGAAGAATCCTGAATTCGTAAAAAAGTTTTAGTTTTCACAGCTCATGCATCAATAATGTGCCCATGTAAGTCTATTCCATTCAAGGAGTCTTCAGAAAGCTGCCGCGTTAATGCTGGTGAGAGCGATTCAGGATTCTGGGTGCAGAGTCAGTACGCCACACTGTGACTGCAGCTTGAAGGAGAATTCTGAAGCTATCACAGCCCCAGGTCAAAGGGGACGCAGGAGCTGGCAGAGCTCCAGCTCAGTGACAGAAGAAAGGGGTATTTAATCTCCGAGCCTCAGTTTCCTAACCTGCACTCACGGGGACCCGTCTTCCATGTACCCCAAAGGATTGTGGGGAAGATGGAAGACCTGGCCCAGGAACCGCAGGCGCTCTAAGAGCGAGGGCACCCCAGCACCGCGCTCACTTCCAGCCCCTCGCCACCTCCACGCACACCCCGCTGCGCTCAATGGCCCGGCTCCTGCTCCCACGCTGCGTGAGAGGCAGGTGACACGTGAGGCCACTTCCAGAGGCAAGCACTGGCACCATCGCGGCGTTCCAAACTGGTTAGGGACTTGGCTTTCGTGAAGTCTGAGAGACAGGGAGGTGTATTTGTGGCAGCGAGGAGGCAGGCCTGAGGTCACAGCACCATTTGCCAACTGAGGGCATCGTTCAGTCAGTGAAGGGCATTAGGACTTGAGAAATGTTATTCTTGTGGCCTATTCAGTATTACATTTAATGTAAATAATGTATCCCTAAGAATCTGTGAAATTGATTAATAAATCCCTCAGAGATTCCCAGCCGTCACGGCTGCCACCCAGAAGGCCTCAGGCAGCAGGGGAGGAGTGGAGCAGGGAGGTCAGGCAAGGTTCCACCACCAGGCAGGACCCATCCCGGGAGCAGGTCACATTCAGAAATGCAAAAGGGCGGTGAAACCTGGAAGAGGTGCAGTGCACGCTGCTGTTTGGTCAAAGCAAAGTTAGCAATCAAGACCCAGGAGCCAGGTACAACTGGCATCACCTCTAGCTGTCAGTTGGCCAATGACCTTAGGCACATGGTTAACTTCTCAGAGCATCCCTTTCTTACCTGTCAGTGCTATAAACAATCCCAGGTTTACAGGGTTGCTACGGAGATAAAATCAGATGATGCATGTAAAGTGCCTGGAGGGCTAAAGTGATGCTATTATTATTATTATTATCATCACTGCCATCATCGTCATGGTTGAGGTTATTTCGGAGTAGCCAAGCTACAGCCAGAGGAAGCCAAGGCCCAGGCCTGGAGGGCTTGCATACTCCCCGCTGAGCAAAACGGGAAGTTCACAGTCTAACCAGGGACACGGGAATTCAGGCGTGGAGGGCCACCAGCCAGCGGGCAGATGGGGAACTCTGGTGACGGCCTATGCAGTGTTTCCCAGACTTCTCTCATGATGAGAATCTCCTGGTGGAGTTGTTAAAATACAGACTCCTGAATCCCAACTAAGAAGTGCTAAACTAGGATTTTTGGGAACATATAGATAAAATTGTATACTTAACTAGTGCTCTAAGCTTCTAATTTAGCACTTCTTAGTTGGGATTCAGGAATCTGTATTTTAACAACTCCACCAGGTGATTCTCATCATTAGAGAAGTCTGGGAAACACTGGCCTACAGCATTAATATGGTTTCAGTTGAGGAAGGAACCAACCCAATAAACGCATTCCATTAACAGATTAGAGAGAGGTGACCGTAGGCTGCTGGGAATGCAGGGTGTGGAATGCAGGGTGTGGATCGGAAGTGGGTTGAGAACAGGAGCAGCCTCTAGCAGGCAAACTTCAGCCCTATATTTACACGGATAAAGGCAAGATTTCTACTGGGAGATTAGTTTTCATAATAGCTCAAGGAAATTCACAATCACACCAATCTCCTCTTATAAGAGACAGAACTCTTACCATCCCACTCCATCCACCCTGACCAAATTTGGACAAGTGCAAATAAAAATCATCTACAGAAAGAACTAAATCCAAACAGGGAAGCAGCAGGTTAGGTTGACTCTTCACTGATAGGCCCAGAGTCCTCAGGCCAGCAACTGTTCATGGTGCCCTAATAGCCCACTTATAGCTTCAAATATGAATAGGAATTTATAAGAAATGATTTTTAGCCAGACAAGTTTGTTTCACTTGTAATACATCCAAATTTTAACATTCTTGAAATTTTCCATGTAGCAAAAGCTAGAGAATTAACTAAAGAAATAAATGAGAACTAAAGATTTAAATAAAAAGGTTGGTGCCCTGGGAGAGCCGTGTGCCCCGGGGAAGCAGTGGGACCCGGGGGGAGGGGCGGTGTGAACCAGAGGAGGAGTGGATTCTATTCGTGGGGTCCTGAGATAGTCACCATAAAACAAGCAGACTGCCAAATGAGGAGCGGATTCTATTCATGTGGTCCTGAGATAGTTACCATAAAACAAGCAGATTGTCAAATGACAGCGGGGAGGGGAAGGAGACCTGGGAGGAGATAAGAGAACAACTGAAGGACTGGTATGTATGAATATAAGTACAACCAACGAACACAAAACTCTGGGGAGGGAGGGCATGAATGGGAGGTGGGGAGGGGGGGCAATGGTAAGCTATGTACACAGATAATACCTTAATAAAAAATTTAAAAAAATAAAAAAATAAAAATAAATAAAAATAAATTTAAAAAGGTTGGCATTTCTTAAATTTTTCCCCTATTTAATGAAAAAGCACTGCCAATCATTTATTTGCAATTAAAAATATAGAAACAATTTTTCCTCCCATCATAGTCTTATTTACAATTGTATTAACCTTCTTTTGATTTTCACTATTTTTTTAATTTTAACCAAAGAAACTACGATAAACTATATAAGAAGTGGGCAACACAGGGATTGGAAAGAGCATAGTTGAACATCAACATGTTAGACCGGTGGAGAGTGACTTCACCTCTCTTGGGGGACATATTTCATTTCTCTTGGGGGAAAGAGACTTCACTTCACTTGGTGGACGGAGATTTCACCTCACGTGGGGGACAGGGATGGCCAAAGCATGTGAATGTTCTTCAGCTTCTATGAGGAAGAGGACTTGAATCACAAAGCAGTGTCTGCCGCCAGGCCACATGTGCATCTGCACACCATGCAGCCATAACTCAAAGTAAATAATTCTCAGGAAAAAAAACACACCTTTCCTCCCTCAATCCATTTCCTATTCTGTATAATCACCGTCATTTCTGAATTCACATTTCCTATAGTGGCTGGGGCTGTAGTAATAATGTCCTAACTGGTCAACATGCCTGCAGGCTTTTCCCTGCCCATGGCTCTTCATTTCCCATTGAATGGAATCTAAATTCTTTGCCTTGCAATTCTGACACTAAACCAGGGGTGGGCAAACTTTTTGACTCGAGGGCCACAATGGGTTCTAAAACTGGACCGGAGGGCCAGAACAAAAGCAACCTGACCATGCTGGCACTCTCATCTTGGGCTGCTGGTGAAGGAGCGGAGGGGAGAGCAAGAGAACCCTCCGTTCTTTCGGCTCTGCGGGCCGGATAGAACAGCCGAACGGGCCGGATCCGGCCCACTGGCCGTAGTTTGCCCACGGCTGCACTAAACAATATGGCCTTAGTTTTATGGCCAACTATTTTCTTTCTGTAATCTGACCATCTAGTCCCTCCACACACCATACTGAACACACACACACACACACACACACACACGCATGCTTTCCAGCTCCGTTTTGGCTCAGGTTATTTCTTCTGACTGGAACCATCCTCTCCTCTTCAAATCACGCACACCCTGCCGAGCTAAAGTGTGCCCCTCTAGACTCGGTCCCCAGCTCTCTGCCTCACCAGCGATAATCTTTCCTCCATCACATCCTGTACCACTTTATTTCTTATTCATTTTCTACCCTCAACTGCAGTTATCTATGTTTATATCTTTTACTTCCCACTAGGCTGTGAAAGCAGAAATAATGTTTAGTTTTTCTGTCTCCAAAGTTACCACATGGTACAGGTAGATACCATTACTGCTGTTCTCCATTTTGCAGATGAAGAAATCAAAACATATAAAGGTTAAGGATTTTGCCTCATGTCCCACAACTATTACAAGCCAGGATTCAAACCCGTGCTCTTAGCTATCACGCCAGTGTTGGCACTACCTGTCTATCAGGGCACTGCAATGGTTGGCACTCACGATTATCTCCGTGTTCTCTTTGATCACCAGGGTGCTTAAAGCTTGAGTGACTAAGTTTAGTTACTGTAGCAGCAGGCTAATAGACATGCATCTCTAAGCATTAACCTTACTTTTAACTTTTTCAATGTTCTTTTTTTGCTTGCCATTGTTCTTAAAAAGCGCCTGGGGATAAACACATAATTTTAAAAATGGACATTTACTTCTTATTTACAGTAAAATTCAGATCATAAAGCTTAAAATCAAAGGTGAGAGGAAATACAGCTGGCTGAGGCAGACAAGATATGAGTTGGAAAACATGAATAAGTAAATTTAATATTAATTGTAAATTAAAATCAGCACTAGAAATAAAGAACAAAATCCACCCTGATGAAAATGAAGGCAGTCACAGGCAGAATGAGCGTGACACATTCCCCCAGATTGCAGAAGGAAAGAACAAAGAGATGAAAATGTCAAGAAAGGAAATTGACGGTATGGTAGACAGACAGTGGAGAAGGACAACTAATGCCTGAATGGGAAGACAAAGGGTCACAGAGATACAGACCCTCCACATCGCAGTTCCTGTGCTTATAAGGACCTAAGTTTCCAAGGCACAGCGCCATCAGCTGGAGAGACCAAGCTTGGCCAAGCCCAAGGACATGATACTCCGTGTACTCTCACACACCATTTTCATGTGAAGGTCCTGTACTCACTGCCTCCATTCCATCATCTTCTTCTCTTCCTCTTTCCCCTCTGGCTCCCCACGGCCACGGTGCTGCACTTGGAAGTCCCATTCGTTTTATTCCATGTGAATGACACCTCTGGAATTCTGCCTCACCGTGGATTTGTGGCTTCGCCTCCCCACGGACATCAAAACAGCCTTTCTAAGGTCAGCAGGGATCTCCTCATCATTATCCCAAGAGACTTTCTTCGTCTTCTGCTCACATAAGCTTTTGGCAGCTTTCCACATGACTGGCCGCTCCCTGCTTCTTAACTATGTATGCCCTCCTGCTTCCTTGATACCGTGGTTTTCTTCTCTTCCAGTGCCCACTGAACTGTCAGTGTTCTCCTCATGCCATTGAACCGGTAGCTCCCCCAGGCTGGTCCTGGGCCTTTTAATCTCAGTGGTGTCCACAACTCCAAGTACCAACTGTATGAAGATGACTCTAAGATTTTCATCTGCAACACATCCCTGTATTCTGACCTCCAGACCCATAAACTCCTCTGTCTATCTGGCATTTTGTCTTTGCTACACTAAAGACACCTCAAACTCAGTTCAGTCCAAAACTGACCTCATGATCCTTCCACCAAACCTGGTCTTTCTTGGGAAGTTAATGGTATCACCATCTGCCTCATTTCACAAGTTCCATTCTGGGAGTTATCCTTGACAGCTTCTCTTCCTCTTTCCTCCACTGATAACCAGTCCCTAAGAACTATTCACTTTGCCTCTGATCTCTCACAATTGTCTCTCCAGCATCACCCTGGTGTAAGAAGCTTCACCTTTTGCTGAGTGTATGGCAAAGCCTCTTGGTTGCTCTCTCTGCATCCATTTGGCTGAAATAACAAAGCGGATCGGTTTTCCCTCTCTGCGGAAGCATGACGATGGCTTCCAAATGCTCTTCCAGGGAAGACTTGACATGACCCTTAGAACACAGACATGGTCTGCTCGCTGCGCTCCTATGCAGCCTCATCTCATTCAACACTCCTCTTTCCTGCTTCTGCCCAGTGCCAGTGCTCTCAGATTTTCTAAACCATGTTCCTCCAGCTATGAGCTTGGGCACATAATGGTATTACTTACTCTGTCTAGAATGTTCACTCCCTCCCCATTTGCCTAGAGAACTCCTATTCACTTTACGATCTCAGCGCAAGAGCCACTTCCATCCCTTTACAAACGCAAATAATACCAGGTACCTCTCATTTGTAGCACTGACTAAAGCAATACTTTGCAAATAAAATGTGTGATTATGTCTGCCTCCTCTCCTGCCTTTAGGCATCAGGTCCAGTGATAGCAAAGACTGGGCCTGTTTCTTATCTCCAGGGCCTAGTGACTAGTATATATAATACACATTTAATTGAAGATACAATAGTTGAATATGAGTTGAACACATAAACCAAATGCTTCAATAAAGGTATCATTACAAACTTCCACAAAATATAGGAAGTGGGGCCAGGAAATATCAGCTCAGAGCAGGTGAACACTCCAGGAACATGAGGCAGGTGAGGGAGACACACATCCTTTACAGCAAATCACAGGGAAGAGGCCCAGACGTGAAGCCCCGCCGTTTGAGGTCAATACCGCACACCCCGCGGAGGGCAGGGCCTCTGACTGCGCACACCTCTCTCCGCTCAGCGGTGAATAAACAGGGGAAATAGCTATGGCGGGGCTGCCAAAACCTCTCCACGTAAAAAGGATAACTGTACCTACAGGCAGAACATATGTTAGAAAAAATCTAACTAGGAAAAAATAAAAGTAAATCTTGGCAACCATAAAAAAATAAAGTGAAGGAAGATATGACAACTATGTGAATGGAAAAAAAATGCCTGAGTACAGGCACATATAAAAAGAAAAAGAGGCAAGAAATTGAACTATTTTAAAGAAACTAAAAATCTAAGAGCTGACTAATAAAACCTAGGAATGAACACTCATATAAAGTACAAGACCTAAATTTTAGAAATGACATTTTTCTAAGAATATAAAGTGTGAGCAATGGGAGAAATGAGCCTTTTGCTTCAGTTCCCACAGGCGCTCTTCTGCCGCCCGCGGCACCGTTTCTGACCGGCTCCCTGCTCGGGCTGACTGGGAGGGCAGTGCTGTCTGGTGTTCTACTGGCACCCCCTTCTCTCATGTGCCCACCAGTGGTCTCAGTCCAGTAATTACTTTTAGATAGAAAGACTAAATCGTGCAAAGATGTCTACTTTGCCCAAATAAATTTACATGCATAATGTGGTTCTAATTAAAATCTCAAAGGGTTGTTTTAAATAACTTCAAAATAATGATTCTCATCTGCATCTGAAACCCAAAACCCCATGAAAAAGAAGTGCACTGCGGGAAGACTTGCCTTCTCAGACATTGAATTACATAATGGAGATATAATACTTAAAAGGGTGTGGCTTTGGAAACAGAATAAATACAGAAATACTGTATCTATAAAAGCCTAAGCGACCGTCGCAACTGAAACAACCGAATGGACAACCTAACAGGCGGCAGGGGGGTTAGTAAGGGAACACCAAATGACTGAGCAACAGGCAGTGAGGGGTGACCAGGCCGGCAGGGGTGGCAGTGAGGGGTGACCAAAGCCGGCAGAGGGGGGCAGTGAGGGGCGACCAGGTGGGGAAGGCAGTTGGGGATGACAGGTCAGTGGTGGAGAGGGGATTAGGGGTGACCAGGTTGGCAGGGAGATCAATTGGCGGTGACTAGGCCATCAGGGGGGAGGGGGCAGTTAGGAGTGATCAAGCAGGCAAGCAGGTGAGCAGTTAGGAGCCAGTGGTTCTAAATTGTGAGAAGATGCAGGCTGGGCTAAGGGGAGTTCCCCTCCTCACCCCCCCCCCCATGCACAAATTTCATGCACCGGGCCTCTAGTTTGGTTATAATCACAGAGAACACATAACTCATGATACCTCCAAGTCACTTTGGAAGACCAATTAATGAAGAATAATTTTTAAAAGCCTTCAAATAACACAGAAGATAAAATTAATACATAATTTCATTTAGTACTATATGAAAATCTTAGTTTGCTTTTATAAGTAACTTTTATATTTTCATTAACTTTAGCTTGATTTTACCTGCTACCTTAATATTACCCAATTTTAATTCAACTTGATTTATTACAATCTCAATGTTAGTTAATCCTTTCAAAAATTATTAGTAACTTACCAAGAAAATTTGTACACAAAATAAAATTATATTCCTCTCTACCCTATAAAATGTAATTTCATTTTAAATATAGCTTGGATCAAGTTAGAATAACACAGGAAAAACATAACACTGTTTATTCAGGCTCTTTTTACCATGAACTTGAATGTTCTCATTTACTTATTCATTTTCTCATTCATTTACTCAATAGTCATCCACTGACTGCCTATCAGCCCTATTTGTCAGGTACCAGGGATGCAGCTAAATAAAAGCAGGACCTCACAGACAAGTGAAACATTCAGGCATGTAAAAAGAAAATTAAAGTTCAATGTAAGAAAGGGGCAACAGAGGAATAAATACACAAGGAGTTATGAGAACAATGTAGAATTGTCAAAATCCAGCCAAGGTTAAATTAAACCCTAACATACACTTTTGGGGAAAACAAGTACAAAACAAATACTGATTAAAGTGCCCTTAGCGGGAGAGATGAACTACAATGAGCCTGGACCTCTTTCTGTGCTACCACATACTAACTTCTAATGACCACGCTTAAGGATATCCATTTTAGGTGCCCTCTGGTAACTAACAATTATACATGCGGATGACTAGTTCTTTCGCCAGATGACTCAGCTCTAAAGCAGTGGTTGCCAACCGTTGTCTGCGAACCACTGGTGGTCCCTGAGGGCCGAAAGGTTGGCGATCGCTGCTCTAAGTACTCAGCAACCGCCTAAGAGTGGGCCTGTGTTAACGAGACTGAGCTGGCTGGCTTCAATGCCTTGGCAGCCTCCACAGACAACCCTTTTAACACCGAAGCCTACGGTACAGCGCCTTGGTTAAGAAAGCAAACCTGAGGACAGTCAACCACAACTGAGGTTTTCCCAAACAAAGCGCCGCTTAAGCTTCAGTCAGTCAAGTACGTTCCCGGCTCTGAGGCAGCATCTTCTCGGGAAGCCTTTCCCAGCGCCTCTCCTCTCACTTCCGGTTTGGTGCTGCCCGACTTGAATCATTTTTTGTTCAAATAAACTCTTAAAAAACGTTAAGATGCCTCAGTTTACCTTTTAACACCTCTTTTACAGAAAACTGCAATGTCAAAGCCACCTGCTGGCAGCCTGAGATACTGTGAAGTAAAACACCAATGACATATCCAGAAATATTGCTTTGATCAATGAATTATTAAAAATGAATGAATTCTTTATCACACCATCCTATACAGAAAAGTAAATTAGAAAGTAAATGAGAACTCAATGTTCAATCACTATTTAGATTTCAACTTGATAGAAATAATAAAATTAAGGAGAAAATAAGCATGACAATAAAAACTAAATTTAAACAGTGGGATGAATTGGTTTTCGAATGATTTTTTTTAAAGTTCATGTAAATTTTTTAAAACTATGCTTATAAAATAATAGAAATTTACAGTATCATATTCATATCTGTGTGGACATTTGTGAAAAAGAAGTGGACTAATGAGAGAAAGGATGATTAAGAAATATGAACAACTATTGACAACTAAGCCAAAAAACGCACTTCCATACATTATGGAACGGCACCAAATGTAAATTAACTTAAGGAGCTAGTCTTTTAATTTGACAACTGCAAAATGTGAAACTGACCTCAGACAACTGCAAATAAATGAGAGTCGATTAAGTCAAAGAATTTCATAGAGAATGATATAATATGCACTGTAGAAACTCCTCACCAGGGAATAGATAAATGCAGGCTGCATTTTTATTGTCTTTGAAGGTGCTGATATTCAATGGACTTAAATTTCACAAGAGCTGTGTGTTACTCTGTTACAATTAATGGCACTTTCTGAAACATTACGCCTCAGTAGAGAAATAATTGTAAACACATTTGAAATCTCCAGGTGTTTCTTGAAGCAATTTACATTTGACCTTTCTTGACTTTACCTTTGGATGCTAACACAGTACCACCCCCCTTTTAAATTTAAAATAGTGGGCTCTGCCAGATAGCTCAGGAAGATGCCCAAGCCCAAGGCCAGCACTTCCGGCGGCCAGGTTCAGCACGGGGCTTGAGTCTAAGGAAGCTGCTGGGAGCTTCTGTGCCTCACTTTCTCAGTCAGATGAAAATACGTAGAGGACACCATATCCCCCGGGTTAGTTGTAAAGAATTCTGGTTTCAGGGAAAGCATTTTCTTTTCTTCAGAACATATTTTTTAATTTTGGCAAATGATGCTACATTAAAATATTTGTTTTATTTCAAAGGCCAGAAGTGAGGTGGTGGTGGGAAGTGGGGGGGTTAGGGGAGGCTCAAGGCAAATCCAACCCACTGACAGGTTTTGTTTGGTATGCAAAGGATTAAAAAAAAAATAAAAAGGAAGCCAAAATTTTCCATTTAACACTCAGAAAATTTCATCCCAAAATCTAAGTGTCCGGTTTATACTGAGAACTTGGAGGTTCTAGCAACACGGCCTGCATTTTTCTAGGCCAATGAGGACAGCTGCCCTCTGGCCCACACACGCACCGATCCAGAATCACCACGGGCCCTAAAGCAGCGCGTGGGGCGTGGAAGGAAGGAAGGGCCCAAGAGCACCTGCCTCTGCAATGGGAGCGTCACGGAGGGTACTGAGACGAGAGCCTTGTAAACAGAGAACAGCTTTTAAAAAACGCTATTCCTGAGGCTATGCGCCTATATCACTTTCCAGCAAGACTGGTTCTTACAAATGCTGAAAGCACAAGGGGTGCCACACGGGAATATTCAGGAAGCGATATTCAGGGAGACCACGGTCGGCACTGAGGGGCACACAGCGGCTCCCAGCGCGGCCTTCCACCCAGGAGCAGTCACCCGACCGTCTTCCTCGGGGCACACAGGGTCCTCCTGCGTTCTAGAATCACTTACACAACTGTAACTGTACAGTGATCGGAGTAATGTTCGATGACCGTGTTTCCCACATAATAAGCAACTTCATTATTCACTTGTTCATTCGCACATCGAGCTCCTACTCCAGGCCATGAAACCAGTGCTCTCATGGAGTTGACATTCAAGTGGGAGAAACAGACAACAGACACCAAAGAAGTCAGAGGAGAGGGAGAAGAGCAAAAGGGCCGGTGAGGCCACACCCCTCCGGAGGAGCGAGCTGGGCGGAGCTCGGCGGGAAGCCGGGCCCACCGAGAGGCAGGGCCCGGGCGGAGGGCTCGGCGGCGGGAGTGAAGGACCGAGGCAGAGTGGCGGAGGAGGGAGCAAGGGCGCCAGAGGGTTAGAGCAGTACGGGAGGCCAGGTGGCTTAGATGTAAGAAGTTTGGGATTTATTCTGTTGGTCCTTCTGTATGCCAACCTCCACCTTTAAGGTACTAGCTGTCACCAGTTTATTGTCTACCTCCTGCCCAAATCTCCCGAGACCCAGAGATGGCCCTCCTCATCCCCACCCTGGATGACCTTAAAGCACAGAAAACCACAACGCCGATCCCAAATATCCAAACCGAGTGATTATTATTATATTTTCTTTGTGCCAAGACTTATTCCTTCTTCTGTATTTCCTACACTGTCTGGTTTTATTTTCATCGAAGTACTAGTCCCTACCTAATACTTTCTCGTTAACATATTTATTGCTCACCTCTCGCTATCGCACTTCAACTCCACAAGAGAGGTGACTGGCCCAGCATCCGGGCCAGCGCCGGGCACGTACCAGGTGCTCGGGTCTAGGAGCCCCGTGGTCTCAGATGAGGACGGAGGGGGAGAGGGGCTGGAGGAGAAACAGCCCATACTGTAGGCCAAAGTTAGGATTCTCTTCTCTCCCACTAGAGTAACAGAAAGCCCTCACTACGGCATGGCCTTGTGAGCCACAGTCAGTGTTGCCCGACACCTACACGGTAGGCTCACTGCTGTAGCGGGCACGTGGGCCCGCTGACCTTCCCGCTCACAGGCATCTACCTGGCAGACAGCCACGTAACTACCCCATATCCGGTCACTGCCCTGGAAGCGCCCGGACCTCCAAAGGCAGAAATGATTGCTCTCTACACCTAAGGAACTGCCTCCATTCCACACTTTAACATCTGTCTTTCTCTGTCAGACCTCAAGCTACTTCAGAGTAGGGACCAATCGTTACATCGCTAACAAAAGTGTCAGGATCCTTTCTGAAAGTAACTTCCAAGGAATGGCCACAGTGGAGCTTCAGCACTTTCTATGCCATGAGCATCTTCTTTCTGGTCCTGGAAACCCAGATCACTCTCCAAAGGGCACGTGAACACCAAAAGGATTTCAACAGCCTCCCCACCTCAATAATCTTAACCTGAGTTAAGCAGAATAAACAAAATTCTGTGCAAGAGAGAACTAGTTCAGACACATTTTCGGTCCTTCACAGGCATTAAAGCAGCCCTAGAGCCAGAATGTTCACCCAGCACCCATGAAAAGGGTCATTTTTATACAGGCAAGTCAGAGTATTCAGAATGAGTATCTGTTAAAAAATGTACAAACTCGTTTTCTTTTTATGGAAAACACATTAGATTTTTTAATCAGGGGACTGTCCACATCTCTATGTTCAAGGTTAACGTCATGCTTATTTATACAAGCTATTTTGCTGTTCGGTCAGTCAGTCACTCAAGCATAAGTGAAAATCGTGGAGGGAATCCTGGCTCAGAAAACAGTCTCCTTTACCAATATCCTAATTTACAAGCCCCCGAATATTTTTGTATGCACTGGGAATCTGGTCTAAAGATAGCTTTATATTCTTAAAGCCAGAAGTTCTATTTAATTCCCATTATTTTACATTAGGAAATAACATCAGTGACTTCGAGGGAGGGGTCTTTATCCACACAGTTTCAGGCAGCTGTTACGGCGATGGCACCCGGCCCTGTGTGATCCTTGCTCAGAACACCTAACGGCAGCAATATAGGCAATGGCACGTTCTAGATCAATCATACTTTTGCTAGAACCAATACCAGAATAACCATATTTTTACTAACGTATATATTACATCAGACTTTTATTTCAGTGATATATTTTTTTTCTTATAAGCTAGCAGGTAAATATTTTCCAGTACTAAAGAAACCTCAGTTGGAACAAAAGTGAAAACTGCATATTAGTATTTGAAGGCATAAGGATACTCTAGATTACATTACATAAATCTTATTAACTACCAACATTTCTCTTTTGTTGCCCGCTATCTCTCCATGCCATCATTCAAACCCTTCGAGTTTCTTTGTTCCCTGTGATCGCTGCTCCCCAGAGCCTCTGGCACAGGATCTGAGGGAAATGCCAGAGTGAAGTTTGCCTTTAAGATTAATCACATAGGTAAGTCACTTCCCTTTCGCTGAACAATACTTTCTAAACCTTCGCATAGGACTAGGTGGTCACGAAAATGTGAGTTTTAGAATTTGCTTAGTCACTTACACATCGATTGTAAGGTCGAATAGCTTGCTTAGAGAAGTTTGGGGCTCCATTACTAGGTAAGAATCCCACCAGACAAAGGATGGTCAAAAGTTGGTCTGGGTTAAAGAAGTGTAGGTGTGCCGAAACCGGTTTGGCTCAGTGGTAGAGCGTCGGTCTGCAGACTGAAAGGTCCCAGGTTCGATTCCGGTCAAGGGCATGTACATTGGTTGCAGGCACATCCCCGGTAGGGAGTGTGCAGGAGGCAGCTGGTCGATGTTTCTCTCTCATTGACGCTTCTAGCTCTCTATCCCTCTCCCCTCCTCTCTGTATAAAATCAATATAAATATATTAAAAAAAAAAAAAGAAGTGTAGGTGTAACAAACTGCCCCACTGTCTAACCACCCTAATCCCCGACCCCAATTCTGGCTCCTATCCAGTGTCTGGGAACTCAGTATGGAAATCAAAATGATCAAATAACCTTGATTTTAAAGCATAAATATCAAGGGATAGGAATTTTTAATGTATTAATCCTTAAAAGCAGTTTGTCACTGGGGAAAAAAGGGGAGTGTGAGATAAGGAAACACACAATCCTCAGGGATCAGCCACAGAGCCAGTTTCCACGTCAGCGCCAGCAGTCAGTCTAGCCACCTCGCCCAGCAAACAGAGCAGAGAAGAGGCCGGCAAAGCGATTCAGAAGAACAAACTACCCGGAAAGGCAAAATGAACTGAAGATTGACAAAACTGATACTCTGGCAAGAGACTCCGCGTGGCTTCTGCTAGCTGGGCTGCTAGGGAAACATCCGGGAAGGAAGCAACTCTCCCAGGCACCCACTCAGGTTTCATCACAACGTCTGCCCACGGACACAAACCAAGAACCAGAGCCCCCCGTCCATACTGGCTTGGCTTCCACTATTTCTATTGCAGCTCAAGATCTCAAAGCCTGCTTTTTAAATTTACCTACCTTTCCACCAATATTTCTTAGACTTATCAGAACTGACAGAATCCCATAACAACTATAAAATGGTAGAGAGCAAATAATGTCTGCTGAACCTAAGTTATCACCACAAATTACATAATGAAGAATTCACATACAGTTATATAGACACCCGAAACAAACACAAAGGTATATTCACACACACACATATTTTGTAGTTTGCAACTATAACTAATCTCTTAGCACACTGAGGAGAATAAACACATTTTTCCTTCTTATTCTCTGTAACAAGACTCTAGCTGGAGGTAACCGGAAGAAAACAAGGTCCTGAAAGCATGGGGATGTGTGGCAAAAACAGAGCAACCTTTTATATCAATAACAACAATAACAGCCAACACTCACTAAGCACTTAGCGTGCAGAGAGCACAGGTGCTTAAGTTCCCCAATCTCATCACGGACACCTGCCCCATGGCCTGTTCATCACTTCTGGGACTCAGCAGCAAGAATGCCAGCAGGTCATTCGGTGGAAGGAAGTCACCAATGGAAAGAGCCTCATCCGAGGGTGGTGCCCGGACTGGGGCACTTCGGCTGAGAGAAGAAAGCGGTCAACTAGGAGCCCATGGGCTACAAGTTCTGCTCCCAATTTGACCATTTCAGATATGTCACCAGTGACATCACTAAGCTTCATCTCAATCTTCCACCAACGCTGGAATAATACCACCCCACCCACTCAATTACTGTAAGAGGCAAATAAAATAATAACCAGTTACTATGGTATGCAATTTATAAAATACCATCTACAAAAACATGTTCAAATTATCATCTCCGCATTTGCTGGCAAAACTTCATCCACAGTTATTTTAGTTATAAATATCTATGCCAAACCCACTCTGCTTAGATGGATCCTTCTGGAGAGTGGAATCAAATGTAATTTAGGAACTATTTGGGTTATATATTCAGAAAAGGAGACTGCATTTAAAATGCATTTTCCTTTTGACATTCAGTCATGCTCATGATTTTCCTTTTACAAAGAACATATTTAGTTGGAGAGTCTTTCCCAAATACTATTCAGAGACTCTATGCAACCTGATCCGGTGCAGTAGCTAATCGGAATCATCAGCAGGCCACAGTATGGACCTCCGAGGCCACTGGAGGAATGCAAGTTGCCCCCCACCCCCCCGTTAAAACATCAAAGTCCAACAAATCACAACACTCGAAGAAAAATATATTTCTCGTATTGATTTTTCTTACTCAAATGATGTTCAATAAATGACATCACTGGCATTTGCTAACTTCAGTTCTATTCTCCTGGAATACAACAGCACATTTAATAACCACTCTTGTTCAACGTGAAAGATGAAAGTCAATTCCTATTGCTCAAGGCAGACTGCAGAGTCAAAACAAAAGAAACATCAGAGAAAGGGAAAATGGAGAAAGATGCATTAAATATTAATCTCATATTCAGAAGAAAACAGAAAAATCTTTATCTGTTTCTCCTTCAGAGTTTTAAAGGCTGTAAATTTTATTTTGCCCAACCCACCCTATAATTCAGAGCTTTTTATCCAAAGCCCTTCCTTTTTACCCTATTCAGCCACAAAAATTCTCTCAAGTATTGTCAGTATGAAACAAAAAACATGTCTCTTCTTGACCCTATTTTATTTCCTTCGGTTAAAATTCTTAATTCAAAGATACATTAGATCCTAAAAATAACATACCTTATCAGCTTTATCTTTCTAATTATAACCTACTTCTCTGATCTGAAATTCTACTTATGTTTTGTGCCTTTCTTATAATTTTCTCCAAAATAAAGTCTCTGAGAACATCAATAGTTCTTCTTAAGGCTAAGACTAGGTTATAAATTCATTCATCATGTATTTGATCTTTCAAAAGAGCCATTTTTGAAATCCCATGAACCTAGACTTAAACAAATGAGCTAATGTATGTAAAATGCTTAGAACATTACTTGGCATAGAGCAAGTACAAAGTAAGTGTTAGCTGCAATTGTTGTTGTTATTAACACTTCTTGCTACAAAGCACAGGACAGTCCCCCACAACAAGGTTATCCAGCTCAAACAGCCAAGAGTTTAGAGGTTGAGAAGCCCTGTATTAAAAATTACAGGATCTGGCTTGGTTGAACATTAGAAACATCTGTACTTCAAAAAACGCTTAAAAACTGCAGAAAATGCCCTTAGTGGATAAAGCATTGGCCCACAGACTGAAGGGTCGCAGGGTCGAGGGCCTTTACCTAGGTTGCAGGCTCAGTCCCTCGTCCCCAGTACCATTGGGGGTGTGTGTAGGAGGCAACCAATTGATGTGTCTCTCCTCCTCCCTTCCACTCTCTCTAAAAATCAATGGAAAAATATCCTTGGGTGAGGATTAAGAAAAACAAACAAACAAACAAAAACACCCAAAACACTGCAGAAAATATTTAAGTACTATTGATTGTTAATAATCCAATTTACATACCTTAAGCTAATACCTGATCGACAAAAACGAGTGCCTAATAGCAAAATGGATAAAACTCACTGGTAAACATAAATTGATCAAAAAGCATTAAAAAAAATCCCCCAAACAAAAAATAACTCTACCTCCTAAATAATCAAAACGACTTAATTCAAAAGGGGACATCTAATGTTACCCATAGACCTGGCACAGACTTTCTAACATGCAGTGTTGATGACGACCACTCTCACACACTGCCGAACGGAAGTTTACGTTGATATGAAACAAACTAAAGACCTTCGGAGAAGAAATTTAGCTGTACTAAAAATACGTATCTTTTTGCCTTAGCTGGTGCGGCTCAGTGGGTGGGAGCACTGTCCCGCACACCAGAAGGCGGGTGGTTCATTCCTGGTCAGGGCACATGCCCAGGTTGCGGTTCAGGTTCATCCCCAGTCTGGATGCATAAGGAGGCAAGCCATCAATGCTTCCCTTGCGCATGCATGTTTCTCTTCCTTCCTCTCTCTAAAATCAATTTTAAATATACATTTTTTTTTTTAGTTTTAAGTTTTTATTCTGAAAACTACACATCTTTTAACACGTCACATGATTTCAATGGGAAATCTATTGAAAGACATGGTTAAGGACGTGTTCAACAACTTAGCCGCAGGAATTGCAGTTCAACATTGCTTATGTTGAACAAAAGACTGGAGATCTCTAAAATGTCCAAGAAGAAGAAATTGATTAAACAAATCACGGTGTGTCTGTGTATAACTCTTAAAATCATGTTATAGCAAATATTTACCTGGACGGATGTTTCTGATATGCTATTTGTGGAAAAATATATGAATTAAATACAGTATATAATTCATTTCCCTGAGAAAAATTATATTGGAAGATGTGTGCCTGAGTGTTAAAGAAATCTATAAACGCACTGGGGTGACACCGGTTAATGAGCTCACAGAGGTTTCGAGTGTTAAAAGGGACCGTGTAAGCACTGTGAGGGCAGGGGTCTGGTGTGCTTTCTGCTGTAGCTCTAACACATCAGTGCCTGACATAATGGAAAAATAAAACAGAAACTTGTTCTTTTTGCTAATCTCCATTTTCTCACTGTTCTGCAATAAATAAATTATTGGCATAATACGTTTTTAAATGTTGCCTCTAAAAAGAATAATCCAACAGCTAAACTAATTTTTTTACAAATAGAAATGGAAATGCCACCTACTTCACAGGGCGACAGGTTTAAATAATAATTTATGTAAATATGCCTTGTAAACTCGGAAGCGCCGCATGAATGTCAGAAATGAGTTATTTTGTTAAGATCATATATTTCAAAGTTAAACCAGTTTCATATACACTTTGGCTGGTAGCCTTCCTCTCAGCAGTTTCACTTCTGGTCCTTTGTGTTACCTTAGAAGCCAAAATTTGCAATAATAGAGAACTGGGGCATCCATAAAATGGAATAGTATGTCATAATTAAAATGTATCCTGTAGAAATGTATTTATTGACATGTACTATTAACCTCTTTTAAAAATCCATATATGTAACTTAAGTAAAATAATCTTCAATACAGTTTATTATAGCCTCTATGAAGTAAAATATTCAAAGTAATTATGATAATTTTTATCTTTTTAAATTTCTTCATTCATTCTACTTGAATTTATTCAGCCTTTCACTTTTAGTCATTTGTTTCAAGCCATCAACAATACTTTATCTTTTAGTGGCTAAATTAAAAACATTTTATGAATGGCTTTCATCTTTTGAAGGCATACCTGCTTTAAAGTCAAACTATAGTGTCAAATTAAGCATGTGTATATTTTATAAACCATGTAATTCCTTTCTACAGTTTAATGTTAGTGGTTTCATATACATAACTTTATGCACTAGTCACTACTTCATAAATCAGAAGCTGAATCTCATTTTCTCTCCTTAAAACAAATGTAAGAATCATTTTCCAAGGCTTTATTTTTCCTACTTTTACGGAGAGATCACAGAAGTAGGGTACAAAGAAGAGTCACTTAGATCTAAATTAATAACAGCCAAAAAAAAGTATTTAGAAATGTGAACTGGATTGGAATTCCTTTATAAACATGACCGGCAGGCATTTTTTCTCCCAGGGATCTCTCTTAGAAGCCGAAGAACTTTTACACCTCGCACCACATATGTGCATTCTTGGAGGGAACACCAGCTCCCTAAAAAAGGAGTAAGTGCCTCCAACCCCCGAAGACTACTTCTGATCTGCTTTCAAACACTCAGCTAAACCCTGTTGTCCAGCAATGTCCTAATTAAAGGCACTGATGAAAATGTGCTCACCTTCCTTTAACTGATTTTATAAGAATGCCTACCAACACTAGAACTGAAACATTCCCAACACGTTACTTACAGAATATTGTAATTTGGGAAGCTGATCAATAACATGATAACAACAGAATTGTACAGTTACGGGAGTCAGCAACATTTTTAAACTACTGTGAAGCTTCCAACTGAAATTAGAGCCTAAGAAAAGTGGAAGGAAGCAGTATGTCGAATACAAGAAAACGAGGCCGTTATTCATGTACCCCACAAGCACCCATTAGGGCGACAGCCCCACACTGAAGAGGCCTGTGGGCGTAAGTGACCCGAGGAGGGAGGAGGGGAAAGGGCTGCAAAGGAGAGCAGGGAGGTGCCAGGTGGGCGGCAGGGCAGGGCTGGACAGCCACCGAGGCAGACAGGAATCCCATCATGCACTCTGAGGCTTTCCTCAGGACCAGTTTAAATCCACAGACCCCACTCACTCTCTATTGTGAATAAACTCCCTACAGACTCTGAGATAAAGTGCCACCTAAACTCATAGTCTTTTCAAGTTTCTAAAACCTAAGTCTATATTCAGTTTCTGTAAATTACTGATTAAATGTAAATCACTCCATTTTTTCCTCCAGATACTATCTTGCTATAACTGACAGTTTTTTTTTTAATTTTTCCCCCCAAAATAAATTCTTTGAACGGCCTTTTTTAGGGCAGTGGCACATTAGGGGTGTCATAGCTTCAATTCAAAGTGGCTCTTTATTATCTTATATAATAAATGCCTAAAATGCTAAGTGTTGGTGTCCATTCAACCAATCAAAGCATAATATGTTAATGATATGCTAAGGCTGCACAACCAATCACTGACCACCAGGGGCCAGAGAGTCAACTGGTCAATCAGTCGCTATGGCATGCAGTGACTACCAGGGGGCAGACACATGGACCAATAATTTAGCTTGCTGCTGGGGTCTGGCCTATTGGCACTGATTGATACGGGTTGGACATGCCCTGGAGTCCTCCCGCGGTCTCTCCCTGATCCTGATTGTGCACCAGTGGGGTACCTCGGTCTGGCCTGCACCCTCTTGCAATCCAGGACCCCTCAGGGGATATTGGAGAGCAGCTTTTGACCCAATCCCGCAGGCCAGGCCAAGGGACCCCACTGGTGCACGAATTTGTGCACTGGGCCTCTAGTCTTTTATAAAATCCTGGAATTTTTACTAATCATTTGGTGTTTATTAGTTTGTTGTTGCTACTGTTTTGTTTTTCCTGAATTCCCACATTTTTATTTTAAACCTTTCATTTAAATCCATGTAATTCAAATAGGAGACAGCAGTTAGTACCTCAAGGATAAGTATAGCCCTTCAATTTAACACACAAGCCTGGAAACTAGACTAAGTTCCTGGCTGAACCTATGGCCTAAATTTGTAACTAAACAGAGATAATTTTTTTTTTTTAAATTTCATAAAAGATCCAAACTAGCCATATAAATCCATTTTGCTTATATTGCTTTTCACTCAAACTTTCATTAAAAACATGTTCATTGTGAAACCATAATTATTCTCTTAGCCAAGACATGGGGAGGGCGGCAAAAGGCAGCAGGGACTTGGAAGAGGTGGCATCACAGACCACAGGCGTCGGCAATCCTGCTGTAAAGTGGGAGGGCTACTGAACCTCACTGCAAGACTGTTTTGACTTTAAAAATAACAACAAAATAAATCTTACTTGAAATAGACTCATACTTCTCCAAGTAACTGATAATACATTATAAAAACACAATGAATTTAGGCATTATAACACTAAAACCCCCATATTTTGTGGACTACCGATTTATACATCCACTCAGCCAAGCTGTTTTCCTGCTGCTGACTTGAGTTCCTGTTTTAGGACTGTGCCAGTTCCTCCTGGGTGTTCTTGTGATGAAAGCAAGCAGCTTTCCCCAAGTTTTAGCCAAGCTTTTTCACATAGCATCTTATGAAAAAGCCACAGCGTTGGGGCACACCACAATGACCAGACAGGAGGAAAATATCTTTCAGAGAATTATTTTGATGTTTAAAGTAATGGGGTAGGGGAGAGATTCATTAAACATAAGATGCTAATTATATAACATGCTAATTGAAAATAATACATTAAATACAATTAACTAATTAATAACATTCTAATTTTGATATAATCTGATGCCATACACCAGGTTTACTGAATACTGAACTACTAATTTTTTTAAAAAGTTGGATATGCATTCTGTTCTGTATACCAGTGACTTAAAATGCAAAATCAAAGGAAAGAGACCAGCACACAATGATGAGCTCAGGGAAATGTACTGGAAATGGCCAAGAATGGAAAAACTGGACAGCTTTAAAGCACTTTCTAACACAAGCCATGCCTGTCACTTGAAGCAGATATGCTATTGTTTCTCACCAGAACCTAACTGAAAACAATTCACAGCTAAAGAAAAGACACCTCGGATACATTCTTACAAGTTCATAGTACCTCTTCGTGCACATGTGACTTTGGAAGTTGTTTTATTTTGTTTTTTTTTAAGTGATCATACCACAAGCTAGGAATGAGTCACAGCAGCATGATCTGCCTGGAAGGCGACAGACCCACCTGGTTGATGGAGTTGGCAGCGCAGGAGGCCAGGCCGGTGCCCAGGGAGGTGAGCAGGAAGCAGGACAAGTCGAAGGGCCCCGGGGCCAGAGCGAATCCGGCCGCAGTGGTGCTGACAACCAGCGCTGGAACACAGAGCAGAGCAGCGTCTCGTTACCGCGAAGGGCAGAGCACCCATCCTCCTCAATCCTCCGGGACCACCCAAGGCTGGCCTCCCACCGAAAACAGCGTTTTCCCGTTATAAAAACTGTGTGTACTCATTTTCCTTTAATTCCATTATTCAGGAGAGAAAATAAGGTGGATGTTTTAGACTGAATCACTCTCTCATTCACTCAGCAAACATTACCGAATACCTACTTCACCGTCAGTGCCGTGCTGGGCATTAGGCCCTGCGTGGATGAAGGGATGAACAAGGTCCCATTCCTGCGCTCAGTGTATCTGACAGGCAGACGGCAGACATACAGTGATAACTTAACATAGGCAGCAAAGGACGGGGCCCCGCTGGGCGGGTCTCACCTCCACCTGAGAAAGGGCTGGCCGGTGCCGGGTGGTGCCCAGCGCCCGGAAAGTGACTAGAGAGTGACCACAGCCACCAACAAACAGAGAGAAGAGGCAAAGTGCAGAAGCAAGCCCTGCAGCCCTCGCCTCCCGGTGCCTGCCCCTGTAAGCCCTGGTCCTTTTATTCCGGGCTCACAGAAGCTCAGGGCCAGGAAGTGTCGGGTACCGATACAGAAACGGAAGAAATGGCCACCGTTGGTGAACTAACTGGAGAAGACTTCCAGAAGATGGCATTTAGGCGGGACCTGCAGCGGGATGTGGGAACAGGAAGTAGTGCGCGGCCAACATCATAGGTGGCTGGACAATTCCAAGAACCAGCACAGGGGCAAGCGACCCCTGTCAAGACTCTAAAACACCTGTGACATCTGCCTAGACTGTCACACCAAACAGCTAGGAAGCACTTTGAATCTCTCCTTCCTCTCCCTCCTCTCCATCCCATCCGCGGCAAAGCGCTGTCTGTTCCCTGCAGTGCATTTCAAACAGGCCTCCGCTGCCAGCCCCGCCCCAGGGGTCCCAGCCGGGGTGGTGCTGCCCCGGGGACAGTCAGCTGCCCGGAGACAGAGCTGGTTGGCCCAACTGGGGGGGAGGATACTGCTGTGCTCCGTGGGTGGACGCCAGGGAAGCTTATAAACATCCTAGAAGACAGCCCCAACAAAGGATTTTCTGGCCCCAAACGTCATCTGCTGACACTGAGAGACATGCCATCCAGCCCGGCTACCATCTTCCTGGACACCTGGAAGGGCCTCGTTCCTAACCGCTCTCCTTTCTCCACCTTGCTCCAGATGAACGAATGACATTTAAATGTACACAGGTCAGATCACTCCGCGGCTGGGAAGCCCTTTGACAGGCACCTGGGATGAGAGGCGAACTCCCCCAGCCGCACAGCGCGCCGCCGGCACCTCTCCCCGAGCACTGACGGCCCCCGCACGGGCCTTCTGTTTGCAGCCCGAGCTCCTTCTCGCCCCAGGGTCTGTGCACTTCTGTCTCCCCGCCTCTCTCACCATTGGCTCCTTCTCATCCTCCGGATCTCATCGTAAATATTACCCCTTGGAGAGAACTCTGATCCTCATGTCTGCAGTGGTCCTCCCAGTGACTCCTCTCACAGCAGCCTTCATCATCCCACCCAGCACTCGCCATGCTGTGGTCCCGCGTGGAACGTGGTCCCTGGAAGGCAGAGCCCTGGCCTGCTCTCTGCCTTATTTTCAGGGTTTCCACTAGGCCAAGCACAGAGCAGACTCTATCAGAGGAAGAGGAGGAGGGGTGGCGGCTGTCAGATTGCAGAATATCAAGTTGAGGAGTTTGCATTTCATTTGATTGGCAGTAGAGAGGGTCTAGTGAAGACAGCGACCCACACTGCAAGTTTAGCCTGGCAGCCGCGGGCACCAGGACCTACAGAGGCCCAGTTATGCAGAGAAACAACCTCAGTCTATGCCCTCACCCGCTGGGCATAAACGTAGTACGGGCGGGAACCAGACAGATGTAAGGGGTATTTTGATGGAACAACTGTTAGGACTTCTTAGCAGTGACGGGTGGGAGATAAAACAACAGCATAAAAGGATACAAGGAAAAGGGCTGCCCCGGGTGCATGAAGAAGAAAGGCCGAGTGGCGGGGTGACGGAGATGAGGAAACGGGGAGGTGCCAGCTGGCTGGGCTCAGGAAAAGGCGCGGTCTCTGAGGGCTGCGGCCGCCCAGGTAGGAGCACACAGAGCCCTGGAGCCCTGGAGCCCAGGGAAGATGGAGGAGGCGGAGCCCAGCGCTCTGGGGTCCTGCGCCCACAGACCATGGCTGAGCCCGAGGGAGCAGGCGGCAGAGATAGTGAAAGCGGTGTATCAGAAACACCAGAATTTTACCTCTGGGAAGAAAGGAATCCTGACAGACTCAGACAAAGAATATTTGGAGAAAGAATCTGGAGAATGAGGGGTCGAGGGTGTCCAACGCGTGAGCCACAGGAGGCAGACTGGAAGGCACCGCCACTGACATCAAGAAGCAAAGGTAAAGGCCAGAGAACGTGACCTCCCTCCTAATGGCCGCGTGCTGGCTGGCATGGCCTTCAGTCCAAGTTTATCAGCGGCATCCTGAGACTGGACACGCCTGTCCCTAGCACTGAGGGGCAGGTGCGGGCACAGGCCTCTTCTTCGTATTTCTAGTTATTTGATTGGGATCAATATGATTTGCAAAGGTGACTTAAATGCATGTGTGGAGATTGCCAACCTAAACCAGAAGTTCCTGGAGAGCGTGCACTTGGCAAAGGGTCCTTCCTTGACCTTGGTGGTCAGTCCCACACACGGTGCGTACCCGGGCCTCCGGGAAGCGCTGTCTCCGGAAGAGCGGACCAATGTCCAGGCTGAGTAGACAGAGTGAAGACAAGGTCCGGAAAGAGAAGCAGGTTTGGATGAAGGGGGAGACACGCAGAAGAGGAGCAGCTGGAGGCAAACAGGGCTAACGGGAAGTCAGGGGCACACCAGGAGAGCCGCTGGCTCCGGCCGCCCCGCTCCGCTCGGAGCACAGCCCGCCTGGCCACACGCCGCACAGGTCAGAACGCACCCCTCACCTCCGAGCAGAGCGGCAGCAAAAGCCCGTGGGCCCAGGGCAGCAATCCAAGACTAAGCACTATTTCAAAGGAAACATTCTGAAGAAACGTTTAGCTCTCTAATTCTCTAACGACTCACCCCGAAAAGGAGGAAAGCCACAGCGATGGCGGCTTGGGGACCAGTACTTAGTGCACATAAAGGGAATCTCATGCAGATGAGACAGGACGGGAACAGCCTGTCATGAACAGCCAGCCCCGCACACATTCAGTGCCCACCAAGAAAAAACAGCTTTTGTAAGAGCGCAAACAAAGGTCCTTTTGGGTCCTCAAACAGCGCCGTTCTGATCTCACACAATAACCCGCACAGCCTCAGGGACACGGAGGCAGCCCGCACCGCTGACGGCCCCGGGTGCCGGCCACCCGCACGCGCTGCCCTGCGGGTGCCACCAGCCGGGGCTGGAGAAACGTCCCGACACCCGGCCACCCTCCGCGGTACAGCATGCTGCCCCCGGAAAGGCTGACGGTGCCAGCGGGAGACTGAGAGGAAGGGGCTGCACGGCCTTCCCTTTCAAAATGAACCGAGTAAACTGCTTTCATCCACAGAATAAGTCAGTCAAAGTAATTCAGGACCACTTTAAGGCCTTGAACATACATCAGAAGTAGGTGGCTTATAGACACCTTATAGAGCATAGAAAATCCTTTCTCAATGTATAATTAGCAAAAGCTAGAGTCACCAAAATAAAGGGCAACCTCTAAAAATCCAAATAAAGAATACCTTTAAAAATCCAAATTACATCTTGAATAGTGTTTTACAAACAAATAAGAAAAATCAATTAACACCTAGTGAACAAGATAGCACCCTAATCATGAAACTGTCAAAATAAAAATGCTGTAACAAGAAAATTCCACTTTGTTTAAAATAAAAAAAGAATATGTAGTTACAGGAGAGCGAATTTCAATTCATTTTTTTTTTCTTTACATTCACCTTAGGGTTTAAATGAGCGATGAACAATATACAAAGCACATCAAATTTTAACGAATGGGGTCAGCTGGTAAGTTGAGAGATAGAAAGTGATTTACAAAAAAACTGACCAAGGCTAAAGGTAAGACATGATCATAAATTAAAAAAAAAAAAACCCACAGAAATTACTGCCTAATTTAAAAATGCACAAATTGTGAATGGTGATATACATTACAAAATTATAGGGGCGATTATTATAAGCCAAGGAAACTGGAATTTTGTAGAACATTTCCAAAAAAGATCAAAAGCTAACAAAGAGTGTATTTATCCTTACTGCATCAAAGCAATTAAGTTAAAGAAAGGGAAGGGCGGAGGATTGATAAATTGAGCAAGTAGAACTGACCAAAGCAATACCGGCATACGGCACTGCCACACTGTGATTAAGCCTCTCATTGATTTCCCGGGATTCATTACAGGGAATCATTTTACAACACCCGGATCTCATTAAAAGCGAATGTAATACATTCTTTCATTAATAACATTGAAATTATATTTTATTTGGTAATCTCATGGTCTGTCCCTTCACAAGTAAACATAAAATCAATGCTGCCCGCGAAGCATGACCCGTCTGAAAGGAGGAGTGGCCTTCCCAGCCCCCGGAGCCGGAGCCGGAGCCGGCCCATCCCGTCCTCGCTCCTGGGGGGAAGGGGGGCGTCCGGCCAGGGAGCCACAAGCGCCCCAGGCAGAGTCACTGCCGGCCTGTAGGGTGCTTCCTGAAAGGCAGTGCTGACTGTACAACGCAGCGGCTCCAGTCAGTCTCCTCTGACCCATCCGTCAGGAACAGGGTTCAACAGACAGGTCTCTGGTCTGCCTGCTTCCTCCCAGGAGCGGAGGCTCCCAGAGGCCCTCCGTCAGTAACACAGAGCCATCTGACAGAGCCTCATTCGGCAAGTCCATCGGCCTGGAGGAGAGCCCCCGGCCCGTGTGAACTAGGGTGGCCGCGGAGCAGAGCCGGCCACAGCCCACGCTGGAGGGGAGACAGGCCTCGGGCCAGGGGAGGCGCAGAATGGATTCTGTCAACAAGCAGAGGGCCTGGCAGAGCCCCACCCCGGGAGAATAGGGCCCGCGGAGGCGCTGCCTGCAGGTGCCGAGACCCTCAGCGGAGAATCGGCCGGCAGTGCCCGGGCTTCTGCAACGGCCACGTGGTGCTGTTTTAAACCGCTAAGCTTGCGGTGACTTGTTTGCAGCAGGAGGGCACGGATGCCTACTGTAACGGGGGCATTTAGGAAAGGCCGATGCCCACAGCAGAGGACGGGCCGGCTGGAGGGGCAGGCCACCGCAGTGCCGAGGGCCTGGAAGGAGGGCAGCAGTGAAACGGAGGAAGACCCGTGCTCGGAAGGCGGCACTGCACAGAATGAATGTATGTGAGCACAACAAAGGGGCCAACCACAATTCAGTACCTGCTGGTCTAATCCCGGTCCTAGGAACCCCTTCCGCAGCATTTCCAGTGCCTGCTGTCTCCGAATGGGTGGCCGGAGCCGACGTCTCCCCGGGCACCCCTCTGCAGAGAGGAGCGCACCTGCTGGGCAGCCCCCTCTCACACCAAGTCCAACGACCTCCCGGAACCCCAGCTCTGGGTGACATTTCTGTGGCTGGAGTTTTCTCTGGGCACCAGCCTCCATCATGCAGAGGCCTCAGCCCAGGTCCATGCTTTCCAAGCCGCGTGCCCGGGCAGCGCCCACTGACTTCCGCCCCTGTGCACGCGGTGACACCTTTCAGAGACCTGTAGTGTTTCACCGTCACAAAAGCACGTGGCACCGTGCCTGGCAGAGAATGAGGCTTCTTAAGTGGCATTCTTGGTAACTATTGAAATGTGGTTCCTAGAATTCTACATAACATATTCCTCTGGCTACTAGCTTAGACAGAAAGCAGTGTATGAAGGAAGTTTGAGAAACTAACAAGGCATTTCATAAAAGCACCACACACGTGTCTGATGACCTAAGTTACTGCTTTGTCACCCGCGGCGTGAGTGGAAAGCAGCTCTTAATAAGATGGACTATAATGACAGTGGTCAAAACAAAACACACCTTTGCGAAGCATTTCACAATGCCTGTGTTTTTACATTTATGCGGCTTCAAAACAGTGTGGAGACTTCAGGGTATGAGAAGAAAATGTGAAAACTTTCACTTATATTTCACTTTTTAATTCTTCCTTTAAAGGCACTTTATTTGGCATATCTTAGAATGAATAGAATTCATTGGTGTACTAGTACCTAATTTTATTTTAAAATAATTGTACATTATATCTTTTGTAAGACATATAATAATGTAAATATTCAAGTATATATATATGTGCACTTAAAACATTTTTACCGATAGAGAACATGACGAACAAACTTTGGAGAATGCGCCCTAAAATAAACAGCAAGGCAAGCGATGGCAGGTCTCAACAGCTGACTCTCCACAGGAGCCGCGGGCAGGCCCGCCGCGGCAGGGAATGCAATGGAGGAGCTGAGAGTGCACAGTCTGCGTGCAGGCCGGGCTCTCTGCCTTACAGATATTCTTTAACACAGGGGTGGGCAAACTTTTGACTCGAGGGCCACATGGGTCCTTAAACTGGGCCGAAGGGCCGGAACAAAAGCATGGATGGAGTGTTTGTGTGAACTAATATAAATTCAAAGTAAACATCACTACATAAAAGGGTACGGTCTTTCTGTTTTGTTTTTTTAATTCAATAGTTTTATTCACTGGATCCGGCCCGAGGGCCGTAGTTTGCCCAGCCCTGCTTTAACAGGTACTCCAAAGACTCATTCTCAGAAGAAAATTCAACGCAATGAAGGGAAAGTACAGAAAGGCGCACACAGTCACACAATCACCCTCCCGGGGAGAGCAGGGTGCGAGCGGGCGGGGCCTCACTGCACGGGCCACCTCCGCAGCAGAGGCCTGGTCACCACCAACAGGCTCCGAGGACCGGAATGGCCCAGAGGGCAGGCCTCCCAGCTCCAACTCCGGAGCAGCAGGGAGCCATGTGGAGGGCTCTGCCTTCTCCAGGATGCCAGAGGCTTTCTGAAGAAGCAGCTTTATCAAGAATAAGTTGGTTTTTTCAAAAGAACTCCAGCCGAAACCGGTTTGGCTCAGTGGTAGAGCATCGGTCTGCGGACTGAAGGGTCCCAGGTTCGATTCTGGTCAAGGGCATGTACATTGGTTGCAGGCACATCCCCAGTAGGGGGTGTGCAAGAGGCAGCTGATTGATGTTTCTCTCATTGACGTTTCTAGCTCTCTATCTCTCTCCCTTCCTCTCTGTAAAATATCAATAAAATATATTAAAAAAAAAAAAAAAGAACTCCACACTGTGAGCGCTATTGGTCTCTGAGCCTAAGCATAATGGAGGCACTTTATTTCCTTTCTAAGAACACCAATTAAAACTAACTATAAGGATTATATTTTAAAAACTGATCATCTAAATCCTGCTTTTATAAAATGCTGTCTTTTAATGCCTCACTATTTTTTTTAGCATTGACCTCAAAAGAATTAAGTGAAAAACAAAACTCCAATAAATCAATTGGGTAATTATCAACTCTGATAAAAGATTTGGCAGAAAGATTAAAATCACTGGCTAAATGGGTTTGAGATTCTCTATAGACTTAAATTAGCCTTGTGATCTATTATATCTCATTATCCTCGATAGTGGCTACTATGTAACAGTGTATTCCAAATAACTACAAACCCAACATGCATTCTCTTCAAGGCTCTTTTGTGCACAAAGCAGACAGACAACAGGCAGTTAATAAATTTGTATGTGGTTTGGTTTATGTGTGTGTCCGAGCTATGGGGTAAGTTTTTTTGGTTGATCTCAAAGTTCAAAATTACATGTTAATTAAGAGGCAGGAATTAAGTCTCTTCTGATTTTCACAGGAGCATGCATTATGACTTCCTAGCTGTACTTGTGATTTCCTCCTCTCTCTCCATTTCTATTAACACCTTAAGCTTCAAATGGTTCCATGTCTAATTTGAGTTTTTAGGCTCCGTGGCTTAGCAGTGCTGTGTGAACCTCTGACAGACATCTTTCCAGCACCAAATCAAAGACGGCGGTAATTCTTATGCCTATTGTTAAGTTCAGATGAAAAGTCGATTGATGAGAGACAAGGTATTTTTTCCTCAACCACATTAAAGAGTATCAATCAGAGGTAACTGATTACAAACCATAACCACTTCTGGTTAAAAGATAAGACTTTATAGAGATTTTTAACAACACAGCTGCAAAACTAAGAACTTATGGTGCCTTCCTGTTTTCTTCTTATGTAGCTAATGGCCGAAGCTGGTCTGAAAAATCTTGGGACCAAATTAAAACTCATCACTTCAAATGCACTGAGTAACATGTTACCGAGGGAAGCATCTCCCCGTGATGGAGGCAGTCACGCAGGAAGCATTTGGTGTGCATTTGTAGTCAGCATTCAGAAAAGGGAGAGGAGACAGCTCTCAGACCCGTTTAAGAAACATGTAAATAAAGCTGGTTAGGAAGGTTAATTATGCAGTGCTGAGGGAGATCCTCAGATGGTCCTTTTAATGTCCTTCCATTGCTTTTAAGCTTTTCTACTTTGCCATCCTACTTTTTAGTGTGTTTTTTCCCCTCTTCTCCATAAAGAAACATTTCTTCTCAATATACTTTGTAATTAGCTAATAAACTTTTCCATAAAACTGATGCCTACCAAACTTTTAAAAAATATGTATTTTTATTGATTTCAGAGAGGAAGTGAGATAGAACATCAATGATGACGGAGAATCACTGATTGGCTGCCTCCTGTATGGAACCCCCTCACCCCGCATCCGCCCCCACTGGGGATGGAGCCCACAACCTGGGCATGCACCTTGACTGGAATCAAACCTGGAACCCTTCAGTCCCCAGGGCAGCTTTCCCTCCACTGAGCCAGACCAGCTAGGGCCTACCAAACTTTCAAGAGGAAACACTTCTTTTGAAAAATCCATTTGGCAAAAATGAACTGCCAGCTATTTAAATGAAGCCTTTTCTCAGTTTTACATCAAAATTGTGTTACTGACCATAGAACAGATATTTTATGATATACACTTAAAATAACAAATTAATATTAAGCATATATTTAAAGTATTATTCTGATTTTGATAGTATTTAGCATTTACCTAAATTGATTATTTTACACAACACATATAACAGGTCAGCAAAATGTTCTTATTTGGACATTTTCTTTTTCACTGAATACTTTCATTTATTTCTGGTAACTAAATAGTCATGCGATAATATTGGCTAAGTTGCCCTAACTTGGTTTTGTTCAGTGCATAGAGCATTGGCCTGAGGACTGAAGGGTCCCACGTCAAGGGCATGGACCTTGGTTTCGGGCACATACCCAGGACGGAGTGTGCAGGAGGCAGCTGATCGATGTTTCTCTCTCATTGATGTTTCTAACTCTCTATCCCTCTCCCTTCCTCTCTGTAAAAAAATCAATAAAATATATTTTAAAAAACATATCGTCTATGTTATTATTCTAGACATCCAAGATAACTTTTTAGCAAGAAAAATCTTTTAAGGACTTTTCAGATGATGAATAACGAAAAGAATTCCCTGAATGGTGTCGAAGTCCCTTTAAGGGAAACTGACAATCAATAATCACCATGTGCCAATCCCAATAGACAATTCATTGGTAACATTTATGTTCACTACTAATCTGAAAACGAAAAGTCTCCCGGGTGAGGACTAGATCATTCTGAACAAGGCAAAGTCAAGTCTTTGAGGACCCTCTGAGCTTCCAGAGGTATAAACTTCATAAATTAAAACACTTGTAGAGAAACCCAATAGGCCCTTTCATTTGCCACAGGTATGCTGAGCACAAAACCAGATATCGGAGAAAACCTTCCGGACACAAGAACAGGCGAAAGCAGCGCCTTAGAAGGCAGACAGAGGAACCACAAAGCACAGCAGCTGAAGTCGCTGGAACAAACTTCTCAGTCACCATCACACTCAGTGATAAACACAGCAGGTCCTTGAATAAGATCATTTCATCCAAAGTCCTTTCCTTAAAACAATGATCAGGAAGAAAAAAAAAGTCAGTTTAAGCAGGAACACGGTCTGTGTGGAGCCTGCACATCCTTCCATGTATGCAGGGTCTTCTCCAGGTAATCTCCAGGGGTGGCGGGGTAGAGAGGTGGGCAGGCCCCCCTCCCTTTCCCAGAAGGGAGGGCACTGCCTAATGAGGCAGCCTGGTGGGTGCCCCGAGGGCACAGAGATGCTGACGACTGGCAGAGTTGACCAGGCTGGACTTCGATGCTCTGGCTTTTAAAATAACAGTGAGAATGATGCCGTACTCACACCCTCTCTTGCAGCTAGGGGTAGCCAAGCTGTGCAGTACTGGCCGGTGGAACAGAAGAAGTTCCCATCAAGAGCTTCCCCTCCCAAACAGAAAGGCACACTCCTGTGAAGAGGTCTCTGGCCTTCCACACTGCCCCCCCCCCCCCCGCCCCAATGGCTCTGCCTGGCACACAGGGCGGGGCGGGGGCAGCCATCCTAGGCCCGGAGAGACGCCGCGGCCAGTAGTTACAGAACACAGAGGAGGAACCAGGGGCGCTGACAGCATCCTTTAGCACTAGCTCTTCTCTCCTGCTCAGGCTCCTTGATGTGAGAGAAAAATAAACCCTTAATCTGTTTACATCCCCGTTCTTCACATTTCACTCGCGTATAGCTGAGCCCATTCTCAGCTCACAGCTTTTTTCCTTTTTTTTTAAAGGTGTCAATATTTTTTGAGGTTATCATCCTCATGAAATTTATCTTTACATTCCTTTGCATGTCTCTACTGTAGCATTTTACACTTATAATCAATTAATATCAAACGGAACTTAAAATCATTAAATCATTAGAAAACAGAACGGCCTAGGCAAATGTATTTTCATCTAACTCAGAACACTGGCTCAGGCATCTTCATGGCCCTCTCCCATCACAAACCAACTGGAATGGAAGAATGAAAATAAAAATCAGAGAAAAACCAGTATCAGCATAAATTTAAGTAGAGAGTTGATAATGATACCAAAACCCCCAAGAAATGCTTGTCAACTATGGTACAGATAACACTGAATTGTCGATGGCTGCCGAGAGCAGACTTACTACTTTCATTACTTACACAGCCACAACATTAGACTGCCTACGTACCACCTGACAAGAAAACGGCTAAACATGAGCAATAAAGGCTACGTGCCAGCACCGCCCCTCCTTCCTGCCGTGAGAGGGGCGGGAAGGGGCAGAGGCCGGTGGGCCTCGGGTGTGCGGGCCGCTGTGTGCAAGTCCGCTCACTGTGGAGGCTACGGCACAGCTCGGGGGAGGGAAAAGCAGTCGCCCAGAAAGAGAGCAGGTGCCCGCCCTGGCATAACTCTCACTGCGACAACCAGAGCGGTGCTGCGTGCCCTTCCCCTGCGGCTGGCCCCCCGCTGCCCTTGCTGGCAGGGCGGTGTCTTTCCAGCTCAGCAGGACGCAGCCCAGAGAAGAGGCTGGGCAGACACACCACATGCTGAGAGCAGAGACAGACCGCACTAAAAGCCAGATGTGGAAAGTAAGACACTGGCACATGCGCTTTCAAAACCTTGAAAATACCTTGTAGAGAAAACACTGGCCTGCTGGCAGCTTCAATCCTTCGGGCCACAGGAATGTTACATGGGTAACATAAACTGATACTTCCATCTCCCCGTTAAACTGCCAGGTGATGAAGAAAAGTTGCCCACACAGTCAGTCAGTGAGCAGCTTAGGTGCCAGCACTGCATCGAGTGTGGACAGGACAGTGACACGGACAGACAAATCACCCTGTGCTCGCAGAGCGGATACTTGTACTCTTCTGGGGACTTACTACTGCCTGGGACTGTCTTCTCCTCTCCCGGGAACAGACAAAGGTAAAGAGAGGTAAAGCAGGTCAATTTAAGACTTATGAGAAAGATTCCACAACATTAAAAAAACAAAAGGGGGCCCAAACCGGTTTGGCTCAGTGGATAGATTGTTGGCCTCTGGACTGAAAGGTTCCAGGTTCGATTCCGGTCAAGGGCATGTTCCTTGGTTGTGGGAACATTCCCAGTGGGGGGTGTGCAGGAGGCAGCTGATCGATGTTTCTCTCTCATCAATGTTTCTAGCTCTCTATCTCTCTCCCTTCCTCTCTGTAAAAAAAGCAATAAAATATATTTAATAATAAAAAACTGGAACATGAAAGAAAAAGAGGTTGTATCTATAATAATAAAAGTGTAATATGCTAATTAGACCGGATGTCCTTTCGGATGAAGCTATGGCCGTGAAGGCAGCACAGGTAATGAGTGTCTGCTGGTGGCCGGAGAGAAGCCAGGGTCCTCAGTGCCTGCTGGTGGCCAGGGGGAAGCCAGGGTCCTCAGTGCCTGCTGGTGGCCAGGGGGAAGCCTGTGTCCTGGGTGCCTGCCAGTGACCAGAGGGAAGCCAGGGTCCTCAGTGCCTGCTGGTGGCCAGGGGGAAGCCGGGGTCCTCGGTGCCTGCCAGTGACCAGAGGGAAGCCGGGGTCCTCAGTGCCTGCCAGTGACCAGAGGGAAGCCGGGGTCCTCAGTGCCTGCTGGTGGCCAGGGGGAAGCCGGGGTCCTCGGTGCCTGCTGGTGGCCAGAGAGAAGCCGGGGTCCTCAGTGCCTGCTGGTGACCAGAGGGAAGCCGGGGTCCTCAGTGCCTGCTGGTGGCCAGAGGGAAGCCGGGGTCCTCAGTGCCTGCTGGTGGCCAGAGGGAAGCCGGGGTCCCAGGTGCCAGAGGGAAGCCGGTGCTGGCAGCCGGGGGAAGGAAGGCCTACTCTTGTGTGAATTCTGTGCATCGGGCCTCTAGTATATTTATAACGAAGATGCACCACAGAACTAGACTCTGAGCTCCTCATTAAGAGTAAGACCCATGTGGCAGAGACTCACAGTTACCCCATTCTGCCCATCCTACTCACTGCATTCACCCCATTCTACCCAGTTGGAAGGGTACACTTGGTACATACCAGGGACTCAGTGAATAGCAGGTGAGTGAGTAGAAGTGGAAAAAAGACACCCCATAAAACAGATGAAGTGGGTCAAAAGAAGTGTACAGAAGCAAGCACTGCCACAGCAGAATGTTAAAAGTCATGAGAATAAAAAGTATGTGGCAATAAATAAAATGAGTGCTGTACATAACACATCTCAAGGATCCTTCAGAGTGAAGCAAAAAATTACAGTGAGAACAGCAGATGGAGAAACGTGGATGTGAGAGCTACATCAATTAGCTGCCTTCCATATGGGGATTGAACCCGCAGCCTGGTTATGTGCCCTGACGGGGGGCCAAACCCTCAACCTTCCAGTGCACTGGAGGACTTTCCAAGTGAGCCACCCAGTCAGGGCCAAAAGGAGGTAGTGTTTTATGGGTTTTATTTTATTGTTTTAGAGAGAGAGGAAGGGAGAGAAACATCGATGTGAGAGAGAAATTGTGACTGGTTGGTTGCTTCCCGTACACACTCAGATCAAGGATCTAACCCGCAACCTGGGCCTGTGTCCTGACCAGGAATTGAACCAGTGACCTTTCTGTGCACACCACCATGTCCAACCAAATAAGCCACACTGGCCAGGGTAAAAAAAGAGGTAGTTTTAATTATATTGATGAGAAACATGCCTATTTAAGGAAGAAAGCAAATAACCGAACAAAATGTATGTTACGACCCCATTTTTATAACACAAACACAACAGAACTATATATGCATTAATAGAATATAATTAATAGGATGAGAAATATGCTGGTATAATTAACCTTCCTTGGACCTTTAATATGTGCTAAGCTTGGCACTAAATTATTTACCTGCATTACCTCTATCATCTTCACAGCAATCCTAGAGCTAGCCTCTGTTTACAGAAGAAGAAGCCGAGGCTTGGGCACTGAAAACATGTGACCTCCTCACAGAGCGGTAAGTGGCAGACCAGATCCAGCCCTGCCAGTCTGACTCCAGAGGCGCTGCCATAGCACTAGCTACAACTCACACTGTGGCACCAAACGCTGAAGAACTGTAGGCAAAGAATTGGTAACTGCACAGCCTGGACGGGACTTTTTGTTATGTTTGTTCTGTCTTAAGAAAACACTACCTTAAAAAAAAAAAATTAAAGTCACCCAAAGAAGGTAAACATATTAACACAGAATACTTCAAAAAAATTTATACAAAATATTTACATTCTGAGCTTACATTTACTTAAAAAGCAAAACTACATGAATGAGTTGTATAAAAAAATTTCTAGAACACACCAAAATCATGAAAATGATTATTATAACCAGGTGGAGGGGAGCAATGGGGAGAAAAAAGAGGAACAAGTATAATAATCTGAACAATAAAGATTTATTAAAATACAAAAAAAGGAAAATGGTTATTATTTTGAGAGAATCAAACTCTTCTCACTTTTGCTTATCTGTACTTCCTTTTTTTCCCTAAGGTAAACAGATAACGTAATAACAATTCTACTTTCACATTTAATAAGCATATCATTATTTCAAAATATAAATTAAATTTCAAGAAATAATTCTACTCAATATTTTTATAGAAATGTGAGAAATCTCTTGTACAGTATCTGATAGCTGCAACATACTCAAAACTACGAAGCAATCTAAAAAATAAGGTTGAATCCTCTATTGCTGTTTCTTTTTTCTTTTAATAAAAAGCAACGCCCTGGGCCCCGGGGGGAAAATCCATACACTGATAGACTCGACATCAGTTCCATCAACCGCATAACCTATTGGTTCCTGTAAGCAATCTATTTTATTGTTCTGGTCTCAGAAATGTGTTGTAGCTTTTCTGCACAGATGTTATTTAGGAAAAGCTTTCTGCTTTTTATTGACCTATATTAAGTATAAATTCTGTTTGGTCACTGAAGCCTCTTATGATCCTCATCCAACATTTCTTTGCCCCAGTGTGGTCCTCGCAACAAAGTCCAAAAACACATTGTAAATAGCTCAGTTGGCAAGAGAAACTCAAGGGGGACATATTACTTCTTTATAAACTCAATCTTACTTCCTTTCAGAGAAGAAAAGTCTTTAAATGACATTAGCACCAGCACACATCTGGCCCAGATCCTGGCATCCGTGCCAAGGCAGCAGGCCACCGCTACCCGGCTGCCCTGCAAATGGCCACTATATGGCCCTCACCTATTCTAGTTAAGTTTCCTCAGTTTATCATAGCTATAAACAAAAAGAGGCCAAGAAAGAAAGACTAGTTCTATAAAAGAGAACATCGCTCAGTCCCAGACATTTCAGCCTCGGCTATCATAAGCAATAAACGAATTGCCCTTAAGAGTACAAAAGAAATCAACTGATAAAATAATCCCGCTGACTCCACGACATGTAAATTCAGGTAATAAACTAAATAGGGAGGGAAAGGGTCAAATAAAAGGGTAGAGGTCATGCGAAGGGTGCTGCCTCTTTAAATGGAATGAGCAGAAGGAAATGACTTTAATTCAATTAGCTCATCTAGAAACCTGGGGCATGGAATATGTGAAATGGTGCTGGAGGAATTTACTGCCTGGGACTTCTGTATCTGACCCCCTCCCCGGTGCATCCCGCCTTTGCTCAGCCCTGTGTGGTCCAGGTCCTGGGGCTGCTGTTCCCGCTGCCCAGCGGGAGGACTGCTCTGGCTCTCACTGGGCCAGTTCTCTCATCCAGCCAGACCAGTGGGCCGGGGCCGACACTGCCCACACAGCGCTTACTTCCCTTTCTCAAGGGGTGGTCCAGGACCACCTAGCTTCAGGTCTTCCGCAAGCTTGTCAAAATGCAGATCTCTGGGTCCTCCCCGGCCCACGGGATCTGAATCCCTGGGGACAGTGGCCCGAGAGCACCGTCTGCGCCCACGTGCTGTGCAGGCTCCTTTGCACGCCTACTCACGTGTGGGAACAGTAAGCCCATGGGCACCGCACAGTATAGCATGTACTACTAAAGAAGTAACGCAGTCACTGCTCTAGATGTTAGACACCTTGTTTTAAATATCAAACTCTACACCTGCCTACTTGGATATACAACAACATGAGGTATATAGAAGGAAAACCACTACAACAGCTAGTCTGAAGGTAAGATGTGGCCACACACACACACAAAAAAAATCCTAAACCAATTATCACACTTTCCTTTGTTCATAAAGAAATAAAAATAAGCTGAAACCAGTTTGGCTCAGTGGATAGAGCGTTGGTCTGCGGACTGAAAGGTCCTGGGTTCGATTCCGGTCAAGGGCATGTACATTGGCTGCGGGCACATCCCCAGTAGGGGGTGTGCAGGAGGCAGCTGGTTGATGTTTCTCTCTCATCGACGTTTCTAGCTCTCTATCTCTCTCCCTTCCTCTCTGTAAAATATCAATAAAATATATATATATTTTTAAAAAGAAATAAAAATAAGCATTGAGAATTAACCTTAAAAATTGATTTTATATTAATTATTTAAAGTAGCTCTTTTAAGACTAAAAAGAGGAAACATGGATAAATATTTCCTCGTTTGGCAGTCAATCAACACTGACTTCCCAACTGCCCAATAAAATAACTCTCCCGAGCAGGCATCTCAGACTCCAGCATCTAGAAGTGTGGACCACTTCCTTTGTGAAGTGTGTCCGTGACAAGTCACTTCCGTTTTCCTTCCTCTGGTCAGCTGTTTCCTCGAGGTCTCCTAACACTCTACCTAAATGGTAAAAGGGACGCACCCCAGGCCCTGTCCCTGGCCTTCTGCTTTGCTCCCTCTCCACACTGACCCTGGGCAACCTTATCACCACCGCGGCTTGCAGCCGACTCCATGCTGAAGACCTCTCCTTCTGGCCCAGGTTCTCCTGCGCTCCTGTCCTCCACAGCCAACTGCCCCGCCACCGACCCTCTTCCCCGGATATGCCGTCAACAACGCAAATTCCGTGTGTCCAAACTCCGCTCACCATTGCCCCAAACAGTTTCTTTCTTCAGGGTTCACAATCTTAAGAAACAGGACATAGCTCTTAACACAGTTATTTCTATGTGGTTTGCAAAAGTTAACTTAATACTCAGAACAACCCTCTGAAATAGGTGGTATTATTATCCCTACTTTATAAATGGGTAAACTGAGGCCTAGAGAGGTTATGGAACAGCTCAAGGCCTCTCAGGTAGTAAGAGCCAGGACTGGAATGCAGGGACCCTGGGACCCTGGCCCGGGGGCAGCACACAGTGTCTCTGCGGAGAACTGGGAAGATATGGGACAGAATGCTTGCTTCATCTAATGGTGGTCAAGGTCTTTGCAACTCCAGGTCCTAAACCTCCTCGGCACTCTACCGCATCTGCCGTTCTGTTAATTTTATTTCCTTCATATGTTTCTATATCTTTCTCTCTCCTTTTCTCCTTCCCCACCACAGCCTTAGGTCAGCCCAAGTCATTTCTCATTTGGCTACCAATGATTTATTTACCATCATTCTGGAGTCTCAACAGTCAATGCTCTTTAGCTGGGGGCAGAAAACTCCTTCTATAAAGAGCCAGAGGGAAAATACTCAGGCTTTCCAAGCCATAAATTTTCTCTGTAATTACTCAATTCCGCCAACATAGCATGATAACAGGATAGAACAAATTGGCATGGCCTTGTTCCAATAAAACTTACTTCACAAAAACAGGCAATCCTTTCTCAATAGTACTGCCCCTGCAGTCTTAATCCGTCCTACTCCTTATACTGAAAGACATTCCATGTGGTCCCCACACCTCAGAGAATATAATAAAAATATTAAAGCATTAAAAAAAAGAACCACCCACAGTGAATGCTTTTATAACCATAGAGCAGTAAAAATATTTCTAAGCATAATAAAACAAAACAAAACAAAAAAAAGAACTAACAAATTTAAAAAATCTCAGCAGGGCAAAATAAAACAGTGAAATATCACAAGTAAAATAAAGGAAAAGAAAATGTTTTAAAAATTAATGCACATGATGGGCAAAATGCTAAGAGAGCTCTAAAAACATCAATAAGAAATGACCCAGGGTATGAGGTAAATAAAAGAAGGAAACATAGAAATGGCCAATGGAGAAAAATATGCTAAATCCCATCAAAACTTAGAAAATAAAAAAGAACACACAAAAATATTTTCAGTTTTCAAATAGGCAACACTGGTAAAGACAGCTAATTCACAAGCACCGAGTACAGAAGAAATCAGATTCCCACATGCCATTGGAGGGAATCCTATCTAATAAGAGGGAATATGCTAATTGATCATCACGCCCTCACAAAAATGGTGGTACCCACAGCCAATAAGGAGGGGATATGCTAACGGACTGCCACTCCCTCAAAGATGATGCCCACAGCCACAAGATGGCGGTGCCCAGTCCTCAGCCCTGCCAGGGTGGCATAAGTGCGGCACGGTCAGGCCCGTCCCACGCGAGTCCCGGAGAAGCAAAGAATACTGGCTTTGCTGATAGAAATGGGACACGAGAGACTGAATCTGCAGATTGGTGCACACCCAGAAGCTCCTGCTCATGGCAGAGCTCACTTCCGGCGCCCAGACAGAGAGGCCTTGTTTTCTGGGTAACATCCTAGAATCATGCCTTATCTAGTCCTTCTTCACATGTCAACATACACTCACACCAGCAGAGCAAATGACAAGGTAACGCTCTAGCAATGTGGTGACTCCTTGCTCAGCACTGGAAAGCACTGAGACAATGCCAAAGACACCACCTGACTCAGCCTCCCCGCTGCAGAGCTGCAGGCTGTATGTTTTACTAGATTCTCTGTCAAGTTCCCCGTGTCCAAGTGTCATCCTCCGAGAAAGGTTCTTTAAGTGAACTTGGTCATGAGGAACAAGATGTATCTGGTTTGTCTCCTTTCCCCCTGGATTTCAGAAGACAAACAAACAAACAAACAAACAAAACAAACAGAAATCACTTCTCTGTCCCTCTCTATTCTCCACTCCCAAAGCCTCTCTGCCTCATCGGCTCACTTGCCGATTTTGACTCAACAATATCATTTACCACTTTCTGTCCTCAGAGTACCAAATACAATCTATCGTTTACCCATTTCTTCTCCTTCTTCTCATCCAGAAGAAATGGAGACCAGGTCTTCCGTCTGCAGGATGCCCCAGGACATATAGTGAGAACAGCATGAGCCCAGAATAAGCTACCTCTAAGTTTAGCTATGAGATGGGATGATAATAACAAAGCTTCGCCTGACTTGTAGGGTGGTTGTAGTAACCAAATGACATTATTATGAAATAACACCTAAACGCATGCAATTATTTTGGTGCAGTTTGCCACAATTAGGTAAAAAGTCTGGTTCTAAACCTCCTTTCAGAAAAGCACTCACAAGCCCTTCATACCTGGGACAATCCCAGAGGTCCCACAAGAGGCAAACATCAGTGAGTGGGGGTCCCAGTGGCCACCGTGGCTCCACTGCACACCACGCACAGCAGGTGTGACCTCAGACAGACAGACGCATTATCTCTCTGCAGCTTTAAAGGACAGCAGATGCAAAACACAAAAGTCAGAAATAAGCAGGGTAAGTATTCCACTTTAAGTGTAAATAAATGAGGATGTTCTGGTACATGTTCAATACAATACCATTTATAATTCTGAGTAAATAGAATTCAGAATATTTGACTTCAGATCTTAATTAGAGAGAAAACATAGAGAGAATCTGCAGTTTCAAAATATTCCTTTTGGAGCAGTAAATAAGATCAGCTTTCTGTTTAACTAAAAATAAGGTTTCAAGGAAGACTTTAATCATACCAGAAAGACAAAGTACCTGTGAGTTTGATTTTGGACAGTCGAGCCAAAATTCCAGGCAAATCGTCCACCTGCAGCTTCATCTCTTTCCACTGCTTTTCATCTTTTGTCTCTTTTCCCGCGTCCACTGAGCCCTCAATTATTGAGGCAGGTTCTAGTTCTATCAGTTTGGTTTCATTAGGCTTTCTGGGCAAAGACAGGGTGGAGGGTGCAAAAGGCTTCATCTCATATACTTGCGCTTTGGCTCGACTTGAAGACGATTTCTCAAGGAAAGGCGAGGCCACTGGCTCTGACTTCGGCTTTATCTGCTGGCGGAGGCTTCTGTTCAGCTGTGTGACGTACTGGATTTAAAAAGAACATGTCACTATACCAAGCCAAAATGCTCTGAAACGGTTGTTTAGTTATACCTTCTATCGGTCCGACTTTTATGGTACTTAAAAGATTTTCCTCTCACTTTTTAAACACAGGCACAGGCACTAATATTAAAGTGCTTGTTAATGGAAGTCACTAGACTAAGACCTAAGGAGAACACAATTCATTCCTCTGCTATAGTTTTCTAATTTCTAGAAATTCCTAGGAATTTAAGTTCCTTGAAATAAGGTATTTTTATTTCTTGTTCATCTCTTCCAGAATGTCCCCTAATGTAGTGCCAGAAGCTGGTGGTTTAACATTCAAGTACAATGAAAACTTGGTTTTCTATAACCAAGAGCCCAGACACCTGCTGAGTGCCATGTTCCCAGGCAGACAGCGCAGCAGGGCTCGGCGAACGTGCGTATCCCAGGCCTCCGTGACCACAGCAGTGCGTGTGAGGACAGGACGTGGGCTTTAGAGCTAGACCCTCTCCATCACTTACTTGCAAAAAGTTATTACTATGAGCATTCGTGAGGCACTTCATAGTTGCATACAGTGCATATTGTTTACCATTATGTAGTTTACATAAAATACATAACATACATATTTCATTTAAGCTTTGCAACAGTTGAAGAAGATGGATCATTATTAGTATCTTTCTTTAATTTGCAGAGGAGGAAATTAAGGCTGAGAAACAAACTGACAGAGCCAAGAGTCAATAGCCAGTTAGTTGCAGGTGACCCTGGACATGGAACCACTAACCTGATAACTAGTTAAGAGACTTTTCTATTACACATACTAGACTTAGGAATTACAAACTCATGAATGAATCCAAAGTTCTGTTTACATAAAAATGGCATAATATATATTTGAGTTTCTCTTCTAAATATCCATTATTCTTAAACTCCCCAACTTAAAAAGTCTGAACATTACTGAAAATTTAAATCTCTTACCAAATAGTAAGTTTTAAAGACTTTAAATTTTAAGTTAAAAAAAGATGAGAGAAATTTCAAAGAGGATTTTTAGATTATGAATTTGCTATTATTTCATGCTTACATATCAAAAGTTTTTTTTAAGCTAAGATTTCTCCATTCTATGAAACTTCCTATTTGAGAAAATGTCAAATGCCCTCATTGGTAATTTAGAGCAAATTACTATGTGGCCCCTAATATCATGAACCCGACCTTGACACAGGCCTACAAGAGGACTGAGATATATTATCAATGTCCACTACAAAATGCTGAGCAAACTACTAAAAACTCCATTTGTTCGATTCAGACACACATGTGTTTAAGAGGCTTTTTGAATCACTGCTAATGTAAAAAAACAGGAGGGCCACTGTTAGGGCAGTTATTTCTGTATTACTGGTGTAGTCACAGAATTTTAAAGAATTTATAAAGAAGTATTATAACAGTGCAGCCTTCTCTGATTTTAACCTAGTAAAACAATGCAAGACATTTTCAATCTTTCTACAAACTTAATCAGTAAGTGAAAAATCATACTTTTAAGCTCAAACACCAAAATTATCCTGGTTTCAGTTAAGAATAATCAAAGCAAGGGACTTAAATTCTGAATAAACTGAAGAGGACACTAAAAGTCCTTTTTAAACAGTACTTCTTACTATTCCTTTTGCAACGCAAATTTCTGAAATTCCCCCAAACGAAAGAGGAAAGGCAGAAGCACAGAGCGAGGACGCACTCCGAACGCACCATGCGCCTGAGGAAGGCGAAGTGCTGAAAGGTGACCCACTGCTGGCCGGCGGCGTTCCGAACGAGATGCATAAACCTGTGCGGGCATCTCTGCGCAGCTCTGCTCTCCAGAAACCAGACACGCCCTCCGGCCCCGCCTGTAACAGAGCACAGGGAGAAAGCTGTTAGAGTGTAATGCCTCTCGCCAGCGAGGCCTGTGCCTACCAGGCCCAATGCCTGAACCACGGCAAGCAGTGCATAGGAGATGGGTTATAAATTTGAAATGATCTAGTCCGGATTTGTAAATAAACACAGCTGATGAGCCTTAGTGATAAATCTGCAAAATTCTTCCCAGGCTAGGGAATCTTCCAGTTCAGGATCATTTTGCTTTTGTTATATTAAATGCCAAAATGACCACACTATAGATATTTTGAAGAAGAAAATATAAAACAATCAGTTCAATCACTTCTTAAAAGTATAAAATGAGAAGCACAGCTTTTCTCAACAAAGAACTGCAAACTGGAAGACACATGGCAGGTCACTACTCTGGCCACGGCGGGCCTGCCACGTAAAGGGTGAGGAAACAGTTCTCAACAAAGTAAGAGCTTATCAATCTTGTTGGGAAGAAACTATTTTCGTGGTATAGGCCTTTGGCTTTTAGTCATTCTTTTAAACCTTCTTTCAAAAGCAACAAATGCAACGCTCCCGTACAAGGTCTCTCTTAGGCAAGCCTTCCACAGTGTGATGGCCCGACCCCCTTCCTGAGTGCCCGCTCCAGTGGCTTCCATGACACCAAAGGCTCCTGCCTTCTCTGCTCTGCTCATCACTTCTGTTTCCTATCGTGTCTCCTCTGGCTGCGCCTGTCACATTAATCCCTGAGCCATTGCAATTACAGGCAAAATTTAAATCTTCAACACATTTCTAGAGTCATTAAGCCTACTTCCGACTGCTCTCTTAGAATCATGGGGGGTTGCAATATGCTCTAAGAACACGTTATCCTCAGCCATGTCTCTCCTCGGTCCCTATGGAGGAGAAAGCCATTTCCTCAGGAACAGCTTGAATTCTTCCTTCATCATTTAATAACCATCAAGTCCAGGCAACTATGGAAGAAATGTCAAGTCTGTCTACTTCTTCCCATTCCTATTTTCCATCCACTCCCGTATTCTTACATTTGGACTACTGTAATAGTTGTAGGATTCCAGACAGTCACCTCTACTTCAGCAATTTCCTTCCCTGGCCAACTTAAGTTCCACAGAGCAAATGGTTTCTTCCTGAAGCACACATACATAAGGACCCACCCACACGTGTAAATGTATACCTCACCGCAGCCACGCCCTCTCACCATCGCACTCCACGCTGGTTCACCTCTCTGCCCTTCGCCTGCTTACAGCGTCCTGCCTCACCCGTCAAATTTTCAGTCTCTTCCAACTATTCTATTACTTTATACTTTTTACAGCACTTTCTAGTACAGATTGCTTCCACTGCGTTCTTTAGTTCCTTGAGACTTACTTTTGCTGTAACACAGCAGAGTGCTTTCTATGTAATAATGAAACAATACTTGATGACTGCATCAGCCCCGATGCTTACAGGGACTGGAGCAAGAACTATCGCTGCCCTTTGGAATGCATGGCAATTATCTCAGACAGGAGATAAGTCACTTCTTCACTGAAATCAGATTCTCAACCTGTGAATTATAAAATGCTTATTTTCCACATAGGTGAATGTGTTTGTGTGTGTGTGTGTGTGTGTGTGTGTGTGAGAGAGAGAGAGAGTGTGTGTAGATAGCAGTGTTTATTTTTTTTTTTGGGGGGGGGGGTCTTAAAACCAATCCTTTAATATTTCAGTTTTATTTATAATTTAATGGTGCATATTTTCCTTCTTGGCCATAACATTGTTCTTTAAGGTAACAGGACCCCAATATTAAATAACTGTATAGAACACATTAAGGTTTTATTGTATGGGCCTTACATTTCAAATTCAGTTTTTAGATTTCTGTTCAGAGAGAAATGCGTGTTGCTGGGAGGAAAAGAATCACCTGGAAAACTCTCTCATGAACAGGTAGATGAGAGTGAGATTTTACAGAATGGCAGTAGGGGAAAAAAAAAATCCACATCTAGGAAACTGCACTTTTAAATGTTGAAAATACTTCATTTAGTCAAAACATGTTACATTTGTATGAAGTGGTGCCTAGAATGTCAAAGACATCTCAGCCCTTTGTAAACAAACTTTGGTTAAAAGCTACACAGGAGACAATAGATACATTACAATAGATACATTAAAAATTGGGAAATATGTGGCCATATCCACTATTCACCATCAACAATGAGACATGATTGTAGGGGTTTTACATTAGGTGAGTAGACAGGTAACTGAAGGTCATGAATTTCCTTTTTAATGACTATAAAATACTTTAATGTTTAATAGTAAATCAGACATGGCCAGTAGATACCTAATATGGTCCTAGATGCCCTCTCTGTATCCCTTCACCATGCTGCTTCCACAGCGAGCTCTCCTGGTGGGTATCCCAGGCCTTGGTTTGGTAATTGTTGACTGTAATGGGGCTCATGTATTCTGCTTTTGGATGTGACTGAAGTTTCCCTTAATGGAAAGTGTTTTGTTTTTTAAAGCCTGTGATTCTTTTTAAATTACTTCTACCATCCTTGACTGAGTGTTCTTTGATCCTGACTATAGACACACATAGTAGACACGGGGTAGGCGCCTCGGAAAAGGTGACATCTGAGCTAAGACCTCGCCAAGGGCCAAGAAGGCGCCCTCCACCTTCTACATGAAGTTGGTACAGGTTTTTCAAGCGGGAGGACGGCAGCGGGGACCACGCTGAACGGCGCCAAGCTAAGAGTCACGCTGCGGCCCGCTGCCCGCAGCTGTCATCACCGTGTTCGTGGGATCAGAGTGGGTCACACAGCTCTTTTTGGCCATTATACTCACAGCTCCGGAGGCTGTATGTTAGTTCCTTCTTGCCCACGCTAGAAGACGATCCAGCTACGAGGCAGGCGGACCACATGTACACGAAGCCCACTTCCTGGCCCCGGGGAATTCTGAGCCGCCTAGAGAACACCGGCAGTACAGAACTGACAGGCAGGAAGCCAGCCAGTCTGAGGGATCTGAACTGGACCCTCCATGCGGAGGTGATAATTCAAGCAACAAGAAAGGCTGAGTTCTCTGAGAATGCGTGTCTATAGTCAGGCTCAAAGAACACTCAGTCAAGGATGGTAGAAGTAATTAAAAAAGAATCACAGGCTTTAAAAAACAAAACACTTGTCATTATGGGAAGCCTCAGTCACATCCAAAAGCAGAATGCAATGAGCCCCGTTACAGTCAACGATTACCAAACCAAGGCCGATCTTGTTTCGCTTATACTCCCTCCCTCTTCCCTCCCTCTTCCCCACTTCTGGACTAAAGGGGACCTTTGAAACGATCTAATTAAATTGCTTCATTTTATAGATGAGCAACTTCAATTCCAGAAAAGTCAGATGGTTTGTTTGCTCTGAGATCACACAGACCAGAAAAGACCCATAAAATAACAATGCCACGAGGAAAAAGGAATGTCGGACTCACAGTGATGGATATTGGCAGGCGCTGGGATTTGAGGGAAAAGGAGACCTGGGATTCTGTCACCCCCCACATGGACCTGTGGCAACGCGTTCCTCACTTAGCCATTCGTTTCCCCCCCAAAATTCTCAGCTCCTCCCCAATGCCGCCACCAGGGCAAACTTCATTCATTCACAAGTAATTACAATGCACACCAGGAACCGTCCTGGGCCTGGAGTCAGAGGGGAACCAGAGAACGGTCCTGCCTGCACAGCGTTCCCATTCCAGCTGGAGGGACACGTGGTAAACCGGTACCTCAGTCACCAACTGCAGCCCGCCTAGCCGTCCTGGAGAAACAGGACAGAGAGAGCAGGGGGGCGGGAGCTTGGCTGGAGACGGGGTAGGCGCCTCGGAAAAGGTGACATCTGGGCTAAGACCTCGCCAAGGGCCAAGAAGGCGCCCTCCACCTTCAACATGAAGTTGTCACAGGTTTTTCAAGCGGGAGGACGGCAGCGGGGCCCGCGCTGAACGGCGCCAAGCTAAGAGTCACGCTGCGGCCCGCGGCCCGCGGCTGTCATCACCGTGTTCGTAATCCTCGCCGCACCACGACCCTCCACATGGCAGGAAGGCTGCGGGGCAGGGGCATGGCTCCCCCGTCCTGAGTGCCGGCGGCTAGGAACCGGGGTTCGAGAGCCAGGAGGCGGGGGAGCGCCAAGGCTCCGCTACGTCCTCCCTCCAGGCTCCACGAGGTCAAACCGGAGCAGAGCCAGCGGCGCGCGGGGCGGGACGAGGCGGGACGGGGCGCGGGCGGCCCCAGCCCCGGAGCCAGCCCAGACCCCGGCCCGCGGCCCCTCCGCCTCAGGCGGCTCCGAAGGTCACACCCCCGCCGCGCTCGGCCGGCCTCGCCAAGGGCTCCCAAGGTTGCAGCCAGCCGCGGCCGGGCGCAGGGCGCGCCCCGAACAAGGCCATTCCCCCGACGCCGAGCCCGAGGGCGGCGCGGTACCTGTCAGGAGGCGCGAGGACAGCGTGTGGGGGGAGGTGGCCATCGCGCACGAGTCCGGCCGCTCTCCGGGGGCCCCGCGTCCTCTTCCCTCACCGGCTGCTGGGCGCCGCCATCTTCCCTCCCCGCCCCGTACGAGGAAGGGCTTCCGGTGCGTCACTTCCGGAGGTGGGACGCGGAAGTAGAGGACCGTGCTGGCGGACCCGGGGAGCGGGGCCCGCGCGGACCGGAGGCCGGAGGGACTTTCTGGAAGCGCGGGGCCTGGCCGCGGACTGCTCGCGGGCGCTCCAAAGGCCCTTTGGGATTCTCCTTGTTGCGGGAATCGCCTAGAGGAAGCGGTGCTCGGGACGGAGCTTCCACCCTCCGGTCCGATCGCAGTTACAGCTTCCCTGTGTCGGCTGTCAAGTGGGAGGACCGACCCACGTGTGTGTTCCGGGCAGACCCCGGGAGGCGGCTGTCAGAGCATCTTAAAATGAAGCGGGTGCGCACAGCGGTTCGGTTTCGGGCCCTGGAGGGAGATCTGCATGGGAGTCCTGGCTCCACCCCCTGACCCGTGACCTGCCTGAGCTAATAGCTCAAGCCCTCTGAGCCTAATAGCTAGCTGTGCAACGAGGATAATAATATTTTATGTGTTGTAGATGGTTGAGAGAATGAAATCGGGGGCTGCCAGGTGCCTGCACATGTAAGACCTAGTAAAGTGTCACTTGTGCAGTGGCTACTGGGGTAGATGTCAGCAGCCCTCCCCTCTGTTCTCTTGTGTGGGTTCTACAACCAAAATACACGGAAGAGGAAATATGCAGCCTTTGAAAAAGAACAGGTAACTGGGATTTGTAAGGGCAATTTCTGTCTTCAAGGATAAAGCGGTAGTATTTTGGCTCACCTTGGTCAACAAAACACAAGGTTGCCCTGATTCCGTAGGAGCTTGCAGTGCGCCAGCAGCGGCGAGGGGCTTGCCAGGTGGGGAATGTGGTGGAGCTGGGGCAGGCAAGGCCTCAGAGATTTAAACTTGGCACTCCATCGAAGGAACAGTAATATTTTCTTACATGCAAAGAAAGGAGAAAACAGCCCTGACCGGTTTGGCTCAGTGGACAGATTGTCGGCCTGCCGACTAAAGGGTCCCAGGTTCGATTCCAGTCAAGGGCATGTACCTTGGTTGTGGGCACATCCCCAGTAGGGAGTGTGCAGGAGGCAGCTGATCTATGTTTCTCTCTCATCAATGTTTCTAGCTCTCTATCCTTCTCCCTTCCTCTCTGTAAAAAATCAATAAAATATATATTTTTTTAAAAAAGAAGAAGGGAGAAAACACACCATGGAGAGAAAGAAAGCATTAAATGCTGTGTTAAAAGTTTTGTACCTCCTTATAATGTCCCAGGTGTTTTTGTGAACATGTGACGTTTACATCTGCAGCAGACACTGTCCTCTTTGAGAATAACGTGTGAAGGCTCGAAGAGGTTTAAGTGATCCATCCACAATTACCTCGCTGCCGAGTTCCGTATCTGTGACAGTGCTGCTTCACCATGCCATTCACCCCAGGTCTGGAAGGGTCACAGCTTCTGTGATTTATAAAGCACAGTCGTTCAGTCTTGGCTGCCTGTCACAATCATGTATAGAACATTAAGAATTGCAGATGTCTGAGCCACCTCCAGACCTGTTAAATCAGAAGGTGTGGAACGGATGGAAGGAGCTTGTACTTTTCTTTTTAAAGCACCACAAGTATTTGGGCACATAACTGAGACTTACCGGAGTTCAGATTTATTTATTTTTATTAAGTTGACAACACAGTTATGTCTAAAATGTTGATTAACATGAATATTTTATTTCATGTACTCAGAAATCATGAATTCCCAAATTCTGTAGTCTTAGGATAGACAAGGGGTTTAATAGACATTGTCCCTCCTTGGCCAACGTATTTTTCCTTCATTTAAAATCTTTTCTAAATCCAGGGCCACGGTCTGATTAAGTACACAAATGAATTCATGGGTTACTACTTATTGAGAGGAACCAGAGTAAGTGTTTTATGGGAGACATGCCTAAAAGACGAGTGCCTTCTGGCCTGATTGGCCAGAAAATAAATGTATTCATCTGTGTAATATTTGTAGTTAGCCTATGCCAATAGTACCAGAGCATACTCTCCTGGAAAGTAATCCCTGAAGATACTTCTGGGAAGAAGAGGGGTCATGGTCACATGCATTGCTGTGACCACATGTTTCTGCAGGGCGGCTGCGGACACGGGGAAGGCAGTGATTCCCGGGCCAGGCACAGCCCTCACTGTGACCTAGACTTGTTGCTGTTCTGAGGACCGCGGAAACTTGGGAAATCCTAGTCTTACACAGGTGTGCATGCACACACACAAACACACACATGAACACACAATTTTGGAGATTGGAGTATATTTGTAAGGACAATTTTTATTCTAAGGTGAATCAGATTTCCTGGTTTCAAACTATCTCGCTTCATTCAACTAACTTTTCCTGGACAAGTTCCCTTAGAAAATTTCTTATACAAGCTCTGCCTCATAATAGGGCTTGATGTCCATAAACTTGAACTTCTCGGTTCATAAAGGTTTAGAAACTGAGGCCCAGACAGGGAGGTAATATACTCTCAGTGATAAAACTGCCTCTGGACATCCAAGCCAGCGTCCTTTCCATCTCATTGTCTTTATTGTCCCTCATTCTACCCGTAATGTTTTCACAGTGAAATGTAGGTCTCACAATTACACATCTTAACTTGGGATGTTTGGATATGTACATTTTCAAGTAAAATGTATTGTGTAGGTTATGTTTTTAATTATCTGTTTATTTTGTTAGTATTGCTATGAGAGAGATACATTATAAAGAATTAAAAACATTTTTAGCTGACAGCTAAATATTTTTAAAATAATATTTTTAATTATAATTATTGAAGGTTGAGTTGTAGCATTTAATTTTATGTTAATGTCATTAACTACAATTATCACTTGCGTATATATTTTATTTTATTTTTTGGTTAATCCTCTGAGGTTATTTTTTTCATTTACTTTAAAAAAATTTATTTTATTTATAGAGAGTGGAAGGGAGGGGGAGAGACAGAGAAAAACATTAATGTGAGAGAGACTGATTGGTTGCTTCCTGCACATACCCTCCATGACCGGGGCCCAGGATGGAGCCTACAACCCAAGTCAGTGCCCTTGACCAGAATGGAACCCAGGACCCTTCTGTCCATGGGCCAAAACTCTATCCACTGAGCCAAACCAGCTAGTCTGCTTATGTATTTTTAAACATGATTCTAAATAATATAAAGCTTTGTATCTTACCTTTTAAAAATTGGTGTTACAAACTTTGCCTGATAATGGCTCCTCTTATTTTCCTTTCATGTCTCAGCGGTTATTTAAAGGCCAAGCTGATCTTGAATCCAACTTTGTTCTGTAGTGGGTTTGTGGCAAAATTTGAAATAAAACTTCTTCTTGAGAGTCTTTCTACGTGTACTGAGTTTTATACCATATGACAGGACTTCTGAGTAGATGCTAACTCTTTCAAAGTCCAGAATAAAGACTACATTCCGAGCCCCCCTTGCAACTTGGTGTGACTTTGTGACTAATTCTGATCAATGGGATGGAAGCAGAAGTGATGTGTTTAACTTCTAAGTTTCCTTAACAGTAGAGAGCAAGTCTCCTTGCTTGATATGGAACTGCCTTACTAACCCTGGGCTGATGACATGGGGGGAAATAAAATTCTCACTTGTTAACACACTGTTCCTTTAGGTTTTCTGCACTAATATGCCTGGCTCATGGTCAGCTCAAAAAATGGTAGCTCTCGCCATTAAATGATTCCCTATATGCTTCAAAAAGCAAAAATAAAATGTGAGTAGTTTGTAAGAATTATTTTGAGAGGGAAAATTTGGGACTGTGCTATTTAAAAATGTGTATTTTTAAAAAATATGTTTTGTTGATTTTTCACAGAGAGGAAGAAAGAGGGATAGAGAGTTAGAAAGATCCATGAGAGAGAATCATTAATCAGCTGCATCTTGCACACCCCCACTGGGGATGTGCCCGCAACCAAGGTACATGCCCTTGACTGGAATCGAACCTGGGACTCTTCAGTCCACAGGCCGACGCTCTATCCGCTGAGCCAAACTGGTTTCGGCTAAAAATTTTTTTTTTTTTTTTTTAATAAAACAGCTTGATGAAGCTTATGGAACTCAGAATCTAGAAAAAGAGAAGTTTTTCTTTTAAAAAAAAATCAGGATTTGTGTATATATATATAGGAATGAGGGCACGTGAGTTTACACCGCAGGCCCAATTTGTTAGACACAGACTTGTGACGTGGAGATTGCTGCTAACGGTCATCGGCTTCCCTCACTGGGGGTCCCCACACTCCTTTCTCAGCAGTAGCTTTTGCTGCAGAGTTGACTTTGCATAACATTCTTCAGGATGAGGGTACCCCATCCTCAAAAAAGAGAGCTACCCAACTATTATGGGCATGTTACAAAGAGTCAAGCTTTTGGAGAGAGGTCAAAGGGATTAAAATATTGGGTTTTGATTTCACATCTCTTTAGTTTCAGTCTTTTGAGACTCCTGGCCTTTAGATTTTCCTCCCTTGAAATATATTCCTCACCCCTACCCATCACTTTGTTGTTGTTTTTGATCCTCACCCCAGGATATGTTTTTATTGGTTTTGGAGAGAGAAATATTGATCTGTTGCCTCCTGTATGGTCCTGGACTAAGGATCAAACCCGCAACCTTTCAGTGTACAGGACGATGCTCAAAAAAACTTAATCACCCAGCCAGGGCCCCACCCACGGCTTTTAATGATTCTTCCCCCGGTGCCATGATTTTGGGAGTGGGTGGTGATAAGTTAGGTCTGGATATGCTTCTTGCTTGAGAGAGGTCCCCTGCTTTGAAAGGGGGCCCTGGGAAAACGTGATACTCGGCTCCTTCTAGGCAGATGAGATCTGCCCTTCTGGTCCTTTCGGGGCGTGGCGAAGGTACCCTCTGCTACACTAGGCAGTGTAGGGGTAGGGAAGCATAGAGTTTATTTCATACAGACTGTGCCTTTGGCTGTCTGTCTTCATGACAATGCTACTGAGTCCAGTCCAATCAGAAGACAGAAATCACACCAATTACCTAAACAGAATATTTATTTAGTTTTTTGAACGGAATTTAACAAAGATTAGCACATATAAAGTTGTTACCCAAATAATTGGAAGGCTAAAAGGAAAACTGGTGTCACAGTTGTAAAACTACAGGAAGCAGCCACCACTTCCACAGCTGGCAGACCGAAAACGAAGTCGGGAGTATTATAGTTGAGAAACAGAGGAGCAGGGGCATGTGCCGCTGGTGCTGTGGTCTGTGAGGGAGGCCTGGCCAAGCTGGTTCTCTGTGATTTAGAAAACTGTCCCCTGGGCTCAGCTACAGCTGCCGGAGTGAAGAAGCACTGGGCTGAGCTGCACGGGCTCTGCAAGCAGACAGGAAGCAGGTGGGAGGGGGCAGCTCCTACTCCATGTGCCAGTCTTGCACCATTGCTGCCCCTTACCTGCAGAGCCAAACAGTGAGCTTCCGGGAGTGTGGTCTGCAGACCGGAAGCTTCAGCACCACTAGACGCAATAGATGGGTGGCTTTGGAGCCAGAGCAGGTAACCCCTGGTTCTTATCTGAATCGATGTCTCACTGAGTGCACAGATTCAAGTTTACAAATCAGCCTCCTCTGAGCTTGAATAGCTTACATCCGAGCATGGGATCTTGTATGTGTTCTAAGGTGACCACTAACAACAGGATAGGATCCTAGTCCAAGGTCACTCCAATGAGACATTGCGCCTCAGCTGTGACCTGCCACAGGTTCCACCCCAGGGCTCGCTCCTGTCCATGGCGTGGGGTGCCAACAGGGAGAATGCAGTCCAGGGATGTGAAGCCAGCCAGTCCCGGAGCTGAATCATTGCTCTGCGTCAGAGGAATCTGGTTCACATGTGCCTGACTCGCTCCCGGAGTGCTTTTCCAGCTTGGGGTGGCCACCTCACTCCATTTTGCCTGCAGAGCTAGGAGGAGAAACCTGCTGGCAAGGCTTCTGGGGGTAATTCGTGTACTGCTTGGACAGCAGGCATGCTTTCCCCGTTTATTCTCAGAAGCAGGGCTGAGAGTGTAATTTCGGACACTGAGGCAGCCACTTTGAACTCTAACGTGACAAGCGTGAGGACAGCAAGTGCGCCGAGACGGCACCATGGTAATCGGAGCTGGTCCTGATGAAATGGCTGAGCCACCGCCCAGGTCCGGGACATGTGCCTGCAGACTTACTGCCACAAGCATGTAGTTATGCTCAGGCTGCCGTACGGCTTACTGGTCACTGCTTCCTGGCCACGCATCCCTCGGGACAGGATTGCCGAGCAGCCTGGCCTCGAGCTCGCTGAAGGCAGAGGACATGGGGCACAACTGCAGTCATGTCAGATAGCTAGGGAGCTTGTCCTGTCTCACAAAAGTAAAGGAAATCTGAATATGGTTATTTAAGCCATTGTGTTTCCAATACTATAGGGTACACAATGGCTTAAGTAACACGGAAATGAAAGAAGAATTCTGTGCAGATTCATTTCCTGTCTGTTCCTTTCTTCTTCACTGTGCCCAGCTCCCTTGATGATGTCAAAATGCCCCGCTTTCCCACATCCCTTTCCTGGCTCCCTCCTCAGCATCTTAGAGCCTAGTGAAGAATATGGTGAAGGAAATCATAACCCCAAACTATCCTTAAACACACAATTTATATTTAGCTTCTAGGAACTCTTAAAAACGGGTCTTAACCTATTCTGGTAAATGACCCATCAATATTATCGAAATAGAGAATTCCAAAATACAAGAAGACTTACTAAAGGCGAGTTAATAAGAGAATTCCAGAAAAGTTACTGTCCAAACCAGCCTTAGGCAAACTACGGCCCGCGGGCCGGATCCGGCCCATTCGGCTGTTCTATCCGGCCCATGGAGGCGAAAGAGCAGAGGGTTCTCTTGCTCTCCCCTCCGCTCCTTCACCAGCAGCCCAAGACGAGAGTGCCAGCATGGTCAGGTTGCTTTTGTTCCGGCCCTCCGGTCCAGTTTAAGAACCCATTGTGGCCCTCGAGTCAAAAAGTTTGCCCACCCCTGGTCCAAACCATAAGGTGCTGGGAAAGCATGGGCTTCGCACCCTTTTTAACGCTCGGGACTAGCTCTCATCGGTGGCTGTTCTTGCTCTCTGCCTTTGTGTCTTTAAGACAATAGCAGAAAGTGAAGATGTTGATTTCTTCTTTTTATAAATGCCAATGCCTGTTTGCAAATATGCCATTTGTTTAGCACCAACGGTGTAGGAAATGCTGTGTCATGGCATCTTACTCACTTCTCACAACAACCCTGAGGCAAGCTATCCCCATTTTCAGATGAAGAATTGGAGGCCTTAAAAGGTTAAATAAATCTTTGCATCGGTAGAAAGTGAGTGCTCCAGCTAGAATGTAATCCTGTCTGATTCCAGAGCATGTGTTCTCAATCCTAGCACTGGACTGTCTCCCATATTTTATATATTATAGAGTCCTCATTATCTGGCATTTTTTCATACGAGTCTAGAGTTTCGCATTTCATCAAACTAGTAAAGTTATTGAAGTTGGGCCTCAAAAAAATTACTTGATTTTAGCTTTTCTGACTTGGGTTCAATTTCCTTTTGACCTCAGTTTCCATATTTGTAGAACAGGAATACCAATATCAATGTAATAGAACAGGTTTATGACGTAAATTATGTTGTACTTTCAATACTTAATGAGAGTTCATTTCTGGACACCTTCACATAGTACTCATTCCAGAGGCCTACCCAAGACTACTGAATCAAAGTATTTTGGGGTGGGCCTGGAATGTAGTTAAGAAACAATATTATTTTATAAAAATCACATAAGCTTTGCATAAAAATGTCAAGAGTACAGAAAAAGAAAGAAAGCATTTCCAGGAGAGAAGGCTACTCAAGGGAGGTGATGGTGGTAGAGACAATATTGATAACAACCATTCTCTTTATTAGATGTTCCCTACCTGCCAGAATGTACATATCATCTCATTTAATCACATTTAAACTTTCAACCTTATAACTAACACGTTCTTCGCATTATTTCAGGTAAACTAATTGAAGCTCAAGGTCTTTGAGACAACTGTATTAGTTTCCTAGGGCTGCCATAGCTAAAACCATAAACCAAGTGGCTTAAAACAACAAATGTGGATTGCCTCCCAGCGCCATGCTCCCTCAGAAACCTCTAGGGGGGAATCTTCCTTGCTTCTTCCAGCTTCCTATAGCCTCCTGGGCTTGTGGCAGCAAACTCCAACCCTGTCTCTGTCTTCACATGGCTTTCTTCTGGTCTCTGTCTTCACCTGGCATCCTGCGTGTGCGTGTCTGTGTCCACATTTCCCTGACATAAGCACATCAGTTCTATTGGGTTAGAGACCACCCTAATGGCCTCATCTTAATTTGATAACATCTGCAAAGATCCTATTTCTAACTCAGGTCACATTCACAGGTCCTGGGGTAAGGATGTCAACATATCTTTTTTTTTTCCTCTGGGGGAGGGAAAGGGGAAGATTCATCCCATAACACTATCCAAGGATACAATGGCTAGTAAAGTGTGGAATTAGATTTGAACTTAGGTGATGCCAGAATCTGGCCCCTTGGCCACCAACCACTACACATCCTCTCTCAGTGGACTGCACTTGGGGAAATTGCATCGCAGTGCCTTGAGAAAGGGGAAGGTGTAATACGTAAAACAAAAATCTTGAAAGAACCCATTAGAAACTTATTTATAAGAGCACAAAACTTTGGGTTGGTCTCAGACATTTCCACTGCAACAGTTAGATGCCAAATGACTCCACAGGGTTTTGAGGGGGAAAGTTATGAGCTAAGAACTTTATACCCAGCAATTTGTCTTTCAGTGGGCCAGGCAGGCATCCTTAGAAACATAAGGGCTCAGAAAAATATTCCACTTGTTGGAAATCTATTTGAAGATACATTCCAGTGGTTCGTACGGTTTAGGATTATATAGACCAGAAAAAAGTTCAAGAATAATTTTGAAACCAACATAGGAGTGCCAACTTTTAACTTTATAAAGGGATTTAAAACAGATCACACTACCATCTGTAGTGTACATATAATCACTTCAGAAAAGATAATATTTATGCCAAAAATATTAAAAGGACATAATCTGATAGCTGTTTAAATGGAATAGTTTAGTTTAAAAAAAAACAAAAAACACATTCGTGTTTAATATATTTCACCCCAGAATAGTGAAAAGCTTTTTCCACAGATAAGATCTCATCCGTGAATGGGTATCTGGCAACCAGGAACCGCCAGAGACACAAGGACGACATCAACTGAAAGTGACTGGCTAGCATTCGTGATTTATGCAACCGAGGGAAAAATATTATTTGAAACTGACTGTAATCATTTCCATTTTCTGGGGAAGGTTTCAGTGGGAAAATAAATCTCTGCATTGCTACTCCCTGCCACATGCGGGGGTTGGAGGAGGGGAGAGAGAAGATAGCTTGTTCCCTCCACCGACATCTGGGTTTCCATTCAGTCTTTTCCAAGTTCTCCTGAAAACATCCGTGAAAGGACCGCTCGTTTAAAAGGATGTTTGCACATGCCATTAATTCCCCCTCTCAAATTCTCTCTGAGAAGAACGCCTGCGTTTGAAACCGAGGGTAGCACCCATTTGGCTGTCATTCCTAAACATTTCTGCAAATTCGAGTTTAGGTGAGGCCAGACTGAGCAAAGCACCCATCCATCCAGGATTCATGGCGTATAAAGGATGAGACTCTTGTAGGGAGGAAGAGAGGGGCCAGTAAGTCAGCAAAATTCAATCAATACTTCCCTCCTCCAACCTGGGGCGAGAGGGGCTGGGCGCCAGGACAAACAGAGCCCGGGAGGGAACGTCTCAGGTACAGACACAGGGGCCGCTTGAAGCGTTCCATCACATTCAGACTTGGAAGGAGTTCCCAGGCGAAGGAAGGAACGCGGGGCAGCTGCGAAGCTGGCTCCCAGCTGAGGAAGTGGTTCCAGCGGGAAGCGCTGCCTTGGAGCCCTGCCCCGAGCCTGGCTGAGTGTGAGCTGGAACCACAGCCAGAAATAGACGCTGCGAGGCGCAGCCGTGAAGTTCCTAGGCCCTATCTATCTATTCCCGTCCCCACCTATTGCTGGAAAGTAATAATAGGCTAAGCCAAACTGTGAGTTCCCCTGTCACAGGATCCACCAAGATGTCAACATGTAGACAGGAACTGAACAGGAAATTTGCAACCTTTACTGAGGGACTCTATTATGGCGATGAATAAATCCTCAAATCGACATGACATGACACACACACACACACACAAGGCTTACCCCTCGTTCACTGAAAGCTTGACGCGGGCTGTGTGACACTCAACACGGCCACCCTCCAAGCAGCAGCGGGCAGACCCAGGCTGCCTCCCTCCCGTGGCTCTCCATTCCAACACGTGGCCTCTGCAGTCACTGCCTTAGAGGGAGAGAGGTGTGAAGGACTAGCCTTACTCTTTTTAAAAAAAATATATTTTATTGATTTTTTACAGAGAGGAAGGGAGAGGAATAGAGAGTTAGAAACATTGATGAGAAAGAATCATCAATCAGCTGCCTCTTGCACACCCCCTACTGGGGATGTGCCCTCAACCAAGGTACATGCCCTTGACCGGAATCGAACCTGGGATCTTTCAGTCCACAGGCCGACGCTCTATCCATTGAGCCAAACCGGTTTCGGCTAGCCTTACTCTTAATTCCCTAATTAAGTGGCAAATGTCTGTTATATTTCCAGCCCATCAGTCAGAACCAATCAAATGGCACCGATATAACTGCGATGTGAAGGCATCTCTGAACTGCAGGTGAGCAGTGACATATACGAGTCCTACTCTACCACAGGAACATAAAAGAAGAAGAAGAAAATGAAAGATATTAGGAGAAGTATGTAATTATATTAATTCTAATTTAACCTATGGCTATAACATAATCCCAGCCACAGCACCTAATAAAACAATTCCAAAGTTTTTCAGGAATAATAAATGAACAAGAATACCCAAGATAAGTTTGAAAATAAAACAGAATAAGGTAGGTCTCTTTGCTAAGGTGTTAAATTGTACTGCAAAACTCCAACAGGTAAAATAACTTGGTGGTAGTTGCCCAAGAGCAGAGAATAAAATCACTGGAACAGGATAAAAGTCCAAGAACAGACCAAGGAAAATATAAGCATTTGGCCTATTTAGCTAAGGGTGGCATGCAAAATCAATATGGAAAAGAGTGCTTACATTAAAACAGCTGGGGCCACTGAATCTCACTTGGGAGGGGAAAAAATGTTATGTCTATACCTCACAATTTCCCAAAATTTATTTCAGGTGGATTAAACATTTTAAATGCATTAATAGAAGAAATCTAAGCTTGGGAAGGATAAACATAAGCATGTCTTAAATAATAGAATCCAGAAAAATGAAGATACATACATTTTAACCTAAAAATTTAGAACTTTTTTTGTGTCCAAAATAACTAACCAAGTTAAAAGACAACTGATCAAGTTAAAAGGCAACTAACCAAGTTAAAAGGCAATATAAGTGAGTAAGAAATTGTATCATATATGACAGACAAGGAAGTATCACCCTTAAAATATGAGATAAATAATAAATGTACAAAATTACAGGGACAGAATGAACTCAGTGCTGCTAGGGTGCAGAATGAGGAGGGCATAAATTTGTATACTCTCTCTAGAAGGCAGTTTATATTAAAAGCCTCAAAAAGTTCATATCTGTGCATTCTACTTCCAAGATTTTAACCTAAGGAAATAATAATAGATTTGTAAAAAAGAATTATCTGTTAGCTCATTAGAGCAAAATTTGAAAACAACCTCTTAAATGTCCAGTAACAATTCTTGGTAAATACAAAATGATATGTATTGAATAAATAAATTGCTTTATGTCCACATTGTAAATATTTTGTAAAGGTAAGGTTGTTTATAGTTATTAAGATGTTCATCGACTATGCTTGAATAAACAAAACCAGTTACCTATAGTATGCTCCTATTTTAATTTTGAAGAGTATTATATACATTAAAAATTCTACAATCAATGATCCAAAATGGTGGTGAATCTAGAGATGCAAAGTTGGTACAATATCTGCAAATTAATAAATGTGATAGATCACATAAACAAAATTAAGGATCATATAAATACATGCATAAAATCAGACAGCCATTTGGATAAAAGCTCTTAGCACAATGGAAATAGGGGGGGCATACCTCAGTGTACTAAAGGCCACATATGACAAACCCACAGCAGACATCATATTCAATGGGCAAGAACTACAAGCATTTCCCTTACGATCTGGAACAAGACAAGGATATCAGCTTTGACTACTCTTTTTCAACATAGTGCTTGAAGACCTGTCACAGTGCTCTGACAAGAAGAGATAAAAGGCATCCAAATTGAAAAGGAAGAAGTAAACTATCATTATTTGCAGATGGCGTAATACTGTCTGTAGAAAACCCTAAAGATTCCACCAAAAATCTACTAGAACTGATAAATGAATTCAGTAAAGTAGGAGGAGACAAAATAAATATCCAGAAATTGATTGCATTTATTTATTTATTTTTTAAATATATTTTATTGATACTTTACAGAGAGGAAGGGAGAGAGATAGAGAGCTAGAAACGTCGATGAGAGAGAAACATCGACCAGCTGCCTCTTGCAAACCCCCTATTGGAGATGTGCCCGCAACCAATGTACATGCCCTTGACCGGAATCGAACCTGGGACCTTTCAGTCCACAGACCGACGCTCTATCCACTGAGCCAAACTGGCTTTGGCAGAAATTGATTGCATTTAAAAAATATTTTCATTGATTTCCAAGAGGAAGGGAAAGGATAAGAGAGAGAGAAATATCAATGATGAGAGGAAATCATTGGTTGGCTTCCTCCCGAACGCCCCCTACTGGGGATCAAGCCCACAATTTGGGCATATGCCCTTGACTGGAATCAAACCTGGGACCCTTGAGTCCACAGACCAATGTTCTATCCACTGAGCCAAACTAGCTAGGGTTTGATTGCATTTTTACACACCAATTATGAACTATCAGAAAGGGAAACTAAGGAAACAATCCCATTTACCATTGCATTAAAAAAAACAACAAACACAACACAACACTTAGGAATAAATATAACCAAGAATGTAAAAGACGTGTACTCAGAAAAATTATAAGAAACTGAAGAAATAAATTGAAGAAGATACAAGTAAGTGGAAGCATATACTGTGTTCATGGATAGAAATAATTACAATAATTAAAATGTCCATACTACCCAAAGCAATTTATAGATTCAATGCAATTCCCATCAAGGTTCTGCTAGTGTATTTCACAGAAATAGAACAAATATTCCAAAAATTTATATGGACTCTCAAAAGATACCAAATAGCCATAGCAATCTTGAGAAAGAAGAACAAAGTTGGAGGACTCATGCTACCTAATATCAAACAAGCCCATAGTAATCAAACAAGCCCATAATAATAAAAACATCATGGAACTAGCATAAAAAGAGACGTATAGATCAATAGAACAGAATAGAGAGCCCAGAATTAAACCCATGCCTTTATGGTCAACTAATATTTGAGAAAGGAGGCAAGAATATATAATGGTGTAAAGATATACCTCACAATTTCCCAACATTTATTTCAAATAGTGTTGAAAAATTAGACAGGTATGTACAAAAAATAAAAAATAAAACTAGACCACCTTTTTACACCATTAACAAGAATGAGCTTAAAATAGATTAAAGACTTAAATATTAAACTCAAAACCTTACAAATTCTAGAAGAAAATGTAGGTAGTAAAATCTTGAATAGCTATCTTTGCAATATTTTTCTTGATATATCTTCTCATGTAAGGAAAACAAAAGAAAAAATAAACAAATGGACTACATCAAACTAAAAAGTTTTTGCACAGAAAAGGAAACTATCAACAAAATGAAAAGACAACCCATTGAATGGGAGAACATATTTGTCAATTATATATGTGATAAAGGGTTAATATACAAAATCTATAAAGAACTCAAAAACCAAACACTAAAAAACAAAAAAACACAAAAAAACACAATCCAATTAAAACATTGACAGACAACTATTCAAGTCGAATAGACACTTCTCTGAAGTGGAAATACAGATGGCAATGGACATATGAAAAGATGCTCTTAGTTACCAGAGAAATGCAAATTAAAACCACAATAAGATATCACCCCTGTGTTCATTGCAGCATTATTTACAATAGTCAATATTTGGAAGCAGCCCAAATGTCCATTAGTAGATGAGTAGATAAAAAAAAGAATGATACATTTATACAATGGAATACTACTCAGAATAAAAAACAAGGATACCTTACTTCTTGAGACAGCATGGATAGACCTGGGGAGCATTATGCTAAGGGAAATAAACCAGTCAGAGAAAGTCAAGTGCCATATGATTTCACTTACATATGGAATCTCATGAACACAATAAACTAACAAACAAAATGGAAACAGACTCATAGATACACAAAACAGACTGACAGCTGCCAGAGGGGAAGTGTTTGGGAAGCTGGGTGAGAAAGGTAAAGGGATTAAGCCAACAAAACAAAACAAAACAAAACAAAAAGCTAAATAACATCATAGACACAGACAACAGTATGGTGATGACCAGAAGGAAAGGGGACCGGGGAAGCTAGAAGAGTATAAAAGGAATAAATTGTGATTGAAGGAGACTTGACTTGGGGGTGGTGAGCACAGAATACAATATATAGAAGATTTATTATAGAATTGTACACCCGAAACAAATAATTTTATCAACCAATAAGTTCAACAAAAATTAGAATTCTACAGTCATATTCAAAATTAACACTGGTTACCTCTGATTGGTAGAATTAAGGCAATTTTTAATCTTCTTTTTGATTGTCTGTATTTTAAAAATGCCATACAATAAGCAGGTCTTGATTAAGTAAGGGTGAAGGCGGAGGAAAGAAGACTGTGGCCCGCCTGGAGCGCCCACACCAAGACCCGAAGCATGGGCCAAGAGAGGAGGAGGCCTGCTTTGGCCTTGCGGCTGCTGAAAACACACGTATTTCAGAGCTGGCTGCATACTTTGTGGTCGCAGTGTATTCCAAGGGCTGAGTTTGCAAACAAGCTCAGCAAAGTACAGCGTGTGCCCCTTCAGGTGGTTTTGGGAGCTCATCAGGTATGAGTAACACTAGCCCATTGATCTTTGGATGAGTTGCACGGAGCGCTGAGGTGTTGACAGAACCTGAGCTGAGAACAATGTTTATTTATATCTGCACACAATAATTCATGTCTCTCTAAATCGAGAACTTTCTCCTAATTTGCTCACCGTGTGCAAACATTTGCAGTTCTCTCCACTGGTGACGCCTGGTTTGGTTTGGCTGAACTTGTGCAAACAAAAAGGAACATAAGACAGTGAATGGAGCTGAATGTTCTGATTCATACATGAAAAGGGAACATTTGCTTATGCTGATATATGTTGGAAATGGTAAGAACTCTCCACTTCTATTTTGAACCATTACAACTAATTAATATCTGCATTGTTTATGCCAGAGTTGTTTTCAACTGGGTGACTGTGTGTGCATGTGTGTGAGTGTGTGTGTGTCTGTCCAGTTGGTGTTAGAGGGAAATTTTATAATGTCCTAGTGAGGTGCTGAGCCATTCATAGCTAGTGAATGCCTTTATGGGATGTAAAAATCTCTATACATCTCTTTTTATTATGGACATTTTCAAGTATATAAAAAGCATAGAGATTTATATAATGTCCCTCTCCAAATCTGGGTAGGTATAAATTTTATTTTCTTTATTATCCTAACCATCTTCCCACATTATTAGACACTACTAATGCTGCAGATGTGGAGTTCAAATTGAAAGTCTTAGGCTCTAATATGTAATCATGAATTGTGGGGTGAGCCAGACAGAGCATAAAGCTAGGGAGCCAGATGGCCCTGACCTTTCTCAGTCTCAACCCGCACAATTTGCTGGTTGATTGATCTTATGCCACTTAACCTTTATGATCCTCAACTGTAAAATGGAATATTAGTAGGTAACTTAAAGGAAAACTAAATTTTATTATCGTACACTTAAAGCACCAAGCACCATTCTTTGTGTCCAGCATTCTTTGTGTCTACTTACCTAATTGTTATTTTTTGACTATTTCTACTCCTCTATCTAGCAGTGGTTCTCAACCTTCCTAATGCCACAACCCTTTAATACAGTTCTCATGTTGTGGTGACCCCCAACCATAAAATTATTTTTGTTGCTACTTCATATCTGTAATTCTGCTATAATTTTGCTAAATATCTGTTTTCTGATTGTCTTAGGTTCTACAGCAGTGGTTCACAGGATCACCTAAGACCATCGGAAAACACAGATATTTACATTGCAATTTATAACAGTAGCAAAATTACAGTTATGAAGTAACAACAAAAATAATTTTATGGTTGGGGGATCACCACAGCATGAGGAACTGTATTAAAGGGTCGTGACATTAGGAAGGTTGAGAACCACTGATCTAGAGCATAAAATCTAAAACATAGAAAGTCCTCTGTGATGTTAAAACTTCCAAGTAGGGTGACAAGTCATTGTTACCCATTTGCTGAGGTCATTAGTCAGGAATGAGTAAAATCCACAACTGCCCATTATAGTTGGTGTGAGCTGTTACCTTCCCAGTGTAAAAGGTGAATACATACCAACATTGTCCAAAATTTCACCAACATTGGCCTGAGCAAATTTTTGAAGGTGCCCCCATTAGCGAGCCATTTATTTTGTGTTAGATTCTATAGCTGTAGCTAAGGAGATGGCTGAGCTCCTATCCGTCTCACAGCCTCTTCTACCAAGGAAGTGGAACCAGAGCAGGTACGTGTGATGGCAGCTGGGGTGTCAGGGAAGGCATGAGGCCCGAGGAACCACTTCTCAGGGTGGTTTGACCTACAAAGTGAAATGAGGTGGCCTGAGAGGTGAGGGTGGGGGTGGAGGGGAGAGTATGAGAGCATGTATGCTGTGAGCTGCATAGGAAGAAAAGTCACTGAACGTGGAACTGAGGACTCCATGGATAACTGTCAGCATGCGTTCCCATCTGATTTGGGGTCTGTGTGAATTCAGCAAAGGCTTCCAGCTCAAAATCAAGAGAGTGATATATTTTGGAAGAGGTCTATTAATTTCCTAATCACTCTTCCCCATTAATTTCTGACCTGAGGCAAGTCCCTCTGCTCCAATCGGGGCCTCCTTATCACCTTGGCTTTGAGAAGTGGGTCTGGCTGTGGTACTGAGTGGGTGCGTGGGTGAGAAGTGTGCTGTGGCACTCGCAGAAGCTGCTGCTCAGGTCTCCACCGGGGAACCTGCTCGTCTGCGAGGAGGGCCCTTGACAGCCTCCAACGCCAGCACCTCAGCATCACTCAGCTTTTGAGATGAAACCATACTCTTTCTAGAAAAGGCCCAACCAGTGGCTGAGCATGACACCAAACTGGGCGTGGCCGTGTCCACCCACTGTGGGCCTTTCCCAGGGCTCCTTGCTGAATGAGCCTAAACCTTCTCCAATCTCATCACGATCTGAAGCAGGCACTCCTTGAGAATCCTGCTTCCTTCTTCCCTCCCAGGTGTGAGCTCAGCAGCAAGGTGTGAAGGCTTTCTCTGCTCAGTTCCGTTTCCTTCCCCTTTTAGTGCTCATAGGCGTCCCACCCCTCCCAACAGCCTGCTGTCGTCCTGGCGTGGTCCCCGAGGGCTCACCGGACACCGACGGCATTGACATCTGCTCATGGAAACACTCCAGACATTACTGGAACTACAACGAACAATATGGCAGCATTAATAGAAGATGGACATTCAACCATAGATGATGCTTAAATTGCCAAAGTTTATGCCATGAACAAAAATAGGCATATTAAAAAAAACAAACAAACCCAAAACACAAAACTTGACATTTTTATACCATTATGTCATCCCGGAACTAACACTTCAGAATTTTCTACAAGCCCATTTCCACATTCGTCAAGCTTTTTGTGATCAATTAGACAACGACCATGTCCCTTCCAGCTTTGTTTCTTGAATGAAGAATATGATTCTTCTATTCTGTTCTCTCTATCAATTCCTTGACCTTTTAACTTTTCTTTCTCAATTTTGCTTTTCTTTAAAAAATACATATTTTTATTGATTTCAGAGAAAAAGGAAGAGGGAGAGAGAAATAGAAACATCAATGATGAGAAAGAATCATCACACCACACACTGGGGATCCAGCCTGCAACCAGGGCATGTGCTCCGACCAGAAATTGAAACGTGACCTCCTGGTTCATAGGTTGATGCTCAAGCACTGAGCCATGCTGGCTGGGCATCAAATTTGCTTTTCTTGAAGGTTTTCAAAGAGTTTTTAAAGACTGATACTTTATATATTACGGAGAAAAGAAAAGCCTCTCCGTGTGTTTTATCTGACCTACAGGTCATTCGTTATGTAGGCCAGCTATTAGTCAGCATTTGTTTATAGGGCCCAATGCTGGTTGGGGATTACATTTGATTGCTGTTAATAGCATCCCCCCAAAAAGAGTAGTTTAAACAGAAAAAAGTTAAAGAAATCCAGAGTGTAATGGCTTTGTAAGAGATCTGCCAGACTCTGTTAAACTAAGCATCCCAGGATGCTCTCCTGTGTCTCTGTCAGAGCGGGTCACACGGAGGCTCTCTGGGAGGTTGGAGGGTTGGAAGGTTCACAGCAGCCATTCTGTAGCTCACTTACCTGCTGAGCCACCTCATCAGTGGGAGGCAGCACCTGGGACCAAACTGCTCCCCCTTTTCTTAGAAATGCCTCAGGGGCTCCCCTGCTGGGCCAGGTGTGTGTACTCAGCTCTGTGATGTAGGCCCTCAGCTTCTATCTAAAGAAAATCACATCACTAAGGTCAGAGTCAGTATGACCTGACAGACTGGGGTTCAGTCCATCCCCAAGGCCTCCAGCTTGAGCTTCTCCTCCCTCTCACACCCATCCTTCCTTCTCAGTGTCCACAGCTTCCAGCACCGGGGCAAGACCAACAGCCTTCCTCCCATGCTGCTTCCTCAGCTCCGCAATTGTGTAAGGTCTGTCCTTTAGCAGGGCGTGCACACACACACACACACACACACACACACACACACACATTCTATCTCTCACACATGCTCACACACACACACATGCTCACACATGCTAATGCACACACACTCTCTCATACTCTCACGACTCACACACACTCACAACTCACACACACTCACTCAAACACACATTCACAAACACACACTCACAGACACACTCAAACATACATACTCACACCTACACTTACAAACACACACACTCACACACACATGCTCACTCACACATATTTATGCACACACACTCATGCATACTCATGCACACTCATGCATACTCACAGAACAATCACACGCACTTATTCACACATACTCACATGCACACTCACACACATGCACACTCACACACATGCACATACTTCCACCCACTCAGACACACACTCATAAACACACATACACACTCATGAACACTCGCACACACACTCACACTCATACGCCTGGGGCCTTACTGATACACAGAAATAGACAGTGCAGCTCTAGAATGCAGTCCCGTCTAGTCATCGGGACCCAGCCCCGGCCGTTCAGCTCAGCTGCCTCATTACAGAGCTCCCCGTCACAGCCAGCAGGCGCAGCCACCACACTCCAGTCCTCCTGTCCTGTTCCCAGCAGAAAAGAGGGGAGACGAGAAAGCCACAAGAGGACGCTTCCCCAGAAGCCCCATCCAACCTGCCCCTGGCATCCATCCCGCCTACCCATCTTCAGGAAAGGTTGAGAAGTGGAGTGAACTTCATTGCTTCTGAGGATTCGGTTACTGAGAAAAGGAGAAATGAAGTCTGGGAGGTGGTGAAGCCCTAAACGGGGGGACATGAGTCCTGAAGCCTGAACTACATCCGTGCCTTGAAAGAACATGGAATCGAATGTAGAACAGTGGGCATCACGTGGTTCCTATATGTGAGCAATTGGCGTTCAATGTGGAAGAATAACGGGAAAGGCGAGAAATAACTTGAGCTGAGTTCGTGTCAGGGGATATATTCTTTTCTCGGCAAGGTTTTCTGGAAGCAGTTGTTTCCACTCCAGTTTCAAGAAGGTGAAGGATGTGGCGTAATGGAAAGAATGTAGGGAATTACAAGAATACGGCAGAGCGAGGAGTGCGAGAACTAAGAAAGCAAAAATAAACCTGCACCGCGTCTGACTGGCAGTAGGTTGCAAATTGATGCTAATGACAGTAACTAATGACCACCGTTTGCCTTTGTGTTTAGTTTCCGAGTGTATGTCAATCTGTGTGTGCAGAGGAGATGTGCATTTTGGGGGCGGAGAGAAAACTAAATCATGTGTCCTTGCTTTTTACCTGTAAACCAGAAAAGTAGTTTTTGTTTGTACAACAGAGGCATTTAAATACAGAAAACATTAAACATGCCCATTAGAAATGAATTGTGTCTTCACTGGGTAACAAACTTTCTAAAACCCCTCAGAACTTTTCCATAACTCTGCCCTTCAAACAAGGGCAAACCCAGTAATAGATGCTGAGAACTGAAGAGAGTTTAGAAAAGGAGCCAGTAGGAAAATTACTGTATTAAAAACATTTTTTATTCATCTCTTCCAACCATTGCTTCATGGAGAAGATAGCCAGAGAGCTTTATTTACCCAGCCTGTATTTATTTACTGGGTTGATGCTTTCAAAAAGGGACTAAATGTCCCATTTTTGTTTTAAACACCTTTTTCATATAATTTAAAATACCTCTTCATTTAGACCCAAAACTAACATGTCCCCTAAAAATGAGAAGGCAAGCACGCTGAAGTTCACGAACCTAAGGTGTTTTAAACATTGAAAGGAGAATCAGTGCTTAATACAATTTATTGTTTTATCAATAAATTATGAAATATTTAAACTAATAGAAAACTATGGTCAGAATGTAAGCATTCAGGATATCTTGGTTATTTAGAAACAAGGAAGTTTGAATTTTCTCAAGAAATTCATACAAGTTGTTTCTGAGAATTATGCCATTGAAAAGAAGAAACAAACAAAAACCATTTCTAATGAAATGGTTTTATTTGCAGAGTTAAAAAGTAGCTACTGAGGCCTGATTATAAGTGTAACTTGAAATGTTTAGTGAGAAACTCTGTTTCAAGGATAAATTGTCTGAAACACAGAAACGTACTAGTACAACTCCGGCAACAGAAGAAACTACAGCATGTCTTCCTCTCTGGGCACAAAGACAGGGAGTCAAGACACATCCTAATATATAAAAACAATGGGTCCCTCACAACCAGAGGGTTGACCAAATAGAAGTCAGTCCAGCACTGACTGCTGAGGGGGCTGCAAATCAGGCCCGGATAGAGGCCTAAAGAGAGAAATAGGGTCTGATCCGTAGCCTTTGTGGCAGCTGTTGATCAGCACTTGCCTCTCTTTCTCACCAGGTTGGGCCAACAGCTGTGCCTCCATTTCTCTCCATGCCTCCACTGGGGCTGCTGATCAGCCCTGCCTTTCTGATCAGGCCCCATTGATAGGCCCAGAGATGCTAACTGGCATAGAAACCCACCAATCAGAACCAAATATGGGTGAAGTGTGAGGAGCCAATGGCTGCCTAGGAGGTGGAGCTTTAGACGCTGACTGGCAAAGAAACCAACTAATCAGAATCAAATTGGCCAGCAGAAGAGGGCAGTTGGGGGTGATTAGGCTGGCAGGAAATGGAAATTGGGGGCAAGATCAGGCTGGCAGGGGAGGGCAGTTGGGGGTGAGAGCAGGCCAGCAGAGGAGAGCAGTTGAGGGCGACCAGGCCAGCAGGGGAGGGCAGTTGGGGACGATTGGGCTGGCAGAGGAACAGTTAGGTGCGAATCAAGCAGGTAGGGGAGCAGTTAGGGGGTGATCAGGCTGGAAGGAAGAAGTGGTTAGGGGTAATCAGGCAGGTAGGTGGCTGAGTGGTTAAGAGCCAGCAGTCCTGGATTGTGAGAGAGATGCTTGACTCCCAGTTTAGGCTCAATCCCTGTGGATATCCCCTGAGTGGTCCCAGATTAGAGAGCACACAGGCTGGATGAGGGACACCCTTCCCAGTGCCTGAATTTTGTGAACTGGGCCTCTAGTTTCTTTATAATTTTACTAGAGGCCCAGTGCATGAATTGATGCATGAGGGAGGTCCCCCAGGGTGGCCTGTGGGTATCGGGTCCCAGCTTATTCACCCAGGCTTGCAGCCCTACAGTCCCACCTGGCACCCTACTGTGGCCTGGTGCTGTTCCTCCACCTCTTCCACCATCCTGCTTGTGGGGTGATCAATTGGGTCAGGGCCCCCCATCTGGCTCCCTCAGCACCTGGGAGCCGGGTTTCGGTCCTGCCCCACTCTGTTTCCACTTGTTGCAGTCTGTGGGACAAACAGTGGGGTCATCAGGTCCCCATTTGCACCTGCCTTGCTTGGCCTGTTGCTGCCCACTCACCTGCTCCACCATCCTGATGTGGTCCCTCTTTCATCAGGGCCCATTGGGGTTGGCAGTGCCTTCTCTGCTACCTACTGCCAGTGCCACTGCCAGCGCTGCATTGCTGATGCCCACTACGTTCCGTGCTACACTCTGGTGGTCAATATACATCATAGCAAGTGGTCAAACTCCTGGTTGAACTCTGGTAGGACAATTTGCACATTAAGCTTTTATTATATAGGATTTTATTTTTCCCAGGAACAGCCTATTTTCTAATCCAAGCTTCTATCTATTCTATCATGATAAAGGAACTGTAGTAAATTTAGTCAGTTGCTGGCCCACGGCCCCTTTTGCTGTTCTCTGACTTCCTAAATGCTGTCAAGCTTATTTGGCAAGAAGGTGGGCATTTAGCTCAGCCAGTATGTCTCAGTGGTTGAGCATTCACCTCTGAACCAGGAGGTTACAGCACATGCTTAGGTGTGGGCTAAATCCTCAGTGTGAGGTGTGCAGGAGGCAGGTGATCAATGATTCTCTCTCATCATTGATATTTCTCTCTCTCCCTCTTCCTTTCTCTGACATATATACATATATATTTAAATATTTATACATACATATATATATATATATATATATATATATATATATATATATATTTATACATATACATAGACACACACACACACACACACACACTCACTAGAGGCCCGATGCACAAAATTTGTGCAAGGGGCTTGGACCTCATAGCTGTGACTTCGTCTAGAAAATTGTATAGAAGGACATTTGGAAGGTTGTTTGGCTGTCTGGTCTAATTAGCATATTATGCTTTTATTATATACTAGTGGCCTGGTGCAGAAAATTCGTGCATGGGGGAGGGGTGTCCCTCAGCCTGCTCTGTACTCTCTCCAATCTGGCACCCCTTGGGGGAGATGTCCAACTGTGGGATCGGTCATAAACTGGCAGTTCAGGATCGCTCTCACAATCTGGGACTGCTGGCTTCTAACAGTTCCCCTGCCTGCCTGTCTGATCACCCCTAACCACTCTGCTTGCTGGTCTGATTGCCCCTAACTTCTCCCCCCTGCTGGCCTACTCTCCCCCAACTGCCCCCCTCTGCTGGCCTGCTCGCCCCTAACTGCCTCTGCTTCAAGCCCGCCATTATGGCCTTGTCCGGAAGGTCTCCCGGTCTAATTAGCATATTACCCTTTTATTAGTATAGATACTAGTGACCCAGTGCATGAAATTTGTGCATGAGGTGGGATGTCCCTCAGCCTGGCCTGTACCCTTTCCAATCTGGGATATCCCTCTCGCAATCTGGGACCACTGTCTCTTAACCACTCACCTGCCTGCTTGCCTGCCTGCCTGCTCACCCCCAACTACTCCCCCTGCTGGCCTGATCTTCTCCAATGCCCTCCCCTCCGGGACTGAAGGCCCCTAACTGTCTCTGCCTCGGCCCCATCGCCATGGTTTAGTCTGGAAGGATGTCCGGAAGGTTTCCTAGAGGGTCTCTCAGTCTAATTAGCATATTACTCTTTTTTAAAAAAATTATTTTTATTGATTATGGTATCACATAATTGTCCTTATCCCCCCATTCCCATCCCAAACCCCTCCCTACATATTAGTATAAATAGAGGCCAGGCTGGCTGGTCTGCCCTAAAGGGGGTTCCAGGTCAGGGTGGGGATCCCCTTGGGGGGGCGGGGCCAACCTGGGCAAGGGGCTTGAGGCTGTTTGCATGCCAGCCATGCCCCCATTGGGGTAAGGTCCTCAGTGGGGGCGGTGCCAGCCTGGGAAAGGGGCTGAGGGCCATTTGGGGGTGGTTTGCAGGCTGGCCAAGCTCCCGGCTTTGTCCGGAAGGTCTCCCGGTCTAATTAGCATATTACTCTTTATTAGTGCATTTGTCAGGTGGTGTGGGAGGTCAGGGAGCAGCATGGGTTGTGACTTTTCCCCTCCACCCAGCTTCCTCTGTCCTTGCCCTCTCCTTCTCCAGCTTCTTGGCTGTAAAGTTCCCAGCCGCGGTGTCCCCTGTCCTGTGAGCCTCGCCTGGTGCAGCAGTTTCTCCGCGTGGGCACAGGAGCTGCTTGTGGTGAGGCCCTCTTGTCTCAGTGTCCCTCAGCAGTTCCTTCTCCGGGGTCTTCCCGTCTCCCCAGGACTCTACGTGGGGAATGCAGCTCACATGACACAAACCCACATGCTCTCCTTACCTTCTCTGGGGCAGGAAACTGGGCCCCCCTTCACAGAGCCCCCCCATCTCCACCCCCCCAGTTCTCTTCGAGCACATGTGTTGACCTTGTGCAGATCGGAAGGCCATAAAGGGCCCTCCATCCGATGGCCGAGGAGAACAGCGTGCCCTGCGCTTGGGAAGAGCCAGGCAGGATAACGCCCGACAAACGGAACATTTGGGCAGAGAAACACGTGTCCATCTCTTGCTGGGGGGTCGGAGGTGGAGGTGGAGGTGACACTGGCGTTACTCACCTGAGAGCTCACTGCTTCTCCGATCACAAGCAAGAAAATTGTCCAAAAGCGATGGTTTTGGAATCTGGGCATTTGAAGCTTGATACCCAGAAAGAGAGTCCTTTTTCTTTTTTTCTAGTCCGTCACGTCTCTGAGGCAAAGCAGCCCAGAGCCTCCCAGCTGCCGCTGCGATGTGTGTGTCCCAGGGGCGGCTGAGAGGGGTGACCGCTGATGGCCTCATCTTTCCAGGCATTTGGAATTCTAATCTGGTGCAGAAAAAGGACAAAATAGAAACTTTTATCTTCTCCCTTCATCTGGGACTGAAAAGTTTGAAAGGGAATGTAAACAATTCAGACAGAACCCATCTCAGCTTTCAACGCAAGGCAAACACACTCTCCCTGCGCCGGGAGAGCAAACAGAAAAATCAGCACACACACAGCCGTTCAAAAAGCAGCACACACACAGCAGTTCAAAAATGAGCACGCACACAGCAGTTCAAAATTAGGGGGCCAGGGTACACAGCCAGCACAGAAGTTTCCTCACGGAATGGGTGCCTGTGAGAAACAAGGTGCACAGGGAAACCGAAGCCATTCCAACAGCTGGTTCGTAAAGTTGCAGTACATACAGTTCAGCCATTTTTTTTTGTATATTTTATTGTAATTCATAATCTTGCTCTTGAGTCCAGTGAGAGAGGAACTGTGATTATATTCATATTTTGAAGGGAACAGGCAAATCTGCCAAAAGCTTATTCCTGTCACAGACTTAACAGCATCTGTGTTTTAAATAAATCTGCTCAGCGCTGGATTGGGTAAAGAACTGTGTAGATATCCTGAGATTATTTTTTAAAAGATTAAGAAAATAAAGTTTTCAAAACATACACTCCCTATGGATCATTACCATCTACTTGCTATGTCATCTGTCCGTAACATTCTTGAGTTACCGGGCATGTTTTCATGAGTGAGGAACGCATGTCCTTAGCTGCAGTGATCCTATATAATTATGGCCAGCTCGAAATTCTAGAAGCATCCTTAAGTATTTGTGTCAGCGCTTCTCATTCTTGAAGTGCCTACGAGCCACCCGGGAATTTGTTAAGTGCAGACCCTGATTCAGCAGGTCTGGGTGGGGCCCAAATCCCTGCCTTCCCGACAGCCTCCCGGGTGATGCCCGGGCCCTGGTCCGCGGACCGCACCTGAGACAGCACACACAGCACACGGCTGCAGCCGGCCAGAAGATCAAAGGCGCTCCGCTGGAGGCTCCAGGGAACCCCAAGGCGGCCTCCTTCCTCTCATCCCCACCCTGTCTCCAGCGAGCGGCACCTCCTGCAGTGTCAGGATGCAGTTGAGGGCCATTGCTTCCTGAGGAGCCAGTTTGGGCTGTGACTGGACCGGAACTCTGTCCGGGCTGGGCTGTGTACCCGGCGGCATCATGATGTCCTCAGTGTGCTGACTGCTCAGTACATCTGGGCCGTGCGTGTGCCCAGAGTGTTTGGTCCACCTGGGCATGTGAAGGTTTTGGCTCTTGTATTTCCCCTACCCTGTGCCAGAGCCCCGGCGAGGGCCATTTAGATGGTCCTTCGAGTCAGGACGGCAGCCCAGGGCTATGCTCAGCGGGTAAGTCGGACTTCTGAGGCCTAGAGTGATCTTTCTAGGTTGGCTGCTTGACCTGCAACGGGAATCATCCTCAGTCTGTTAAAAGGGGGTTCGGCCTCTGTCCCTCCTCATTCTTAGCCCCCATTGCCACCTGGAGATTCCCACGTGGAGAGTGCCCTCCGGGGAGCCCGGAGAAAGAGCTCCTGCAGAGACCGCCTAGCTCATAGGGCCCCTTCACTCCCCATGGGCCAAACCGACATATGAAGCAACTTCCCTCTCCTCTCTCCTGTCTCGGGCTTTTTCAGGGAGGGAAAGCTAAGAAGAGCACAGAGCTCTCTTCCATCCCCTGCCCCAAAAGCTGAGTATCAGTTTCTGCATGGGCATAATGATAGCTCTCACTTGCAGGGTTGTTATGAGGGTTAAATAACATCATGTGTGACATGAGTAGAAAAATGAAGATGGCCGAAACCGGTTTGGCTCAGTGGATAGAGCGTCAGCCTGCGGATTGAAGGGTCCCAGGTTCGATTCTGGTCAGGGCATGTACCTTGGTTTTGGGCACATCCCCAGTGGGGGGTATGCAAGAGGCAGCTGATCGATGATTCTCTCTCATCGATGTCTCTAACTGTCTATCCCTCTCCCTTCCTCTCTGTAAAAAAATCAATAAAATATATTTAAGAAAAAGAAAAAAAAAGAAAAATGAAGATGACAATTATTTATTTTAGCTATAAGAACTCTGAAGAGATGCATAATAAAAACAAGGCTCAGTTAAAATTTGAGGAAAGATAACTTTTATGTAGAGAGTAACCATACAGTTTATTGTCCAAACTGGAACACTTTTGAACATTAAAAATTCTATATTTAGCTATTAATAACTGTGGCAGGATAACAGGTATGAGCAGTCTCTCAATAGGATGTATGTTCACCTAGTTTACATGTAAATGTGTAAGTTAAAAAAAATCTCTGGTTCACATTATTGAAAGGAGTTTTTAGAGGCAAAATAGGACGGTTTGGGGAATTTTAGGAATTAGGGGGTCCATGGAGGAGGAAGGCATAGTTAGTTGGGGGCTTGGAGCTGCCAGAGGCATACATGCATAGAGAAAAGAAGGTGCCACAGGACAAGGGGAGAGGAAGGCATCCATCCACAGAAGATAGGGACAAGCCACAGGGTGTGGGGAGAAAGAGGAGACACTCTTACAGAGGACGGAGAGATGCTGGCAAAGGGGAGAGAGGAAAAGAGATTTGCACAGGAGACAGAGAATGCTACCACTGAAGGGGAGAGCGAGAGGGGGCACCACGTGGGTTTTGAGCTTTGAAGCTGATATTCTACCAATTGGAAGGCAGCGCCAAGAAACAAAGAACTGTAGCCTTTATAAACCTTAGAAAAAGGGGCTTAATGGGTCCCCCTTCCTATGTGGGAGTCTGTACTTGTTTCCAATAAATGTCCGCCCTTTTCACCTCCCATCTTTTGTCCGTGGCTTCATTCTTTGGATCCACCTGCACAAGAACCCGGGAAGGAAAGAACCACCCTTGCATCCTGCTCAGGAAAAGCCACCCGACTCATTCTCAAAGAAAACTGGAGATTGTTGTTTCATCATCAAAAACTATCTGAAGTAAGGGAAGAATCATATAAAAAGCCAACAGTGAATTAGAAATGATCAATAAAAGCCAACACGAGTGGAACAGAGACTGGAGGGTACAGAATATTAAATCAGTGACTTGAGAAAAAGAAATAAGAAATAGTGCTGATACACCTGAACATCCACACACACAAAAAAGAGAAGTAAAGATTCTAGACACAGCCTTTACACCTTTCACAAAAATCAACTCAAAATGGATCACAGCCCCAAATAGAAAATACAGAACTATAAAACTCTTGGCAGCTAACATAGGAAAAATATAGATGACCTTGGGTTTGGCTATGATTTCTTAGACAAGACACCATTTAAAATCCTCTGATCTGAAAAGAGAGAGAAAGAGAGAGAGAGAGAGAGAGAGAGAGAGAGACTGTTAAGAGAACAAAAGGACCAGCCACAGACTGGAAGAAAATCTTTGCAGAACATAGATAAATAACTGATATCCAAAATATATATGGAACTCAGACAACTCACAATGATATATAAGACCTGTCAAAAATGGACAGAAGATCTGAACAGACACCTCCGTAGTGAAGTGATGTGGGTGACAAATGAGCATAGGAGGCGATGCTCACCCTCATGACACCAGGGAGATGTCACCTGAGCCAGGAGTTACCCCCACCTAACTGTCACAGCGCTGAACCCAAAAACCACCAACAGCATCAAGTGCTGGCGAGAATGGGGGGGGGCACCAAGAACTCTTCATCATGCTGTTGGGAATGCACAATGGGACAGCCGCTGTGGAAGGCAGTTCGCAGTTTCACACAAAACCAAACAGAGCACGGGCAAAAGTAGGCTCACAGCTGTTTGTATGGAAAAATGACACAGTTAATAACGTATAACAAAGAGTTCAAGAATAAGAAGCCATTGCACAAAAGGAATGGTGAAGCATAATGAAAGTACGACTGAAGTTATGATTGTTATTATGATCAAAAAGGAATAAAAACAAAAAACACCGAAACACTGAAAGAAATTACACAATGTATCATGTAATATTTACAAATATGGACTATATTAGAGGCCATGCAATTTTTATAAATCCCAAATCGTAACAATTATAGAGACCCAAAATGCACTAAGACCTAAAATGTTAACGCAAGCGTAAACACACAAAAATAAAGCTTCGTGGCAATTTAAGGCTTTCTGAATAATCCCGGGCAAGGATGAAATCCATGCAGCCATTCTGGACTGCTTAGACGTAATGCCAATTTAACAACGACGCGTCCCAGTGAATCAGATGTGGACTAAGCTGCCCTCACAGACAGCGTCATCGCCTTAAGTGAAATGAGAAAAACGGAGCTAAGATTTTAACTCAGCTTGTATTGTCAGATGCCTCAGGCGCGGCTGTTGACTGGGCTGTGACCAGGGAACGCCAGCAGCCTTTCACCTCCTGTTTGCTGTGGCCTTCCTCACGGAAGCTGGGGTGTCTGAGGCTCTTCTTGTTATTGCTGCTGCAGTCTCTGGAGGGGGTCACGGCGCCTCTGGAGCCTGGGAGAGCCCTCCTAAATGGTGGAGTTCAAGTTGCTAAAGTGGCCGAAGTGCGCTGAGGGCTCTGACCTCCCCGGGTGGGATGCCTGTGGGTGCGCTGTCACTGCCAGCATGACACTACACACCAGGCTGCCTGAGGACAGCATGGCAACACACACTGAAATGATACAATCCAGTCCGTTTAAATGAGAGAGGTGTGCTTTTCTTTTCCTTCTTTTCTTTTAAAAGGTCTAGATGGTAAGAATAAATTATGTATTTATAGACATACATCTCTATGATTTGTCTAGCTCAATGTTTCCCAAAGTGTGGTACGCGTACCCCCAGGGGTACGGGAAGAGTTTGGTGGGGGTGCGAGTTGCACCGGAGTTTGGTGGGGATATGCACTGCACCGTGCTTAGCTGCGCCTAATTCTACGTTCTCATGAGTCAAGTCAAGACAGTTTTGTGAGGCGTGAGATGGTCTGGTGTGCAAATAAATGTTATTTATGATATAACTTTAATTCATAATTTATTATGAATAATTTTATTTGTCATTTATTATTATTTTGTGTATGTACCAAAAAATAAAAAAATAAATATATTTTGATTGTTATTAAAAGACATCCATTTTTTTTGATGAGGGGTACTCAGCGTTACGAAAATGATAGAAGGGGTACACATATGTCAAAACTGGGAAACACTGGTCTAGCTGAGGGAGGGCCTTCAGCCATCGCTTGGTTAAAAAATACATTTTAGCATTTGCGTGCTCTACTGCCTGCACAGTTGCAGGTGATTGGCAAGTGGATGTTCTGGAGACGCGTGCCCATGTGACAAAATTAAACTGTGTGTGTGAAAACGTACAGTTTTCACTTGTGAAACTGGAAATTATAAATAACAAATATCTCTGCTAAAAATGCTACTTGGATAGACTACTTGGCACTGGATTCCATGTGGGATTTGCAGGCTTGCTGTCCTGGTTATCCCCTGAGCATCCTCACGGAAGAGGCCTTGTGAGAGGAGGGGCAGGGGTAATGAGGGTGGGGCTGGTGAGGGGACGAAATAACGTCAATGAGCTTTCAGTGCTCATTCCTTAGAACTGGGTTTAAAAAGCACGTCCGACTCTCCCAGGTTCTAAGGTCTGCAGGCCAGCCCCGTCTCTCCATGTGACACACGGAGTGCGGAGGCCACAGTGGCATGGGGCAGGACTCTCCCTGTCAGTCAGTCTCCAAGAACCAAACTTTCATAGCTGTGTTATAGACACATCAAAAGAGGATCTGAGCCTGCCTGTTAAAAGAGAATGTAGAAGTATGGACATCTTTAGGAATAAAAATATTTGTTAGCTACTAGTTTTAGAAGAGTTGGGGCATGTTTTCTTTTATGTAGAGAAAAGCCTCTGAAGAATCCTGGGAACATCACATCAATAGAAATATCATACAAAGGGGAGTATTGAGCACTTTTGTTATTTTTGAGAGAAAATAATATACTACTTCATGCGATTTTTAAAAAATGGAAATTGTTTCCAGAATGCCTTCATAATCTTTCATCTTCTGTACTCACAAAAGAGTTATCTAGTGCTTTTAAAAAAGAATTTAAATTGATTTCAGAGAGAAAGTGAGAGAGAGAGAGAGATAGAAACATCCATGATGAGAGAGAGCCATTGATTGGTTGCCTCCAGCATGTCCTCCACTTGGGATTGAGCATGCAATTGGAGCATGTGCCCTTGACCGGAATTGAACCTGGGACTCTTCAGTCTGCAGGCCAATACTCAATTCACTGAGCCCAACCAGCTAGGGTGAGTTATCAAGTATTTGAAGCATGTTAACCAATAGTTTTATCATAAAATTCTATACCTCATCATTTATGTGGGAAATGCTTTGAAGATATTTTTTTTTTTGCCACATTAAAAAAAAAAGCCCTATCAGGCAAGAAAAAGTGAAAAAAGGATTGGTACTGGATGAGTCTGTATAATTTATATTTAAAGACTTTAATCAAAATAAAATTTTGAAAATCAGAATTATCTAGCTTGCTCTTGGTATGCTTAGACCATTTACATGAGCCTTTTTACTCATTGATCAAGTCATTCGTTTATTACTTCACGCCTTTACCAATTCAGTCAATTGATTAAATGCCTACTATGCACTAGGCTGTTGTCAGGTCCTGTGCATTGAAAGAAATTGTGTAGTCAGGGATACAGACAGGGCTGATAGGGCTAAATCCAGAGACTACGAGAGCATTGAAAGGAACAGTGGCACCATCCCTGGGTGGGGAGCTGGACCACAGTGAAGGGAACTGAAGGAACATAGCAGCAGGAGTCTAAGCACAAGTAGGGTTGCAACAGGTGAAGGGAGAGTGTAGGGGGCAGTGGGGAGAGGCAGAGAGCTGGAGGCATATCTAAAGGAAGAGCCCTCACTGGCAGGGGTGCAATGTGAGGGTGTGGGGGAAGTAGGGGAAAGTGTCTCAAAAGGTAAGAAGGGTCCAGTTTCTGAAGGGCTTTCCATGTTTAACTGTTTGGATAATTTCTTTAAATAACGGGTTCAAAGCACAACGCAAATGTGATCGGATTTGTTTTACAATGGCAATTCTAAACTTGGAATGAAATATGATGAAAATGTGATAGCAAAACTTGTTAGGAGACTATTAAAGCAATCCAGAGAAGAGATACCATATAGGACCATAAAAGAGATACAGTGGCATTAGCTAGGGTACTGGCTCTGGAGATGGATGGAAGAGGATATAGTAGATGTCGTAGGTAGAACTGAAGGGCTTGGAATGGATGGGAAGGGGAGGAGAAGAGAGGGGAGGCCAATATGGCAGATTGTGGTTCTAGTCACAGAAGAGAAAGGAGCATAGGGAGGTGGAAGAAGGGAGCGATGGCAGGGAATTCTGTTGTAGACATACTTGTTGCCATTGGAAATCAAGATTTCCACTAGGCAGCTGAGTGTAGATCTCAGGTGGGCTGGGATAAAGCCGTCACAATGAATGAGATTGCTGCTGGGGGTGCTCAGCCTCCCAGGACCCAGAGCGGAAGGACATCTTCAAGGATAGGTCAGCAGAAGAGAAGCCTAGAGCCCAAAGAATATGCTGAGTGACACCATGAGGAGGTAGTCAGTGAAACTCAGTAAAGGGAAAATTCTGCAGACCTTAAGTTTCTACAACAATTAAGAGGCATAAAATGGGAAGTGTGGATCTCATTTATATGAACTAACTATAAAAACAACTATGAGTAATTGGGGAAATGTAAACACTTCCGGGATATTTAATTGGGGGCAGGGTGGGGGGAGGATACTGTTAATTTTTTCAGTATGATAGAACTAGTGCAGTTATTTTTTATAGTTATTTTTTTGTTCTATTTTTTTTATTGTGGTAAAATAAACAGAACAAAATTTACCATCTCAATCATTTTTGACGTATAGTTCAGTGGCATTAAATACATTCATATGTTGGATCACCATCACCACCATTCATCTTCATAGCTCGTTCATGTTGTAAAACCGAAACTGTGCACATTAAACACTAACTCCCTATTTCCTCATTTCCCCCAGCCACTGGCAGCCACCCTGCTTCCACTGTCTCTATCACTTGTCAAAATATCTCACGAACTGAACTCATACATTATTTGTCTTTTCATGTCTATTTTTCTTGTGAATTCACTTAACATAATGTGGTTATCCTATCTAATAAGAGTAATATACAAATTAATTGTCACTCCACAACAAAATGGCGGTGCCCATAAACACAAGATGGTGGCGCCCAGTCCTCTCAGGTCCTTGCAAGCAGTACTTGGTCTGATGAAGTTTTAAAAGTTGAAACATTGCCCTAACTGGTTTGGCTCAGTGGATAGAGCATCGGCCTGGGACTGAAGGGTCCCAGGTTCGATTTTGGTCAAGGGCATGTACCTTGGTTGTGGGCACATCCCCAGTAGAGGGTGTGCAGGAGGCAGCTGATCGGTGTTTCTCTCTCACCGATGTTTCTAACTCTTTCCTTCTCCCTTCCTCTCTATAAAAAATCAATAAAATATATTTAAAAGTAAATAAATAAAAGCTGAGACATTCTTTTGTTTTTGAAGCATCTTTCATCCTTCACTTGCCTTTCCCTCCTTCTTTCCAATCCAATTGAGCTCTTCCATTTTGGATTCAGCCGAAATGAGAATCCTCTGTTAACAAAGAGTTTCTCTTTATAGGCCACGTTGGTACTTGCTAGCTTTTTTTTTTTCCTTTCAAATTTAATAAATCTTTATTCCTCACAATTGTTTCTCCTCCTCTCTCCCCTGTTCCTACCCCATCCTCTGCCCTTACCTCTCTTTCCCTATTGTCCTCATCCATAGGTGTACGGTTTTAGTCTAGTCTCTTTCTTTCTTTTTCTTTTTTTATAAAGTTTTATTGATTTTTTTTTTTTTTTTTTTTTTTTACAGAGAGGAATGGAGAGGGACAGAGAGCTAGAAACATCGATGAGAGAGAAACATCGACCAGCTGCCTCCTGCACACCCCCTACCTGGGATGTGCCCACAGCCAATGTATATGCCCTTGACCGGAATCGAACCTGGGACCCTTCAGTCCGAAGACCGACACTCTATCCACTGAGACAAACCGGTTTCAGCTAGTCTAGTCTCTTTCTGCACTTGCTAGCTTTTGAAAATGAAAACATAACACACAGTCGTAGTAAAGGGCTTTCAGTGGTTCTGTGGGGAAGACCACCACGTGGCCATTCTGCATCTGGCAGCCCACTAACTACCATAGCCAATTGTGAGACTGGGGCCTGTGATACTTCTTTAAAAAATTATCTTTATTGTTGAGAGTATTACAGATGTCCCCTTTGCTCATCTGTGGTTTCTCCCCCCCCCCCATTATTCCCCTCTTCCCCATCCCCCAGTCCCCAGGCCTTCACCACTTTATTGTCTGTTTTCTTGGGTTATGCACTCCCCTCCCACCCCTGCCTTTAAGATACTTCTTTTAAAGCCAAGCACCTACTTTTATTTTAAAAAAATGCTGCAACAGAGCACAAAACAAACCCGACTTAGCTCGCGGGAGCTGCTGCTTTATTGATGCAGTTGCTTTATGGTCTAAAATGGGGCTTTAATAAATGTATGCTCTGGTAGACACATTCAGAGCCCAGTATTTTCTATCTGGGTTGCTGCCTTCCTGCCAAGGCTTAGCACTCTCCATCTTCCTCTCAGTCCCCACGAGGCAGAATGCACACTTGTCACTCCTCGGAATCCTGCTCGCCGTGGGCACTCTCTCCACCCATACCAAATGCATCACCCGCGCCTGAGCGGGTCTAGCTTGCTCCCCACTGCCTCAGTGGTAGCTTTATTTTTACCAGAAAACTTAAAGCTAAACAAGCAGAGCAGGCATTTCTACACTCAACCACAGTGAAGACTCATTAATCTAGACCAGCCATGGGCAAACTACAGCCCGAGGGCCAGATCCAGCCCGTTCGGCTGTTCTATCCGGCCCACGGAGCCGAAAGAGCGGAGGGTTCTCTTGCTCTCCCCTCCGCTCCTTCACCAGCAGCCCAAGATGAGAGTGCCAGTATGGTCAGGTTGCTTTTGTTCCGGCCCTCCGGTCCAGTTTAAGAACCCATTGTGGCCCTCGAGTCAAAAAGTTTGCCCACCCCTGATCTAGTCTCACTAATTCCAAGTCTATAATAATTATTCATGAATGGTAAAACGCTTTAAATAAAAATAAATAAATAAAAAAGGGACATTATGTCTTTTTTCAGTTTGCTCTGGGGTAAAGTAAATCTATTCCGATGTCAGTTGCTATTTCAAAAGAAGGATCGATCTTATGAAATTAGTGAGTTACCTAATATGCTTTAGGATTTAGAGGTTTTTCTGTGGTAAGGAGTTTTGAGATTTGATATATCGTGGTGTGACGGCACACGTTACGACTTGGTTGGTAATAGGTACCATTCTTGACCATAATGGAACCACTTCTTTCAAACTGGCATGTGATTTAGCATTTTTACTGTCAAACTGAACTTTCTGCCCGTTTGTATTATAAGCTCCTTGAATTTAAGGATCATGCATCTTCTGGCTTTTGTGTCCCTGACCCACTCTCGCAATTGCTGCTTCGCGATGGGGCTCACGAGTGTGCCTCACGTGTAGGAAATGCTTAGTACAATTTTCCGTAAATATTGTCAGACGTGATTACCCTGAACATGTGGATTTAAACCAGCTGAAAGCAGCCAGATGTGCTCTCGTTCCTTTCTTATCTCCCCAGGTTTTCAAACCTCTCGTTAAATTGCTGGCTTTACAGTTGTCAGCGTCAGGACCATTGGACTGCAAGCAACAAATAATCAAAGGAAAAGGGCCCGGACAACAAAGAAAATGCATCATCTCGCATGTCAACAAGTTTGGGGGCTGCGTGGGTGATTGACTTAGACCCTCGACGTGACACCCAGGACCCATTTTCGCTGTGGCAGCCGCAGACCTCCTCCCTTCAGGCTGGCAGGCTGGAGCCTCAGTTGCCCCGGAGGTATTTTGACACAGCCGTGCTCTGAGGCCAGAGGGAGGGCCCCCCCTCTCCCCTGCCTGGCCAGGAGCTCCACGTTCCCATTCCTCTCTGCGCACCGGCAAGGAGAACGGATTCACCACCGTGCCTGCGGACCCAGGACGATCCCCCTCGGGCGGATCTCTGGAAACTTTGTGCTGCTCAGGACATGTAAGCAAAGCGGCTCTCCCGTGAGAAAGAGAAAGAGGCGGGTAAGAGCTGCCGGGGGAGACGGCTGTGCCTGCTGCAGGCACGCGTCTTCCTGGGGAGAGCCACGGGTGCCATGCAGTGTGTGCTTCTGCTGTTTGCCGGCGTCCCCTCCATGAGGAGTGTGGCCATGCCCCTTGGTGGCCTTCCTCCTTGGAGACCTAACTCAGGTTTCCTTCAGATCCGGGGATAAGCTGCTGAAAGAAGGTGGTGCCAGCCCTCAGCGCTGAACCGGTGATGAACCGAACCTAACGGTGCTGTAACCTCAGTCCCATTGGCCAGCGAGTGGTGTAGGAATGTCCACGTGACCCAGTCCCGGTCACTGGGATGGAGGACGCATTCTCTCCAGGGGTTCCTGGGAAATATTTTTCTAGCCCATCAGATGCGAGATGAGCAAGGGGCCTGCTCCGGACTTGCTCTTGGCCTTGGCGCTTGGTTGTGTGCAGACGCGTGCTCAGGGGCTGCCGCAGTCACCTCAAGACCGTCGGTGGAGGCACCCCTAACACCCAGGAAGGCAGGCAGAGGCAGAAAGGGCCCGCATCCTGTGAATGTCATCCAGCAATTAATTGCCTCAGCCCCGGGACTGCTTACCTCCAGCCTTCTCCCCCCAACCCCGGGGAGATGCAGCGAAGCCCACGTTGAACCATGGAGAGGTCTGTTTTCAGCTGGCTGGGCTCCTTGCTGCTGTACTACCCTGATGGGTAATCTTCTTTCTAGGAATATAACCTCAAAGCCTTTTATTGTGACGCATCTGCATAAGTAAGTGCAGAAGTGTGGTTTTCTTTTTTCTTTTAAAATAATAGCTGAAGTGTGCCTCAGGCAAAAAGAACCAGAGAACACAGATGTATACATAATTGAAACTCAATAAATATTCATTTAAAAATGAGTAAATGCTCTACAGGTCACTGTAATAATTTTCTCAGGGAACATATTATTTTTGGATACTTATAGCAACTAACGGTATTTCTTTGGCACAGCGAGAGCTTGTGCTTGTTTCCTCACTAGAAACTGCACTTCTGCACATTTTCTGCTGCTCTGGGACGGTGGGCGCTCCTGGGAAGAATTAGTTTTAGCAGAGGCTCTGCCTTTTTCCTCTTCAACTGTTAGCTGGCAACTTGCTGTTGCTAGCAGTTAGCCAGCTATAAGCATCTCTCTGGAAGTATGTTTTCATAATGCTTTCTCGCAGACATTCAATATTGCACAGACTCTGTTTCTTTTGATTAAAAAAGCCTTTTCATATATGAACTATTTGAAATACACAGGGAAGTCCAAAGAGTTATATGACAAATGCTGATGCGCCCTCAGCCACATACGCACATTCAACTCAGGCTGAATACATGCTAGCTCGTAGCCACATTTCCTTAAAGAGAAAGCTATAAATTTATCTCCATCTCCTCCCCTCTTTTCCCAGAGGTAACCATTGTCTTGATGATGACAGTAACGATCACAATGATGACGATGATGGTAACGATGGTAATAAAAACAGCAGGTCCGCTGTATGCAGGCCGTTACTCTGAGCTCTTTATATACATCAGCTCCTTTAGTGCCCACAGTAGCTATCGTTTTATAGGTGAGGGGCAGAGGAAAGGCTGGTTAAAGCAATTGTCTGAGGCCACACAGCTGGCAACCAGAGGAGCAGGAGTCCAGGTTTGCCTGACCCACATTGCTGTGCATCATGATGTACTTTCTCTCAATTTATATGCACCGATAATAAATATACATAGGGGTTATTTGTATATTTTTAAAAGTATATTATTTGATAGCATCTGTGTTTTCCCCTAGTTTTGTCTTACTCCGGTCCCCGTTGCGATGAGCAGCCTAGCACATGTTTTCCGGGCAGGCGCGGCTCCTGGCAGGCTCTGAGAGCTCAATGTGTGGCCGGTAGCTTGTGCACATTACCAGTTTTTGTTTTCCTTATTCCCAAATTCTCCTTCACAGGAGGTGTGCCCATTTCTAGCCGCGCTGGCAACTGTATACAACTGCTCATTTCCCAGCAGTCCCAGCCGTTCTCGGTGTTATTGGACATATTATTGGATATCAATGACTGATTTCTTCCAGTTGCTAGGTATGGGGTGGTGTTCAAATGGTTGTTCTACTTTGCATTTTTCTTGAACTTCTAGAGAGGTTGAAACGTCTTTTTATATGTTTATCTGTGCTTTCTTTCCTCTTGGATTAATTATTTTTCCTGGTTTCTAAGGAATTCTAATAGATTGTGATTATGTAAAGCCAGTTATATGGGTTGTAAACACCTTTTCAAGGTAGATATGGACTTTCGATTTGGTGTCCTCCTGATCCACAGAAGTTCTGAATGTTGTATAGTTATTTTCTCAATAGGGCTTAGACTTCTGGCATCGCAGATAATATGGCGGTACTTAGACATTATCAAGATGTTTTCCTATATTTTCTTTTTAAAGTTTGCTTTTCACATTTGGGTGATTTTGTGTATGATATGAGGCAGCTATCCGATTTTACCTGCTTTTGTGTGAATAGTGGACCCGTCCTTTTCTATAGCAGCGTGTCCCAGCATTGTTTATTGAGTACTCTTATTCTGTGTCCAGTGATTCGCAATGCTGTCTCTGCCACATTGCAGATGTCCATATCTAAGTGGTTCTGTTTCTGAGCTCTCCATCCCTGTGGCAGTACCGCGCTGTTTAAATGACCGAAGCTTTAGAATGAGTGCCAATATCCAAAAGGATAAGCCCCCCGTCCCCGCCCCACCCCATTTCCCCCTCCCTCCTCTTCCTTCTGAAGCCTCATCCCCATTCCTTTTCTTTTGCAATTTTTAAGCTTATTTTTGTCAAGTTCTTTGAAAACTGCTCCTAGGATTTTTATTGAGATCATATTAAATTTATAGGTAAATTGGAGAAAAACGCAATCTTTAAAATATGGCACCCGCCTATCCATGAATATAGTGACTCCTTGTTTCTTCCCCCTTCGATAAGGTTTTGTTGCTTTCTCCATAAAAATCTTACACACCATTTGTTAGATTTATTTCTGGACACCTTAAAAGCTTTTACTGCTGTGGTTAATGATGTCCTAGAACAAAACTATTGATTTTTGTATATTGATTTCTAGCAAACTTGCTGAAATTTCTTATAAGCACTAACATTTATTTGTAGATTCTCCTGGATATTCTATCTAAGCATATATTTTATGTATAATTACATTACTCGCTTTCCCCCAATATTTAATATTTGTGTGTGTGTGTCTATTATGCTTTGAAAAATTGAGATATAATTCCCACATAATAAAATTCACAGGTTATAATTATTTTGTTCAGTTAGATCTAACAACTGTGTACACTTGTGTAAATTAATACCCTGATTAAGGTACAGAACATTTTTATCTCTCCAAAAACTTCCCTCATGCTTCCCTACAGTCCGTTCCTACCTCCCAAACCTAGACAAACCACTCTCCTTTCTGTGGCTATAAATGAGTGTTTCCTGTCCTTGAACTTCATGCAAATGAACCTACAGTATATTTTATTTTGGGACACAGCTTTTGCCTAGCACAGTGTCGTTTTAAGACTCATTTATGTTATTATCTGTATCAGTACTCCATTCTTGTGTGACTGAACGGTATTCATCAGTTTGTTTACCCATTCTCCTGTTGACACATATGTGGGCTATTTTGAATTTTTGACTATTTTGAATAATGCTGCTATTATCAACATTTCAGTCTTTTAACTGTTTCTTTGTATTTTCTCATTATGCTGACAAGGACCTGTAGTAAAATAATGAAAGTAGAATGATGAGGGTAACCTTATGTTTTTAACATTGTCCATTTCAATATTTGCAGTGCTTTTAAAAATAAATATTTTTAAATTGATTTCAGAGAGTATAGGAGAGGAAGAGAGAGGTTAGAAACATCAGTGGTGATAGAGAATCACCAATCTGCTGCCTCCTGCACACCCCCTCTGGGGACCAAGCCTGCAACCCAGGAATGTGCCCTGACCTGGAATCCAACTGTGACCTCCTCTTTCATGGGTCGATGCTCAACCACTGAACCACACCAGCCGGGTTGAAAAAAATACTTTATTAAGTTAACAGAGTTCCATTGATTCCCAGTTTGCTTAAAGGATTTATTTGGGGGAAGGTATATTTGTTAAATCAAGATTGATCGTTGAATTGTATTAAATGCCTTTTCTGCATCAATTGGAATAAATTTTCTCATTTAATATGTTAATGTAATGATTGTATTCATTGATCTAAGCCATTTTTTCATTCTTGGATCATGATTAGCAATGAGTGAAGAAATCACATGGCCAGATTTAACAAATAATGGAGCATTTAATGCATGTGTCTCTTTGTGCATGTATGCAAGTGGCCTACAGTTTTTCTTTCCAGTTTTGTTTCAAGGTTTTATGGCCTCATAAAATGAGCTGAATAGCTATCTTCCTTTTTCTATCTTTCTAAAGCAATTTAACGATATTAAAATTACTCGTTTCTTGAAGGCAGAGCTTACCTGTAAAACCAGCGAGGCTTGGCGTGGAGGGAGGGCAGCGGCAGGGGGCCCGGAGGTCCGGCAGTGTCTCTGACAGTAATAAGGATGCTCACATGTTATATTTCCTCCTAAGCCAGTTATATTTTACATGTTTCCAAAAATTGCCCTTTTAATCTGTTTTCAAATTTACTCGTATTGTTTATAACTTTTTCCTTTATTTTCTAGTGCATCTCAATGTTCTTTCTATTCAGAGTGCTGTTTATTTTCAACTTCTCTTCTTTTGATGTGTTAGCCAGATGTTTGCCTATTTCATTTGTTTTTGAAAGAGCCATTTTTCCTCTTGTGAACCTTCTTGGCTGTGTCTTTGTCTGTAATGCTATTATCTTCCGCTTTTACTTTTATGATTTCCTTCCTTCTGATTCATTTGCTATGCTCTTCTTTGTTAACCTTTGATTTAGATACTACCATCATTTTCACCCTTTCTGCGTTAGTATATGCATTTAAAGATACATTTTAATTGTTTTCAGTGGTGTGCCAGAGCCAGTTATAGCCACCTGGTTTGTGAGAAGCTGATTTTGCCACCTTCTCACCTGGTTTGTGAGAGCTGATTTTGAGTATTTTTTTCCAATTCCACACTTTATGTTGGTAGCTTGAAATAGACCTGGTGGGATATTTACACTATGAACCCTGGCAAATGTCCTCACATACACATATCCATCCACCTCCACCCAGCAGGCCCGATGGAAAACATGTTTTAAAAAATATATTTTAGCTGAAACCGGTTTGGCTCAGTGGTAGAGCGTCGTTCTGCGGACTGAAAGGTCCCAGGTTCGATTCCGGTCAAGGGCATGTACATTGGTTGCGGGCACATCCCCGGTAGGGTGTGTGCAAGAGGCGGCTGGTCAATGTTTCTCTCTCATCAATGTTTCTAGCTCTCTATGTCTCTCCCTTCCTCTCTGTGAAATATCAATAAACTATATTTAAAAATATATATATATATTATTGATTTTTCACAGAGAGGAAGAGAGAGGGATAGAGAGTTAGAAACATCGATGAGAGAATAATCGATCAGATGCCTCTTGCCCACCCCCCACTAGGGATGTCCCACAACCAAGGTACATGCCCTTGACCAGAATTGAACCTGGGACCTTTCAGTCCGCAGGCCGACACTCTATCCACTGAACCACACCGGTTTTGGCCAGATGGGAAACACTGACCAACACGCTGCGGTTGTCCTCCAGATTTGGTGTTTGTGTGATGATTTGGTTCTAGAACTCCTTTGTTTGTTCTTTAATCTTTGGTTCCTTAGAAATATTATTTTTAAATGTCCAAGCATATTAAATCAATTTTGTTGTTTTTGATTTTATTGTGATGTAGTCTGTAGATTATCAGTTCTTTGGTATTTGTTTGGACTTGGTTGGTGGCATCCTATATGGCCAGTTTATTTAAAATAGCTCATGTATTAGTACCCCTGAAAATGTGCATTCTTTGTCCCCAGGGTTCTACCTCCGTCCCTTTGTTCAACTTGTTAACCGTGTCATCCAAATTGTCTCTGTCAATACAAATGTTTGTCTGTTTAATCTGCCAATTTTAAGAAAGGAATATTATAACCTACCATGTTGATTTGTAAATTTATGTTTAGTTTCCATGAATTATTGATTTATATATTTTGAGGCTAAATTGTTAGGTACATACTAGTATATGATTATTACATCTTTATGATACATTTTCCCTTCCATTAATATATAGTGTTCTCTTTATCCTTAAGTGTCCTTTATTATTCTAGTAAGTATTTTATTATTTTATCCAATACTTATGTCAACACTGTGGCTTTTTTTTTTAGTCACTATTTACCTGGAATATATCTTTTCCTCCTTTATAATTCACCTTTCCATTATATTTTAGATATGTTTCTTCAAAGCAGCATATAGCTGAGTTTCTTTTCTATGTTTTTTATATTTTAACTAATAAGACAATCTCTTTATATTTATTGTGTTTGATCAGGTTTTTTTACACTCACTCTCTTTAACTTCATGCCTTCTACTGGCTTGATGATGAGTTTTCTATTTGTTTATTTATTTTTTAGATTTTATTTTATCATTTAAAGTATTACAAATAGTAGTACCTATGTTTCCTTTTTTTCCCATTGACCTTTCCCTGGCCTCCCCTTCCACCTTCCCCCGGCACATGCCCTCATCCCTCCCTACCCGTGTCTTAGGTCCATTGGTATACTTATATGCATGCAAACAAATTCTTTGGTTGATCTCTTATCTCCCCTCTGCCCCCAACCCTCCCTAGCCTTCCCGTTGTAGTTTGACAGTCTGTTCAAACATCTATTTTTGTTCATAGGTTTATAATGTTCTTTATTCTCCATAAATGAGTGAGATCATGTAGTATCTTTCTTTCACAGACTAGCTTATTTCACTTTGCATAATGCTTTCCAGTTCCATCCATGCTGTTGCAAATGGTAAGAATCCCTTCTTTTTTTATAGCAGTGTAGTATCTCATTGTGTAGATGTACCACAGTTTTCTAATCCACTTACCTGCTAATGGGCACTCAGGCTGTTTCCAAATCTTAGCTATGGTGACTTGTGCTGCCATGAACATAGGGGTACATATATCCTTTCTGATTGGTGTTTCTGTTTTCTTGGGATATATTCCTAGAAATGGTATTACAAATGGCAGTTCCATTTTTAATTTTTTGAGGAAATGCCACACTGTTTTCCTCAGTGGCTGCACCAGTCTGCATTCCCACCATAAAAAAACTACTAGAATTAATAAATGAATTAGGCAATGTAGCAGGATACAAAATTAACATCCAGAAGTCTATGGCTTTTCTATACACCAATAATCAATTTACAGAAAGAGAAATTTCAAAAGCAATCCCATTTACCATTGCAATAAAAAAATTATACCTAAGAATAAACTTAACCAAGGAGATAAAGGACCTGTACTCTGAAAATTTCAGAACCCTGAAGAAAGATAAAGGAAGACATGAACAAATGGAAGAATATACCATATTCATGGATTGGTAGAATCAACATCATTAAAATGTCCATACTACCCAAAGCAATCTATAAATTCAATGCAATCCCCATTAAAATACCAACGGCATGCTTCAAAGACCTAGAACAAATTTTCTATTTGTTTATATGAAATATTCTATACATGCACATAAGAATAGAGACCAGTATAGGTAAAATGAACTCCATGTACCTAGTACCCAGCTAGATAAAATTGTGACATACCACCACGTTTGCTTCAAAACTTTTTTTTTGGTGGGAATATTACTTTATTCCCGTATTTTTTTTTTTGTCTTGTCTTTGGAAATTACAAGTTTGGTTGCTATTTCTGAGTGGCAGCCAGCGGCTTGTTAACTTCCAATCTCTCTCTACTGTCCAACCTGAATAGTACTGTTGTCTAGTAGTTCATTTTTGAATAATATCCTCCACATTATTCATTGTTTATATTGTTGATAGTTTAAGCCAATGCTTATTTGGCTCTACCTATAGGTTTACCAACTGCAGTGCGTGCCCAATTGTGAGCATGTTATCTCTGCTTTTCCAGAGGCAAACCTTAATAGCCGCTTTCTGACAATGTCTTTACCCTGACTCTTCCATTATAATTTAGCAGATAATAGAATTCTAAGTTGCTGGTTATTTCCCCTCAAGACTTTGAGGCTATTATTCCGTGCCTTCCAGCTTCTAATATTTCTGTCAGAAATTCTGTTGCCATTATGTTACTTCTCTATTATGGATAATTTATTTTTTTCTTTCTGGATATTTTGGTTTCCTTAGAATTTATATAATTTCACTTCAGTGAGTCCACTGTGAATTTATTTTTATATGTTATGCTTAGACTCACTGTGCTTCTTTAATCTAAAGAGTCATTTTAAAAATCAAGTCTGGATTATTCTCAACTATTATCATTATGAACACTGTTTCTTCTCCATTATTTTTATTCTCTCTTTTAGGAATTCCTATTAGATACATGTTGGACATTTTCAATCTATATTCCATGTCTTTTAACTTCTCTTTTACATTTCCTGTCGCCTGATATCTTCTAATCTGGGTTCTAGGTAATATAGCCAGATTTGGCTCCCATTCATGAATTCTCTTTCCTTGCTATTATTTCTGTGCCATTTAATACTTCTATTTATTCATGTCACATCATATTCTCTTTCAGATTATTTTAAAATTATTTTACTTTAAATTGTATAAAATAATTATAGTGCTAATGGAATTTATGTTGACTTTGATTCCCAATGAAAAATTTCCTTTTGTATGTTTGCAATTTTGGATGATAAGAGGGATTTTTCCCCACTTTGGGAATCTGGAAAGTCTGAATTGTCAAGAAATTCCTCCAGCACATTTTTATTTACTTCTTCTGAACTCCCGGAGTCAACAGCAGCCCAAGAGCAGTTTTTTTAAATCCTCACACAAGGATATTTTTTTCTCCATTGATTTTCAAGAGAGTGGTAGGGAGCCGGAGAAACAAAGAGAGAGAAACGAGGATGTGAGAGATACACATTAATTGGTTGCCTCCACATGTGCCTTGACCAGGGCCTGGGATCAAGCCTGCAACTGAGGTGCATGCCCTTGACTGGAATTGAACCCAAGACGCTTCAGTCCATGGGCCAACACTAACCACTGAGCCAAGGAAGAGCAGGTTTACATCTTTTTTTTCAGCTCAAGGGTTTCTCACAACATGAATGCAGTGTAGATCAAACTCTAGACATGCAGGTCCAGGATCTGGAGATTTCATGGGAGAATTATTTATTGATTTAGTTTTCTCATTTCTCTGTTAGAGTTATTGCTGAGACAACTTCCATATTATCTCTCTGGATGAGTGGGCAGAGGTTATTAGTTCTGATTTTTACTGGGTTAGTAACCCATCAAGGGTCAAATTCTTAGCTAAGCGGATTAGATAACGCCCTCAATAGCTAAAGCGTCAGCTCATACACCTACCTAGGAGTCCCTCAGCTGTCTCCTGGCTTCCAACATCTGGGTTTTCCCTTTCTTCTCTTGACCACACCCACACATTTTTTATTAAGATAAAATATTCATAACATGTAACTTAGCATTTAAGCCATTTTAAGCATAAGTGGCATTAGTTCATACACAATGCTGTGCAGCTCTTACTACTTTCCATCTCCAGAACTTCCTTCATCTTCACAAAAGGAATCTCCATATCCATTAAATACTAACTCCTCGTTTTCCTCCTCCCTTCCTCTTCCCCTTCACCCACAGAGCCCGGAACTCCCATTCTACTCCCTGTCTCTATGAACCTGCCTATTTTTGGAACCTCACAGAATAAGAATCATACAATATTTGTCTGTTGGTACCCTGATTATTTCACTTAGCATGATGTCCTTAAGGTTCATCTATGTTGTAGCATGTGTCAGAATTCTCTTCCTTTATAAGGTTGAATAATATTCCAGTATATGTATAAACCATGTTTTGTCTATCCATTCAACCATTGATGGATACTCAGGCTGTTGCCACTTTTTGGCTATTATTGTGAATAATGCTGCTATGAACATGGGTGTACAAATATCTGTTCAAGTTCCTGTTCTCAATTCTTTTGGAGATGTGTATATCTATATCTATGTCTGTATCTGTGTCTGTGTCTGTGTCTACCTATCTATCTATCTATCTATCTATACACTAATAAAAGAGAAATATACAAATTGACCCTACCTTTGTGACGTGCACCAGCCAATCAGGAATGAATATACAAATTAACCCCCCCCAAAGATGGTGGGTTAATTTGCATACACAGGTGCCGAGTGGCCAGGGGTGGGACGCTTGCATCATCACCATAGCGACGACATAGGTGTTCTGCTGCACTGCCCCAGCAGCTCCAAGCCTCTGGGCAGCATGGAAAAGTGGAAAGGTGGCTCAGGGCCAGAGCAACCAGGGGAAGGAAGGCCCATTCTTGAATGAATCTTTGTGCATAGGGCCTCTAGTATACACACACACACACACACACACACACACACACACACACACAGTTATCTAGTTGTTTTCTTTTTAAATTGTTGATGCTATTATTGATGTTTTCCATTTCCCCCCTCCTCCCTTGCTTACCTCCTCCACCCAGCCTCTGCCACCCGTCCCCTGGCCTTTAGCACTCTATTGTCTGAGTCCATGGCCTGTCCATACACGGTCTTTGGCTAATCTCTCCACCTTCTTTAATCTCGCCCACACTTTGCCCTCCCTCTCACAGCTGTCAGTCTGCTCCACTTATCCATGACTCTGGTTCTATTTTGTTCATCAGTTTATTTTGTTCATTAGATTCCACATATAAGTGAGATCATATGGTATTTGTCTTTCTCTGACTGGCTTATTTCGGCTAACATAATAATCTCCAGGTCCCTCCATGCTGTTGCAAAGGGTCAGAGTTCCTTCTTTTTTACAGCTGCATAGTATTCCACTGTGTAAATGTTCCACAGATTTTTTTTTTTTGTCCACTTATCTGCTGATCCACACTTTGGCGGTTTCCAGATCTTGGCAATGGTAAATAATGCTGCTGTGAACACAGGGGTGCATATATTCTTTCTGATTGGTGTTTTGGGATTCTTAGGGTATATACCCAGAAATGGGACTGCTGGGCCAAAAGGGAGTTCCATTTTTAATTTTGTGGAAAACTCCACGGTGGTTGCACCAGTCTGCATTCCCACGAGGGTTCCCTCTTCTCCACATCCTCACCAGCACTTGTCATTTGTTGATTTACTGATGGCAGCCATTCTGGCAACTGTGAGGTGATACCTCATTGTAGTTGGAAGAGTCAATATTTAGATGGTTATATGGTAGATGAACCTGGAAAGTATTATGCTAAGTGAAATAAGTTAGGCAGAGAAAGACAAATACCATATGATTTTACTTATATGTGGAATCCAATAAAATAAAACAAATAAACAAACACAACAAAAACAGACTCATTGATAGAGAGAACAAAATGACAGTTGCTGGAGGGGAAGTGGGTGAGGTAATGGGTGAAAAAGGTGAAGGGGAATAAGAGATGCAAACTTCTAGCCATAAAATAAATTAGTCACAGGGAAGCTGTGTACAGCACAGGGAATATAGTCAATAATACCAAAGCTTTGTATGGTGACAGATGGGTACTAGGCTTACTATGGTGACCACATCAGAAGGTGTATAAATGGCAAATTACCGTTGTCCACCAGAAACTAACAATATTGTATGCCAACTATATTTTAATACATTTTAAAATGACCAGGATTGATGAAAGGTACCAATTCTGAGATCTAAGAAGCCAGAGCAGTTCCAAGAAGGCATAGGAGGAAATGCCTACCAGGACTGATGTTTTATGTCTTCCCAGAGCTGTATGCGGAGCTCCTTATGCCTGATGTTCTGGTTTTGTAGGTGGGGCCCTTAGGAAAGGCTTAAGCCTGGAAGGTGGAGCCCTCATGAATGGGGTTAGTGCCTATAAAAGAGGCTCCAGAGAGCTCCCTGGCACTCCCCCACCCCCACCCCATACACAATTGAGTACACAGAGAGGAAACAGGGCTACGAATCAGGAAGAGGCTTCACCAGGCTCTGACTATGCTAGCTCCTTGATCTTGAACTTTCCAGCCCCCAGAACAGTGAGAGGGGGAAAAAAATTCTGTTGTTTATAAGCCACCCAGTCTGTGGTATTCTGTTATGGCATCCAGCATGAACTAAGGCAGTAAATAAGAAAGAACCCCAACCTTTGTTTGAAGGAATGCAATTAAATTAGAAGCAGATTTAAAAAAAAATGATGCAGAGTAAAACCTGGTGTATTACCTGCTTTCAATCCTTTTATTATTCATTCTGGCATATAATTCTACATAGTATCATACTGTTACTGGCTTTTATTTTAGATGTTACCCATTGACTGCCTTTTTCAGGAGAAGGGAGTCTGGCCTGGGCATAGCGCTCACACACAGCCCCTCCCATTGTCTGCAGTGCCTTATATCACTCCGTGTGCTGATAGCAGTGCTCAGCGCGATTACCAAGGCATGCAGATGTTACTCACAGCTGAGACACATTTAGCATTGAAACAATTGCTCCTTTATTTTACATGCCCCCCACCTCCTTAGAGAGTTTTGTTTTGTCTTTATGAAATTGGGATCATGCCACAGACACTGTTTTGTAAGAGGCTTTTTTTTATACTAAAAGCGGTGTGTCACAAACATCTTTGATGCCTGAAGCATCCACTTAATGGATGCACAGTACTTTCTCAATTGCATGAGCACACCATAACCCATTAAACTAATTGCCCATTGTGACACAGTTACGCAGTTTTCAATTTTTCACTTTTACAAACAATTCTAAGATTCACATCTCTGAAACTTAATTTTGCCTAATTATTTTCCAAGATAAAGTCTATGGGTAGAATTGCTGAGTCAAGTGATACTAAAGATTATTATGGATTTGATAAATATTTCCCCCCAGAAATAGAGTTGAATTTTAGAAATATCAATTCTGGGCTTTATTGTCTTAAACATTTTTTGGGTCCATTTTAAATGTGAGTTTTATGCTAATCATTTCCATTCAGATTACTTTAATAACCAATGAGATCCTGTGTGTTTTCATATGCTTATTTGATATTTTGGTTCTGTATCTTGTGGATTTCCTGTTTATACCTCTTGGTCACTTTACTAACAGACAATCTTATTTTGGCTGCTCTTTGCATTGGAGGCCTAAACTGCTTAGTTGTTCCTTATAATAAATTTTAATTAACTTATTTTAGGGTTATTATATTTTCTTTCTCAAATAAATCTGAGAGGTATTTTTAAGGCTAAAGGACTGTATACGATATCTATCTGGAGTGCCTACACAATCCAGTGGACCCTAGATGCTCAATAGCTACACTTACGAGTAATATAGGAAATTATAATCTTGCTTGCTATGAGACTGCCAATGCATTCTTTAAAATCATGCAAAAGGTCATGGCATATGTGGGCCTTCCTTCAAATATGCTATAAATAAATACCCAGCTTATTGCAGAATATGAAATTAAATAGAAAACGAAGGCCCTTGCTTTTCTCTCGAAGAACTTTTACAAGCGAGTCAGTCAAGAAAGGAGAACACTTTGTTCCAAAATACAATTTAGGTAACTGGTGTTTGAAAGAGAGCAGGTCACTACCATGTGTGTGTACATGTGCAAGTGTGTAGGTGTGTACGTGTGCGTGTGTGTGCATGGAGAATTTATGCAGCATCTCCGATATGGAGGGAAATGGAAGGGAAATTGCTATATGAAATAAATCTGATTCTCATCTTCAAAGATTGTACCATCTATTGGGGAAGATTAATTACCAAATGTCTAAACACATAAAATTGCTAGGAACACTCTAGAAACTTAAAAAAACATATGCATTAATGTAATCAGTCCTCTGCTAAAATTTTCAGAACTGCTAAGAATACAGCCAGGAGTAAGGAAACAGATGGTTTATCATAAAGGCAATACAAAGACTAATTGCAGGCACAGGTTGGCTGAGTGTGTGCATGCGTGTGTGCTTGCGTGCGTGCATGTGGGTTTGCACACACAGGAACTGGAATTGTAACCAATTTCCTATAATTCACTTTTTTATGATCTGACCCATCTGGTGTTTGTGTTTCAATGAATGCTTTTCTGATTCTCATAACTTCAGGTGTAACAACCAGAAACGCAGAGATAGGGGTCCAGAGAAAAGGAGGCGCCAAGCCCAAGAGAAGGGAGGTATTTCACATCACTGGGCCGTGGAAACAATAAAGACATTTTTGGATAATTTGATTCATAAACTGATAGAAAGTGGCAAATGCCAAGCTAGGCCGTTAAAAAGACTGCATATATATATATATATATATATATATATATATATATATATATATAAAAGAGCGACGTTGCATAGAAGAAGGAGAATAAGAACATCTTAGAAACAGATGAAGAATTGCAGTGTCAGCTGTGAATCTCCCTTCTGAGTTGGAAGCCCAGCTTCAGAACTCCAGGGCCTTGTGACCTTGAGCAGCTCATTTAACCTCTACCTGCTCCATTTTGTCACCTGTAAGATGGGGATTTGCTTAACAGCATGTAATTATTAGGCACCTACAACGTAATAAGCTGTTTTAGGTGCTGGAGCATAGCTCTAAGCATTGGAGAGCAGTTACCTTCCGCAGGGGGCTGCTCTGACGTTAGTCCATCCCCGTGAAGAGCTGAGAACAGTCATCCTCATGAGACAGAGAAATAAATTATGAGATAGAAAGGCAGGTGGGAAATAAGGCACACGGAAATAGACAGACTGTTGCCAGAGCTAAGCAAATGATGAAATGGAGCAAGCATTACAAAAAGAAAATGTTCTATGGAATTGAAAGTAAATTGAAATAAAGCGAAAACTACTGATACATAATGCTTTTAAGTAAAAGCCCATGTCTGAAACATCATTTAGACATATGCCCACCCTCAAACACTTAATGACTCCCAATGCTTTCAAGACAAACTATAAAATTTGAATTTGGGCATTTAAATACTTCATATAATTATTTCTAACTACATTTCCAGCCTTATTTCTTAGTCTACCCCTGCATTTTGGATCACAGACTGCAGATAATGCTTCAGATGGCCCTGCAGGCTCTTAAATGGTATGGGAAACAGTCATTAAGCTATCTTACACTCTTTCCTGCTGCATGCAATTTTGGTTGTACTGCTACTTGAATTTATGAACCTCCATTTCCCTTTTCAAATAATCATACAACCTGCTCTGATCAAACTTGCTTTATGTCTTTGTTATTTTTTTTGCCTGTAGAGGTAGCAGAGTACCTCATACACATTAGGTTGTTAATACATAGGAATTCACTCCCCTTACTCCTTAGCTGCACTCATGGTGCTTGCTCTTCTTGGAATTATTACCAAGTTTTTTTTCTCTTTTTTCAAAATAATAATCATCCTTCCAGGACCAACTCAAAAGTCAGCTTCTTCAAAGCCTTCTGTCCATCTCATCACCAGAGAGATGTATCTCTTCTCCTCCAAAGTGTGACTTTATGACAACTTCTGCACCATGCTTCCCAGACTCTACCATAGTTAATACTGTTTGTGCCTTGTGTACATGCAGTCATTGACCAGTTCTATTAATTTATGTGACTTGACTATATTCACCTAGCACCCTGTGCATGGCAGATATCCAAGAGATTAAAAATAAATTTGTTGAGTAAATGGAAGAACTGGATGGATCTTGAGTAGTAATGGGCCACGGGAGGCCTGAGTGGTTGAGGGGAGTTTGATGTTCCTTCAAGGCTTTTCTCTGGGAAGCCCCTCAGCCTGGACAAAGAGCAACTCTGTGTGTGGAGTGATGAGATTTATAGGTCTTGTTTTTAGCAAATAGCCATGTTTATAAACTCAGTTCGAAATAGGGAGTCTTTAAAATGAATACTGTTTGCTGAAACTAGAACCAAGTTCAATCAACAGAGCATACTGAGTCTGGTTAAGGAAAAGTGCAGTTAAAGTGGCTTTACCATTTTATACTCCTCACTCATTCCTTTTCATTTTTGAAATTTAAATTTTTTCAAAGCTTGACTAGGTGTTTTAGGCTAAGATTGAGCTTTCTGTGTGTCAACTTGCTGTTATCATGATGATATTCTTTTTTGAAAAGTTTCCTGGAGGTGATGGAGTCTTGGGACTTAGTTTGATCTGATCCTGTTCAGCTCAGCCACACTCCAGGACCCTAGTTTACTTGATTATCAAGAGTCCTGAGGACTGTGGGACCACAGCTGGCTCCCTGCTGCCTCAGAGCACCTTGTTGGAAAGGTTCCTGGGAGTCAATGGAGGGCTGAATTTTTTATTCAGAAAATCTACTGAGTCAAAATCTAGAAGAGGCATTTTCTGACATAAACAGTGCTGGCTGCTTGGCCCCAGGTTCCAGCGTGACAGAGAGAAGACACAGGTGAAAGGTAACCCCCAGAACAAAAATGCATCCTAGAAGGAGATGAACCCATCCACAGGCTTACCAGTCCTTTGGTTGGTTTTAGTTAATAAGAAATAATTGCACCTCCAGAATATCCATCTCTTTGGTTGCTGCGACAGGGATTCTGAGAATGGAAGGGGTTAGAACAACTAATAATCTTATCCAGAGAGATCAGAATGCTCATCCCAAAATTCAAGTGAAATGTGTACGAGTTGACCCTTCAAGAATGGTTGACCTCAATTTCTTGAAGAGAGGACAGAATTTCAAACTATTTTATAGGAGAAGGCATGGAGTTATGACGAGTGAAGATGTCCCCATAGAGGGATTAGCAATGAGCTCAGCATACATGGAGTCCGAGACTGTGATGCCCTCACTTGGTGATCAATGATGATGAACCAGCATTCTTTTGGTGAGGCTCTATTTACTTTTTTTCTCATAAAAGTGCCTCAAAATTCCCAACAAATCCCACTGTGGAATGACTTCTTAGCTAGTTTATATTTTCTATGTCCTCACTCTACAATTGCACTTCATTTTAAACCAAAGAAGAGTTAACTGCTTGATTAGACTTGGCTTTGGATGACTTTTGGTTGTTTCCAAAAATAAAATTCACCCTCAAAATAAAAAATTTGTGTTATCAAAACTCTGTAAGAAATACAACTTTGATTCTGAAGAACTCGAGTTCCAGATACATTTTGATATTGAAGACAAATCATGTCTTATTATTTATAATCTAATCTTACACATATTCATATCTTCTCTTAAGTTTTTTAAGAGATTAAACTCAGATCTATATAAAAGACTCTAAGGGCATTAACAAAAGAGTTGAGCTTAATCTACCCACCTGTAAATTTCTTCTTCCACAATATCTCTTTGAAAATAATAAAAAAAGAAATGTAAAATATCTATGTAATAAAAATAGGGGCATCTGCGATCAAATCATGAAAGAGTAATAGATATCATCCATGATGGTTCAACCTGCATTGTGCTCATTTTATGTGTGGGTGGTTATAATGTAACCTATTTTCTTTGTGTCACTAGGGTAATACACACTTACTGTAGAAAATTAGAAAAAAGAAGAAAAGCAAAAGGAAGGTAATTTAAAATCACCTGTAATTCCATAGTTAAAGCATAGGTAACTAATTTTGATCTTTCACCTTTCTAGCCTCTTTTTTTTTATGGACTATTTATTTCATGGCAGATTTAAGTAATTAGGGTTATTTTTGTTTGTATTTTCCTCGTTTATTAAAAATATTAGAGTCAGAGTTCCCTCAGCCTGGCCTGTGCCCTCTCATAGTCCGAGATCCCTCAGAGGATGTCTGACTGCTGGCTTAGACCTGCTCCCCACTTCTCTCTCTCTCTCTCTCTCTCTCTCTCTCTCTCTCTCTCTCTCTCTCCCTGTGTGTGTATGTGTGTGTGTGTGTGTGTGTGTGTGTGTGTGTGTGTGTGTGTGTATGCTGGAAATACTTGACAATTTACAAAAATAATTACTATATATGCAGAAAATTCGGGATAGGAAGCAAGACAACACTCTCATAGTGATAAGCAGTGACAAGCTTACACAGGTATGGGCAACATTTGAGGTGAACATGTTAGGTCCAGGTCATTTCCCATGAATGGCAGGAAGAAGGAGCCTCTCTCTGGGACAGGCCGGGGGCAGGGCTTCCTCCTGGGCCACAGCGGAGCTCCCCATCAGCTGGGCAGGCCACACCTCTGGCCTCCACAGGGCTTTGCAAAGGATGTCATGAGGCACAACTCCAGGAAACTCTTCCCCCATGTAATTTCTTATAAATATGAACAATTTGAATATGAACATAGGACAAGTTCTTAGAATGAAATTGTTGGGTCAACATGTGTATCGAATGCTAAGGCTCTAATGGATGCATTTTGCTAAACTGCGTGCCTGGGAGGCTGCATCATGTATGCTCCTGTGAGTGGAGTGGACTATGGTTTATGCAAAAATCTTGTCTACTCGTTGTGAGACCGCTGCTTCCTCTTGCTGGGCCTTTACATTCTGCTTTCTTTTCAGTGCCTCAGTGAGTTATTTGTGTCTCTACGATTGGTTTTTATGATTTCAAACCATTTACATTTATAGTTATGACTTATATGTCTATATTTTTATTTGATCTCTACTTCAGAAAGCAACATGTAAGGTCAAACCCTTATCCATGCTGACTTGTTTTGTAGCAAATGCTCTCTACTGGATTCTTATATTAGGTTCTGCGTCTGTCTCTTACTGAACAGTGTGTGGGTTTTCCTTTAAAACTTTTCCTCCTTTACATTTTAGCTAAAAATTCCAAAAGCCTGCCTCATGTGTTGTTAACATAATGTGATTTCTGAAAGCCCCCTACATTGAAAGCAAACTTTGTTATATGTAAGGCATCATTTTAAGAAGCAAACCAGTAAATGTGCGCATGGTTTATACATTAGTACTTTGAGGGAGGTGGGTGATTTTTAAAATCGTTGCATCACTTTATCACTTTCCTGGAAAGGAATTTGGGAAGAACCATTTGCTTAGGCTGTGCGTTCTACTCCATGTCCTTTAAGAACTGCTAAAGTCATACGGGGTTAGGGAGTTGTAGAAAAAGATAAAATGTGTCATTAAAAAGAGACACACATATTCTCAAACCAATAGGAAAAGCCTGTGAATACTGCACGGAACCCAGGAATTGCTCAGGATATAAATCTGTATTTGCTGTCTGTCAACATAATTTTCGATGTTAGCTTTAAAAATTAACATTTTCTATTCCTTTTGGATTTTTGAAGTAACTTACAACTAGTACTTATACTTTGGGTGCTGGCATTTGTGAGCATTATTTTCACCCTCAAATCCATTTTCGTGAAGGAGAGCTTGAGGGGCCGTGGGGCAATCTGCTCTCAGCCACCTGGGGAGCCAGCTGTGGAGGAAACTTGATTAATTTTCCCAAATTCCTTGTTGTGAGGGAAAGGTTTTGGTGAGGACCAACTTTTCATTCCACCCCCGACTGGAGGCTGTGGCAGAGAAAGGAGGTCGGTTCTGTTTTTCAGCCTGCAGATGGCTATTCGCCCACCAACAGGGACCTTGCGGAGGGGCCAGAGCCCGCTGGGCCAGGAGACCTGTGCCCGCGGAGAAGCCTGCGGGTGGTTCGCAAGCCATTGGTCCGCCTCCTCTCCTGAAGGTACCGGAGCACCCCAAGAGGTTGAATGCATCGGCTTTGATTGCAACAGGTATGAACGAATCGATTTAAAAGTAACCAAAACACATCGCAGGTGAACAAGATGTGTTTTGTTACCTTTGGCAACTTTATTTACCAAAGCAAAAGTTTTTAGTGACAAGAGTAGCGTTGCTTTACAGTTTTGCAAAATTCCTTTTTGTTGTTGTTAATCTCCACCTGAGCATATTTCCCATTGATTTTTAGAGAGCATGGAAGGGAGAGGGAGAGACACACACAGAGAGAGAAACATCAATGTGAGAGAGACACATCGATTGGTTGTCTCCCTCATGTGCCTGAACCAGGGCCATGAATTAGCCTGCAACCAAGGTACGTGCCCTTGACTGGAATCAAACCCAGAACCCTTCAGTCTGAGGGCTGGCACTCTAGCCACTGAGCCAACCTGGCTAGGGTACAAATTTCTTTTAATGTTGGCTTATGTGCCATTTTACTCACAGAAAATCTGACACCAACTGTGTGTGTCTTTTTCACACCAACAGCCAATTCTCCCAACTTCTGGAAGTCCCCTCCGATTCAGTCTGACACTCACCACCCATCAGCCGGCCCAGTCCCACAGGACGGCTCCATCCCACAGGCTTCCCGTGCTTCTGACCGAGAGCACAGGGTCCCGGTGCCCTCCATCCCTCCTCAGTCTGAGAATCTGCTGCAACAGCTCCTAGGACTCAGCGAACACTTGCAGCTGCCTGCTTATTGTGAAGGATGCCAACGGACAGGCAAATGGGAGAGATGCATAGGAAAGGCAAGGGAATGGGAAAGCGCTCCTTGCCCTCTGGGGCTCGCCCTTCCCCGACCTCCGTGTGGCCAAGAACCCTGATGTTCTCTGAAGCCAGTGGGTTAGTCAGTGGTCGGCAAACTGCGGTTCAGGAGCCACATGCAACTCTTAGCCCCTTGAGTGTGGCTCTTCCACAAAAATACCACGTACCCTAATTAAGTTAATAACAATGTACCTTCCTATATAGTTTAAGTTTAAAAAATTTGGCTCTCAAAAGAAACTTCAATTGATGTACTGTTGATATTTGGCTCTGTTGACAAATGAGTTTGTCGACCATTGAGTTAGGTGTTTATTAGTGTATGGAGGTTTCATTAGGTGGTTAAATCATTGGCAATTTGTGATGCACTCACTTTCCAGCCTCTCTCCCCTCCCTGCAGGTTGGGGAGTGGGCCTGAGAGTTCCCCCCTCTGATCACATGGTTGGTTCCCCGGCCAATCGGCCCTCATCCTGAAGCTATTGAAGGGCTCAGCAACAGTCACCTCCTTAGCGTAGCCTGTGTGGCTGAAAGGGGCTTCTTAGGACTCATACAAGATGCTCCTCTCTGCCCTGCCTCTCAGGAAACTGCAAGGATTTTAAGAGCTCTTGTTCCAGGAACTGGAGACAGAGACCACATACCATCTATTTCTTCTTGTATCACAATATCACAGATCATAGAAGACAGCAGTGTTCTCATACCTGCTTCTGCATTCAGTTTATTCTGATAAAACATGGCATGTAGCCTCTGCTGTGTATTCATGAGAGAATGAGAGTGAAAAAAGGTGAATAATGCCTTAATATTATTAAAAAAAGTAATTTTTGTCTTGCAGATATGCTGAAGGAGTGGCCAGACTGCACTCTGAGAACAAGTGAGCGTGGGGGGTGGGGAGGGGTGGGGGGCAGTGGAGGCGGCAGCGTTGGAGGACACGCCAGGCTTCCGTGACCCTCTGGCGTGATCTTGATGGCACTGTGCTCAGAAAGTGACCCTCCCGTGAGCTATTAGATCCCAGCCAATTCTGTAAAGGTTTGCAGGGGGTAAATAAAACCACCCTCGTTCATCTCGGGAACTTCACATTGGTGTATGTAACCGCTGGTCAGCCTCGCCGCTCAGAGCGGCTCTTTCCCCCACAAATCTCTCCTTCGGTGGCAGCTCCCATTTGGTTCATCACTGTGGTTGCCCAAGCACAAAACCCCAGGATTATTTCCACCTCCTCACTGAAATTACTCTGGCCCGGGCCGTACAAATCTCTCACCTGAGCTGCTCCTACCTGCTCCCTCTGCTCTCACCCCTCCCACTGCACCCCTCAACCCTCCTCAGGGTAACCGGCAGAGCGATCCTCCCCACACCCCACACTGCAGTTCGCTGCTGGCAGTGATGTGGCTCCTTTCACGTGGAGTCAAAGCCGACCATTTAAGTGCTTTGAAGCTTTTCTTTGAAGACCCCACCAATCCCAGCTCTCTTGCCACGCTGCTCTGGCCACGGCGACTCCTGCTTCTTGAACACACCAGACACGCCTCCGCCCAGGCAGTTCCCTCCCTGGAATGCTCTTCCTGACGACGTACTCCAACGCCCCCATTTGCAGGCCATGCTCGGCTGTAAGGTTCTTACCGTGCTCTGCCCCGACTTCCCCGTTACAATGGCAAGGCCCCCTCCCTGTGCTGAATGCCCACCGCCCTTACCGCTCTGCTCTCCCTGTTTCCCCCACAGCACCTGCTCTCTGGCATTTCTGTGGTCCCTGTCTGCTGTTCATGGCCCATCTGGCTCCATTGGAATGGCGATCCCACCGTTCAGGAATTCTTTTCAGCCTTTCCTCAGTGGTGGACCCCAAGAACACCGTGTCGCCCTGGCATGTAGTAGACACACGGTAAATACTTGCTAAATGGGGTGGGGCTGGAGCCTGTGACCACAAGGTGAGGATTCGGCCCCCTCATGCCCCCTGGACTGATGGAGTGTCTAGTTTTCCAGATCCACGACTTTGAAAAAAACACAACAAAACCTTGCTAACTGAATGGTTGCAAGGATATACAAATGCTTCTGAAAATATGAGATGCCCCTAATATTTGAGGTTGTTACCAATTAAATGATCAGGAGTTTGTTGAAGGTATCAATAATCAAAACTCTTTCCAGTGCAAGCGACAACAACTCAACCAACCCCGGCTTACACAAAGAAAGAAAGAAAGAAAGAAAGAAAGAAAGAAAGAAAGAAAGAAGAAAGAAAGAAAGAAGAAAAAAAGAAAGAAAGAAAGAAAGAAAGAAAGAAAGAAAGAAAGAAAGAAAGAAAGAAAAAGTGTGGTCACTGACATATAGGCTCTAGGCATGGCTGGCTCCAGGGGTTTGAATGACGTCATTGGGATCCTGTCTCTATACCTTCTCTCTCCTTTGCCAATTTCATTGCCAGGCATCCCTCCTTCGTGGCGGGAAAAATCACAGACATGTCTACACTCTTGTGCTGTGAGCTCAGCCGCCCCCCAGAAGGGAAGGTGCATTGGTCTCTGTTGGTGTCCTTGTTCCCAGGCCCTCCATGGCGCAGCAGGCAATGTACATTCTCGTCCGTATTTATTTGTATGTATCTCATGGAAGTCATGCTGATTTCTCCAATTCCATTCACCCGCACAGGGGTTTTGTAAACCTTCCTCCTTCTCCATGTGCACCGACTCCCTCCCTGACAGTGAGAAACCAGCACCCACTTCCTTAACCTGTTTGCTCAGTTGGCTGATGCTCCTGTTTGCAATCCATTCTGCCCCTCCTCCCAGCTGACTCTTCCTCCCTGTGGACACCCTCCTCCTCCTGCTGGGCTCTGATAGCCCTTTGTGCAGGCTCCCCCTTGCCTTGTTGGAGCTCTCCCCCTCCCCCATCCACTAAACCACACATAAGAGAAGCCACACTGTGAGTGGCTGGGGCTGAATCTCAGTGCCCGGCCCCTTAGTGGGGACCCTCCTTCCTGCTCAGACCCTGGTCCTAGGCTGGCAGCCCCACTCCGACATGCCCTCCTTATCCTGCTGGGTCCCCGGCACTGGCGCTGAGCTCAGAGCCCGGGCCAGGCACCACTGTCAGGGATGCCCTGGTCACCCTGCTCCCACCCGCCTCCCTGGTCACCCTGCTCCCACCTGCCTCCCTGGGCCGCTGGCTCCCTCCCCTTCCTGCTCAGGTGACGACCCTTCTGCCCCATTTTACAGCTTCCGGGAAGGGAAGAGTCTAGCAGGGACAAGGAGACAAAAGTGCTTCATGTCTATGTATGGAGTCACAGGCTCCGGCCTCCCGGGCTCTCCCACCTGCAGGGCGCGGACGCCTGCATGGCTCCATGGCCCATGGGACACCGGGCCGCTGGTCCCCCCAAGCCAGGCCAGGGACGCCCCCTTCTGCTGTGTCCTGGCCGCAGCGCCACTGGACTGCATTGCTACATTGGATTCTTTTAAAAAATATTTTTTATTGGTTTCAGAGAGGAAGGGAGAGGGAGAGAGAGATAGAAACAGCAATGAGGAGAGAGAATCACTGGTCAGCTGCCTCCTGCACTCCCCACACTGGGATCGAGCCTTGAATGGGAATCCAACTGTGACCTCCTGGTTCATAGGTCAACGCTCATCCACTGAGCCACACTGGCCCAACGGCCTGGTCGGATCCTTCCATCTCCAGCACTCAGGGCTCTACCTGGACATCAAGGAGCATTTGCTTAAGGAATGGGAGAGGGAGCTGTCCGTGAGGACCGGGGCGGGGAGGCTGAGCACACCACCAGGGTGGGTGCTACACGCACCTGGCTCCCCCACCTACTCAGACTCGGTCCCCCTGGCCCCGCTAAGGCTGGTGTGTCCTCTCCACACCCCCCATGGCACCTCCCGGCCTGCGCAGCCGGTGACTTATGGGAGAGGACAGATGAGGAAGTGTAGTTAGCATTCATTCATTGCTTATGTTGTACAGGCTGTCAAAACTAATGAAATTTTATGACAGACGGGCAGCGACCAGCTTCCTGGGGTTATTTATCTTTCTCGCTTCTGGCTCAGAGCGCCGGGTGATTTTTCATTTACATTTAAAAATGCCAAGATGACTAAGCGCAATTCGGCTACTCAGAAAACTGGCAAATTGTATCAATGCCCAAACGCAATTAATAATCATCAGCGTGAGGAATGAAGAGCAGTTAAGCGGCAGAGTCTGTCTCCCCGTTCCCGCCCACTCCCCACCGTCTCAGCCAGTTCCCAAACTCCCGCATCCATCACGGCTGTTTCCACCCCGCTTTGCTCAATATTTGCGACGACAAACAAAAGGTCCTTGTGACTGGTAGCAGGTCCCCGTGGCTGAGTAGATTTACGCGCAGCAGCCTTAGAGGGATGATGCAAATAGATGTCACACAGAGCGGGGGAGAGGGGAGAGAAAAGCAAAGAAAAATGTAATGGACAAAGGGACAAAAGTCCTGGGAGACAGGTTCATCCTGGAGTGACAGAACTCGGGATTGCGAGTCTGTGTTTGTATAACCCAGAGAAGCCCACGGAACCCATCGATCATACCTACCGCCACCTGGGAGCCCGGTGTGGTGAGCGCCTGCACATTTCTCCCTGCGCATCTCTGTCCTCTTACCTCCCCCAGCCCTGCACTCTCTGCACCGCCCCGCCGGTCCCCACCTGCTCGGCAGGGCCTCTGCCTCTGCAGCGCCTGCAGCTCCTGTGTGTCTGCTCCTGCGGGGCTGGGTCTCACGCAGCACCTGCATTACCCTGGTCTCCCTCCGGCCGCTCCCATGGGCTTTGCTGAGCTGCATCCTTAGGGCTGGCCCTCTGGGGGCCAGGCCTGCCCACCATAGGTCCGGATAACGCTTCCTCTCCACTCCTGCGCTTGCATTGCTTGTGTCCCAGTGATGTCCGGCCTTTTTAGCTAACAGTCTGGGGCAGGGAGTCAGAGCTGAAGGCAGACATGATGCCCTACTCAAAACCCAAGTCCCTGCCCTCATGAAGAAGGCTTGGTGAGGGGCCCAAGCACTTCCGCCCCCTTGTCTCCCTTAGGATGGCCTGTTTCCGGGGGGCTCCCCCAGTCTTCGCGGGCAGGCCTGCAGCACAGCAGCGGCACCTGCTCAGATTCTTGACTCAAAGGTGAACTCACTGGGCGCCTGGAGGGAACCAGACACAGGCCTTGCCCTCAAGGTCTTCATGGCACAAACAGGCAGAAGTGGGGAAGTAAAGAGAGAGCAAGAGTGAGGTGCGGCAATGAAGCACAGGTACCAGAGCGGAAGGGGCAGTTGCTTCCACAGAGCCCTGCAGGGCAGCTTTCCAAGGCCACGAGGGCGCTGAGCGGAGCAGCGGGCACACCACGGCAGGTGACCGGAAGAGGAGCTGCAGGAAGAAGGAGCAAAGGGGGAGGGCAGGGTCAGCTCTGCTAGCTCAGAACTTGGAAGGGGAATGTGTGGGAGGCTTCTGGTGGGAAGGAGGAGTGAGCCTACCTACAGGATATCCTTGACCTGTGGGCTGGGAAGTCTGTGTCTTAGTTTGAATTCAGCGAAGGGAACCACGCTGAGCTCTTGCTCGCGATGGAGCCTTAGCGGCCTGGGCAGAGGCCGTGCTCTGGGTCAGGAGGGCACACCGGCCCACGTGCGGGGTGAGCGGGGGAAGAGACCAGCGCGGGCACACCAGGGGAGGCCTCTGCAGTAGCACCAGAAGCAGGATTGCAACTGGGCCAAAGAAATGGAAAACAGAGAGGAGGTGATGGGGCTGGTGGGCAGAAGACATAGATGTGGGGATGAGGGAAGAGAGGGGTCTAAGAACCCACCATGAGCAGGGAGGAGAGTGCAGTGTGGTGGCCAAGAGGAGCAGTCATTTTATTTTGAAGGGAACAAGGTAAGGTGACATCTTCAGAACAATCTGGAAGGTGCGTGGGATAGGAGCAAGGATTCTCATTTTATTTTTCTAAATATACCTGTATTGATTTCAGAGAGGAAGGGAGAGGGAGAGAGAGATAGAACCATCAATGATGAGAGAGAATCATTGATTGGCTGCCTCCTGCATGCTCCCTCCCAGCCCTCCCACTGGGGATGGGGGAGCCTACAACCTGGGCATGTGCTCTGACCGGAAACCCAACCTTAACTTCCTGGTTCATAGGTCCACGCTCCACCTCTGAGCCACGCCGGTTGGACAAGCTTTCCCATGTCAGAGGCGGGAACGCTGAGAGCAGCGGCGGTGTTCTTGCTCTCAGGGTGCGAGGCAGACTGACGAACCCAGTCCTCGCAGTTTAAAGTCTTCACTGTTTCCTAACACGCTGGCCCAAGTTAGATGCATAGAGAGATGGTAGGAAAAAGGGGCCAGAAGAAGATGAGCAGTAAAGAATTATGCTGTTGGTGAGGAAAGCAAATGAGCTCTCCTAATCCATCGCAGTGAGCAATTTCCTGAGTATGTAGGCCCATAATCCCATGTAAATCCCCCAAGAAGAGAGACTAATAAGAAATCAACTCCAGTGAAAAACACACTTGGAGGTAGTAATTGTTGAGAGAGACTGGACATTCCCACAGGATCCCAGGCTATCATATATATAAAAAAATGCTTGAAATCCACAAGTGACACAGAAATTGCCTCAACCAGAAGCTTCTAGAAGTTTGCATGTGCTCATAACTGGGACATCGGTAACAGACTGACTGCTCTTGGTTCCTTCGGTGATAAGCAGCTGCTACGAGGTGGCCCTTTGTGAGAGTTTGGACTCTCTCCTGGCCCATCTCGCATTGGGGAGTGAGGGGTTCGGTGTCTTTCCTCTTCGGTTGGTGAGGAGGAGAAGGAGGAGGCACCGGCCTGCCAATGTCCCGTGCATTTTCTGTTTGTTGTTGCATCTGGCCTCATTAGATCGGGTGGGAGCTGCCAACGTTGGCTCTTCTAATTAAAGTTCTATGGAGAAGGCTACTCCTCGCTCTGACTCTCTCCGCAGGAATGTGCTCTCATAACAGAGGCATCTGCCCCCCGGACTAACCTTTCCTGAAACCAGATAAACAAAGTAATACTAATAAAAATATCCATCTGTTCTTAAAGATAAATACAGCACTCATATACCAAGCTGGGATCTGGATTCTTTTGGAGGCAGCTTTAATGATAGTAGACATCTGTTCCAGCTTGCTTTCTGCTCATTTTTCATTTGCACACTCTTCTAGGAGAACCATGTGAGAGCAGTTTGAGGGAAGGGGTGCTCCCTCACCACCGTCCTCCGAGGCCATTGTCCTGATAGAGGGCATGAGGCCACATCATAGCCCAGTGACATCCCTTAACATTTGGCACCTGATAGGGTTTCGCCAGGGATTTTAAGCACTGTGGTCTTTTTTTTAATTTTAATCTTTAGACGTCAGAATTCCCATTTTTTCATTTACAAGGGCAAGTGGAATTGTCACGTAGACCAGATGCACGCACGTCGGCATGAGCCCACAGCCGCTCCCTTCCTGAAGTCACGGGGGACAAGGGTCCAAGAAACACCTGGTACCACACATTCATCCAAGGCCCCGTCTCAGACCTGGGAGGCCAGGATGGCTGCTTCTTTCAGGATTGCTGCAGCGGGCAGTTCAGCCCAGCCGCCCACGTTCCCAGGACATGTCTAACGCTGAGAACGGGGCAAGGCACTACTGTGGGAAACTCCACTTCAGGGCAGACCAGTGCTCTTGGGTTTCTTAGATCCGTCTCTAACGCCAAAGGGCAGGGCAAGTCCCGGGGATGAGGTTCCAAGATGGAAATACGTGGGGCATTAACAATGGCTACAACAATGGAGCAGGGGTGTGCCTGACCTTCAGTGTCTGAAGACAAGGGTGCCCATGTCCCTCCAACAAAGACTCGGCAGTCTCCAATGCTGATAACTCAGTATTGAGAAACACCAACATTTTGAAATTGTGGGATCAGTGTTTTTTCCAAACAAAACGTTTACAAAGAAGCCTAGGATATAGTACCTATTAAATAAGAGTTATATTGTCCTACAGGAGAGGGGGTGCCTTAAAGCCTTTTGTTTGAAAAATACAGTTTAAGAACCTCTATTCTAGGTGCTATCAGGGAGCCATACACATCTCTTACAGTGTCTGGACCTGCAATGCTCTAAGAAGTGAGTTTAAAATGTTTGAACTATAATTTACATGAGAGATTTTAAACATAGAGCAAACATGATAGAATTGTGGCATTTTATCTTTGCCACCTCAATTTGTCATCAGTATTTGTTCCTCTTTATCTTCCTGATCTCCCCAGATGCACTGACTCACCTTATATTCAGTGCATTTCAAAGGAATGTCAGCCATCCAAGCATTTCACCCTGATGCACTAGCGTGTGTAGCAAGCATTCACTAGGGAGTTCTATTTAAGAGGTCAGGTATACATATAAGGAATAAATAGACTTAGTGTATAGGTTAAATAAGTGTAGTCACACTCTTATTCTATATACTAAAAGTCTAATATGCAAATTGACCAAATGGTAGAATGACCAGTTGCTATGAGGCACACTGACCATCAGGGGGCAGATGCTCAGCACAGGAGTTGCCCCTGGTGGTCAGTGTGTTTCCACAGGGGGAGTGCCGCTCAGCCAGTAGCCAGGCTCATAGCTGACAAGCGCAGCGGGGGCCTCCACAACAGCTCTAAGGATGTCTAACTGACAGCTTCGGCCCATGGGGAGCGGGCCTAAGCCTGCAGGCAGATATCTCCTGAGGGGTCCAGGACTGGGAGAAGGTACAGGCCAGGCTGAAGGATCTCCCCCACCCCCCCGCCAGTGCATGAATCTTGTGCAATGGGCCTCTAGTCAAGATATAAAACATTCCATTACCTCTGAAAGTTTTCTCATGGCCCTTCCAGCTAGTTCATGCTCTTCTCCATGTCCTTATTCCCAACAACCCTTGTTCTAATGTTTTACCGCAGATTAACTTCACTGAGTTTCATGTGTTGGGAGTCTCGCATAAGGGCTCCAGCACTTGGCTTCTTTCACGCAGCCTACTGCATCTACGTCCTATCCATGCCCTTGCGTTTATCAGGGTTTCTTCCTTTTACTCCAGACAGTGGTGTTTTGGCCACAGACCGAAGAGAACTTTAACTTTAGTGATTCATGATCTGACATTTCCACGCCAGGCCGCTCTCATTATTTCTGTAGGATTAGCTTTGTCTAAACACTAACAAACAGTCTGTCCATGGAGTTCACTCAGTCAAACAAGCTGACAGTTTGCTGAGACAGACAGGGCGCTGGTGTCTGACTGGATGGGGCAGCTGGTGACATGGCCACAGCAGCGACACCGCCTCCAGCAGCAGGGGTCAGGAGGCTTGTGGTCCATCAACAACACTGCTCTCCCCTTCAATGGCTGGCAGCCAGAAGGCAGGGTTGGATCCTTGACTCACCTCTTTTAAAAAAAAATTGTAAAATATATATAACAACATTTATAAACGTAACCGTTTTAAGCGTACAGTTCAGTGGCATTAGTGTGTTTACACTGCTGTGCAACCATGGCCACCGTCCATTTCCCAGCACTTCATCCTCCCAGACGGAACCTCTACACCCACCAAACAGTCACTAGCCCCCCCTCCTTCCTCCAGCCCTTGGTACTCACCATTTTACTTCCTGTCTCTATGAACGTGATGACTCTATGTGTCATGTAAGTGGAACCACACAGTATTAGTCCTTTTGTGATGGGCTTATTTCACTCGGCATGTCTTCAAGGGTTATCCATGTAATAGCATTGTATCAAAGTTACATGTTGTTGTTTTTTTTAAAGGCTGAATAATATTCCACTGTATGAATATATCATGTGTGCATTTTTTTAATCCCTTCATGCATTGATTGATGTTTGGATTGTTTCTATCCTTGGCTACTGTGAATAGTGCTGCTAGAAAGAGGTTAAAAAATACCTGTTCTCGTCCCTGCTCTCAGTTCTTCCCACTTCCCCAGCCCCACCTTCCATCACAGTCCACATTGAAGACGGACTGTGCTCCCACCACTCCTCTTTCCTCACTGTCCCACCTGCCTCCGGTGGCCGCCTCCCTCCCACCGGGACCACTGCCCAGCTTTCTCCCTGCAGGTCTCACTACGGCATCTCCTGGCCAGTCTGGTCGCAGCTTTTGTTTTTTAACCTGACACTGCAGCCTGATGGGCTTTTGCAAAGGCAAATCTGGTCATATCCCCAGCGGCTCCCCATTACCCTTGGGAGAAAAACCCAACAAAGTCCCACAGGAGCAGCTCTGCTTACCTTTCCAACTCACAGACCAGCATTTCCCTCCCGCAGTCTATGCTGAAGTGACTTTGGTTCTCCAGCGACATTAGACTTTCGCTCACCCAGACATCTGCATGCATGCCTAGAGCACTCTCTCTGCTCCCCTGTGATCCAATGCCTGTTCTCTGGGACTTTATGTGGATGTTGCTCCTTCTAGAAGCCTTCTCCATGCCCCCAAGACTGGGCGAGGTGTGCCCATCACATCCTGCCACGATAGCCTAAGGGACAGAGGGAGGAGGCTGCGGAAAGCCTTCCTCAGACTTCTACCACTGAAAGTACATTGTAAGCTCATTGTACTTGATATTGTAACACACTGAGGATGTTACACACACCACATCCATGGGATCGTGCTCAGCCATTATATTCTTATTCTACAGAGGCAGAGACCGAGGCCCAGAGCCATTTCCAGAGCTTGTCTGTGGTTACTCAGAGCCCAACATGGACCTCCCTTCCATCTGACCGGAGAACCCACGCTATGCCAAATTTCCTCAAAGAAAGGGCAGGAGACTAGAGGGGCAAGGAAAGGAGAAGCAAGATAGCTGTTCAGGAAATAATCCACTAAGATATCGCCACCCTCATTTCTGGGCTTCACAGTGCTCTGTGAGCTTCACTGACAACAAATGGCTTGCCGCATCCCCCTTTGCTTCTCCTTCCACCTGGCTGAGAATTGCTGGACCAGGGTCAGTGCACCAAGGCCAGGCTAGCTCCGCAGTGACCTTCAGCGCCCACGCGGCGAGGCTGGGCGGCTCTGACCTTGCTGTGCTGGGCTCCCCAACTGGTCCCTGCACACCTGAGCTGCAGGAACTGTCTCCTCACAGTGTATCCAGTGCCCAGCACAGGGTCTGGTAAGTATAGGTCTAGCCAGAGAAGGAGCCCACATTCGTTTGGCTACCTCCAGGAAACTGGGCTATGAATTGGGAATCTGCTCAGATAGGAAAAGGTGGGAGGGATTGGATGAATGTCAGTATCACCAACAACACGTTTGTGGGAAAGATCCAGACTGGCATCGGGTCCCAGGCTGCTTGGGTGGTTACTGAAGGTGTGCCCGTTTGCTACATCACTTCTCTCTGCGTAGCTTCAGTTTCCTCGTCCAGAAAGAGGCACTGCGTTTCTTGGTTTTAAGGATATTTGCAGAGACCTGCCAGGTGTCAGGTGTTGGGGAAAATGGCAGTGGACCAAACCAGGGCTTTGTCCCCATGGTGCCCACACTTCAGGGTGGTGATGGAGTCAAATGCCCTCATGAGTGACCACAGGTTAATCTGGGACTAGGCCCAGGAGGAAAAAGAATGCAGGGAAGGGGTGGGGAGTGGAGTGACTAGAGGCGATTATTCAATGACTAGAGTTGGCCAGGCATGGCCCTATGGAGAGGCAATGTTTGGGCACAGACTAAGTGAACAGATTAGAAACCTGTATGGATTTGTTTCCTTTTTAAAAATTGTAAAGTATAGACAATATAAAGTTTACCATTTTTAAGTGCAGAGTTCAGGGGCATTAAGTACACTCACATTGTTGTGCAGCCATGGGCGCCATCATCTCCAGAACCTTTTTATCTTCCGGGCTGGGACTGTGCCATGAGACTCCTCATCTCCTCCTCCCTTTGTCCCCGGAAACCACCATTCCACTGTTGGTGAATTTGGCCCCTCTTGCTACCTTGTATCAGTGGACTCCTATAGTATTTGACTTCCTGTGGCTGGCTTATTTCACTTAGAATAATGTCCTGAAGGTCCATCCATGTTGTAGCATGTGTCAAAATTTCCTTCCCATTAAAGGCTGAACCATGGCCCATTGTAGGTATGGCCCACCTTTTTACCCTCCGTTTATTTGTCAGTGGACATTGAGAATCTTTGCACATCTTAGCGATTGAGGATGATGCTGCTTCGAGGATCCCAGCTGTGCAGATATCTGTCTGAGCCTCTGTTTTTAATTGTTCTGCATATATATGTATACATCCTTTCCCCCAAAATATATCCTATATAGTAAAAGGCTAATATACAAATTGTCCCCTCGACCTGGGAGTTCAACCTGAAGTTCCACCAGGGTTGGGGCTGGCTGGCCAACTGCCCTCAGCCCCTCCCCCTGGCTAGTCCCACCCCTGATTTTCCTCCCACCCCCCAACTAGAGGGTGGGCCAGCTGGTCAACCTCCCACATCTTCTTCCCCTTGGCCAGCCTGGACTGATTGGCTCCAATTGGGAGGGGCTAGACCCCGCCCATGCACAAATTCATGCACTGGCCCTCTAGTAGATATACAAAATCTCCAGAAGTAGAATTGCTGGGTCAGAGGGAAATTTTTTGAGGAACCATCACACTGTTTTCCATGTGGTCACACCATTTTACATTCCCACCAACACTGATTTCTCCCCATCATGGCCAACACTTGTGATTGTCTGTTCTCTTTCACAGCAGTCATTGTAATGTGTGTTCAGTGTGATCTTGTTGTGGTTTGATTTGCATTTCCTTAATGATTAGTGATGCTGAGTATCTTTTCACAGGGACCCACATGAAGGCCATGTAGGACCTACGTGACCCAGGCCCAGCAGGAAGTCCTGTCCAGCTTGCGGGTTTGAGTTTGCCTCCGGGTGGGATGAGGCCCTGGAGGCTGCAACGGGGGTAGAGCACACTCTGACTTACATTTTCAAAGGATTTCACTGGCTTTCTGATCACACAGATTTCTCTCTCTCTCCCCCCCCCACCCCCAACGGGGCTTCATATGGGACTAATTATCCACTGAGCACACTTAGCAGCAATATTTATCATCATCGTAAAGCACCCCGTGTGGGCAGAGAGATGTCTGCTTATAGAACACCTCCCCGTACATCACCCCATTGGATCCTGGGGCTGGTTTCTATAGCTTCCTGCCTCCTGGGGCAGCCCCTCCTCCTAGCCATCTCCTGGTGCACCACCCTTCGGTCACTTGACATTTAAGAGAGGACCTGGGTGTGTCCCTGATGACCAGTAAAGTGACTCAGGCTTCGTGGCAGAGCCCAGCTCTGGCAGTGATGTGCGTGCCGTGGGGTTTTCTGAAAGCAGCCCAGTTTTACAGAGGTCCCCGGGGAGCGAGCCCTGTTTCCTGTCAATTCCATTCATCCCTCTATCCTTTGACACTGCGACTTTTTCTTAGAGGGCTGGTCATTGTTCCTGCCTTTTTTCATGAAGGTCCTGTGAAGGCGCTCTGGCCTAAGGGGTTTAGGGACTTAGGTTTTAGTGTTCTGGAAAAGGTGGAATTCATTCATTCATTCATTCATTCATTCACTAGTCCCCTGTGTATTTATTGAGTGTTAGCTGTAAAGATAGTGAACACTGAGGAGACAATGGTGAGCTAACAGAGAGTTCTGCCACCCTAGATCCAGGGAAGGCAGGCAGATGGGCCAGCATAAGAGGTGTGCAAGGAGCAGGCGTGGGTGCACAAACACCGCAGATGCACTTCACACCCATGGGCATGCGAAGACAAAGGTGTGTGCGATGGGATCCCGGTGTTCAGAACAGGTCGCCCGGGAAGATGGCTCTCGTCAGACCCCTGCTGGCAGCCACCTACTGAGAACCTCATTCTGTGGTTCAGGATTGAGATCCAAGACTCCCTTAACCACGAAGAAAACCTCACAGGGCAGAGATTGGCCCCTGGGACAAATGTGCTTTTCATCTTAGACTTAGGAAGTTAAGTTTGGGGAAAGAGTCAGAGTTCCAGTAGTTACCGAGGAGCAAGAATTCAAGGACCGATTCAGTGTTTATCACACAATCTGTCTAACAGACTCCCTGTCCAGTCTCCCTGCGGGTCGGCTACCAGGGCCGCTGGCTGTGGGGTTCTCATGGTCGGAGAGTGATATCTGAGGCATTGGAGAAGCGTTCCACCCTGTTAATTATGTTGCTGAGTAACAACATCACTACACACATAGCGGCTTAAAAGAACACACACTTATGGTCTTGCAGTTTCTGTGGGTCAGGACACAGCTCCACTGGGTCCTCGGCAAGACTGAAACCACAGTGGCTGATAGCATCTCATCTGAGGTTCAAATGGGGGAAGAGCCACTTCCAAGATCACTCAGGGCATTAGCAAAATGCATGTCCTTGGGATTGTAGGACTAAAGGTCTCATTTTCCTGTTGGCTGTTGACTGAAGCCCATACTCAGTTCCTTGTCACCTGGGCCCCAGTGAGGCACTTGCTTCCTCAAAAATAGCCAAGGAGAAAGCAAAGTTCCTGCAAGTAAGGAACTATTATGTAACATTACCATGTAATCACATACATGTAACCACACAATTTCTGCTGCATTCTGTTGATTAGGAGCAAGTCACAGGTCCTGACCACAGCTCACGGGGTGGAGATGGGTGTGGGGGGGTGGAGGTAGGGGGACGGGTGTCATTGCACAAAGGTAGGCATTGAGATCCACAGGGCCATCTTTGGAGTCTGTGTACCACAATGCCCCCTACGGTTATTGTGAGGGGTGACCAGTTACAAAGCAGAGAGCTCTGAGAGGAGGACCCTCTCAGGAAGCTAGTGATTGTTGTTGGTGGTGGAGGGGTTGTTACTATCATCATCAGGAGAACGTGCCTCTAGCTTGTTCTTGCTCTTGAAGTCCTCAAACAATCTTTAGGGGCCCTAGGATGATAGGATTCAATTTAAACAAATGCCTACAATAGTTAACAAAGGAAATAATTCCAGTAACCTTTCTAGTTTAATTTCATTTTCTTAGAGGCTGCATGATGTGTGGGAAATACACACAGGTTGGAGTTTGAGGAGTGAATTTATAGGCAACTAATCTGGGCTATAACCAGTGTTGGCTGTCATCTTTACCTTCTTAAATTGGACTTTCCGACTCCTTTTTTAAAAAATTTATAATTATGTGGTTTAAATAATTGAAGACTATATAAATTAGTATACCTGCCATTATTTCATTTCATATTTATTGAGGTATAATTGACGTTACACTCTATTAGATTCCGGTGTACAACATAATGATTCAGTATTTATTTACAATGTGAAATGATCACCACTGTAAAATAGCTAACATTCATTACCATGCATAGTTACAATTTTATTTTGTGATTAAGACTTTTAAGTTCTACTCTCTCAGCAACTTTGAAATACGTAGTGCAGTATTACTGATTATGTCACCATGCTGTACAGCGATCCCAGGACTAACTTATTTTGTAGCTAGAAGTTTGTACCTCTGACCCCTTCACTCTCTCCCCTATCTCCTCCCTGCCCCCACCTTGGGCAACCACCAAATCTCTTCTCTGTATCTATGAACTCAGTTTTTAAAATTTTATTTTTAGGTTCCACACATCAGTGAGATCATGTGGTACTTGTCTTTCACTGACTGACTTATTTCACTTAGCATAATACCTCTAGATTTTTTTTTTTTACAACCAACAAAATCAGAGCAGTAATAATATATATATTCTAGACAGATGGCTTCACAGGTAAATTTTAACAGGTAAAATTTACAAAATATTTAATGAAGCTATGATTCTCAAAATATTCTAGAGACCTCAGGAGAAGGGAATATTTCCAATCTCATTTTATAAGTCCATCATTATCTTTTTTTTTTAAACTAAATCTTTATTGTTCATATTATTACAAATGTTCCTCACCCCCCCCCCCAATTGCTCCCCTACACCAAGTTTCCATTCAATTCTCTGCCCTTTCCCCATCCCCCATTGTCCTCATCCATAGGTGCAGTTTATGTTCAGTCTCTTCCCACCCCGCTCCACTCCCCATTTCCCCGAGAATCATCAGTCCACTCCCCTTCCATACCTCTGATTCTATTATATTCACCAGTTAATATTGTTCATCATGATTTTTACTTCCCTTGGTTTTTAGACTCACTTGTTGATAGTTACGTGTTTGTTCATATTTTTATCTTTATTTTCTTCCTCTTCCTAAAGAACCCCTTTCAGCACTTCATATAATTCTGGCTTGGCAGTGATGAATTCCTTTAGCTTAAATTTATTTGTGAAGCTCTTTATCTGGCCTTCGATTCTGAGTGATAGCTTTGCTGGGTAGAGTATTTTTGGCTGTAGGTTCTTGTTATTCATCACCTTGAATATTTCTTGCCATTCCCGTCTGGCCTGCATGGTTTCTGTTGAGAAATCAGCTGACAGTCGTATGGGTGCCCCTTTATAGGTAACTACCTGCTTTTGTCTTGCTGCTTTTAATATTCTCTCTTTGTCTTTAGCTCTTGGAATTTTAATTATGATGTGTCTTGGTGTGGTCCTCTTTGGATTCCTTTTGTTTGGGGTTCTGTGTGCTTCCTGGACGTGTAAGTCTATTTCTTTCCCCAGGTGGGGGAAGTTTTCTGTCACTATTTCTTTCAATATGTTTTCGGTATCTTGCTCTCTGTCATCTTCTGGGATGCCCATAATTCTGATGTTGGTTCGCTTGAAGTTGTCCCAGAGGTTTCTCACACCATCTTCAACTTTCTGGATTCTCTTGTCTTCTTGCTTCTGCGGAGGAGTGTCCTCTGGCTCTTTGTGTTCCAAATATTGGACTTGATTCTTGCAATCTTCCAATCTGTTTTTAGGACTCTGTATAATATTTTTTATTTCAGAGAATGTATTCTTTATTTCTAGTTGATCCCTTTTCATATCCTCATAGGTCTCATTTATTTTATCCGCCTTTTCTAAGAGATTGTTGAACAACCTTATAAGCATGGCTTTGAACTCTATATCCAGTTGCTTTTTTTCTGCCATTTCTTTCATTTGTGATCTGTTTCCTCGTTTTGGCATTTTCGCTGCTTCCCTGAGTTGGTAGGTTGGGAGGATCAGCTGTGTCTATGCCAGGAGACAACCTTATTCCACTAGACTTGGGAACCTGCAAAAGCCTCTCTGAGTTCAGCTTGGAAGGGGCGGAGATTCAGGGTGGAGCCTACAGCCTTGGCTTCTGGTTAGCCCCTCCCTCGGAGGTTCCTGAGTCTCAGTGTACCTCAGTGTCCTTTGGTACTCACTGCAAGCACCTCTGAGAGAAAGGCGCCCTAGAGCTTCGCCCGCTACCAGAGAGTGTAGTCTCTCCCCCAACAAGCCCACAACTGGGGTTCAGAGCAGTTGGAAGTGGGGTTAAGAACAGTCCGGAGCTTATATCTCCTTCCTGCTAGGGCAATCCAGCGGCCCAATCAACAGTCTGTCCTCTGTGCTCGCAATGTGCGCGACTCAGGGGCTCTGCTTTTCGCAGTTCCCCTAAGCTTCTGTCTTACAGCCCAGATTCCCTCTGTATGAGGCTGGAGCCCGAGGGTTTTGCCCAGGACTGGGGTTCAGTGCAGTAAGAACTGGGGCTCAGCACAGTCCTGCGCTTTTGAGTCCTTCCCGCTGGGGCAATCCAGCAGCTCAGTGAACAGTCCCTCCTCTGCGCGCAATGTGCGCAACTCCGGGGCTCCGCTGAGCTTCCGCCTTACAGCCCAGTTTCCCTCTGTATGAGCCTGGACCCCAGGGTCTCACCCAGAACTGGGGTTCAGTGCAGTCGGAGTTGGGGTTCAGCACGGTCCGGAGCTTTTATCTCCTTCCCGCTAGGGAACGCCAGCCAGGCACTCAGCCGCCCCTCCTCTCCGGCTGCGTGCCTCCGTACCTTAAGCTTTTACAGTCCCTCTGGTTTTCCTTCTGGATTTCTCTTTCCTTCTATTTGTAGAATTCCCAGTCAGTCAACTTCCCTGTAGTTCTGGATAGTGTCCACTCTATATTTTAGTTGTATTTTTTGAAATTGTTGAGTGCGGCTGCAGTTAGGCTTTTACCTCTGCCGCCATCTTGTTGTCCAATACCTCTAGATTAATCCATGGTTAAACATGTCTTACTATGCATCTCCAGTATACACATTTTTATTTATATGGTAAGAAATACACAAAATGAAATCACAAAAGGTTGAGACAAATAAGAAATAAGCAATATTTTAAAGGGTCTTTCTAATGGGGAAGGCTTCCAGCCATCATTAGCTCATACTTCAAGGTAGTTTAAAGGCGGTTTCTCATGGATAATAGTGGATGTGAATTCATATTTTAAACTTTTGTCAGATCTGGCTAGCCCCATTTCATTTATTTATTTTTCTCCTGTGGTGTGGCTGACAGAAAGCTCCAAGAACTGTGGGAGGATGGACTGCTTGGCTCTTATTGATTTGTGTTCACATCCTTTGTATTATCTTTATTTTATTTTATTTTTTTTAAAAAACTTTTATTTTATTAAGGTATTATCTGTGTACATAGCTTACCATTGCCCCCCCCCCCACACCTCCCATTTATGCCCTCCCTCCCCAGAGTTCTGTGTTCATTGGTTGTACTTATGTTCATGCATACCAGTCCCTCGGTTGATATCCTATCTCCCCCCAGGTCTCCTTCCCCTCCCCGCTGTCATTTGACAATCTGCTTGTTTTATGGTGACCATCTCAGGACCCCATGAATAGAATCTGCTCCTCATTTGGCAGTCTGCTAGTTTTATGGTGACTATCTCAGGACCATATGAATAGAGTCCGCTCCTCCTCTGGTTTTCACCGCCCCTTCCCCTGGGTCCCACTGCTTCCCCTGGGACACACGGCTCACCCGGGACACCCTTCCCCTTTGGGGGATACGGCTTACCCGGGGCACTCGGCCCCCTGGGACACTCGGCTCACCCGGGGCACTTGGCCCCCTGGGACACTCGGCTCACCCGGGGCACACGGCCCCTCTAGGGTGTTGGGGTTGCATATTGGAGGTGCCGCACTAGCTCCTTGCTAGCATGGCGGGCAGGCTGGGACAGCTGCAGTTGGGCTGAGATGGTTGCAGCCGGGGGGACCACCTTCAAAGGTGTCTCGTTCGGTGTGGGAGCGGAGCAACTGCAGACATGGAGGCTAAGTTCTGAGGTCGCCCACTCCCTGAGCCCAAGTCATGCTGAGCTCTGTTCTCGGTGGATTTCCTTTATTCTCGGTGGCAGTGGCGGGTGGCGGTGCCAGGTGCAACATTGACGGTCGCTCCTGTGGTTCAATTACCACTGTAGTTTTAAAGTTCACATGGCGGTGATGGCGAGAGCTTCGGCTTGGCCATGTGGCATCGGAGGATGGGCTCACCTGGGTGGCTAATGGAAGGCACTGTGCGATTTCCTCACCAGTGCGCTCCTTCTCCCTCCCAGCATGGTGGGTGTGCTGGGAAGATTGTGGGCAGACTGTGATGGCTGCATGGGGAGAGTCCGCCCTCAATGGTGTCCTCTTTGTTGCGGATGTGGAGCTGCTGTGGATGCAGAGGCTAATTTCTGAAGCCACACTCTCTATGAGCCCAGTGCGTAGTGAGCTCTGATTTCGGTGGATTCCCATTCTTGGGGGCGGCGGTGGGTGCGGCAGCGATGGTAGCTCCTGTGGCTCAATTTCCCCTGTAGTTTTAAAATCCGCATGATGGTAGTGTCTGATGCTTTGGCCTGGCCATGTGGCAGCGGAGAGAGGATTCTCTGGGTCTGCCAATGGAAGGTGCAGCACCAGCACAGCGCGCGCGAAGGCCTGGCAGAGCAGGCCGCGGGCGGTGTGGGAGAGTCCCGCTGGCGCACGCTAAGGCAGGGCCGAGCTGGTCGTGGGTGGTGGCGGAGAGTCCCTGCGATGTCTTAGTCTTTCAGACTTAGTGGAATGCTTCCCCTGAGCCAGGACAAGCAGCACCACCACAAATATTGGCCAGCTCAGTGCTGCCCCTCTACAGGTGACAGTAGGGGCATCCTCACCTCGGTAGGCCTTTGCTCTTGGAGGTCTTAACCAGTGGAAGGCAGCATGGTACAGAAATGCCCCACCTTCTCAGTCCTCCGCAGTATTATCTTTAACTAGAGGCCCAGTGCATGAAGCCGTGCACTGGTGGGGTCCAGCTAGACTGCCCCCCATGGGGGCCATCTGGGGCAGGCTGGCGGGAGAGGGACCCATCCGAGTGGGGGTGCCCATTAAGGGTCGAGGTTGGCCCTTGCAAGGGGCTGTTTGCTGGTCAGCCTCACCCCTGATCGTGGTGGGGGGGCCTTTTGGAGGACAGGGCAAGCCAGGGTGAGAGGCCTAGGGCATTCTGGTCATTCCACTGTTCAGTCAATTTGCATATTACCCTTTTATTATATAGTATTATAGTGTCTTCATGAAAATCCTGATAAGCCACTGGTGTTTTTTGTAAGAGGTGGCTTAGGCTGATGTGAATCATGCGGTCACTGCATTAACATCGTTGGTCTCACATAAGCCCTGGTACACACAGTGGGTTTCAGCGCAGATGAGGAGGGACCTCCTCAAGCTCCGCCCCCGCTCCTTCCGTGTGGACCCACGTATGACACAGGTTGTCTCACCAAGGGATCCGTGTTGTGTAGATGTCCTATGAAATCTGTGTATTAGAAATAAAAAAATAAAAAACCCCCACATTTTTAAAAGGTAAAAATAAGTAGTGGTGATGCATTGTTCCTGTATATTGATGTGTCATCTTCTGTCTCCCCTGGGAGGTGTGCACACAGTTCAGAGGTTCCTCGGCATGCCACGCACACAAGTTTGTTTTCTTCCAGGGGGAGTTCTACCCTCTGCAGACGTATGGGGAAAGTCCCCTGCCCCTTGCAGTTGGTTGTGTCATGCTCACCTTGTGCCCGCAGCCTGCCTGTTCCCCACACCGCAGGAGGCTCCGAGCCCCTACCCGGGACGTGTTTTAGAAAAGTCTGCAAAGTTGGCAAATGCACCGGGGCCTGCACTGTGAGGGCCCGGCTCTCGGGCCTTAAGGGAGAGAAGTGCTGACAGCGGCGCTCCTCGGTGGGCCCGCAAACAGGGCCGACCGCCCGCTTTATCTCTCTGTGCAAATGCAGATTTAATAGGCAGTGCCCTCAGAGTCATTGCTGCGAGGTCGGGGCTCCAAAGGAATTAGGGCTAACAGTTTAATAACTGTAGAAAGAGCTTAGGCGCTTCGCCGTGCCGGGCGCATCTGAGTTAGTTACTGCAAGGCGAACTTGGGACATTAAACCCCTTTATCACTCAGATAGAGCAACACGGGAAAGCCATTCCTTGGCAGGGGATGAGTTTACTGGCTTCTGAAGGGGTGTGTGTTTGAATGTGATAGGGAAGGGAGCATTTGTCAGAGTGGAAGGTGGATCAAAAGACAAATGAATTCTCTGAGTTAAATCAGAGCTTTAAATTATCCTGCTTTCAACTGCTGCACCATCAGCAGAATGTGCTGCACGGAAGCCAGCCGCTTCCCAGGTCTGTGGGTGCACAGGGTCTCTCGCCGCTGATGCTGCATTTTAAAGGAACAGGCGGTGTTAGAAGAGATGGCCAGGGCTGGAGAGGCAAGATAAATGTCTATTTAGCTGGGCAACAGTCAGTTGGGCTCACCTATTCACCTCGAAGCCTGCGGAAAAGATGAGGTTTAGACATAGCTGGCCAGAAGTCAGTTATGCAGACTGAGGTGGGTAAATCAGGTTCACTTAGCCCAGTGGCTTCTAAATTTGGGTCTGTGGAACTACATCTGAGTTTACCTCTATGGATGGTTGCAACATGGTTTCAAACTGTCCATTCCCATGTTCAAACCCTTGCAATGTACTATTGAGGCTCCTCCCATGAAAAGGGGAAGACCGGTTCTCTATTCTGGATCTGGGTTAGACATGGACTTTGCTTTGGTCAATGGGATGATATAAATTGTGAAGATAAGCAAAGGCTTGAAAAGCATTTGGGCACGAAAGCTTGTCCTCCTGTGCCTCTCAGAAACCAGGAGATGCAAGACCTAGGTGTTGTCATCTCAGCCAGCGACCCCTGTGAGAAGAGTCACCTAGCTGATGGGAGGCTGCCTGCAGATGCCTGAGTGACCCCAGCTCAGATCAACAGAAGAACTGGCTGGCTGAGCCCAACCCAAATTGCTGACTCCCTGAACCATCAGTTAAGTTGCTATTAGTTTTGGGTGGTGTGCTACGCAACAAAAACTAACTAAAGGCAGAGCCATAGGGATTAAGGGACAATAAACCAACTCCCAAATTTGGTCTCATGTAGGGCAGCTCTGATTTGTTTACTCTTTCACTTAAGCTCTTGTTTGAATTAAGTGTTATGGGGCAGTGATGGTGGAGGAGGGGCCTTCGGATTAGTCTACACTGTGTTTTAAATGCGGTTTTAAATGTCTACACTGGGGTCCACCCACCCGGTCACTGTTGCTGTGAATAGGATCTGAGCCATCAGATCTGAAGCTGCTGCTTCTGGCTCTGGAAGTTGGGGAAGAGTTTCTAGGGCTGACTGATCTGTCCTTGATCAGTCTTTGCTATTCGACATGTTGCTCATCCAGCCATCTCCGTGTAAGGTCAGGTTCTACCAGGAAGGCCAATCAGCTGTGCATTTGCTGTAAGCTATTTAAAAGAGCAGACAATTGGCTCTGCTCACTCAAAGAGCAACTTATGTCTTTACATTGCAACCCTTAAACATTCCCACAATCATAGTATGCTGTTGCGAATGCCATAAGATAGGGCTGCTCCTGGAGAGAAATGTGAGAGTTAGACTTCCTTTTTGAAGGAAGTAACCCAAAAGAAAGGTACAATTGTAGAGGTCTCTAGACAAAGGACACAGAGGTTTAGTCTTTGCACAACTTCGTGTTGTGTAGACATCCCATCCTTCCATCATTCTTTTAAATTATTATACACTTATCTATGCATAATGAGCAGGAGTAGCTTTTTCCTGTGCTGCATTATGTCTCCTTCCTCTAATAGTGCTTGCTTTTCCTCTGGGTCACTGCCACCTCCCATGGCTCCCACAGGGATGAGTAGGCTCCTCGATCAATAGTTCCATTCTTGGTGGGACTGCTGATCTGGAGCCTACTCACCCCTGGTCAAGATTGGCACATGGTCCAAGCCCGGCTGGCTTGATGCTACCATCTAAGAATTTGAAAGTTAAAAAAATGACACAAAGACTAAAGATGGTTGCGGCTCACATACTATTGGAGGTACCCAAGGAGCCTGCCAAGCTGGCTGTTCATCAGCAGGCCGAGGGCTGACCTTGGTCCTGATTTCTCCACACAGATTTTTTACTTCTGTGAGCAGCTCCATCCTGTCCCACTCTTTTTTTAAATTTTATTTTCTTATTTTTTATTTTGCTTAAGTCAACCAAAGTCGGTTTTGTTGGCTGCAGGTAAAGAACATCAGCACCGCCAAAACTGGTTTGACTCAGCGGATAGAGCTGCAGACTGAAAGGTCCCTGGTTCTATTCCAGTCAAGAGCATGTACATTGGTTGTAGGCACATCCCCAGTGAGGGGTGTGCAAGAGGCAGCTGGTCGATATCTCTCTCTTGTTGATGTTTCTAGCTCTCTATCTCTCTCTTCTCCCTTCCTCTCTGTAAGAAATCAATACAATATATTTAAAAAAAACCAACATCCGCACCTATGATACTAGCAGTGATCTGGTTTTCCTTTCTATCTGGACACATGGTTGCATGGCACTTTCTTGCCCTCTTTCAAGTCAGGTGTGGCCATAATTTTCTCTCCTAATGAAAACAGACCTCATGCTCTTTCCATGCCATGGCACTTAGCGGTCCATATAACAAGACAGAGCCTCTGCCAGCCTCAGTCCCCAAGGGATTCTGATGAGAAAAACCATTTTCCCCTCTTTCCTTTTCTCACATTGGACATAAAAAGTGAGTGAAAAATTGATCTTGGTTCCTATGAGAATTTACCTCCACTTTACTAGTAGGTATCATATCCAGCATCCAACAGCCACAACTGGTTCTCATTGCTGGCAAGAGGGGGAGCCTTCCCAGGAGTGCCCAGCCCTCTTCTGCTCCCCCCTGAGGACTAAGCTGGTGCCTCCTGCCCAGGCCCAGCTGAGGGGAGGAGCTGAGAACGTGACTCCAGAGCTTCCCTCACCTTTAGGATGAAGGTGTGCCTGGATGGAGGGGCAGAGGACGGGAGTAACATTAGAGAAATGAGAGTATCTGCTACTTTCTTTTCCACACCATCTCACACTGCTGCTCTGTCATGTTATTCACTTAGCAGTAGCTGACATAATAAAATATCAAATAGGTACAGAATGTGAGTGCCAAGAACAACTCAAGAGTAGTTGTAATACAGATATTAAAAATATCAGGCAGAGGGAGGTACAGACTGTAATCATTAGAGAAGATTGCGTAGTCAACATGGGTCGTGAGCGGAGCCAGGGAAGACTTTAATAGGAAGCCACGTAATCCCAGCTGCGAAGGATTTACAGTCCACCGAGAGGCTAGTTAGCACACAGGAGACAAGAGCAAGCTGGGCAACTCATAAATAAGCTCGAAACCCAGGGACACGATGAAGTGGGTAGAGATTAATAAAGGAGACAAAACTTGGGATTGGGATATTAAGGGGAAGGTCCACAGAGAAGTGATTTGAGGCAGAGGCTTGAGAATCCAGTGGCGGCCCTCTGGTCGGGTGCATGTGGCAGGCACAAATCATAGCTACATACTCAAGTGTGTGATAAATGCAACTCACATTAAAAAAAAAAATTTTTTTTCTGTCTGCTCAGGGGCCAGGAGGTGTTGTGATTTTCCCACAGTGTCCCTCCTTGTGAAATGGCTGCAAGGGGACGTGGCTTTGAGGCCGACCAGGTAGCATTCCCAGCACGAGGGCTCCTCAGAGACCATTATCCATAATCACGGAGTGTCACAGGCTTGACGTGAGTGATTATGCAAAACTCTACCCCGATTTTCAAGTGGCTCCACAGTTTGACAAAGTGATATGGCCATTTGTGAACTGCGAGGGAACGGGAGGAAGTGGCAGGTATCAGGTTTCTGCCGAAGTGACAGACCTATCCAGAAGCCAGCGCTCCTCCATTCCACAGATCACACAGAGCAGACCTTTCCCCAGCAAGCCAGCCTCAGGAAGTATGAGTTCATGCCCAGCTGTCATTGGAAGTGTTTTGGATTCACTGTAACCGGTTGTGGCACCACTGACCTGGGCTCGTTTGGGGTGGGCTGAAACTGCGCCTGTCCTCCCCTCCCTTGGGAAGCAGTTCAAGGTGGGGGTAAGGCTGCTCCTGAGACCCCCAGCAGATGGCCACAAAGTGGACGCACTATAGGTGGCTTCTGTGCAGGAAAAAAAGTTGAAGTTACTCCCAAATCTAAGAGTAATTCTAAGGAAGTGGAGAGAAGGGAGACAGCATTTACATTTAGCTAGCAGGTACTGGGCCCCTTGATCTAAGCCCCTTCACACACATGCTCAAGAAGGTGCTACTCTGGTGTGCAAAATTTGGTGAACGGCTTTTGGAAGTGATGGCCAGCAAGTCACTCATCAAATGCCTCAGGGAGGGATGGTCTTGAGTAGGGTACAATTGGGAAACTGGCTATTAAGCATTTCTGTGACTCTAATATACTTTGAATATCTCTGGGCCTCAGCTTTCTTATCTATAAAACTAGATTTGTGCAATAGGCCTTCCTTCCCCTGGTTGCTGGCACCAGTTTTCCTCTGGCACCTGGAACCCAGGCCTTCGCTCTGGCCAGAGTGCTGCTCTTGTAGCTCCCTTCGTCTACCCCCTGCCCCCTTCCTCCTCATAGCAGATGCCCTGCCCCACCCGGCCACTCTATGCCTGTGCATGCAAATAAACCCAGCATCTTTGGTGTGTTAATTTGCATACTCAGTCCGGATTGGCTGGTGGATATTGTGGAGGTATGGCAAATTTGCATATTTCTCTTTTACTAGTGTAGATGAGAACATAGAGTGGATAGGATTGCTCACATCTTTCCAGGGTTTAAAATGTCAGCATTCTGTGGTTCTAGACTATTTAGTATATTCTTCTCAACACTGCTGGTGAAGAGCTCCCAGGCAGGGCTACTACTTCTGTATGTAGTGACATGGATTTAAACAAGAAAAGACAAAACTAAACTAACCCAAACCAAACATGGGAAGGCATTCTCCTGGTGTTGATACACGGCCCCTTCCCTTTCTTACATGTCCCAAGTTTGACGTGACAGTTGAAAGAGTTGAAGTTTTCAACTCCTGGCTCTTTAGTGGACCTTCAGGGAGCAAAGGTTCTTGAAGGTCAAGTGTCTCACTCAAAGGCACAGCCACTGAGTGGCAGAACTGCCAACATATGGCACATCCATGCGAGGATTTCTGTGGAACACAACCCAGAGTTGTCTCTTGCTCTAACCAATAAACAAACCTTCCATCAACTGACAAAAGGCTTTGGCTTGACAAAACTCATCCGTCACTTTGGAGACATGGTCTATTCATCACCCTTCTATTCCCATCCTCCAAATACAGATCTCTGTTTCCAGTTTTCTCTCCTCTGACATCACGGGGTAAGAGGCTATGAGAGGGATAACAGCCCCGGCCTCTTGCATGTTTCAAAATACATCATGGGTGACAGCAATGGGGCTCACTTTCTGAGTCTTTTCAACGTTCCTGTAAGGCTGTAACTTTAGGGAACAAAATGTGGTTTCTTTTCAGTTGTGACTCAGAGGCTGGTAGTTATGCTCAGTGGTGTGTGGTTTTAATTAATCTCCAGCTTTTGAACTTCAGCCAGCCTCATGGAGGCTCCTCAACCCGGCCAGTTATCTTGATGTGGAAGTGGGCAGTTTCAGGATGCTCAACGTGAGCCGAGGGTTTTCACATCGGGTCTCCTTTGTCTTCTAAGAATGCCACTAGTGGGGGTGGAAGGGGCAGGGAAAGCAAGTGACTTGATAACATCTTTTAGAAACCAAGTAATGAGCCATTAGGAGGACCAACAATAAATAAATGCATTTTCCATTCAGTGTCTCTGTGGCAATCTAGACGAGCATATGACTAGGAAAATGTAATGAAAGCAATTGTAACTCTTTCAGTGGAGAGGTAATTACAGTCCGGAGCTGCTTGACTGATGAAAATTACACTGCTTATAATAAATTGCCACACAGCTAAGTCTTTTCTGAAGTCCTTAGTATGATTTGTGTTTGTGCACTTACTTAAAACATCAGGGAACAATTTATAAACATGAGCCTTTTTGGACACTGCCAGGATCGGCATTTACGATTAGAGAGCCTGTTTAAGGTTTCCTGATTTATGGAGGATAGATCATATTTTCCCGACACTCTCATGGTCAATTACAGACCTGCATGGTGCATTTGGTAACTTAAAAGCAAATTTAATCATTCATTTTTTTTTTTGTATTTATAAGCAGCCAAGTCAAGAAAACATTTTCTCTTAGACAGAGGAGAAGGATGCTTCAAAGACAACTTACCATTGGTAGTATCAATGGAGGTGAGTAACAATACCATGTCCTGTTTGTCTTCTCCTAAGTAAACATTAGGAATTTCCTGATGGAAATAAAGGGTACCAGGCTGAGTACCTGAATCCCTAAGCCCTTGTCATAGGAAAGTTTAAGAAGGACAAATATCTATCTATAGTGCCATTGCCTTTAGATCACAAGAACCAGTGTGAAGTATCAGAAAGAGTTCTGGCCTGGCCAATGTGGCTCAGTGGTTGAGCGTTGACTTATGAACCAGAAGGTCAGTTTGATTCCCCATCAGGCACATGCCTGGGTTGTGGGCTGACCCCCACAAGGGGGTGTGCAGGAAGCAGCCAACCAATGATTCTCTTTCATCATTGGTGTTTCTATCTCTCTCTCTCCCTTCCTCTCTGAAATCAATAAAAAAATATATTAACAACAAAAAAGAGCCCTGAACTGAATGGACGTCACAAGGCAAATTCTCAGCCCAGTACAATGAACTCGCTCTGTGATCTGGGGCAAATTCTTCTCTTTCTGAGTTTTAATTTTCTCATCTTTCAAGTGAGGGCTGAACTATATGGGGTCTAGGTCCTCTTGGACAAAAGATTAATGATTCTGTTCCAGCTCAGGCGTTCTCCACCCTGGCTGAACATCTGAACACCAATGACAAATACTGAAGCACAAATATTGAACCAGAAGATCTGGGAAAGGTCTTCCTTTATCTATCTCATAAAAGGCCTATGATTGTCACAACCGAATGAGCAGTGGCTTTCAGGGCGGGAGGTGCCAGCAGTATCCGAGGACTGTGCTAGGTGGATTGTGCAAGGCATCGCGGGGCCTGGACATGGCCCTGATGGCAGTCTAGGCCCAGGGTACCCTAAACACACACAATTTAATCGTGCGCTGGGTCTCTAGTTAAAAATATAAGTAACACTACTCATGTTATTCTAATGGAAAGCTGTGGTTGAGAGCTGTGCCTTGACTCTTGGGAATTTCTGAAAGTCTAATGGTTAGAAGCAGGAGAGATTATGCCACAAGAGCATGTGACCTTGTCTTTCCTCAGAGGTCCTGAAAACTGAATCGCTTTCTGCCATCCCAACAAAAACAGGGCACAGAATCTATTTTTGGTCTTTTTTCCACTTGGACACGTTGTTGTTGTTGTTGCTGTTATTATTATTTTAAATCCTTATCTGAGTATATTTTTTCCATTGATTTCTGGAGAGATTGGTAATGAGAGAGGAGGGGGAGAGAGATAGAGATAGAAATAGAGATAGAAGGATAGAGAAAAAGAGAGAGAGAGAGAGAGAGAGAGAGAGAGAGAGAGGAAGAGAGAGAGAGAGAGAGAGAGAGAGAGAGAGAGAGAGAGAGAGAGAGAAGCAGCATCAATGTGAGTGAGACATATTGATTGGTTGCCTCCTATGTGCACCCCTATGGGTGCTGGGGAACCTGCAACTGAGGCACATGCCCTTGACTGGGAATTGATCCTGTGACCCTTGAGTCTGTGAGATGATTCTCCACTAAGAAAACGTGGCCAGGGCTCCACTAGGACTCTTTAGAAGAGAAGCACATGCGGTGGGTGGGTGTGAGAAGAGACTGCTACCATAGTCTTTAGGTGGCTGGTTTTCCCTGGAACCTTTGGAAGAATGGTCTCTGCACCCACAGTTCAGAGACTTGAGACCCACAGTGAAAACCAGGCAGGCCAGGTGATAGCTGGGCAAGCCATTGAGTATTCGGTAGCAGGGATCCTCTTGTCCTCTACTAACTTCCAGGCCAACCTGAAAACATGGATGGGCTGGAACCCACTTACACAGACTCATAGGAGTTGATATTGCTCATCTTTACTCACTGCTGTTCGGTGACATCACATTGGTAGCTAGAATCCAGACACTTTGGTGAGTTTACACACAGAAATTGGCAAATGCTACAAATCATCACATAAGCCAGTTGTTAAACGTTTACTAGCACATCACTGAACTGAAGTATTTAGATGATCTTCTCCTGCTGTGCCAGCTGGGACCTTCTTATATACTACTGGGAAGAAAAAAGCCCAAAGTAAATATTTATCTCTGAGCTTTACCTCTGCTGGCAGGGAAGGCAGTAGCATTATGTTCTGTGTCCGATGAGCTGTATGAAGTTGACTGAAAGGGTGGGGTTAACCCTAAAAGAAATAGGAAGCCTGATCTTTCCCATGGGCCAATTCAGAGTAATAGGGAGATCTAATACCCATAGTTGAAACCTACAACAGTGGTTATCCAAGTGTGTTCCCTGGATTGATAGCATAAACATTATGTAGAAATTTGTCAGAAACACAAATTCTCAAGTCTCACTTCAGACCTCAGGAGTCAGAAACTCTGGCGTGGGGTGCAACACTCTTACTTAACAAGCCTTCCAAATGCTTCTGATGCGAGCTCAAGTTTTGAGAGCCACTGTTCTAAGGAGGTGCACAGAGATAGTAAAAGGATGTATTATAAACATTCTTCACATGGCCCACAAAACCTAAAAAATTACCATCTGGCCCTTTACAGACAAGGTTTCTCATCCCTGCTCTAAGCCATTACTCAGAGCATGAACACCCACACATGTACACGTTAATGAGTGTACATGATAATGAGCGCTCCCCTGCCAAATTCATAGAATGCTATTACTTATTACATCTTGAAGGGGTTGCCTTTACCTGCTATCACCTCTGCTTTTCCTCCCACTCTCTTCAAAGCTCTGACATTTTTCACTTCCCCAAAACTACTCTTTCCCAGGTCATGGAAACCATTATTGCTAAATTCAAGGAACACCTCAGAAAGTCCTCAATTCCCTCTCCCTTTCTGCATTATTTGCTATAATTGATCATTATCTCCATTTTGAAATTCTCTCTTCTATTAGCCTCTCTGATACTTTCCTACACTTTCTTGGTCTTCCTCTCCTTTACAGAATCTTCTTTCACTGTCAAGGAGGGGACTCAGAAGACAGTTGTGTTGTGAAGAGTTGGAAGAGAGTCCCTTAAGAGGAGGGAGTGGTCAATAGTTTTGCAAGCTGCTTTTGGTCAAGTAACATGAGAACTGAAAAATCTGACTTTCTCAAGGTTTGGTCCTACACCCTCTGCTGACACTGCACCCTCAGTGATGATTTCACAGACGCTAAAGGCTTCAATAGCCATCTTTATCCGTAATTTCAGGCCGAGAGCTCCTTTCTTCTCACTGGATATCTTCAGTTAACTACCCAACATGTCTCCCTTGAAGTCACGTTCTCCTTCATTGTTCCTTCTACACTGAGTGGCACCATCTGTCCATTTCTCCAAGTTAAAAATGAACCTGCCTTTACAGATTCTCTTCCCACAATTACAATGACCCATTAAAGTGTTTTGCTCAACAGAAGACCACTTTCCTCTGAGCCACTTTCCTTCTTTTGTTCTCAGCTTTTTAATGAGTTACAAACTCAATGCTTTCACCCATAAATTAGGAAAGGGAGCAATGCAACAAGAGGATAAAACCCTTGTAAACATTTGTGCACCCAACATAGGAGCACCTAAATATATAAAGCAAATCTTGATGGTCACAAAGGGAGAGACCAACAGTAATACAGACATAGTAGGGGATTTTAACACTCTATCGATATCAATGCATAGATCTTCCAGACAGAAAATCAACAACAACCAAAAACAAAACAGCTGCATTAAATGACACACCAGACCAGATGGATTTAATTGATGTCTTCAGAGCATTTTACCTCAAAGCAGCAAAATATACATTCTTTCCAAGAGCATATGGAACATTTTCTAGGATAGACCACATGTTAGGACAAGTTTCAATAAATGTAAGAATACTAAAATCATATCTCTTACTACAATGGTATGAATCTAGAAATCAATTACATGAAATCAATTACTGAAAAACACTCAAATACATTGAGACTAAATAACATGTTACTAAATAATGAATGGGTCAACAATGAGATCAAGGGAGAAATCAAAATGAAACAAATGAGACAAATGAAAATGAACACACAACAAACCCAAATCTGTGGGACACAGCAAAGAAGTTCTAAGAGGGAAAGTCAGAGTGTTACAGACCTATCTCAAGAAGCAAGAAAAATCTCAAATAAGCAATCTAACCCCACACATAAAATACCGAGAAAAAGAACAACAAATAAATACCAGAGTAAGTAGAAGGAAGAGAATACTAATAATTAAAAGGGTGCATCTGTACTACTTTCAATAATAAAGATACAGTTACAGAAACAAAATAAAACAAAAAATATAGAGTGGAAATAAATGACATACAGACTACAAAAACAATACAAAAGATCAATGAAACAAAGAGCTAATATTTTGAAAATATAAACAAGATTGACAAATCTTTAACCAGATTCATCAAAAGAGAAATTGAGAGAGAACAATATAAAAGATTGTAAGAAAATATTATGAACAACTATATGCAGGTTAGTGCAGCCACTGTGGAAAACAGTATGGAGTTACCTGAAATAATTAAAAATGGAACTGCTTTATGTCCCAGGAATTCTACTTCTGGAAATATGTTTGAAGGAACATAAATTCAAACAAATATATGCACCCTAGGTTCATTATAACCTTATTTATAATAGCCTCAATTTTGAAGCAGCCCAAGATCCCATAAGTAGATGAGTGGATAAAAAGCATTGTACATTAATACAATGGAATACTACTTGGCTGCAAAAAATAAGAAAATCTTACCTTTTGCCACAGCATGCACGGACCTGGAGAGTATTATCTAAGCGAAGTAAGCCACTTAGAGAAAGACAAATGCCATATGACTTAACTTACATGTAGAATCTAATGAACAAAAGAAAATAGAAACATATATATATATATATATATATATATATATATATAGAGAGAGAGAGAGAGAGAGAGAGAGAGAGAGCAGACAGACCAGACTGCTATCAGAAGGGGGAGGAATTGGGGTGGCTGGGTGGAAAAGGTAAATAGATTAAGCAAAAAATAAATAAAACTAGATCACCTTCTTACATCATACAAAAGAATAATTTAAAATGAATTTAAGACCTAAATATTAGACTTGAAACCACAACAATCCTTCATAGACACAGATAACCTGTTAAGATTAAAGTCCTCTGAATATTTCTTTAACTTGATAGGCAAAAAAGTCATGCCATTTCTTCCATATGCATTTCTTCAATTACCGGTTAAGCTGAACACACCTCTCACTTCAGGTCCTCCCAAAACACACTGTGATAGGTTGGCTGCAGGATGTCTGTTGGGGTCTGGCCCTGGGGACTCAACCTGAAAAAGAGTGAGTGGACCAAGACCAGTAAGAGGAAAACCTCAACTATGAACTGGGTCACCTTCAGAGTTGTCCTGCTTCAAGGAAAGGGGGCCTATTCTTTGTAACCTCCACTTTGACCGATCATTAGGTGTGGCTGTCCCAAGTGAGAGACACTGCCCTTGAAGAGATAACTATCTTTGTTGGAGGAAAGTCTAGAAAGGGGCTCCGTTGGCTGGGCAGACCACAGCATCCTTCACACACAACTCCTTTTTGTATTGACAGACGTGGGGTCTGGCATAGAATAAGCATAATATTTGTTAAATAAATCATTAAATTGCTCTTTTTTCTTTTGTTCATGACTTTACCAAATTTTTTCTGTTCCTATATTTATCTTTTTTTCTCATTTCTTTTCAAAGTGCTGCTTGTATTTTAAAATAGTAAGCAATTTATAGATTCATTGCAATCTCTATTAAAATATCAGCAACATATCTCGCAGATCTAGAAAAAAATATTCCAAAAACTTACATGAAATAAAAAAACGACCCAAAGTAGCCATAGTAATCTTGAGAAGGAAGAACAAAGTTGAAGGGATCACAATACCAGATATCAAGTTATACTACAAAGCCACTGTAATCAAAACAGCCTGGTACTGGCATAAGAACAAGCAGATAGAACAATGGAACAGATCAGAGACCCCAGAAATTGACTCAAGACATTACACTCAATTAATATTTGACAAAGGAAGTGAGAGCATAAAATGGAATTGAGACAGTCTCTTCAATAAACGGTTTTGGGAAAATTGGACAGATACATACAAAAAATAAATAAAACTAGACCACCAACTTACACCATACACAGAATAAACTCAAAATGGATAAAACACTTAAATGTAAGTCACGAAACCATAAAAATCCTAGAAGAAACCATAGGCAGCAAAACCTCAACATCTCTCAGAGCAATATGTTTGCAGATACATCTTTCAAGGCAAAGGGAACTAAGCAGAAAATAAACAAATGGGACTACATCAAAATAAAAAGCTTCTGCACAGCAAAAGACATCATCAACAAAATGAAAAGGGAGCCCGCTTTATGGGAGAAAATATTCGGCAATGATACCTCTGACAAAGGGTTAATATCTAAAACACATAAGGAACTCACACAACTTAACAAAATGAAGACAAACTATCCAATTAAAAAATGGGAAAGGACCTAAATAGACACTTCTCCAAAGTGGACCTAACAGTGGTGCACTGCTGGTGGGAATGCAGACTGGTGCAGCCATTGTGGAAAACAGTATTGAGTTTCCTCAAAAAATAAAAAAGTGGAACTTCCATTTGACTGAGTGATCCCAGTTCTAGGATTATATCCTAAGAAACCCACAACACCAATCAGAAAGAATGTATGCACCCTATGTCCATCTATGTATATAAACATAGATGCATAGAACAGACTGTTGAATCTCAGAGGGAAGGCAGGGGTGGATGGATGGGTGGGAAGAGATTAACCAAATAATCTGTATGCATATATGTCTAACCCATGATTACAGACAAAAGGGTGGTGAATGCCTAGTTAGGGGATAGGCTAGAAGGGGTCAATGGAGGGAAAGTGGGGGAACATATGTAATACTTTAAACAATAAAGATTAACAAAATGTTTTCTTTTATTTGCAATTTGCCTTATAATTTCATTAGTTTATTACTGTCATATATGCCAGTAGTCCTTTCTGATTTCTATGTGGTACAACCTATCCATTTATCTTTCCTGTTTGCTCGCATGTTTAGCAAACCTTTACAATCCCTAGATCAGAGAATGCTCACTTCTCTCTCTCTCTCTCTTTTTTTTTTTCAGGCTCTCTTAGATTTTACTTTTTTTACATTTAACTCTTCAATCCATCTGGAAATTATTTTTGCTTTAAAGCATGGGGTAGAGATCTAACTTAATTTTTTATAGGAATATCTCTTTATATCACTTCGAGGGATGTGGATTTTATTTGGAAGCTGACGGGGAGTCCCAGAAGAAAGCCCAGTGGGACAGGCATGTGATCAGGTTCCCTCTGCGGAGGGCTGTGGCACCTGGATGCGTGCAGATGTTTTGGGCAGCGGGCTTCCTGCCTCTCCCATCACACGGCGGATAGATTTCTGCACCTTCCCAGAAGCTGGCTGGGCCTTTCAATGATTAAAGCGGGATCTACAGACACGTGTTCAAGAACGCATCAGAGAAACCTATCATGAATTTGCTACAATTCAGCACTTGCCAGAAGCTGGCTGGAGACATTTGATGTGTGTACGAGACCATTGAGGGCTCATGTTAAACATCAATTCATATACATTCTTTGAGCTCAAGCCCAGTATTGAGTTAGTTTTTCAGAAAGCCATGTGTCTGGACCATATTATTTTAGTCCTCTTCCACTCTGTTAAGATTTAATGCTATTACCCTAGCTTTTATCTAAGGACCATGCAAGAAACATTCATTTTGAGAACCTTTTTGTATCTTTCATGAAAACACATGGCAACTGGGGCTTTTTTTTTTTAAAAGAAAATATTTTACATGTGTTTTAAGACTAAAATTTGTCTTAAATTATTCTTAGAATTCATAACCAACACACATGCAAATTAATTATTAGAGGGCGTTTAATAAAACTTCAGAGAGTTGTTTTGAACATTAGTGAGCTTTCTCTTAGTCAATTTGGCTGCTATACAGAATAATACAGATTGGGTGACTTAAATGACAACATCTAATTCTCAGAGTTCTAGAGCCTGGGAAGTCAAAGTCAAGGTGCTGGCAAACGTGGTGTCCAATGAGAGTCCTCTTCCTGGTTGATGGATGTCTATCTTCTCATTGTGTCCTCACCTGGGTGAGAGGAAAATGATCCCTCTTCTGTCTCTTCTAATAAAGGACATTTCTGAGGGCTCTACCCTCATGACCTAATCACTCCAAAGGCCCCATCTCCAAGTATCATCATGTGAAGGCTTAGTGTCTCAACAAATGAATTTGGGGTGTGGGGACAAAAGCGTTTAGTGCATTTTAAGTCCTTTAGGCTCATTCCTATCAAGGATCCAGAATTACAGGGATCGTAGGCTGGGTCTGATAAGAAGGCAAGGAAAGGAGTCCTGTCTTGGTGGAGGTCAAAGTTAATCATTTGACCTCTCTCACTCTTATTGAAGCCTGATCTCACCTTGACTGGTAACATCCTGTGTGATCCCAGAACCCTGTACTGTCTCATAGGCATTCCTATGGTAACATAATTCCTTGTCCACTTAGCAAGGCCCCTTTTAGGCTCTGAGCTCTGGGACTTCTCTTATCCACTGGTCTCTCCTTAGTGGCTGGTATCAGTTCTAGCTGTACAGTAGTAAGTGTTTAAGAGCATTTATTGAATCAGCAAATGGGGCTTAATGTTGAAAATTGGATGCAAGGGAGTCCAGGGATGGAACTTTAGAATGGGATGAAAAAAAAACATGATCAAAGACATTTTCTGATTTTCTTGGGATCTATTAAATATTTTTCATAATTTTATGTCTTTATTTCTACATTTTGTACTTTATTTTATCATTTACTAGAGGCCCAGTGCACAAAATTTGTGCGGAGGGTGTGTGTTGGGGGGAGATCCCCTCAGCCCAGCCCGCACTCTCTCCAATCTGGGACCCCTCCAGGGATGTCCCACTGTCAGCAGTCAGACTTCCCTCTCGCAATCCATTATCACTGGCTCCTAATCATTCACCTGCTTGTCTGCCTGATCGCCCCTAACTGCCCTCCCCTGCTGGCCTGATCATCCCTAACCACCTCTGTCTCAGCCTCTACCACCATGGCTTTGTCCAGATGAAGGACCAGACTACCGGAAGATGTCCAGTTTACCTGGTCTAATTAGCATATTAGCCTTTTATTAGTATAAATTTCTTCATTCCTTTATCCTTTCCTCTTTGTTTTTTAATTCATTCACAAAGCAACTTTTTCTTTTGTAGTATCTATCATGTTTCCCTGAAAATAAGACATCCTCTGAAAATAAGACCAACTTACAGGTTTCCTTCTGAATGAAATATAAGGCACCCCCTGAAAATAAGGCCCCCAGGCTCTGTCTCAGAAAGAAAATTAATTTCCCATAAACTGGTCGATAGGGCCGCCCCGACTGGCCTCTAGCAACCAGTGACGTTACGTGGAGTCCTGACATCACTGCTGTGTGAATGAAAAGAAATCAGCATGGAAACTTTGTGAAACCTAAACTGCAAGAAGTTGCTACTTGGGTGAAGAATTCATGGGAGAAAATCACTGACAGTTGCATTGCAAATGCACTGCGAGCAGGCTACCTTGACAAGAAGTACTCATTTAAAGACAGCGCTATTGCTAAACATGAGAGATTTGGTCCACTGAAAGAAATGGAGTTACAAGAAATTCACCAGGAAATTCAGGAATTGGATTGTTATGATGATGTTCCAGAAGATGATGACATGATTGTCATTGAATAAATGAGTAAATTCTTGATACTGTAGGATTCACAGTTTGTGTGGTTTGTGTTGATAACTACCGTACTACTGTACTGTAAACAGGTAATAAATTTCCTTTATTTTCATTTAACAATAAATGTGTACCGTATTCTTCTTCATGGAAAAATAAGACATCCCCTGAATATAAGACCTAGCGCATCTTTGAAAGCAAAATTTGATATAAGACACTGTCTTATTTTGCAATTACTATAGAAGCTTACCTGAAGAAGTCTCCAAAACGGGTTTCAGCAAAGTCTTAAGGTACAAATTTGGCTCACTACCTTTTTTAATATGACCCCTGAGCTAAAAGTAGCTTTTACATTTAAATTTTTTTTAAATCCAAAGAATAACATTTTTTGACTTATGATATGTAGATGAAATTCAAATGTCAGATGTCTATGAAGAAAGCTCCCTTGGAACACATCCTGGCTTGTCTGTTCACATGTCTTGTCTAGAGCTACTTTCACAGGATGCTGGTTAATCATATGTGTCAACTGACTGGGCTAATAGGTGCCCATATAGCTGTGTGGGTGTGCCTGTGAGGGTATCCTGAAAGTGAGTAGCATTTGATTCAACAGACTGTGTAAGTAAGATTGTCCTCACCAATGGAGATTGACATTATTCAATCCACTGTGGCTTGAGAGGGCCAAAAACATGAAGAAAGGACAAATTTTTTTGTGCTAGGACATTCATCTTTTCTTGCCTTTGGACATAGGAGCTCCTGATTCTCAGGCCTTTGGAATTGGACTGAGTCACACCACCAGTGTTCCTGGTTCTCTAGTTTGTAGATGTCAGACATGGGACTTTTCACTTGCCATAGCCCTGTGAGCCAATTGCCGTAATAAACCTCCTCTATTGCATATCTATAAATCTCCTCTTGGTTCTGTTTCTCTGAAAACCCCTCCCTGACTAATACACAGGAAAAGGCAGAGACTGTGTGGTCTACGAAGCCTAAGGTATTGTTCTCTGTTTTTTTTTTATAGGGGATGTTTGCTGACCTCTGCTCAACACAGAAAGGGCACACTCAAAACACAGGGCACATGTCCCAACTCTGAAGCATGAGGGTGTAATGAAAGGAATGACAGGCCAGGGCAGGAGCATCTCCAGGCAAGAGGGGCAGAGGGGGGTTGCACATACTAGGAGTCAACAGGAGTGGGGCAGAGGTAGGAGAGGGAGGAAGCTGATGCAGCTTAGGCAAGTAGGTACAAGATCAAGTTCAAGAAAGGAGGTGAAGCAAGAATGGCCATGGGGTCCTGGAAGGATCTAGGCAAATAAAGTTTCCATCAGGAGAGGCAGAGGATCAGTCTAACTGAGGAGCAAGGAGCTGCCACCTCACTCCGACAGCAGAGTGGCATTCTCGCACCCTTTCTTTGGGTGCCTGTGGGCAAGGCTTTGCCGCCAGGAGGGCAGCCCAGTGCATGGCTGCTGCTCCAATAAAGCTGGGCCAGAGCCTGGGGTGGAGAGGGCAGGCCTCCTGGCAAGCTCACTCACTGCCAAAACAGAGGGAGGAACTTCTTGGAAAGATATGAAAGCTGGAATTTACAACACAAGGAAATGTATTGAAGCTATTAGCAAGCGCCTCCCCCGACTTCTGTCTTTGGATTGTTAAAGTACTTATCTTTCTGGCATCTGAACGCACTAATGCAAACATGAAATATATGCTGCAGGAAGGAAAAGAATAATGAGGTGACGCTGGTTCGGCTCTTGATTTCATACAGCATTGCTTTATATTGCGACACCCTGCAATTTGTTAGGAAAAGGCTCTCTGTTAAAGAGACCTGGCGTGCCTTTGCGATCTGAGAGAGAATAAAATCTCATCAATGCTGTTGAGTGGGTTATTGATTTTCATTCTATTCCTCCCTGGCAGATCAAGAAAGCTGAGTTAGGCGTGCTAATGGAGCAGAAGCTGGAATGTCAAATACAGGTGGCTCTGCACCACTGACCCGGAGAGACTGCCACGATGCGTCATTTCCGTGGTGGCGTGGTCTGAATATACCCTCCAGATAAGAGGGCACCGGACTGACAGCCTCAGCTTCAGAAGGGAGGGAATTTAGGCCATCGTGTCATTTGTATCTGTAAGTGGTTTTATTCTGTTTAAATATTCCAAAAAGTACAGCTTTTTGTAGATTATAGATTCTCCCAGAGACATCTTTGATGTATGACAGTAACGAAGTGATGCAAACGCTTCTAGTATTTAAGAAGTTGTATAAACGCAGAGAATGGGGTGGAGACATTGATATTCTAATGGGGGGGGGAACAGAAAGAGAGAAAACACAGAGAAATGTATTCTAAGCAGCTGGTCCATGCTGCCCCTTTACTGTTGTAATCACGGAAGGATGAGCAGAAAGAGAATCCCAGGGAAGAAGCCAGGGCTTGTCTGTTTCAGACCACATGCTTTCCCCCTCCCTCAAACCCCCCCCCCCCCCTCCACCACAGTGCTGCTGCTGGAGATCCTGCTTTTCCATGGAACTGAGAGAACAGCATTCCGCACGGAGGCTGTGGTGTGGCTAGATTTATTTGGGTGGGAACAGAAGGCTGCCTCTGGGTTTCCAATTTCCCATCTCCGTCTGTCCGGCCGCGGAAAAATTCCAACCTTGTCTTCATGAAGGCCGAGGCCCACCGTTTCTGTTTCATATTAAAGTTTAGTCCTTTGGAGCCGGTGTGTTCTGCCCTCGACCCCAAGCGGCTACTAGACCTCATGGTGGTGTGTGTTCCTGGGCGAGAGAGAGCGCTCTTCTCTGTTCCCCTGGGGTTATGCTATCTCTGCCTTGGGAAGGGCTAGGAGCCTTTTTAAACTAGCCAATCAACTTCCCCAGCTCTCACTGGCTTCTGTTAGGTCCACTCTTGACCAATGATCCTTGTCCCAAGTTAGACGGACAGGCCTCTACGGTCAGGCACTGCCCCCTGTGCCATTTGACTTCTGTTGCGCATGTGCTTGCTCCCACAATCATGTGCCAGAGGAGGGATGGGAGGGGTCCTGGTGATGGCGCGGCGGTGCTGGGATCCTCGGAGCCTGTGGAGCTGCCGTTTCCAGGTGAAGCCAACAGGCTCAGTGTCGGACAGCTCCTCAGCCCATCAGGCTCAGCCATGGTGGATTCCCTCTGCTTCCTCCCTGCATTAGTGCCTGGCTACCTACCTCTGCTAGTGCTGGGACAATGGGCATAGAAGCCCCGTGCTCCCGAGGCTGTCACCACAGTATAGGAGTCCATAAGGCATCTTAGTACTAGAACTTCGTTTCTACAACGCGGTCTGATTGCAGCTGTGGTCCACCACTTACTGTCTACTGGGAATTTAGTTCACTTGGAACCTCCAGTCTGGTGGTTCCCCACTGAGTCTGTTCAAAGCTCTTTATCTAAGTTTACTGGTCCTTCCCCCCTCCCTTCTGCTGCTGATCACAAAGCACCAGCCTCAGCCAGGTGTCAGGCCTCTTGGAAGTCTCCCTCTGGCATCGGCAGCTGTGTCCTTGAGAGGCTTCCTCCTTCCTCTGGCACAGCAGGGACTCTGGGTGCCTGGGGTGGCACACTGGATGGCATGTGCAAGTAGCATGGATGCTCCACGCAGATGCAGCCTCGCGTCTGGCAAACAGCGCAGCACGTTGCCGTGATGCACTTGGTCAAGGACCAGCGACTTCTTGGGGCAGGTCCGGCCCACCTTTCAGTTACCGTCTGTCCTCCACTCTGGGCCCAGGGACAGTTCTGAGTTCCTCCCACACCACACAAACTCCGGGCTTGACAGTCCTTGTTTAAATATGCCATCTACCTTCTCTTTGATTTTCTGGTTCCCAGGCTGCCACTTTCAAATAAGAGCTGGGAAGCAGCGCATCGACCTTCCCTTCCTTCACCCCAACTCCCTCAAAATGCGGGCTCTCCCTGTCTCCTCCTGATTTTTCTCACTCTCCGTCTTGCTTATCACTCTTTTTTCTTAATTTTTTTTTCATTCTCTCAAATTAATGTTCTTTTCGGTATTATTGGTTCTCATCTGTTCTCTAGTGAGAGACTTTCTTCTGATATGTTAATAAATTAACTTTTGGGGAGAAGAATAAATTAAATGACACCTAGCTTCCGTCTGACATGGACTTACCAATGTAGGATGCACACTGTTTCTGAAGGGCCCTCCCCAGCGCCGTCCCGGGTCTGCACGCTGGCTGCTCAGGTGCTCTGCAGGGCACACCGAGAGACCAACATCCGTCCTTCTTATCCCGGCCTCTTCCAAACAGTGTTCTTCACGCATTTTCCTCTGCCTCTGGATGAAACCCCAGGAATTTCCAGAACTTTTTGGCCATTTCTCTTTGGGTAGCAATACTAACACATCCCAGGCCAGTCTGACATGAAAATTCTGGGCTCGTAATCAATTTGAAATATATCCCCTCGCTCTGTTTGCTATGTCTTGGCCAGGAAGCCTGAGAGAAGACGTCCAGCGTCTTCCCCCTTTCTCTCAAGACCTGCTTCCCATTCCGCGGCTGAGAGGAGGGTGCAGTCCCTGGGGAGTGGTACTATTTCACTTGGCGTTGGTTCGCTCTGCCTGTGTCTCAGCGAGCACGTTGGCATCTTTCGCTTTTTTGAAGGGGATTCCTTTAAAGACCCCCGTCTGATGCTGAGGTCTGCTACCCACAGTTCCCTCAACTCTGTGACACCACATTTACGAGGCGACTCTGCCTCCCGGTTCTTGTTGGTCCGCTTCTCTATTGGAGTCACCTTGCTCCTCCAGGTTTCTTGGATGGAGTCCAGTTGAAAATCACTCATGGCTGGCTCCCTTCCGGAAGGAGCTCATGTGACCCGAATCAACTTGTGGCCTCCTCACCCCAAACTCTGAAGCCACTCCTCATGCAGCGCTCCTTGATCTGCCCTTACGGTGTGTGTGTGTGTGTGTGGGGGGGGTGTCCTCATTAATTCTTCCTCAGGCGTGGGGCAGGTACCAGCCTCTATGTCCCCAGATTCTATGGGAAAAGGTCAAGTCTCTGACTATCCTTCAGAAGTTCCAACACTGCTTATGGGAAGGAAAGAACATTCTATTCATCTCCCCCATGGGTAACAGGAAAAATAACCACGTTGCCTTTGATAATGAGAAGATCTTTATACTATAATCTTTCTCATTAACAAATCTCTGAGCCTCCTATTACTAACCTTGGGGTGGGTAATAGGATCACAGAGGCATAATAATTTGGGGCCATCCCTTTCCCAAGTCTGGTGTAGATAGTCTAGCCCCTCCCTGTGCAATGAGGAGAGCGGTGGTGCTTCACCTTTTGTCTTGCCTCAGAGGTCTCTGGATTTCAAGTCTCCCTGGTTACCAAGTGATGGCCAGCCCACTGACATGCCCTCACACTGCCTCTCCTCCTGCCCCTGCCTCACTGCCTCCCGTCCTCACCCCTGTCCCCGGTGTTGTGTTGCCTCCTTAACGGGAGGACCCAGGCCTTTACTTTGGGCTCTGCTTCCTGGGGAAACAGGCAACTGTAACTGGCAGGTGGGAAACTCTGATAGATGCTGTGGAGGACGCAAAGTGAAAAAGGAAACATGGTTTCCCTACCTTGTTTGGCCTTTGGGAGTACTTATGGGGCAACTTCAGTTGTGAGGAGACACAGCGGTTGGAAATAATGGTTGGAAAGTGCCTCCCTGGGACAGTCTTGGGCATCCGATGTTCTTCCTTCCACTGTTTCCTCCACAGAGTTACCACTGCTTTTTAAAATATATATTTATTTTTATTGATTCCAGAGAGGAATAGAGAGGGAGAGAGAGATAGAAACATCAATGATGAGGAAGAATCAATAATTGACTGTCTCCTGCATGCCATGCCACGCCACTGGGGGTCGAGCCCACAACTCAGCATGTGCCCTTGACCAGAATCGAACCCTGGACCCTTCAATCCCCAGCGACACTCTATCCACTGAGCCAAACCAGCCAGGGAACTACTACTTTTTGTTTGTTGATTTGAGTTATATCCAAATATCAGAAGCTGAGACAATGAGGGCTCATCTTGGGACAAGTCAGAAGTCTGCATTGGCAAGGGCACCTCCTTTCTTTAATATCCATACATAGCAGCCTGCACACAGTGAGCTAACAAGAACATGAGATGTAGAGAAAAGCCACTGCAGATTGATTTTTCTCTGCTTTTTGGTTTTTGTCTTTCTAGGCCAACGTGGGTAGCTGAGTACCTGGCTCTTTTCTCTCACCCACAAATTCTCAAACACACAGACACACATCTATCCACATTCTTGGATACATTTTCCTATTAAAAGTAGCTAAAACTCTCTGGGGAAATTAACTGTTGTTATAAAGAAAAAAAACTGCTCTTGGCCTTGGCCTGGAGATAAGCATCAGCCATAGGAGATTTGAATCACGCTCGGAGGAACGCACTTCCCTCTGGGAGTAGTAAAACGCTGGCAGCTCTGGCTTCTTGCCCAGAGGCGCTGTCTCCCAGGCCTTGTGTTGCGATTATGTTCAGAGATTTTTGATGTCTATTCTCAACAGTGGACATGATGTTTTGATTAAGTCCAAACAAGAAGGCAGAATGATTATCTAAGGAATTTGACTATCTCCGGTACTACAGTGGGATACGTTGACCTTCACAAAGGTTCTATCATCCCTTGATTTGTTTCATCGGCATCTAATTAGTGATGAGTGCCGATCCAGGTTGTGTCAGGCGGAGAGAATCACTTTAGCTTCAAGAGCATAATTTCACAGTGAAGAGTTAGCAGGTCTCTGACTCACAGATTCTGTGATTCTCCCAAGGTGTAGCTGGAGAAGAAGCAGAAACAGATGAAAGAATAGTAGCAGGAACATCGGAGAGCATATGGGGCCGGTCAGGAGGAATGGGGAAAAGTTCTTGCTCTGTCAGGACTAGTAAACTGGCGTTGGGTACATGACCTTCAGCTTTTTGGCACTGAAGTTCATGTATCTGAAAGGGGAGATGACTGAGCTTCGCCCGGGGTTAGGTATTGCAGTGCCAACAGGGGAAGTAGGTGACTTGCATGGATGGGTGCCCAGAGTGGTTATACATGTGTACATTGTGGGTGCGGTGTGGGGAATTCTGAGCTGCAAACATCTCCTCACTGTCCCATTCTAAAGGGAGCAGTTGATACTTCTTTAAGCTGATGCCACAAAGGCATACAGATTCAATGATACCAGGTGCATCTATTTTTATAGAGAAATCACAAACGCAGAGATTTATGTGAAGTTTCCCAATTTTAAAAAGGAAGCTTAATTTACTTAAAACCAATAACTTAAGTTACTTATTGACCAATCAAAACTTGCCTTTAACTTATGTCTAAGTTTTGGATCCTCACTTTGTCAATCGATATTTTTGAAGTGTGTTCCTAAAACAGATGCTAATGGATGTAAAAAGGGCCCTATGGTCAAATACCTTTTGGAAACTTTAGATTACACAAAGTTAAAAATGTTTCTTTAGTGTGGGATTTCTCAGAGCTTTTTTATTACAAGGTATGCCTGGCCAGTGTGGCTCAATGGTTGAGCAATGTAAGAACCAAGAGGCCACAGTTTGATTCCCAGTAGGAAAGTATTCCCAGGTTGTGGGCTCGATCCTCAGTGTGTATGTGTGTGTATGGGGGGGGGTATAGAGTGGGCAGCCTGTCAATGATTCACTTTCTTTATTGATGTTTCTATCTCTTTCTCCCTCTTCTTCCTCTCTGAAATCAATAAAAATATTTTTAAAAATTTTATAAGGCAGCACTGTCCAATATGGAAGCCACTAGGCACATGTGGCTTTGAGCTCCTGAAATATGCCTCATGTGTACTGAGATGTACTGTATATATAAATACACATCAGATTCCTAAATTTTAGTATTAAAAAAGAATTTAAAAGATTTCATCAATAATGTCTATATTTACTGCATGTTGGGATATTATTGTTTATTATATATTGGGTTAAATGAAATATATTATTAAACTTAAGCAAATTTATTTTTTTTAAATGTGCCTCCTTGAAAATTTTAAAGTACAATGTAACTTGCACTATAATTATGGTGGACATTGCTAGCTCATGTATCTGGTGATCACTCAAGACGTGGACAGGGTGTGAACATTTTCAAAATGTATTTGGCTTCAGATTCTTTTTTTATTGTCATTAATCCTCATCCAAGACTATTTTTCCATTGATTTCTAGAGAGGGAGGGAAGGAGAGAGAGAGAGGGAGAGGGAGAGGGAGAGGGAGAGAGAGAGAGAGAGAGAGAGAGAGAGAGAGAGAGAGAGAGAGAGAGAAGAGGAAAGAGAGAGAGGAGAGGAAGAGAGAGATCAAGGTGAGAGAGATACATCAATTGGCTGCCTTCTGCACCCACCCCAACCAGGGTTGGGGATTGAACCTGCAACCCAGGCACATTGACCTCGGGCAGGGATTGAACCAGAGATCCTTCAGTGCATGGGCTGATGCTCTAACCACAGTGACCAAACTGGACTTCAGATTCTTTTCACATAGGGGGCAACTCATAAAATTAGTGTCCCATGGCATACTTCAGGAAAGGGATTCATCTCTGAAGCATGGTTTTGTGATATTTTGAGAGATGGAGGAGTATCATTATCCTGATCCCAGATTTCCTCTTTGTTTTTGATTTTGGTCAGTGGCCCCAATGGCCATCTCTCAGTGAAATGGCAACTCTAGGTCCCTCAGCACAGTTCTTGGCCAGAGTTTTGTCCTTCTCATCTATTCAACCTTCCTTACCTATTTCTTTTTCCTTATTTAAAAAAAATCAAATTTATTGATGAATCATTGACATTCTATAAAATGTATCTAGTTTCATGAGTTTTGACACCTGCATACCCATCACTATAATTAAAACATAATATTTTTGTCATTAAAATGTTCTCTTTTTTAAAAAAAAATAAATGTATTTTTCTTGATTTCAGAGAGGAAGGGAGAGGGAGATAGAGATAGAAACATCAATGATCGGCTGCCTCCTCTATGCCCCACACTGGGGATTGAACCTGCAGCTCAGGTATGTTCCCTTCACTGGAATCAAACCGGGGACCCTTCAGTCCACAGGCAGATGTTCTATCCACTGGGCCAAATCAGATAGGGCCTAAAATGTTCTCTTCAGTCACTTTTCCACCCATCCTTTTCTCTCACCACCCGGCTTATGCAACCACCAATCTGCTTTCTCATCTTGTTCATTTGGCCTCTTTTCTCCCTATCTCTGTTTTTCTCTCTCTCCTTGCCTCCAATCATCTGGATCTAATCCAGATGTCCTATCTCTCCAAAATCCTCTCTAACCTGTCTTTTCACCTCCATCTTGGATATGTGCTTCTTCCAATCACTGTATTAGCCCAGCAGCCTAGCTTCCTGGACTCCTGCCTGCCAATCTGTCTGTCTAATCATAATCTCTATTGAGTCAGACCCAATTCCTTCCAAAGGGGACACAACTTTACTTCCAAAAGAGAGAAACCAGATAGTGTGCCACACCGAATATGACAAAATGCTGTTTCTAGAACCTAGAATCCTAACTATAGTGTAACCCTGTTTAAATGCCTTGTTCTATTTCCACTGGATAATTATGATAGGTGACCTAGTCTATGCCATAGTGAGAGTGGCAGAGAGATGTATCAGGGCAATAAAAAGTGCATAAAAGATCCAGGGCAAGAAGAAGCTGAGGAAATGGGACACTATTTCTCAATATGGCCGCACATTAGAATATCCCTTTGGAGCTTTGGAAATGTAATAAATGTTCAGGCTAAGCTTCAGAGATTCTAATTTCACTGGCTTTACATTAAAAAAATTTCCCAACTGATTTTAATAGACAGCCAGTCTTAAGATACATGAACGTAGTAAATTTATCTAATTCATATTTTTATGAATTATCTATAGGGATCATTCTGGATATAAAACGTTGGCCAGAAATTGACTTGTGAGTCCTGAGGCTCCAGGTGGAGACAGTTGGTAGGACAACAGCTATATGTGATGGGGTTTAGCAGTGAGTTTAGGCAGAAATAAGACCAGGACAAAGTTTACTCAATGGCTTCTATACACTGGTGCTGCCTCCAAACTGATCCTGACATAGAAGTCATCCTCCCACTCACTGCCACAGGACCAACAATGAGGAGATCATTTGCCTCAGAATATCATGGGCTGAAGGACAAGAGTGCCACACATAAGGTTATTGATAGGAAGGGATAGTGCACTTATAGAGAACCTGAGGTGGCTCAGGATGGCTGCAGTGGACAGTATGTAGAAGAGCCAGGAGACCAGGCTACACAGGAAACCAGCTGGGCCAGGCTCTTGTGTGCCATACAAGTGGATTCCCATTTTATCCCGGAGAGCTAAGGAAAACATTTCAAACTGTGCCCTGTGAGTCAGACCCCTGGCCCTTCCTCCAAGGGTGTGACATGATGGCTAGTGAGCCTGCTCTGACAGCAACATGGGATTGGATGCAGGGGAGGCATGGTGGGTCCCGAGGCATTAGATAGCATGGTCCACCGCTTTTTCTGAGCATGAGCATCCGTTTTCCTGCTCCAAGGCTGTAGTGGAAGAAGCCCTGGTTCCTTCCAGTCCCCAGAGCTGTCCCCAGCATCGGTATCATGCCAGGGACCTGGTGGGGGGCTGGGGTGTGCATTGGGCTGGACGAGGCAGCATAGCGGCACTGAGGATTTGGAGCTGTGGGTTTTCTGGGTGGTGATGCAAATCCCTGGACCAAGTGTGCATTTTGGGACTCTATGCAGACCTTTTAGAATCCAAGGCCAGCATCTGCAGTGAGGACTACTTCCCACAGTAGCATCACCACGGGCAGCCGCAAATGAATTCTGATGCTGCTGCCATTGCTACCAGCCATCTTTATATTTCTCTTGGCAAATTACTTTCAAGACTAATTTGAGTCATGAAAGGAAGTCAGTTGGACGGACGTTTGTGCATTGACTTGGATTTAGCATGAAAGTGACCATCCTCATTATTGAGAAACATCATGTTTTTATGACCCCAAACATGTGTGGGCACTGACCTGACTCACCTTCCTTTGCTCCAACTCTGTTTCCTATTGGCTGCTTCCAAATCTCAAATGTTCAGATCTGTCACAGGCTCTGGGGAAAGTTGCAAAGGAGCTATTTTCAATACTTGCTTCTGTAAACTCTGGAACATTTGGTAAAAATGTATTCATTACCTTTTGGTAGCACCTTACTATATAAAATTGCCCTGGGCCCAGATCGGGCCTCTGAGATGTCTCAGTGGAAATGGTTTCTCCACATGAGCTGAGGCTCCTCTCAGACCCTGGCCCTTCCTCTGGCTGGTTTGTCTGGAAGGGAGCCAGCTCCTCCTCAGCAGGCCTCCTCCTCGCAGAGACTGTCCGGGTAGGTAGTGATACAGCCATTTTCTCCGCTCCTTCCCTCTAGACAAGAAGCCTTTCATGGGGTGCAAGGAGCCCCCCTCCCCATTTCTTTGAAGGCAGTCCCTTGTTTCCCGTGAGAAGCCTGTGTGTGCAGGACTACAAATATTGCTTCATCCTTGATGCTCTGCTGCTACAAAGGAGGCTGCCCAGCGTTACTATCACTCTAGTTTACACACACTCACAAGTGAATTGCACTAGACCTGCACTGAGTCCATGGATGTTCAGGTTCTAGAATGCGCTGGTCCCTTTCCCAGCTGCACAAAGCTGCCCTGGCTGGGAGGTGGGAGACACTAAGTTACGGGCCCTCAGAGGGACTCAGACATCATCTCTGCAGCTCTCTCTGGACCATTTATTAGAGGCTTCGGGAACTCTCTGAATGCACCACTTGGCTAAAGTCTTTGGACACTGACCCTGCAGGGCCACACAACTGACCTTCGGTTCCCCATTTACATTTGGCTGTACTTCTGTGTGTACCTTGTGTCCAGCTTCTGTTTGCTTCCATGTCTGCTCTGCTTCCCAAAAGATTTTGTGGCTTCTCCTCATTTCTTATCTGATCTCACATTGCATTCCCCTGTTGGGTGCTTTGGAACAATTATCACCCAACTTTTCCTTTAAGCAATGAAATATTCCTTATTAAAGTAAGTTGTCTTTAGATGTCCTACATGTAAACTGATACAGATATAAAAGCCTGTATGACCCATCCCATTCAAAGTCACCAATGAATCGCCATTTTTAGTCACATGTTAAAAATGCTCAGGTTACTTCTTTGCGTATCCTGGGTACTCTCCAGATTCAGAATTAGAAGGTTTGGGGTTCAGTCCAGGAATTTGCATTTCAAGTACCTCTGGTAATTTGAATGTGGGATTTTAAGTGTTTCATCGATTAAAAAAAATCTAGTGATCTAATTTAGTAAATCCAAGACTACATTGTGAGAGATACTCCCATATGGCCTTAAAAAGTTATAAAAAAATACTGCTTTAGACCAGTGTTTCCCAAACTTTTGACATATGTGTACTCCTTCTATAATTTTCATAACACTGAGTACCCCTTGTCAAAAAAATGGATGTATTTTAATAACAATCAAAATATATTTATTTTTTCTTTTTTTGGTACATACACAAAATAATAAGAAACAAAAAATAAAATTATTCATAATAAAATATAAATAAAAGTTATATTATAAATAACATTTATTTGCACACCGGACCATCTTGCGCCTCACAAGACTATCTTGACTTGACTCATGAGAACGTAGAATTAGGCACAGCTAAGCACAGTGCAGTGCATATCCCCATCAAACTCCAGTGCAATGTGTACCCCCACCAAACTCTTCCTGTATCCCTGGGGGTACTCGAACCACACTTTGGGAAACACTGCTTTAGACCATGGATGATTGAGGAACATATGATCACTTGTTCTAAGAGAACCTAGAAAGAAATGAAAGGCTTTGTGAGAGAGAGGGGTGGGCGGGTAGGAGGTAAGTAGATGGAGTGTGCCACTTTCTTACTGAGATGCTCCTTACACAACTAGGAAGTCTGGGTTATTCTGCTTTGACCCAATCATTTGGTACTTTCAATGTAAGAGGTGGAGAAGGTTCCTAGGAGAATTCACTGTGGGGACAGAGCCTCAGTAGGAGGGAATATGGTGTGACCCCAGAGTCTACCACACTGTCTCACATACAATGGACATTAAGTAAATATCTCTTTTAAATGGATAAATGAATAAATACATTAATGAATGAGTGAGTGAGTTCTACTGTCTTCGCTTGGCCCATGGCTCCCCACTACTCCTCCAGCTCCTCAGCCTCACTTGTATTCCTGTCCAATCTTAGGGAGGAAGTGGGATGCAAATAAAATCTGAAAAATACTTCCACTAAAATTGTAAGACACTGGGGTGCAATGGCATTACTTAGCCCATTTATGTAATGAATAGGGTGAGAAGCATTCTCCCTTCTTGGCCTGGGAATACAGAGCTGCTTTGATGTCCAAATGGCTAGTAATCCTTTGAGTGTTAAGGACCTAACTCACCTGCGCAAGCAGATGCAGTGCTGGGTGGTGAGCTGAAAGCAGTGTGATCCACCAACAGTTGTCTAGCCCGTGGATGCAGCACATAGTAGCAAGGTGCCCTCATGGCTCATCACAGATAGTGGGAGACTTATATATAAAACTAGTCTTTTTTGTATGCATGAACAGGATGGGACAAAAGTAGGTTTATAGCTGTTTGTATGGAAAATAATACAATCCTATATAATAAAAGCATAGTATGTAAATTGTCCTTTGGCCTGGGAGTTAGTTTGTCTGGGAGTTCTACCTTGGCCAGATGGGAGAAGGGAGGGAGTACCCTGCCAGCAGCTGGCAGACAGCAGCCACTAGGGACCCTAACAGTATACGAATATCATGCACTGGGCCTCTAGTAGTCCTATATAATAAAAGCCTAATATGCTAAGTGTCCGGTTGCATGGTTGGCTGTTCAACCAATCAAAGCATAATTGCTAGTGATATGCTAAGGCCTCTCAACCACTTGCTATGATGTGCACTGACACCAGGGGGCAGATGATCCAACCAATAGGTTAGCTTGCTTCTGGGGTCTGGCCGATTGAGACTGAGAGAGATGGGTCAGACATGCCCTGGAGCCCTCCTGTGGTCTCTCCCTGGCTGGCCAACCTTCTGCACCCCTCCCCAGCCCCAATTGTGCTCCAGTGGGGTCCTTAGGCCTGGCCTGGACCCTCTTGCAATCTGGGAGCCCTCAGGGAATGTCAGAGAGCTGGTTTCAGCTTGACAGTGGAACTATCAGTTACTATAATTTACACTGACCATCAGGGGGAAGACATTCAATGAAGGAGCTACTCCCTTGTATCCCCCATAAGGGGAATGCTGCTCAGCCAGAAGCTGGGATCATGGCTGGTGAGTGCAGCAGCAGTGGCAGGAGCCTCTCCCACCTCTGTGGCAGCAATAAGCTGTCAGTCAGACATTTCATGAGGGCTCCCAGACTATGAGATGGCACAGGCCAGGCTGAGGAATCCCCCTACCCTCCTTGAGTAAACTTATTTTGTGTACTGGGCCTCTAGTTAATAAATAATGATACAAGACTAAACTCTGTTTCATGTACTCATGACTGTAAGCCTCCTTTTGCCTCACACTGTACCTATCTATCTATCTATCTATCTATCTATCTATCTATCTAAATATATAAAAGCCTAAGTGACTGGTTGACCAGTCAACTGTTGGACCCTCTGACTGGTATCTATGATACACAATGACCACCCAGGGGCAAACATTCAACACAGGAGCTGCTGAGTTGTGGTGATTTGGCAGCTGCAGTTCTTGGGTGATGCACCTGGAACCAGAGAGAAGGGAGTCCAATTCCAGGGTGCATTATCCAAGAACCACCTTCTTGCAATTTAGAACCCTTGGGGGATGTTGGAAAGCTGATTTTGGCCCGATCCCCACAGGCTAGGCTGGTGCACTGGGTCTCTAGCCCATTGCCTCCCCAGTTTGGGTCTGGTTCCCCACTGGGCCTCTAGCCCATTGTAGAGGTCATGGGTATGGCCCTTACAGAAACTTTTAACTCGATTAGTCTAATGATGAGACCTGCAGAACCTATTGGCTGTGGCCCTAACATCTGGCGCCTGCACCAGCCCATCTGCTTAATATCAATCTCCGGTGGAGGCAGCGAATTTTCCCGCTACCACTCTCAGGTAGGAAACTGGCCTTGGCTTCCCTCCTCCCAGAAAGACAGTAGTGTCAGCAGGCAACCTTCGGGGAGGGAAGGAGGTGAAGGAGCAGCTCAGGTGGGAAGAAGGAGGCTCCTGCTGCCACAGGACTCTGCTTGTGCCAAAGGGCATGGGTGGGAGCCTGACACTGAGCAGGGTCCAACTGTGGACTAGATTCCAGGCTAAGTAAATCCTGTTTGCTAAATAATTGCATTTTGCACTAAATACCCACAAATCATCAGTTACAACCAAACTTAGGGTAAAGTGAGATGACAGAAGCAAGACAGACACAGAGAGAAAGTGACATATACTGAGAGAAGAGAGGAGAGAGCCTGATTCCAGTGTGCATCACACTAGAACCACTCTCTTGCAATCTGGGACTCCTCAGGGGATGTCAGAGAGACAGTTTTGGCCCAATCCCCACAGGCCAGTCTGAGGGACTCCATTGGTGCATGAATCCATGCACTGGGCATCTAGTATAGATATATAATCGCTGTGTCACACATATATGTATGTATTCCTTTCTTTTATGAAACTGGATGTCAGCTCTGAGATGTGGAAATAGACTTTGTCCCAATAAGCCCAAAGCAGGCTTACTTTTTTATTTTATTGATTTTTTTTTACAGAGAGGAAGGGAGAGGGATAGAGAGTTAGAAACATCAATGAGAGAGAATAACCAATCAGCTGCCTCTTGCACACCCCCTACTGGTGATGTACCCACAACCAAGGTACATGCCTTTGACCGGAATCGAACCCGGGACCTTTCAGTCCGCAGGCCGACGCTCTATCTATTGAGCCAAACGGGTTTCGGCAGGCTTACCACAAAGGTGGGAGAGGAGGCTACTTGAGTGAAGGGTGGGGAGAAGCTGGAAGAGCTGTGAGAATCTCCTGGAAAACACTAATAATCACCCAGGACTGCCCCCAACAGGCAACCCTGGACCCATCCATCTTTTATTTTCATTCCTAAGCTTGATGCCTCTGTAACTGTAAGGTCCCCACAGACCTATGCTCTTGACGCTGACAGAAAATTCTGCAGTACCCAAGCTAGGTGTTTCTCCCCAAACTGCAGTGTTTCTTTACTTTCTGATGCCTCTAATCCTACCCCTTCCCATCTTATTCTCAGCAAAAGTCCTGGCCAGGTACCTCATGGAGGAAACAGAGTCCATCAAGTTTCTGCGACTTGCTTTCTGCAAAGGCAGGTTCACCCAATTCACTCAGACACCCTGTCCCCTGCCTGGTGCATAGGAAGAGGTGGCCCTCTGATCAGGGAGTCTCACACTGCACCTGTGCTCAGAACTGCATCTTCTTGCCAGACTCTCACACCCACTCCTTACCGGGCTGCTTCCTGCCCCCATTTCAATTTGCTTGAGTTTTCTGTATATTCACAAAAATGCCTCTTTATCTCGTGCCTTCTAGTTCCCTCTCTCTTCTCGACCACTCAGTCAGAAATCTTTTACAAGTTATCTGTAACTTTATTTTCTATATCTTTGTTATTTGTTATCTTTATTTTCCTACTTTTATCTTACCCTTCCACCTACTGAAATCTGTTTTGTTTTTTATTTCTACATTCCATAAAACTGTTCTTGCAAGGGCCCTCCACAACCTACCTGTAGCTAATGGACATTTCTAAGGCCTTAGGCAAGAAATCCCCACTGGGCGACAGTTGGAACAGTTGATAAGGCTCTCCATCATTGTTTTTGTTGTTGTCTTGTTAATCCTCACCTGAGGATATTTGTCACATTGATATTTTGAGAGTGGAAGGGTGGGGAGAGACTCACAGAAATATCATTGTGAAGAGACACAAGGATTGGTTGTCTCCCACAAGCATCTCAACCAGGGCTGGGAACTGAGCCTGCAACTGCGGTATGTACCCTTGACTGGAATCAAACCTGGGACCCTTTAGTTCATGTGCTGCTGTTGCTCTGTCCACACAGCCAAACTAGCTAGGGTAGAATTCTCCATCTTGAAACACATTTGTCTTGGCTTCTATGACATTGCGTTTCTCTGATTTTCCTCCTACTTATCAGATTGCTTCTTTGAAATCATTGTGTTTTCTTTTTTTTTCTGTCCAAACTCTAGATATTGGTGTTCTTTAGTGGCCTTTGTCACCTTCCTGGCTCCACATACGGTAATCTCCAACATCAACCTATTTGCTGATGACTACCCTGTGTTTGTTTGACAAGAATACATTGACATAGGAACAAACAGCAGAAAAAAAATAAACGCATTCAAAAGGTGGATTTTTTTTAAAATTTTATTTTATTAAGGTATTTTCTGTGTACATAGTTTACCATTGCCCCCCCCTTACCTCCCATTTATGCCCTCCCTCCCCAGAGTTCTGTGTTCATTGGTTGTACTTATGTTCATGCATACCAGTCCCTCGGTTGTTCTCCTATCTCCCCCCAGGTCACGTTCCCCTCCCCGCTGTCATTTGGCAGTCTGCTTGTTTTATGGTGACTGTCTCTGGACCCCATGAATAAAATCTGCTCCTCATTTGGCAGTCTGCTTGTTTTATGGTGACTATCTCAGGACCATATGAATAGAGTCTGCTCCTCCTCTGGTTTTCAATGCCCCTTCCCCTAGGTCCCACTGCTTCCCCTGGGACACACGGCTCGCCCAGGGCACACTGCACCCTGGGACACTCGGCTCACCAGGGGCACTCGGCCCCCTGGGACACACGTCTCATCCGGGACACCCTTCCCCTTTGGGGGGTACGGCTTACCCGGGGCACTCGGCCCCCTGGGACACACGGCTCACCCGGGACACCATTCCCCTTTGGGGGATACGGCTTACCCGGGGCACATGGCCCCCTGGGACACTCGGCTCACCCGGGGCACTCGGCCCCCTGGGACACTCGGCTCACCCGGGCCACTCGGCCCCCTGGGACACACGGCTCACCCGGGACACCATTCCCCTTTGGGGGATACGGCTTACCCGGGGCACATGGCCCCCTGGGACACTCGGCTCACCCGGGGCACTCGGCCCCCTGGGACACTCGGCTCACCCGGGACACCATTCCCCTTTGGGGGATACGGTTTACCCGGGGCACCATTCCCCTTTGGGGGGTACGGCTTACCCAGGGCACATGTCCCCTTGGGGCACTCGGCCCCCTGGGACACACGGCTCACCCGGGACACCCTTCCCCTTTGGGGGGTACGGCTTACCCGGGGCACATGGCCCCCTGGGACACTCGGCTCACCCGGGGCACTCGGCCCCCTGGGACACACGGCTCACCCAGGACACCCTTCCCCTTTGGGGGGTACGGCTTACCTGGGGCACAGGGCCCCCTGGGACACTCGGCTCACCCGGGGCACTCGGCCCCCTGGGACACTCGGCTCATCCGGGGCACACGGCCCCTCTAGGGTGTTGGGGTCGCATACTGGAGGCGCCGCGCCAGCTCCTTGCTAGCATGGGGGGCAGGCTGGGACAGCTGCAGTTGGTCTGAGATGGTTTCAGGCGGGGGGACCACCCCCAAGGTGTCTCGTTCGGTGTGGGAGTGGAGCAGCTGCAGACATGGAGGCTAAGTTCTGATGCGCCCACTCCCTGAGCCCAAGGTGTGGTGAGCTCTGTTCTTGGTGGATTTCCTTTATTCTCGGCGGCAGTGGCGGGTGGCGGTGCCAGGTGCAATATTGATGGTCGCTCCTGTGGTTCAATTACCACTGTAGTTTTAAAGTTCATATGGCGGTGGTGGTGAGAGCTTCAGCTTGGCCATGTGGCATCGGAGGATGGGCTCGCCTGAGTGGGTAATGGAAGGCACCGTGCCATTTCCTCACCAGCACGCTCCATCTCCCTCCCAGCATGGTGGGTGTGCTGGGAAGATTGTGGGCGGGCTGTGATGGCTGCATGGGGAGAGTCCGCCCTCAATGGTGTCCTCTTTGTTGTGAATGTGGAGCTTCTGTGGATGCAGAGGCTAATTTCTGAAGCCACACTCTCTATGAGCCCGGTGTGTAGTGAGTTCTGATTTCGGTGGATTCCCATTCTTGGGGGCGGCGGCGGGTGCTGCAGCGATGGCAGCGCCTGTGGTTCAATTTCCCCTGCAGTTTTAAAATCCGCGTGGTGGTAGTGTCTGATGCTCTGGCCTGGCTATGCGGCAGCGGAGAGAGGACTCTCCGGGTCTGCCAATGGAAGGCGCAGCGCCAGCACAGCGCGCTCGAAGGCCTGGCAGAGCAGGCTGCGGGTGGTGGCGGAGAGTCCCCGCGATGTCCCAGTCTTTTAGACTTAGTGGAACGCTTCCCCTGTGCCAGGACAAGCAGCACCACCACCACAAATATTGGCCAGCTCAGCGCTGCCCCTCCACAGGTGACAGTAGGGGCATCCTCACCTCGGTAGGCCCTCGCTCTCGGAGGTCTCAACCAGTGGAAGGCAGCCCGGCACAGAACTGCCCCACCTTCTCAGTCCTCTGCTCGCCGTAGTTTTAAATTCCACATGGCAGCTGCCGTGCCCTGCTTGGTGTCTAATTGTAGCCTTCCTATTTCTGGGCGGAGCTGGTTGTGTGGGAGGGGAGACGCTGCGCCCGCTCCTCTCTAGCACTGTGGGAGGGCTGGGAGGTCGCGCTCACGGGCTTCTAGTCCAGGCAGGAGCCAAAGGCGCGGCGAAGGCACGGCGGCAGTGGCGTAGGCCCCCATCAGCTCCCGTAGTGGCGGCAGGGCTGCCCCACTCCCTGGGCCCCGGGGCGGGGCGAGGTCTGGCTTCCTTCATTTCCGGCGTCAGTGGCAGGTTCAGTTTCGCTGTAGTTTTAAATTCCACATGGCGGCTGCGGCGCCCTGCTTGGTGTCTAGTTGTAGTCTTCCCACTTCTGGGCTGGTTGCGTGCGGGGAAACGCTGCGCGATTTGTTCGCCTGCACAGTAAGCGCGGGGGCTGGGCCGGCGGGGAGATACTACACCATCTCTTCGCCCGCCCGGTGGCGAGTGCGGGGGGCCGAGCCCAGGCGCCCGCTCCTCTCCAGCACTGCGGGTGGGCTGGGAGGTTGCGCTCACGGGTTTCTCGTCCAGGCAGGAGCCGAAGGCGCTGCGGTGGCGGCGGCAGCGTAGGCCCCCATCAGCTCCCGTGGCGGCTGGCGGGGCTGGCCCACTCCCTGGGCCCAGGGGCGGAGCGAGGTCTGGCTTCCCTCATTCCCGGCGGCAGCAGCTCCGGCAGGTTCAGTTTTGCTGTAGTTTTAAACTCCACATGGCAGCAGCGACGTCCTGCTTTGCGTCTAGTTGTAGCCTTCCCATTTCGCCAGCTTTCCTGTGGGTCTGGTGCGATCCCTTTCGGTTTTATCCGTTGTTTATTTCCAAATTGTTGAGGAGATGGCGGCCCAGGAGACTTCCTGGGCCGCCATCTTGCTTCGGTCTAAAAAAGGTGGATTTTTGAAAAGACCAACAAAGTAAGTAAACTTTTGAAACTATAAAAGAAGAGTGAGATCAGAAATAAGGAAGGAGATATTACAAATACAGAAGAAACAAAATATTCATAAGCATTTTCTACATCTGACTTCTATTGTGATACCTTTGAAACCCTACAAAGAGGGGTCATTTCATAATAAAACATAATTCACCAAATTTGACTCAGGAGGTAGAAAATTTCAATAGGCCAATTTTAAATAAATGAGGTTGGAAAGTGATTAAAGAGGTGCCATTGGAAAAGGAACTGAGAGTACAGTTGAATTCCACCTAACATTTAAAGAAGAGGTAATTGCAGCAATAGTTAAACAATGCCAGATCATGAAAAATGGTAGCAAGAATAAATACAATATAAACACAATATAAATACCTAAAATGTAGCACAAGAAACTAACTTAACCTCACTAGTGACTATAAATGCACAAAATGTTAAATATATACTAGAAATAGGACCTGACAATGATCAAGTAAACTTGATTCTAGAGTCCTTATTAGGAAATTCATTAATATACTATACTAAATGAACAAATTAAAGAGAAAAAAAAACACTTACCATATCAATAGCTTCTAAAAAGATATTTAAGGTCTATTTATAATAAAATTCTAAGTAAAATATGAATTTAAAAGGAACTTGAATATAATAAATATAATATAGACTATGTCCTTAAAATCAACAGTAATTATTTCAAACCATTTCAATTAAATAAAGCAATAATAAGTGCCTCAATCAAAATCAGAAAGTAGACAGAGATAAAGAAATAACAAAGCATTTTAATTAAAATAGAAACTAAGTAGAGATGCTTGATATCAACATTATTGTTCAACTTTTTTATTTTTATTTATTTATTTTTACAATGTTCAGATGAATTTATAAGAAAAGGAATGAAGCTGAAACCGGTTTGGCTCAGTGGATAGAGGGTCAGCCTGCCAACTAAAAGGTTCCAGATTTGATTCCGGTCAAGGGCATGTACCTTGGTTGTGGGCACATCCCCAGCAGGGGATGTGCAAGAGGCAGCTGATCAATATTTCTCTCTCATCAATGTTTCTAGCTTTCTATCCCTCTCTCTTCCTCTCTGTAAAAACTCAATAAAATATTTTTTAAAAAAGAAAAGGAATGAAATAAATGATACAAAAATTTTTAAAGATCAAATAAATATATACTTTTGCTGATAAAATGTTTATACACCCAGGAGCACATGAAACTTTGCAAGAAACCTAAAGACACCTTTGGGTAGAGAGCACCAAGCTGCAGGGCGAAAGTGCACAACCAGTTATTTTGTAGAATATTGTAATTTGTGTGCATACTTGACTGCTTTCTCCTGATGACATTTTACTTATACCTCCATAAACTGCACAAGGTAGACCAAAAGTTTAATTAGATTCTTACTTGTCATTTTGGGGGAAAAATTGGTAGACCGCCTGGTAAATTGATTGATCATATATGTTGTTACTGCTGAATAGTATTCTACAATATGGAATGAACAACATAGTTTATGTATCTCTCCACTCTGGTAGGTGTTTTCAGGGTATTTTGTTTGTCTGTTTTTGTGAGTAAAGGTACTAGAACACTGTATATAAGTATATATATATATATATATATATATATATATATATATATATAGTATAATATAATATATAATATATAATATATAATATATAATATATAATATATAATATATAATATATATAATATAATATATAATATATAATATATAATATATAATATATAATATATAATATATAATATATAATATATAATATATAATATATAATATATAATATATAATATATAATATATAATATATAATATATAATATATAATATATAAAATATATAATATAAATATATATATAAATATATATATATATATATATATATATATATATATATATATATATTATGGGCCCAGTGCACAAATGTGTACACCTTGAAAAGAACTGTGAATTACAAGGCTGCAGTGGGCACAGGAGTGGGTCTTAGCCCATCCTCCATACACCTGCCTGGCCACGGCTCCCAGTTGCCTCTCTGCCAGCAGTCCGGTTCTTGCTGCCGCCACTCTCACAGGCTGACGGAGCCAGCCCCACTCGCACCTGCTAATGGCACAGAGCAATTGGGGCCAGTGCTAGCAGTGGGTGCAAGCAGTGGCTGCTGTCCCTATTGCCCCCTAGGAGCAGGGGAAGATGGAGAAGCCCTCAGGGGCGATTGGGACTGTCAGCCACCACTTGTACCCAACTGGTGTTGGGTGCCAGCAGTAGGTGTGAGCAGCAACTCTGGTGCTGGCAGCAGGTGTGAGTGGGGTTGTCGCCAGCAGAGGGTGCAAGTGCCAGGCGGGACCATGGCTTGTGGGAACAAATAATTTTCAGTAACCACCTGAGGCTTGTCCTGATGACAGTAACTGGCATCCTGCCGTAGTCTGGTGCCCTGTTCACCTGCTCCACCATCCTGCCACAGCTGATGCCCACCATGTTTTGTGCATGCCCCCTGGTGGTCAGTGCACATCACAGCAACCTATTGTTCGGTTGTTTCAGTTGCTCCTCCATTTGGTCTACTTGAATATTAGCCTTTTATTATATAGGGTATTTTCATTTGCGTTAAATTTCTACGAGTAGAATGGCTGAGTTTAAAGAGTACACTCATTAGTCCGCACCCCCCACCCCCATATTCATAGAGGATATATTCCAAGACTCCAAATGGATGCTGAAACCATGGGCATTACTGAACCTTATGGTACTATTCTTTTTCTTATATATAAATATCTTTGCATTTAAAAGAATCACTTTATGAATCCTCTGTGGATTTGAATTTCCAGCTTCACTAGTTGGCTCCTTGGGGCCATTATTAAGTAAAAGAAGGGCCACTTGAACACAAGCACTCGGTACCACCACAGTCCACCTGAGAGTGGAGATGGCTGCTTAGTGACTAACGAGGCGGTGTGTGTGCAGAATGGACACGAGGGACAAAGAGGTAATTCACACCCTGGATTGGAAAGAGCATGGCGACACAAGCTTTCATCACAGAACTCAGAATGGTTCACAATCTACAACTGATGAATTGTTCATTTCCATTTACTATTTTTGTTTTGTGGTTGATTGTGGGTCACTGGAACTGTGGAAAGTGAAAAAATGGATACGGTACTGTATGATTCCATTTGTGTAAAATTCTAGAAAATGCAAACAAATCTGTAGTGACAAAAACAGACAAGCAATTACCCAGGTTTGGGCACAGATACCCTGTTTCCCCAAAAATAAGACAGTGTCTTATATTAAGTTTTGCTCCCAAAGATGCGCTAGGTCTTATTTTCAGGGGATGTCTTATTTTTCCATGAAGAAGAATACAATACACATTTATGGTTAAATGAAAATAAAGGAAATTTATTACCTGTATATGGTACAGTAGTATGGTAGTTGTCAACACAAACCAGACAAACTGAATCCTACAGTACCAAGAATTTACTCATTTATTCAATGACAATCATGTCATCATCTTCTGGAACATCATCATAACAATCCAATTCCTGAATTTCCTGGTGAATTTCTTGTGACTCCATTTCCTTCAGAATCAGTGGACCAAATCTCTCATGTTTAGCAATAGCACTGTCTTTAAATGAGTACTTCTTGTCAAGGTAGCCTGCTCACAGTGCATTTGCAATGCAACTGTCAGTGATTTTTCTCCCATGAATTCTTCACCCAAGTCACAACTTCTTGCAGTTTAGGTTTCACAAAGTTTCCACGCTGATTTCTCTCCATTCACACAGCAGTGACGTGAGGACTCCATGTAAAGTCACTGGTTGCTAAATGCCAGTCGGGGTGGACCTAGCGACCAGTTTATGGGAAATTAATTTTTATTCTGAGACAGAGCCTGGGGGCCTTATTTTCGGGGGGGGGGGGATGCCTTATATTTCAGTCAGAAGAAACCTGTAAGTGGGTCTTATTTTTGAGGAAACATGGTAGATAGAGAGAGATGAACAGCAAAAGGGTGATAAGGAGTTCCTTGGTGGTAATGTTAAAATGCTCTCTATATTTTTCTTTTTTAAAATTCAATTTATTGAGGTGACATCCTATCTAATAAAAGAGTATTATGCAAATTGACCATACCTCCACTACACCCACCAGCCATGCCCACCAGCCATGCCCACCAGCCAATCAGGAGCAAATATGCAAATAAACCTAACCAAGATGGCTGCAGCCACAGAGAGCAGGAGGGAGGCTTGAGTTTCCTTGGCAATGGAGGAAGCCAAACTTTCCGTCTGCCCTTGCAGGCCTAGGCCTCCGCCTCCACTTACTGCTACAAAGTTTCAATTATAGCAGATAAATAAATTCCAACAGAAATGGCTGCAGCCACTGAGCAAGCAGAAGGCTTGGCTCCTCCACAGGCTACAAAGTTTCAATTGTAGAAGGTAAATAAATACAAGGGCCCCCACTTGGGTCACCAAGGGCTGAGGCCAGCCTGCAAACCACCACAGGCCCTTCTCCCAGGCTGTCCCATGCCCCAAGGGAACCCCCACTCTGATCTGGGACATCCTTCAGGGCAAATTAGCTGGCCCCCATCTGTGCACCAGGCCTCTATCCTATCTAATAAAAGAGTAATATGCAGATTGACCATCACTCCAACACACAAGATGGCTGCCCCCATGTGGTCAAAGATCCTGCCCCCATGTGGACACAAGATGGCCACCACAAGATGGCCAGCAGGGAGGGCAGTTGGGAGGAACCAGGCTGGCAAGAGAGGACAGTTGTGGGCAATCAGGCCAGCAGGGGAGGTCAGTTGGGGGCAATCAAGCCTGTAGGGGAGGGTAGTTAGGGGTGACCAGGCTGGCAGAGGATGGAAGTTGGAAGTGACTAGACCTACAGGGAAGGGAAGAGCAGTCAGAGGGGACCAGGCCTGCAGGGGAGGGCAGTTAGGGGTGACCAGGCTTGTAGGGGAGGGCAGTTTGGGGTGACCAGGTCTCAAGGAGAGGGCAGTTAGGGGCAAACAGGCTGGCAGGGGAGCGGTTAGGCATCAGTCAGGCTGGCAGGGGAGTGGTCAGGTGGTGATCAGGCTGGCAGGCAGAAGCGGTTAGGGGCAATCAGACAGGCAGACAGGCGAACAGTTGGGAGCCAGCAGTCCTGGCTTATGAGAGGGATGTCCGGGCCTAAACGGGCAGTCGGACATCCCTCGAAGGGGTCCCATATTGGAGAGAGTAAAGGCTGGGCTGAGGGACACCCCCAACTCCAGGCATAAATTTCATGCACTGGGCCTCTAGTTAGTTAATAAAATTATATTGGTTTCAGGTGCACAATTCTATAACACATCTTTAGACTGTATTGTGTGCTCATTGCCCCAAGTCAAGTCTCCTTCCATCGCCATTTAACCCCTTGCACTCTTTTCTTTTTCTGCCCACCCCCATTTCCCTCTGGTATTTACTATTCTGTTGTCTGTCATTATAAGTTGTTTTTTCTTAATCCTTCACCTTTTCACTCCAGCCCCACAACCCCTTCCCTTCTGACAGCTGTCAGTTTATTCTCTATCTCTGAGTCTGCTATTTTGTTTGTTAGTTTTTTTTCCCCCCCATGAGATTCCACATATGAGTGAAATCATATAATACTTGTCTTTCTCTGACTGGCTTATTTCACTCAGCATAATGGTCTTCAGGTCCATCATGGTGTTACAAAAGGTAAGATGACCCCTTTTCCTATGGCCAGGTAGTATTCCATTGTGTAAATCCACCACAGCATTTTTTTGACACTTGGGCTGATTTCAAATCTTTGCTATTGTAAATAATGCAATGAATATAAGGGTGCATATATTCAAAATTAAATATTTTTATTGTGGAAGTAGTTTATGGGTACAACTACTTGTCAAAAACTCATCAGATCATACAGTCTGCGTGAATATAATTTATTGCACATAAATAACATGTCAATAAAGGTGATAAGGCCCAGATTCAAGGACCTCGTTATTACACAGTACATTAGTTATTGGTTAATTAGCTATTATAGAACTATGCTAATGTTGTTATTTTAACCTGAGTATGTTGCTATCATATTTATTTGCATATTATTAATAACTAGAGGCTCAATGTATGAAATTTTTACAAGAGTAGGCCTTTCTTCCCTGGATTGCCGGACCTGGGACCAGGGCTTCCCTCACAGCCCAGGCTTCATCCGGAAGGTTGTCTGGTCTAGCTAGCATATTATGCTTTTATTATTATAGATTGTCTTTTCATTTGTGAGGTTTTCCTTGAGCAATTGATTGTCTCCCAATAAACTTACAAGGAATAAACTTAGCAATAGAATTCTTACGAAGAAATCTTAAACGAACTTCTTAAGTAAGAGAGGAACCCCAAAATTATAAAAGGAAATATTTTGACTACATAAAAGTGAAATGTTTTGACTGCAAAAAAGATGGCAGGAGCCATTGTTACTCATCGTGTGGCCAGAGGAACAGGGCCAACCTACAGTGTGCTCCCTCCCATGTCATGGTAAGTACAGAAACAGAGCAGAAGCATTTATACTCATACAACAGTTGAACACGGCCATGGCATCTGAATGCATGGTTCTGTGTTATATGAAACATTGACCTGCTACTGATGGCAAATTTTAAAATTCTGGTCCTTTGCCATAGAGAATTCGAAAAGCATTACCATATACAGAATACATATACAAGTAAGAGCTCTGGGAAAAAAGTTATTTGTAATGCAGCTGAAAAATATTAAAATCGATAGTATACAAGGATTATACAAATTAGCATACAAGTGAAAAACACTCGACCAAGGAATAAGCTGCATTTCAGAGGAGGGAAATCCATATGTCCAATAAAATCACATCAGGGCTGTTTCTACTCTCCGGACTTATACAACTTGAAAAGAGCTATAATGCCCGTTGCTAATGCAGAAACGGGGAAATTCTTATACATTGCTAGTGGAGCTATGGATTGTTCAAGCCTTTTCTGGAGGCAAATTGACAACAGCCATAAAAATAAAATTACATTGAATGTACCCCTGACTCAGAACACGCACACTTCCTGGGAGCCTATGTCAATGTGCACCCCCATTAAGGAGCGTATCTGCTCCAAGGTGTTTACTCGGCCTCACTCAGCGTTGCAGAAAGCTAGGATCAAAGTGCCTCTCAGTAATGGGGGACCGGTGAAGAGATTGTAGTTTACCACCCTGGGAGCCTCTGCAGCTATTAAAAGTATGAATCAGAATCATACCAACGACCTTGGCAGTTTTTATGAGGTATCCTTGAGTGAGTAAAACAAGATGCAGAAAATGTCTAATATAATCTAATTTTTTATAAACAATAAATTAAAAATGCCATACCAGAGGAATGGGTGCCTGTTACAGACAGATCTTTGAGGGGACAGGGTGGAGGGGCAGGAAGAGATTAACCGAAGAACTTACATGCATATAAGCATAACCACGGACACAGACAACAGTGTGGGGAAGGTCTTGGATGGGGCAGGGACTGGGTGGAGGGGCAAAGAGGGTTTGAAGACATCTGTAATACTGTCACTAGTAACAAATAAAATTTAAAAATGCCATATATGCTTTTGTATTTATATGTGTTGAAATATAATTATGAAAAATAAAGATATATACTAAGTTGTTAACATAGGCTACTGTGAGTTGTACTGGTGAAGATGTGGATGCATATGTGAAAGAGTGGGAGGGGAGGCAAGAAAAAACAAAGACTGCATTACAAATCCCATTATGGGTTGGAGGACTCAAAAAGTGTCCATTTGTGCACATGCATAGGACATATTTTGACACAGTCTTTACAAAGGATGAGTTAGCTTTGTATGTCCCAACTTTTAGAAATGGTGACAATAAAATAAGTCAATAAGACAATCAATTAGGAAATCTATGAGGAAAAGGTTAATATCTTGGTAGAAAAATGTTCAGGGGATATTGATAGCAATTCAATAAAAAACACAAATCACCAATTACCATGCAAAAAATGTGCAACTTCATTAATAATCAAATAAATTCAAGTGAGAAATCCTATAAGATGATTTTGCCACAGGTCAGCATTTGAAATATTATTAATATTGGTAAACCTTAGGCTGGGGGTCACACTCTCAAGTATACTTCCAGAGAAAATAAAAATTAAAATAATAGCTTTGGGGAAAATATCTGCAATATGCTTCAAAACGTGTCTATGTCATTGATGTTGATTTTGTTTTAATTTTTTTTCTTATTAATGTAAGACTTAAGTGGGAAGAGAGTTTTAGTGTGTGAAAGAATGCCTACCGATAGATGTTAATATATTAATGAAATAATGTAATTCCTGTTTTATTTCCAGTAATTACATATTCGGAACTGCCTAAATGTCCACCAGAAAGGAATTAGTTAATAAAATATGTACAGTCACATAAAATATCTATTGTCATTGAACCATGCTCACAACATCTTGTGATTGAAAAATGCAGCTGAAGCAACCACATTGAAATTCTGCTGCTTTGTGAGTGAAATATTACACGTTGATATGTACAAAAATTGGAAAGACAAACACAAAAATGCTAAAAGTAATTTTGGAGAGGATGGTGAGATTGTAGATAACATGTTTTATGTCTTTGTGCTTTGCTGTGGTTTCCAAGTTTTCTGTGTTGAGCAATAGTTTTAATTAAAACGAAGAAAGACGTTATGAAAATGTTAAAAGGCTGTAAAGATTAGCATCTCTGGAAGTGCACGCGGAAGGGAGTTTAAGCAGGTAAGAATTATGTGCTCCCTCCAGGAAGGGAGCTGGCCACCAGGCTATGCCATTCTCTCAGCATGTTTGACACATGAACTCTAACCTCTTGCTTTCAAAGCTGCAGATATAATCAAAGGTAGGTCATTAGTTAATTGCTTTGAGGTTATTTCCGAAGTCCCTGGTGGGCTATTGTAAATGATTAGTAATATCATTATTACTTAAACAATTGTGGGCCAGCCTGTTATTGCTTTATCAGCACTGACTCAGGGTTTTATAGGCAAATGGCTCTCAACTTGGGGTCCCCTCACCTCCAGAGGTCCAGAGTGGATGTCAGCTCTCTGCACTACTTTATATACATAAAAACTGTCAGGACATCATGCATTTACCCAGCTGCATAGGCTGACAAAGCCTTATTTTAATTGCCCATTTTTGCTTTTAATGTAAAATATAATTTTCAGTTGATACATTGTGATAAGTTGGTAATTAGTACATTGTTAATATGTACATTGGGAAAGTTGATGTTTTACTAAATAGATAAAAGTTTGGGCTTTAGAAAGATCTTTAAAAGATGGGGTTATTTCTTTTGGCACTAAGGTTATTCTTATAATTGGATTTAGTATTCAAGTTCAGCCACACTACTTAAAATTTTATTTTAATTTCGCCTACAGATAGGAACTCTAGTACAATTTGTTATGATATTTTTGAGTTAGGAAAAACCATTGGGATTAGCTCACCTAACTTGCCATTTTTCAAATGGGCAACTGAGGCACAAAAAGACTGGCCCAAGGTCATGATTACCCAGCAAAAGAGCTGCTACCAGAGCCTGCATTTTCTCTTACCTCGCGATCTTTTCCCTCCTTGGGTTCTATGGTGGTTACCCTAGAAATAACTTATGGAGAAGGTGGCAAATGCTCCTGTGTGCACAGTGGGAATGAGAGAGAGAGAGAGAGAAAGAGAGAGAGAGAGAGAGAGAGAGAGAGAGAGAGAGAGAGAGAGTTATTTGTACATAACATTATCTTGTATATCTTTTTACACTTGCATGAGATGGTTGCTGTAATGAGTTCCTTTCAAATAGAAGGAATGCTGAGGCATGGAGAAGTTAAGCAACTTGCTTGAAGTCACACAGCCAGTGAGAAGCAAAGCCAGCATTTGAACCATGAATCCGGAGCCCTGGCCCCAAACCCTCTATAACAACATTACTTTCCTATCCCCACAGGAAGAAGTCAACCGGAAGCACTCTGAAAGGGCTCTTTAATAAAAGCACTAGTTCTGGCAAGCAGCCCGGAGAGGAGATGGGGAACCCATTTGTTTTACTTCCTTGACTGATACATATCTTAAAAATGAGTTTCTTGCTGGAGGATTTAAACACTTTTAATTGTAAAGGCTGAGGAACTTAAAAAAAACTTAAGAACCAACTGGCTGAAAGTTCTGACCATTGCTGATTATCAGACGTACTATATCTTAAAGAATTTTTACCTAAGTTAGTACCTGAATTAAATTGCTAGTATCTCAATCCAGCTAGTTGGTGCTTTTCAGAAACATTGCCTGCTCTTGGTCTGCTCTGTGGGTGGCCAGAACAGAAGACAAAGGGTCTGAATGTTGCTTCCTTTGCTATTTTCTGTGCATTGATTAGGTGAAGGTGCATGATGCGGCAGCTATAGGAAATGTTGCCCGGGAAACTTAATATGGACCGTCCAGAAGTAAAGATTTACATCCTGGACTTCAAACAAAACTTACCGTAAAGTCAAAAAAAAAAAAAAAAAAAAGAAAAAAAGAAAAGAAAGAAGAAGTTTCCCAAATGCAGCCACCCCAAGCTTCAACTCAGCAGAGCTTTTCAATCAGCGGGACAACCGAACAGCTGGCTCGTGTGACAACAGAATGAGTGGACAGACACTGTCCCCGGGGCCCCCATCACAGAGTCCATCTTATAATTTTTTAAAGTTAAAACTGCAACCACTTTTATGGTAAAACCCATCTCTCCAGCATTCTTTGAGCTTCTTGAACTCATTCTTATCATGTCGAGCTGTAATTATGTGTTGCTCTTCCTTGCAATACATGCGGAAGAACTTACTAAGTAAGAGCTGCATGATAAACCTGGGACTTCAGCCTGTTGTGTTCGCTTCTTTAGGGCTGTCTTTTCAGCATCATTGTCTGCTCGTGGCCTGCTCTGTGGGGCAGCCCCTGCATCGCTGTCTTCCCTGCTCCATCCGTGAGCCCAGCTCTGGCCCAAGGTTCAGCCCATCATCTTTGTCAAAGCCACCAATGTCCTCCACAATCCCAGGCTCAATGGTCAATTCTCACTCCCCATCTTAAACCATCAGCAGCGCTTCTCCTCTTGCTTTCAGAACAAATGCCACCCTCTTTTCATTGTCATCCGACCTAACTCATCAGAAGCTTCCTTCTCAACCTGTCAGACCTCCCCCCCACACCATTTCTCAACCTCCCATGTGGAAGTGCCTCAGAACTCAATCTTGGATCTCTTCTCAACTGTAGCAACTAGGGGGACTCAGACTCAGTCAGTTCCATGGCTTTAAGTACTAACCCTATGATGATGACTCCCAACTTTATATTTCCAGTCTTTCTTAAACTTGAAAGTCTCCTTATGGTGAATCTGACAGTGAATGTCTAACTAACAAACTAAGCACATTTAAAACAAAATTCTTCATACATTCATAACACTCAGAATGAAGTTCAAGGACCTTTTTTTTCTGTGCTTTTACTATATTCTTAAAAAAAAGTAAAACTAAGAAACCTAGACCCAGGCAGGCCACGGTCATCTTTCACCCGGATGGTCTTAGTGGCCTCACTGTGTCCTTGTTGGCCATCTTCGTCTCATACAATTTATTGTCCACCAGCAGCCAGAGCGATGTTTCAGGTACATAGTCCTGGTTATTTCACTCTGTTGGCAGCCATGGTGATGTGCTGTTCACTCTCCTTTCAAGAGGACTCGCTAGGAGAAGGTGGTTGGTGGTTGACGTAGAGCACCTAGCTGACGTCCCCCTGGACCTGCCAGTGTGTGTGCTTTTCTCAGTCATGTTCTCAGGCTCCTCCCTGCTATGACTGCTGTCCTTGGGCAGTTGCTGTCTCCCATGTGGGATGCTTTTGAATTTCTTAGAATTGTATTCCAGCTCCTCCTAACCAGTTTCCCTTCCTTCCTTCTCTCCTTTCACAGGTGCCAGACTTACACTGTGGCTTTAATTCTACCCCAACGTACTCCTGTATTCCTAACATATCCCCACCCTTTCATTCTCCACAGGTGTTTTCTCCACAAATCTTTCTGGAGGTCTAATTCCATCCTGGCCTCTGCTCAAAGCTTTCTAAGAGCTTTCTTCCGTACTCAGAATGAAGTTCAAGGACCATTAATTTATCCATGGCAGGATCGCTGATCTTAGCTCCTACAACTCTGAGCTTTGTTCACTTTGTTCTAATCACACTGGTTTCATTGCCATTTTGAAAAATACATGTGGCTTCCTCTTGCATTAATCATTTTTATAATCTATTTCCTACCCCTGGAATTCTACTGCCCTGGCTATCTGTATGGTTAACTTGTTTAAAGTCTTCTGTTAAATATCACTGTATTAGTAAGGTTCATCCAAATTATCTATTTTGAAATTATAACCCAATTCCCACATCCCCCAGCACCTCCATGTTCCTTTCACTACACTTCTCACTATTGCAAAAATTACTATTATATTATATTATTATAGTGTCTGTTTTGGTCTCTGATATATTTTAAGTGCAAAAAACAACAACAACAATACAATAACCAGCACAGAATAGAAAATAAACAAATACTTATCCAAGGAAGAAATTTACTTAGTTTATCAGAATGTAATTCTTTATTTGTATGTTTACCTGATGAAACTAGCAGCTTTCTGAGGACAAATATTTTTGCCTTACTTTTGAATTTCTGACATAGTTAGAGAACATACTTATTACTCCATATATGTTGAAATACATTACTTTAATATTTATTAAAATGGTGTTGGAAATACTAACCCATGTCACATTACCTTTAAACTGCTGTTGCCAGGCTCAATAATAGTGGTTGCAAATAACAGCACATGGAAAAGCCCAACCTATCAATCAATTGCTTGTTCTTTTAAGTACCTTGATTGAAATTAGTTTTTGTCTGTTAATTTGTTTTTTTTTTTTTTTTTTTACTAATTATTAATTCTACTGGTATGTACATCAGAGTGCTTGTTTTGTAGTTCCCAATTTATTACATTAATTCAATAAAATGCTGAAACAAAATAATAATTGTTGTATAAAAGTGCTAAATTCCTAGGAATATTAGTGGGAATTTATGTGAGAGTTTAAAGAATGAAGAACTCACTTCAAGCTTTGGGAGTGAGAATGGGTGTAAATAAATCTGAAGATTTTTTAAAGAAGTAATATTTCAATTAAGCTTCAGGGCCGAGGAGGTCTCTATTCACTTCTTCCACCATTTGTTATTGTTGTTTTATTTCTTCTGAGGCGGGGGGTGGGGGGGTGGTGGAGGGGCAATGCAGATTTGATCAGACCCTAACCATGGCTCATGGACTGGTTCACATTTGTTAGTGGACGGGGCACAGCACATTACATCAGATCAGTTGCATGAGGCAGAGCTCACTCCCCCTTTCTGCTGCCATACATCTGAAGTTCTGCTGGTCCAGACACCTTACTTTCCTTCATCTCTATCTCCAGTCCTGTTCTGGTAAAAAGAAGAAACATTGACAAACTGGTGGGTGTCAGAGGGGCTGAACTGCATGATGAAGCATCTTTAACAAATGTTTTATTTATTTATATATTTATTTATTTATTCAATGTATAAATATTTATTTACTATCTACTAGGGTAGGACACTGTACATATCAATTAAGAATTTAAAATGTTAATAGGAAAAATGATTAAAAAACCCTCAACTATAAAACATCAAAATATTTTCAAAAGTATTATTTTCCTGAAGGAATGCTTTTTTGGTGAATACTGTAAAAGAAAAATTTTACAATATATTTACGTGCATATCATTGCATTCTTCCAGCCAGGCATCAGCAGTAATAAGGGAGGGAGGAGGCAGAGATAGTGAAGAAAGGCATTGCTTTTTTATTTGTTAAGACAAATGAGAGAAATAAACCAAACTGGCAACAAGTAAAGACTAAGTGCAGTGATGAATATTTTCCTGAAGGAGATATGCATTTGGGTGCAACATTTCAAGTCTGCCAAGCCCATATAAAAACTACATTTTTAAAAGAATCAGTTAATCTCTACTATTTAAAGTTTTAGGGAGAGAAGCAAGCAAATTGCATCCCTTGTTCATAAAACTATAAGACCACTTCAACTCCCAAAGGGGAGTATTTGGCAGATGACATTTTAAGTAATTTCCTGGAGAGTTATGAAGTAAATACTTAAATAAAAAATAGTTACAAAATCCCTTTTAGTGGGAAGATGATATAGGAAAGAATGAAATTGACCTCCTCTCCTGGGAAAGGGGATGAAAACTTTTGGATAAGGAAGACAAATAGGCTAACCTAGTCAATAGGCAGGAAATTAGGTGTAGTAAATGGTGTTATAAGAAGACAGCACTGAGAAGTGGTGTGTATAGACCCATTGTACTGAAATGACAACTCAACTAATGCTGATAGAACATTAGGCCACTCTAACACACCTAAGAGACCTAACAGCCCTACCTATTACATAGAAACAAACACAATAAGGCTGCCAAAATGAGGAGGCAAAGAAACATGTCCAGATTGGAAAAACAAAACAAAACAAAAACAAACAAACAAACAAAAAACAGAACAAAACTTAAGTAAAAGACTATGAAAAAATAAATTTGGTTTTGAGCTATCCAGCCTATGATATTTTGTTATGGCAGCCAAGCTGACTAATACAATAGATAAGGTCAGGTTCATATATATGACTATTATATAGGCCTGTCTATGTATTAATGAATAGGTATTACAGATCTTATTAACTATCTATTACAAAAAAAAACTTAAGTAAAAGAACTAAACAAAGTAGCAACAAGCAATCTAATGTATTAAATGCAGAGCTCAAAGCACTGGTTAAAGGATGCTCAATGAACTTGATAAGACAGTACACAAAAGGAGTAGTCAGAAATTAAGGATACACTAACTAAAATGGAGAATAATTTACAGGAAACCAATAGTAGAGTACAGGATGCTGGAAATCAAATCAGCAATTTGGAATATAAAGAAGCAAAAGACATAGCAAAACAAAACAAAACAAAACAAAACAAAACAAAACAAAACAACAACAACAAAAAACATACACACACAAATCTAAAATATCAAAAAGAAAAATAATTTAAAAAGTGAAGATAATGTAAGGAGCCTCTGAGACAATATCAAGCATACCAACATCTGCATCAAGTGAATGATGAAGGAGAAGAGAGAAAGCAAAAAAAAAATGGAAGACCTATTTGAAAAAATAATAACAGAAATCTTTTCTTACCTGGTGAAGGAAATACACATGTAAGTCCAGGAATCACAGAAAGACCTAAACAAGATGAACCTAAAAAAGCCCACATCAAGACACATCATAACGAAATTGCCAAAGATTAAATACAAAGAGAGAATCTCAAGAGCAGTGAGAGAAAAGCAGTTAGTTACCAACAAGAGTGCTCCCATAACACGGTCAGTTGATATCTCAACATAAACTTTGTAGGCCAGAAGGGAGTGCCAAGAAACATTCAAAGTGATGAAAAGCAAGGGCCTATAACCAAAATTACCCAGCAAAGTCATCATTTATAATCAAAGGACATATAAAAAACTTCTAAGATAAGAAAAAATTTAAAAGAGCTTATCACCACCAAATCAGTACTATATGAAATATTAAAGGGTCTTCTTTAAGAAGAAGAAATAAAAAAGATAAAAAATATGAACAATAAAATGCCCAGAAATACATACCTATCAACAACTAAATCTAAAAAAAATAAGTAAACAAGCAGATCAGGAGCAGACTGGGCAGGTTTCCAGCTGTCCTGGTACGTACTAACTAATATATATATTGTTTAGTTCTCATAGATACAGAGAACACTTTGATGGTTGCCAGATGGGAGAGGGATTGGGGGTGTGGATGAAAAAGTTGAAGGGATTAAGGAGTACAAATTGGTAGTTACAAAGTAGTCATGGTATGTAAAGGAAATCATAGGGAATATAGTCAATAAATTCTAATACTGTGTATGGGGTCAGACGGGGATGAGGTTTATCGGGATGATCACTTAGCAAGTTATATTATGTCTAATCCCAGTGGTGCACACCTGAAGCTAATATAATATTGTATGCCAACTATAATTGGAAAAAAATGATTTAAGTTAAAAAAAGAAGAAGCCATTCTAGAATATTCCAGGGGAATTTAAAGGTGGGCAAGAAATGGTTTCTGACCCTGAAACACTGATAAGTACAGAAGAGAATGACATTCATGAATTGTTTTAATACAAATAAACTCTGGTATAAAAACATGTTATATATGCATTATGAAACATAAGTATATTTCTATAATAATAAAAGTGTAACATGCTAATTAGACTGGACAGCTGAAAGGCCCCTGGACATCATTCCAGACAAAGCTGTGGTGGCAGGTGCTAAGGCAGAGGCAGTTAGGGGAAATCACGCAGGCAGACAGAGTGGTTAAGGGTGGTCAGGGAGGCAGGAAAGTGGTTAGTGGCGATCAGGCATGCAGGCAGGCAGGCAGAGGAGTTAGGGGACATCAGGCAGGCAGGCAAGTGGTTAGGAGCCAGCAGTCCCAGATTATGAGTGGGTGCAGGCTGGGCTGAGGGATCTCCCATCCCCCATACACAAATTTTGTGCACTGGGCCTCTAGTACATGTATAATTTTAAGTGGTATATATATCCTGTATAATACAAGGATAATATGCAAATTGACTGGACACTCACCAAGAAGCCAGGGTCATGGCTGGCGAGAGCAGCAGTATGGCAGGAGCCTCTCCCGCCTCTGTGGCAGTGCTAAGGACCCCTTTGGGGGATATCTGACTGTCAGCAATCCCCTGAGGTGTCTGGACTGTGAGAGGGCACAGGCTGGGCCAGGGACCCCTGCCCTTCAGTGCACTAATGTCATGCATATTACATGCATATTACATATGTTTTAATACAAATAAACTCTGGTATAAAAACATGTTATATACGCAACTTGTACATATGTGTGTATATATGTACATACTAATATATGTACATATATACACGCATGTACATATATTAGTATATATGTATGCATAGCAGTATATATACAAATACACTGTACAAAAACCATATTTGTAATTTTTAAGTAGTATCAAATATCTATTTAAAGCCTTTCATTCATTCTTCTCCTTACCTGGAAATGTGATGTTGTTTCAAGCTGGTGTGCATCACAGAAACAGACCCAATGCAAGGAAATCAATGATGTCTTCAAGAAGCAGTTAACGTGACTCACCTTATGTGACTCTGCAGGCGGTACCACGCCTGGTCCCGTTTCTCACAGGGATGCTGTGAAACAGGCCACTTGCAGTGATAGAACGTGGGGAAAAGGCCCTGGTTAATTGCAGCATTGTAACCCTGAGCCTTTGCTTCTCGTGAGCCACAGATTTACTGAGAGCCGTCCTCTGGATGACTCCGGTGCTTTACGGAGACCAGGCAGGAATCCAGCAGTCCCTTTGCTCTGCATTTCTGATCGCAGCCTCTCGTCAGTCACCTCGGCGGCATGAGTGCTGGGCGTTGATGCTGATGTGGACAAGACGGTTTGGCCTTGAGCCAAGGCCCTTGCCTCTCTGGCTCTTGTTCTAAACACATCCGTCTTTCTCAGTGACACTGACAGGGGAAATGAACTATCTTCCGTGTCCTTAAGCTCTTTACTTTGTCAAAACAACAAACAAGGCTCAATACACCAGGGGCTTATCTTTTAACCTCTGAGGGTGTATCTGGCTTTACACTGCTGACCCCCAGCTCCGGCCCCGGGCAAACGGACAGCTCGATTCCTGAGGCGCTGTTAGTCCTCTAGTGTCAATATTGGCAAAGGCCGGAGAGGATCAATGCCGCACTAACTGGTCAAATTGGCCTTTGGAGGGAAGAAAATCAAAGACTATGTCAACACTGGTTTGACTAATTTTTAACCTCACGGACGAGTCAATTCAGTTAAAAGGGGTTGAGCCCACTGGGCATGGTAACCCGGCACTGAACACCCCGTCATGGCTGGTGAGACTCAGAGGGGCCTCGGCGGCCGCCCATAGCCTTGGTGGGAACGTCACTGTGGCTGCACAACGACGTGAAGAGAGAAAGCTGCAGATTAGCCTCCTGCATGGAAGTCTCTGTGCCTTGGAAGGTCTTAGGCTGCTTTTGCATCCTTCGGGAGAAGTGGCAGAATGTCTAAGAAGAGCCAATCATGTCCAGTTCAGTGCCAGACTGTTTCTATCTTCCCATCATTGTTCTCCAACAAATGCTAACTTACTGACCGAGCGGGTAGTTCCTGCTGGCCCTAATGAAGTAGCCCAGGTGAGGAACCACCTGGTCACTGCATTTTGTAATGACAGTGCTCACGACAGCAAGCGAGGCTTGCACGATGCTCGCAGAGCCCCATGACAAGGGACCGCAGGCAGCTCCTCCCGGTTCAGACACTGGCTGGCCGCACGTGCTCGCCACAGTCTCTGCATGGAACGGGAACTGTCAAGATCAGTTTGAAAGCAGCCGATGTAAAGAACAACTGGAGACACCTGCCTGTTTGTCCGAAAGAAATGTTAGCACAGCAGAGCTTCCCACTGAAGGGTGACTAGGAGGAGGAGGAGGAGCTAAAATCACTGTTATTCCAGGCAGTAAAGCTGGGACCAACTGTGAATGTTCCTAGGAAACATTTTATTCAACCAGAAAACTTTTCAGCACCCGGAGCTGCTAAAACACTGGACCATGCTGACTCAGAACGCAGAGAGCGCCTGTCGCTGGACGCTGAAAGTCAAACAAGACCAAGGGGCAAGGGTGTCGTGCTGGGTCGAAGGCTGCAATGAGCGGCCTTGAACGTGCTCCTGAGACTTCAAATCCCTGGATTCCCTGGAGGAAAGGGAAGCTCAAAGCCGGTGCTCGCCTCCTCCAGAAGCCTTCAGCCCGGAACATGTCCAGGGTCTAGGGCTGTATGTGGCAGGGAGACGTGGCCACGGAGGGGAACCTGGCTTATTTGGAAGCCCCTTTAGACCAGGAGACGGACACTAAATAAACTCATGCAAGGAACTGAAATGGTCCTCCTTCAACGCTACCTGCAGTCAAACCTCTGCAGTGTTCTTTCTGCCCTGTGTTTGCTCCTCCTCTATTTAAAATAATTGCACCAGCAGCTCTCTTCCCCTGTAATTACCCCTGTCACTCTGCCGAGGACGGTTTTCCTCACTGGCAAGCACATCTCCCAGAGAGAATGGATGACGGGCAGTTCTAAAGGGGAGCGTGGAGAGCTTTTTTATCTCAAAGCTGCAGCGATGGCAGCTTCCAGTCAAGATGCTCAGGCAGCTGTCGACACGACTGCAGCGTCTTTCCGAGGTGAGTCACAGCGTCTTTCCATGACGCCTCTGAACAGGAGCCACGGCACACGCGCCACTTCAAAGAGCTGCTTTGCTGATGGGGAGGCATTCCTGCCATGTGTGGGCCTCGTTTATTGCTAATGGATGACTTTAAGAACTACTGGTCTGTTTTGATAGGTGAACAGCCAGGTTGGAGGGGGGGCTAGTTTCATAGGAACAGGTCATGGGGCATTCTTAGCGGCCAAGGTTGAGGCCACCTGTTGATTTCGAGGTGCCCCCGGTCAGTGTAAATTGTGAAAGGGAGTGATTTTCATCAGAGTGAAGTAAAGGCCTCGGGGGAGTTCAAAAGCTGTTTCGGTGCCAGACTAGAAAGCTGCACACTGAGACAGACCTGCTCTCAGGAGGCTGTGTCCGCATGGCACTGAGGCTGAATGGGAAGCTGAGAATCACATCATTCATGACTCCAGCATAACGGATTTTTGCCTTCATCCTCGCCTCTGCAAACACAGCCATGACACTGACTCGGGTCCTTCTATCAACCTGGGGGTGATCTAGGCCTGCTCAATTCTCCATCTGAGCAAAACTCCACACTCTGAACATCTTATCTCTTTAGAACTTTTGTGCTTTTTAACCCATTCAATGCTAGATTCCACCATAGCATGTACCAGCTGTATAATACATCTCTTTGGGGCATACTCAAAGGACAGACTCAGAGAGCACCAAAGCCCCACTGAAGCAAGTCCTGCTCCATAGGAGAACCTCCTGAACAGCAGTTCTTCTGCTGTAGGTCCTCACAGCCAATTGGACTGAGGTCAATTTCTCTCAGTGGTGCCATTAGCCTCTCAACTATAACAGGACAGTGCACAGCGTCCACACAGGGGTCAGCTCTGGTGACTGGGGAGGCTGAGCAACTGGGCCCTAAGGATACCTACTCAACCAGATCCGGGAGACATAGCAGCTCTACCTAATAAATAGAAATAAATACAGGGAAATAGCCAAAACGTGGAGACAAAGAAGCATGTCACGAATGAAAGAACAAAGGAACTTAGTGGCTACTTCAAGGAATTTAGAAAGAACATCAATGACATAAAAAAGAGGCCAGTTAGAAGTGTAGAGCCATACACTAACTGAAATGAAGAATAATTTACAGGGAATTATTGTGCGTAAAGTGGAGGACAGAGAGAATCAAATCAGCAATTTGGAATATGAGGAAGCAAAAAACACCTGATTAGAATAGCAAATATTAAAAAAAGAATAAAAAATGAAGATAGTATAAGAAGCCTCTGGGACAACTTCAAGTGTAGCAACATTTACATCATGGGGGTGCTGGAGAAGAAAAAAGGGAGCAAGAAATAGAAAACTTATTTGAAAAAGTAATGACAGAAATTTTCCCTTACCTGGTGAAAGGAAGCACAGAGAGTCACAAAATAAGAAGAGATTAAAGAGACACACACCTAGACACATGATGATTAAAATGTCACAGGTTAAAGAGAAAGAGAGAATCTTAAAAGCAGCAAGAGAAAATCAGTTAGTTACCTACAAGGAAGCATCCATATGTCAGCTGTTTTCTCAACATTAACTTTTCAGGCCAGAAGGGAATGGCAAGACATATTCAAGGTGATGAAAAGCAAGGACCTACAACCAAGACTACTCTACCCAGAAAAACTAACATTTAGAATTGAGGGTCAGATAAAGAGCTTCCCACAAAGAAAAGCTAAAGGGGTTTATCACCATCAAACCAGTATTACATGAAATGTTAGTCTTCTTTAATAATAAGAAGAAATAAAAGGTCAAAAACATGAACAATGAATACATATAATCAACAATTAAATCTAAACATCAAAATAAATGAATAAGGAATGGTGAATAAAATGGAACCAGAGGCATTGAAATATGGAGCAGACTGAAGAATCTTAGAGGGAATGGGGAGGGAGGCTGGGAAGAAATTAACCAGGAACTTAAATGCATATATGCCTAACTCATGGGCATAGACAATAAGATCTGGGGTGGGACTGGATCTAGGTGGAGAGGAGCAATGGGGCAGGGGAGGGGAGAACATCTGTAATACTCCCGAGAATATATATTTTCCAATTATATTAGTGGATACCAAATTTTAGTCCAGAGATGAGTTGTATCAGAGTCATCTGGAAAGTTTAATTAATAAACTCTCTCTCTCTTCTCTCTCTCTCTCTCTCTCTCTCTCTCTCTCTCTCTCTCTCTCTCTCTCTCTCACACACACACACACACACACACACACACACACACACCAGTACCATCCTCTGCAATTTGACACAGTTGGCCTGGGGTAGAGTACAGACTGTTTTTGGTAGATGATTCTACTTCACATTCGCCTTTGAGAATCACTAAGCTCATTTTTAATGTTTAGTAATCTGTCGGGTAAGTTTGGAAATAATGAAAGTTACCATTTATTGAAAATGTCTGATGCTTGAAGTACTAGAAGGAGCCTTTATAACAGACATCGTGTCCTTTCATCCTTCATATACTCAATGAGTTTACAAATGGAACATCGGGGTAACAACATGGTCAAGATCATCCAGCTTACACAGAAGAGGTGGGGTTCCTATTCAAATCTTGACATGCCTTTTTTTTTTCTGCCTATGCCACTATGCCTGGCAGATGGCACCTGAGGGCAAAGGTCGGGCATCTGAAGGCATTATTCCTAGGCCGACAGAGCAGCCCAGAAACCACATGAAGCAAGGTAGATGTTTTCCCCTGACTCCCAGAACCAATCACAGTGGCTGGTCCTCTGAAGGTACTTATGTAGGTTCCTTAGTGATGGTGAAGTTAGGAGTCCCTGACTGGTGAAGAGATGAAGAGAGAGGAGTGAGTTTTCCTGAAGATGTGAGCTCTTAGAGTAAGAGACAGCACTTCTCATAACCTCACATCTGAGCTCCTTTGATGGCTCAGCTCCCCTCTGGGAAGGCGAAGCTTCTTACTGATAGTCACCTGGAAAAGTACAGCGCAGTCATGCACGAAGAACAAATTACAATGAGGCAGTAAGCTGGACCCATTTGCAAGGAGAAACCTTGGACCTGTCAGCTGAGCCCCCAGTGCCCTTCTATGTACACAGACACCAGTGACACCAAAGGCTTAGCAAACGGCACGGTGTGAGGTCAGGGTGCTTCCAGAATTGAAAAGAGAAATTTCAAAATCTCCAAAGAGTTCATCATTTCCGCAATGGGGGCTTTCTGAGCCTTTGTGTATGCTATTAGCATAGCTGCTTCAGTATTGTAATGGTTTCATAATGTGCCTCCAGCTGCTTGCTACCTCAACTGGCTGTTTCTTCAAAACAAATCCTTGGTAAATATGGTATTTTGTCTCACAGTCCTCATTTCTTTCTGCTAACTGCCCATGTGAAGAGGACATAAGAACCTGTTTTCTTCCCTCTTGCCTCCCCATGCTACACAAAGGATGAAGACACACTAAGTGCACGAGATGAAGACACACTAAGTGCATGAGAGAGGCAGGACACGGGGATGTCCTCGGTAATGCAACTGCAGAGGCATCCCCACTGTACTGGGGACCCAGTGGGCAGGGTTGACCATCGACCCTTCCATTGTTGAGACGGAGGCACTGTTTCCGATTCTGCCTCTGAGTGTAGTGACCCGGACGCCTGGCCCTCTCTCCGGTACTCAGTGAGGATGATTTACTGATGCTATTGCCCTTCCCAGGGGAACGGTTCTCATGGCGTGACTGGCTGTCAAGATTTATCTCGCAGACATCTTCTCGTTAGAGTCACCGAGCTGAGTCAACCACTGGAAACTCAACTGATTTTTCTGCCACGCAAATCCCAAAACCGCAGCCCCAAGGCTCTGATAGATGATCTCGACCTGTGGTTTTCACTTGGGGCTTCGGGAGACCTCGGGTCAGCAGAAGGACTTCAGGGGCCAGTGCAGGGTGAGGGGTCAGACCGGAGCTAGGACACCTGGCTTTTTATTGTGCGTCAAAGAGAACCGCTGCGCTTTCCTATGGCTTTTATGTTGAGGTTCCGTGTAAGATTTTTGTGACATTTATTTTCATTTATTGATTTGGCTTGGGCAGTGTGCATGATCTTTTCCCAATGGCAGCCCACTTCCTTCTGAGGCGTTACCGCTCCCTCTCTGTGTGTAGTCTTGTAGGACGACAGGTGCCGATTTTGCAATGGAGAATGAAAGAGGTCCCAGGTTCCTTCTCCCAAGTCTGCTTTCTGGCCTGAGGCACCAGGTAAAGCCACCTGCCCTGAGCCCGGCCAAGCATCCTAGAATGCAGACATGACCAGGAATGCGGACACAGTGAACTTCCCGGGATTCCTCTCTGCCGCCAGGTTCCCCGTGTGCTGTTTCCGGTCTATTTCCGCAGGTGCTGCCGCCACGCCCCCGGCGGTGCCCTGGTTCTTTATAATTTCCTGAGCTGGGTTCTTCAGCTTTAAAATTGATCTCATGGCATCTGATATCCTCCAAATAATTTTATTTTACATCAAAAGCACCCTAACTTATACAAACACTATTTTATAGGGGGTACATTGAGCCTAGATGCTCAGACATCTCCTGCACGAAGTTAGAACTAAGACGAGAAGTCAATCCCAGCTTCCTGGCCAGGCCTTTTCTCCTGCACAGGGAGAAACTCACATGCGTGCAGTGGCCAGGCAGGCAACAAAATGAGTTCTTACCCCCATTTTTTTCTGAAATTACACAAATTCTCAATCTTTTATTTCACTGCTTTTGATTGGAAAAGGCACAGAAAAATATTTCTTTACTGTAAAAAATAATAGTGTGAAGACAATAATAATTAGCAACCAACACTTTGACTTAGTATTACCCTGAATATAAGACAGTGTCTTATATTAAGTTTTGCTCCCAAACATACGCTAGGTCTTATTTTCAGGGGATGTCTTATTTTTCCATGAAGAAGAATACGGTCACATTTATTGTTAAATGAAAATAAAGGACATTTATTACCTGTATACGGTACGGTAGTAAGGTAGTTGTCAACACAAACCAGACAAACTGTGAATCCTACAGTATCAAGAATTTACTCATTTATTCAATGACAATCATGTCATTATCTTCTGGAACATCGTCATAACAATCCAATTCCTGAATTTCCTGGTGAATTTCTTGTGACTCCATTTCTTTCAGAGTCAGTGGACCAAATCTCTCATGTTTAACAATAGCCCTGTCTTTAAATGAGTACTTCTTGTCAAGGTAGCCTGCTCACAGTGCATTTGCAATGCAACTGTCAGTGACTTTCTCCCCTGAATTCTTCACCCAAGTCACAACTTCTTGCAGTTTAGGTTTCACAAAGTTGCCACGCTGATTTCTCTCCATTCACACAGCAGTGATGTCAGGACTCCGTGTAAAGTCACTGGTTGCTAGACGCCAATCGGGGCGGCCCTAACGACCAGTTTACAGGAAATTAATTTTCATTCTGAGACAGAGCCTGGGACCTTATTTTCGGGGGGTGCCTTATATTTCACTCAGAAGGAAACCTGTAAGTAGGTCTTATTTTCGGAGGATGTCTTATTTTCGGGGAAACACGGTAGATATACTTCAGTTAGTAGTGGTAATTTTGGAAAAGTGAGGAATACTCTATCTAAAAGAAATTGCCCACTATTTAACTCTATCTCAAAATTGCCTGGAATAATTTGCTCCCCACATTGCCAAAATACCTATGTTTCAAAAGATAATTTGGCAATCTGAATTTGAAATGTAAAATGTTCTGATCTTTTTAGTGGTGGCTCAACTTACATAAAATCACTGTGAATACACAGCAACATGCCTCTGGGTTGGATTTAGCCTGTGGGCCCTTGGCCTGTAGCTTCTGTCTTTTTTCAGGTTCATCTCTCCCTTTCCCCCCAAATCTGTGCTCCTACCTGCTGTGTGATAGTGTGAATGACTCCTTTCTATCCTGAAAGCCTTCTGGGAACAAACTGCATTTGAGTCCTTGTATGCTCCCCAATAGAAAGGAAAAGGCAAGCTTGATTCATTTCCAACTTGGCTGCCCTTGTATTCTTAGTAAGAGTTCAGGGTGAGGAAACAGTCTTAATTAGGCATTTTTAATTAGAGTGTTTAGTTTTCCCGTAGGGATGAAATGGGTGTCTGCGGAGCAATTCTGCCTCATAGACATTATGTAGGAAGGTCAGACAAGAAGAAATGTTGATTTCAGGTGTTCAGGGTGGTCACCTGGGGGCACTGTGGAAAGGTCACAGTGTGTTCCCAAGTCTGTGACCTAATGAAAGAACACATATGACCATGTTCTGAAAATGGTACAATATGCAACATAGACCACTGAACTGAAAAAGGGGGCATGGCTTCTACTGAGTAAAGATGAACATGGAAAATCCTGTTTTAAGGAATGTGGAACATGCTCAGGCACCCCCGTGGTAGGAGTTCAGACCAGGTGTTGGGACAGCCTGTGGCACAAACTTGGCTCACTGCTGGTTTTGTAAATAAAGTTTTTTTTGGGAACAAAGCCATGAGCATTTGTTTACATGTTTTCTATGACTGTTTTTGTCCTACAATGGGAGCTGACTAGTTGCAACAGAGATGGTATGGTTTGTAAAGTCTAAAATCTTTTAGAAAAGAAGTCGCCAAACCCTGTTCTAGACCACTGCTGGTGGGAATGTCGACTGGTGCAGCCATTATGGAAAACAGTTTGGAGTTTCCTCAAAAAATTAAAAACGGAACTGCCATTTGACCCAGTGATCCCACTTGTAGGAATATATCCTAAGAATCCCAAAATGCCAATCAGAAGGATATAGGTACCCTTACATTCATAGCAGCACAATTCACAATAGCTAAGATCTGGAAACAGCCTAAGTGCCCATCAGTAGATGAGTGGATAGAAAAGCTGTGGTACATTTACACCATGGGATACTATACAGCAGTAAAAAGAAGTATCTCTTACCCTTCAGGACAGCCTGGAGGGACCTGGAGAATATTATGCTAAGTGAAATAAGCCAGTCAGAGAAAGACAAGTATCACATGATCTTACTCATATGTAAAATCTAATGGACAAAATAAACTGATGAACAAAATAGATCTAGAAATATGGAAACATGGAACAGAGTGATCCATCTCAGAGGGAAAGGAGGCAGGAAGAGGTTGACCAAAGGACTTGTATGCATATATGCATCACTTGTGGACAAAGACAATGGTGCAGTGAAGGCTTGGGAGGGAGAGGTTCTGTGCGGAGTTGATCAATGGGAGAAAAAAGGGTACATCTGCAATACATTCAACAATAAAGATTAAAAGTACTTAAATATTAGACTCAAACCATAAAATTGTAGAAGAAAACATAGGAAGTAAAACACTGGACATTTCTCTTACCGATATTTTTTCTGCTTTATCTACTCAGGCAAGATAAACAAATGGAAACATAAACAAATGGGACTAAAAGGTTTTGCACAGCAAAGAAATCCATCAACAAAATGAAAAACAAGCCACTGAATAAGAGAACATATTTGCCAATGATATATCTGAAGAATATTCAAAATGTAAAAAGGAGTCAAACAACACCAAAAGGACCACACAATCCAATTAAAAATGGGTAGAGGACCTGAACAAACACTTCTCCAAAGTGGATATACAGGTAGTTAATAGACATATGAAAAGATGCTCAAAGTTACTAATCATCAGAGAGATGCAAATTAAAACTACAATGAGAATCAGCTCACACCTGTCCAAATGGGTATCATCAATAAATGAACAAACAAGTGTTGGCGACGATGCGGAGAAAAGGGCACCGTCATACACTAGTGGTGGGCATGCAGGCGGTGCAGCCACTGTGCAAAAACAGTATGGCGTTTCCTCATGTAATAAAAAATGGAACTGCTTGATGATCCAGCACTTCCACTTCTGGGAACATATTCAAAGAAATCTGACACACTAATTCAAAAGAATGTATGCACTCCTATGTTCATTGCAGCATTATTTATAGAAGCCAAGATCGGAAACCGCCCAAGTGCCGGTCGGTAGAAGAGAGAATAAAAAAGCAGTGGTGCATTTACAGGTGGAATACTACTCAGCCATAAAAATGAAGGGAATCTTGTCTTTAGTTACAGCATGGATGGACCTGGAGACTATTTCGCTAAGTGAAGTAAGCCAGTCAGAGAAAGAAAAGCACTGTATGACTTCACTTACATGTGTGATCTAATGAACAAAACAAACTAGAAATAGAAACAGACTCACAGATATGGAGACTGGCAGCTGTCGGAGGGGAGGGAGGTGGGGGGTGGGTGAAAAAGGTGACGAGGTTAATAATACAAAATACCTGATAGTACGGTGATTACCAGAGGGGAAGAGGTATGGTCTAAAAATATAAATAAATACATAAATCATACGTTTGATTGTATTGGTTTTTATAATTGTTTCTTCTGTTTTCAATTCCTTCCTTCATCTTAGATTGTATCTATTTTTCCTAAGGAGGGGATTTGAGAATAGTTTTGAGACTTTTCTTCTTTTTTAGCATGCGTATTTAATCCTATAAATTTTCCTATAAACATTGTTTAACTGCAACCTGTATTTTTAAAAAATTGATTTTAGAGAGAAGAAGGGAGCGAGAGAGAGAAACATGGATATGAGAGAAACATTAATTGACTGCCTCCTGTAAACTCCTGACTTAGGATTGAACCCAGACCTGGGATCGAACCCTAAAATCTAGGTATGTAACCTGACTAAGAATTTAACCCCCTACCCTTCGGAGCATGGTAAGGCACCCCAACCAACTGAGCACACTAGCCAAGGCTGTAACATGCAATTTTTGTTTTCTGTATTTTTATATTGTGTAGCTCTTAATATTTTCTAATTTCCCTTGAAATGTCTTTTTGACACATTGGTTGTTTTTAGCGGTATATTGTTGAATTTCCAAAGATTTTGGAGGTCTTTCTCTCTTAATTCTGTAATTGATTTATAAGCTAATTCTACTGTGAGCACAGAACATACTTTGCATTTTATTAATTCTGTTGAATTTGTTCAGGTGTGCTTTATGAATTCAGTTATGGTCTATCTGGGGGAATGATCCACGGGCACTTGAAAAGAATGTATATTCAGCTGTTGTTGGGTGGAGTGTTTAATAAATGTCAATTAGACACAGTTCTTTGATGCTGATATTCAGTTCTTCTGTGCCCTGGCTAGTTTTTTATCTGCTGCTTCTATCAATTACCTCAGGGAGTGCATTTGTCTATTTCTGGATTTGTGGATTTGTCTGCTTCTCCTTTCAGTTCTGTGAGCTTTTGCATCATGCATTTTAAAACTCTCTTGTATGTGCATATATATTTAGGATTGCTATGCTGTTTGCTAAACTGACTCTTTTATCTTTATATATTATCACTTATAATCCCTGTAATTTTCTTTGTTTCTTTAGACAGCATAAAGTTGGATCATATGTTTAAACTATTATGATAATCTTTGCCTTTTAATCAGCGTGTTTAATGCATTTATATTTAAAGAAAATATTGGCATGTTTGGATTTTAGTCTGTCATTTAATTATGTTTTCTGTTGGTTCCTTTTTATTTTTTATTCATTAGATCCACTTTCCTGCTGTATTTTGGGTTATTTGAATTTTTTGTGTTTCATGAATTTATTTACTCTTCTTTGCTCTTTTTTGGTATCCTTTCAAATGGAATGTAGCAAACTTACCATACTGTGGGATCCGTTGTTCTTTTCCCTTCATCTTGTAGTTGTCTTATGTACCATATCCACATTCATTGAAAACACATCAGACAATATTATAACTTTTAGTTTTAGTAATCAAGTACATTATAAAGAATTTAAGGGAAGGACAGTCTGTTATGTTTATTCAGATATTTACTATTTCTGTTGCTCTTTATTTCCTTCAATTAGCACCACACTAATTCATGGGTAGAGCAAGTACCTTATAATAACAAAATATTTCTGATGCCTCCCTCCCATTCCTTATATTATTGCTATCATTCTTTTTAGTTATACACAAGAATACAGATAGATACAATCCATTTGTTCTATTTTCATTTTAAACAAACTGTTATATATTAGGTCAATTAAAAATAAGAAAAATAAATGACTTTATTTTACTTTTATTTATTTGTTGTTTCATGCTCTGACTTTATGTAGACCCAGGTTTTTTATCTATATCATTTTCCTTCTAACCAAAGAATTTCTTTCTAACATTTCTTGCAAGGCAAGTCTACTGGCAACAAATCCTCTCAGCCTTTATTTGTCTGAGAAAATCTATATTTCTCCTTAAAATTTTTAAAAAAAATATTTTATTTATTTTTTACAGAGAGGAAGAGAGAGAGATAGTTAGAAACATCGATGAGAAAGAATCATCAATCAGCTGCCTCTTGCACACCCCATACTAGGGATGTGCCCACAACCAAGGTACATGACCTTCACCGGAATCGAACCTGGGACCTTTCAGTCCACAGACCGATGCTCTATCCACTGAGCCAAACCGGTTTTGGCATCTCCTTAAATTTTTGAAGGATAAATTCACAGAATACAAAATTCTAGGTATTGCCACCCTCAAAACTAAATATTTCACTCTACTGTCTTCTCACTTGCATGGTTTCTGAGAAGTCAGATAGAATTCCTGTCTTTGCTTCTCTATATGTAAGGTGTTTTCCCTCTGGTGTCCTTTCGGTTACTTTTTATCTTTGTTTTTCTGTAGTTTGAAAATGCTATGCCTAGGTATAAGGGCTTTTGTTTTTATTGTATTTTTACTGATTTGCATTTATCCTGGTCAGTGTTTTCTGAGCAGTCTGGATCTGTGGTTTTGGCGTCTGACATTAATTTGGGAAATTCCAAGTCATCATTGCTTCATTGCTTCTGTTCTTGTCTCTCCTTCTCCTCCTTCTGGTTTTCCCATTATGCATATGTTACACATTTTGAAGTTGTAGCTCAGTTCTTGAATATTCTTTCCAGTTTTTTTTTTTTTTTTTTGCTTTGGAAATTCTCACTGTTATATTCTCAAACTTACAGGTTCTTTCCTTGGCCAAGTCCCATCTAATAGGGAGCCCGTTATGAAAGCATTCTTCATTTTTTGTTAGTGTTTTTTGACCTCTAGATTTTCTTTCTTATTATTTCTCAGAATTTCCATCTTTTTTACATAAATTATCCATCTGACTTGTATGTTGGCTATTTTTTTCCAGGAAACCCTCTTACATATTAATCAGAATGTTTTTAAATTACTGGTCTGATAATTTCAACATTCCTGCCATAATTGACTATGGTTCTGATGCTTGTTCAGTCTCTTCAAACACATTTTTTTTTGCCTTTTAGTGTACCTTCTAATTTCTTCCTGAGAGGAGGACTCGATGTTCTGGTTGAAATAGGCCATTAGTAATTTAGTGGCAAGGTGTGGGGGAAGGGAAGCATTCTCTTGTGTTATGATTAGATAGAGTTGTTGGACAAGCCTGTGAACCTAGACTATGAACTTCACTGTTGCGTCTCAACCTCCATGTAACCCCCGTGACCCTTGAAGCCCCAACCGTGCCCTAAATGAGGAAGGATGGCTGTGGGAGCAGGGGGACTGGAGTTTTGCATTTCTCTTCCTCTATGTGGAAAGCTAGAGGGGTCTCCCATGGGTATTTTCCTTCCCCAGTTAGTGTCTAATAACACCCAGCAGGTTAGTTTCTCCTGAGGTCTGCTGTTAAGAAGAACAGAATGCTTTGCAGCATTTCATAGTGTACCCCCCCCCCCCCTTTGCTGGAAGTGTGACATTTTTTCAATGTATTCACTATGGGAACCAGCTAGAGCTGCTGGAGGTAAAACTCACAATAGTGTGGGCACTCCCTATGACTGGGTTCCTTGGAGTCTTCATCTCGCAGACATGTCCATATGAGCCTCCAGCAATTTGTCACTTACAGGTTAGGTTTCCCTACTCTGGTACAGGTTTCCATGGAGGGTTTTGTCCTGGTAAGCTGTGATTTTCTGTATTTTCCTGTCTGTCTCTTTAATTTTGTGGGCAGCGATTTGCTCTATGGTCTTACTTCTGAAGAGTGTTGATTTTTTAAGTAGTTCCGTTCCCTCTCTGTTGTTCAGATTAGATAATGTCTATTGACCTATCTTCAATTCATAGACTTTTCACTGTAACTCCCATTCTGCTATCAATCCCATCCAATGGGTTTTAAAAGTTTATGCTTTATTTTTCAACTATAAATTTTCTATTTTGTTCTTTTGTATAGTTTCTATTGTTTTGATGATAGTTTCTATCTTTTCATTTATTTCAAGAGTATTTATCCTTCCTTCCTGAAGTATTTTTAAAATTTTACTTTTCAATTACAGTTTACACTCAATATTATTTTATATTACTTTCAGGAATGAAAAATAGTGGTTAGACAATCATATATTTTACAAAATGTTTCCCCTGACATTTCCAATATCCAACTGACACCATACATAGTTATTATAATATTATTGACTATATTTTTATAACAGCTGCTTTAAAGACTTTGCTAGATAATTACAACATCTGTGTTATCTCAGCAATTGCTGCTATTACTTTTTGCCATCTGAACCTATATTTTCCTGGTTCTTTATATGTCAAGTAACTTTTATTGCATCTTAATAATTTTGGATATTATCCTCTGAGACTTTGGGTTTATGCAGATGCAATGGAGGATGTTAAAATGTTTATTTCAGCAGGCAATCTACCAGATGCACTCAGGCTGATGTTCAGACCAGTTTTCTGTGGACTGTGGTTTCAGTGCTGGTTCCTCATGCGAAGCCTTTGCAGTGGGATGTAGATCTGTAAAATGTGTGCTCCACCATAGGAGCAGGTTGGCACCTAGATGGTACTGATTCCCTTATTTCAGTTCTCACAGCCATTGGGCACATTTGGGATAAGATTCACACATGCATTAGTTGGTGAGCTTGAGGATTTATCAATGACACTACCAAATCTAGGTTTCTTTCCCGAGTTCCCTCCTCACTGTGATTACCCGAGTGCTTTCAGGTTTCTCAAGGTTCTCCTTTTGCGTGGCCAGCAAGCTGGAGCTTGATTTACATTATTCTGCCATGCACTTCCTGTGCCCGTGTCTGCTAAGCCAAAGGGTGGAAGAACAGAGAGAGGAAAAGAGCTTAATCCTCTTGGAGCCACAACCCCTTTGGTCAGGAAGGAAGGCTCTCCTGCATCAGAGTATCAGGTTTCTGTGGGTCCATCCCCTCTCCCACTACTGCTGAAGCCACTGCAGACGCAGGAGCATTACCTGGAGGCTGGAGAATAAGGGAATGAGCTGTAAGTGAAAACTTGAACAAGGGGAGCCTCCCAGTCTCCCTGACTTCATTCCTGCTCCTTAGTGCAGAACGAGGGGGCTTCCCCTGGAGCTCTCTCTACACTGATCCTCATTGCTTGCAGGTTTCCTTGCTTTCATGCTGGAAGATAACAGAAGGAAAACGTGGTAACTACATCCCTAGTTCAATGCTGCTTCACATGCTGGCCCTCCGCCTCCATTTTCCTGCTATTTACTTCCCCAACTTCCTAAATAGCCACCACATGCATTCTTTCCAGGTCTGATAGCTGTGCTCAGGGAGAAAGTCAGCGTAGGAGATGCTTCATCTCACATAAAACAAAAACCACCCCTAGATTTTACCATTAACAAGCCCTTTGCTTCCACCAACTGCAACTCTAAGTCCAAAACAATTTGGCCCTCATTTTACCTGTAATATTACTATTAGATGCAATTGATTGGCCAAAGGCTAAGTTGAGGAATAAGATGACTTCAGGAGATGAGGAGCGTTTCCCCACTTCTCGTGCTGTTACACAGAGGGTATAGGAGCACTGCTGTTTATTCCCCGCATGTAAGATAGTTTATTTGGGGATTAATTCATCATCCCCTGATGTTTGTAGTCAGGGCACAGTAGTTAGAATGCTTCTAAGGTTCATTTTAACTACAGTTTATTTCCACTCAGCTGTTATGGATCGGATGCCTTTGTTGGGAGAAGTGGAGGGGTATTGCACTTGGATTCCATTGAAGACACAAACCTTTCAGGAATAACACTGGTTCCAGTTGTACCTATGCCTTTCTCTTCTGTTTCCCAGTTTCACTTTTTCAGATACTCAGTGCATGCAACCTCTATTGTACAGACAGAAAAATACAGACCAAACATTTACTGGCTTCTCACAGAAAACTTCACTAAGCCAAGTTCTGTCTCATTATTTTATCTGGAGAGGAGCTGTGGCAGATGCTGAAAATTTTGACAAGCATGCAGCATGAGAAATGTTTATTAAAGGCAGGACCTCTCCACGAGAATGACTATGCAAAGGTAAATTTGTAGAGATGATTTCCTCAGTGCAATACATTGAAAAAATTTTATAGACTCATCTATGTCTTCATGATTATTTATTCCTCAATCCACTGCAACCTGGTAGCTTCCCTCTTTATTGCACTTAAATTGTTTTTCCTGGGGCCACCAATAAGCAGTTTTGACCAAATTCAGTTGACATTCCCTAGTCTTTGTCTTTTTTAAACAATGTATTTTTATTGATTTCAGAGAGGAAGGGAGAGGGAGAGAGAGATAGAAACATCAATGATGAGGAAGAATCATTGGTTGGTTGCCTCCCATATGCTCCCTACTGGGGATTGAACCTGCAACGTGAGCATGTGTCCTGACTTTGAGTCAAACCATGATCTCCTGGTTCATGGGTTGATGTTCAACCACTAAGGTCGGACCTAGTCCTTATCTTAACTGACTTTTTAAAAATACTTAACACTTATTCACTTCTTGAAAGTCTTCCTCTAACTTCTGAGATCATATAAAACCCTGGTTTTACTTTGACTTTTTGACTATTCATTTTTAGTGTTTCCAGTAACACTCTTTCTCCACCTAATCCTTCAATAGTTTTGCTCCACAGGATTCTCTTATCAGCAAATTATCTTTCTTTTTCTTATCCTGTTTGGTACATTGACTTCTGAAAACTTCATTGATTATCCCATTATACTGATGACTTCCAAATCCCCATCCCAGTCTATTAATTGATACCTCCACTTGGATATGTCCTAGGCTACTCAGATATGACACCTCTAAACAATTAATTTTATCACCGGCCTCCCTCACCATGCCCTGCTCTCCCTGCTAACCTGTTTCAGTAACTGGTACAATCAACTACCCAATACTTAAGTGGGTCACATGGGAATTATTCTCTGGAGCTATTACCTGCCTCTTGTCTCAAATTTCTTCAACATTTTTACACAAAGCTTCCACTAAGATGAAACTTGCAAACGTGAGGCAAAATTCTTCATTGTCTCCTTATTTTCATCGATATAACATCCCAAATTCATTCTACTCATGCAAAGTGCCGATGGATAGGAGTTGATGCTGTAACTGGCAGAGACTGGAACAGAACAAACCCAGAGAACCAAGGGCCAAGGATTTCCACCCAAAGGAGATTTAATTTTATGAAAAGCCAAGTCAAACTTGAAAATGAAGCAATTATTTAATCTGGCTCTTTCTGACATTGCCTCTGGTTTGTATTCATTCCCAATGATTTCATGTGTGTATATTGTGTGTGTGTGTGTGTGTGTGTGCGCGTGTGTGCACGTGGGTACATGTGAGTGTGTTATAAGTCTTTCAAATTGGGTGCAAGCAAGGCTGTTGGAACTTACCTCCTGGTACTCCCACTCTGTCTCTTCAACCAGTGCATCTAGATCTCAGACCCTCCGGACTGTTTGAATTTCCCCAAGCAGGCTTTGCTTCCCAGTTCCTGCTCGCACCACTTCTCCCATGCTGTTTGCTCTGTGGGAATGCATCTCCTGCACCCCTCCTTCCCTTGGTTAATTGAACGTGTTAGTCTTTGCTTATTTTTATACTCTCTGGACATCATTTCCAGAAACTTCTACACTTGCCTCATCTAGATGCACTCTGGGCATACTTCTCATTTCATTTGAAATTGTATCAGTTGGAATTGCAATTTTTAGGAACTTTATGTGGCTTTATTTAGACATGAAACAACTAGTATATCCGGCTTTTGTCTCTTCTATTATCTTCACCTTTTCTGTACAGAGAAACACCACACACATTTTGGTGATCTGGATGGAAGGAACAGAAACTGCCAAAAGGAACCATCAAAGTGGTGATTGCCAAGAAGAATCATAATGTCTTATGTGGACTTAGCACTATAAGTCTATAAATCTTTTCCTCTTACAGTTGTTGCATTTAATCCTGATGGCAGCCCCTGAGGAGGGCCTATCCCCATTTCACAGATGATGAAACGGTAGTCACTGGATACGTGACTCACTGAGGTGCCTGCCTAATTTCAGACTCTGACCTGGACGCATGGCTCTCGATGTTTCCAAAGTGTCAAAGGGCCCGGGCCAGTCATGGACAGAGGCTCCAAAGCAGCATCCAGCGCTGGCACAGGGGCCTCATTATAATGCCTGATGCAACTTCTCTGTTTCTGTCCTGTTCCCTTCACATTCTCCTGGAGTCCCCTTTCTGGGAGGAGGTGAGATGCGAGGGAAATCACCTGAAAGGAGTTAATTACCTTTGCTTCTAATTACCTTCTCTTTTCAAGGGCAATGGGTTAATTATCGATACTAACCACACGCCAGATTCCCTGGGTGAAAGGCACTTTCCCTTTAACACGGTCACACTGTGTTAATGATACTCATCGCTCCCAGAACTCTGCTGAAATCATTGTCTGAGCAGGTTGCTCTACAGAAATATTCATGGAGCAGAAAGCATTAAACCCCTCCAGTTGCATATTAAGGAATTTTTTCAAACCATAAAATTACTTAGCAAGAAAAAATATATTAATTAAAAATCTATCCTTAGCCAGTCCAGAAGTACAGTTAAAATACTACAGAAGTAGCGATTTAAAGACTTAGAAAATACAACACTACTCTATGTGCGTCTGGTACCAAATAAAACTGTGCATGTTTGCTCTGCAGGGTGGGCCAGTGCTTTTTAAAGTCTGGTTTCTTAACAGCAGTAAAGGGAGGCCGCGTCAGCCCCAAATTGGCTTCAGGTGAATATGCGCGGCTGCCTTTCACTTGTGTGCTGCCCAGCGACTTAGCGCCCTGAACAGGCAGAGTCAGAGGTTAAGATGCCAGGCTCTCAGCTCCACTTCAAACCAAGAGCTAACTATCGCTACAGGCAACCCCCAGGCGCCTTTGCCTGCAGGTACATTTAGAGGAGAGGGTCTCACCTCCATTACCAGAATCCCCTGGAGGGCTCGTTCAAATGCAGATTCCTGGGCCACCACTCCCAGAGTTTCCAATTCACTGGGGCCAGGAGAAGCCCCGGGGAAGGCATGGAGCCTGTCAGAAACTGCATTTCTAACAAGTTCCAGGCGTCCCTGATGGTGTTGGTCCCAGAACAACACCCTCAGAACCACTGAGGTGGGTTAATGACGAGAGTTGGTGCCAGGATGCCATGGTTCTCTTTACCCCGGGGCGGTTCCCGCCTTTGCCTGGAGTCTCCTATCTCTGGGCAGCTGCATTCCAACTTTACTTCACCCCCAGCTTCTGCCTTTTGTTTTCTTCATGGACTTATCATATTGACTATATTATTATCAGTTTCAACTAGGGTGGTTTGGGCTGTGGACAACAAACACCAATTGGTTAAAGAAGTTACTAAGAAGATCTGTGTTTAATACACACAATCTGCTGACCCAGAAAGGTGCGGTTCAGGTGTTGGGTGGCATTCTGTGATGCTGGACCAGTGGCTAGGTGAAGTTTTAGGGATGCGCATGCTGCACTTCTATTTGTCTACTCTGCTAACCACAGTTTGAGCTTCATCCAAAGTCTGGGTCCCTTCATGGCTTTAGGATGGTGGCAGCCACAGTCAAGTGCACAAGTTGCTTGTTTATCCTTTGGGCTCCCTTCAGAACAAACGGAAGTCTCCTAAAAGCCTCTGACAGGTGTCTCCTTAGGCCTCCTTGTCCAGAGCTAAGTCATGTGTTCATTCTGGAACATTCTGTGGCAAGGGCATGGGTTTATCTTTAGCTCAGACACTCCTGGAGTTGAGGATGGCTTCAGATTCTTTTGAGACCCTGGTTTTCTTGGGAAGGAAGAGGGAGAAGGGGTGTCAGGTAGCAATCATGGTGACCACTCTCCTTTCTAAGCAGTTCTGAGAGAAGATAGTTTCAGAGAACTAGAAAATCAGTGGGGACAGGTTTTAACTTTTTTAGCACTGAGATTTTTCCAAGGTAAGATTTTACTCTCTGGATACTGACTCAGTGTGCTCACCATTGAGGCTGAGAAGCGCACACTTCTCACCCTTATGTGATGGCTGGCACAGTCACTGCCCACTCTGCACCATCTCCATCCTGTGGTCCTTCTGATGTCACAGCCCTCCCCCTGGGACTCCTTCACAGACTCTCTCTCTTCTGTCAGCTCATCTCTGCCTTTAGTCTTTCTACTCTGAATTTTCCAAGTCCCCCCTTCCAAGCCCCCCTCCCCCTCCGCCATGTCCTGCCCTTCAGCTCCATCCCTCTGAAACTACCACCCTGATGATCTCCTCAACAAGGTCAGGTTTCCTACTGCTTCTGTCGCTCGGTAACCTCTCACCCCAGGCCCCAGGCTTCCCCTGGGCTCCATTGCCTTATCCTCAGAGTAGCTTCACTGATCTGCGTAATATCCTCTCATTTCTTTCCCGAGAGTACACACCCTACCGGCCCAATGCTTCCCTCCTTTCTTTCCAGGCTGTCTCTCATGAGGTCCCACTCTCCTCTCTTAGCTGCTTTTCTAAACCCTTGAGATGATGAATGTCAGACCCACTTCACTTTCCATATTCTGGCCATTCCAGTGGGAATGTTTTTCTCTAGGGATCATGGACCTTTCTTCTTTTTGTGCCCCCCCCCCCCCGCCTTAACCTTTAGTTTCTGTTTAAAAACGAACAAATCTTTATGTATGGGAAACCCCCACCAAGGCAGTTTAAAGAAAACGCTTAAATAGCTAGTAGTACAGGTGGAAGGGGGCGTGGCATTGCAAAGGGCCTGCAAAGCCAACCAGCGATGGGCTCTGTGCCATGACATAAGTTTACGAAGTATTCAGAGAAGCCATTTTGGAAAGATGGTAAATTACTAGCTGGATGACAAGGCTGTTAGGAAGCTTCTCAGCCTGTTCAAATAAATCTGTGTCATCCTGAAAGAAGGCACTTAGTAGTGTATCTAAAAGACTCATTTTAAGTCCTATTCTCAGTGGTGTAAAATGTTTAACAGTTGGCTCTCAATAAAACACACCAGATTAGGCAAACCAAAGCCCTCGTGTGAAGCATCTGCAAGTTTCCACACTGTAAATACTCCGTGATGTCTAATGCTGACCCCACTAAATATGGATGTGGGAGAATGTTCACACCCAACTTCCGCAAACCAGTGCAAGCCAGTTCCAACACTCCCTGCCAGTCCCCGTCACTATTTAACTTCCGGGAGCATCCCAGAGTTCCCGTGATCTGGGAACAATACTGGGGAGAGATAAGACTGAGAAGGTGGGGCTAAAATATGTAGGACTTTGAATATGAAGTTAAATATTGGGATTTGAGTCTCCCTTCAGTTATTTGGGCAATGTCTTCAAAATTTTTGCAGTGCCTTCAAAGTTTCTGTAACATTATTTATTAGTAATTTTTAAGTGGATCCACTTTTTAATAAAGCAATTTTAATAGCTTTATTAAAATACAATGTATATGACAAATAATTTACCCATTTAAACAGCACTATTCAATAGCATTTAGTATATTCAGAGTTATGCAACCATCATCACCGTCAATTTTTTAAAAAATTGCCATCACTTCAAAAAAAAAGCTCAATACCCATTAGCAGTCACTACCCATTTTCAACCGACCTCCATAACCTAGGAGGTTGTCCGATAAATTCTCCTATTCTGAATATTTATGCAGACAGAATTATATAATATATAATTTATAGTGACTTGCTTCTTTCACTTAGCATGATGTTTTAAGTTTCATTTATGTTGTACTATAGAATAAAAAAAATAAAAAATTAAAGATATTTAATTTCATATCACAGATATTTATGAAAATATGTAGCTAGTTACTACTTTTACTTTATTTTACTATTGAATTTATTTGGGTGACATTGGTTAATAAAATTAAATAGATCTCAGATATACAATTCTATAATACATCATCTGTATATTCTATCCCATAGATCTATATGTCTGTTTTTATGTTAGCACCATGCTGTTTTGATTACTGTGGCTTTATAGCATAGTTTCTTCTCAAAACACATTTAACTATAGAACTCTTTCTGTGTGCTATGGTTCTGCAGAATGTAGAACCATAGTATACAAATTCATTGGAAAAATGCTAATTTAACAAAATCTATCCAAACCAGGTGTTGGCTGTTGATGGGATTGGTCACACCAGTGAGAGCTGATACCAGGAGGATGGAACAACAAGTACACTTGGGGTTGCCAAGTGGAAGCCAGCCAACAGCAGAGGCCACGGGCTGTGCAGTTCTGAGTCTAGATCATCCTGGTGGAGGCAGGTGGAGGCCAGGCAGGCGAGCACAGAGCAGACAGCACCAGGAGTCACTACACTTGAGGGAATACCTGAGTTTCCTAACACCCTGCAGAGTGCAGCACCCAGGAAATCTGGCAGGAGGACATGCACTAAGCTTCAAAGAGGAAATGAGATTCCCGAGAGCTAGGCTGGTAAGTGGACCTCAGATTTAAGTTTGGAGTTTAGGAGCAGAACCACAAAAGCAAGCAGTGAGTTAATCTCCAGGGTCCCGGAAAACCAATCAGAAATTTGGGAAGAGGCATGATTGATCAAGACCAGGTTATAAGAAGTGTAGGGGGCAGAAGCTTGGTGTGAAGGAGCAAAGTGAATGTCAGTCAAATTATGCTCTGCAGGGAAGATCGCACATGACTTCTTAAATCCTTCATGTTTCAGTATTCATGGCCATAGAACCTGAGCTGAGCTGATAGGTGAGAGGCCAGGAGTCATGGAAGTCACGTGGCAGGCAGCTGAAGCTAGTTCCTGCTCCTTATTACACCAAGGCTTCTGGTCCCCAGTGGAGGCTGTGGGGGCTAGACCAGATTGCATCTCTCCACTGGCTGGTGTCCAGAGGTGCATGCTGCAGCCCCAGGGGGATCAGCAGCCTCAGACACCCAGGAGAGCAATTACCTCCTATTTGGGCTGTTCTGCGCCATTTCCTGGGGACAGGTCCCCGCTTGGAGCAGGTAAAGTACTCTGGCGATATAAGAATGCAACTATACAGATTTACCCAATGTCAAGTTAAGGGCTGAAGTAAGAAAATTTGCCATAAAATTACCTTGAATGACTGTCAGTGAAAATTACTCTGCTTGATAAGTTCTGAGGAAGATGTTTGTCAAACTCTGGGCATATTTATGATTTCCTCTTTCTAATTTGCCATTAAAACTATTAGGCCCAAAGTTTTTCTTTCAGTCTCTGCTGGGACTAGATAAAGCAGTTTCATATCCTTGTTCCCTAACATACCCACTTGGAAGATATCAATGAACAGTGCTAATGCAACTTATTTTACTGTTTACTCTCTCATCTTGTAGTACTCAGCTAGTAAAACTGAAATTATAGATTGGTACTTAAAAATTCTATTTGTAAGAGTTCTGTCCCACCCATATTAGGATTACAATTCTTTTCATGTGTCACTTAACATTATTTGTGGATTATTTTCAAAATTTATCTTTATTGTTGAAAGTATTGTGGGTGTCTTTAAAATTGTTATATATATATATATATATATATATATATATATATATATATATTCCAACAAAATACAATTAATATAAGGCAGATACCCAACAAGTGCTGTAAGAACAGAGAAAGGAAAAAATACTTTTGATCAGAGTGATAATTAAGGAAGTCTTCATGGAGGATGTGACATTTGAATTAGACCTTGAAAGTGAAAGAAGAGAAGAGAAATTGTTCATTTGCTTGCTGTTACCTCCAGAGGATTTAAATCCGGGGAACATGACAGGAGAGTCTTAGATAGAGTTAAAAAGGCTAGCCAGGTAGCTCAGTTGGTTGGAGCATTGTCCCATACACAAAAGCTTGCAGGTTCAATTCCTGGTCAGGGCATACACCTAGGTTTTGGGTTTGATCCCTGGTCAAGGTGCATATGGGAGACACCTAATTGATGTTTCTCTCTCTTTCCCTCTCTCTCTCTCCTTCTTCTCTTTAAAATCAATAATAATAAAAAGTTGTCTTCCTTTCAACTCTAATATTTTGTGTTTTTAAAAAAATATATTTTATTGATATTTTACAGAAAGGAAGGGAAAGAGATAGAGAGCTAGAAACGTCTATGAGAGAGAAACATCGACCAGGTGCCTTTTGCACATCCCCTAACGGGTATGTGCCTGCAACCAATGTACATGCCCTTGACCGGAATCAAACCTGGGACCTTTCAGGCTGTAGACCGATGCTCTACCACTGAGCCAAACCGGTTTCGGCCCAACTCTAACATTTTGTCCCAAGTTCATGAGCACTTAAACAAAGAGGAGAGCTAATGAAAAAATAATTAAAGCAGTTTTTTTTTCTCTCTCTCTCAGTTTTGAGCTTTCTTGGCAATAGGTATTTTGTTTTGTTTTTGTTTGTAACGTTGGGGAAGAGTGAAAAGCCCAAGGGTCAAATCTTCATCTACTTTGTTTACAAATGTCAAGGGGGGTTGACACAAGCCCAAGGGAAGTTGGAGGTAGATGCCGTGGAGAGGAAGAGTTATCTGGCCTATGGCAGAGGCGTGTGGGGAGCAAGAACTGGATCCAGCTTGGATACAAGAGCCTGCGTGCATGTAGCAAGCTTTCACCCAGCCCCCTTCTGGTACATAGAAGCCCTGGTGAAGGTAAAGCCCATTGCAGCTGACCAGGAGACACAGAGAGCACAGATAGTGAAGGAACATTGACCCTCAGGAGTATCAGACATCACAATAGTATAAGGACCAGATGCTGCCTCCATTTTTATAGGCCTATGTGAGTCCACTAGTGGATGAAAGAAAGCCTCAATTATTACTGATGTTGAACTCCAAGTCGATTTTGGTGTGTGAGGGCTATGAGCCAGATTTTAATTTGATTTATGAAAATTAAGAAATATTACATTTTTCACTTTGAGTATCATGGGAAAATTCATACCGATCATATTTCAATATCTGCAATGGTACATTAGTAATCCCATATCTAATTTCCAAGCTATTCTGCTGAAAGCACCTTCATATTTTAATATCCATCTTGTAGTCATTAAGAGCTGTGTCTTTTGAATCAGAAAAACCTAGTTTGAGTAATGACCGTACTTCTTATAAGGTATATAAGCAAAAGCCACTTAATATTTTCGAGTTTCAGGTATTTCCTCTGGAAATGAGATACCTACCTCACAGGCTTATCATGGGGTTAATTGGATAATTAATACATTTCCAGGAAGCACCGAGCTCATTATCTGGCACTTAGAATGCATTCAACAGATGGTAGTTCACGTGATCATTTTTGGGGTGTAATGTGGTGGGGGTGGTGATCCCAAGTATGCTCACCTGGGCTCTGCTGACACTGAGACAGGACTTTAGGGAATCCTCCTGCTGACCACAATCCCCCTTCACCTCACTTTTCTACCTGCTACACTTTCAAATGACAAATGACTGTACTCCATGCTTGGAAGGGAAGGGGCCATCTTGTTTATGAGTCCAGAAATGGCTGTGAAAGAAAGTAATGAACAAATCTCTTTTATTGGTCAGTTTATATACATTGTATGTGGCACATTATATAATCTCAGTTCTCCTTTGGCAGAGGATGTCAGATAAACAAGGGAAGCATAGTTGGATCTAAGAGAGTGACCTGAGAAAAAATACATTCTGCAAAACTATATTAGAACCACTGAGATATAACTTCCGAAAAGGGGGTTGGGGGGCCCAATGAAAAGATAGGGGGTTTGGAGTCCTCACATTGATCAAGGAGTTAGTACTTGGTGAGATTTCAGATGCTCAGCAATAACCCATCATCACTGTAACTGACTGGGAGGGGAAAGCTGCGGACCGGTCCAAGGTGGTGCAGCCTCGGGCGTCTTCACGTTGGGATTCTTTGAAGAGGACTCCTCAGCTCTGCCCTGCTTCTATGGATCCGAGAGCAGCACAGGCCTGACTGGGCAGTGGGCAGAGAGCAGTGGGCAGGGCAGAGAGGGTGGTGGAGGTGCGCTTGTGCCATCACACTGAAGAGAAATTCAGAGCTCTGGTCTGAAGTCAACGATGATCCTCCTCTGGTAGGATCCATTCCGTGTTCTGCAAGGAGTGAATTCAGGATGCAGCTTTGTTCTCAGTAGCTTTTTTGCAAAAAGCAGGAAAACATTTGAAAAGCTGGTGGAGAATACTGGCAAGGAGAGTAGAATGACAGTTTGGATTTAGGGAAGCGCAGCCATATTTAGGGTAGCATGCCTGGACTGTGCTACTTCTATAAGTGAGGAACTTCCTCCCCAGGTCAGTGGGAGTTAAGTCACGGCAGCAGGGGATGCTCTCCTCCAGGTGTGCGCAGAGCACAGGCCACATCTGAAGCAAGAGACGGAAACTCGAAGAGAATAGGGGAAAGTGAGGGTTGAATTAGACATTTAGAAACTCCAAACAGTCTGAGCATTCATTAAAAACATAGTCCCTGAGCTTCATGATGCGCCAGAGCTGTGCTACCAGGGCACTGGGGATGTAAAGATAAGCCCCATTCCCTTTTCTTGCCAAGACCACACATATTGAAGACAGATGAGTAAAATCCTATATAGTAAAAGCCCAATATGGAAATCAACCAAACAGTGGAACAACTGGTTGCTATGACATGCACTCACCACCAGGGGGAAGATACTCAATGCAAGAACTGCCCCTAGCCTGCAGGCCCCAGGCCAACCAAGGTGGGTGCCAGTGGGGCCCCCCCTCAAAAGCCCTGTCAGTCACCCCACAGAGAGAGGTGACTGGCAGCTGCAGAAGCAGGGGGTGGGGCTAGTGAGTGGGCAGTGCCAGTGGCCCCCACCCCCTATTACCCCACTGGTCCCCTCACAGATTGGCCAGGCCCAGGGACCTACCTGTGCATGAATTTTGTGCACCGGGCCTCTAGTGTATGATAAAGTATTGTGACAAGTGTTACATAGAGGCTCATACAAACTGTCCCTTTGCTCTAGAAGTGAGAAGAAGATGCCCATCTGTGTGGCCTCGTAGGGTTGGAGGACATTTCACTAACAGGTGACACTGGACTTGAGTCTTGGTGAACAAAAGGTGGGTGGTTCATGAAGAAGGTAATGAGGAGAGGAACACGAGCGGCGGTTGAGGATGTAGACTTGGCGATGTGGCTGGAGAAGGTCTGGGGGTCTGTGTGGCTGCGTGGAGTGGACGAGAGCAGACAGGCTGTTTTGAGAGCAGGTTGTGAAAGGCCTGGTGAACATGGCCATTATGTTGTGGGCAGCCATTGAAGGCCTTCAGAGATGGGGTGGCCTCGATCCCGTGGAAGGAGAGTGGGATAACATGGGCATGTGGTCCAAGGTAGGCAGCAGAGGAAATAAAAAAAGGGACAGATGTGACCTCAGATAAAATATAGCTCAGTTCTCTGCAGGGCAGGAGCCCTCATTTACTGGGAACTGGAAAAGTACTTAAGGTGATGATTTTTTCTGCTAGGGTGGGCCCGGGCTGAAGGTAATTTTTCAAAAGCAGCTGCTCTAAGTGTTCGTTAAATGGCGCCAGGGGATTCGCTGGACACAGGTGTCATGTTCAATCTCTCCCATCTATCAATAAAGCCTGGTGGAGTGCCGCTCGGATGGCCCAGAGCACCTGAGAGGCGGAATCTATTAACTGAAGCTGCCGCAGCTCTAGGCTGGGCGGCTGGACCGTCAGCAACATCCTCACCCTCAGGGTCCATTGCTGCTTCTCCAGCATTTCAGCTGTGCCTCCTGCCTGGCCACCCAGGCCCTTTGTCACCTGCACTCTTCCTACCTTCTGTTTGTTTCTTTTCCTAATACAGGAAAAGAAAATGTATGCATTTAATCATTCTTTGAATGATTAATAGATATAGTTGGTACAACATTTTAAAAGGAATTTCTCCCCCACCTTTTCCCAGCTGCCCAGTCTCCCTCTGCAGTGGCAAATATGATCCCCCAATTTCTTGTGTATCATTCAAAGGTGTGCTATACAAATGCAAGCACATGCCTATGTTTTAAAAAAGTTATTGATTTGAGAGAAAGAGAGAGAGAGAGAGAGAGAGAGAGAGAGAGAGAGAGAGAGAGAGAGAGAGGGAGAGAGAGATGTCGACTTATTGTTCCACTTATCCATTGGTTGCTTCTTCTATGTGCCCGGATCCAGAATTGAAACTGCACCCTTGGTGTATTGGGATGATGCTCTAACCAACTGAGCTACCTAGCCAGGGCTTCTTCTTTTCTTTTCCTTTATTTTCTTCTCCCCTCCCCTGCCCTCCCCTCTCCTCTTCTCCCCTATTTTCTTTTCTCCCCTTCCTTCCTTCCTAAAGCATAAATAGGGGCACAGTAGACACCTTATTCCTCATCCATTATACACACAGGATCTAGTTCCCCATTTTTTTTAATCACAAACATTTTGCATATTAGGCTTTTATTATATAGGATTTTACCCCTCTTTTTCTAAAGGCTCATGGTATTTCATTGTGACATGTCTTCATTTATTTTGGGGGGCCACTATATTTTTCAATTTATTTTTATTTTTAAAAATATATTTTTATTAATTTCAGAGAGGGAGGGATAGGGAGAGACAGACAGAAACATCAACAATGAAAGAGAATCATTGATAGGCTGCCTCCTTCATACTCCACACTGGGAATATAATATGCAATCCTGGCATGTGCCCAGATCGGGAATGGAACCCTGACCTCCTGGTTCATAGGTCAATGCCCAACCACTAAACTGCATCTACCAGGTTGTCAGGCCACTATTATAGACACTTAAATACTTGCTAAATTTATGCTATTACAAACATAAGAAAATTCATGAATATCCTTATGTCTCATTTAGAAATATTTATAAGGTAAATTCCTAGAAAACAAATTTCTGAGTCCCTGGGTATATTTATAATTTGAGAGATTCTACCAAATTATCCTCCATAATGGCTGCTCACATGTTGATTTTCCCACATGTTTCCTAATAATATGGTGTATTATAATATTTTTATTTTTGTCAGTTTCATATTGAACAATGCTATACACTTATAGTTCTACTTTTTATATCTCTTATTTTCAGTAAAGATGATTATTGTTACATAGTTTAAAGATTCATTTGTATCTCTTTCAAAGAAGAAAAACCCAATATATATAATATAAAATAATATATATTATTTAATAATATATATTATAATACATGTTATAATATATATAAAATTTTTGAAATTTATTCCTTGTGTAGTATGTTTCACTAGTTCATTTCTTTTTATTGCAGCCTCTGGACCAGTCACCATTTTTTAGCTTAACTACAGATTCCATTAGATGGGTAGAACATTGTTTATCCATTCACCTTTGATGGACATTTGATTTATTTCCAGTGTTTGGCTATTACAAATACAGTGACTGTGATCATTCAAGTGCTAGTCTTTTGCATGGACATATACTTTAGTTTCTCTTGGACAAAGCCATAGAAGTAGAAGGTTGAATCAGATGGTTGTCCTTTTAAGAAACTGCCAAACTCTTGCAAAATGGTTGCCCCATTCTACATTCTTATCAGCAATGCATAAGAATTCTAGTTTCTCCATATTGTTGCCAACACTTGATATGGTTAAGCCTTTTTAATTTTAGCCACTCAAACTGGCATGCAGTAGTATTTTATTATGTACTAGAAGCCCAGTGCATGAATTTCATGTACAGGGTGGAGGGAGGTGTCCTTCAGCCCAGCCTGCACCCCTCCAATCTGGGACCCTCTTGAGGGATGTCCGATTGCCCTCTCACAATCCAGCACTGCTGGCTCCCAACTGCTTGCCTGCCTTCCTGCCTTCTTGATTGCCCCTAACTGTTTCTGCCTGCCAGCCTGATCACCCCCTAACCACTCCCATGCCAGCCTGATTGATGTCTAACTGCTCCCCTGCCAGCCTGTTTGCCTCCAACTTCCCTCCTTTGGCAGCCTGGTCACCCCTAACTGCCCTCCCTGCAGGGTTGATTGCCTCCAACTGCCCTCCCTTGCAGACCAGGTCCCTCTCAACTGGCCTCCCTTACAGGCCTGGTGCCTCACAGCTGCCCTTCCCTGCTGGCCATCTTGTGATGGCCATCTTGTGTCCACATAGGGGCAGAATGTTTGACCACATGGGGACAGCTATTGTGTGTTGGAATGATGGTCAATCTGCATATTACTCTTTTATTTATTTTTTAAATATATATATATATATATATATATATATATATATATATTTTTTTTTTTTTTTTTATTGATATTTTACAGAGAGGAAGGGAGAGAGATAGAGAGCTAGAAACATCAATGAGAGAGAAACATTGACCAGCTGCCTCTTGCACACCTCCTACCGGGGATGTGCCCGCAACCAATGTACATGCCCTTGACCGGAATCGAACCCAGGACCTTTCAGTCCTCAGACCGACACTCTACCACTGAGCCAAACCGGTTTCGGCTGCATATTACTCTTTTATTAGATAGGATAATTCACATTTCTCTAATGACTAAGGATTTGGGGAATCTTTCCATGAAATTATTTGCCATTTTTTCTAATAAAATATTTCCTTGAATTCTGTTTATTTAAAAAAAAATTCTTATTGAACTTTGAGATTTTGTAATTAATTTTAGAGAGAGGGAGAGGGAGAGATAGAAACATTCATGACAAAAATCATTGATTGGCTGCCTCCTGCATGCCCCCTACTGAGGTTAAGCCAGCAACTCAGGCAGGTGCCCTGACCGGAAATTGAACCTTGACCTCCTGGTTCATAGGTTGACATTCAACCACTCAGACACACTGGCCAGGCAGAACATTTAAATTTTGAATATATTTAATTTCATTATGTATTAAAAGTCTCATCAGATTTGTGACTTGCAAATATTTTTCCTAGTCTGTGGCTTGTTTCTTCATTTTCTTCACAAACATTTTGAGAAGCAGTAGCTTTAAATTTTGTTGAAGTCTAATTTATCAGTTTCTTCTTTTATGAATCATGCTCTTGGTATTGTATGAAAGAAATGTTTGCCTAACCCAAGTTCACAAGAATTTTCTCTTATGTTTTCTTCTGGATATTTTATAGTTTAAGATTTTATAGTTAGGTCTATGAGTTAATTCTGAGTTAATTTTAAGCTAACTTTTCTTTATGGTATGGTGCAAGGTACGGTTTGAAGTTTATTTTTTTGCTTATCACTATCCAATTGTTTCAGTACCATTTGTTGGAAAGACTATCTGCACTGAATTATTTTTATACCACTGTCAAAAATCATTTGTCTATATATGAGTGGGTTTATTTCCAAATTCTCTATTAGTTAAATTGGCCTACTTTTTTACACCAATTGCACACTATCTTGATTATTATAGTTTTATACTATATCTTAAAATTAGGTAATATTAGTCCTCCAACTTTCCTCTTTTGCAAAATTGCTTTGCCTGTTCTAGTTCTTTTGAATTTCCATATAAATTGTGAAATTAGTTTGCCAATTTCTACAAAAAACATTCTGGATTTTTGTTGTGATTTCATTAAATCTATAGGTCATTTGGTGGAAAATTTGCAACTTAACAATATTGATTCTTTAGCCAATAAATATACATATATTTCCAGTCATTTAGATCTTATGTTCACTAAGAAAAGTTTAGTGGTTTCCACAAGTATTTTACATTGTCAGATTTAATCCTAAATATTTCATATTTTTTATGCTATTGTAAATTATATTTGTGGTTACGTTTCTATTTCTGAATGTTACTAGCATAAAAATATAATTAATTTTATGTCTGTCTTATATTATGTAATCTTGCTAATCTTACTTATTAGTTCTAGTAGATTTTTTGTGATCCCATTAAATTACCCTAATAGAAGAGCATGTCATATGAAATAAAGACAGCGTTATGCCTTCTTTTCCAACGGGGTGTGTTTAATTTCTTGTACTTGTATTTTACTAGTTAGAGCATTCATTTCAATGTTGAATAGGAATGGTGAGAACAGATATCCTTTTATTGTTCTTAATTTCAAAAGGATAATCATTTAGATTTTCAACATGAAATATGTTAGCTGTGGAGGTTTTTAAAAATGTCTTTTATTGGGTAAAGAAAAAAACCTTTCTATTCCTAATTTTCTGAGAAGATTTTTTTTAAAAAAAATCAGTTGTGGATTTTGTCTAATGCTTTTTCTACATCTATTGAGATGATGATGATGATGATGATTATTATTATTAATTTTTATGATGCAAGCAAGACAAAAATGGAACAAAAACTGTCAACCTAGAATTCTATATCCAGCAAAAATCTTTGAAAAATGATAATGGAAATAAAGTGTTTTCAGACATACAAAAGCTGGAATACTCATTACCAGCAGATCTGCACCTTAAGGAAAATGAAAGAAAATCCCTCAGCCAGAAGAAAAATGCTGCCAGATGGGACTATGGATCTACTGGAGGAAATGAGAATTCAGGAAACAGTAACTGCACCAGTAAGTACATAAGATATTTCTAACCAGTTAAATATTTTTAAAGTAATTAGTTAAAATGTAATAACTGTATGGTGTGGAGCTTATAACTTTTATAAAAGTGAAATGTATGAAAATAATAGAATGAAAGAGGAAAGAAACAAAAGTGTACTGTTGGAAACTTCTTACTTACAAACTGTGCGATATCACCTGAAGGAGACTGATAAGTTAAAAAAGTATAATATAAACCCTAAAACAGCCATTAAAATAACACAACAACGAGTTATAGCTAATAAGCCACCAAAGTTGTTAAAATGGGTTCATGAAAGCTATTCAACTCATCAAAAACAAGGCAGAAAAAGAGGGAATTGAGAAAAAGAAAAGATGGATCAATAGGAAACTAGTTGTAAGATACAGATTCAAGCCTGATAATAATGTGTTATGTACAAGTGGTCCCATGTGAGGGCAGGTCTGTTCCTCCTCACCCTTTCAGGTGGCTCATTCCCCAGCTTCAGCAGTTTTTCCACAGGCACTTGCTGCTCAGTGCTCACCTGCGTTCCACACGAGTCTCCTCAGCAGGTCTCTGCTGTCAATCTGGGAAACTCTTTTGTCTGCTCTACTCTGTCTTGGGAGCTTGAGCCATTTTGTTTTCTGTAAACTCTCGGCTCTGCCTCTTTTGCTCAGGGAGTCCTATGCTGGGCTCCAGCAATGATCCTCTCCCAGGTAACAGGAATCGCTCCCAGGCAGCAAGTTGAGACAAACCTAGGCTGTACCTCATTGGTATCCTATCTCTCAGGCATCATTGTTCTTTATTCCCCAGAATCCAGTGCCTTGCAAACTATTATTTCATATATTTTATTGCTTGTTTGTTTGTTTCAGCTGAGAAGGTAAATCCAGTCTCTGTTGTACACCTTGGTTGGAAGCAGGAATCAGCCTATTCCTTGTTATTTCTGAGAATATTCCATTGTACAAATGCCTTGCAGTTTATTCATTTATTTATTGAAGGTCTGAGCTGTTTCCTTTTTTTTATGCAATTATGAGTAAAGCTTCTATAAAAATTTGCATGCAGCTTTTTGTGGGAACATACATTTTCAAGTTCACCTGGATAAATACCTAGGATCATTACTTAGTCACTTTGTAAGGGTGTGCTTAATTTGATAAGGAAACTACCATCAGAGTGGCTGTACCATTTAGCATTTCCACCAGAAATCTATGAGGGTTCAGGTACTTTGTATTCTTGCTAACACTTGATGTTGTAAGCTGCTTGTTTCTTTGTTTATTGATTTATTGTTAGTCATTCTAATATATGGATAGCAGTATTTCATTGTGGTTTTAATTTGCATTTTCCTAATGACCATCTTTTTGTGTGCTTATTTGTCATCTCTATGTCTTCTTCTGTGACATGCTTATTGATAACTTTCCCCCAATTTAAAAATTGAGCTGTCTGTTTTAACAGTCTTTAACTTGAGCTTTTAAATATCTATTAAACTAGGGGCCTGGTGCACATGGGTAGAGTTCAGCTGGCCCACTCTGATGGGAGCCCATCACGCCTGGCTGGTGGGGGGAGGGGTCACAGGCAGTTGGGCAGCTGGCCCCACACCTGATTAGGGTATTGGGTGCCGATTGGGGGTGGGACCATCTGGGAGGGATGCAATCAGGACCTGGATCAGGCTGGTTGCTGCTGCAGTGCACATCATAGCCACTGGTCATTTCAGTCATTCTGGTCATTCCACTGGGCTTTTATATATATAGATACACGTCTTTTATCAGGTGTTGCTTGCAAATATTTTCTCGTAGTTTATGGCTTGTCTAATGTTTCATTTTAAAGTCTCTCTTTCCGGAGGTATTTGATTTGGTAAAAAGACTGAGTTGGAGGTGTGCTTTATTAATATATCCAAATCATTTATCAACTAGCAGAAAAATAATTTTAAGTACAGTATCGTGCCGAAACCGGTTTGGCTCAGTGGATAGAGCATCAGCCTGACGACTGAAAGGTCCCAGGTTTGATTCCAGTTAAGGGCATGTACCTTGGTTACGGCCACATTCCCGGTAGGGGTGTGTAAGAGGCAGCTGATCGATGTCTCTCTCTCTCATCGATGTTTCTAACTCTATATCCCTCTCTCCTTCCTCTCTGTAAAAAATCAATAAATTATATTTTTTAAAAAGTACAGTACAGTAATAATTTTTTCTTCCAGAAATTTAATGTCATTTATATTTGTGTTACTGAGGAAATTATAAGAGTGAATTTATTTTGGTAATGATGTCAGGGATTTATATTCTCTTTCTTATTGTGCTACTAGTTAGATGACCCTCAATCTCATTGGTTTCTCCACGGTCAAATTCCTGAGTAATAAATGTGAAACTTTAACTAAAAGCTTTTTTTTTCTTCTATATTTTTATTGATTTTAGAGAAGAGGCAGAGGAAGAGAGCAATAGAAACATCAATGATGAGAGAGTATCATTAATCGACTGCCTCTTGCATGGCCCACAGTAAGGTTAGAGCTCATAACACTGGCATATGCCCTGACCAGGAATTGAACCCTGACCTCTTGGTTGATAGGTTGATAATCAACCAGTGAGCCACACCAGCTGGGCTGACTAAAACCTTTTTAAAGTTAATAGCACAAGGCCCAATAACATTCTATTAATGTTCCTCAGAGGTTTTAGTTTTATCTTGTTTTGTTTTTATTCTTTTATAATAACATCATAGTACCTTTTATTGGGAGTGATATTTATATGTGCATTTTTCTATTTCTGTGTTTTGAATAACTTGAGCACTAGAAAATGCATATGCCAATAAAGAGGGAGGAGAGGGTGCAAAGAGGAAGAGATTTTACATTTTATTCAGATAAAACATCAACATCACATTTTTTTTTACAAATTCCACTTGAACAGACATATCAATTGATAGGGAGTAGATTATTTCAAATGTGGCACACATAATATTTAGTGGGATTGGGTTATATGGATCAGTCATCTATAACTCATCATTTTATTAAGTTGAGGTAAAGCGTCAAAATATGTTCTGAAGGAAAAAATCAGTCCCAGTGCCTTCCCCAGCATTTTGTTATGAAAAATATCCAATGTACAAAAAGTTGCAAGAATTGTACAAAAAGTGAATACCCATAAGCCTACTATGAAGATGTTATAATTAACATTTTATTACGCTTCCTTTATCAAATAAATATCTCTCCATCACTTATCAATTCACCTTCTTTTCTAATGCATTTTAAATCCAGCTAAAGTTTAAAATTTGAGTATTTGTCATGGAGAAATCTTTGGCTGTATGTTGAGATCGTTGTTGCTAACATACTCATCCACTGACAAACCCCACAGACACCCTGCTGCTGAAGTTCCAAGCCTGGGGAGCGCCCCTAAGAAACAGACAGGGAGGTTCCTGGCCCACCTCTGAAGATGAACCTGGAGCTGGGGTAAACCTAGTGCCTGGGCTACCCACACACCTCCCCCCCCAGTCCACAGCGTCTGGTTCATCAGCAGAGGCATTGGCGCAGGTGCAGCCAATTAGGCACAGCAGACAGTGGGAAGGGCCTGGCCATGTGTTACCTATAGCAGTCTGAAGAGGAGAGACTCAGAGGGAGCAGAAAATGGCATTATAAAGTGCAATTCTGTGAAGGGAGGTGTGTTCAGACATGACTGAGATGAGACTGGTGCTCTGATATGGCTCTTTGCAAATCTAATTTTCAGAAAAAAAATTCTTTGCAAGAACTAAAAAAAAAATAAAAATGCTTGAATATTAACAAAGAGATTTCCATTTAGAAGCTCTGGATTTGGGCCTGAATCTGTATCTTTAACACGTGATGCAAGTACTCTGGATGACACTGGCCTATTTAGGAACTTCTCTAGAGTAAAGGTGTGTGGGTGTGTGAGGGCCCCTAGCTTGATCCTCAGCTGTGTCTATTGCTAGAATCTATACACGTTGGGTCTACTGGCAGGGCAGGCCACCAGAGGTGGATTGGCGGTCAGGGCCATGTGGATAAGTTTGGTCAAGTACCAAACTCCTCATGTGCAGTGCAGGGAGGGATGGGTCTGAGGCCCAGACATGCATCCTGACCCTGCTGCTAGTCTGGGAACCAGCCAGGAAAGGGCTTTTAAGAAATACCTTGAGAAAGATTAGGCTAATAACTCTAAGACATTGAAAGCAAGCAATGTTTCTTTGTTGTTCATAAGACATAGGGACACACAAAAGGAAGATCAATGTTACACGGATTCAGTGCCCTGAGAGCTCAGGACAGCAGTCTGTGGCGTTGTGCCTTTGTTGTGGCGCACAGTGAGAGACAGCTGCTCCCAGGGGTGGGGTGTCCAATGGCAGCGCTCAAGGGCGACTTTGACACCTTAGGACGTCACTGGAGCAAGTGTCAGAGGAAGAAACAGCCACCGTCCAGCTGTGAGGCCAGGCTTGGCCTCATTCTCCTGGGGCAAACAGATAAAGGATGGTTGGGCTTATTTTCAGGGGATGCACTTCTTCAGTGAGTGGCAAAGTTCGGGCGAGAGTCAGCACCCTAGGGCTCGTATAGGGGCTGAGTTTAAGTGTCATTTGCTTGTCAGGTGATGCCAAGAATGTGGGAAGAAGGCCAAACAACAACAACAACAACAACAACAAACAGGCCCAACGAAATGGATGAGGCAGCATGTGAGGGAGAGAAAGACCAGAGGCGGTGGAAACTCGTGTCGGTCCTGATAGATACCACTTGCTCTACTTCCTCTAATTAAAAGTTACTTTATTCGTGTCCACGTAATAGCAGTCATTATTGAGCGTGCAGGTCTCGGGGAGTTCCTGGTGCCAGGTACCCGGGCTGCTCTGTGCTCTGTAGGTTGCTCCTTGGCTTGGACCTCGCTGTATGACCTGCTTCTGAGCACCTCTGAGTTCTCCTCCTCTTCTACCTTAACAGCGTGTCTCCTTGTTTCTGTCCCCCACACAAAAGAAGGGGGGCTCCAGGGTGGAATGGGCGTGGCGTTTGTTCTGCTCACCATCCTCCAGCCCCGTGCTTGGAAACCCACCATGCGCGTGGCTGATTGTCCATCCGGCAGAGCTAAGACAGAGCGTGGCACTCTTTCCCGCGAGGCCTGCGCCTGCTCGGACACGAAACCTCGGTGGCCTTGGAGAGGCATCTGGCTGGCTTTCTTTCCTCCCAGGAACGCGGCCATTGATGTTGGAATATTGAGGAGCAGCGTTCCACCTAGGGCACCTCGGTGCTTGCGCTTGGAACTTGCTAAACGTGGAACTGGGTGGAAACAGGTCCCCTCCGATGTGTGTCTTTGGGGTGCACATGTGTGGCATGGAGAAGAGGCGCGCATCTGTGTGCTGGTCCCCCTAGCAGGTGGCTCCGGGACTGTGGCTGGTGAGGGGCGAGGTAAACACCCCCTCGCGCCTCTGATGAAAGCCTAATGCGGGGAGAGTTCTTGAAACGTCAGAATGTAAATAATTTACTTTTCTCGTTCATCCAGCGGCGAGAGGGGCGGGAAGATTAATGGGCAGTTTAAAAGAAAGTCCGGTTAAAACCTTTGCCGCCCTAATGTCATGGGAGCGGGAGGCAGTGTAATCTAAACAAAAGGGGCGCGCACCCACCGGGCAGGCGGGACCACACAGTGGCCGATGGCCACCGCCACCGGGTCCCTCCTCAGAGGCCGTTTGTTTCCATTTGCGGCGAAAAGGGAGATGCTATGGGAGAGGTTAAGTCGCCCGGTTATTTGTTATAAACTTTCAGAAAGGAATGGGTTTGAAACAAGCCCTAAGTGTTTCAGTGACAAATATTTAACGTCGCCTCTGAGATTTATGGCACTTCTGTTCGCCCTCCGAAAGCTTTTAGTTCAGGGGCAAAGGTGACAGGGCCGGCCCCGCCGAGAGGAGGGTCTTGCCGGGGGGTTCCATCCCCTCAGCTCCGGCTGGGGAGCGTTCGGGTTTCAGCCAGGAAGGATCACCCCTCTGCCCACGCCATCATTCCTCCTGCAGCCCTGATGGCCTCGGGAGGCCAACCCCGGGCATCTGGAGCCCCGCATCTGGCCCCTGGGCGTTTGGCACTCACAGCTGTCCCGTGGGAGGAGGGGGGCCGAGCTGGTCCTTCTGGCCCTTCCACGGACCACGGAGCAGGGAGACCCCGGAGCCAGGCCTGCTGCGGGCCTCCGGTACTCTGCCTGCCATCTCTGCTGCGCTGGGTACCTGTGCTGCCATCATCCAACGGGGAAGCCGCATGGCTCTGTGGCCAAGGCCTCATTTTCTGTTCACGTCTAAGCCTTGATGAGAAGAGCCCCCACTGGCTTGATTACAGGAAACAGGCCTCCTGCAAGTGTGCCCGCGCCATTTGTGGCAGGATGCTGGTCACCGCTGGTGCTGCCACATTGGGAGGGAGGTGGCTGCAGTGTGGTCACGGCTGTCTGCGGCTGGTGCCACACTGCCACCACCTGGCCTTGGGTCGGGGTGGGTGGTCGCTGGGGGAGGGAGGGAGGGTGGGCTTCCTTCCTAATCAGACAAAGACGGGATGGGCTGTAACTGTCATTGCCAGGGACTCGAGATCCATCCTGGCCAATTCTGAGGGGTCCTTAGGAAGCTCTCTTCTTGCTGGGTCCCAGCTTGCTCCACGTCCTAAAGACAACAGCCAGCGCTCACTGCGTCCTTTCTGTGTGCCAGGAGCTGTGTCAGTGTTCATCGCGCGGAGTTTTACCCCAGGACTGCTCACAACAATGCTGGGAGGTCTGTGCTGTTACCACCCCCATTTCCACGCGGACACTAACGCAGAGAGATCCGGTAACCTGCTCCGGGCACGCGGCTGGCAGGTGCAGCGGGGAGGACTCCAGGCTGCCAGAGCCCAGCGTCCCTCACTCATTCACCCACGACCCTGCCCTCCCCTCAGAATCTCCACCAACTCCATGCCTTCAAGGTCAGGCCCAACTGCTAAAAGGCACCCTGTGGGCAAGGAAATTCCCCTTTAAGCAGAGCTAAGGCCCATCCACCAAGTCTCATTTTCCTGTGAAGACTGGTCTCTTTTAAAAAGTGACTAATGAGCCATTTGCAAACGGCCAGGTGGCCTTGCCCCTTTGCTCCCCATCTCTGTCACTTCCCGAGGATGCTGTGAGACAATGCAGGTTTCCCAATATCTGGGCTATTCATTGGTATTCCCCAGCCACTGCTGTGTTCTTTTCTTCTGCAGACTCCTGTTTTGAGGGAAAGAAAGGGGCTCTGGGCTCACACTTCTCCGCTGCCTTCTCCCGGCCGCCTCAAACAGCTAAGCAAACAAGATCTCAGAAAGCTGCAGGGCCAGCAGGCACGTGGTTAAGAAGGGGAGTCCACATTCCTACCTAAGGAACAAGTCTCTAAATTGCTGGTTCTGGACATCAGGAATGAAAACACTGCAGAAAAAGACACAAGGCAAGACATTGTATTATAAAAAGTAAGATATCTAACATACAATCTTGGCTGCAAACCACTTGACCAGAGGAAAAGTATAGCAAAGACATAGACCTACAAAAAAGATATACTATACTTGTCTTCCCAAACAGGATATCTAATTACAAACTAAAATGTTTGTATCTGGGGGGGAGGGGGTGTTCATAGCACTTAGGTCTTATGCAACAACAATGCATGTGTGTGTGTGTGTGTGTGTGTGTGTGTGTGTGTGTGAGTGCTTGTGTGTGTGTGCACGCGAGTGTGTGTGACGTGTGGTATATTTGCTTTGCATTTCCTAACTAAAGCTCTTGTCCAAGTGACAATCCTATCAACTTTTAGGTGGTATAAAATTCTCATAATTTTTTTTTTTACTTTATATTAACAAGTAGTAACTTCCATTTAACTGGAGAAAGAGAAGATTAAGTAAATCTGTAGAAATTTTTGCCACACAAAACTTTAGACTTTAATACATTTCTTCAAGGTTAGACAAAAGCATTTTAGTAACGATCTTCATTTTTTTCCAGAATGTCTCAAAAGTGGCATATTCTTGAGTTCTTTACTAGTTTTTATACTTGAACGTTAACTTGATTATATATATTCACACTTATATCCCTAAGAACTTTTTTAAAAAATATATTTTTTATTGGTTTCAGGGTGGAAGGGGGAGAGAGAGAACGAGAGAGAGAGAGAGAGAGAGAGAGAGAGAGAGAGAGAGAGAGAGAGAGAAACATCAATGATGAGAGAGAATCATTGATGGGCTGCTTCTTGCATGCCCCCTATTGGGGATTCCAACCCAGGCATGGGCCCTTGACTGGAATTTCACCCAGGACCCTTCAGTTCACAGGTCAATGCCCTATCCACTGAGCCAAACCAGCCAGGGCAGAACTTTTTAAGTGTTGCTCCTAGTTGTCTAGCATTCGGTTTTATTGTGGTGAAACCTGAGGCCAGCCAGACTTTCCCTTGTGCACTAAACTATTGCTTCTTGTCAGTATGGCTGAAGATTCTGCCTTTATCCTTAAGGCTAAATAATTTAATAAGACTATATCTTGATGCCAATATATATTTTTTTTGTTATCTTTCGTATGTGTTGTATGGATTCAATCTGTATGCTCAGTTTTTATTTTGGGAGGAAATTGTTCTTTATTGTATTTTTGAGGACTTTTTCATACTTTTTGGGGTTCTTATTTGTAGGGACCCCAATTAGCTTTCTGTTGGATCTTCTTTATCTTCCATTTTAATTAATTATTCTGTAATTATTTTAACTTCTTTGTCATTTGCATTCATTCAACATATGCAAGTCTTTCCTCTATGCCATTAATATAATATTTTACTTTATGTACTACATATATTTTATCTTTCTAAAGTGTTGATAAAGTCAAAATACTATTATTATGTTCCTCAACTTGTTTTCTTTGCTTTCCTTTTCATATTAACCATTCACTTTGTATCTTATCTCTCAGTTGCAGTTTTATTGAATTTTTATCCAGTAGGTCAATACACTTCATTCCCTTGGTTATGTTTTTCTCCAGGCTTGTTACATTGCCCACTTTTTGTGTGTTATTTTTGTTGTAATTAAAAACTGTTGATCATTTGTTTATTCATCTTATTTATTTTATTTTCAGTCTGATGCTATATATAAAATTAACATTGTCATTTCCTTTTCTACTGTGAATGTTTAATCTGGGATACATTTATTTTTCTCCCATTTTCCCTTTGTACATATGTTTTGAGGGCTATATTTGTTTTTATTCATTTTTATGTAACTTGCTTGCTTGGAGAAAGGAAGAGTCATTAGGCGAGAAACTGAACCTCACTGGGGCCCTTGGACCTTCCTCTCTTCCCTGGCTTATCAGTGATCTGTACAAGGCACGCGCCACCAGTGGTCCCACTTTATTCCACCTCAGACAGGCTTGGAAAATGGCAGTTTCTAATGGTTCTGTTTTCAATGAAGTTTTACATTTAGTTTTAAATTTTGCCAAGCACTGATAAGAATATGAAATACTTTTACCCATTAAATCCTTATGCCAGCTCCATTCAAGTGGGTACATTATATTGCATTTTGTAGAAGAGGAAACTGAGATTCTAATAAGGTTTATCCAACTATTCTTCTCCATTGGTCTATTTCTATTATACTGCCATGTTATTTAAATTGCTGTATCTTATGTAAATAAACATATTCATGTTATATTTTATACACAAATCATGTAAAATATTATATTTTATAGAAATGCATGAAATAAGATATAAAATATAATATAACATTGCCCAGCTGGCATGGCTCAGTGGTTGAGCATCGACCTATGAACCTGAAGGTCATGTTTTGATTCTTGGTTAGGGTGCATGCCTGGATTGTGGGTTTGACCGCCCACTGTGGGATGTGCAGGAGGAAGCTGGTCAATGAAATATTATTGATGTTTCTATTTCTTTCTTCCTCTCTCCTCCTCTCTGAAATCAATACAAATATTTAAAAAGATATAATATAACATTAATGCTTTGTAATATTATATGTAGTGTTATATAATATACAGTAATGCATTATAAATATATAAATTAATACATAGTATGATAATTTTTTAGATATTTGTCTGCTTTTGTGATTTTATATTTTTGGAATGAACTTCAGAATCATTGATTTGACAAATATCCTCTTCTATTTTTATTAGAGTTGCATTAGCTTACAGGATAATTTGAGAATCAACATATTTTCCATTCTGGGTATTCCAATTAAGGGCACAGTATACCTCTCTATTTATTTAATTAACCTCATATATATTTTGCACTAATCTTAAAATGTGTAAGTATTTTATATTTATCTGATAAATATTACTATTCTAACCTTCTCCTTATTATGTTCTACTTGTTTTATTACTGAAGTATACAGAAACACTAACATATTTTTAAATTAATATTTTCTCTTATTATTCTAATAATTATTCATATGCTTCTCTTCAGTTTTCCATGGGAATAATCCTATTGCTTTAATATTGTTGTGTTTTCCTTTCAATTTGTTCAATTCTTACTCCACTTTTGAGGTCAGATTGCTTTGGCTAGTTCTCCCAGAACAATGATAAGTGGGTGCATCAGTCAGCTTGCTCATGCTCCAAGCTGCTCTGCAGGCCAGCACGAGCTAATTGCCCTAAACCCAGTGTGGCCGGCGTGGCTCCAGCATGCAGGTTAGATCCAGGTGCTAAATTTTATTTATCTTGACTTACTTTGTGATTTTTCTGAAGTGTTCCTCTCACCTTTTCAGTGTCAGTACTAATGTTTAAGTCAATAGGAGTCTTCTGTTTTCTGGAACCAAGGGCATCCGAATGGACTTGTGCCAGGAGACTCACCACCAAACATGTGTAAACGCTGCTCAGCCTTCCTATGCAGACCTGCAGTAGCCCTTGCCATCACTTCCATGGTGACTCTCTCAAGCTCTCTTTGACTAACATGAAGTAATTGCTTCTACCTTCCTTTCCTCTGAGGGCTACATCCTCTCTAGCCCAGTGCTTTTCACACTTCATTGTGCATTCATATGACCTGGAAAACTTGTTGGCATGCAGTTCCTGATTCAGCAGGTGCAGGGTGGGGCCTGATGTTTTGCATATGTCACAAGCTCTCAGGTGATATTGCTCTACAGATCCCACTTTGAATACAACGGTTTTCAGCCACAATGATTATACTTAGAGTAATTATACATTGCTAATGTGTGTGGGGACATAGAAAGAGTGAGAAGATGCTGGGCTAGGTCAATATTTTTTTACTGTACCTTCTGCTTATTAGTTGTGTGCTCTCAGCTTTAATTTTTCTTTAAAAAGTTGGGAGATCAAATGTTAACGTGAGTGTGAACAACTGGGGCACACACCATCCAAATGACAAGTATTATCTGTGATTAGTAAAAATTATTATCAGTATTTCCCAGGTTTGTCTTCAGAATAATAGTGTAGCTAGAAACTTAGGAATAAAAGTGGATAATTGATAAAAGATTAAAAATGCCTACCACTGTATCTAGAATACACATGTAAATACTAGTTAATGCCACTTTATTTATTGTGAAGACTGAGTGAGGATAAAGCTGTGCTTCCCAATGAGTAACCATGGAAGTGACAGCAATGGCTGCTGGAGGTCTCATAGGAAGCCAGGGCGGTGTTTACACGAATTTGGTGGTTAGTCGGTTAATTTAGTTATTGCACAGGTTTCCCATCTCTCTCCTTTCCATTTTCATCTTGTTGGTGTGAGAACTCTCCTTATGACCTCTCAGGGGCTTCCAGGAGTTCACGTGTCACATCCAGACAATACCATGTCTGAGGCAAAAAGAGTCCTTTCTTCATGTCTCTATTTCAGATGAAAGAAATTGTTTCTGGGAGACCCCAAAAGACTTGCTCTTCTCTTACTGGCCAGGACTGGATCACATACCACTTTCTAAGCTAAACCCACTGGCAGATGGAATGGGGTTGCCATACTTGTCTGAGCAATTCACTCAGGAATTATCCTTACATCATGGGAGGAAAGATGGAAACCAGGACACAATCCGAATTGATGAAAAAGGAGGGGTGGGCTTTGGGGCACTCAACAGTGTGGACAGAATTCTAAATATGAAGGAGGCTGGTGAAATCTTTACAGTGGCAAAAATATTTGGATTTCACCTAGGACAGGAGTCCTTTTCTGTTGCAGCCACCTATAATATTTTTCCATCTTCCATTTAAATTTTTAATTATGGGAACCTTAATTATTTTGGAGTCTTTGACCCCTTCTCCACCTTATTGGACCTTAGCCACACTCCCAGTCAGGAATTGAAGGAGGCTTTTATACCCGGAGTATCATGCCCTTGTAAAGAGGGGTGTGTGTCTCAGCCTCTAAGAGTGGGGATGACCCCTGGGCTTGTGCTGGGGTTTGGCTGGGAGGGCACCTACTCTAACAGCCTCAGCGGAGCTTGATTCCCTGGGTCTCGTCTAACCCCTACAGTTCAAACTTATCTTGAACTCATTGACCTCTCTTTCACTCTGTTTCCTCTAGTGGTTCATATCCATATGTTTACAACTGGCATGCCAACAAGTTACCTTAAAGTTGTTGAAAATGACCTGCTCTAAAAGACTTGCTTTGCTTCCCACTCTCTTCTTCTTACCACCAGCCAACACTCCCCAAACCTCATAATAACCAAACACCACTGTCCCCAACTCTTCTGGATGAATATAAAAACTTCAAAGCTACTTAAGACTAGATTTAGGAGCTTCTAAGAATCTCACCCATTTCCTTGGAACTCTGAGCAAATCAATTGACCCTGCATAGATATTAATACTGAGATAGGTCCACATATAGAGAGATTTAAGTCTCAGACTTCTATTTGCTTTCAGAGTAATTCATCTTTGTTCAGCGACATTGGAAAATTTACACAGCATTTATTCCTTGCTCCAACAGCCTTCTTGGAAACTTTGGAGGTAGCTGCTTACATATTCTAAAACAGAGGAGAAATAACAATGTATTAACTTCACGACTGTGCAACCAACCCTTTGGAAGTGGACATTATTCCATAGGGAGGGATTGAAAGCCCAGCCTCCCAAGGAAGATGGATTTTCCCATTATATGTCTGTCATCCAAAAAAATGTGAAAATTTTTATCATTTCAGTAAATCTCTGCTAAAAAGTATTTTTATGCTGTGTGATCCTTCTTGGTTTTGCCTTTTTTGCCTCTTTATAAAGATCACAACCCCATTAAGATCAAGAGAGTAAGGGTGATGCTATGCTTCCCACAGTAACCTTGGCAGGCTGATCTTATGAGGTTATGGAAATGAGGACATCACCTATGTGTGTAGTCCATGTGGCCTTGTTGGAGAGAAGTCATTGACAATTTGCAGTAAGCTGGGAGGGCAGAGGATCTCTCTGTTTCATATGCCTGCCAGGCCATTGGGGAGCTGTGGCAGGTCTCCAAAGGGCTTCCTTTGCAGCCATAATGAAGCTGGAGGCACTTGTCTTTCTAAGAGTGAATATTGTGGTTCAAGCCCAGATCAGTGCTGTGGTTACCTCCTCTGTGAAGAAGCTTCTCACCCCAACTTCCTGATGACTATGAGCAAAAGCCAGGTGAAATAGTTTCATGGGGAGAGGCCAATTTATTCTTCAAATGAACCCTAAATCAGACTTTACACTCAAACGATCATGTGCATCCAAATTCCTGGGAAGCATGTTAAAAATGAAGACCAGATAGGTACCTTGATTCAGTAGGCTTGCATGGAGTTCTAAATCTGCATTTTAAAGTTAAAATACCAACAAGTGAATCTGAGGCAGCTTCTTTGAAGATCCCACTTTGAAGTAAACTGCCCTAAGTCATGGGCTTGAGAACCAACATTAGGAACAAGGGCTCCTACCTATATTTCAGCCCTTCTATGCATGTGCTTTGCACAAGTCAGCATGAGTTCTCAGCCTCCTTGCAAGTTTAGTGGCCCAGTTAACAGACAAGGAGAGTGAGGTACCCAGAGGTTAGGGCATTTGCTCAAGGGCTTATTGCCGGCTGTTGCCAGAATTGCTACCAATATTGGTAATGTGTGAGCAAAGGGGATGCCTAAGTAAAAGAAAAGACTAATTAACCTGAAAAAATCTTTGTCTCATCTATAGCACAAATAAAATAAATTCTTCATCACAAAGTATAATTTCTCAGTGGTACTCAGCATCCATCTGTTATTTTGTTCTCTTTGCTCTGGAGTAACTATAAATTAATATGGTCTTTGTGATAGTCACACAAGATGGCTCAAAATATTTTGCTATATTAAACAACTCATATGACTTTCTGGTCTAGACTGAAGATGAATGCAGTATGATACTGATTCTTTTCATAAACATAAAAATTATGCTTATGCATATGAGCTCCATTTACTAGTATACACTGGGCTGTTATGACTTTGTTAAATTAACATTTGTTAAGTGGAGCACAAGGTGACAGATGGTGATTCACATTCAAGGTTCAACCACAAGAGAAATGGAAATAGAGATGTATTATTCACAGGTCCTAGAGGAAGTATATGGCACACTCAGGGGCCCATAGGAGGGTGCAGACAGAGAGAGACAAAATCTGTTGAAAATGACCAACTTAGTCTTTATCGGGGTTTGTGGGTGAAGTGCTTCAGGGTTCCTGGGCTAAGGCTAAGTTGGTCAATTCAAATCAAAAGAGCGGGGACCCCGGGGGTCTTATCTAAGGTGTACACAGAGAAGATCCTGGGAGGTTGAGGTGACATTGCAGGCTGCTAGTGAGGCCATGAACTTGCAAGAAGGGCAAGTGTCAGTTTAAAGTCCTTGCAGTCCACTTGGCCAAACAGATATATATGGAGGCATAAATACCATGGAGTAGCTTAGCTAAGTTCTTGACTTGGCCCTGAAAATATTTAGGTGGGTCCAGGTGAGGAAAGGGTTAAGGGTATCTCTTGGGTTTCTGGTATGGTCACTTAATGAAGTGACAGTTATTTTGATATGTATTGTTTTTGTGGAGCTTCTCAGAATCTAGAAGTGGAGTAAATGTTTGGATACATGCTACTCAAAACAGGAGTCTGCATGGGCTAAAGACATTGATCTTATGAACATGCCTGAAATCTCTTGGGAAGAAGGATGAGGAAGAAAAAGGAGACTGAGATTCAGCCTTGGGACACAGCCCCTTTTAGTGGCTAGATGGGGGAAAATAAGCCTGTTATAAAGGGTGCAGAGAAGGCACTGCCAATGAGGTAGGGAAAGCCATAGAGAATGAAGAATCACAAAAGCTGAGAAAGAGTGTCTTCAGAGGGAGGTTTTGGTTCATGTGTCACATAAGCTAAGGAATGGGTGTAGCTCCCTGGAAGACTTTACTGACCTTAGGGGCATTTCCATGAGGCTTGAGGATAAGGATATAGAAGCTTTATTGGGATGGTATGAGGAATGTATGAGTCATGAGACATAGAAACAATGAGTGTGGACAGGAAGTGTAAAGCTGCTGAAGTGGAGGAGGAAGTGATAGCCAGAGGAGAAAGTAGGATAGAGAGAGCTTTTTTTATTTTTAATGATAAGAGGAACATGTGTAAGTGCCAATGGATAGGTTCCATGAGAGAGATAGAGAAAGAGGTTGATGATAAAAGAGAGAAGTTGCAGGTACATTCTAAGCTGAGATAATCTGTTTGCAGCCTCAACACATGGGATCACTCTTTGTCAAGGCTCTGCTACATCAAGTGGGCTTAAGAACGAACATGAACATTTTGCTGGAAGAAATGGCAGCTATTCAACCCTGAGAAAGCTGCACTCCTGAGCTTGCACCTCACTTACCCAACTGCACAGCATTTAATCTTCTGACTCAGTTGTACACAGAAGAGACTTCTTTATTTATCCTTCAGAAACAGAATTACATTTTAAAAATAGAGCTCATTTTAGATCCAGAGTCTGTGATGCAATCAGCCCACCAGATAGAAATAGCTTATTGCTCTCTTGGTTCATTGGAGACTTAGCAGCAGGATTTCATGTTTCACAAATGCTTCTATCCTGCATGGGTATTTGACATGCTCTCCATCACTGTTTTACTTGATTAAAAATGTTGTGTTCCATAAAGAAACAGCATTTAGGACACAGGGGTCTCTGAGTAGCAGAAAAGCTGTCATTGCAAAATGAAATTTAGAATCTTAGAGATGGCACCAAGCTGGGAAATTTGCATACTATTAGGAAGAAGGACTAGCTATCTGGAATAATTGAAAACCACTGTGATGACATGAGTTGTTCTAAAGAGTAACATTAGAAAATGTAATAAACATTTTCAAAATCCAAGAGCTTTTATTTTCCACCTATTTATTACATAGAGATGCTGTCAACCTCAAAGCTAAATAACTTTTTGTAAATCATTTTTTTTTTGTTTTTTAATTATACTCGACATACAATATTATATTAGTTTTAGGTGTACACCACAGTGATTAGACATTATAATACTTAATAAGTGATCATCCTGAGAAATCTCCTATCCATATGACACCATATACAATTATTATAATATTATTGAATATATTCCTTATTTTGTACTTTACATCCCCATGATTATTCTGTAACTACCAATTTGTGCTTCTTAATTTTTTCCACTTTTTTTCATCTACCTTCCCAGTCTTGCTTCAATCTGGCAGCTATCAAAATGTTCTCTATATCTGAGTCAGTTTCTGTTCTGCTTATTCATTTATTTTAATTTCCAGATTCAATTGTTGATAGATATGTATTTATTGACATTTTATTGTTAATATTCTTGGTCTTTATTTTTTTTTCTTTTTCTTCTTAAAGAAGACCCTTTAACATTTTATATAATAATAGTTTGGTGGTGATGAACTTGGTTAGTTTTTTCTTGTTTGGGAAGATCTTTATCTGACTTTTGATTCTAAATGATAGTTTTGCTGGGTAGAATAATCTTGGTTGTAGGTCCTTGCTATTCCTGACTTTGAATAATTTTTGCCATTCTCTTCGGGTCTACAAAATTTCTATTGATAAATCACCTGATGGTTTTATAGTAGCTCTCTTTGTAGGTAACAAACTAACTGATTTTATCTTACTGATTTTAAAGTTCTATTTTTGTCTTTAACATTTGGCATTTTAATTATGATGTATTTTGGTGTGGGCCTCTTTAGGTTCATCTTGTTTGGAACTCTGTAATTCCTGGACTTGTATATTTATTTGTTTCACCAGGGAAGGGAATTTTTCAGTTATTGGTTTTCAATTTCTTTCTCCCTCTCTTCTCCTTCCCGCACTTCTTTGATGCAGATGTTGGTATGCTTGAAGTTAACTCAGAAGTTCCTTACACTATCTTCATATTTTGTTGTTCTGATTGGGTGTTATTTGCTTCCTCATATTCCAAATTGATGATTTGATTCTCTGTGTCCTCTACTTTATTGATGATTACCTGTAAATTATTCTTCATTTCAGTTAGTGTATCCTCTTACTGGTTCTTTCTAATGGTTCCTATGTCATTTTTCATGCTGTTGAAATTCTCACTAAATTCCTTGCAGTTCTTACTAAGTTTCTTGAGCATCCTAATAACCATTATTTTGAACTCTGTGTATCTGATAGTTTTCTTGCTTCCATTTCATTTAGATTTTTTTTCCATTTAGATTTTTCCTGTTCATTCATTTGGGACATGTTTCTTTGTCCCACATTTTGGCTGCTTTCCTATGTTTGTTTCTATGTATTCAGTAGAGCTCCAAAATCTCCCAGACTTGGTAGAGTGACCTTGTGTAGTAGGTGTCCTTTAGGCCCCAGAGGCACAGACTTCCAGTCACCTGAGCTGGATGTTCCAGGTGCACCCCTTTGTAGGCCAAGTGCACTGTCCTGTTGTAGTTGAGCCTCAATTGCTGGTGGCATCACTGGTAGGGATTTCCAGGCCAATCAGGTGTGATGACCAGCTGTGACTACAGTGAAGGAGCTGTTGTGCAGGAGATGACCCTATAGAGTAAGAGTTGTTTCAGTGGGGCTTGGTTCTCACTGAGTCCACTTCTTGAGTATGTCACTAGTGGAGGTTGTAGGGTTATAATCTGTTGTGGTCTGAAGCTGCCCACTGGGTGAACTGGCTCTGGAGTTTCTTGGAAGGTGTCAGCTGCCCTTCTGACACTTCAAGGTGTTCTGCCCGAGGCCACCTGGCATGAGCTATAGAGTGATTTGCAGATGGCTGCTACTTGTGTTGGGCTTGAAGAGGCCAAGATATAAACCAACGTGGACTTCTGCTAGTGCCAGGCCTGGGACACTGCAAGAAGTAATGCAGAGACCAGATACTGCTTATTTGAGAGATTTTAGGAAAATCCAAAGCATGAGGCAAGAGAGGCCAGTTGTATGGAAAAGCCACTGGAAATGGTTTGAATGAGCCCTCAAGTTGGTGGGACAGGGTTTCAGAGAATCACCAATGTGGGGTGAACAGTATGAGCCTTGTTGGAAACTTAGATATGGCACTCGCCTGTTAGTTCTGAGGAAGAGAGTGCACAGCAATGGAACTATGGGCTCTGCCAGCACTTTTGTCTGGCAGAAAGTTTTCCCTTAGTTCTTGCCCTGATGTCCAACAATATAGTTTCTCCCCATTTTTCCCTATTTTATTTCAAGCTGTTGCCCCAGAAGTGGAGCTTAGAGGGAGTAAATTGGAATAAGTCTGTGCATGGGCTCTTTAAGAAGAACTTGCCTGGGACTCCAGTAAGCAGCCTCTGTGTTACCTAGCCACAATCACTGCTGGATTTTACTGTCTGAGGTTATGGAGACTTCTATTCCTGGCTCTGGATCCATGGGATGGGGTGCCTGTTGTGGGGCTTGGACCCCTTGCTTCTTAGTGGGGACCTCTGCATCCAAGATATCCCTCCTGATTCTCAATCACTACACGTGGGTGTGAGACCAGCCTGTTCCACACCTCTGCCCCTCTGATCAGTCTTGATCTGCTTCTCTAATCCTTAGTTGTAGGAATCTCATTCAACTAGATTTTAGTGGGAGGACTTGAGTACTGCATTTACCTATGTGGCCATCTTGACCAGAAGCCCCTAAATAGTTTTCTTGATGTGATTTAGTCCCCTAAATATTGATCACCTTCAATACTGATACCACTTGGAGAAATTACTGTGCAAAGTGCTTTATATATTTATATACATTTCCTCATTCTACCTTCAATACAGTTTTGAGAGCTCACAGTGTTTTCCATTCAGTTGAGGAGCAAACATGCTCATAAAGGCAAATTTCTTCCCTAAATGTCACAGGTACTATTTGTAATGCTATTTGGATATAACCTCAGGCAGGATGACTCTGGAGTCCTCGTGTTTAACTTCCTTATTTCTCTCTATAAAGGTAAGGCAATTTTAGTTTTTCCCTTCAGAGAGCTTCAAATCTGATTGGAAGTATATGATATGCACAGCTAACTTTTACATATGAAGAAACCTAGGAAAGTGAGAAATTGCTTCTGGGAACAGGGGAGCATGCTATCAGGGCAGGTTCATTATCACTCTTACCAGCTAAAGGACTTGTGGAATTGTGATTGACTGAAGTGGGAGTGAAGGCTAGGCAAGGTGGAAGAATAGCAAGGGCAAAATTAAAGTCAGGACAGAAACAATGTCTAGCAGTCCTATTTAACTGGTGTGTGTGTGTGTGTGTGTGTGTGTGTGTGCGCGCGCAATGACACTGAAAAGACCTGCCTGTTATCTATTAGTAAGTGACAGGATGAGTATATTCTCTCCACATACTCTGGAAAAGATTGACTATTCTGGAAAAGCCAATTTGGCTTCTAACATCCAATGAGAAAATATTGAACTCACATGATATTGCTATGAAATAATTATATTAAAGAAAGTTTTGACCTTTATCTTTTCCTCACACAACCATTGACAAAGTCCTTGTCTAGCACAGAGACTCTCAACCCTGGCGTATACTAGAATCACTTAGGAAGATGTTAAATTCCAAATTTCCAATTAAGTCAGAATCTTTGGGAAAAGAAAACAAGAATTAGTATTTTTAAAGGTTCTAGATACTTCTAACATGTAGGTTAGGCTGAGAACTATTATGTCAGCAGGTCTCTCACTTATTAAGTGAACTTATTAACTAGTTATGGCAACAGGCAGGCCTGGATAACTATAATGATAGTTTTGTTGGTAACAAAAAGGTAAGGTCAGAAACAATTGCTCACTTGGGAAAAGATGAGGAGACACATTTGTTGTAAAATATATTGAAATTAGCAAATGCAAGTAAAGATTGGATTCTCCTTGAGGTTGTGCTGTCGTTGCCATTTAGGTCTCATCTTGGGGTACTGTTCCCCAGAACACAGCAGCTACAGAATAAACACTGGAATTTGAAAGTCCAGCAGGGAAGATTCAGATATTTTAACTATTGTATATATACAATAATGTAAGTCATTTATGCAGAAAGAAGAGAGAAAAGGAAAGGGCTTATGAGTTAGTACTGGAAAATGTCAATATGAAGGGGATAAAGGAAAAAGAACTAGGGAAGAAAGGTACAGATGACAATGAACAAAATAATGCAAATACAAGAAAATGGGAAGTCTAGAGAGTTAATTGTATGAAATATTGCATAAAGGTGTGGGTTTTTTTTAAAAGAAGAAAACCTGAAAATTTTAGTGCATGTAAGTTAGAAAAATATTATTTTTTAAATCATACAAAGTATATTGTTGATTGTAGAAAAAATTAAAAATTATAATTAAAACAAATAAAAATCACTATAATTCCACTATGAAGAAAAACATTTAATATTTATAGTAATTTTCTTAAATATACAACTGCATTTTTGTAAACAGTATTTATAAAAAATATGCCATGAACATTTTTTATGTCAATGAATATATACAAATAATTTTAAATGGCTACTTATTATAATACTTATTTTAGTAGCTATCTTATAATCTTATAAGATAGTTACTATAATTTATGTAGTTACAACTTATTTTTGACATTTTCAACATTTTGATTTTTATGTGCATGTACTTGTGTCTGATTATTTTCTTTCGTTATAATTCTAGGCATAAAATTATAGGATTCAAGGATATGTATGTGGTATAATCGTTGCTCTTTAGAAGCTTGAAGCAATTATTACTTTTGCTATGAAAATATATAATCAATTTCTTCTTCATATTCCTTCTGTATCTTTACCAGTTTGTCAGGTAAGAGGTGGGAGTCAAATGGTGTTTTCTTTGATTCCCAATTAAGCTAAGTTGTTTTTTTTCATCTGTATATAAGCCATTTATATTTTCTCTTCTGCATAATTCTTTTAATTTTATTTTCAGTCTTTACATGTATGGAGCAGAGGAATGCTTGTTGTTTCCTCAATTTCTGTCCACTTTCCCTTCGTTTTCCATTTCTCTTTTTTTAAAATATATTTTATTGATTTTTTACAGAGAGGAAGAGAGGGGGATAGAGAGTGGAGAGTTAGAAACATTGATGAGAGAGAATCATCGATCAGCTGCCTCTTGCACACTCCCTACTGGGGATTTGCCCCCAACCCAGGTACATGCCCTTGACCAGAATCGAACCCGGGACCTTTCAGTTCACAGGCCGATGCTCTATCCACTGAGCCAAACTGGTTTCGGCCGTTTTCCATTTCTTTGGACAGTTAAAAGGGACCTTGGGATGGAAAAATTGTCTCAGGGTGGGTTCTCTGCAGGTGCCGAGAGAATGCTATGAAGGAGGCTTTTAATGGCTTAGCCCCTGCAAATGGAGTGGGAAGAAGCAGGGTTGTGAGGAGAAAAAGGAAAACTGGTGATGCTGGCCCAACAGAACCTTGACAGCCCTTCTAACAGACCTGTCTCCTGGGCCGGAAAGTCCTCACCTCACTCAGTTATTGTCTCCCAATGTAGCCAAGAAGAATACCAAATGCCCAATTAAATTTGAATTGTCGACAAACATGAATAGTTTATATGAGTATGTCCCCAATATTACAAGAAACATAGTCATATTTTGAAAAGCTATCTGGTCCTGGCCAGTTTTCTCAATGGTTAGAATGTTGGCCCATGAACCAAAGCGCAGGTACACACCTCGGTTGCAGGCTCCATCCAAGCTGGCACATTGGGGGTCAACCGATTGATGGGTCTCTCTCACATTGATGTCTCTCTTTCCCTCTCTACCTCCTCCCTCCCTGCCCTTTCACTCTCTCTCAAAAAAAAAAAAATCAATGGAAAAAATATCCTTGGATAAGGATTTAAACACACACACACACACCTATCTGTTGTTTATCTGCAAGTCCTATTTAACTGGGCCTCTTGTATTTTATCTGGGTGCCTGGGAAGGTCTGATCTTAGAGGAACTAAACCAGCCGAGCAGCTCTGAAGGAGCTGAGAGCTGCAAGTGGCCTGTGGATCACACGGCACCTAGTATCTGGAGTAAACCCTCCTTGGTGAGCGATCTGGGTGGTACATGTCCATGTCAAACACAGGACTCCAGTCCTGAGCTCATACTGGAAGCCCTAAGAGAACAACTGCAATTATCTACAAGCGAAAACAAGGTTGACAAAAGTCTGGGAACTCATATATGGTAGGACTGGGGAGTAGTGAGTACATACTATTTTTTAAAAAGTGGTTTGGAAAAGCATTTTTTAGGAGGAATAGTGACACTAACACTTGGAAAGTAAAGTCAGGGCAGATTTATTTGCAGCAGAAGGAGGCTAGATGGAAGAGGGTGGGGTAAAATGATAGTTCTTAAAGAAAACCCTAAAAGAAACTTACCAGCTTTCCTGGTAGAGAACTTTCCTTCTTCTGAGAAACACAGGGGAGTGGAAATAAAACCCAGAGAGCAGAGAGGAGGAATGTGTGAACTGAATGCATGTGACCTCTGTCACTTCAGGAAAGGAAGAAGCAAGGCTGGCTTTTGAGAGTGAGGGTTTGGAATAAAGGACCAACCACTGAGAGGGAGCTTAACATCTCACCTTCCTCCTGTGCCACTGAGCATGGCTAACACATACAACATGCTTTCCACATTTAAGGAGTTTATAATCTAGTTGGAGAAAAAATTAGTACATGGGAGGAAAAATAACCATCCAGGAAACTTGAGTTAAATGCCATTTTGTGGTCCAGACAAAAGCTATTTCAGTTCAAGTCAGCGACTGCTGTGAGCTAGCGGAGCTGAGAAGAACTGATCAAAGAGGGGAGGTTTTAGCTGGGCCTTGAGTAGGAGTCAGATAATGAGGAAAAGTGGGACATATGTTGCAGGCAGGAGCACTGGATTTTGCCAATCAGTCATTTGGCAGTGTTTTAGGTCTTATCTACACCGGAATGAGCGCTGACAGTTACACGTGGCAAAGTCCAATTGACTTCACGTGGTAAGCCTGGGAGGGCCCGGTCAGCTTGGCCTTCTTGCTTGAATTTTTGAGCTGTCTAGTGACTCCTGAACGAGACTAAATAGGCTTGCGTTTCTATCCCTTTATTCCGGTAAGAATGAATGAAATTCCAACTGTTCCAGAACATAAAGGACAATGGGAGCCTCACACTGCAGGGGGCTGTTGGCTAACCAGGCTCATGTCCCGCAACAGGGTAATGACGGGAGAAGAAGCCTTAGAGGCCCCTGGCTGCCCGGAGACTCCGTGTTAAGGGCTCGTTTTGGCAATTCATGGACACTGAGTGAGAACAAAGATAATTTAGCTTAATGAGCTGAGGAAGCTTTGCAAAACTTCCGGGGTACTTTTTAGCCTACGCATTACCTTAACTGCCTGCTAAAAGTAGAAGAGATTTGATGACTCTCTCTCTCTCTCTCTCTCTCTCTCTCTCTCTCTCTCATTACTTATCTCATTACTTATTCTATCTTTGTTCTTTGTTTCTATTTAAGGGCCTTAGGAGAGATCTTGCCCTAATACTGCCAGACTAATCTTCCTTAATTACAGCCTCCATGGCATTGTTTTCCTACTTGGAAACCTTCAATGGCTCCCTATTCCCCACTACAAAGTCTTCTTGATTTACAAAATTGCCATAATCTCCCTGCATTTCCCTTGCACTCTAACTGTACTTCTTTCTAAGCTTGTGAAATGCACCTAGTTTCTTGACAGACTTGCCCTAATTTAGGTGCTATTTTAGCAATGAGTCCCTGCAGGGTCTGTACCTGTGGCTGTCACTTTGTCATATCTCACAAGGGACAACCTGGTGACCTGGTCCGGTTTTGCCCCAGTGATACAGCCGGAGCTGTAACTTTGTGATCTTGCAAATGCCCTCCTGCTGTTTGCTGAGACTTCCATGATCCACGCTCTGCCTATCAGCGGGAATGTTCCCCATCAATGGGGTTCTGGTTATGGAGATCTCGCGCAGCCTCTGGGGCCAGGAGAGATTTGATCAGCCTTTGCAAAATCTAAACAGCTTGTGTTTTGTCAACACCAATTCCCAGTTTAGATTAGAATCATTAGTGCAGAGCAAGTGCTGTTTGGCTGAGTGGTGCTAATTAAGGCAGCAAACAGGGACCTGCCTAATTCCGGGCATGCTTTGCATGGATAATGCAAATGGACTTTGGAAATAGAGGGTGACTTGAGCTCCGTTGTACATCCTCTGCCTCACTCAGAAACGAAGTTAAATTGCTGAAAGGACATGAAAGTCAGGGAAACACATCAGCAGTTCCAGAAATGAGGGGAGAGTTCCAGCAACATGTTATAAGGTTTCAAGCATTTCTTGAGACAGTACAAAGGCTGTGACAAAGGACATAAAGTCACAGGTCCCATTGTTTAGAAGATGCCCTGGTTGGCAGTGATGAGTTGAAAGGGGTTTACCAGAACTCCAGAAAAATAAAGCCCAGATTTTCTGTCTGCAGCAAAGACTCCCGCCCTGGCCAGCTTCAGCCCACCGGCGCAGCGCTGGGACAAGATGCACAGATTTGGGTCTTGCGAGCCTGCCCTTCAGCTCCATCCCACCACTGAGCACTGTGCCAACTGGTGTTGGTGGTTTGGAATAAGCCTCTAAAGTGGATATTGGTGTGTGTGTGTGGAAGGGGGGGTGGCAGGGACACGAGGCCATGAAAGGATGGGTGCCAGCTTCCTGAACCCTTGCTACTGTGGGATCCACAGGGGCATCTGTATGGGGTGGGGGGGGGGGTGTGGCGGCGTGAGGCACAGGAGCAGGGCCCACCTGTATTCTCTCTGTCACAGACTCTCAGCGGCTCTCTCTTTGTAAGACAGACACCGTGGCCTTCATAAAGCAGGAGAGTGGAGAGGTTGTTAAAACAATAAACTTGGAACAATGTCCTAGTATGAAGATGCCACAAAATAGAAGGCGGGTAATGCAATGATGGAGAGAAGAATGTGAATGGGTTAAACTTCTGAACACAAGGCAGAATTCTCAGATGGTGTGACAAGGCAAATTTCAATTATATGCTGTTTATAGGATAGACACCCAAGGCAGAATAACACAGAGAAGCTAACCATATTGGGATGGGAAATAGGATCTCAGAAAAAGGAAACAAATAAAAAAAGACCCTTAGAGCTTACTATTAATATTGCATCAAATGGAATAAAATATTTATTTAGTATTCATAAAAATTTCAAAACTAGAATAATGAAGAGTCGGGCAACTTTATGTACCAAAAAACAGGTGATATTTTTGTCACTGCTTGGAAGATGACCAGTTGATACAATCTTGGTGGTGTAATTCAACAAAATGTGACTTTCAGAATTTGATCAGACGCAAAAGCCTAATGCAGAGGAGTGTGATGGTTTCGCTATTTTCATTGGGTTTAATGATTATGCATAGGGATTTTGTTCTCCCAAATAAATATTGATTTTTTAAGTAACCAGTAAAACACTGTAACGTTAACTGAATAGATATTTATTACACTAGAGGCCCGATGCACATGCAAGGGGCTTGGTGCCCCATTGGAGCGGCGCTGCCTCGGCCCCTGCTGCCTCGGCTTCATGGGTAAGGTCATCCAGAAGAATGTCCGGAAGGACGTCTGGTCTAATTAGCATATTATACTTCTATTATTATAGATATCTGCCCGCTGCCAGGTTTTGCTGGGAAGGGGATGGGAAGTGAACAAGCTGGTCACAGACCCACCATTTGGTGCCCAGTGCCCGGCACACTTCTGGAAGCAGGGGATGTAGCAGGGGACAAAACAGACCAGGTCCCACTGCCCGGCACTTATGGCCCAGAGGGAGGACAGAGAGGATAATGTGGACACCCAGAGTACATCCCAGTGGGAGGAGAGATGGGGTAATGCAGACACACAGAGTATATCCCAATGGGAGGACAGAGAGGGTAATGCAGATATGCAGAGTATATCTCAGTGGGTGTGAGTATATATGGTAGGTGTGATATTGTGTCTTATTGTAGTTTTAATTTCATTTTCACTTATCTGATGAAATAGGCATTGAGCATCTTTATTTATGTTTATTGGCCATTTGAACATCTTTGTCAAATTCCTTTCAAGTTTCTTACACAGCTTTCTTTTAGGGTTTCTGTCTTTCTTTTTAATTGACTTGCTAGAGTTCTTTATATATTCTGGTATAATCTCTCTGTTGGATTTTTGCAAATATCTCTCCTACTCATTAACTTGAATCTTCACTCTTTCTTGCTGTCTTTTTAAAAAATATCAGTGCAATCGTTTATAGTTTATTTCTTTTATGATTAGCTTTTACTTTCCCCTCAATTCTATGACCATGAAAATACTCTTTTATGTGGTTTCTAGAAGCTATATTATTTCACTTTTCAAATGTAGAACTTTAGTCAATGTGGAGCTGATGCATGTGTATGATGTGAGGTGGGAGGGTCATGTTTTATTTTTTTCTTTATGACCATCATATTTCTAAATAGCAGGTATATCAGGCTCATGCAAGATAAGAATCAATGTTGTAAACACCAATGATCTCCAAATTGATTTATACATTTAGTGTATTCTCAACCAAAAGACCAACAGATTTCTTTGTGAAACTTGACAACCTAATCCCTAAAGTTATCTGGAAGCAGCTAGGACCAAAAATATTCAAGACATCCTCAAGAAAAAACAAATGTAGGAAGATGCATTCCACTAGCTATCAAGGCTTTTTTTAAATAAAGGTAAAATAATTAGAACCATACAGTGTAGACATGGGCAGACAAATCGACTAGTGAAATAAAAATAAAAATTAGAAATAGACACAATACTTGGTCATTCAATGCATGATTGATTGGGTGACATTGCAGAACAATAGAGAAAGAATAGTCTTTAAAAGTACTTTAATTTTAAATGCAGTAATTGATGTTAGAAAGGTAATACTTTCTATTTAGGTATTTTAGATGTGTCCTCTTGAAGTGTGATGTCCTTTGCTGCTTTGCGACTTTAAAAACTAAGAAAAAAGTCCAAGATATTTAAGGTTTAAACAGCTGTAGTAGATTAAAGCATGTTGTTTTAAACATCTCCCATATGGTTGCGGTTCCACCATCTCTAGAGAAGCTTACCTTCATTGCAAAAATGTCAGTTCAGACAAGCAAGGCCTTGAAAAATTACTTTGAGGCTATTACTGTTCAAATTCTGTGGGGCTACTGAACATATAGGGTTTACCCTTCCAGGAATTCCAGAATTTACATGCGATGATCAGCACACATGGAAAGAGAAGGAAGAAAATGGGTGGTGACAATGAGCAAGTAGATGTGTTGCGTGGGGCACAGGTTGGTGAAGAAAGGCCTGTCAGATCGGATCCCTGTGTTGGCAAAGCCCTTCCAGAGAAGGAGGTTTGTGCTGAGCTTTGAAAGCTGGGAGGGATTCAGAGATATGAATGGGAGGGGGCGGAGCTAGAGCAGGCAGACATGGGAAGGTGAAGAGATGGGGAAATGAGCATTGTGCTTGTGTACATGCTTGTGCTGAGATCGGGTGTGTGTGTGTGTGTGTGTGTGTGAGAGAGAGAGAGAGAGAGAGAGAGAGAGAGAGAGAGAGAGAGAGAGAGAGAAACAACTGGATAGAACACTTGCATTGAAAAAATAGAATTTGGGTGGGTTTATGGATTGGAGCTACATTGTAGGGGAACTTAAAAAATAGAAATGAAATTAAAATTTATAGAAAAGGCAGGAGACAGCTGATACTTGTCTGTCCTGTTTGTCACTTCAATCCTAGGGTATGGCAGAGTACATGGTATATACTTTCTAGTCATTGGATATTTGTTGAATAAATGAATGGAAAAATAGTAGGATTCAGGGACTAGCCAGTCCATGCCCTGGCTTAGGATATAACATTCCCAATAAAACTATCACCTCTTATCCTAAAACACTTCTGGACACTGGTAGTTGCTGACGCTGTTAAGGATAATTAAAAATCATATGATAAATAATTACAAACTTCATGATGAGAAATGCTTCATTGAGCAAATTCTGGCCATTAACTTCCATTTTAAAAGGCCCCAAAGGGAAAGTTCCCTCTATGCGTCCCATTCTCCAGCTCTAGCTGTATTTGATAAGGCTATGGAGATTTTCAACCCAGGGACATGCTATAGAATTTACCTTTTTTATCAAGTGAAGAGAATGAGGAATGCGTGATATTTTCACTTACAAGAACTCATACTTCTGCCTCTCTACACAAATTCAAGGTTAACTTAATAAGTGTTTGTGGCGGGCTAGGGCTCCATCTGTTCCTTCGCCCGATACAGAGAAGGACAAAGTAAACACCTCACCCTGCAGGTGCCACCGATCACACTCTACTAATCACCACTCCCCTCTAGCTGCCACCTGCCTTGGCTCCGGCTCAAAGACGCGGGTGGGGACCGTCAGAGAAAGGTGAAAGCCCTCATTAGTACCTCTGTGAGCTTTAGCCCCTGCTCCTTCACTCCTTCTTGCCTGAGATTTCTTCATTAGGGCATGAGTGAGATCAAGTTCAGTGACAGGGCCAAATGAGTCTGTTCTCTTGCCCCATGCCCACAGGCATCAATGAGGCCCAACAACTACTCATGGACTTTCCAAGGGACCTGAGCGATTGTGGTCCAACCCCAACAGTTTACAGAGGAGACTGAGTCCCATGGAATGGATTGCCAAGGACACACACCTCGTTACAGGCAGTACAGGCAGGAGTACTAGGCCCTCTGCGTCCAGCTACTATTCTTGCACCTGCCCATCCAGCCTACTCCTGTGTTATTGATAAGTCGGCTTTGTAGCTGTGGTTTTTACATTAGTTTCAAATAAAAGCCACGTATTTGTTATAAAGTAAGTTCTCAGGGCTGATTACCATTGCATTACACATAGTGCAACCTCTCGCTCAGCCTCTCAAAGCGAATCAAAGCTGAGAAGACGTGTGACTTGAGGGGCTCTTGGTTGAACATGACTCTTTCCCAAGACATGTGGCCCCCAGACAAAGTTTATGCTGAGAGCTGATTCTGAAACACGAAGAATGTTTCTTTCCTCCGAATTCATTGCCAATTTAGAGGAGTTTATAGAAAGAGTTCTTGAGCTGACAGACTATCAAAGCAATGGGCTGAGCATTGCAGAGCATCTGGGAAATCAGAACCATGAAATGCAAATGAATGGTGCTCATCGCCTTGATTAGTGTGAAAAAGTTTATCTCCCTCTGGCCAATATTTGATGGGTCGTGAAACCTGGAAAGGACATGGGCCCAACTCCTCTGGTACACCAGAGGGGGCATGTGACTCTCAGTGGTTGGGCGGGACTGGTGTTTCCTAAGACTCCTAGTCTGGGGTTCTCTTCATTGTGTTTGTGTTAAAAGAAAAAGCTTACTTAAAAGTGACATTGAGTTATTCAGGCTTTATCACCTATTGTAATAAAATAAGATCCCTAAAACCTTGCAGACTACTTTTTAAAGGTAAACTCTAAAACTTTTCCTAAACAGAGTGTGGCTTTGATAATGAATGCTAAATTCTCCAAACTACAAGAGCAAAACAAAACAAAGAAAGAAAAACAAAGAGAATATAGTTAAGTGGGATTCCTGGGGAACAAAAGCCTGTTACTTGACACGACTGTTTATCTCTCTGTCTTAAGGGGCAAGTTATTCCAGCACAGAAGGCTGTCACCAGAAGTGAGTGACCCCGATTCCTAAAGAGCAGATGGCATTGCCAGAGGTGGCCACATTCATTTCCTCTTACCTGTGGGGCTCTATACGCCACTGTACAGATACATTCTTTTTCTCTGTTTTAAAACTCTTCTGAGGGAAGTATATTTTATTGAACACACAGGATTCTGGAACCCCTGGTGTGCCCACCTCATTGTAAAAACAAAAGCAAACGCCATAAGCTTCAGGGTATCCTCTCCTCTTTTCCTCCTCAGGAAAAGGCATCACTATATCCAGTTGTTGAAGACAAAACCGTAGAACTCATCTTTGATTCCTCCCTCTTTCCTAACACCTTTACTTCCCTAAGGCTCACCTTGCTGTTTCTATCTCTAAAATTCATCTCCACCATGCCCATTCCTCTCCTCCATCCATTCCAGTCCATGCCATTCCAGTCCACGCCTCCTCTCTTTCTGTCCTCAGTGTCTTTGCTCCTGCCCCACTAAAACCCATTTTCCACACAGCAGTCAGAGGGATCTTTTTTGATTGTTTGTTTAATTCAGTGGTTATTATTATTATTATTATTTGTGTATGTGTGTATATGTGTGTGTGTATGTGTGTGTGTGTGTGTATGTGTGTGTGGTGTGTGTGAGTTCCCATTTACCCCTGGGTTCTCTCCTCAAAGCACCCCCATTACCAGCATCCCCCATCAGAGTGGTGCATTTGTTACAATCTATAACCCTGCATGAACACATTATTATCACCCAAAGTCCATAGCTTACATTATGATTCTCTTTTGAGGTTGTACATTCCATGGGTTTGGATAGCAGGACCCTTTAAAAATATAACTTAGGTCCTGTCTCAGTCCTGCTGGGAAACTCCCACTGGCTTCCTGTGGCCCCAGGAGCAAGCATGCACCTATCTCAAGGTGTGTGAGACAGGCATTGGTGGGAGGTTAATCCAACTGGGAAACTTAGTGAGGGCTTTCCTAAAGAAGTGACAACTAAAATCTAAATGATGAATAGAAATCTACTAGGAGAAATGGGGTGGCTGAAGTGTTCTAGGCAAAGGGAATGGCATGTGCAAAGATTCTGCATTAAATATTCCAGAACTATCGTGCAGAGAGCATGGAGACCGACCCAAAGAAGGCAGGGATGGCTTCCCTGAAAAGGAGGGAGGTGGAGCTGAGATCTCGTGAGTAAAAGAATTCAGTGGGCCCTGACTGGTTTGGTTCAGTGATAGAGCATCAGCCTGTGGACTGAAAGGTCCCAGGTTTAATTCTGGTCAAGGACATATACCTTGGTTGTGGGCACATCCTCAATATGGGGTGTGCAAGAGGCAGCTGATGGATGTTTCTCTCGCATTGATGTTTCTAACTCTCTATCCCTCTTCCTCATGTAAAAAACAAAACAAAACAAAACAACAACAACAACAAATAAATAAATAAATAAATAAATCAGTGGGCCAAGGCATCTCAGCCTGCACAAAACTATTCCCATCCAGTCAGAGGTCATCAGACTTGGCTCCCCCTTAAGCAGCATGTAAAAGGTTAAGCTTGGAGAAGTGGCAATTAAAATCCATTACATTTTATTTTTTTAAATATATATTTTATTGATATTTTACAGAGAGAAAGGGAGAGAGATAGAGAGCTAGAAACGTCAATGAGAGAGAAACATCGACCAGCTGCCTCTTGCACACCCCCTACCGGGGATGTGCCCACAACCAATGTACATGCCCTTGACCGGAATCGAACCCGGGACCTTTTAGTCCGCAGACTTACGCTCTACTACTGAGCCAAACCGGTTTCGGCTACATTTTATTTTTTTTTAAGAATTATTCCTATATAACTGTGTTGGGAGAGTTGGAATTAAGAAGAGTTCGCCATCAGTTGTCAATTGGCAGTGAGGCCTGGACATGAGGACTCCCACAGAGCATCCGCTGCTGCCCTGCCCTCGCTGGCCCCCTCACCGAGTGGCTGTGTGTGTCCTGGCAGGCGCCCTGCTCCCAATCAACCAGATGAAGATGTACCGCGTGAACAAAGGCATTTGCTGGAAAAAGAAAACCAGAGGATTGGGGACATGAGCAAGAGCCAGAGGCACTGGCTTCCAGCTGCTCTGAGAGTGAATCAGAGGTTGTTTTCTTGGCAAAAATAATATAATCACCAGAGGCTGTCAGTTCTAAAACAAAGTTTAGAAACAATAAATGGAGGTGATTTGAAATAGATGAAATTACCAATTCTTCCCCTGTTCTCCATGACTCACACTGGATCAATAATCCAAATGACTCTCTTCTCATTAGTCCCTAAATGGAAAACTTGGCCAGGTCGTAAGGAGGAGAGTTGATGTGTATTCACTCCATTCAGCTTTATAGATGCTAAGCAAGCCCCACAAGCTTAAGACAAAATACCCGTTTTACAGACTCTCTGGCATTCTCTGTGGCAGAGGAGATAATTGAGAGAGAACTGGAGAGCTATAAGCAAAGCAGCACCTCGGACTCTGTCCTCCTTTAGAAATTAAGAAGCGACTGGTGAGTCCTCTTGAGAAGTGTGAATACTAGTGTGTTAAATAAACATTAAAAAGAGAACCAGTTTGACAGTTATTTTTAAGAGCCTGGCATATGTATTTTTTCCCTTCATTCAAAGAGCTCGAAATTGGCTTAAGTGGAGTTTAATTGAAAAAGTTTACCTCAAGAGTGTGATTAAGTCTGGAAAATTTTAGCCAATAGGGGAATTTTTCATAAAATTATGACTGAGTGGAAATAGTGCTATAATGGAAGTCTGTGTGTAATGGGCACTATTAAATTATATATGTATATATTTGAGCATCAACAGGTAACTGACTTACAAGGATATAATTCTGTGAAAGGTTGCTGGTGATACTATAAGCTACAGGCGCAAAGCTCAAGTCATCCAAATTCCTAAATACAATTACAGTTAGATTAAAAAATATTCCTCCTATAATTACACACCAGGCCTGGTTTAGGATCTTAAAATTAGCTTCTCTGTGCACAAGCTTTGCCTGCGTAGTAATGGGTAACCGGATTCACAGGTAATGGGACCAGAGGGTATTCGCATGGGAAGCGGCCTCTGATTTTCTAGTTCATCTTCAGCACTGAATTCACGAGGAAAACAAATAAACCTAAAGAACAGCAACCCTGCCAACACTGACTGCCAGCAGGCCAGGGGACCTGCAGAGATACCAAGGTTCGGGATGGAGGCCAAAGCTCTTCCCTTTGAGTCCTGTATCTTTCTTCTTTATAATTATGATTCTCTTCTGGTCTGCTAGCCTGCGGTTCAGTGAGAGTTCTAGAATTTTCATGCAATTTTTGGGTGCCTAGTTAGTTGGAGGAAAGGCGTAAGCAGCAAGAGAACTGCTTCCCAGATGTGACTGTGGATCTGGGCATGGTGTGGGTGCAGACGCCTCAGGTGATTGTGAGGTGGCCCTAAGAAGCTCCCAGGTGATGCTGAGGTTTTGATCCTTAAATCTCACTTTGAAGGTTAAGGAGTCAGAGGACTTGTCTTATAGCTGGATTTCTATGCAGACACTATTCAAAACATGATGGCATGTTTATGTAACTGTCTTTGGGGTGACAGATGGAGATTAAGGGTACTCTTCCAACCAATGCTTGGCGTGGCTCCTGATCGAGCTCAACTACAATTGCTTATTAAACACTAGTGGCCTGGTGCACAGATTCCTGCACATTGAAAGGAAATTAATTAGAAGAGATATTTTAATATTGCTCTTCCCCCTTTCTCTATAATAGAAGTGTCAACCAAATTCACAATCAATAATTTGTGAAACACACTCCTGTTATTAATACCAGCAAGAGCTTTATATGTATCACTCATGTGCAAGTCAACATTTATTTTTAATATGCTGGTGCACATCATATGTACTGGCCAGTTGGTTAGTCAGATGGTCAGTCACTTAGCTTTTTATATATATAGATAATTGTAAGCTCCATTAGTATTCTCTAGAGTTTCCCATTTTTTAGGAAAAGTTCACCTAGCTTCTTGAATTGTATCTTTATATCTTTTGTAAAATTTGGAATATTTTTTTAGCCATTATTTTTTCCAAATATTTTTTCTACTGCCTGCCTGGAATACCAATGTGATGAATGGGAATGTTTTTGTTATAATTCTGCAAGTATCTGAGGCACTGTTAATCTTTTTCCATCCTGTTAACTCTTTGCTGCTCAGATTGGATCATTTCTATTGTTCTATGCTCCAGTTCACTCATTTTCCCTCTGTCTTTTTCTTCTGCTGTTGAGCTCCTCTGCTAAGATTTATTGCTGTATTTTCTTTATTTACGTTTTATATTGACTGTATCTTTTAGTTTTAAAATTTCCATATGGTTCTACTTTTTCTCTCTGTTTTAGGCATATTTGTAATTGCCATTTGAAGCATTTTTAGTGGGGCAGCTTTAAAAATCTTTGTTTATTTAACATCTTTTATCTCAGTAGTAGAGGCCCAGTGCAGGAAATTCATGCACAGGGAGAGGCGTGTCCCTCAGCCCAGACTGCACCCTCTCCAATCTGGGACCCCTCGAGGGATATTCAACTGCTCGTTTAAACCCGATCCCATTGGGATTGGGTCTAAATGGGCAGTGGGACATTCCTCTCACAATCCAAGACTGCTGGCTCCCAACTGCTCGCCTGCCTGCCTTCCTGATTGCCCCTAACCACTTCTGCTTGCCAGCCCGATCACCTCCTAACCACTCCCATGCCAGCCTGATTGATGTCTAACTGCTCCCCTGCCAGCCTGTTTGCCCCCAGTTTCCCTGCTCTGCTGGCCTGGTCACCCCTAACTGCCCTCCCCTGCAGGGTTGATTGCTTCCAACTTCCCTCCTTTGCAAACCTGGTTCCTCTTAACTGCCCTCCCTTGCAGGCCTGGTGCCTCCCATCTTCCCTCTCCTGCTGGCAAACTTGTGGTGGCCCTCTTATGTCCACACAGGGGCAGAATCTTTAATCACATGGGGGCAACCACCTTGTGTGTCAGAGTGATAGTCAATCTGCATATTACTCTTTTATTATTTAGGATAGAGGCCTGGCACATGGGTGGGGGACAGCTGGTTTGCCCTGAAGAGTGTCCTGGATCAGGGTGGGGGTTCCCTTGGGGCATGGGCAGCCTGAGTGAGGGGTCTGTGGTGGTGTGTAGGCCAGTCCCCTGGTGACCCAAGTGGAGGCTCTGGTATCTGAAATTTATTTACCTTCTACAATTGAAACTTTGTAACCTGGAGTGGAGGCCTAGGCTGGCCAGGGCTGCAGAAGCTTGGCTTCCTCTATTGCCAGGGAAACCCGAGCCTCTCTCCTGCTCTCTGTGGCTACAGCCATCTTGGTTGGGGTTAATTTGCATACTCACTTTGATCGGCTGGTGGGCATGGCTGGTTGGTGTAGTGGAGTGATGGTTAACACAGTGCATATTACTCTTTTCTTATGTAGGATTATCTTCTTTCACAGTTTGCAGTATTTCTGGTTCTTGATATAATGAATGATTTTCAATTGAAACCGGCATTTTTATAATACAGGATGAGATTCTGGATCGTACTGTAATTGGGCATTTCTGACATTACCACAGCAGGGAAGAGAGTCATCCCTTGTTCCTGCCAGTTGGAGGTGAAAGCCCAGGTTCCCCACTTGACCTCCATCAACCCCTGGGAGAGAGGGGGCTCTTCTACACTGCTGAGGGGGATTGAACGTCCTTCTCCTGGCATGTTCCCACAGACATGGTGAGGGGCTGAGGGGCTTATAACTGACCATGGGGATAATAGTCTAACTGTCCTGTGTCTCTGACCTGGGGCGGGTGCTGTGGAGGATGTTGGGGCACGTCAGCAGAGCCTCCCAGGTGGGAGTCTAGGTTCCCACTTAGCCTCTGCCCATGGGCCCTGGTGGGCAGGGGGAGCCCAGTTTTTACCATGGAGTTTGCTGGCCTAGAGGGGCTATTGTCTAAGAGCTTACTGTCTTCCTAAGTTGGCCCTCTCCTGGGCTTGGCTGGAGAGAGCAGGTTTTTAGGGTGTTTCTCTAAGTCTGTTACTGTTTCCAGTTTCTTCAACTCCAAGTCTAGACTATGGGAGGTGAAAAGAAATTCCAAATACTTGCTACTGTGCCATTCCCAGTTCTGAGGGTTCTATCTGACTTCCTATTTTCTTCTCCTTTCAAGGTCTCTTTATTTTAGTTGTATGGAGTGGGAAGAATAGGAAAAGTACATTTACTTCACCTTCCCAGAAGCAAAAATTCATTATGATTGTTATTATTATTATTTTACATTCATATTAGGGCCATATGCAGCATACAATATGGGTCAGTTTACAATTTGCTTTTTTCACTTACATTTCAATTTTGAGGACCATCCATATTGCTATATGAAGACCTAGGTCCTAATTTACTTTTCATAGTTGCAGGTCCAGAGAGAGGATAAGTGACCTGCTTTCATGTAGCATGAGTACAAAAATGAATTCAACAGGCTCCACAATGTGGCATTCAGATGATTCACAGGGACTCTAGCTGTATGACTTAGCTGATGTGTTTGCCACTGAATGATCTATTGAGTGATGAATTGAAATATTTTGAAATGGGGTGAGAACTGGGGGAGATTGTAGGTTATGCTGAATAACAACATTGGGCTAGTAACAACAACAGCTACAAAATAGCAATTCCAATGTCTGCCACCATCGGATCACCCCACATTATGTGCCAAATGTGATCTATTTCTTACAACATCTATGTTGTGGGGGCAAAGCCCTTATTTTAAAGACAAGGAAATGAGCCCACAGAAATCAAATAACTTCTTAAAGTCATCTAGTTTGCTTTTGTCAATTGGATATATTCTGTGACATTTTTAAGTGAATGAAAGGGCCATCTCAAAGGGTAAAAACAAAAAAGAAGCTTTATCACCTCATATGACAAGAAGCCCCAGGATAATTCACTCAGTTGCCCAGTGGCCTCACCAAGATCCAGGTTCTTCCAGCTTTCTTTCCCATCAATCTTAGCTTCCCTCAGGGGCACAGATGGCTGCATTGGTTCCAGGCAGCACATACTTACACATCTTTGTGTGAATGCATGTTTCTGATCAACAACACAAATACTATTTAGAAGTTCCTCAACAAGCTTTCCCCATGTCATGGTGCCCAGAATTGTATCATCTGCTCAGGACCAGTAATATGATTTGTGGGGCCCATTGAAGAATGAAAGTGTGAGGGTTTTTATTCAGTGGTTATTGAGAATCTCAAGATGATAGCAGAGCATGAAGCTAGAGACATAGTCATTGCAGAAGTGTGGAGGGCTCTTGTTGGTAATCAGCATTGTCTGGTTTAAGTGAATGCATCTCCAACTTCTCTGCTTGCTTTCCTATATTTTGTTGTCTCCCAAGAGTTCATTTTTCTGTGACCGAGCTCAGTTCTGCAGCTGTTGTGAATTTAAGCAAGTTTTTAAAAAAATTATTTGAACTTCAATTATCTGAAAAATTAGAATATATAGGTGTCCCCTCAATTTAAGGAGCAACCCTTATGGCCGGCCGCATATGTCCATCACCAGAAAGTGGAGTCCTGAGCCCTCCATCCAGATTGCAGTAAGTCTACAGCAAGGCACACCTCTTCGTTGTTACATGATCAGGGATCTTCTGGGTGACAAGTCCTGGGGAAGTTAGCAACTCAGTTTTCTGCATTTAGGAGCTGAAGGGGGAGTCGGGAGGCAAAGGCTATTTCTTGCTTTGATCACAGAAGGAGGGGCCTGGGCAATGCAGTAGCCGCTGGTGTAAAGCAGACTGGAGTCCCAGTCCCATCACAGCCACAGGCACTGGATGTGCCCTTCCACCGCATTTTGTCTTTTTTTGTTCACATACTGGGCTGCCTCTTAGAGCATGTGGTGAGCTGTCAAGTGGACACAAATGTTTCTCCCATGTCCTGCCCCTGACTGACATTGCAGCTTCAGTCCTCAACAGGTGGAGCCTATTTCTCCCCCCACCCCTTTCATCCCTCCCTCCCATTGAGGCCTGCCCATGCTCTACTTTAGGTGACAGGAGAATAATTAATTAATAATTAACATGCCTCAAGAAAAGACTCAGGAGTGTGCATTGGAACTGTACAATGTCTCAAATTTGGAGTCTTTAGACAGTTGTATGAAGAAGCCCATGCTAGCCTACAGAGCTGAGGGTCCAGTAGAACTAAGTCCCCAACCAACCAGCCTGCAACCACCACACATGTAAGTGAGGCCTTCTGTATTAATTATTTATTGCTGCTATTAAAACACACACACACACACACACACACACACACACACACACACACACCATAAACAAACACAAATTTAGCAGCTAAAACAACACAATTCTATTATCTTACAGTTCTGGGGCTCATAAATCCAACATGGGTCTCACTGGGCTAGAATCAAGGTGCTGGCAGGACTACATTCTGTCTGGTGGTTCTAGGGGGAGAACCAACTTCCCTGTCCTTTTCTAGCTTCATGAGGCTGCACATGTTCCTCCCTCTTCAAAGCCAGCACTGTCTGGTCAAGTCCTTCTCATGTCGCTTCCCTTTAACACTGAATGCTCTCTCCCACTTCTTTGAAGACTCTTCTGATTACACTGGACCCACCTGGATAATCCAGGAACCCTATCTGTGTTAAGGTCAGCTAGTTAGCAACCTAAACCAATCTCCAACCTTAATTCTCTTTTGCCTTTGAACTTCAATGAAATTGAATTTACTCACAGTTTTCAGGACTTTTGTGGGGCATTATTTCTGCCCACCACTAAGTCCATGCTATTAACCACAACATCATTTAAGTCTCTTTATACTTACATCTGAACCAGAAATATCTGAGACTCAATCTTTGAATACACTCACCCCAATACTTAATTTATACTAAAGAGATTCTCCACTGTCTCCAATGTGGGTAAGGAAGGGCTCATTTGGGTTGTTGGGAGAAACCACTTCCTACAATTTGTAGGACTAAGATTCCCATTGTCTGGCTGGCTGTCCGATGAGGATCATTGCTGGCTTTAAGAATCCACTCACATTCTTTGGTTTAAGGCTATCTTCTTCCATCTTCAAAGGCAGCAATGGAAGGTCAAATTGTTCTCATGCCTCACATTTCTCTTACCCCTGTTTCTACCTCATCTCTTCCAGCTAGCTAAGAAAGGTTCTCTGCTTTTAGGGACTCGTGATCAGACTGGTTCTTCAGGGCTAACCAAGACAATCTTCTTGATGGGGTAAGGAGTATTACAACTTGCTTCCTTGTCTCATTTTGCCACAAACTTTGTCTAATCTTAAAAATTAATTTTTTTCTATGTAAATATTTTTACTTATAAAATGAGGAAATTAAAATAAAGAACTCCTAGAAGAATTATATTTAAATTTTTAAAATATGTTTCTAGTTTTATTTCTAGATGATTTTGATTTAGTAGGAGTGAGGTTGTGGACATATTAATATACTACTAAAATATCAACTTATTTGACAAAATGACTATGTTTTAGTGGCTGAAAAGCTGAGATGAAGTGACAAATTAAGCAAAAATCAAATACAATAATAAATACATGGAAGATAGAGGAGGTTTTACTTATATATTTTGGGTTAAAGTTATGGTTATATTGAGGTAGGAAATACGTGGAGCTATTTGGAAATTTTAAGGTTGAATAAAATAGTACCAGGAGAAACCCTTGATTTTCCTCTATGCAATCAGAAATGTCTTTATGGCAGACAGAAGTAGGAGCTTAAAAATGTATTGTTACCCAGAAGAGGACCCTGTATTGGTTTTTATACTGCTATGTAACATATCACTACAAAATTAATAACATAAGAAAACATATTTATCATCTTATAGTTGCTGTGGGGAGGAGTCAGGCACAGCTTAGTTTCTTCCTCTGCTTTGTGTAAAGGTGTAATTAAAATATCAGCCAGGCTGCATTCTCATCTGAAAGCCCAATTGGGGAAGGAACTGTTTTTGAGCTACCTCAGGTTGTTGGAAGAGTTGATTTGTGGTTGGGGACTGAGGGCCAGCTTCTTGCTTGGCTGGAGTCTGTGCTCAGCTCTTCGTGCTACCTGGAGCTCCTAGAGGCCACCTGTGGTTCTCGAGGCCCATACACAGTTTCATGCTATTCTTCTCAATATGGCTACTTCCTTTATCAAGCCAGCAATACACTCTAGAACAGTGGTTCTCAAGAATACACTCTACAACAGTGGTTCTCAACCTGTGGGTCACAACCAACAGGTTGAGAATGGCTAGCAGGGTCACATAAGATCATTAGAAAACACAGATATTTACATTATGATTCATAACAGTAGCAAAATTACAGTTATGAAGTAGCAATGAAAATAATGTTATGGTTGGGGGTCACCACAACATGAGGAACTGTATTAAAGGGTCAGGGCATTAGAAAGTTTGAGAACCACTGCTCTAGAGTAAATATGTTAACAATGTTAATATAAATGGAATGTTATATTACATATTACAATCACAGCAGTGACATCCCATTTCCTTTGCTATATTCTGTTGATAAGAAGTATGTCATAGGTCCTAACCACATGCAAATGAAGGGATATAATACAAAAGTGTGAACACAGAAGGAAAAATCTTGAAATCTGCCTGCCACAACCTCCAAAGATGTAAAAAGGCATTTAGAGTCTGCCTTCTTTCTATTCATATTGTCTATAGAAGTGACCTTTAGCAAGTAACTTCCTCTCCTTTTCAAGGCTATTTCTCCAGAAAGACTCCCAGACCAGCAATTATTTCAGGTTATTTGGATCCAAATAAAGATCTATCTTGGAAATTAATAAAAATGGTACTGAGTTAAAAGGATAACTTTAGTTAAAATTTCCCTTATTTTACTTTATTGGGAGGTGTAAATCTTTTCTCTGCTTTTCTCATTCTTTTAGAATGAGGATCCTGGAGGAACTCACAGAAGGTTGAAGATATGCTGAGTTCTTGTAAAGCAAGAGGGTAGCACTGAGACAAAGAAACCAGGTAAGAACACTGCTCTTGTTGGACAGATTTTGCCTAATTGAGCAAAACACAAGTTTACTAGGAAAAGAATGTTAATCAAATGCCAGCTGGAAGGCAAGTTCCATAAACAAATACTGGAAGGAACAGAACAGAGTCATGAGCTTCCAATTGTGATCACAGTTTTTGTTTTAAACAGAGAATTGAATTTAAAACATATATATTTTTCTATTTCACAACCTTCCACCCACAATGTGATAATATTAAAGTAGGTTAGAGCACATATTTTTTCCTGCTCTCAATTTCTTTCACCCGTCCTCAAATTGCCTTTACAATGGAGCATCCATATGTCCAAACAAACAGACAAGTGAGGAGATTAATGAACTGACCTTTAACCTTATAAGTATTTATTCCAGGCTCAGGGGGAAACCTTGTCTGCACCAGCGAAAATCCTAAAACTGTCTCTGATAATTTGGTATTAAAGATAGCTCTGTCAAATGCCTCCTGAGGCATAGTGAGCATCGCCCTTCTCCTGACCCCAAGCTCCTTAGCCCTTACATTCCTCTCTCCCCATTCAAATGCATTGCACTCTATTCCAGTGCCATTTTTCCTTTAAAAGAGTGTATTTTTAACAAAGAGCTTCATTTATTAAGCACCTACTACATTAGACACCGTGTTTAGCTATTTTCATCATCATCATCATCATCATCATCAAACATTTTTGAGCATTTACTACACGAAAGGTAATCTCATGTTCTCTCATTCAATTGTTATACTAGCTATCTGAAGTAGGTATTTAAAAAAAAATAGTCCACTATTTACTCATGCTTTAAGTGTCAGAAGATGCAGTAGAAGTTGGATTTATTAAAAACTTGATTAGATGAAAGAAATGGCTCTTGAACACTATATATATATATATATATATATATATATATATATATATATATCCTTGTCACAGCAGCATGGGGAATAATTGGTGGTAAAAACAAAACCAGGTATAATGTGAAAGTTATTCTTTCTACCTCTAATCACTCCTTAAATTCATATAGGTGTCTGTATAGTCAGCACATGGACATATATGTGATTTCAGGAGGCAAGTTCTATCTTTTCCATCCATGCTCTTACAGTAGGACAATACCTTTGAGGAGGAAAGACACAAATACGTATCTGAAACATGAAAATACACCAGAGTGGTTGAGCATGGGGTTAAATGTCATATTTATTATGGCTGCTTGTGTTCGAAGATGGCCTCTGCCCATAGCCTGTGCTGTCACATGGCCTACTTTTCCCACTCTGTCTCTATCTCTTTATCTTTTCTTATAATGACACCTGTCATCTTGGATTAACCAACTGGAGCACTTGGGGATTTGAAAGCCAGATAAGGTATGCAGGTCATAGGACAAGAGCAATGGATGACCTTTAAGGCTCATTACGATGAGAGGACGTGATCCAGGCTCATGGAGGTGTCATCCATCCACTGGATGGGCGGGCACTCCCCCAGTCAAGAGGTAGAGCTTATTTTCCCAATCCTTGAATCTAGGTTGCTCCCGTGGCTGTTTTCACCAAAAGAATGGAGTTAAAGTAAATTCTAGTTGTTTCAGACTCAGGCCTTATGAGGCCAACAGCTTCTGAAAGCTTCCCTCTGCAGCTTTCTTACTAAGTGTCTTCTTGGAAAGAAGTCACTGTGCAGTGAGAAGGACTGAGCAGCCCCATAGAAAGGCGCCATGGAGGGAAATTGACAGCCTCCATCCATGGCTCTGCTGAGCTCCTCTGGGACAGAGAGCACCCATGGCCAGCCATGTGGACTTTTCAGTCATTGTAATACTCCCACCGGCACCAACAGAAATAGGACTGCCCCTCTAACTCACAGAATGAGAAATCATCCATGGTTGTCTTTAAGGCATTAGATTTTGGGGTGACTGGTTATTCTGTCCCCGATAACCAGAACACTACAGTTTCTTTGCACAAGGGTATTTTCTGCACGCCTTTTATTGGGAATGTGTTTCTTTTCCCTTCTGATACTTCTCTGAATTCATGACACAGAAGCAACAGGGCTAATCCAAGACTCCTTTTGGTGTGGGAAGCAGACATGCCAACCTTTGTGCCTCCACCTCAGAGGTTTTCTCAGGACCTGCTAGAGTTCTGGGGAAGGACATGGGCAGCCAGTGGATCAGGCTTTCTTTTCTAGAAGGAAAGGTCTTCTTTTACCTCTATTTCAGTTTTCTATATCTCTATTTGAAAAAAAAACTTTCAATTTGAGTTTCATGATTCAGTGTCAACCATCAAAGGCCCGAAGGCAACTGCTTTGGCACAGACATGTATTCTTTGATGCCCTCGGCATGACTGGGGCACTTGGGGATTTGCTGGTGCTTTAGGGGTTCAGCTGGTGCTTTTGGGGTGCAGCTCAGGGAGGCTCTGAGGCTGTGCTGGGAGCTGCCAAAAAGATCGCTGTGTCCACCATGCTGCAAGCATGCCCCAGATTCATACCCAGGCTGTAGGGCTTCAGAAGCTAGGAAGCACCCCAAGGACAGCTACATATCATTTGATTTCATGCCATCTCAATCTGATTATGCTGCCATTGTATTAATTTGGAGACTCTAGATTACATTTTAATGGTCTGGTTTGCATTCTCCCCCCTCTATTTTTCTGGTTGATAAAATTTTAAAAGGACATCTGTTGTACTACAGATGACTTTTTACTTAGGATGCAAAGTCATTGGAATGTGTGGTAGCAATTTTTCTTAGGTAATGACCTCCCCTATCTTATCAAACCAGGCTTTGGCCGAACCAGACTCTCTTAATTCAATTGTTGTGTAATTTTGCCATTTGTTGCCTGGCTGAATGAATAGCTCCCTCTCACACCTCATTCTGACTTTTCACATATTTGTCTTCAGTTCTGAAGAAGGAGTCTGGAGTCTGGATGCCTGGCCGGAGACTAATGAGAAATTCCAATGTTATTTTACAAGGTTTTTAATAAAGAATCCATTTCCTTTAGTGCCAGAGAAGGTAGAGAGGAGCTGTGTGCCAAGATATAATTGCTATCACCATCAAGGGCAAGTGTTTAATGAGTGTCTCTGGTGGATAGAGCCCTGTGATGTGTCCAAGACAGCAGTTCTCTACTGGGGGTCATTTGCCTCCCCTCCACTTCCCAGTGGACATTTGTCAATGTCTGAAGACAAAAAAAATTAATTGTCACAATTTAGAGATGCTACAGGACCTAGTAGGTGGAGGCCAGGAATACCACACAATGCAGAGGAGTTCTCTACAGCAAAGGAATATAAAGACATATTGAATATGGGCCCTTTCTTCATGCAACTGAACCAGGACAAAGAAAAACAGGGATGAAATATGAATACAATGAGGTATGAAACAGAGCCTTGACTCAGTGGACACAGTGTTTGTATACCAAATTCACCGTAGTAAGGATGGGCACTTATGCTCTGCATGCAACATTTTAAGCCTTAGCAAAGGTTCAGACCAAAGAAAAGAGAGCCATAGGGTTCCTCTGGGTTTGGGGCAGGGCCCCTTTCTTCCCCCCTATATCCCTTTCTCTCTGGAAAGAGAGCATCTGGCACCATGGACTTGAATCAGCTTTCACAGCTGATGACACTCAATTTCTATCTCAAGACCAGTTTTCTGCTCTGACATTTCGCCTCACACACCGTGTATGTGACATTATATTTCCATGCGGATGTCTACAGATGGCTCCAACTTAACATGCCCCAAATGGAATACTTGATTTTCTCTCCCCAAAGTCTTCCTCACCCCCAAATATTCCCTCTTCCAGCAAATACTGCACCATGTTTTCAACTATTCAGGACAAAATAGTGATTCTTTCACTCTCCAAACACCTATACCCAATATGTAAGGTAAATGGTTTACCTTCATTCTTCCATCTTGCCTTGCTGCCATCCAATCTACCTATGATACCCACATGGGGAATTAAATCATGTCATTTCATTGCAATTAGCTCTTAAAGGTCACCATTGTTCTTACACGATGACCTACATGTCTTATCTGGCTTTCAACTCCCATGTGCTCCAGCTGGCTAACCCAATATGACTGCTGTCATTAGCAGAGGAGACACACAGACCACAGGGAGAAGACAGCCTTGCTGGGGCAGAGGCAGAGACCGGTAGGGAGCATCTGCAAGCCCAGGAACACCGGGGCTGCCAGCAATGCTGGAAGGTAGAGGAGGAAGGAAATATTTCCGCATAGTTTTCAGGGCCAGGCAGAAACTTGGATTTCTTGAATTCTAGCCTCCAGGATTGCAGACAGTGAATTTATGTTGTCTTAAGCCACCTGGTCTGTGCTAGGCAAGCTTCTTTATGATTCCAGCCCTAGGAAACTCAGATAAACTCACCACTTGTATCCTCTCGCTCACTTTTTTTCTAGTCACTTTGGTCATCTCTCTCCACAACACTGTTACCTTTCTCTAAAAACACTTGTTTTCCTTTGATGCTCACAGGATGACTCCTCCTTGTCATGCAGATATAAGCTCTGAGCTCACCTCCACCACACCACACCACACCTGGTCTTTGCATCACACTGTTCTTCCCAACTCTCATTCTCTGCCTAGAACATAACAACAACACTGCATGACATTGTTCTTGTTTACTTCTTTTTTTTTTTTTTATTGTCAGGGTTCAGCACTGCATATAAACCCCATAAAACAAAAACCTTTTCTCTCCTGTTAACTCCTGTTTCTCTTCCACATGACATAGTGCCTGAACTTTGTAGGTACTCCATAAATATATTTTGAATTAATGGTCCAGTTGTAAAAAAAAAAAAAAGTCTTTTCCAAAGTGAACCTGATTTGAGCAAGTGGACAATAGGGAATAGGCCATTAGTAATTCAATTATATCATTGAGGTGGAATCAGTAGAGGCTTTTTGATGAAAAGAGCAGGGGTTCTAAGAAGATCGCCCTCTACAATGCTCAATGCTGAACCTCTGGAGGAAGGGGACATGGTTGGTTGTGTCCCATCAAGCCCACTCCTTTTCCTCTACAAATATTTGTGCTCCGAGCTCCCTCTCCCAGGCCCAACAGGAGCCCAGGAGAGACCCAGCACCAGCACTGGGCCTAATGGAGACATTGCAGTGCATTAGCACAGATGGTTGTCATATGTATGCAAATGAGAAACAAATTGAATTTGGTGTCCCCTCTCACCAGCTGTCCTATCAAGGAAGCCTCCCACAGCAGCAAAAGGACTGCTACTACACCGCTAATCTGTCACCACAGATTAATTACAACGAGCACATTAATCACCATTTGTTCCTAGTACAAAGGAAAATATCTTGTTTTTCAAGTACGTCCTGTTAAAAGAAGGTGTCCTGCCTTATAGAAATAAGATGCAACAAGGGCTGAGGCTTCCTTAGTTAGGAACTGGAGGAGCATGGAGGGTAAAGAGCCCTAGGTGGCACGCTGCCCTCAGAGCTGCTACTAGTGAGGATGCGAGAGAGGAGGGGAGACTGGACTGCTGAGAGGAGGATGGACCACGGAGGCAACTAGCCAACACTACTTCACCTGCCGCTCCTACAGCCCAGAGTCTGAAGGCAACTGAAATGTGTAATTATTATTATTGTTGTTATTACGATGGTAAGGCAAGGAATAGGACAGTAGCTGAGGATTCAAGGGATCAGATTTCAGTTCTGACCATTTATCTTTTTCTTGTGTAAAAATTGGGTTAAGCTAATGGTTTTTCATCATTTTGGAGAGCAAGGACATTTATATCTTATCTACTAAAAGAGAAACATGCAAATTGACCATACCTCTGCTATGCCCACCAACCAATCAGAGTGAGTATGCAAATTAATCCAACTAAGATTGCAGTGACCACTGAGCTGGAGAGAGCGGGAGGCTTGGGTTGCCCCTCGAAATGGAGAAAGCCAAGTTTCCCACATTCTCTGGCCAGCCCTGGCCTCCACTCAAGTCTACAAAGTTTGAATTATAGAAGATAAATAAATCTCAGATACCTGCTTCCAGCTGACCATGGCCTCTGCTCAAGGAGGTGCTGGGGGAAAAAAGGGCAAAAAAGGAGGGTCTAGGAGCTTGGGTAGCCAAGGGGGGGGGGGGAACGCATGGCCAGCCTGCAAACAGCCATCAGCCCCTCACTCAGGCTGGCCACACTCCCATAGGGTAAGGGTCCCTGCTGGCAGGCTTGGCAAGCCTACAAAGAGCCATCAGCCCCTCACCCTGGTTGGCTAGGCACCCAAGTGAGACCCCAACCCTGAAGGGGCTGTGACCAACCTGAAAATGGCCCTCATCCCCTTACTCAGGCTTGCCATGCCCCCCACAGCAGGGACCCTCACCCCATGGGGTTGTGGCCAGCCTGAAAACCACCACAGGCCCTTCACCCAGGCCACCCCATGCCCCAAAGGAACCCCACCCTGATCTGGGACACCCTTCAGGGCAAACCAGCCAGCACCCACCCATGCACCAGCCCTCTATCTATACTAATAAAAGGGTAATATGCTAATTAGACTGGGAGAACTTCTGGATATTCTTCTGGACAAAGCCATGGAGGCGGGGAAGAGGTAGAGGCAATTAGAGGCCAAGAGTGGAGGGCAGTTGTGGGTGATCAGGCCTGGATGGGATGGCAGTTATGGGTGATCAGGCTGGTGGGGATGAGGCCATTGGGGGTAAGCAGACCAGCAGGGCGGCCTGTTGGGGGCAAGCAGGCTGTCAGTGGGGATCAGTTGGAGGTGATCAGGACAGCAAGAAGGGGCAGTTGGAGTGAGCAGGCCAGCAGGGGAGCAGTTGGGGGTGAGCAGGCTGGCAAGGTCAGCAGCGAGGACAGTCTTGGGGAGGGGGAACAGGCTAGCAGGCAGAATGGTTAGGGACAATCAGGTAGGCAGGCAGGTGAGCAGCTAGCAGCCAGCAGTCCTAGATTGCAAGAGGGATGTCTGACTGCTGGTTTAGGCCCAATCCCTGTGAACTGGCAGTAAGATATTCTTTGAGGGGTCCCAAATTAGAGAGGGTGCAGGCCAGACTGAGGACCACCCCTTACCCCCCAGTGCATGAATTTTGTGCATGGAGACACTAGTACAGTTATAATAGATTGAGTCTCAGAAGCCTCTCTATGCAGCTTGTTAAGAGGCTTTAACCCATGATCTCTCCTCCCCGTTCCCCCTTCCCACACCACCCCCAAGAGGCCAGTTCCTCAACCACCCATCTCTAGGTCTTACAAGCTATGCATCTCAGGTTTAGCCATTCATTTGTTCATTCATTCATTCATTCATTCATTCAACAAACATGTCTTGGATGCTGCACTTGATGATAGGCAAGTGATGGTGAACCAGATGCCATCCTGGTTTTAATGAAACTTATACTCTGGTAGGTGAGACAGATATTAACCAAACATGACTTTTCAGCTGTGGGTAAGGACTAAAACAGAGAATCACATGGCACAATGGAAGCATAGAACTGGGAGATTCAGCCTTTTCTGAGGTAGAGGAGTCTTCCTTGAAGAAGTGACAGTAATGTGAAGATTGAGACTATGAGGCAGAGCTAACCAGGCAGGGAAGGGTGTGCATGATGTTCCCCCAAGGAAACAAACCTTTGTGGTGGAAGAGAACAGGCTTGATTAAGAAACTAAAATAAGGACAATGGTCTTCAGAGAGTGAGGGGTAGCACAGGAAGATTTGTGACTGGAGAGCATGAGGCCCCTGGGTCCTCCGGAGGAGGCCGGCCTTTACTCCAGGAGCAATGAGGGATCCCTGCAGCACTCGAAGCCAAAGGGTAGCTGATTGGGTGTGCATTCTGGAAAGCTCACTCATCTTTGACCTTAGGAACAGAGACTGGGTTATATGGTATCTCTGGCTACTAAGAGTGCTAGTCCAGTGGTCCATCAGTTTGTGCTTCTTTCCTGACATCAGTATGAGAGTGAAGAGGGGGGGAATTCAGGGATCCAGTGTTAATTTCACTTAGTGGATCTTCAGAGAATCAGGAGTAACTGAGATAGATGTATTATTATTATTATTACTTCTACTACTACTGTTTGGTAAAAAAGCAATGAATGGATAGGGCACTCCCTGATAGTTCAAGAGGTTAGATTTCTGTTCTGACTACGTGTCTAGATCCTTTTAAAAATGTTTTTTCATCTTTTTTGGCGAGCAAGGACATTTGAATATTTAATGAATGCCATCGCCTCCGTCACCACAATATACATGTGCACACCAAATTTATACACAGCCGCAGTAGATGGAGTCTCAGAAGCCTCCCTATGCAGCCTGCTATGGAGGCTCTGAGGAGATGATTCATGTGAAGAACCAAGAAATGCCTCTGGGTGGAGGAGAGTCTGGAGCATTTGAGCAAAGTGTAAAGGTGTGAGTCTTGTCTCCGGGGAACTCAGGGCCAGTTTTTGAGAGGCAAGCATTTCACATGGGAGACTAACAGAAATGAACAGAGGAGGGAAGACAGCAGTCTGTGTGCTGGGCACCTGTGTAGGAGAGGAGTAACCCTCCCTGAGAATTTAAACAGAAATGTCTTTAAATCCAGGAGCAGTTTGCAAAACTGCCCATCAATTCCTTGTTGATCGCTGTGCTGGCAGAAAAATGACCAGCTGCTTTTTAAAGAAAATAATTAACATGAAATCTCACATGAAGTTTAACAAATCTGAGAGGAAGACCACACTGGATTGAAAGAGGCCTGTGGGGATAAAGGCAAGTGAAGGAAGCAGTTTGCCTAGCACAGGGCATTTAAAGAAAGCAGCCATTGCCGAAACCGGTTTGGCTCAGTGGTAGAGCATCGGTCTGTGGACTGAAAGGTCCCGGGTTCGATTCTGGTCAAGGGCATGTACCTTGGTTGCGGGCACATCCCCGGTGGGTGGTGTGCAGGAGGCAACTGGTCGATGTTTCTCTCTCATCGACGTTTCTGGCTCTCTATCTCTCTCCCTTCCTCTCTGTAAAATATCAATAAAATATATTAAAAAAAAAAAAAAAGAAAGCGGCCATTATAGTCTCATGTTGTATAAAGTGGACTTCTGGTTGCTCAAGGAAGTAGTGGAAATATTAGAGAAAAGAAAGCTGATGAATAGAGAAGGTGTAGGGCCCCAAGATGGAGGAAGTGACCTTCCCCACTGCCTGTTCCAGGATGTGACTTTTACGGTTAAAGATTAGACAGGGATGAGGTCAGTTCTTTATGGTTGAAGATTAGGCAAGAATGAAGTCAGTCCCCAGAAACTCCCTACCCTGAGGACTTGCCCAGAGGAGAGACCAAGGGGCTTGCAAGATTAACATGTAATTAACGAGCCCAGCTGCCCTTCTTGGAACTTCCTTGTTCCCTTCTTCCCCCTCCATGTGTAACCCCACCTGCGTGTGGTCTTTATAAACTCATATTCTGCAGTTACTCGGGGCTCCCAGTCAGCCAGCATCGTTGCTGTCTGCCTGAGAAGCCCCTGCGCTGCGCTTGTACTAATAAAACCTCCTGCTTTTTGCATCAAGTTTCGGTCTCGGCGTTTGACTTGGGGTCATCGCCCCCTCCATCGGACTCACCGGGGGTCTTGGGACCTTACAAAGGAAGATTTTTACAAAATCTCATCCTTATAATCTAGCCAGAGAAAAACGATCTAAAATGTATAAGGATATTTATCATTAAAATATGGGGGAGCCTGGCTGGCATGGCTCAGTGTTTGAGCCTTGAGCTATGAACCAGAAAGTCACAGTTGATTACTGGTCAGGGTACCTGCAGGTTTGCGGGTTTGATCAGGTGGAAGAGGCAGCCAATCAATGATTGTCTGTCATCATTGATATTTCTATCTTTCTCTTCCTCTTCTTTCCTCTATGAAATCAATAAAATATATTTAAAAAAGAAAACATGGGGTGAAACAGGAATTTTAGGGGGACATAGGCAGGCTTAGGGATTTTTTTTTTTTTTTGAATTGGGGTCCATGGGGAAAAGCACTGGGCTGCAGACTGGGAGAAAGTACATTTCCTCAACACAAGGAAGCCAGGTGCAGTTACATTTCCATAAGACAAGGAGGCAGCAACAGGTATATTTACATAAGACAAAGGAACTGGAAGTAGCCATATTTACAAAATAAAGAGAAGGAAGCCCTGCTTTCAGAAGGAGAGGAAGAAAGCCCAAAGGGAATGGGGAAACAATTAGGAATGAATCTCACAAGTTCCAGGTGAGGTTGGACTTTGAGCTCAGGAGTTATTATAGTAACCAGTCTAAGGGAATAGTGACCAATCAGAGGGGATATCAAGGCACCAGGCTCTGCAGCCTTTATAAGCCTTTGGGAAGAGCAACTTAGTGGGACTCTCCCCCCTCCCTACCAGCGAGTCCATTCTGTGGGACTCTTCCCGCTCCCCACGTGGGAGTCTGTACTTGTTCTCCAATAAATCTCCACTTTGCTATACCACTTTCTGTCCGTGGATTCATTCTTTGATTCTGGCGGGCAAAGAATCAGGGTTCCAGTCCAAAAATTCGTTATCAGGGGGAATTAACTTGCCTCCACAAGAGCACTGATTACCTAAATAATGGTTGACTATACAAAGGAATGCCCTGCAGTAAGATAATTGAGATGCATATCTATTGATATGAAAATATGTTCAAGGTATATTCGATGGGTGACTAGGACGGACTTGAACATATTTTTAATGGCACGGCCCTCTGGATAAGTATAAATCTTTACTCACCTTCCACCGAGGCTGCGAGCCCTGCCTGGATGCGTTCCCGTCTCCATCTCCCGGGGAGGCTCTGAGGAAGAGGAGTCGGGGCTCCCATCAGGGGCCAACAGCGCCTCATCTGGACTCAGCTCACTCCGGCTCCCATGGGGACATCGCCAATGTGGTGATCATGCCTTTCTCTGTCATTATGAAATCCTTTTCTATTTGGCCATTCCCACTGGAGCAGGAAAAGGCTCTCCATTTCCCACCTCCGACAGCAGCTGATTTACACCTATCTGTTCAGAACAGAACTCAAAACACTGCTGCTGAGCCTGTTTCTACTGCTGCTCCCTCCATTCTGGTTCCCTCCCTCCACTCTGGTTCTCTCCCCATCACTCCTGTCAGGGCTACAAACTGCCACCAGTTGCCACCTGGTGGCTTCTCAACCTGATCCCATTCACTCGGAAGCCTGGGAGCCCCAGGACCTTGCCTCCTCTTCAACCCTCTCCTCTCTGGCTCTCCTCCTCTTCAATAGCCTTTAATTCTCAAACCCATGCCGGTGGCTTCAGAGTTGGTTGAGATTCTGCCTTCTTTCATTAGATTGGTGGTTCCCAACTCTGCCTGTTCCTCAGCCCCACCAGGAGTGTTTCCAAGTGCAGCCATGCCTGGGCTCCAGATGAGGCCCTGTAGTCCCAGGCGTGGAGCTCAGCTCCAGCTGCTTTCACAATCTCCGCAGGTGACCCTGACAGGCGAGAACCACGCCTGAGGGGTCTCATTCGGCGCCATGGCACTGCGTATCACCACCACGAAGCCTGATTCTTATTGAAATGAAATCTTTAGGTTCCCTGGAAGAGCCAGCCTGGTCAAGTGTGAAAGAAGCTCCATGTCCCTCAGTGGCCCTGCTCTAGACCTGGGCCCGGGGTGGGGTAATCACAATGACCAGCCAGATAGCTGCCTGGGCCCCGGACAACTGTGCGTTTGTCACACACCTGCCATCAGAAGAGAGGGACTTCCAGCTCAGGACCTTTCTTGCAGATTCCCAGTCTCCACATCACATTCTCAACAGGATGAGCGGTTTGGCCTGGACAAAAGATGAATAAAGACAATGTGTTCATGCTGAATCCTAGTTGGCTGCACAAGCACCTCATGCTACTCCGGGTTTACACAGGTGTGTGTTCTGGTTGTCTAGTGTTCACTGGCCCAGCCCTCTGGGCCCCATCAATAACCACAAGTAGATCCGCCTTTGGTTGCTTCGCAGTGTCACGCTGTGAAGATCTGCACTGACCTGTTGTCCAGCAGGAGTTCTTTCTCGTCTCATACCAGGCTCTCAGGGAGGCTGGCTAGCTGGTTTTCCATTTACTTCCAGTTCATTCCTAAACCCGCTGGTGGTGGTTAATTTTATGTGTCCACTTGGCTGGACCATGGCGTGCACAGGTATTTGATCAAACATCAGTCTGGGTCTATGTGGTATCTCTTGAGGAGATTAACAGTGGAATTGGTAAAGCAGATTGTCCTCCCCATCGTGGGTGGGCCTCATCCAATCAGTTGAAGATCTGAATAGAAAAAAAAAAAATGCTGCCCTTCCCCTGAGTAAGAGATCATGTCTCCTACTTGGCTGCCTTCACACTGCTGTGCCAGCTTTCTCCGGTCTTCAGACCCGGAGTGAAACCTGGGCTGGGTGTTGAGCCTGCTGGTCTATGAGCTGGAGCTACACCATCTGTGCTCCTGGTCTGGCAGGCACGCTGGGCCATGTGCTTAGGAAGCTGCCAGTGTCCAAAGGCAAGAAAGGAGCTGAGATCAGAAAAAGACCTGCTGGGAGAGAAAAGGGAGCTCTGTGCCCGTTCTCTGTACACCAAGCCCTGCTGTAGGTCCCACCAGCTACACATCCTTGCTTGGTGCCTCTGTGACCGTCAGCTCAACTCCAAACTCTGTCCCCTCCACACACCTTTTTTACATTTAAAATGTTTATTTTGAATAAGAAATGCATCCAAATACTCAAGCCCCAAATGTACCAAAGGGCATATCATAAACATTATATCACCTCCTCTTCTCCCTCCTGTCATGAATGCAAACCATCAGCAATTCTCTTCTCCAATGTGAGTGCTACACAAAAATGTCTGTGTAAATGCATATCTATCTACACTGTGTTGTTTTTTTCCCCCTTTTCTGCACTTTGTTTTTCACTTTCAATTATCAATTCCAGGGTTGTTTACATATTGATATAGTTAGAGTCCTTTCATTTTCAAATAAAATATATTCATTGTATGGATACTTCAAAACATATTTAGCTCTCTGGTCCTACTGATGGATATTTAAATTGTTTCATTTATTCTGCTACTGTAAACATGGATGTTTATTTCACAAGTTTGTGAGTCCATCTCATGGCTGCATTCCTAAGGGTTGAATTTCTGTGTGGAGGGCAAATGCATTTTAATTGCTTGGCTACTGCTTGCTGCGTTGCTGTCACAGAGACATCCTTCACTCTGAGCACTGTGGGAGGCGGCCTCCCTCAGCAGCTTTGTGGGGGCGGGGGGGGGGGTGCACCGTCTACTATATGGTCTTCACCTGTTTGTTATGTAAAAGCACACACATAAAGCCATATTAGAGTTTAATTTTGATTACTCTAATATTCAACGAAGCTGAACATGTTTTATTTTTAAGAGCCATTTGTGCCCTGGCCAGGTTGCTCAGTTGGTTAGAGTGTCCTCATATATAGCAAGGTTGTGGGATCGATCCCCAGTCAGGACACATACAAGAATCAACTAAGGAATGCATGAATAGGTGGGACAACAAAGTGATGTCTCTCTCTCTCTCTCTCTCTCTCTCTCTCTCTCAAATCAATAATAATAATTTTAAAAAGACATTTGTATTTTTCCCCTCTGAAATGTTTGTTCATAATTTTGACCCATTTTTCTCTTAGGCTCTATATCTTTATTGTATTATGTGGAGGCTTTTTCTATATTAAGAACATTATTTTGTGGTAGAAGAAGCATTTTTCTCTCTCAATTTTTGTTTGTTTTTGTTTTATTAATTTTTTTAGTGTAGAATTTTTTTAAAAAATATTTTTTTAGTATCAAGCATTTTATTTTATTTTATTTTTATTTTTTTAATAAATCTTTATTGTTCATATTATTACAAATGTTCCTCATTCCCCCCCCCCCAATTGCTCCCCTACACCAAGTTTCCATTCAATTCTCTGCCCTTTCCCCATCCCCCATTGTCCTCAACCATAGGTGCAGTTTATGTTCAGTCTCTTCCTGCCCCGCCCCATTCCCCCGAGAATCATCAGTCCACTCCCCTTCCATACCTCTGATTCTATTATATTCACCAGTTAATATTGTTCATCATGATTTTTACTTCCCTTGGTTTTTAGACTCACTTGTTGATAGTTACGTGTTTGTTTATAATTTTTATCTTTATTTTCTTCCTCTTCCTAAAGAACCCCTTTTATTTTTATTTATTTATTTTATTTTATTTTATTTTTTTTTAAATATTGGAGGACATTTAATGTCATTAACTTTTCTATATATTACTATTACTGCTATTTTCTTTTTCTTTTTTTTTTTTTATTAAGGTATTATCTGTATACATAGCTTATCATTGCCCCCCCCCCCCCCCCCAATATATGCCCTCCCTCCCCAGAGTTTTGTGTCCATTGGCTATTCTTATATGCAAGCATACCAGTCCTTTGGTTGATCTCTTATCTCCCCCAGATCTCCCTACCCCCCCCCCCCCGCTGTCATTTGACAGACTGCCTGTTGTTTTACTGTCACTATCTCAATCTTTCTGTTCATTCGTTTATAATGATCTTTAATATCCATAAATGAGTGAGGTCATGTAGTGTTTCTCTTTCATTGACTGGCTTATTTCACTCAGCATGATGCTCTCCAATTCCATCCAAGTTACTGCAAATGATGAGAATTCCTTCCTTTTTATGGCAGCATAGTATTCCATGGTGTAGATGTACCATAGTTTTCTGATCCATTCATCTGCTGACGGGCACCTAGGCTGTTTCCAAGTCCTAGCTATTGTAAATTGTGCTGCTATGAACATAGGGGTGCATATATCCTTTCTGATTGGTCTTTCTAGTTTCTTGGGGTATATTCCTAGTAGTGGGATTACTGGGTCAAATGGGAGTTCCATTTTCAGTTTTTTGAGGAAGCTCCATACTGTTTTCCACAGTGGTTGCACCAACCTACACTCCCACCAGCAGTGCACGAGGGTTCCTTTTTCTCCACAACCTCGCCAACATTTGTTGTTTGTTGTTTTGTTGATGTTGGCCATTCTGACAGGTGTGAGATGGTACCGCATTGTTGTTTTGATTTGCATCTCTCGGATAATTAGTGACTTGGAGCATGTTTTCATGTGCCTCTTGGCCTTCCTTCTGTCTTCTTTTGAGAGGATTCTATTTAGGTCCATTGCCCATTTTTTAATTGGCTCATTCATTTTCCTTTTATTGAGTTGTATAAGCTGTCTGTAGATGTTGGAGATTAAACCTTTATCAGTGATATCATTTGCAAATATGTTTTCCCATACAGTGGGTTTTCTTGTTGTTTTGTTGATGGTTTCTTTTGATGTAAAAAAGCTTTTTATTTTGATGTAGTCCCATTTGTTTATTTTCTCTTTAGCTTCCATTGCCCTAGGGTTAGTATCAGTGAAGAAGTTCTTTAGGCATATGTCTGAGATTTTGGTGCCTGTGGATGCCTCTAGTATTTTTATGGTTTCCCGTCTTATGTTTAAGTCCTGTATCCATTTTGAGTTTCTTTTTGTGTATGGTGTAAGTTGGTGATCTAGTTTCATTCTTTTGCATGTATCTGTCCAATTTTCCCAACACCATTTATTAAAAAGACTGTCTTGACTCCATTGTATGTTCGTGCCTCCTTTGTCAAATATTAATTGAGCATATTGATTTGGGTTGATGTCTGGATTCTCTAATCTATTCCATTGATCAATATGTCTGTTCTTGTGCCAGTACCAGGCTGTTTTGAGAACAGTTGCTTTGTAATACAGCTTGAAATCTGGTATTGAGATTCCTCCTACTTTACTCTTATTTCTTAAGATTGCTGAGGCTATTCGGGGTCTTTTATTGTTCCAAATGAATTTTTGGAGAGTTCTTTCTAGGTCTGTGAAGTATGTCCATGGTATTTTCATGGGGAGTGCATTGAACTTATATATTGCTTTGGGAAGTATGGACATTTTGATGATGTTGATTCTACCAATCCATGAACATGGTATGTTCTTCCATCTGTTTACATCTTTCTCTATTTCTTTTTTCAGTGTCCTGTAGTTTTCTGCATATAGGTCTTTTACCTCCTTGGTTAAGTTTATTCCTAGGTATCTTAATTTTTTTGGTGCGATGGTAAACGGGATTGCTTTTTTAGTCTCTGTTTCTGTAAGTTCACTATTGGTGTAGAGAAATGCCATTGATTTCTTGGCATTTATTTTGTATCCTGCTACATTGCCAAATTCGTTTATTAAGTCTATTAGCTTTTTGATGGAGTCTCTTGGGTTTTTTATGTACAATATCATGTCATCTGCAAATAGTGACAGCTTTACTTCTTCTTTTCCGATATTGATGCCTTTTATTTCCTCTTCTTGTCTAATTGCGATGGCGAGTACTTCCAGTACTATGTCAAAGAGGAGTGGTGAGAGTGGGCATCCCTGTCTTGTTCCTGTTCTTAGAGGGAATGGTTTTAGTTTTTGCCCATTGAGCATGATGTTGGCTGTGGGTTTATCATATATAGCTTTTATTATGTTGAGGTATGATCCTTGTACTCCCACCTTGTTGAGAGTTTTTATCAGGAAAGGGTGTTGGATTTTATCAAATGCCTTTTCTGCATCGATAGATATGACCATATGATTTTTATCTATCAATTTGTTTATGTGATGTATCACGTTTATTGATTTGCGAATATTGTACCATCCTTGCATTCCTGGAATAAAACCTACTTGGTCATGGTGTATGATCTTCCTGATGTACTGCTGGAGCCGATTTGCTAGAATTTTGTTGAGGATTTTGGCATCTATGTTCATGAGGGATATTGGCCTGTAATTCTCTTTCATTGAGTTGTCTTTATCTGGTTTTGGTATTAGGGTGATGCTGGCTTCATAAAAGGAGTTTGGCAGTGTTCCATCCTCTTGAATTTTTTGGAAAAGTCTGAGGAGGATAGGTTTTAGTTCTTCCTTGAATGTTTGGTAAAACTCTCCTGTGAAGCCATCTGGCCCTGGGCTTTTGTTTGCTGGAAGCTTTTTGATGACTGCTTCAATTTCTTCCCAAGTTACTGGTCTATTGAGATTTTTAGATTCTTCCTGATTGAGTTTTGGAAGGTTGTATTTTTCTAGGAATATGTCCATTTCCTCCAGGTTGTCCTGTTTGTTGGAATATAGTTGTTCATAGTATTTTGTAACAATCCTTTGTATTTCGGAGGGGTCTGTTGTTATTTCACCTCTTTCATTTCTAATTTTGTTTATTTGGGTCCTCTCTCTTTGTTTCTTGGTTAGCCTGGCTAGAGGCTCATCAATCTTGTTAATCCTTTCAAAGAACCAGCTCTTGGTTTTGTTGATCTTATGTATTGTGTCTTTGGTCTCTATGTCGTTAATCTCCGCTCTGATTTTTATTATTTCCTTCCTTCTGCTTACAGTGGGCCTTTCTTGCTGTTCTTTTTCTAACTGTTTGAGTTGTAGGGTAAGATAATTTGTTACCATTCTTTCTTGTTTTTTGCAATAGGCTTGTAGGGATATGAACTTCCCTCTCAAAACAGCTTTTACTGTGTCCCATAGATTTTGGATTGTTGTGTTTTCATTGTCATTAGTTGCCATGATGTTTTTGATTTCTTCCTTGATTTCTCTGGTAACCCAGTCTTTGTTCAATAGCATGCTATTTAGTCTCCATGTGTTTAATTTCTTTGACTTATTATTATTGTAGTTGATTTCCAATTTTATGGCACTGTGATCTGAGAAAATGCTTGATAAGATTTCTATCTTCTTGAATTTGAAGAGACTTTGCCTATGTCCCAATATGTGGTCTATCTTTGAGAATGACCAGTGTGCACTTGAGAAGAATGTATATTCTGTGGCTTTGGGATGAAATGTTCTGAAGATGTCAATTAATTCCATCTGGTCTAATACGTCATTTAGAATTGACGTTTCTTTACTGATTTTTTGTTTAGATGATTTGTCCAGAGGTGACAATGGAGTATTAAAATCTCCTACTATGATAGCATTGCTATTAATCTGTCCCTTAATGTCCTCCAGCAGTTTCTTTATGTATTTGGGTGCTCCCAAATTGGGTGCATATATGTTTACCAGGGTTATTTCTTCTTGTTGGATTACACCCTTTAGTATTATGAAGTGGCCTTCCTTATCTCTTGTTATGCCCTTAACTTTGAGATCTAGTTTGTCAGATATAAGTATTGCTACCCCAGCTTTTTTTTCGTTTCCGTTTGCCTGGAAAATCTTTTTCCATCCTTTCACCTTCAGTCTGTGGGCGTCTGTTTTTCTGAGGTGGGTTTCTTGTAGACAGCAGATGAATGGGTTTTGCTTTCTTATCCATTCTGTTACCCTATGTCTTTTAATTGGAGCATTTAAACCATTTACATTTAAAGTAATTATTGAAAGGTAGGTATTTGATGTCATTTTTATTCTATCCCCCTGTGTTCCTTCTTCACTTCCTATTTCTTTATTATTACAGTAGACCCTTTAGCATTTCTTGCATTGCTGGTTTGTTGGAGATAAATTCCTTTAGTCTGTTTTTGTCGGTGAAGCTCCTGATTACACCTTCAATTTTGATTGACAGCCTTGCGGGGTACAGTATTCTTGGGTTCAGACCCTTCCTTTGCATGACTTTGTATATGTCATCCCATTCCCTTCTGGCCTGATGAGTTTCTGTTGAGAAATCAGTTGCTAGTCTGATGGGGTTTCCTTTATATGTAACTTTCTGTCTCTCTCTGGCTGCTTTTAAGATTCTGGTTTTGTCGATGTTTTTTGCCAGTTTAATTATAATGTGTCTGGGTGTTGATCTTTGGGGGTTCATTTTGTTGGGGACCCTTCGAGCATCTTGGATTTGTGTTGGTTTTTTCTTCTCTATCTCAGGAAAGTTTTCTGTCATTATTTCTTGAAATACTTTTTCCATATCTTGCTCAGTTTCCTTTCCTTCTGGAACCCCTATTATTCTAATATTGTTTTGTTTTGTATTGTCCCAAAGCTCCCTTAGGCTCTCCTCCTGTTTTTTAATTTTTTTTTCTAGCAACTGCTGTAATTGGGTATTTTTTTCCATTTTGTCTTCTAGCTCACTGATGCGGTCTTCTGCTTCATCTAGTCTACTCTTGATGCTTTCTATTGAGTTCTTCATAGTAGCGATGTCATTTTTCATTTCTTCTTGGGTCACCTTCATTTCCTCTTGGGTCTTCTTCATTTCCTCTTGGGTCTTATTCATATTGTCAAATTTGTCTTCCATTCTTTTTAGCCAACTTATGATCATTACTCTGAATTCTTGCTCTGGTAGGTTGCTTGCCTCTAACTCGTTTACTTCATTTTCTGGTGATGGTTGATTTTCTTTCACAGGCGGGTTGTTTCTTAGTCTCCCCATGATCTCTCTTTATAGGGTGCCTGGTAACGTAGTTCTCTCCCTCCTGCTTTGATTTAAAGGCACAAAATACAACACAACCAGGTACAACACACAAGGCACTGGACAGAAATGTGTTTGCAATATTAATATCCTCCAATAAAGGTGTCTAGAACCCAGATAACAAGAACATACAATCCAATAAAAAGAATAAGCAAACCAATCTTACACACACACAAAAAAAGCATAAACCTTTGATATAGTTAGCATTCAACATACAACAACAAAGGGGTAGAGAGAAGGCTTTTTTTTTTTTTTGGTGGGGGGGCAGTGGCAAGGTAGGTGTGAATGGGATTGGAGCAGGGGGTTGGGAATTATATATACACAGGACAGGTGAAAATTTTGGAGAGGGTAAACAGAAAGAGTAAGGAAAATCTATAGCAGTAAAGGGTTAAGATAAGCAGGACACCAAAGGTAAAGGGTTAGGAATAGAGAGATGTCATAAAGGTAGGTTTGAGATAGAATAGAGCGTTGGAGAAGGCAAGGTATGAATAGTTTTTAGAATAGTAATCCTGAAGGAGGAAATAGAGAAAAAAAGAAATAGAGGAAAAAGGAAAAAAAAAAAGAAAGCAAAAAAAAGGATTATAATATGACACTTAAAAAGTAGTAATAAAAATAAACAAAAGAAAATAAGATAAAAAAGATAAAAAAGGTAAAATAGTAGTAATAATGTTGATTACCTATAAAAATGAATTAATTAAAAAGGTAAAATCTAGTGATGGCAGATGAAAAAAATTTCTTGAGTAAACTTTGTAATTAAAGTAGGTAAAAAACAAAAATTCAACAGTTAAAAAAATAAAAATTGAAAATTAAAAATTAAACAAAATTTGCAGTAATGAAGGTCATTCACTTTCTGTGTTGCTATGTCTCGCTCGCCTGTTTCCAGTCTGGGCGGTAGTGGCAGTTCACTGTGTTTCACAGTTCCTCCGTGTTGATTACAAGACCTGATTTTTAAGCCAATCTAGAGACCCTATGTGCTTTAGCCTCTGGGTGGCAGTGTTTCTGGATGACTTCCAGGACTCTAAAGCCTTTCTAGCTTTTTCTGCTTCTCTGTGTCATTGATGGCTGGGGGTGGGGCGGTCCGGAGCTGGCTGCACTCCCCTGTAATTCTGCGGCAACTTCTTGGACTCAGATCCAGCTGTGCTGTTCCTTTGATATCCCTAGTCTTAGGAGCCCTGTCCACAGACAGGCGAGCCTCCAGCTGAGAAGTAAATCCACGACCAGTCCCTCAGCCTCTGTGCGCCGCGCGCGCTGGTGCGCAGGGGGGGGGGGGGGGGTGTTGCTGCGCTGAGTGGAACTCTGTCAGAACTACCGGTCCGAGTCCCTCAGCCTCTGTGCGCCGCGCGCGCTGGTGCGCAGGGGGGGGGGCAGTTGCTGCGCCGAGTGGAACTCGGTCAGAACTACCGGTCTGAGACCCTCAGCCTCCGTGCGCCGCGCGCGCTGGCGCGCAGGGGGGGGGGGGTGTTGCTGCGCCGAGTGGAACCCAGTCAGAACTACCGGTCCGAGGGGAACTCACCCACCGGATCGCTGCGAAATCTGAGCTCCTCTGAGATCAAGGGTTCGCGCCGACTATGTTCATTTGGTGTTCCTTGTGGCTGGGGATAATCAGGCCTCCGACTCAAACCTCCTCCCTTCCAAGATGGCGAGATTTCCCGTCCGCGCCGGCAAGTATCTCCGGTAAGGGACCCAGCTGTGGGTGGTCAGGTGTTGGTGGCTCCCTGATCTGCAGACCCCAAATTTCCTCTGGTGTTTGCTAGTCTCCTGGCTTGTTGACGAGCACTCCTAGCGCGATCCTCAGCTGCTTTCTCTCTCTTCCTCGGGACAAGACTCAGAAACCGCCCATCTGCTCTTCCGCCATTTTCTCCTACTCTAAAGAACCCCTTTTAGCAATTCATATAATTCTGGCTTGGCAGTGATGAATTCCTTTAGCTTAAATTTATTTGTGAAGCTCTTTATCTGGCCTTCCATTCTGAGTGATAACTTTGCTGGGTAGAGTATTTTTGGCTGTAGGTTCTTGTTGTTCATCACCTTGAATATTTCTTGCCATTCCCGTCTGGCCTGCATGGTTTCTGTTGAGAAATCAGCTGACAGTCGTATGGGTGCCCCTTTATAGGTAACTACCTGCTTTTGTCTTGCTGCTTTTAATATTCTCTCTTTGTCTTTAGCTCTTGGAATTTTAATTATGATGTGTCTTGGTGTGGTTCTTTTTGGATTCCTTTTGTTTGGGGTTCTGTGTGCTTCCTGGACTTGTAAGTCTATTTCTTTCACCAGGTGGGGGAAGTTTTCTGTCACTATTTCTTTCAATATGTTTTCAGTATCTTGCTCTCTGTCATCTTCTGGGATGCCCATAATTCCGATGTTGGTTCGCTTGAAGTTGTCCCAGAGGTTTCTTACATTATCTTCAACTTTCTGGATTCTCTTGTCTTCTTGCTTCTGTGGAAGAGTGTCCTCTGGCTCTTTGTGTTCCAAATCTTGGACTTGATCCTTGCAATCTTCCAATCTGTTTTTAGGACTCTGTATAATATTATTTATTTCAGAGATTGTATTCTTTATTTCTAGTTGACCCTTCATTATTTCTTGTTGATCCCTTTTCATATCCTCATAGGTCTCATTTATTTTATCAGCCTTTTCTAAGAGATTGTTGAACAACCTTATAAGTGTGGCTTTGAACTCTATATCCAGTCGCTTTTTGTCCTCCATTTCTTTCGTTTGTGATCTGTTTCCTCATTTCGGCATTTTCGCTGCTTCCCTAAGTTGGTAGGTTGGGAGGATCAGCTGTGTCTATGCCAGGAGACAACCTTATTCCACTAGACTTGGAAACCTGCAAAAGCCTCTCTGAGTTCAGCTTGGATGGGACAGAGTTTCTGGGTGGAGCTTACAGCCTGGGTTTCCAGTTAGCCCCGCCCTCTGAGGTTCCTGAGTCTCAGTGTACCTCAGGGTCCTTTGGTACTGGCTGCAAGCACCTCTGAGAGAAAGGCACTCTAGAGTTTCGCCCACTACCAGACAGTGTAGTCTCTCCCCCAACAAGCTCACAGCTGGGGTTCAGAGCAGTTGGAAGTGGGGTTAAGAACAGTCCGTAGTTTATGTCTCCTTTCCGCTAGGGCGATCTTGCGGCCCAAACAACAGTCTGTCCTCTGTGCACGCAATGTGCGCGACTCAGGGGCTCGGCTTTTCGCCGTTCCCCCTGAGCTTCTGTCTTACAGCCCAGATTCCCCCTGTATGAGGCCCGAGGGTCTTGCCCAGGACTGGGGTTCAGTGCAGTCAGAACTGGGGCTCAGCACAGTCCTGAGCTTTCGAGTCCTTCCCGCTGGGGCAATTCAGCAGCTCAGCCAACAGTCCCTCCTCTGCGCGCAATGTGCGCAACTCAGGGGCTCTGCCTTTTCGCCGCTCAGCTGAGCTTCCGCCTTACAGCCCAGATTTCCTCTGTATGATCCTGGGACCCCCGGGGTCTCGCCCAGAACTGGGGTTCAGTGCAGTCGGAGTTGGGGTTCAGCACAGTCCAGAGCTTTTATGTCCTTCCTGCAAGGGAACGCCAGCCAGGCACTCAGCAGCCCCTCCTCTCCGGCTCAGTCCTCTCCCCGTGCGCGCACCATGCCTCCGTACCTTAGGCTTTTACAGATCCTCTGGTTTTCCTTCTGGTTTTCTCTTTCCTTCTAGTTGTAGAATTTCCAGTCAGTCAACTTTCCTGTAGTTCTGGATAGTGTCCACTCTATATTTTAGTTGTATTTTTTGAAATTGTTGAGTGCGGCTGCAGTTAGGCTTTTACCTCTGCCGCCATCTTGTTGTGAGTCCAGTATCAAGCATTTTAGTTTTGCCTCTTCTTCTTTACATCAAGCACATAGCAATTTTTAATTATTTCATTTTAATCTTTGTATTTTATTAATATAAAATTTCTTAGGGGAAGTAGGAATTTTTCTGTCTTCTTTATTCTTATTGGTTAGCTTATTTTCTTTTATGAGTTACAAAATGTTATGTTGGGTGTATAAGTTGCTTATTTTCATTTTTTTCTGGTTCATTAATATGCATGTTAAAATTTTTTCTTGCTTCTGCTTTAGCTGTATTCCATAGAACATGCATCTCATGTGTTGTTTTCTTATCTTTATTTTTGTTGCTTTCTTATCTTTATTTTTGTTGCTATTTGCAATGAACACATTTATTTTTAAAATTTCCAGGTGTTTTTCATACTACTTTTATAATTTCTTTCTAACTTTATTTTATTGTAAGCAGAAAATTTTTTTTAAAGATTTTCTTGTTCGGAATTTAATGAGGTTTGCTTTCTGACCTAATGTTATTTCTGATTTTGTTTTGATTCGGGGTGGTGGTGGGTGGGGGTGATTCATGGGCATTTAAATGAAAATCTGTTCTCCTGTAAACATAAGTAAATGCTACCCACATTACTATGTTCTTTCAGCCTTTTAAATCTTTTTTAAATATTTACTTGTTCTTTTGTAGTCTGAGTGAGGTGAAATAAAGTTTCCCACAATTGTGCCTGTCCATCCCAGGATTTCCTACTCCCGTCTTTTATGAATGATAATGCTGTTATTTGGTACCATCAGAAAGTAGTTCTTCACTGTGAGTTGACCTATTATTAAAATGGTCTTTGGGTTTATTTACTTCTTTTTACCTGTACAGCTATTGTGTCTTTTATTATAATCATTACCAGTTTGCCTGTCCTTGTATTTTCTACTTTTCTCGCTCATTTGGTTTTAGATTTGTCTATTTACACAGTAAAATTTGAGTTTTGCTTTGTGATCTGAGTCTTTTTTTTTAAAAAAGAGTGTTGCCCATTTACACAATGGTAAATACATATGTTCTTTATTCTATACTTTATTTTCTGTTAAGCTTTGTGCTTTTCTTGGTTTTACAAAATTTTCTAGGACTGAATTTTCTTGGCATTTTGGGTGTGGTTGTGTTCTGATAATTTGGGAAAATTCATATTATAGTTCAAGGTTTGCTTTTATAAATTATAACATATTTGTGTATGACATTTACATAGCTATGTGGACATGCAAATGTCTACAAACAGAACAAAATTGGTATGCTTTTATTTCTTTATGTTTTTCTTTAGCTTCCACCACCCAGTTTTAGTTGGCATTATTTTCTCGGTGTTTAGCTTAGTGTTGTTAAATGTACTTACAGCTCAATTACCTGACACATCATCTTTAATTGCTACTTTCTTTCCCTCCACAGCTGCAATGTCATGTCTCAACTCCTTTCTGCCATTCTCTTCAAACTTTTGTTAGAAGTTTTATTTCCACACTTAAAAAAATATTTATTGATTTCAGAGAGGAAAGGAAAGGTATAGAGAGATAGAAACATCAAAGATGAGAGAGAATCATTGATCAGCTGCCTTCTGCATGCCCCATACTAGGGATCGAGCCCACAACCCAGGCATGTGCCCTTGGCCAAAATTGAACCTGGGACCCTTCATTCTGCAGGCCAACGCTCTATCCACTGGGCCAAACCAGGTAGGGCTATTTCAACATTTTTAGAGTTTTAATTTATATTCTATTTTGAGCAATTATCCACTTTCGTTTTCATATTAGTTCTGTAACTTCATCAGTATTTTGTCACACTTCTCATTCCCATTGTTTCTAGTTAGCTAGAGTTTGTCCTCTCTTAGTTCTCTTATTGGATATAACAATTTCTTGAGTATTGTGTCATGTATGTCTTTCTTGTCTATTGTTTTCTCTTCTATCCTTTAAAGTTCTGATGCTCCCCCTTCACTTTTCTTGTTTCCCTTATTTCCATTCTTTCTATTCCTTACTATGTTTACAAGTGTGTATTTTTTATTTTTTTTGTGTGTGTATTGTATGTGCTACTTCTAAATGTGGATTTGTTTTTCTTTCATTTCGTTTCCTAATAGTTTCCAATTCACTTGTTTCCCTCTATCATTTCACTTACCTTTTCCGAGTCCTGTATCTGCGCCTTCTGCTTCTGTAAAATAAAGGTGATTGCTGCTTAAGGATTTGTTTGCTGGAGGAGCTGCTTGGTGGATTTTCCTCAGCAACATGTCCCTGGTGAGTGTTACTCACCTTCGCTTGGCTTTTCCTAGGCTCGCTCTTTGCTAACACTTACTCATCGTGGTTGAACGGGAGAATCCTTCCTGACCTGCTCTTTGCCAGTGATCCCTGGTTGGGGAGAGGAAGCAGATCATGCCCCAGGCCAGCAGGATGTCTCTCAATGGTGAGGGGTTTGAAGGGTGAACAGACTCTCCCAGCTTGGACTTCTCCCCAACCGGCCAGGGCTGGCAGAGCCAGGCTGCCTGCAGAGGCCTTTTTCCTCTGCCCGTCTCATCGCTGGCTGCCCCTGCAAAGGCTTGTCTAGGCGACCCCTCCTCCTGGCCCACCTGCCTCTCCCTAGTTAGCAGCACATTCAGAGGAGCTTCCTCTGAGGGCCTGTCACTCATCCTCACTGTTCCAAACAGAGGGCTTCCCTACCTCATCCCCCTGTTTCCAATGGAGCGTCCCCCCCAATTATCCCCCTTGTTCCAAACAGAGCACTTCCCGGCCTCATCCCACTGTTCCAAAAGGAGCACTTCCCCAGAGCCTGTTTCTCTGGGGCGGCTGAGTGCTCCCGCTTTAGCTGAGACCCGTGGCTTTGCTTTGCACCTTTTGAGGTCTTTCTCCCAAGTCAGTGTGGCCTTCACTTCCTTTCCTTACAAACAGTAGGTGATCATTATTCACAGGTCCTGTATTTACAAACTTGCTTCTCACTAAAATTTAGCTGTGATCCTTAAATCCTTAATGGTGGCACTTTTGTGGACTTTCATGGATGTTCTGAGTGGTACCATTTTTGAATTCCCTAACAATACACATTCCCAGCTGAGACTCTGCCTTCCTCGTGTAGCTCTCACACTGTAAGCCAGTGTTCTCTGTGATGGCCAGCGCCATGCTTTCCACATGGTTAAACTTGCTTTTGGTAACGTCGCTTGGCCCTCGGAGTGTAGAGCTGAAGTGCTGTCTAGGGTCCCTACATGCAAGGAGGCGGGGCCGTGGCCCACGGAGAAATGACGGCTATTGAAGCTTCATTCAGGCTCGTTAGAGTGCTGGGGCCGTGAGTTCAATGTTGAGGAAGCAACAGCCTCCATGACATCAGATGGAAACATGCAATAGCAAGGTTAAGTAAGTATTGGCCGACAGAGGACAATGTTGTGAGCAGACATCCGTGTTTCGCTCAGAGCCCTGGTTCACTGTTCACAGGAGTTTACAGAACCTGACCACAGCAAACGGCCAGGACCAACGGCACTGGGCATTCAGGCTTCCAATGTCCCCACGATGGAGTTGCGTTTCTCTCTCTCTCTCTCTCTCTCTCTCTCTCTCTCTCTCTCTCTCTCTCTCTCTCTCATTGCTTGCTTCTTGCTTTGGGCTAGTTTCTGGTTAAAGAAGGGGTAATTGTCACATCTTACCATTTCTACACTGAACACTCTTTCCTGGTGCTGCTGAGGGTTTATTTTGTTGAGCAAAGTTACCCTGATTGCATATTTGGAGGAAGTGGGAGGTGCTGACAGGAAGCTGAGGCTCAGTGATGGCTGCTGAAGAGGTGGAGGTAAAGGGACTCAAGGCCCACTGAGTGCAAAGCAGGGGCCGCCCCAGGCCTCAGTGCATGCTGTCAGGTGACTCCAGATCTGATCCGATCCTGCCATTTGTTACCTCCGAGACTCTCCAGCTGCCTGCTCTGGCACTCCACGTCTTTGTGAATGTTGACCAGATAGTGTAGTCTTTAGATCACGTTTTTAAAGACTGTGTATGTAAAGTATCGGCACACAGTAGCACCCGCATTTATTAGTTCACTCCTCGCTCACTCAGAAAGCTTGTGTGCCTGCATTTCTGAATTCTCTCAGAACCAGTTTATGATCCGTGCCCAGAAAAATCAATCTCAAAGTCACTCTTGTTTATCACTCAGAATGCTATTACCCTGCTTGATCGGCTTCTCTCACCAGGCTTGGCAATGGCTAGCTCTTAGCTGTTTTCCAAAATCAAATTCACTCCTCCGAGCAAATGGAGATTTAACACCAGTGACAGTATCTTGGGGGCATGCGGGACTTTGGGGGCAGAGGAGGAACTGGAGACACTCTGCCAGAATACCTCTCGGATCCCATAGCCTCACAGGCTCCTGCTGGAGGAGGACAGCGTCCATCAGAAGTCCATGTTCTGGCATGTTTATTCCTTAGCATCACAGCTGGTATGGCCCAGCCAAGGCTGGTGTGATGCTGGCGAGAGGACACAGGGGACTCCTGATTGGGGCCTGGGGAGGGCGGTGCTATCGGCACCAGGGTCTGTCGGGGACCTGCCCCAGGCAGCCAGGCAGATTCGTGCTTCTCTGGTGGTGACTGGAGTGTGCATGCGCAGGCAGCTTTGTGGTTGCTCTGTGCTCTCACTGAAACTGCAGTCACTGAGTGGGGAGAATTAGAGAAATGAAGAGGGCTTGGTGGTATATTGAGGATTAAAGCACTAGGATTCCGCACTTGCCCCTCTTGACAGTAGAGCTCAATGTGTTTCAGGGTTTGGGGGGCAGGGACATGGAAAAAGGCCAGAACACCCAACCAGCCACTGTAGCTGTTCTCTCTGTGTAACCTTCACACTCAGTGCTCATCTTGCTGGCTCCCCACCACCTCCCTACTCGTGACAATGATGATTCTCTGCACCTCTCTTAAACACTCCAGATATGACAAGGGGCACTTTTCACAGCCTTTCTTTCTTCCTTTCTTTCTTTCTTCCTTCCTTCCTTCCTTCCTTCCTTTCTTTCTTTCTTTCTTTCTTTCTTCCTTCCTTCCTTCCTTCCTTCCTTCCTTCCTTTCTTTCTTTCTTTCTTTCTTTCTTTCTTTCTTTCTTTCTTTCTTTTTCTTTCTTTCTTTAATTTTCTATTTAGTTTTGGACATGTATTCCTTTTATAAAATTATCTATTGTTAAAGTATTACATAAGTCTCCTTTTCCCCACATTGATCTCTCCCAGTCTGTCCCCAGCACAGGCCTGCACCCCCGCTATTATGTCCATTGCTTGTGCTTATATGCATGCATATAAGTCTTTTGGTTGATCTCTTAACTGCTCCCCTCCTCCTTCCTACCCTCTCCTGCCTTTCCTCTCAGGTTGCATGATCTGTTTGATTCTTCTGTGTATTTGGATCTATTTTTGTTCATCAGTTTATGTTGTTCCTTGTATTCCACAAATGAGTGAGATTATGTGATATTTATCTTTCTTGGACTGGCTTATTCCACTTAGCATAATGCTCTCCAGGTCCATCCATGCTGTTTCAAATACTAAGAGTTCTTTCTTTTTTACAGTAGCATAGTATTCCATTGTGTAGATGTACCATAGTTTTTTAATTCACTCATTTGTCGATTGGCACTTAAGCTGTTTCCAAATCTTAGCTATTGTAAATTGTGCTGCTATGAACTTAGGGGTGCATATATCCCTTCTGATTGGTGTTTCTGATTTCTTGGGATATATTCCTAGAAGTTGGATCACTGGGTCAAATGGGAGTTCTATTTTTAATATTTTGAGGGAACTCCATTTTCCACAGTGGCTGCACCAATCTGCATTCCCACCAGCAGTATAGGAGGGTTCACTCAAAATGAATAAAAAACTTAAATGTAAGCTGGGAAACCATAAAAATCTTAGGAGATTGCATAGGCAGTAAAATATCAGATATATCTCATAGCCATATGTTTACTGGTACATCTCTTGGACAAGAGGAAAATAAACAGCTACATCAAAATACAAAGCTTCTGCACAGCAAAAGAAACCATCAACAAAACAATAAGAGAACCCACTGCATGGGAGAATGTATTTTCCAATGTTCCACCTGACAAGGGTTTAAATTTATAGGGAACTCATATAATGTAACAAAAGGAAGATAAACAATCCAATAAAAAAAATGGGCAAAGGACCTGAATAGACACTTTTTGAAAGTGGACACACAGGCCAAGAGGCCTATGAAAACATGCTCAAAGTCACCAGTTATCCGAAAGATGCAAATCAAAACGACAAGGAGGTACCACCTCACACCTGTCAGAATGGCTATCATCAACAAATCAATAAGTGACAAGTGCAGGTGAGGACACAGAGAAAGAGAAGAGCTTTTCAATGAGCAGACTGAAACCTGTCAAGTGCACTGTTACTCAGCTCACTTAACAGATGAGGGGACTGAAGCTCAGAAAGAGTAACCTCCCCTACATCACACAGCAGGGGTGGCAAAGCTAGGGTTCACATCTGTGTCTTCCTGCCCACCCCACGCCAGCCTGCAGCGAGAGCCTGCACACGTGGGCCTGCGGGAACCACATCAGGAGCTGCTCTTCCTGAGAGGTGGGAGTGAGGACAGTGGTCTTTGCTCTGGCTGCCTATGGAATGACAGTCACATCGCATGGCTCACGATGATGTGTCCCTGCAAGGAGAGCTCCCTGGCTTCATCTGAGAGCCTTCATTTCACCCTGAAAACTCAGCCTCTGCTTGTTCACGCAGGCATGCATATAGAAACCACCTGGAAGTTTGAAATAACAGGTGAAATAAAAGAGTTTGGAAAACTGCTTTGCCCTCCAAACTCTTTCGTGATGCTTTGGGTTGTAAAAACACTGAGCTAACCCAGGCAAGAAAAGCACGCTATTGGCATGATCCTGGGGTAGTTCATGAAATCAAAAGACAGTGTTTGAGCCCTTGGAGAGGAACTGAATCTCCAGAGAAGCCAGAATAGGTTCTGTGCATCTACCTCCTTATCTTTGGCTTACTTGATAGGTGGATTTGATTCTTCTTTCTCCTTCCAGGCCAGTGCTTCCCACAGTGTGGTACTCAGACCAGCCACTCCAACATTACCTGGTAACTTGTTACCAATGCCCAGTTTCAGATGCTGCCCCAGAATGAAAAACAGGGGAAGGGGCCAGCAAGTTGTGTGTGGACAACCCCTCCTGGTGATTCCGGTGCTCAATAAAGATTATTGCATGGGCCACATTTCTGTACTGAAATTACAATAGTATCACCTACACACCATGGGTTCGGCCACAAAGAGAAGTTTGAACTGAGGGTTGTTTGTTCTTAAATTAAAACATACTGAGAGGGCACCCACGGATGGAGCTTGAATCAACACACAACTCCTGGGACATACACTATAGTGGAGTGTGGAAGTGGGTAGAGGAGGCAAGAGCCGTGGTTACTCCAACTGCAACCAGGTGAATGGTGGAGAAAGGGGCAATACTTGGGGAAGAAATGCTTAGCAGCAGCCCAATAATAAAAATAGACATAGCAGCAGCTGTTTTAAGAAGTATTAGCTGCAATTGTATTATCTGTCAATCACTGAATGCTTACTATCGTCAGGCCTAGCACTCAGCACAATTCCCATGGATTATTTCATCTAATTCTCACAATGCCTCTATGAGGTAGGTTCTGGTAATATTCGTATTTTGCATATTAGGAACTGTTTAAAGGACTTGCTTGGTCTGGCATAGCTGGCAAGTGGGACAATAAAGCGTGCATTCTGAGACTTAATTCTACTGCAGTCTAACACTAGAAGGTGTCCACTGGTTAAAGGGCAACACACCTTCAAGTGGAATGGTTTGAGATTGGACAAGGTGATACTTGAAATCCCATCTATCTACAAAATCGCAGGTCACACTTTGCCACTTGATATTTAAAAATATGGCCAATGCATTCTGCACTGCAGAGCAAAGCGAGGAAGGTGCTGGCATTGTGGGATTCTCAACTGCAGGTTTGTGTTTTAGACTTTAGAGTATTTGGAATGTACTTTGGCTGGGACCAAGGCCAGCTGGACATAGAGGATGAAATGCACATTAACTACCTCTATAAATGGAGGCCATAAATGGGGAGCAAATGTGGACTGGAGAAAAACGTTTCAGACTTAACCAGTGGGGCCTTGAAGGGGAGACTTGATTTGGAATCACAGAGCTATTCCCTAGGCTCCCTTACCTCTGTCCCTCTGTAGCTTTAAGATATGTAGACAGCAGGCGGAGAACCACAGTCTCCAATATCACAGTGGTAGGGAGAGCCATTCCAGAAGAAACTATGGGCATGAAAGATTTGCATTGTCCTGCTTAGCTGGCAAATTTGAACAACCTTATTCTTTTCAAAGTTTGAGTCATTTTGTTTATTCACCCAGGTCTTCCCTTTTCTGGACTCAGCCACTTTCCTGATGCTCTAAAAAACTTATGTTTTCCTTTCTTAGACCTTCAGGGACAGCACCTCCCTCCCCCAGCCCAGATCACCCACGAAACTCTCCCTCTTCCACCGTGGCTCCTTTTGGCAGTCAGCCCACACTTTTGCCTTCAGGTTCTTTCATTTTCCTGACGCTTCCTCCTTTTCAAAACAAACCTGGATTGCAAGTCTGCCTGTCTTTCTCCCCTTCTGTCCACTCTCCTTTCCTTTCTTTCTTTCTCATCGTGTAGGCAGCCATATTGACAATCCCATTTTCCTCTTTTAATAGAGGAAATACTCAGAGCCTTTTATTTACTAAGAACAGTCGAAAGCTGATATCTTGTCTGGAATGGCCAAGAATCCTTGATGCAAGGGGGACCTTTCATCACAGTCCCCACAGGGCACCTTCTGATGTTTTATAGTCAAAACCAAAGTTAATTCAAATCCAGCAGGCGCTGTTAGAAGTCCTGTTGGCCAGCATGACTTTATTGCTCCCATTTTTAATTATGAAGCGTAATAAGGTCACATTTCTGGAAATAGAACTCAGTAAGATACATTGGTTTAATTTGTAAAAGTAATCTCCCTTCATAGACAATGTTTCATTTCATTTCAGCTAAAATCCACATCAATAGCAGAAAAATGAAACAGGCTTCAATTAGCCTCAATAGTCCCGTGCACGATGATGAAAGGGATAAAAAGAGGAATTGATATTTCACATCTTCATCATTTAAGGACTTTGATGACACAAAATAGATTGGCCCTATTTATTTCCCTGTGGCAGTCCACATCTTTTTTTGAAAGGTTGAAATATAATGAAATCATTTTAATAAAATGAAGGTGGAAAGTATTCCTTGGAACCAAGTCAAGAAGCTTTGGACTAGGCGGCAGAGAGGGTCCAGGAGAGCTTTTGCAAACTGATGGCTGGGTTTGACCTGTCAGTGGATGGGCTTGGCTTGAAGATGAACTGTTCAGTCATTTTCACTTGAAATATGGAAATAGTGTACTTTTTTTTTAAAGTCCTACCTTATAAAAGTATTATAACTCAATGGCCTATGCAATGCAGAAAGGATATAAGCAAAGGTCGAGGTTCTAGGAATAGATATGCATCCCAGGCCTCTGAGCTGAGTTATGCCCCTTCTCAGTCCTATGATACTAATCCACAAAATAGAAAAACAGTTAGGTCACAATGGTAGTATTTTTCCCATTTCTATGTTAGTTCAACAGTATCCATAATGAATGAGTCCTGATCCACAGCGTTTTATAGTTGACAAAATGTGGCCATGTGCATGATGCTATTTGATCCTTGCAAAGGTTGTCTTAGCAAGAGAGTACAGAAGCCACCCCCATTTTACAGATAAAGAACATTGACATAGATCCAGGGTGAAATCAAACTTACCTAGATAGTTGTGACAGAACTAAGACTAGAACATAGATCTCTTTATGGTTAATCTTTGTCTTCAAACTGAATTCCAATTCAGTTCAGCACACATTGACCTCACTATATGCAAAACTTTAGAGATAAAATAAAAATGATTTCCAGACTTCTAAATGCAGGATTTTTTTTCTTTAGGAAGAAAAAAACAAAAACCTACTTCACAAAATAGATTGAATCCTATAACATTGACATTTTATAGGTCATTTGATTCAGTCTAATACTATTTAAGTTCTATGACAGAGGTATATTGATATGTTTGTTGTTTGTTCCCCTTATATTTATTGCATTTGTCCTGCTTATACCCATTTTCTCTTCTATTTCTTGAAGCACTGGGTTTGCCAGAGGTGACTAGATGTCACACTCACTCAAATTCACAAGAGCACAAGCACACACTGGATGGTATCTCTAGCAATTGGCATGGAGTTATCTCTTGCCTAAACCTTAAACTCAAGTTTATGTCTTGTCTAGCTTCCCTCTATTGAGCCTCTGAACATAGACACAGAACCAATGTTGAGTAACTGATTTAATATAGGCTCTGGGGTCATATATAACAAGCTGGACCACCTCAGACTGAGGGCATGACATGTTTCTAAGGTGTCAAGACTCAGAAGTCATGATGGTTATGACTTAAGAAAGGTCACGATTTCCCAGCCTACACATTCTCGGTGACCTCAAGAGCTGCTACAATAGTGTGAATAAGACTAAGACTGAACTGCAAAGGTAAAAGCGATGAATGAGAAAAGAGGATATCAAGCACTGACTCAAAAGGCTTGGTGACTGACAAGAGAAGTCAGAGCAACAGGATGTCCTTCAGCAGGTGCATGGATACACTATGGAACATCCTGAAAATGGGCTATCATCCAGGGATACTAATAAACACACTATCAAACCATGAAAATACATGGAGGGGCCTTAAATGCATATCACTAAGTGAAAGAAGCCAATCTGAAAAGGCTATGTACTACATAATTCAAAATATATGAAATTCTGAGAAAAGCAAACCAATAGATAATATAAAGAGATGAATAGTTGCCAGAGGTTAGAGGGGAGGGAAGAATGAACAGGCAGAACAAAGAGGATTTTTAGGGCAGAAAAACTATTTTATATGCTGTCATAACAGTGAATACATATACATACACTAATACATTTACATTTGTCCATAGAATGTACAATTCCAAGAGTGAGCCCCAGTGTAAACTATGGACTTTGGGTGATAGTGATGTAGGCTCATCAGTTGTAACAAAGGTACTCCTCTGCTGGGGGTGTTGAATTAGGGGAGGCTGTGCATGTGTGAAGGCAGGAAGTGAACAGAAAATCTCTGTCTTCTCAATTTTGCTGTGAAACTAAACTTTTCTCTCTAAAAACTGTTTTTATGTTTTCACTTTAAACATTTTAAAGACTAAGAAATATTACATCTCTGAATAAAGGAAGAAAGAATCAATTAGAAGCAAAGGGGTTAAAGGTGAGAGAAAGAGAGACAGAGATAGGAGAGAGAGAGAGAGAGAGAGAGAGAGAGAGAGAGAGAGAGAGAGAGAAAGAGAGAGAGAGAGAGAGAGAGCCCTTCTTCAAAAGATAAGGAAAGTAACTGATACTGATTCAAAAGCGTTTTATAGAAATGAAGAGAGTAGTGACAGATGAAGAGAGAAATGCATTAGAGGATATAAAACTAGACTTGTAGAGAACGATGTAGTCAGTTCACTTCTGGAGGCGGAGATGGAGATGGAGTTGAATTTGAGAAAACATGGCATGGATTCTAAGTAACTACAGCAAGAAAAGTAGCACGGAGTCAAGGAAATGGGACCGTGTGAATTAATGAGGTTAGTGCATAGTCCTTGGATATTATTTTAAAATAGAAGAAATGCTTTTGAAATAGTCCAGACAAGATTTGGTGTATGATTCCATTCCATTAAGACTCTCAAGAATATTTTGATTAAAAAAAGTAACTACCATATCTTATTATGTAGCCTAGGTATCTACTATTCCCTTATTCCCCTGTTCAAGCTCCCCCCCCCTCCCCGTCCCTCAAACCTCCCCCCCCCCAGGTCCCTCAAACCTAGTGACAATGTAGAAACTATTGGCTCTTTCTTTGAAGGGAAGGGAAGAAAGAGGGAGGTGATTAAGATAACACTAGCTCCTGTAACAAGCAATCCCCAAATCTCAGTGGCTTAACAAATTAAAGGCATTTTCTTATTTAAAGACATTCCTACGTGGGCAGCTATCTTGAGCAGCTCACCTGGGTGATGCTCCTTCCATCTTGTCACCCGCTGTTCCCAGGACCTCAGAGTCCTCCAGCCACCCTCCGGTATCCAGCAGGCAGGGCATGTGAGTAGATAGCACGCAGAAAAGGTGGTGACCAGAGGTTCAGGGTCAAACCTAGCCCACCACCAATTTTCGTATGACCTGAAAGCTTAGGATGCTTTTCAGTTTTCCATGGGTGAAAAAAAAAGAATGCTCTGACATGTGAAAATGATATAACATTCAAACTTCAATGTCCATGAGTACAGTTATTTGGAAGACAGCCATGCTCATTTGTTTACATATTTTCTATGGCTGCTGTTTTTCTAAAACGACAGAGTTGAGTAGTTGCAATAGAGATTGTGTAGCCTGAACCCCCCCCCAAATATTTATTATCTGCCCTTTACAGTAAACTTTGCCAACCCCTGACCTAGAGGATGGAGCACCCAATATTTATCCTCCTCACTTCAGAAGTCTACACATCATCTACCCCATTGTTTTGGCAAGAACTAGCCATAGGCACCCATACAGAGACAGAAGCTGGGACACCGGCTCCCTGGCTGGGCAGCTATTCCTCTGGGTGGGCCATGCCCTTCCCCACTGGGGAGCCAGAGCCTTTGTGTTCAGGTCACTGTGTCTATAGCAGGGGGTTACACTTCACACTGTCAGGGAATGGATACAGATGACCTTTAGATATGTCTGCTCTGCAAACTCCATTTTCAACTGTGCCACCAGCAGAGGGGTTTGTGTATGTGAGTGTGTGTGTATGTGTAGGGTGTTTCTTTTTGGCCTTTTGGTGTATTGCCCATTCTGACTGGTTCACATTGGCTCCCATCCTGATGTCACCCCTGCCCTTCATGCCTCTTCTCTCTCTTGTGATGAGTGACCCAGCTGCACCTGAGCTCCCTGTCCGACATCACAGGCCCACGCCCAGGACACTAACATCCAGCCCCTGTCAGTAGAATCCAAGGGTCTTTGAAGGATATGGGCATCAGAACTCATCAGCACCTGCCTTTCAGACACGTGGAGCAGTTCTCCGCCCAGGAAGGTGAGTTAATGGACACACAGTTCCTCCATGCCCTTGATAGGTTTTCAACATTCAGGTGAAATGTCAACATAGTCAATGCAGAAATATTTTGGGAGCTCTTCTGTTGCCAAGGGGTGGCTTACCGGGGATTTACTGTTCCTCTCCCACCCACGACCTAGAGCTACCTGAAGAAATGGAAATGCTAAGGAAAAAATTCATCTGCAATGCAAACCCACCCCACAGACATTTCTCCCGCCATCTTGCCTTAGATTACATCCCCTAAACCAGTGTTGACAAACTCATTAGTCAACAGAGCTAAATATCAACAGTACAATGATTGAAATTTCTTTTGATAGCCAATTTTTTAAAACTTAAACTGTATAGGTAAATACATTTTTATTAACTTAATTAGGGTACGTGGTATTTTGTGGAAGAGCCACACTCAAGGAGCCAAAGAGCCGCCTGTGGCTTGTGAGCTGCAGTTTGCCCACCACTGCCCTAAACCACCGCTGTCTAGGAATCCTAGAATTTCCACAATGATGCAGTCACAGTGCAAACATCCCTGCTCTCAAAGGGATCACAGCCCGGTGGACAGGCAGGCTTCCACATGCTCATGAGCATAGACGGTAGACAAGCATCAGTAGTCAAATCGAGGTCCAAACAAAGTACTCTGGGCAAGCACAGGGGCGCAGTGATTAATTGTGGCAGATGTTAACCAAGAGGAATGATTTTAAGTGTCAGCAACAGAAAACCTTTCTTCATCTCACTTGCAATGCTAATCCCCGTTCATTCATCATCAAGCCTCACCTTGCCTGGACATTTATCTTGAATGCAAACCCAGCTTTATTCAGGAAAATCAGTCATCTCCATTTATCCTTTGACTGCATTCACTTGGAAAGGATCATTGCTGTCAGTCATATTTCATGCGCATCCACTCGAGTGGTGGGCCCGGACTTTGCCAGGTGAGCTCTTTACTTGAGATGGTTTTTAATTCGATCTGAAACTGGGGCATGGTAAGAGGCAGCCCGTCATACCCCCCAGGACAGGAACACATTCTTGTCTCTGGTCTGTAGTCTAGTGAAACTAATTCTGGGTATTCTCTCAGGAGCACACCTTATGAGCAGATGTGAAGGTGAACAGATGATTGACGTGGATTTGATTCCTCAAGAAAAAAAGGCCAATATTCAGCCAAGCAATGATGCTGCAGGGCTGCAGGTGAAGTGGGGGGAGAGGACCTCAGACCAGTGCATCATGAAGCACAAATCACGGAGAAGTGATTGTGATTGATAGACGGGAGCCGACTCAATCCTCCTTCCTCTGTTACAAGTATAAAGCTGCTCCTTCCTGTCCAGGCAAACATCTCCTCCTTCTGTGACACCGCGTCCTCCTGCTTTCCTACTGGCTTAATGTTTCCTCTCTGCTTACCTCTTCTCACGGAAACATGGCAGGTGTTCCCATGGTTGGGGAGAAAATCCACACCAGACAGTCTCCTTTGACTACTTTTGCTTACCTTTCCCCAGGCGACATCTGGAGGCAGGCCTCCATGATGCTCTCACCAGCAGCATTGCTGCCTTCTCCCTAGCAGCATTGCTTCAAACAAGACCTAAGCATCTTTGCCAACCTGGTTTAGCCACGCTCCTGCTCCCGGATAATCCTGTGTTACAACTGTACCTCAGTGTCCATCAGCATCTCCTCTTCCTATGCGTATTTGTCGGCTGTCTGTGATTTGACCTAGAAACCTTAATCCAAGGGGTGGCGAAACCACAGCCACTGGTTCCCTCTGTCTGGTTGGGTCTGTAAGGTCTCATTAGAACACAGCCACACTCACTCCTTCATGAATCACCTGGCCTGCTTTGCGGCAGCAATGGCTGAGGCGACTGGCTGCAACAGAGATGTAGAGCTTCTCAGAAAAAGCTTGCCAACCTCTGACTGAATGTTTTGCAGGGAATGTTGTGGCTCCATGTGATTTTTAATCTTGGTCCCATCGGTAAATTAATGCCGAACTGTGGGAGGCCATGTCCTCTTCTGATAAGAATATTTTAGTTCAAAAGGTTGGGTGAATCCTGATACTGATGAAGGGCATCTGTACTTCAGTTATCCTGTGCTGCAAGCAGGGCAGCTACGAGGCCCAAAAGTGGGGTCATACTGTGCATATTGTTCTATAGTTTACTATGTTCACCTGAAAATTGTCTTTGTGATTTTTTTCCATATGAAAGCATTTTTGACAGCTGCATAATATTTTACAATAAAGATATAATATGTCCTATTAATCCCTTATTAATGGGCATTTAGACATTGTCTATTTTATCCTAATTCCAATAATTCTACAACAAGTTTACTTTTTTTAAAATTATCACCCAAGGATATGTTTACTGATTTAAAAAAATATATATTTTATTGATATTTTACAGAGAGGAAGGGAGAGAGATAGAGAGCTAGAAATGTCGATGAGAGAGAGACATCAACCAGCTGCCTCTTGCACACCCCCAAACAATGCACATGCCCTTGACCGGAATCGAACCCGGGACCTTTTAGTCTGCAGACTGACGCTCTACCACTGAGCCAAACTGGTTTTGGCTATTTATTGATTTTGAGAGAGAGAGAGAGAGAGAGAGAGAGAGAGAGAGAGAGATCAATGTGAGAAAGAAACATTGATCAAGGGCCTCCTGTATACTTGACCAGGGATGGAACATATTTAGTGTATGGGATGAAACTCCAACCAACTGAGCCACCCGGTCAGAGCTGCAGTAAGTATTCTTGTACTCAAATATTTCTTTAGCATAAATTTCTAGCTTATTTTCAGTTTTGATAGATACTATCAATTTGTCTTCAAAAGGGCATCAATTCAAAGCTCAAGTATAGTATTCAGGAGAGTCTTAATTCTTCAATGATAGCTATTACTTTATCAAAGTTAAATGTTTGCTAATCTGACAGATGTTTTGTTTTTTCAGAAAACTTTTAATGAGAATTTTCACCCTGAATTTAACTCTCAGAGCATGTATGCAGCCAGATTCCCTCTTTTGATACCATGGCTCTGTCACCTATGAGATGCATGACCCTGGGCTAGTTCACCTTCCTGTGGCTTATACCACTCCACTCCCTGTGAAATAGTAACAACAATAATACCTAACTCCAAGGGTTGTTGTGAAAATAAAATGGGTCAATCTTTGTAAAACACTTATAGTATCACATTGCATATTATCAGGATATATAAATACTTGCCATTTTACTACTATATTTGTTGTATTTAACAAAACAAATGGCTTTATTACAATGTTTTCTGCTTGGTAACTTTATTAAATTACCCTTTTAATGATATTTTAATGGTTTATCTCAGGTTTGCTTCATTGATGATTGTAAAAAGTAGCCACTTGTCTTTTCTTTGCAATAGTTAAAACTCTTCTTCTTCTTTTTTTGTCTTGCAGCATTAGCTAATATTTCCAGTGACAATGATAATAGAGATCTGGTATTTGTGTAGTATAAATTCCCTTAATATTTCCCAATTTTTACTGCAGTAATTGTCAAATACCCTTTTAGAGAGTGAGGGCATTTCATTAAAATGAAAGCATATCATTGAAGTATTTTATTGTTTTAAATAAGGAAGGATATTGAATTTTATAAAATGCTTTCATTGGCATCTTTTAAGATGACCATATTTTTTTCTTTTTTAATCAGCCTATGTGATGACTTATATTAGTGGATTGCCCAATAGTAAATGAGATGAACCATTTCAACATTCTATTATTAAACTGATGGATTTAATATGCTAATATATTACTTAGAACGTGTATGTGTATGTATGTGAGACTAGAAAGTGTTTTTTTCTATGTACTATCTACAGGTTGAGTTGAATGAGCATTTTCTTATCAGTTGTTATGCTATAGAATAACTTAAATGGCACAAAGAGCCTTTTCCTTGAAGGTGTGGAGAATTTGCCTGTGAAGTTCTTGGGCCCAAAGTCTCAGTGGTAATCTTTGACTACATTGTCAGGTTCTGTATGGTTACTAGAATATCTAATTTGTACTTATTCTTGAGTAATTTTTATTTTCCTAAGAAATCTTTTATTTCATCTAGATTTTCAAATATGCTGGCATTAATTGCTACAATATATTCTCATACTTTAAAAGCCTCCTCTACATCCCTGGCTGCTGTGGCTTAGTGGCTAGAGCATGGGCCCATGCACCAAAGGATCACCAGCATGTATCTGAGTTCCAGGTTCCATCCCCAGCCCAAGTTTGGGCACCTATGGAGACAACCAATTGATGTGTCTCTTTCACATCAATGTTTCTCTCCCTCCCTTTCCTTCCCTTCCTTCACTCTCTAGAAATCAGTGGAAAGAATATCCCTGGGTGAAGATTAACAACAACAAAAAAACCCTCTTCTAAAGTTATCATCATATCACTTTTTTTGCTTTCAATATTGCTTACTTTTATATTTTTCTTTTTTCCCTTAGTCAGAGCTGCCAAATATTTATTAGTCTTTACAGAGAATGGACTTTGATTTTTACAGATCTTCTGTAACATTTTTGTGTGTGGCTGTTTTCTATATCATTAATTTCTGCTGCTACCCTTATAGTTTCTTCCTTTTATTTTCTTTGAGCTCATTATTTTGTTCATTCTGTTTTGGCTTGGGAGTGAGACATACCGTATTTGCCGGCGTATAAGACGATTTTTGGCCCTGAAAAATACGTATTTGCCGGCGTATAAGACGACTGCGCATATAAGGCGACCCACTAAAATTTCCACTAAAAATACAGAGTTTGTTATATACTCGCCGTATAAGACTACCCCCCACTTGGAGGCATATTTTTCAGGGCCAAAAAGTCGTCTTATACGCCAGCAAATATGGTACATGGACAGGAAAACATTATAGACTGTGAGTCTATACTTAGCACACTACGAACACACAATCGGAAGGGACAGGTTCTATAAATGGGGGTGGGGTAAGGGTGCAGCTTCGTTACTGAAAGCTGAGTGGATGGTTGTCCACAAGCTCATGCTTGTCCATGCCCACATCACCGCTGCCATGACTCTCTCCAATGCAGGTGAGTGAAGGCTTTGGCAAGTACATAGCCTGTATGCAGCATGGTTCATTTTCTCCAGAGGCACTCATTATCTATTAAAAAATGTGTTTATGAAGAGTATGTGTGTGGGGGGGATTGGTAAAATATGTACACACATAAAACCTTAATAAAAAATGAAAGAAAAACCAAAAAACCCAAAAATATGTTTATGAAGAGTATGTGTGTGTGTGTGTGGGGGGGATTGGTAAAATATGTACACATATAATACCTTAATAAAAAAATGAAAGAAAACCAAAAAACCAAAAATATGTTTATGAAATGTGTTAAGTGATTGTTAAGTAATGAAACAAAATCAAGTTATTCCACTGAACACAGAAACTCCCACAACTGGAAGGCCCCTCGCAGATGCGCTGGTTTCAACATCCTCCTTCGTTTAAGATCTCTGTCAGCGTCGGGAGGCGTCGGGAGGCAGTCCCGGAGGCACACAGCGCAGGTCTGCTATCTCTTTGGAAGCCAGATGTCAGGGCTGCGTGAGACCTGCTGTCTGGTCTGCTGACGGCAGCGGCACGGGCAGCAGCCCAGGCCCAGCTCTCAGCAAATCCGAGCAGAAGGCGGCCCCGGACCCAGTCACAACAGTGAGGGGAGGGAATGAGAGGTTTCCTGTCTGAGACCGGTGTGTGCTTTTGTTTCAAGACTCCTTATCTCTGTCGGGTTGTGTCTGCCTCCACTCACCTAACAGCTCCCCCCGCCCCCTCCCCAGCTCCAGCCCTTTTATTTCTTTTGCCTCTGACTCAGCTCCAGCCCCAGACAGTGTCACTGTCTGCCCTGCCTTTGACCTGCAACATCGCTTTATTGCCCAAGCACGCCACCTCTGTCCCCCAGGTCCAGCCCCTTCCCGGCTCCTGTCACCAGGGAACAGGGGGTCGTGGTAAATGCAGGCTGTAAATAACAGGAGGTCAAAGCTGGGCATTGAAAGTGGAGAACAGACACGGGGAATGGAATTAGCCAGACGGATGGGGCAATAAGTGAGTGTTTATTTGGCCAAGGTGGAAGCGCACCTTTGTGTGGGATGGGGAAGGAGAGATCGAGCGGGGCAGAAGGTTATATTTAGAAAAGGGAAACACCAACTTCAAGATCTCAGAGAGCAGCTCTACAAAGGGAGGGAGGAAGAGGGAGGGAGGGAGGGAAGGAGGGAAGAAACAGGCTTTTACTGAGTTCCTCTGTGTTCCAGGAGCTCTCTGGATAGGATCTCATCGAGTTCTCTCACTTCCCCACACTTCCCAGATAAGGGTTCGGAAGCTTACAGGAATTCAGTACCTCACCAAGGACCCAGAGCTGACACGTGGAGAGGCAGGGTCAGAGGTGGCTGGTAGAGACACGGATGGCGGCCTGCACGTGGGACTAGAGAGAGGGAAACTTGATGTCCCCCTTCAGTTCTCACTGGTTTGGGGGAAGTAGAAAGTAAGGCACTTGCCATCGGTTAAAACTCCCAATGACTTCCTGCCACCTTCCAGAGAGCACCCACCATCCGGAATGTGAGCTAACGCAAGCTCAGTAAGCTTCCCTTAGTCTCAGGACAGTGAGCGCCTCCTTCCTCCGCTTAGCACTGGTTTCTCTGTTTGCCTCTCCTCTCGCTCAGGCTTTTCAGGGTGTAGGCTTCAGATTCAGTGGGACCTGCAGGGCTGGGCTGGCTCCTGGCTTGTGCTGTGCACTGAGTCTGGGTTCAATACCCGGGCTGCAGAGCTAATTAGTGGGACGCTGTGTCTGAGCTCATGTCCAGCACCAGAGCAAATGCGTCCTGGGAGGAGAGATGGGCTTATTGTTTACTGTTTATACTTGGCACTCACTTTGAATGGATGAATAAATAAGCGAGGGAAACATTAAATGGATGAGAAAGCAGATCATGAAATCAAATCACAAGTGTGGTCTCGCGTTCCTTAACCAGGCCCATGTGCTGAGGGCGAAGGGGGCCTGGCCTCACTCCCTCTGTCACTTGCAGAGCGGTGAGGTAACGGCTCACCCACATGCCCGCCCTCCGAGGGGGCGGCCTGACCTTCCTCCTCCGAGGGGCGCGGGCGCCTGGCTCTCCCCTCCAGCCTCGTGCCCGGCCCCTCACCTTCTTTACTTTGGCTCCGAGTTCCAGGTGCTGCTGGCAGGCAGCCCCCTGCTTCGTGTGAACGGAACACCCCACAGAAGAGGTTTTTCACGGAAAAATTAAAAAGAAACTTAAGAAAAGGCGTGGGGTGGGGGGCAGAGTCGCTCCGCCCTTTGGCATCCCCATGAAGCCACCTCGGGGCAGTGTCCTCACTTCTCTCGCAGACCCCCACCGCCTGCCCGCCCGCCCCCCGGTGTGGGCACAGCCAGGCTCAGCAAGGGGCACGGCGCTGCCGGAGGCATCTGGGCTTTTTCCATGGCGTGACTCAACCTGGGCAGCCGGGCCCTGCTGAAAGGAGTTATAAATTGCGGGCTGTGGACTTCTCCCGCTGAGAAGCACTAACAGTTTATAAGGGAGAAAAATGGATAAACCCCTGGGTCTCAGTTTTGTTTCCATTTCGCTCCGGGGCCAGCTGTGGAGGGGAAGTGACAGTAAACAGTGTGTTAGTGGGAGAGACGGCTCTGCTGAAAACACCCAGAGGAAAATCACCGCGACTGTGACGTCAGGGCTTCCACCTCTTCTGAAAAGGCAGGAGAAGTGGCCCGGGGCTCCAGGGTGCGCCTATCTTGCCAAAAAAAAACACAAAACAAAAATACATCCAAAGCTCCTTTGGCCCAGGGTGGAGCTGGGTCCTGATGGCACCGTTACGTGGCCACTGGCCAGGCCCTGTCGCTTTCCCCGGGGCGGCCCAGCCTCCCGCGCTGGGTCTCCCGTCTGCTCTCCTGGACGTTCATGACGGGCAGCGCCCACGGGACAAAGGGAATTGCACCCAAAGGTAAACCGCCCTGGGAGCGCATTGAACGGAAGCCATAGTCCAACCAAGTCCTTTAGGAAGCTTTCCGATGTCCAGGGGAGAAAACATGAAGGAGGCGGATCTGAACCTGATTGGGGATTCTGAGCGCGGGCAGGAGGGGCAGGACGGGGGGCAGTCAGAGAGGGACTTCAGAAAGAAGCGCCCCCCCCACCCTCGTGGGGCTGCAGACACTCTGAGTCTGAGGGCAGCTACTGCGTCAATAGGGGACTGCAGTTCTAAGTCAAAGATCAAAAGAGATACAAAAACAATGCGAACCCTCACGCAAGGATGTCTTTATTGATTTGAGAGAGAGAGAGGAAGGGAGAGGGAGAGAGAAAGAGAGAAACATTAAATCGATGATGTGAGACCAGGGATCAAACCCGAAACCTTTCAGCACTCAGAGACAATGCTCCAACCCACTGAGCCACCCAGGCTAAAAATACAAACTCTGGTGTCAGCGGGGCTGAGTCTGAGTCTTCTTCTTCAGCTGAATTCTGTGGCATGTACAGCAGCCTTGGAGTCTCGACCTGTGCCCGCAACAAAGGGGCCACGGGCCTCAGTTTCGCTGGCGCGGCTTCCCACCTGGCCCCCTGCGGCCCTTCCCTCTCGGGGAGCAAATAAAGCTCCTCGTGCGGCCCCCCAGGCATGGCTTCTCACCGGCATTTCAGGCCCAAGGCCCCGTGGGGAGCCTGCAGCCCCGGGAGGTTCCTGCGAGGAGGCCGCTGGGGCCTTGGTCTCCTTGGCTGGATTCCAGGCCCAACACCTCGGGTCCCAGGGAGCCTGGCATGACCTTGGGCAGGGTCTGTTTATTAGCTGCTCTGCTGAAGTTCCATTCATTGATTTAAATAAACAAGCCCATCTACCTCAGGGCTCTCCCTCGGCAGCCCTAAATCAAAGGAAGCTTCTGTTACACTTTATTACTTTACTTTGCAAATTTGAATTAGAAGAAGGGGGTGCCAAGGCCAAATTGCCTTATGGCTCAGCTGCAGCTACAGAGCAAGTTCAGCTACAAGCTGGGTTTGCACCCCAAATTCTGTCTCTGTGTTCACTTGCAAGCCTCTCTATTGTTGGAGCTGCAGCCGAGCAGACCTGGTGCACCCCCAGAAAGCCAGTCTGCATGGCCATGGTCGGGCTACCTGTGGGCTCCAGTTATCTCCCTCATGAGGGGTGTTGTGAGACCACAAGAGGGGCCCACACACCCGCATGTTGTCCCCTAGGACTTTGCTACCCCTCCTACCACCCAGGAGCGATCTTCACCCCTCCTCTTTTCACTCCCTTCAATACTGTCCGGACTGTTCCTTTCCTTCCTTCCCAGCGGGTCTGCCTCCTCCATCTTAACCTGGTGGTTAGTTACCAGCTCAGAAGCCACGTGGGATGGCAATGCTTCAGACACCAGGATGTTAGGGGCCCTGCCTAGGACACAGCCATCTCTGGAGAGGACCTTCTACACCAAGCATGTCAAACTCAAAGGCTAACAGGGCAAGTAAACAAGGTTCAAGTGTATGCGGGCTGCAAAAAAACAAAAGCTTCAATTTTCATAGAAACGTAGGTTTATTTCCATAGAGACATGCTGAATACAAAGGGCTGAAATAAATGAGTCATCATTAACATAAAAATATAGAACATTTTAATAAAAATTAGCATTTTTTCTTGAACATTAACTTACCAGACACTGAATAACTGCACAAATTAATAAGCATAACACAAATAAACCTATTTTTCTTATTCTCCAAAAACAAAATATTTGCTGTTGTGCACACCAAACAAGTCAGTCCAAGACTAATGACATGGCAATCGGCTGCTAAAATATTCGCTGCCAGTATTAGTGGAGAGAAATGGTGTATATGTGTGTAAGGTGTGTAAGGGAAATGAAGGCAAGACTATTATAGTCTTCAGTCATTAGCAAATGTTGTAGTTCATTATAACAAGATATTGCAAAAATTAAGTTATGAAATTTTTATTAAAAAGTTTCTTACAGAGGGAGAAACCAAGATGGTGGCATAGGTAAACACCTAACTGCAGCCTCACACAACAATTTTAAAAAATACAACTAAAATATAAAGTGGACATTATCCAGAACTACAGGAAAGTTGACTGACTGTAAATTCTACAACTAGAAAGAAAGAGAAAATCAGAAGGAAAATCAGAGGAGCTGTAAAAGCCTAAGGTACAGAGACACGGTGTGCGCGTGGGGAGAGGACGGAGCCGGAGAGGAGGGTGGCTGAGTGCCTGGCTGGTGTTCCCTAGCCGGAAGAAGATAAAAGCTGTGCTGAACCCCAGTTCTGATTGCACTGAACCCCAGTTCTGGGTGAGACCCTGGGGTCCCAGGCTCATACAGAGGGAATCTGGGATGAAAGGCGGAAGCTCAGGGGAGTGGCAAAAGGCAGAGCCCCCGAGTTGCGCACATTGCATGCAGAGGACAGACTGTTAACTGAGCTGATAGATTGCCCTAGTAGGAAGGAGACCAAAACTCCGGACTGTGCTGAACCTCACTTCCAACTGCACTGAACCCCAGTTCCGGGCTCATTGGGGGAGAGATGAGACGGTCTGGTAGTGGGCGAAACTCTAGGGCACCTTTCTCTCAGAGGTGCTTGCAGCGAGTATCAAAGGACACTGAGGAACACTGAGACTCAAGAACTTCATAGGGCGGGCTAACAGGAAGCCAAGGCTGTAGGCTCCACTCTGAAACTCCGCCCCATCCAAGCTGAGCACAGAGGCTTTTGCAGTTTTCCAAGTCTAGTCCAATAAGACTATCTCCTGGCATAGACACAGCTGATCCTCACAGCCAATTGGCCTGGAGGTCAGTTCCTCCCAGTGATACCAACAACAATCAAGATTTAACTACAATAAGGCTGTACATACAGTCCACAAAAGGGTGCACCAAGAGTGTCCACCTCAGATAACTGGGAGGCTGACCCACAGAACCATATAGGACACCTTAACACACAAAGCCACCCTACCAACTCAGAGAAGCAGCAAAAATGCTGAGCCAAAGAAACAGATCACAAACAAAAGAAATAGAGGACAAAAAGCGACTGGATATAGAGTTCAAAACCACACTTATAAGGTTTTTCAAGAATTTCCTAGAAAAGGCTGCTAAAATAAACAAGACCTATGTGGATATGAAAAGGGATCAACTAGAAATAATAAAGGATCAACTAGAAATAAAGAATACATTGTCTGAAATAAAAAATATTATACAGAGTCCTAAAAGCAGAATGGAAGATTGCAAGAAACAAGTCAAAGATTTGGAACACAAAGAGCCAGAGGAGACTCCTCTACAGAAGCAAGAAGACAAGAGAATCCAGAAAGTTGAAGATAGTGTAAGAATGCTCTGGGACAACTTCAAGCGAACCAACATCAGAATTATGGGGGACCCAGAAGATGACAGAGAGCAAGATACCGAAAACATATTGAAAGAAACAGTGACAGAAAACTTCCCCCACCTGGTGAAAGAAATAGACTTACAAGTCCAGGAAGTGCACAGAACCCCAAAACAAAAGGAATCCAAAGAGGACCACACCAAGACACATCATAATTAAAATTCAAAGAGCAAAAGACATAGAGAGAATATTAAAAGCGGCAAGAGCAAAGCAGGTAGTGACCTATAAAGGAGCACCCATACAATTGTCAGCTGATTTCTCAACAGAAACCATGCAGGCCAGATGGGAATGGCAAGAAATATTCAAGGTGATGAAGAGCAAGAACCTATAGCCAAAAATACTCTACCCAGCAAAGCTATCCCTCAGAATCAAAGGCCAGATAAAGAGCTTCACAAATAAATTTAAGCTAAAGGAGTTAATCACTGCCAAACCAGAATTATATGAATTGCTAAAAGGGGTTCTTTAGGAAGATGAAGAAAGTAAAGATAAAAATTATGAATAACAAATACATACATAACTACTGCATTTCCCCGAAAATAAGACATCCTCCAAAAATAAGTCCTACTTCATGGAAACATAATACATCCCCAGAAAATAAGACCTACTGCATCTTTGGGAGCAAAAATTAATATAAGACACTCTTATTTTCGGGGAAACAGGGTATCAACAAATGAATCTAAAAACCAAGGGAAGTAAAAAACATGATGAACAATATTAACTGTTGAATATAATAGAATCAGAGGTATGGAATAGGAGTGGACTGATGATTCTTGGGGAAAAGAGGAGTGGGGGGGTGTGGGAAGATACTGAACATAAACTGTGCACCTATGGATGAGGACAATGGGGATGGGGAAAGGGCAAAAGGTGGGATGGGAACCTGGTGGAAGGAAGCAATGAAGGGGGAAAAATGAGGAACATTTGTAATAATATGAACAATAAAAATTTATTTTTAAAAAAGTTTCTTACATACAATTATGTTGGTTGGACTGCAAAGATATTCGTGTGGGCTTGATATGACCCGCAGGCCACGAGTTTGACATGCTTGGTCTAGGGGCTCCCGTGGCCTTCTGGCTTCATGCCCACGGGCCTGGCAAAACCAGTTCTGAATTCCATGTGACTTTTTTCCAGGTGCTGCTGCCCGTCGTGGGCAGTGATGGCAGCTCACAGCACTCCCTCCTCGGAGCTGCACAGGTCCCAGTTCTGCCTGTCTGCTGCAGCCATGTCCTCTAAACCAAGCATCCCGGTGAGCCTTCCAGCGTCCCCTCACACCTAGGTCTAGCCACTGCAACTCAGAAACAACTAGCATTAGAAGGGGCAACGGGCTTCCCCTCCATGTTTCTTCTGAGGCCCAACTTGTCTTCTGAGAAGAGGCATGTCTTCCAACCCAGCCTGTCCTGTCCTTTACCTGCTCGTGCCGTGGGCTGCACATCTGACTCTTAAATGACACCTTCAGGGTCTGTGATGCCTGGGAAGACATCTTCCCTGTTCTTAGGTCCCTTCACATTCAGTCAGGGCTGTGGTGATGGGAAGGGAGGGGCACTGGTCTTCACGGTGGCATCATTGCCTAGAAGCTCCCACACAAATGTGTGGCTTACAGGGCAGAGAAGGGAGGGTGCAGCCAGCTGTCTTCTGTAAAACAAATGCAGGCTGGCCAAGGAAGCACAACATGCATGGGGCTGCCCATGCTGCCCACAATAGCTCATGTGGACATGGAAGCAAGGAGACCTAAGAACCAGCGGAATGGGTGAAAGCTTCCTTTTTATTTTTTATTAGAGGCACAGTGCACAAAATTTGTGCACTACGGGAGGGGGGTCCCCTCAGCCCAGCCTGCCCCCTCTCGCAGTCTGGGAGTCATAAGGGGATGTCCCTCTGAGGGAGGCATACTGGCTGATCAGGGGAAGGTGGCCCCCCCATCACCCCACTGCTGCTGACACTGACAGCTATCCCAGTCACCAATGTATTATTTTCAACAGGGACTCCAGTCCCTCACCACACACACACACACACACACACACACACACACACAAAAAAAAAAAAAAAAAAAAAAAAAAAAAAACTTACTTTAGGCATTCTTAAGATGTGTCTTTCATAGGATATGACATTTCTTTCTTTCTGTTTTTATCCTCACCCAATGCTATTTTTTTCTGTTGATATTAAAGAGTGTGAAAGAGAGAGGGAAAGAGAGGGAAATATCAATGTGAGAGGGACACTTTGATTGGTTGCCTCCTGCATGAACCCTGACCTGGGCTCTGGCTAGGGAGGAGCCTGTAACCTAGATACATGCCCTTGTTGGGAACTGAACCTGGACCTGTGATCCACAGGCCGAGGTATTATCCACTGAGCCAAACCGGCTAGGGCAGGATATGACATTTTTTAGCCCCTTCAGCAGTGGACCTTCGTTTTCTCCTCCAGGAATGAGATGGAAAACCCTAGATCACCTTCTTGGGTTCTTATTACCCAAGTTACCAAGAACGCTGCGAGTGGCTTTCAGGGAACTTAGCCAGTGAGTGGCCAGAAAAGGTGTTTCCTCTGCAGCTCATGCGCAGAGACAGACTGCTGGCACACTATCTTCCAGAGAGGGCGGGTCCCCTGGGTGTTGTGCCTCCACCCTGAGCCTACCCCCAGCCCCAGCGGCCTTCGCACCGTGTGTTGCGTCTCTGCTCTGGGCCCATATGTGTACACAGCCTCCTCCTGAGCCGGTCATGACTATTATGGCATACCAGCTAATTTGCATATGATCTCTCTCTCTCTCTCTCTCTCTCTCTCTCTCTCTCTCTCTCTCAAATTAGCTGGTATGCCATAATAGTCATGACCGGCTATATATATATATATATATATATATATATATAGAGAGAGAGAGAGAGAGAGAGAGACTTTTATTTTCATAGCAAACAAAAAGCAGTGCCTCGGGGAGGAAATGTGAGTGTTTACTGCCGGGAGAATCACAGCGGACCAGGATCTAGGGCAGGACGCTGAGTCTTCGCGCTGCCACTCTGCAATGCAGTCTGCACGCATTCACATGCTGCCACTGAGGTGGACTTTATTTCCTGCTGGAGTCAGCTTGGGTGCAGAATTAGAGAAACTTTTCTGTATAACATCTTGTGCATCTCATTCAATTCTTTCCTTATTCAGGTCTATCTTTTTCTTCACAATTTTGATTCAGGCCTTTGCCCACTTGGAGATATTTTATGATCAGGTTCTAAGAGGAATACATCCATTACTGGCTGCCTGAAACAAAACAAAACAAAAAAACACAAACACAAACACAAAAACAGAATAAAATAAACAGAACAATGTCAGAGAAAGCCAATAAAACAGCTCTTAAAGCTAGGTCTAGGTCCTCTGTGTGTCGTGTGCCCATGTTGAGTCCCGTGGCTTCGCGCTTCCCCACTCCCGGAGGGCGAAGGTGCTGGCAGAGGGGCTGGGTTTGCCACACACTAACGCCGAGTAGATCCAGGCTGGCAGCTGCCTACGATCCCCTGATGGGCCTCTTGGAGAAGAAAGATTGATGTGAGTCAGCAAAGCCCTCATTAAGTGAGTCACACCATTAATAAAAGGTGCAGATTGCAAAGCGGTGTTTATTTCACTGTTGATAGAAACCAGGACCCAGTGGCCTTGAATCAAAAATAACCTGAGCCAGACACATTGAACCCGGATCTGATGTGAAATCCCGGGGCTCATTCCTCCCGAGGCAAACGCACGCAGACGCCGCTGCTGCCTTAGCCGGCAGACGAGCCGCTCCCGGGCCACTTCCCCCTCGTGCCTGACAGTTACAAAGCCCATCCACTTACAGCTCACGGAACTCCAATAAGTCTTAAGCAATGACTAAGTGATGTGCTCAGGTTTCGGGCTGCCCCGGGTCAGAGTCGTGGCTTTGCTTTTTTAAAGATGTGTGAACTCGGTTAACTGACTTAACCTCCTTAAGTTTTGGACGACACTAAATCACCTCTAATCGCTCTTGCTACTCTAAGCAAGCCTCTCCGATTTCCTCATCTGGACTCGATGTCCTTGGATTCTTCCATTTATTGGTGAGGATATGAATAGCATCTCCACCATCAGTCATGAAGATTGAACGAGGTAATATAATTAATGAAATAATCTCCATGTGTGGCACATAATAAAAGCTCAAGAAATGTTATCCCAAGACTTGGGGAGTGTAGGCATCTGTGCCAATTAATAGACAAGGAGACTGGAGTGGGAAGCAATTATTTGACCTAGGCCACGGAGGTAGAACCTAATGTTGCCACTCATGGGACTAAGTTCTTCTGACTTAAACCGGGTACTCTTTGAAAATCAAACAGCACCGACCTCTGAGGGATGGGTATGTTTCCTTTGATCTGTTTGTTTTCCAGGAAGTGAAACTACCTTGCATTCCCACCCCCACCCCCCCATTCTTCTTTTTAGTTTACTGCTTGGTCCATGGTCACTTTGATTGATATGCCAGTGTCTGGGGATACCCTAGTGGACAAGACAAAGCGTTTGCTAGCTGGTGCTGCGTTACAGTTAAATGACGAGGACGTATAATTTGGTGTGATGGGTGCTATGACCAGACATATTACCCTGGGCTGCGAGTGGAGGGGAGAGGGAGATCAAAGATGGTCTGGCATTTAATAGTCGGCCCAATAAATACAGACAGGTTCTTTGGAGTGAGTTTGGTTTCTCTTTAAAAGGGTGGAGAGGAAACTTCTGTCAGGAGAAGCTTCCTTTGAGCTGAGGCTCGAAAGGTGAGGGGATGGCAGCTGGGGATAACCGAGGACACAGTCCAGGCCCAGAGAAGACCTGTGATGCAGACGCAGCCCTGGCTGGCGTGTGCGAGGAAGGTGGGCCCAGAGAACAGCGAATGATCCCATTTGTTAAACAAATACAACAAACAAGCCGGGCCAGCATGCTCAGTGGTGGAGCATTGACTTATGAATCAGGAGTTTCGTGCTTGATTCTCAGGCAGGGCACATGCCCAGGTGGTGGGCTCGATGCCCGGTGGAGCTATCCAGGATGTGGCTGATCGATTATTCTCTCTCATCATTGATGTCTCTATCTCTTTCTCCCTCTCCCTTTCTTTCTGAAATTAATAAAAATATATTTTAAAAAACAAATAAAAAAACCTATATTCAAATACTCTCAAATTTAGACCGAGACACACTAAAACATTAAAACAATTCTCAGCAAGGGTCTGGCAAAAAAAAGAACCCTCTCATATACTGTTCGTGAAAGTATAAATTGGTATACACTTTTTGTAAGGCAATTTGGTAAGCCTATTTAAATTTAAAATATTCTTTTATTTTATTTACTTCCAGATGGTTTGAAATTTTAGTCATGTATTACAGCTACATTTAAAAAGGTAATAAAAAATTAGACCTGTTTTTTTTTTTTACATACATCATAACGGGACATATATACTATATACATACACACGTAGAGCAGTGGCAGAAGAGGGAGCAACAGCACAGAGTCTAAAAAGCAACGAATGAGTAAGCATGTAAAAGGTAGAATTAAGCAAATATGCCCAAGTTCTTTATTGCGACCATGAAAATGTTGGATCAAAAATAAGAGCTGAACCCAGAAGAAATCAGCTTAGACCATTTTTTTCTTTAATTAAAAGTGTATTTCTTGAACTACATCCAACTCGGGTCTTTCTGTCATTTTAAGTCCTACCTTTGGTTCCAAAACTTTTCAGCATCTATCACACCTCCCAGCCAGCTCCTCGGAAGAAACACAGGTTGGTCTGTGTAAGTGAAATGGCCGAGAGCGTGCCAGTGCGACTGTTGCATCATTTCCCTTAGGTGATCCAGGAAGAGCTTTGAGCCCCGAAGTGACATATCATGGAGGCCAGTTTATTGCAATCAATTTTTCAGTAACTCCCAACTGGGCCAGATTCAATCCAATAACAAAAGATGAAAGTGTCTCAGTCTATTAAACGACCAGGTGCCGGAGTTTACTTAAATCACACATTAATTTCCTTCCCTGATCTCACTCCTAAGCTGTCAAAGCTCTATCCATGTGTCACCGAATCAACTATTCTGGGGTCAATTATGTTGAATTGCTTTGCTATTAATTGGATCACAGCCCAGCAAACTTAATTCAGTCTTCATTCCAAAATGGTCCAGGATCCAATCACCTCATGTCCTCTCTCTAAAACCAACACACAGGGAATGTGTTGTCTGATTGTCCTTCTGGAGGTTAACCTTCAAATCCAGCCATACATCCTCACAACCAGTTATAGCGATGTGGATTATATAACCATTTGTGAGCTGATAACTTGTGCAGGTCTCAAGAGCAACTATTTTACTTTGGTTATGATGACGTAGTCTTGTTTTATTTTTCCCCTTTTTCTTAAGTTAGCACCGTCAATGTAATGGTTTATTACTTCTCAAGTCTGACTACCAATCCCTGTTCTTCACAATTCTCATTCTTCTAGGATGGGATTTTTCTACCGCCTACCCCAGACTTGTTTCTTTATGACGTTAACTCCAGTTCATCTTTAGCACCTTTGCAAGTGCCCACACTCTCTTGCTCCAGTTTCCTGCTTTTAATGTTCTCAAAAGCCCGCCTTCCATCCTAGACGACTGGACTGAATCCAAGAGTCCTTTCAGAAGCATGAAGCATGGTATCCATTTTCACTGAGGAAGACGTGTGGCATCTTGAAGAAACAATGAAAGATTCTTCTTAACTGCGATACTTTTTGCAGCTTTTAAAAACACCTGGATGTATTCTATGATACTTTTGATACTAAGAATTTCTCCTTCCAAATATGGATCCAACCCACAGCTGGAAATAACATGTTCTCCAAATCCCCTTGCCAAAGAGTTAAATATCTTCCCAACATTTTAAATCATTTAAAGGCACTTAACCACTCAGAGTGGTATGAATTCTCCTTCCACTCACAAGGAAAGCCTTGCACAATTGACAAAAAGCATTAGAGGGCATTCAAAACCAAAGCTAGAAAAAAAAATCAGAAAAAGCAAATACTCCAGAGATTTGTGAATGAAAATCTTTAACTAACCCAAAGTTTATCAGGAATGAGTGGATAGACCTTCCTGGTCTCACACCCATATTGGAGTGAATTCATTTCTTTTGGATGAATTAGCAGAGAGAAACAGGGCTTCTACAAAACAAATAAAGCATAAACACCACAGGAACAAATCTCCTTTTCTAAAAAGGAAATTAAATAAACTCATAGAAATATGTCAATTGAGCAGATGTTAGGGAATGTATGAATTTTTTTTCGTATCTACTCCTCGGGCCCACACCACCATCGTCTCTTACTTGGATAACTGCCTGCTTTGCTTCCCACTTCAGCCATGACGATCAATTCCCCAAAGAGCTTCCAAATCATATCACCTCCCTATAAGAACCTTCTAATGACCTTCCATTGTTCTTCGACTGAAACCTAATTCTATTAGCATGGCCAGCAAGGACCTGCGTGACCTGCTTGCATGCCTGTTTCTGCAATCTCATCTTGAACCTTGCCTGCACTCGCCATGGCACGGCCACATTGACCTGTTATTAGAGTCCACGAGCCAAGGCCTCTGGACTTACTGTTTCCTCTGTCTGGAGCACACTTTTCCCTATTGGCTTTATTTATTTATTTACTTATTTGTTTGTTTATTTGTCTATTCGAAGGTTCTTATCTTTTAAATTTCTGTCCCCACCATCTTGTTCCAACTAATTATATTTTGGTAAGGACGAGCTATCTGCCTGAAGTTTTAGGTTCAGTAATATGGTCCATTTGATTTTCTGTTGTTTCATTGCCCACTGTAGGGGGTCCACTGCATGTAAGGTGCTACGCTTCCTCTTCTGTAGATGGGCCAATCAGTATACAGAAAAAAATAAAAAAACATTCAGTGGGAAAAGTGATATTTCTGTGTTATATATTTTTTTTCCAGAAACAGAATTATTTAATATGTAAGGTAACATTTTAAAAATTGAATTTGTTGGGGTGACATTGGTTCTCCAAACCATACAGGTTTCAAGAGTACAACTCAGCAAATCATCATCTGCACACTACGTGGTGCGCCCCTTGCCCCAAGCAAAGTCTCTTTCTGTCCCCATTTATCCTCCCTTTGCCCACCTCCACCTAGCCGCACGCCTCTGTTCCTCTGGCTATCACCACTCTATGTATAATGTCTAATGTCTTTGGCTAACCCCTTCACCATCTCTCATCCAGTCCCCATAAACCTCTCCCCTCTGACAGTCTGTTCCATGTATCCACGCTTCTGTTTCTATTTTGTTCATCAGTTTATTTTGTTCATTATATTCCACATATAAGTGAGATCATATGATATTTGTCTTTCTCTGGCCTGCTAACTTCCCTTAGCATAATAATTTCCATGTCATGGCTATATTTTGTCCTAAAACAAATAAAAATTAGTCAAATTTTTGAAACAGGTTACTGAGATGATGAAACTCTTCTATGCATATTCATGGCACATAATTGCTTGTGATGGAGTTCAGGCCATGCTACCCCAAATATGGCACCTGGGCTTATTAAAAATCCTAACCTAAAGGAATTTCACTAAACAGCAGAAGCCCTTCTCATTTGAGACATAAGACTCCCAGTGCAAGCTACCCACCACGTACCAGGAGGAAGGAAGTTGTTCTTATCACTAGAGATGAGGAATTGAGGGCTGAGAGGGTTGTATAAACAAACCTGGTTACAAATTTTTATTTTCTTCACCCTTAACTATATAGCACCTAAACCAACCTTTTTGTAGTGTCAATTCTTCACACATTTACTGTTTCTTTGTCTAACAGGTATAAAAGCTTCCTGCTCTGATGATTTAGGTCTTCATTACCTTATGAAGTTCCCTTGTACATGTAAATATTTAATAAAACTAGTGGCCGTGTGCACAAAATTTGTGCACAGGGGGCTATCCCTCAGCCCACCCTACACCCCACAGGGATTGGGCCTAAACAGGCAATAGACCATCCCTCTCACAATCTGGGATTGCTGGCTCCTAACCGCTCACCTGTCTGCTGGCCTGCTTGCCCCCAACTTCTCCCCCTGCTGGCCTAATCAACTGACCACCACTGATTGCCTGCTCACCCCCAACTGGCTCCCACTGGCCTGATCACCCCCAACATCTCCTCCCACCACCCTGATCACTCCTGGCCCCTAACTACCTCTATCTTGGCCCTGACACCATGACTTTGTCCAGAAGAATGTCTGGAAGGTCTCCTGAAAGATCTCCCACTCTAATTAGCATATTACCCTTTTATTAGTATAGATTGAGGGCTGGTATATGGGTGGGGGCCCGCTGATTTGCCCTGAAGGTTGTCCCGGATCAGGGGGGGGTTCCCTTGGGGGGTAAGGTGGCCTGAGCAAGGGGCCTGTGGTGGTTTTAAGGCTAGCATTCACCTACTGGGATAGGGATCCCCACTGGGGATGGTGCCGGCCTGGGCATGGGGCTGGGGCAGTTTGCAGGCCAGCCATGCCCCCATGGGGTGAGGGTGCTGGGGGTGCCTGGCCGGCCTGGTTGAGAGGCTAATGACTATTTGCAGGCTGACCACGCCCCCCAACGGGGACTCTCACCCCATGGGGGCATGACCAGCCTGGGTAAGGGGCTGAGGGCTGTTTTTAGACTAGCCACACCTCCAGTGGGAACCCTCACTCTAATTGTGGCATGGCCAGCCTGGGTGAAGGACTGAGGGCTGTTTACAGGCCCCTCCCTCAGCGGCCTGCCTGGGTGACTCAAGCCTCCCACCTGCTCTGGCTGGTTCCATGGCTTCCACCATCTTTGTCCCACAAACTTGCATATTCCATCCTGATTGGCTATGGGAATCTCAGAGTGATGGTCAATTACCATATTTCTCTCTTATTAGTACAGATGTGCTTCTTTTCTTCCTGCAAATCTTTGTCAGCTTAATTTTTAGAGCAAGTTAGGGGCCCTATGAAGGTCAAGGAACATTTTTCCTCCCCTACACTTGCAGTGCTAGGTAAATAGTGCTATCAGTGCTTCAAATCTGAGTCTTAGAGCCTAAGGACACATGCATGTTGATAATGTCTGTGGTCAGTTTTGGATCTTGTCATCCATGTGGCAAGACCTTATCATCGCTGCAACTGTGATTGTTCAAAAGAGTTTCCCTGGATGGGATTTGGTAAAGGCCATGACTTATATTCAATTAGTCAGACCTTCCACATTTCGTCATTGAGCAATACAGCTGGTTATCTCCTTAAAGACTGACATGGTCAAACCTTTATTGATAAAGCCAGAGCTTTGTGCTGGACCATAATGAGAGTTGAGGGAAAAAATGGATACCTTTGGTGAGGACTAATCCATGCTTTTGAAATATGGTCTTTTGGGAAGAAAGGATAAATTATTCCATTTCAATAGTCCACTGACTCCAATGGCTCAAACAGTCCTATTATTGGGGTTTAAATCACAGGCACCAAGTTATTCCAGGTGAGAAGCAGCTGCGGGCCTTGTATACTCCAGCCATGAGAAACAAGTTTTAGAAAATCAACTCAAAGAGCCAGGTCAATGCAAGTAGCATATCATAAGTTTCACTTATAGCTAGAGCATCTATACTAGTCTAGAGAGGTGGCAAGTTTAAGACGGGTATTATCACAGAGTGGAAATAAAACCAGTCTTTCCACTTGCTAACTGCTCAGCATTAATCAAATTTCCTCAGTAATTTAGGATTCAATTCCCCTGGGTGTAAAAACAGAGCCTTGAAGTTCTTTCCATTTTAAAAATTCTATGGATCTTTGAGTGTTTTAGCTGGTGCCTTCCTAGAACTACTCAACTTAGAACTGGAGGTCTGTAGCTCTTAGTCAGTAGGCCTTCGTTATTGAATGGTCTCTGATGGCCAGCCAGCTAATTGGATATTACCAAGCCCATGCTCTCCTCCCAGACTGAGCCCTGCGGCTTTGCCGTGGAATAAAGTGAGGATATTTGCATTCTGAACCAGGGTGTGCAGGTACTTTTCACAGGCTATAACTTTGCTTAACAAAATAAGAGGACACATGGCCACATAGATGTTTATTCAGACCCTTGCAACCGGCCCCCCTTTCAGCACTCTTTTCAACACTGTTGTGAAAACAGCAAGGTAATTGCCAAGTTCAACCAGCTTCCATGATGTAATAAATGGAAAGACCCGTGAATTGCTCCATTGCTAGACATTAAGGCAGGGAATGATGTCATTCCTTAAAAATAAATAAGCATAGCCTAATGTCTTTTTATTAATAGTCAACTAATTGCTGCATCAGAAGAAGGAAGGCTTTGTAGAAGGGAATGAGAAACTGCCCTTGACATCATACCAACAGCACAAGAGGAACTTTATTCTCTGGGTGCACACACACGCGCACGGGTAAACGGCTTCTTACATAATGAATCCCTAGATAACGCTCTAAGAGACATGGAAAGTGGTGTCAGCCAGCTGATTGGCTTGCAGCTGGAAAGAATTAGAGCCTGAGAAATGACAGAATGATACAATGCGATACACGCTGAAGTCCTGGCTCCGGAGGAAGGGAATGAGCAGCTCATTGGAGAGCAGCCTCTTGCCGCCATGGAGCCTGCCTGCTGACTCAGGCTGTCTCTGTGCCCTCATGCACTCGGTCAAGTGTGCTCAACAAAGGTAACGTCTTGGTAATGTGCAGTTTGGTTGAATGAAAAGAGTCAATCAAAACAATTCATGAATAAGGGAAGTTTAGAAATCAAGGCACCAGAAGGAGAGGATTATCCAAGTATTGTGGCCCTTACGTATTCACAGCTGAGCAATGGGAATTTTTCTGATCAAGGGGTATGAATCCGGCTTGTTTTATCCCCAAAAGACTGAATCTGTTCCTCTCATCCTCTCTGACTAGCGTTGCGATAATTCCTGCAGCTCTGGGAAAAAACTAAGAAGAAAGGTTCTTTCACAACTTCTGGAGTACGTCCATCATATTTTCTCTGAACAGACCTCATAAAATGCTTGCTCAGACTGAAATACATGATCCACCATTAGTGGCAACACAGCCCCACATGCATTCCCATATATAATGTTGATGGCGACATATGCCTTGTTTTCAACCTGCAAGTAGAAGAGGTACAGCTTACACTGCTTTATAGCTGTTGGGGCAAGTACTGCTACTTTCTGGACCTAAGTCTTCATTTCAGCAACATGAGATGTTGGCCTAGAAGTTCTCCAAGTTTCCCTTAAAGCTAATATTACACGATTCTAAGAGCTGTCAGTGCTATTCCTCTAAACCCTAAATGCCCACCACTGCTATCAGCATGCATGTCATGGAGGCATTCAGAAGGACAGGAAGTCTGATCATACTTCTCAAGACAGAAGCACAACAAACAATTGAAGCCTTTAAATAATAAAACTTTACAAAAAATAAAAAAAGCCTGTGACATCATTGTCTGAGACAAGGAAAGTGATATGTACCAAATGAGCATGTCTAAATTTATCAGTCTGCATTTTTGGGCCATGCACTAAAGACAGTGTATTAATGTTAGCAAAGGTGACACATTTTCCACATGGGTTAATCTCAAGTAAGCATTGAATGATTAAGTGGTAAATCCAGGTGAATAGGTATGATGATGAGGTTTCATGATAAATTTATTAAATAGCAACAGGAGCGCCAAGTCCCCAGAAAACATTTGAAAACCAGATGGTGTATGTTTTAGATAGGAGATACAGCTTTATGCTCATTATATTATTATAATTCTTTTAAATTAGCTCTTGTTATGCAAGTGTAGAATAGATGCAAAGTAGATAACAATAGAATAATGAATCTCCAGAGTTGCAGGAATCAAAATTTAGGCAAAGACTATAGTCAGGAAATGTGCAAACAGTAAGGTTGGATAATCTGGAAATGAGAGTAGACCCCAAAAGGTGGCCTTTTACATATATATATATATATATATATATATATATATATATATATATATATAGAGAGAGAGAGAGAGAGAGAGAGAGATTGTGTAAATGGAGTAATAGTTCCAGAGGGCTAGTAAGTATCAGGGTGGGGATTTGAGCCCTGGGAGGTAGCTTCCAGAGCCTGTGTGCTTATCCACAAAATGTCTCTTCACTTCAGAGAGACTGCATGCCAGTCCCCTCATTTTACAGTTCAAGGAGAAGGGAAATGGACCAGTGGATTCTTTCCACTTGTGCTTGGCAATGCCCCACCCCCAAATAGTGATATCTACCCAAGACAAATTAAACTGAGATTTGAAAGAAATGAGGCCCAGGCATTCCTCAAAGCTCTCCAGATCACGCTAAAGGACAGACAAATTGGGAAACCACTGATAGTAGAAGGGGCCTTGGGTATTACCTGTCACCTGCTTTGAAATCTGAGCTCCATATGATCAGACATCCAGAGTGACTTTGTAAACTCAGTCTGGACTGAGCTTATGTTGAAAATCCAAGTCCCTCCAGGCCTTTAGAGTTTACTGAATATGAGAGAGAGAACATTTTCTTGCCAAATCACTGCTTTCAAAACAAACTCTGGACTGGAATCCCATTCCATTGTAATTATCTGGCCACCTCCAGCTGTGATGCTCTCCTGGGCTACAGAATGTTCTACGGTGTCTGCTCGGTTGAGGGTAAGTATATTTTATTTTTCTCCCAAGAGGGGCTGTACTTTACTGGTGTTAAAGTGATCACTCTGGAGAGTTTATATGTTCTTCCATTTTCCAAAATCCCATCTTTGGTTCCTAAACACTTAAATTCAGAGAGCTTTAGAGCTGGAAGTGGCCAAGGCCTAGCTAGTCAATACAATGTCATAAGGAAAGACATAACTTCAGCAAGATTAAGTGACTTACCGAAAACCATAACTATTCCATGCTGAGGGTAGTACCCCTTTCAGTGTTTTCATGCTATCTCTGGCATTTTTAATTTTATAACTTTATTGAAAAAAATAAATAAAATTTTTTATAATGTAAATTTTTTAAAAGAATAGTTCATTGATTTTTTAGAGAGAAAGATTGATGTAAGAGAGTGGAACAGTGATAGGCTGCCTCCTGCATGTCCCCTACCAGGAATTGAGCCTGAAACCTGGGCATATGCCCTTGACCAGGAGTCAAACCGGAAACTGCTTGGTGCACAGGATGACACCCAACCAATTGAGCCCACACAGACCAGCTCTATAATGACAAATTTTAAGCATATATAAGTAGATAAAATAGCATATGAACCCCCAATATCCAAATTCAACAACTTTCAGTGATGATTGGCCAATCTTGGTCAATGTTGTTGACTCATCTTGGTCAATCTTGATATTATGGTTATTTTTGTTTCATTTATACCCTGCCATTTTCCTTCCTCCCACATTGATTGGAAGCAAAACACAGACATTATATTACTTCATTCAAAACTATTTATTATATCTCTATAAAAATAAAATAGTCTTAAAAAATACAACCATATAACCACATGAAAATATTACACTTTTAAAAATCACAGTATTTCTCTGATATATTCAAATATGCATTTTTCAAAATTTTCATTGTCACATAAATTTTTAACAATATTTTGTAGAACCATCATTTTAAAAATATACTGGGTGTAGTGTTTAAAATTTGGTTGAGTGTCTTGAGTAGGAAATTACCAATAATATAAGAGGTTTAAAGAAGAATGATATGAATAAAATATGTTTTATGAAAGAGAGCAGGATCAACAAGAATACTGTGTACAAGAAAGAAGGTGGCCGAAACCTTTTTGGCTTAGTGGTAGAGTGTTGGTCTGCGGACTGAAAGGTCCCGGGTTTGATTCCGGTCAGGGGCATGTACATTGGTTGCGGGCACATCCCCGGTAGGGGGTGTGCAAGAGGCAGCTGGTCAATGTTTCTCTCTCATCGACGTTTCTGGCTCTCTATCTCTCTCCCTTTCTCTCTGTAAAATATCAATAAAAAATATATTAAAAAAAAAAGAAAGAAGGTGAAGGATATATAGTGTCCTCAAAACGAATACAACTTTAAGTAATTATAAAGGCAGAGTATTAAAATACATTTCATTTTCAAAATATAATAGAATCAGCTGTTAAAGTGTGTATATATTTATTTGGTTCACTGTATAATTTAAACAGGGCCTTGAAAATAGGACTCAGACAAGTAGAATTTAAAAAGGAAAATACAGAGTAGGAGAAGATGTGCCTAAAATTTCAGAAGCAAAATATACAAAGTCTCTTTGTGCAATGGTGAACAGAACTTTCAGTACAGCAGAAGTCTTATAACTTTACAACAGCATGCTAAATGATAATATTAGACATTTGGGTTGGATCAGATCCTGAAATTATTTAAATATCAAGCTCAAGGTTTTCAGCTTGTCTTTGCATACATCGGGGAGCCATTGGAGGCCTTTGAGCTATTATAAAAAGCAATTTGGCTTCGTGGATAATGGCATAACAGGAATGTAACATTTTGTCATTATTACGCAAAATACATTGAAGCAGAAGTAAGGCCTATCTATCTCCATACCACCATCAGGAAATATAATTAGGGGAAAATATAATTTAAATGATAGCCACTAACACACGAGATATTAAGATTTATTTTTTTTCAGGGACATTCTAACATCATTTGTCAAAGGACATCACATTAAATTGGGGGAAAAACATGACTAGCTTATGTCTCCAGTAAAGATATTTGAACTTGTTTATTGAACTGGAATTCAATCTCCATAATTTGTGGCTCCCTCTTTTCATCCATAATAATTCATCTCTATAATTAAAGCCTAATGAACCAAACAATTTCTCCCTTTATAATCAACTTCATCTGTGTGAGTGGCCAACATTAAAATAGAATCTTTCCAGTAAACGAATTCAATGTTCCTAGTTAAAAAAAATAAAATAAAATAAAAAAATTCTTCTCTTTTTCTTGAAATTTTACATTTATCCCCAATAATTAGCTCTATTTCTTTGAGAGTGCGAGGGTGTCATGAAGACCACCAATATGGACTCCTGATAACCTCCCGAACTGGAGCAAAGCAACATTATTAAATTAATTAATTGTTGCCTCTCCAGATCTGAAAGGGTGCAGTGTCATGGTGATGTGTGGCGGCCTGCAGTCCCCTGCATGCTTTGCCTTTGATTAGTGCTCTCATTCTTGGGAGAAGGATGGTGAAAAAGATGACACTCTCCTCTTTGAGTCCTCGTTTAAAATATAAGTATGTCTCCAAACTGTAAGCCTCTGAGCCATTATCAACTAATGTCTTTGGGCATGAGGAGTCCCCATTCCGCTGAGACAATGAGGAGGATGGAGACCAGCTCCTGTGGGGGTGAGAGCTGGACCAGGCAGGCATGCGCAGAGGCAGTCACCCCAGAGGACTTTCCCCCCACAGCCTGCGAGGCCTAGGCCGGCCACTCAAGTTACCTCTGAGATCACTTTCCCCGGGAGTGAGTGCCCAGACTGCCGAGCCCAGGGACCACACCACCTGCTAGGAAAAAGTATGTTGTTGAAATGATTGTAAAAAATGGTTCAAGTACGGTGCTTTACATATAATGCCTTTTCTGTTGGAGCCTCGAACACTAAGGTTTTAAACCCATGCTCATGGTCTCAATGTGGCCCACAGATGTGACCTCTTTGCCCGGCATTATTGCCCTTAAAAAGCTCAAACTAACATTAAAACACACACACATATTTCACAGAAAGATATGCATTTCCAGGTTCTCTTGAAAAACGTGCAGATGTGACCAGACTGGCCCCATGCTCCACCCAGTGGGAATGCGGGCTCCGGGGAGAAGCTGTCCTCGCTGGTAGGTTTGTGGGTCCCCATTCCTTTTGGCCCCTGTGCCTCCCACTGTGTCACTAGCCACCATCATGGGTCTGGAACTGACTTTCCCCTCTAGTATAGAAATACTTTTCTACACCATCTCTGTACAAGGTGGGCACTTCAAGACAGCTAAACGGAAACGTCCACTTTTCCTGCATCCTATGGTCTTATTCACTTTGCTTCTCTGCCTGCCCCTCCCCCAACCCCTCCCTGTGCACCCAGGCATTGGAGTTTTTAACCTGCTTCAAGGCCTTGCAGGGGAGACCTCTTGGGATCTGGGGCTGGGTCCGAAAATTAAACCAACAAAGACAGGAAACAAGCACACAAACTTAATTTGTTTTACATGACACAAGAGCCTTTTTAAGGAAATGAAGAGTCAAAGAATCAGTCTAGCCCGAGTATTTTTACGCCAGGTTTGGTGCAAAGTGGGCAGCTGTGTAGAAATATGGGAGGTCAGAGAGTATGAGGTAAGTGTCACCCACTGGGGGGCATTCAGCAAAACCTGCTGGAATTCTTCTCAGCCCCCACTTGTCTTCAGAAAGAGATAAGGATGCCCCTTTCCTCCTGGTAGAGGGAGGGACCCTCTCACATGAAGTTCCTGAACTGCTTTAGGGTGAAGGTTGGGGAAGGTCAGAATGGCCTTCCTGCTTCTGTTGCTTCTGTTAAGAAATAAAATTTATATTCTGCTTTCTGCTTTTCAGATTATCTTTTTATTCCTAACTTTTAACATTTTAATTATAATGTGTCTTGGTTTGAATATATTAGATGTAAAACATAATAAATAAAGCATAATACTATGACCAAAAAAAAGTAAGATCTTAATGTTTTCATGATTTCAGGAATCAGACAGATTCCCAGCTAGCAGATGGAAAGGAGCTCTGAGGAGCTGGACACAATGAAAGGCATTTATAAGCAGAAGGGAAAAGAAGTTATTTTGGCAAAAAGTAGGGTGGTTATTGCAGGTCACTTTCTTTAGGGATGACAGGGACCTATCAGACAGATGACTTCACTAATGCTGACCACTTGATGCCTGATTGAAGGTTGCTGTTTTGTTTTTTTTAAAATATATTTTATTGATTTTTTTCAGAGCGGAAGATAGAGAGGGATAGAGAGTTAGAAACATCGATGAGAGAGAAACATCCATCAGCTGCCTCTTGCACACCCTCTATTGGGGATGTGCCCGCAACCAGGGTACATGCCCTTGACTGGAATCAAACCCAGGACCTTTCAGTCCACAGCCCAATGCTCTATCCATTGAGCCAAACCGGTTTCTGTTTGATTGAAGGTTTAAGATTCCATTTTGGGGAGACCCAAGACTAGAATTAAGTCTTAGTTTGATGACCTGGAGCTTAGCATAAGCAACTCCATTTTGGGCCTGTTGTCTTCAACATCTCAAACTTATTAAGCTTATGACATTCCCTATGCCATATTTGGTTCATTTTGACCTAAATCCTACCAATGGCAGTTGAATTCTTTGAGACAATTTGCTCTGGGGCAGATAAGGGGAACTCAGGAAAAAAAAGGAACTTTCCATCCTTCAGCTGTTGATTCTCACATGTCTTCAGCTCAAAGTAGTCTTTATGGCATGTTCATAAGCCCTTGGAGAGCTTCCTGAGAGAGATGGGCAAGGTTACAAGGATGACAAGAGAGTGTGATGGGGAGAGCCGGGGTAAAACAAGCAAAACAACCTGGGAGAAACGATACCTAGTTAGAGCCTGCGGGACAGTGGTTGCTCTACAGGTGGAGGTGGAGATGTGGGAGGAAAAGGAAAGGAAAGTGTATGGAAAGGCCTGAGGAACAACTGCAGGCATATTTGGGAATCTGCAAGCTGATATGGATTCTTTGTTTGACCAAACTTCAGGAAAGCTCCTGAACCCTCTCCTGGGCCTGTTGTTGCATTTCCTTGTAAAATAGGGTATTACTGAAATCCCACTAAGTCCATTTACCCAGCACTATAACCTTTGGTATCTGATCTCATATGGAATCAAGTCCCTCATCCTCCACTATCCCTGAAGTGATGTCCTTCACCCTGGTCCACCTTCAGCAAGAATCCTGTTAGATCTGTTTAGCCAGAACCTTCCCCCCTGATGTTCCCTCTGAGTAATTTTCCATCTACTCACTTCCATCCTGCTCCTTGGCTATAAATCCCACTTTCTAGTACTGCATTCAGAGTTGAGCCCAATCTCTCTTCCCCTGCAAAAGCGCATCACAGGGTTCCCTAGACCTATTGCAATAGGCCTATCTTACCATCTTTAACCAGTGTTGATTCTTTTTTTCTTTTTTAAAAATCATTTGCGAGAGAAATGCTGAGGTCTGGTGCTGGAGAAAGGACAGACCCTTTGCCTTACTTAGCACGTGTGCAATCATTTACTTGGTCTTCTCTTTTAGCCCAAAGTCAGGAACCATGTCTATGTGGTTCACTTCTGTACCCCCAGTGCCAGACACACAGGTCATTCCCAGTAAATACCTGTTATCTGACATTTGAATACTAGGCTTAATCATGAAGGCTAGAAGGTTTTACCAGATAAGTTTTTAATAAACAGATTGAGGATCATCCAGAGGTCTCCCCTGCAACCTGATTCATAGTCTTTCAAAAATCCAAGGCTTACACGGGAGTCCATAGCTCCAACTTTGTGCATTCTACAAAAAACACATCCATCCTTATGTAGCCTTTCCAAGTTTTAAGAAAGATAAGATTAGTACATTGACTGCACCCATGAAAACAGTCCTTCACAGCTCCTCCAATGAAAAAGCAGAATTTGATTCTCACCACTTGCACTTGGCTTGGTCTTGTGACTGGCTTGGACCAACAGCATATGGCAGACATGATGGTGAGAAGAGGCCTCTGAGTGCCTTGTGCATGTCTACTCACTTGGAAACCTGCATTGCCATATGTATAAAGCCAGGCTACCTGTGGAACCACGGGGAGATATATGGCTCAGTCTAGCCATTGCCCCAGAAGCAGAAAACCAGCCACAGACATCTGAGCACAGCCTCTTAGAGCTCCACAAATGACCGAAGTTGGGTTCCCCTGGAAGACCTGTTGAATGGGGCTGGCACAAATTGCAAGTCAGCAGATCCACCCAGATGACTGACTGAGTGGTGAGCAGTAATCAATGTGTACTGTTTTCAGTCACCAAGTCTTTGAACAGTTTGTTATGTGGCAATTGCTAACCAACCCACGAGGAAAAGTGATTCCTCCCATCTGTCTTTTTTTCATAATCTATAACTTTCTTCTCTCTAGAGGCTTGCCCCCATTTTCCCCTCGATGCCTCTCTCCCCAGGTCACCTTTCAACAGTCTCTCTCTTTCAATTATTTATCCTTTTAGTCTATAGTCATGTTACATATGGATTTATAGATCACACTGAGAAATGCAGATGGGATCTGGATACATATGAAAAGGCATTTTTAAGGGAGAGGCATGTTGTGCAGGAGCTAATTGTGTGTGCGCGGTTGAATGACCAAACATGCCCTGGAGAAGCCCTCCAGCATTCCATCAAAGCTTGCTCAGAATAGAACCACAGAAATAGGGTGTGTGGTCTGATGGGAAAAAAGAGACCTCAGGTCAGTGGCTTTCCCACCCACCGGTCACAGGCAGAAGAGGTGGAAAGCCTGCCTTTCCTCGTGGACACAGACTGCAGTTGGGGCATGTTTCCTGCCTTGGGCCAGATGAACAAGCTCTTGAGGAGGGAACAAATGGGAGTTTTGACATCGGAAAGAGGAATGCTTTGGGCAACACAACTGTGTCTCTCTGTCCGGAACAGCCATTTCTCATTGAGTGCCCCGACCCATTGCTTAGCATTCCCATTAAGCCTCACCCCAGCACTGCCACTGTCATCGGTTTAAGGATTCAAAGCGAAATCACACGTAGTGAGAGAAAGAGCTATGCATTGTCAAGGCCAGCTTTGACCCAGGGAAAAGAATTAATTTCTCAGTTTCTGCAAGAAATGCCACTAATTATATTTGTGATGTAATGTTTTCAAAGGGTTTTCTAATTATTTATGACACTTGATCCTTATAATGTGAGAGAAATAACCAATGTTCAAGGAAATTAAATTACTAACTCCAAATCATAAAGGATTTTAGTGACCGAGTGGCTAACCACCCAATGTTTTAATTTCCTTCATTTTATTTCTTGACACATATTTTTTGGTCATCGACCATGGGCCCTTTATAAAGTGAGACTGTTTCTTTACAAAATTTGGATTTCTTCCTGGAATGTTCTTTAATTGTTAATTTTATTATATACATATATGGAATTGAATTGCTAATTTGAAAGAAAAAACATGTTTTAGTAAATTAGAAATTTCACCTAGGACTAACCTAGCAAAGTGATAATAAGTATCAGAAGAAATAATTTAAAACAGTAAAATAAAATATTAATGTTGACTTTAGATAAGTAGAATAGGAGGAAACCAAAGTATTCCCACAAGCAGCTTCCATCAGATAGTTACAAAAATGACAGGTATTAGAAAAATGATTAAGAAGCTGGTACAAGTCCTTTTTCCTAAGTGACAAGGAATCCTATATAATAAAAGGCTAATATGAAAATTGCCCCCTTGACTGGAATTTTATCGGGAGTTCAACCAGGGGACAGGGCCAACCAACCACTTGTGGCCTCTTCCCACAGCTGGCCCCACTCCATATCACCCCTCCCACCCTGATTAGGGTGGGCCAGCTGGACTCCACTTATGCACAAATTCATGCACCGGGCCTCTGGTTTGTTAAATAAAAGCATGCTTTCATATTAAAAAAAAAAAAAAAGTTCTATGGCTGTGTGGATAGGAGGCAATGGGAAGCATTTACATTGGCTAGGAAAACAAAATATTTGTCCAAAATTTTATAAAATGTATCACCAGCAGGTTAGCCTCAATCAGAACTGAATCTCCTTTTGTCTTTCTTCAACTAGTCTTCAAACTGGACACAAAAGATCTCTCCAAAAAACAGTGGATGCCAAGATGCCAGGTGTGCCAGAGCAGCCCAGAAACCAAAAGGAGGTGAAGCTGAGGGGATGAGGTGGAAACATCACATCAAATTCAGAGAAAGGAGCAAGGCCACGTCTACGTGTGTGAGAGAGAAGACACAATGGTGTGTGAAGCTGCCAGATAAAATAAGAATGGTGTTAGGAACTGAACTGTGTTCCCCCCAAATCATGTGTTGAAGCTCTAGCTTCCAACATGATAATATTTGGAGGCAGGGCTTTAATAAGGTGATTAAGATGACATACAGTCCTAAGCGTGGGGCCCTAACCCAATAGGCTACCTACAAGAGACTCACTTCAGATTGAAAGACACATACAGACTGAAGGTAAAGAAATGAAAAGGTAGTTCATAAAAATGGAAACAAACAAACAAACAAACAAAAAGCTGGGGTAGTAATATTTTTACCAGACAAAATAGACTTTAAAACTAAGGCTACAACCACAGACAAAGAAGGACCCAGCAGTTCCACTGCTGAGTATTTATTCAAAGAAACCCAAAGCACTACATTGAAAAAGATATATGCATCCATATGTTCATTTGCAGCATTATTTACATAGCCAAGATATGAAAGCAACCTAAGTGTCCATCAATAGATGAATGAAGAAGTGGGGGAAAATATATATGGATATGACAGGCATAATAAAAGAATGAAATACTGAAATATTGCCATCTGCACAAATACGATGTACCTAGAGCTATTTTGTTGAGTGAAATAAATTGGTGAAAGACCATATGATTTAACTTATATGTGGAATTGAAAACAAATAAACAAGCAGAACAGAAACAGACTCATAGATACAGGGAACATTTCGATGGTTGCCAGATGGGAGGAGTTAGGGGAAAAGATGAAAAAGGTAAAGGGATTAAGAAGTACAAATTGGAAGTTACAAAATAGTCCTGGGGTATAAAGTACAGCTTAGGGAAAATAGTCAATAATATTGGAATAAATATGTATGATGTCAGCTGGGTACCACATTTATCTGGGTATCACTTCATAAGTTATATAAATGTCTAATCACTGGGTTGTACACCTGAAACTAATATAATATTGTATCTCAACTATAATTGAAAAATTGAGAAAATATATAATTTTTTTAAGAGGAAGCGATACCAGGGATATGCATGCACCCTGGTAACAGGCCCTGAGAGGACACAGTGAGAGAGGGGCCATCGGCGAGGCGAGGAGAAAGGCCTCCAGAGAAACCACACCTGCTAACACCCGAGCCTGCACTTCCAGCCTCCAGAAGTGTGAGAAAACAAGGTTCTATTTCTTAAGCCTTTCAGTGTGTGATATTTTGTCATGGCAGTCCTCGGAAACTAATACAGCTGCCTAATCACATTTGAATGTCATATAAACAACAAAAAGGTTTTATTGTGCATGCAACCTATATTAAACCTTGTTTGTTGTTTATAGGAAATTCAAGTACAGCTGGGCATCCTACATTTCCATTCGCTAAGTCTGGCAGCTGTGGTACCTGGAGAAGGGGTTGTAGACAGAGAGAGCAAGAACCTGGGGTGTTGGCAGAAAAAAGAACTGCACTTGAGATTGAGTGAGGAGGGAGGTGGGAGGAGGTGCTGGAAGGGTAGAGTGGCCAGAAAAAATACAGAACACACTCATACTCATTTATTATGCTGGCATATTATCTGCTGCTGATCAGATTTAAAGGCCCAAAGTTGAATTTTTAACTGGGTGTCCTGCATGTTAATTTGCCACATCGGGCAATCCTAACTTCAGAGCAGATCCCATGGGAACTGGTGGCCGCTGTGAGGTGTGGGCTTTCGCTTTTCCTGAGACAGTGAGCAGTGTTCCATGGATATAAGCTTTTCAAAGCAGCCCCAAAGCCTTTTCCTTTCTCTGAAGTCTTCAGTAGACAATATTTTACTTCATATCTAGTCGTAGCAAAGATTGTTTTCTCTTGTAAGTTTCAGGCAAACCAGCGTTGCTCACCAGCTGATCTGGTGACCAGAATCTGGAACTCCTAAGAGATTCACCGGACACTCATTACACCACCGACTGTCGTGTATGCTGGAGTTCAGAGTCTCGTTCTGACTGCAGAGCCGTCCCAGCCCCACCGGGTACCTGTGTGCACACCGTTTAAAGAGAAAGGAGGGCCAGAGCTATGTTGTTTAATTAAGGCTTTCTAATTGGAAACTTTTTATATATCAAAATCTGATTTTCCTGGTTAATTTTGCTTATAAAACTTTGCAAATGAAAACCTAATGGAAAAGACCTAAAAAAGTTAAAGCTTTGAAAAATTCCCAAACACCACAATGAAAAACTGTTCTATTTGTTCAGAAAGTTTACAGCTAGGAAAATCTCATAACGGGTTTAATCCACTGCAGCTGGGAAAAGCAGGCTAAGGTGGACGGAGAAGGCGGCTGGACTGCTTCTCAAAGAGCCGGCAGAGTGACACCCTCTGTGAGCGGGCCGGCTCGCAGCCTGAGGAAGAGCTGAGGGTTCGATTAGAGGTGTGGGAAAATATTGATCAGGACTCTGCTCCTGCCCTAAGCTCCAAAACCGTGTGAACGTCACTTCCCTTAAAGGACCAGAAGAATAACAGGACCATAGAAACATTTTTGTATAGTATGCATGATGGTAATAGAAATGGTTAATTAGGAGTGAAGTGAAAACATGAACTATTTGGTCTTTTCTACTATGTAAGCTCAGGCAGAGACATATAATATTATTAACTTAATCATATTTCTAAAGTAGAACTCAGTTCCCAACAATAACGTGGGCATTTACTCAACTCCATTATAATACAGACTCAGAGCAAGAAATGTGTCTTAAGTAGTTAATTATCTATAATAATAAAAGGGTAATGTACTAATTAGACCGGACGTCATTCCAGACGTCCTTCCTGATGAAGCTGGGGCAGGAGCAAAGCTCAGGTCCCGGGTGCCAGAGGGAAGCTGTGCTGGCAGCCTGGGGAAGGAAGGCCTACTCTTGCACAAATTTTGTAAATCGGGCCTCTAGTTTTTAAGATAAAGCAGTTTCTGAATATTTTAATTAAAGAGAAATTTCTTCATAGTATTTATTAACTTTAAAAATATTTTTAAAATATATTTTATTGATTTTTTACAGAGAGGAAGGGAGAGGGAAACAGAAACATTGATGTGAGAGAAACATCAATCAGCTGCCTCCTGCACACCCTCTACTGGAGATGTGCCCACAACCAAGGTACATGCCCTTGACCAGGATCAAATCTGGGACCCTTCAGTCCTCAGGCCAACACTCTATCCACTGAGCCAAACCGGTTAGCAGTGTTTCCCAAACTTTTGACATATGTGTACCCCTTCTATAATTTTCGTAATGCTGAGTACCCCACGTCAAAAAAAAGGATGTATTTTAACAACAATCAAAATATATTTATTTTTTTATTTTTTTGGTACATACACAAAATAATAATAAATGAAAAATAAAATTATTCATAATAAAGTATAAATAAAAGTTATATCACAAATAACATTTATTTGCACACCAGACCATCTCATGCCTCACAAGACTGTCTTGACTTGACTCATGAGAACATAGAATTACATGCAGCTAAGTACGGTGCAGTGCGTATCATACCCCCACCAAACTCTTCCCGTACCCCTGGGGGTACACGTACCACCCTTTGGGAAACACTGGGTTAAGGCAAACTTTTAAATGAATCTAAACCCTGGACAGTGTGACTTAATTGGTTGAGCATTGTCCTGTACATCAAAGGTCACCAGTTGAATTCCTGATTAGAGCACACAATCAGGTTTTGGGTTTGATCCCCCATTGGGGTAGGTGTGGGAGGCAATGATCCCTGTTTCTCACCTCTCTCTCTCTCTCTCTCTCTCTCTCTCTCTCCAATAAAAACATTTAAAAGGAAAGAGATAAAAATAAATAAAAAATTAATCTCAAATGTGTGCAGTACACATCTGGGTTTTGATATGCCCAGAATTCCTTTCCCACTCTTTTCCCACAAGCATCTTCCCTGGGCCTTTAGGGGTCCGCCCTCCCTCTGGAGGAGCGGGTGGGCACTCAGCTCTGTTCCCAGGGCTGGGGTGTGGGCTCGGCCAGGTCAATGAGAGTTGCTCACTAACTGGCACACTGTCAGGAATCCCAGGATGGACAGGAAACCTCAGCTCCTTCCCCTGGGGTTTTTGGTGCTAAGTGGGGAGAGGGAGCCTGGCTCCTCCTTTCTCGCAGTTGCCCTCTCAGGGTGGTGTAAGGCTGCAGCTTCCTGGCCTGTGTGTTTCCCACGTGGAGGGGAACTTCGTGGAAGAAGAGGAAAGTGATCCCAGGACATAGGCAAGTAAAGATGAGTTGAGGAAGAGATTACTCAAGAGTGAGAAGGAAACTGAGTGGATACCACATTCTTTTTGTTCCTAGACTCAATCAGTCCTGAGCCCATTTTATCCCCGTCCTCTCTTTATATAACCCACTAAGCCTCTTTATATGTGCTGTTGGTCTCAGTTAAGTTTCTGTCTTTGAAGCCAAGAGCCCTGGTTAGAGCAGAGCTGAGTCCCTGGGGGTAGATGTAACTCAGCTTTTACACACGAAACGCAACCTCTACGTACATGTATCTGTATCTAAAACAGCTTTTCCTTTCTGACAAAAAAAAATTATCAGTTAGGAAAGATAGTGTCACAGTATTTTGAAACCTTACCAATCCCTTAATATGATGTCTGCTTTCTCAATTTCTTTAAGCAATAACATACTGCTTAGGAAAGACACGTTAACCCAAAGCAGCTTCAGTTAATGCTAATTTTGGACCTTTATCATGGGCACCTGACATAATCTCAACCCCCCCACCCAGAAAAAAAAGAAAGAAAGAAAGAAAAAAGAAAAGGCAACAAAATTTAAACAAATCCAGTAATTATTCCTGAGGGGTATCAGAGTTTTCAAAAGTCAAACCATTGAAATATTATTTTTAAAAAGTCCAATAGTGAGTGGGTATGTGGCAGATACCACACTTAAACTCGCCCAGGACGAAGGGGATAAAGCAAATAAAAGCTGTGCTTATGTTCTGGAAATGGAACCTTGTGGCCGGGGACAAAAACTTCAGCATCATCATTATATTCAGCTTTAGGCAGGACTTCATCTCAGAGAGGAAGCAGAGATGTGTTTTCTGGGAAACTATGATAGCTCAAGGAAGGTGGTTTAATGAAAAGGGAGATACTGATCTGAAACCAGCATGGGAAAAGCTTGGTTAACATTTCCCATTAAATGTGAAAGAGCAATCTTTCCAATTTAAATGACTATTGTACATCGTTTATATTTTTAAATATTATATGTACCCAACTAATTAACTATTTGGCACAGAGGCTTTATTTTTTTTTCACATACTACTATATGACTAATATTTTAATTAACCAACATTTTCTTTTCTTTGATATTCTTATGGGGAAACTGGAGAATCACCTTACATTTGGGGATATACACTGAGTGGCACTTTATTAGGTATATATACTTGAGAGGGGAGGGATAGAATTCAAGGGGTCAGAAGTACAAGTGGCAGTTTGACCAATACTCTTGGCAAGGCAGTGGGCAGGCCAACCAGGAAATCCAAAGCTTGTGAGCTTGGACTCCACCTGAAACGGTTCTTCATGTCAGGTTTCTCTGGTTTCACATAAAGTCCATTTAAAGGTAACTGCTGAGTGGCAGCGCCAAGAAAAATATTATAAAGCACTCGGCACACATTTAAGTGGAATTCGGGTTTGATTCCCTCTCCCTCCCCCAGGTCTCTATTTGTCTAGGGATAGACCAAGACTCTAGGGCCTCACCCAGCGTTAAGTAGAGTAAGCATGGCAGGTACGGCCAGCTAGGTCTTTGTTGCAAAAAAGATGGAGAAGAGAAGGCCTATGAAGAGCGAGAGGTAAGTGCCGGGTCAGAAGCTGGGATACCGTTCCTCCACAAGCAGCACGTCTGTGTGTCTAGCTGACTGTGTCTTGGACTGTTTGTGCAGCTGAATCCTATTTTCCCAGCTGTGTCCGTCACCACCATCACCATCCTTGCGAGTGTATCCATCCGTTGTCAATGGCAGGCTCTGTGGAGCCACAGTAAGGAAGGGCTTGCCCTGAGCCAAGGGATGCACTTAACGCTCCAGGAACGTCTCACGCGTTGGCGGCTCCTTTTCACTAGTTAGTGGATGGCACTGTGCTTATTTCTAGGGTCACAGAAAACAGTGCCCCTGCCTTAAAAAGAATGCAGTCCATTAGGGGAAACACAGCATGTGGGTGAAGACTGAGCTAACCCTGAAGGTGGAACTAGATGATACTGAATGAAAGCAAGCAACATGAACAAGAAAGGGGTGATTTTGTGCTCAGCAAGCCCGTTAGTATTGCCATGCTGTCCAACAGAGTTTCCCTACATCACCTGAGAGGGTGATGAAACGGCAGCCAAGGGACCAAACACTTTAATGGCAGAAACACACACACACACACCAACTTTGAATGTGGCCACTTTCCCATTATTCAGTCTCTACGGAGAAATTTAAGTATCGAATGAAATCTTACACAAGTAAATGGAAGGTTTGTCCTCTGAAATATTATATTTTGCTCGTTCTCAGGCTGCTGCCTTCTAAAGATGTCTGGGTCAGTCAAGATTACTTTTTTAGTAGATCGCCCATCTTCCACCAACTTGAGTAAAGGAATAAACGAGCAAAAATAACCCCCAATTTCAAATGTGTTCTACATTTATAAAGTGTTTGAGAGTCAATAAAACTTGTAGGGTATCACAGACTGTGGCGCACCATAAAATGTTGGAGAATAACTAAGAATCTCTCTTGCCCTCCAGCAATTACAATAAAATTATGTTTCTGTTCCTCAGTGCCTGTTTCCAGCAGGGGCTCCGTGACATGTTGGAGGAGTGTAGACAGAAAGGAGGTGAGAGAAAGGAAGACCCCACCAGGAGGGGGAACTCAGGCACCAGGTGCCAGGTAGATTCTGGGGCCCGTTATACAACTGAAAGCTCCAGAACTTATAGTCATTTCTGAGAATTTCCCGCTGAGTAATTCTGTCACCTTCCATACTATATTCATAAAAGGTTAAGGTTAGAAACAGCGTTTCTATCTCCCAAACCTTGCAATGGCCCCAATGTTTCAGTCCCTGCCTTTGCTGTGCGTCTTTCCCCCTCACAGGGCTCATTGAGTACATAGTGAACTTTGCCATCTCTTTTCCCCCATGAGTATGTCCCCTGGCACCTTGACATTGAACTAAATTTAGCCTCTTTCTAGTAACAAAGCTCTTGTCCCTTCTTGTGTCAAGGATTCCTCCCAGTCTGTGATGGGGAAACAGAAGTGTGCGTGGAGTTGCTTTCTTTATCTTTTGACCTCCTGTTCTTCCTCATTGAATCCCCAGCAAGGTCCACTGAACTGCAAGTCTCAGAGTATCGGTCTTTGCTTGAGATTTATTAAGCCCCTGAGAACAACCTCACGGGTGCTTTGGTTTTAACCATAAATTTGCTCCAGCAGGACCATCTCTCTCAGTAAGTTTCTTAACTGAAACTGTTAATAGTTTAAACATCTGGTGGTCATTGCCCCTTAGTTGACAAATATGACTTCTACTACAAGTTCCACCAAACTAGTCATCCAAAACCTTTGAATCTTTCAGGCTCAGAAAGATCAGGAACCAAGGTTTTCACCTGAGAAATATTACTGGAGTTTCATTTTCAGTAACTTCACCTAGTTTTTATAATTTAACTGGTTTCTAGAATGTGTCCCTCTCCTTTTTAACCAGAGGCTGGACTACATGGTTGACTGACTCTGAGGACCTCCTTTTCTTGCTTCCACCCCTGTTTTAGGGGTTTAGATATTTTTTTTTAAATATAGGACTCTAGATATTTCTCTCATGTGTCTGTTCTCCCACTCCACAGGACAAAATAGTGAAAAATATATTGTCAGTAAGTTTTTAGGCTGTTAAACACATCCACTTGCAAACAGCACCCTTCTCCTGGAATTGGGTAATCCGGTGGGTGTCCTGTCAGTCCAGCTTCTTGGACTGAGCTCCATCTATTGCCAGTTGTCCTCCTTCCATATCCCCTTCGAGAGCTGCCTCCGTCCATTTTCCTCCCATTTCTTCTCAGGGCATTTCTGAATCCCCACCTACAAAAACCTTGCTATCTTAAAACTCACTCAACAATGTTTGAAATATTTCACACTCTTTTTCAGTCTTTTCTGCCATATCATGGTGTGAAAAATTAACTTAGTGAAATTATTTTTCTGATTTTAAAACTCATGCATTCTGTAAATAATCAAATAATGCAAATTAGAAAAAGGAAACTTCAAATAACTAACATTTCCATGTGCCCTACTACAAATAGAGTGTGTATATGTGTGTGTGGGGAGTGTGTGTGGATGAGCACATTATACGTAATAGACCAGATTCCTTCCTATTGTATGTCAGAAATGCAGTGACATTTAACATTTTTTATTAAGTTCAATGTTTGATTAGGCAGCCTTCCAGACTGTTAATGCATTTGCAAGGTGTGTGAGCTAACACCCTATATTCCAAAATCGGTGTTCTTCCATGCTTCAGCTAACACACATTAGGAAGGTCAGTGCTATCTTAGATCATAGACTATCTTCTCCTGGAGCAAAGCTTGGACCTCTACCTCTGCATTTGGCTATATTGAGTTCTAACTCACTTTATAGACCCAGAAGAAATAGTAGTGTGACTAGTTGTCCCAGTTTTCCTAAACTAGAGGGAGTCCCTCAAACATAAGACTTTTGGTGATAAAAACAAAAAAACAAAATAGTCCCTGGCAAACTGGGACAAGGTGGTCACCCCAGGTTTAGGTCCTGAGCCAATAGGGGTAGTGCCTGCAAGGCTATTGTGCAGACAAGGACTAGTTACCTTAGTTAGGGGGCAGAGAAGCTGCCTCTTCCTACAATGGAAGTTCAAAGACATTTGGATGTTGTTTTCATTTTTGTCCATATTTGCTCAAATGTTCTCATTTTAGCTCTTAGGGTCCCAGTTCCCCACATCAGTGTCCTTATAATGTCCTAAGAGGCTTGTTGTTGTTAAGCATTTAGTTGGAGTTGTACCTCTATCCACCCCTTCACTTAACCTCGGGCATTAGCTCTCGGCTACATCTTCAGAAGACCACAGGTCATGAAGGATCCTGTAAATGCCTTGGTTCCTGTGCATGTCTTCAATTGTGTGTTCAAGGTTTTCTATTTCTTTTTCTCTGAGCATAGCTCTCAAGGTCTAAAAGGAAGCCAAAAAATCTTTGTTATTTCTATTCACCACAGGAAGTAATTGCCACAGGCTTATATTCTTCCAATGCCTCTTCTTCTTCCTGCATTTTTCCCTGTTCTAGCCACCAGAGATAATTTGAATTATTGAATATCATTGTTTATGTATCTTCTATTTTCATTATGCAAGTAAGTTATTCCTGTACTCTTTGAATATATGACCAACCCAATTCTATAATCTCATTTTGAGAGTCTCTTTCCTGGGCCATTGCTGGAACCAATTATTAGCCATGTCCCAACAGAAAACAGATGGTACACTTAAATAAGATAATTCCAAATAAGAAAACAGATGGCACAGTTTTATGAGGTGAGGGTGTAAGGGATCCACAAGGATAGTGTGATTACCTGGAGCTAGTGAAGCTGAGATATTACAACCCTAGACCTAAAGGGACAAGAGGGAAAGAGGTTACTAGGATTTGGAAGCAGGGAGAATTGAGTAGTCAGTTATCCTGGGGGGAGGAGGGATTTTCATCAAGGAACACAGCTGGTCCGGGCTGACTTCATAAGGAAGGATCTCCCTCTCCCTCTCACTGATCTTTCTTTTAGTGTTCCCATTGGCTAAAACAAACGGAAACCAGCAGATATAGGTACCCTGTTATTTTGGTCTCTATACATTAAATATACATGGTGAAATATGGTAGTTCCCCAAACACTCATCACTGTTTAGCCTTTTTGAAAGCTGATTTTCTCTAAGTGGGCGTGGGGGTCTCACAGCTTATGTCCTCAGGAAACACTATTATCTATTTTTTCTTTTGAGCTCAGGAAACACTATTATATATTTTTTCCTTTTGATTTTAGAGTGTCCCCTGCCTTTATTACTTCTTGCCCTTCCACCATGCTTCACAAGCGAAGGGGTTCTATTACTTGATGGGTTGATTCAACTAATTTATCTCTTACATGATTTTTATTTTGAGGTGATTTTTTAATACTTTTTCTCTCTGTCATGGTCAAAGATTGTATATATGTTTTGGTGACATCCTATTGATTCTACATCTCTCTGTTTTTATCTAAGGTCATGCCAATGGAGATCACAGTCCACTGTTCAAAGCCCATTGTTCAGACATCTTCACCTGGAGTTTCATTTCTCTCCAGTCTCTTCTCTGCTGTGCAGGAGTGTGCCCAGCCACACCTTTCCCCACTCTTCTCTCCAGCCTTTTCTCCAGAGAAGCTCTAAGTCTATAATCCATTATTTTTCTGAGCAATTATAGAGATCAACTTTTGTTACTAAGCCTCTTAACGGGATTTCATTTTTAAAGTATGTCTCTAAACAAATTCAAGAGGATTTTTTTATTGATAATATTTTCCTCAGGTTTATTTTAAACGATTAGTAGGAACAACTAAAAGGATATATGACAAAATGTTAAGTCTGGGTAGTAGGATTACGAGTAATTTTTATTTTCCTCTACACTAAACACGTTTATTTTTTATAATAAGAAAATTTAAAATATAACATGGATTAAAAAAGTTTGAGCCACTAGTTGTATTAATTCAGGGATTTAGACATAACTGGGCATGTTACAGAAAACTAATGGGGACAAAATAAGAAGAATGGAATAGATATAGTCTCACACTTGCTCTGGACTCCAGTCATGCAGGCTGTGTTTAGCTCAAAAAAGACCTGCTTTACCAAGTTGAGTAGGACACAGCGCTTTTTGATCTCCCAGTGCCCATGGGTAGCATTGGGGCCTCAAAGGCCATAGGGCAGCAGTGTCACATGGTAGGCACAGGGGAGGGTCTTTGGCGCCTAGTAGAACACAGAGCAGGGTGAGGAAGTGTCAGGTGACAGCTGGTGGACTATCACAGTATCCTGATGGGAACTAGAAGACCTATCAATGCAGGGAAACAGAACTTCTTTCTTAGATCTTGTGAGACATCTCCTGGAGACTCCCAGAAAAACATGGAGCATGCTACTTTCTAGAGGGCCAAGGGGCTTGATTCTGAAGGTGGAGTCAAGAATCAGTGTAGTTCTTTGGATTAACCACTGACTAGAATTCCTCTTTTATCAATGATGTGAAAAAATTGGGAGAACCTAGGATTGATGTGTAGAAACATTTGTGTGTCTGCTCTGTTCCTAATGCTGTGACAAACATAGCAACACAAAGATGCTCAGCCCCTGCCTCAAAAGCCCGATTTGAGAGTTACCAGGTTTACACGTGCAGGGCACAGTCACTGCAGCAGGATGGCTGAGATCCGTAGGTGCTGTGCACACCGCCAAGGCCACTATTAGGATTGAGAAGTGGATGGCACTTTGCAGTGCCAGGGCTCAAGCAGTTGCTCAGTAAGATATGCAAATTAATGGGTGGTGAATGGACTTTTGAATGAACAAGTGTCAGGTGAATGTTAGAAATAATAAATGTCCCAAGACTCCGGAAGTCAGATAAAACAGACTGAGCTTTTTTAAATCTCTAATTACAATGAAATAACTGAAATATTATTTTGCAAGTGCTATCTGGATGTTTCAAACAACAGAGGGAATGGTCTCAGTCACTAAATAGAGTAGAACGCATGTTCATTAATATCAAATGGAATAGAAGGGGTGGTAACAAATTCTCAGTGGCCGAGATAAGAAGTTCAATTTTAAAGAAAGAAGAGAAATCAATATTGCATGGAGCTGTGAACCCAAACCTTTTGAGAACAGAAAACCTTGGCTTAGTTGTTTGGTGACATGGGAAGTGAGGGTGTAAATAATGCTAACAGACAGAGGGCAGGCCAGGAAAGTCTCCTATCTCCCTCTCTATCTCAGCAGCCTCTTTACACCTCTGCCAAGAACAATATGTTCTTACAGCGATGCTGCCACGTGCATCATCCAAGAGCAGCCTAATGCTTTCTGAAGCGCCTGCGTCTCCGTCAGCAGCCTTCAAGGAATGGTTTCTAAAGAGATGCCAAGTTGAGTTGTGAGGTTCTTTTGTGTGGGTTTCTGAAGTCCTGGCAGGTAATTCAATCAAATTCCACTCTCCACCTGTCCCATTTTCCTCTCACCCTTGCCCTACCTGCCAGGAAAGAAAGATAAATGGGAACCAGAACTAACTGAAAACTATTTGGAGTATTACATTCCCGTTGCAGATTGTTTCAGTCTAAGCCCCTGGGATTTCAGTTGTTCTGGGTCAATGCCAGTCCAGGGTTTCTCTGAGGAAGCTGTGGACTCCAGCTGTCTTTCGAGTTTCTCATCTCAAAGACCACGAAGTAGATGCAATGTGACTCCTGCCCCCTGACATAGGATGGAGAAAGAGGGAAGGAATCAGGTGGGATTGTGTCAGCCTCACAGAGTTCTTGCCTAGACTGCCTTCAGCTCCACATCTGCTGCTGCAAAACAGCCACACAGAGAGTGCTAATGACCTTGAAGCAGATTGCTCCTAGGGAGGACGCATCTGGCAGGTCACAAATGAGCAAATGGGGGGAAAGGAAAGAGAAAGGTGGAGAGTCAGAAAGTACATTCTGCACATGATCAATACTACATTTTTTTTCATTTCCTTTTTAAAAAGATATTTTTATTGATTTCAGAGAGGAAGGGAAGAGAGACAGGTAGAAACATCAATGATGAGCGAGAATCGATGATTGGCTGCCTCCTACACACCTCCTCCTGGGGATCAAGCCCACAGGCATGTGCCCTGACCGGGAACTGAACCATGACTTCCTGGTTCATAATACTACATTCTTAATAAAGTGTTCCTTGATCATTCATGGACACATTAACAAATATGTATTGAGCACTTACTGTATGCCAGAAACTGTAATGCATCATGAGGTTATAATAATGAAAAAATCTTGGTCTCTAATTTATGCAGTTAATTATCTACTATTGCAATTATTTCCAAAGGTATTACAGGACAATATGTTGTACAAGGTGCCAGAAGAAATCACAGAAGGCAGTGACTAACTTTTCCTATGAGGATCAGGGAATAGAGCATATATGGTAATGTTAGACCAAATATATGGAGGATGACTGGCATTCACTGAATCACATGAGAGGAGAAAATTCACCAATGGGGAAGAACATAGGGAAAGACCCAGATTCTGTAAGCAGCAAACAGTTCTAATTGAGGGATTTTAAAAATTAACTTTATGCATTTTATGCAGATTTTGTGTATAGAGTTGTGGTATCGAGACAAGGAAATTAGACCTCAGATTATGCCATCGATAGTCTGCAGAAAATATTGGAGAGAAGGGCATTGGTAGATCTTAAGGAGGGAGAGACATCCTCAGAATACTGTTCAATGATGAGTGCATGGTAGTTACATAGGATGTGATGGATAAAGGAGGCCAGGAGATACTTAGAAGCCTCTTGCAAGAAGAGAGCAGCGTCTGAACTTGGGCAGTGGCAGGTGGGAGGGCGAGGGGCCTAAGACTGTGGTAAGGGAACTTGATGTAGTGAGAGAGAAAGACCTCTCATCCTCACTCCTCATTTCTCACTGTTTGTAAAACTGCGTGAAAGCCACCTAACCTTCTGTGTGCCCATTTGATCCTCTTTGAATTAGATTAGCACCAACTCACAGGCCTGCTACAAGATAAAAACAGAGACAATGAACGTGGAAGTGCTTTCTGTCTTCTGAAATACTATACAAGGGTTGGGGTGGTTCATGCTATCTTAAGAAATAATAGATTAATGATACTCCAGATTTAGACAGAAAATGCTTGCATTCTCCAAAAATGGGAGTCAGCCCACCTGCATTTACACCTCCTTTTCCTATCCCATGGTTTTAGAAGCCTCCACCACGTTTAGGAGCTGGGGAATGTTTGGCTTCCCTTGAGCAATGCAGCTCCCAAAGGAAAGTGCAATAGCTGACACCAGAAGAGCTTTCAGTTCATGGCTGTTGCGTTGCGTTTCTGCCCAGGTGGAGGGAAGGAGGCTGCAGACAAGAAAGAGACTGAGCTGGTGGGAATGCACCAGTAAAAGCACCTTGGAAAGGAGTGTGGCTGTTGCTGATACGTTTAAACACCCACCCGCTATATTGCCCAGTCAGTTCACTTCTAGGTGCTTACTTAAGAGAAATAAAAATGTTTGCTCACCCAAACATCTGTTACTAATGTTTTTAGTGGCTTTATTTGTGCCCCAAACTGGAAACAGTCACATGTCCAGGCACTGAGGAATGGAGAAACAAACTACAGTACATCCAGGCAACGGAATATGCTCAGCAACAAAAAATAATGAAATGCTGACAGCTTGCAAGAATGTCAGTGTCTTTATGCGAGTCAGGGGAAGCTGTGTGAAGAGTAACCATTTCAGTGGTCACCAGAGCTGAGGGTGGGAAAACATGCCACCTTTCACTTCATACAGGGAAACAGTGGCACCTACGCCCGGGGAGTGGAAGAGCCACGTTAGTCTCCACGTTCACAGGGAGATGCATGTTCTCTATCTCTCTTCCTTTATGGCTCCTACATGGAATGAAGCCCACATTCATTTATTATCTGCACCACTCTGACTCTCGGTTCTAATGTCATAAAGCCTTGGAAGAAAGTTATTTGTTAAAACATCTGCTATTCTGGAGCCACAACAAGGTTAGTTTCTGCACAGTAAGAGATGAAAAGCATCAACACCACTTCACCAGCCGTCCTTCTCCAATACTATTGAATTATCTGGGCACAAAACCAGGTATCTTTCCTGCATGGCCACTGCAATGGACCTTTGACTCAGGAATCTAATTACGGTCACAGATCCAAAAAGCTTAGAAGTTGATGATCTCTCTCTGGTGCATTAAGCATAAAAATTAATCACTTAAGAAACCCTCGTGCACTGCTGGTGAGAATGCAGACTGGTGCAACCACTGTGGAGAACAGTATGGAGTTTCCTCAAAAAAATTAAAATGGAACTCCCATTTGACCCAGTAATCCCACTACTAGGAATATGTCCCAAAAAACTAAAAACACCAATCAGAAAGGATATATGCACCCCTATGTTCACAGCAGCACAATTTACAATAGCTAAGATTTGGAAACAGCCTAGGTGCCCATCAGCAGATGATTGGATCAAAAAACTATGGTACATCTACACAATGGAATACTATGCTGCCATAAAAAAGAAGGAATTCTCATCATTTGCAGCAACCTGGATGGAATTGGAGAACATCATGGTGAGTGAAATAAGCCAGTCAATGAAAAAGAAACACCACATAACCTCACTAACTTATGGATAATAAAGAAGAATATAAACTGATGAACCAAAAGATAGATATAGAGACAGTAAAGCAACAAGCAGACTCTCAAATTACAGCGGGGAGGGATGGGAAATCTGGGGGAGATAAGAGATCAACCGAAGGATGTGTATACATGCAAATAAGTACAAACAATGGGCACAAAACTGTGGAGGGAGGGCATGTATGGGAGGGGGGGCAATGGTAATATATGCACACAGATAATAAATTAATAAAAAATATTTTAAAAAGAGTGACATTATCAAACGAGGGTTATTGCTTCATTTGTAAATGAACTAAATCCTTTTTCTGATGTAAATGTTGTAATTTTAGCTAATTAGCTTTTTTTTAAAGATGCCAAAAGTTAACAGGAAGAGTACATGAGGATTAAAAAATAAATAAACAAAAACCACCCAATGATTTATCCACATACAGAAGGCAAACTTTAAAAGCTAGAAATAATCTTTAACGCCATTTAGTTGGAGATTTTCATTACACACATATACAGACACACAGTCATATTCAATATATAGCATGTAAAATAAAAATTTCAAGCTGTATATATTTATATGAGATTCAGTGGCTTGTTCAAGATCATACTACATGATAGATGCAAAAATGGGATTAGAACCAGCCTTTTATTTCAAAGTATAACAATCTAATGATTATCTTCAGATGCAGATGTATGAATATCTTTTTTTAAATTTTGTTTTTGATTTTGGAGAGGAAGGGAGATGGGAAAGAGATAGAAACATCAAGGATGAGAGAGAAATATTAATTGGCTGCCTTCTGCACACCCCCTACTGGGGGGTCGAGCCCACAACTTTGGGCATTTGCCCTTGACTGGAATTGAACCCAGGACCCTTCTGTCTGCAGACTGACGCTCTATCCATTGAGCCAAACCAGCCAGGGCAATGTGTGGTTATCTTTAGGGGTCTCCTGTGAGGATGACAGAGGTTTGATGAGAAAGAGGGTGTGTGAGAGCTTCTAGGGGCTGTCACTGTTCTATTTCTTGACCTGGGTGATGAGTATGTGGGTGTTTATGATAATTAATGGGAGTATACATTTATGTTTTAATTATTTTGTATCATGTTATATATTTACCAATCTCAAAAATCTAAATACTATATAGATATCTATAACTATATACATGAACATACACACACATTTATTCTTAAGCAACACAGTATATATATTGTTTCCTAACATATGATTAATTAAGCGATATCTAAGAGGCAGGGACTGAGATCAGCTATAGTCTGAGCAGCTCCAGGGGCTCAGCGTTGAAGATTTGGGCTAGAGGTCCCCAATTCCTTAGCAAAGCAGCCTCCGGGGGATGGGGAGTCAGGTCTTGTGGTGGAATGAGCGCATACCCAGTAGTGTGTAGTGCCAGACACTGCTTGTCTGTTAGCTCTCCTCCAACAATTGTTTTCCTCCTCTTTCCATAACAATAGGATTTCTAGTGCCCAGAATAGTCTATTTCCCAGCTTAGTGTGCAGCTAAGTACGTTCCTGTGGCCAGATTCTGTCTAATAGGAAGAAACTTTAAGTGTCACGTGGCAGTCTCTGAGAAGCCCTTTTGGGAGAAAATTGGTTTAATACCTCTGCCCCTTTGTCTCCACCTGTTGCCCACAAGACAAACGTTGTTTTGAACCGTGAGGATGAAGCTGCGCTCCGGGACTAGCTGAGCAGTGGCCAGAAAGCTGTCTTGTCCCTGAGGACTCTGTGAAACACAACCCTGCCAGCCCTGGATTATGTAGCTCTTGGCTTTTATGTGAAAGAGAATGAAATTTCTATCTTGTTTAAGCCACTGTTGTGTTACGTTTATACACAGTTGTCTCATCCTAATAAACTCACATGTGCTTCTATTATTGTGGGTTAGGGCCAGTCTACGGTGTTGCTATATATTCAAAAGGCTTTGGTAGATGTTTACCATTGTATGGGCTAAAAGATTGCACTTATACTTTTATAGACTATGAATTTATTTGCCAAGACAGTCCTAATTAAGAAACTCTAAAATTCAGACTCTCATACAGTTTTACATAATAGTTCTCTAAAGGCATTGGATGTATTTTATTCTCTTTTGAGAAAGATACTTAATATGGGTTCCTCAGATTGTACAAATGATTTGTATTTTTGCCATGTACTCCAAGGAAGCTAAAGTGTGCAGTAACACATTCATGTACAGCATTTAAGGATCAGGAAATCACACGTCTGGGTCACTCCCCATTGCTCCAGAGTATAGTCTCCGAATGCAGGGAGATTTGGACTCAAAGCCTATCTTCATTGCTGCATGGCTTTGATCAATTATTAATTTTTCCAAGTTGTCGTTTTCTGCCATGTACAATAGAGCAAACAATAACAGCATTTATTTTCTGTTTGAATGGGTGATTGAATGGGTGAAGGTTTGCAGTGTTGATGAAATGGCATCCTCACAGATGGGCTGTCTGGTCTCCAGCACTGGGTGCTGGGGTCACGCTTGTTCCCGGTGCTTCGCCTCCACCTCTGGGGGCTCGTAGGGCATCTCCATGCCAGTTGGTGAACAGAGTCCACTGTGACTCCAGGAGCTCTGATGGAGCGAAGTCCCGGTGACTGGGCCACACACCCAGCCACACCACAGCTCTCCCCCGCACACACCTACCTGATACTTTGCTGCCTCCCTTGGGTCTGATTGGCTTTCACTGGGACTTCCCTCCGTCCTTGTGATTGGGAGCTCCCAAGGTTCTTCCGCATGCCATCATTTTATAATCTGAAAGAAAAAAGGCTATGAGGTTTTCTCCTACATATTTTGTCTTTACCACAAATCCCTTCTATTCCTTTAAGGACATGTGAATTTTGAAACCCAGGCACTGAGGAGATTCCTCTTTGTCTGTTTGCTTCTCTCACATTCTTTCTCTGAGAACAAGCAAATAATGGCATATCTGCTTGAAAGTGGAAGAGTAAAATACGGGAATTTCAGGTCAAATATCTATAAACCCTTCAGATCTTAACCTGCTAAAGACATACTGTCTGCATCACAGAAAATGGAAATGACTTATCCTGTGGAACTGGAATTGTGTTTGCAGGTCCTGTGCTAAGGAAATTGGGTTCTGTTATCTTGATCTCCCATGGATTCCAGTGTCCTAATAGTAGCCTAGCACATATGTTATATTTTATATGTATGTATAAGATATTTACAATATTTTTTAATCCTGAGAAAATAAAATATCATTAACAGTTCTGTTTTCTTTTGTCCCTGTTTGTGTGTGAGTGCGTATGTGAACTGGATACTGTATTTGCGATAGTTGGTAGAAACAATGGGAGGGTCAGAAACATGTTTTCCTCTGAAGCATGATGCTTGTTGGGCTCCCTGGGAGGGCTACAATCCAGGACTGCTGTAATCTTGTCTGAAGGACTGTGGTGATGTGCTTGGGAGGGCTTGCCTATTTCTGGCTTTTTCCCCTTCTATTCAAAAAGACTTTGGGAATCCAAACCAAGTGGAGGGTTTCTGTCCCTTCTGTGTGCTCCTTCCAGGGGGGCTGCTCAACAATCCGGTGCCTCAGCTGCCTCCTTGGGAATCAACACCCATCTTCAGGCAAAAAGTGAGTCTAAATTCTAAGCTTACCTACTCTAACTCTGGTCCAACCGTTCTTCACTCTCTTGTCATCTCTCCATTGATTGATTTTAAGGAGCATTTCTTCTCTAATTTGGTTCAGCTTTTCTAGTGATCCACAGAAGGACTGGCTCCAATTCCATCCTAGGGGTAAAAGTCTGCAGCTATTTTTCAATCTCATGGTTACATCAAGTTCTTTGACTTTTCTAGCTATTCTATAAATATTTACACTTTGTATTTTTCATTTCCTTTCATCTTCGCTTCCACAACATATCGCTTCAAACACTAAGAAAAATCTTTAGATTCTTGATATCCTTGCCCATTAAACAAAATATACAAAACTAAATTTAATGCCTTCTTTCTCATTTTCAGTCATTACCACTGATTGCCATAAACCTTGGCCACATTCTCAAGTTTTCCCTTTCTCTTCCCTGTGGGATCCTTCAACCACTAAATTCTCATTTCTACTGCACAAACACCGATTTTCAGGGCAATATCTTGAGATATTAACCAAGTATTTCCCATACTTGCTTTCCCCTAAACCAGTGCGGGCCTGCAGGGCCTCTCTCTTCATGGGGAGGGCTGAATATTGCTCTGAAGAGAATCAGGTGCTTGTCCTTGAAATCACAACATTTTCTTCACACTGATATCTGATATAATGTCTTAGAAGTGAAAGTTTTTCATTAAAAATTTGGGCTTTTTGGAAGAGAAGCTTTGAGTTCCAAAAGAATAAGGACTTGACTGGGGTACTCACAGCATGAAGTGTGTGCTATAAAGAAGAGCGAAGGGAAGAAGACCTGGTGTTCCCAACCAGAGAGACCAAGTTTAACCAGCTAATGTGAGCAGAAGTGCAAAACACATGACTAGAGTACAAATCCCGGTGGTTCCCTGAACGCTGTACTCTGGGGTCACAAAACAGAGGGCGTGTGGACCTCCATATGAGATGCAGCTTGAAGGAGGCAGGAAATGAGAAGGTACCCGCAGGGCAGAAAAGGCACTGGTGAAATAGAAAATGGTACATGTGCTGTGGAGAACAGTGTACAGCTCTAGCTATGAGCCAGCAATCCCTCCCCTAGCTATACATCCTAAAGAACTGAACATGGTGGGCAAATACATACCTGTACATGCATGGTAACAGCAACACAATTCACAATAGACAAAAACTGAAAATAACTCAAATGTCACTCAAACAAAATATGGTATATCCACCCAAACAATTGCTTATTATTCATCTATTAAAAAAATAATTTGTTACTGATGCTACAATGTGATGAGCCTCTAAAACCTTATGCTTACTGAACAAAGCGAGACACAGAACGTCACAAGTATGATTTTATTTATGTGAAACATCCAGGGTACAAGTCCATAGAGACAGAACAAAGACTGGGGGCTGCAAGGGCTGGGGAAAGGGTGGAATGGGGAGTGACGGCTTAAAGATTACAGGGTTGGTTTCCTTTTGGAGAGAGGAAAATGTCTTTGAACTAGACAGAGGCGATAGTTGCACAACCTTGTAAATGCACTAAATGCCACTTAATTGTATACTTTAAAACAGTTAATGGTTAAATTGATGTTATGTAAATTTTAGTTCGATTTTTTAAAAAAGCAATGGTGGTCAGCTGCCTCCAGGCAGAGTGAGCCTGAGACATTCCTCTAAGACCCTGGAGAACATGAAACATTGTTGTGTTCTAAGAGTGTCTTTGAACTGGCTGAGAGCAGCTCTGTGGTCAGGGAGAGAGTGACCTCAGTGGGCTGGACTTCAGAGGGCAGTGAGGAATTTGATGTACCAGCCAAAGATGTACAGGAATAGGTAGCAATAACCAGAGACTAATGAGGCCAGTGGGTGAGAGCCGAGGACCACGAGCCCACTCCCTTCTCAAGCTGGGAAGCCTCCAGACTGAGCACTTCTCCCAGGAAAAGTGGAGGGAGAGGAATCTCGGTTGAGCATGTTAAGTACTGTATTGACCAAGGTTAATTCATAACATGACCTCAGTAATTCCCAGGCTCACTTCGTTTTCCCTGAAATGCCTACAATAAATTGGAAGACGGGGCTGGGAGTCACCCGTCCAATTGAATTATAGAAAACAAAATTGCATTTTATTGGACATCGAAGTCAGTCACTATGAGATACAGATTCACTATAAATCTTCCAAATGTGTTCACCTTTCAGTATTTCGAGTGGTATCTCATGAGCCTCATCTGGCTGGTGACAAGCAATGGAATAAGGAGCTCCTTTGTCCAGAAAAGAGGGTTTATCAGACCTCTCATTTCGGGGATTGAAAGAGAGAGGCTGCTGGTCCCCAGGAGGAGGCTGGAGAGGAGGAGAGTTGGGGTTTGTGTCGGGAAGCCAGTGGGAAGTGAGGCCCCGGATGACTCAGCGCTCTGGCTGGCTCCAGTCTGGGTGGCAGATGCGGATAAGCAGGGGAAACGCTGCCGCTGGCCGTGCCAGGCCCAGCCCAGATGGAGGGCGTTCTGAGCCTAGATGTACAGATCTCCTCTAGGCAGTGGTGTTGTCCTCAAAGCCCTCCCTCGAAGTCACGACAAAAGATATGCCTCCAGCACTCCCAGATGGTGCAACAGGAGTGAAGCCCTCAGAACCGGCTGGGGTTGTGGTAGATGCCACCTGGACGCGGAAGGGAGACAACACCCCAGCTTGCACCTGAGTACCTGCCCTTATCTCTCTGGCTTCTTTTCCATCTACGTTTCTGCCCCACACTCCTTCTCCCCAGCTCTAGACCATACTGTTCCTTCTGCCCGGGATATGCTTTCTTCAGAGCCGCTATCTTTCTGGTTTAATTTAATTTCTACCCATTCTGTAGACCCCAAGTGAGTTGGCACTTCCTCTAAGGCAGTGGTCGGCAAACTCATTAGTCAACGGAGCCAAATATCAACAGTGCAACGATTGAAATTTCTTTTGAGAGCCAAACAGTTTAAACTTAAACAACTTCTAATGCCACTTCTTCAAAATAGACCCGCCCAGGCCACGGTACTTTGTGGATGAGCCACACTCAAGGGGCCAAAGAGCCGCATGTGGCTCTCGAGCTGCAGTTTGCCGACCATGGCTCCATTGATTTCTCAGACGCCTTTCTAATTGACCTGACAAACCACACATTTACCCCCTCCTAACCCTGGTCACTTTCTTTCTCTCCACACGCAATGATCTGACTTCCCTGGGGGACAGGGTCAGAGCGCTTACAGGCCAGATAGTATGTATTTTAGACTTTGCAGGCCTAACTAGAGTTTTCTGTACTTCTTTTGTTTTAACCTTTGTACTTTATTTTTCTTTGTTAGAACCTTTTAAAAATGTAACACTTATCTTTAATTCACTTATAGTGTGAAGAAGCAGCCGCTTGGCCTCCCAGGCTGGCTGCCGTGTGCTGACACTTGCTCCAGAGTTCCGCTTCCGAAGGGCGGGGAGCATGCTGCATTTTGTTTGCATCCCCAGGCCCAGCACGGTCCCTGCCAGGATGCTCAGAATGTGTGACTGAATTAAATGCATCCCTGTGTGTTAGGGCTGGCTTGTTCTAACTTATTCTGCTTCCCCAAACCTTTTTCACCTCTGACAGCCCTGTAATACTTTTGTTGTTGTTTATATTTTAATTTGTCAACCGTTCCTTCAAGTCCAGCTGCTTTTCTACCAACAGGAGGCTTTCAGTGCAAGGATTTGCAAACAAGTCAGTGGGGGTTTCCTTCCTTCCTCCCTTCCCCTTCTTCCCTCCCTCTTTTCCTCCCTCCCTTCCTCCCTCCCTCACTTCCTTCCTTCCTTCCTTCCTTCCTTCCTTCCTTCCTTCCTTCCTTCCTTCCTTCCTTCCTTTTCCCCCCTCCCTCCCCCTCCCTCCCTTTCCCTCCTCTCTCCTCCCCTTTCTTCCTTCCCTCCTTCCTCTCTTCCTTCCTTTTTGCCTCCCTCACTCCTCCCCTCTCCTCTTCTCTCCTCCCATCTCTCTCTCTCTCTCTCTCTCTCTCTCTCTCTCTCTCTCTCTCTCTCTCCTTTCAAAGAGAGAGAGTGTGGTAGCCAGACACGCTGCCTTTTCAGCGCAGACAAGGCTATTCTGGAGTGCCCAGGGCTTGTGAGCTAATGAGCGCTGAGAGGGGTTTCTTTGTGAAAGCCCGCCCTACTCCAGTTTATAAAACTTGATTCCAGCCAGGAATCTGGTTCTTAAATTGACTATACATTTCACTTCCATCTCAGTATTTAAAAGCATACTTGAGTAGAGGTTTTTACATGGAGATATACTGGGTTTGCCTCAGGAACCCAATCCCTCTATGACTCAAACAAAACTGTTATGATTTTTTGGACTTAGGGACAACTACTCTCTTTCCAACCCGCATTGCATCACCCAGTATTGATGGGCACTTTCCCGTCACCTGAGAAGTAATCACCTGTCACCTTGACATGGTGAGAAGAGATAGAGAGGAATGCTGTCTTGGAATGGCAATCTCATTAAAAATGTATGTGTGACTTCAGAACAAAATAGGGCCATACAAGGCTATAAACCCCCCAGATCATTTTCCTAATACTCTACACCAGGGACTGAAGCAGAGTAAGAAGCAACAACGAAACACACAGCTACCAAAGCGGGCTCTAGCTGATGAGTGAGCAGTCAGTAGGTGAAACCTCAGTGCAGCCAAAAGTCCTTGCTGCCCTTGTTTGTAGCTGGGTTGAGGCTCTCTCTCTCTTTCCGGCCCATCTGCACTGTTTTTACAGCAGTCGCGCATACTTAGGGAGTGAGAGCATGCTGCTTGTTGCTACAAACAGCTCCCATAAATGTTGGAGCCAAGTGTGTCTAAACATTACAACATATTAAACACCTTTAAGCATGATCCATAACCTTGTAATTGGTACCGAAATAATAAGACTTGTGTTTTAAATGGGAATTTGACTCTGTGATTGCTGTTGTCAATCTGCTCCATTGGAACACAGCTGGGAAAGTGGGTCATGAGAAAAGAATGGATGTGATTGAGGCGTAGAACCCTGAACGGAGACCTTCGAGATCGTCTGGCCTGAAGCCCATCGCCGATTCCAGGGGAAACACGGCCAGGGGCGCTCCAGGACTTACTCGGGGTGCCTGCCTCTCCATGCGCTTTCCATGGAGCACAGCGCTTCCGATAAAAGTGCGACTTTTGTTGGTATAAAAGATAGTTGCATTAGTTTGGAAATTACCCAAGTTTAGTTTGAAATGTATCTCTGCTGACACAGAAATAGGATAAATAAATACGCATTTTGTATTTCCTGAGCATCACCGAAACCTTTTTGCTTTCAAAATCACTCTTTCCAAGTCTATTTCAGGTTCCTAAATCTTCAATATTGGAATCATTTCTTTAACCATGATCTCTGCAGGCCTTGGCTAAGACAAAATACATTATTAAGAGGAATTGTGAAGCATTGGAATGAATGCAGGCCCTAGAATAGTAACGCTTGCTGGATTTATGACCTCGAGGAAGATACTAACCTTCTCACCCATGGTCATCCAAACACTTATACAGAGCCCACTATGTTCCCCTTTTATCATCTGGAAAATGAACCAACCCTAAGAGCTATGAGGATTACGTGGAATAAAATAATCATTCTAATGTCTTCTACATTGCAAACATTTAAAAATTGTGGTAAGTACCAATGGATGTAAAATTATTGTATATATATATATATATATATATATATATATATATATATATATATATAACTAGAGGCCCAGTGCATGACATTTGTGCACTGGGAGGGGTGTTCCTCAACCTGGCCTGCACTCTCTCACTCCCCTGAGTCCTGCTCCTCCTAAGCTGGCAGGCTGACATCCCCTGAGGGGTCCTTAGTGCTGCTGCAGAGGCAGGAGAGACTCCCATCCCTGCTGCTGTGCTCTCTAGCTGTGAGCCCGGCTTCTGGCTGAGTGGCATTCTCTACTGTTCAGTCTATTTGCATATTAGCCTTTTATTATATAGGATTATTATATGTATGTTAAATGTATGTAAAGGGGATAATTGCCCACCCAGTGCACACTGACATTAATAAGATTAATAAGAAATCTTTAGCTTCCACCTCCAAATGATTGACAAAGTCAGAAAAGGTGATAGTCTAATATATATATATATATATATATATATATATATATATCCTCACCCAAGTATGTGTTTTTATTGATTTTTAAAGTGGGGGGGAGAGGGAGAGAAACATTGATCAGCTGCCTCCCATACATGCCCAGACTGGGGATGGAACCCACAGCCTAGGTATGTGCACTGACTGGAAATCAAACCCACAACCTTTTTTGGTGCACAGGGCAATGAGTCACCCATCCAGGCTACTAATGCTGATATTTATTTGGGGGAATTAGATTCTGACTCTCCAGTGTCTTATAAATGAGAATTGGTAATTAAAAACCTTAAAGTTTTTGTTTTGTTTTGCCTTTTTATCTCCATCCAGGCTTGTGATTAAAAAATTCTTTCAGGATCCTTGCTTTCTGGCCAGCAAACACTTTAAAAAAAACCACATTATTATGTGGGGAACATATAAGAGAAAATGGATGCTTTCTTTAACACCTGTTTTCATAAATTAGGAGAAGAAAAGCAAAAACAAATCTTTAAATGCTTATCAAGCAAGTGCCGGAAGCACTGCATATGTTATTCCATTTAATCTTTAAACCCAAAGAGGTAGATACTATAGTCCCTGCTTGAGATGTGTTGTGAATCTTCTCCAAGATTTTAACTTTAAGGAAAAAAAAAGTATTTCTCCTAGAATTAAGCTTTGAATGAATAAATGCAGGCTTCATGAATATGAGAGATATAAATAATATAAGAGGTCACAAGAAAGAGATAAAATAGTGTTAAGGCCAATACAAGACAATATTATTATTAACATTTTCCTGAAGATAGACTCATTGGTGAAGGGTGCAGATCAGCCGAGGAAGTCGAGGAAAAAGAGGGCCACTGAGATAGACAAAGAGCTGTCAGGGATAAAGGAGAAGCTTGGCCAATGAACTTGGAGGAGTCTCGTTCAGATTTTCCATTTTGTGAACATGTAGACCTGAGGCTCTATTCACTTGATTCATTAAACATCCAAGCAATTCCTCTTTTTCTGATTTCATGCTCAACAAACAAGACCTGGCTGCAGTTTCACTTCCCAGGCAGGTTTGCCTACAGAAAAAGAAAGTTGCTGATCATGCAGCTGTGAGGACTCTGGTCCAAATCGTATTTATCTTGGGAAATTAATAAAGTGGTTCCTGATTTTTATGTGTTAGTCTTGAGATTGGTGAATGTAAGCAGATCTGCTGGACATAACCAGGTTTCTGAATCTACCAAGGCCTAAATCGGGACGGTGGTGGATTTAGCTGGTGGCCCATGCCAACATATGAGGTCTCGTTAACATTAACTATCCTACTTGCTCAGTATAAGAACCACTTTACAAGGCCACCCTTCTGTCAATAACAATGACACATTTTGGACAAAAAAGACATATAAACTATTTGAAAGGGTTATAGAACAACCGAAATATGGCAGAAACTGGAAGCAAAGAGAGGAAGAAAACCAGGTGAGCTCTGGTCTTCATGCTTCTCCCTCTGAGGACATTTCCCACTTCCCCTCTGCACACAGAGAAAAAGAATAAAAGGAGAAAGTGATAGTTTTATTTATCTGGAGAAAAAAAAAACAGAATCCAGAGTTCAGGGTTGCCATAGCTCTTAGAAAGGGAAGGCAGAATCACAAAAGGGGGGAAGTATCTACAGGGAGCCCTAAAATTTGGGTAAAAAAATTTCCTTACTAATTCCTAAACTGTTCAATCCAGGACAATAACCATTAGAGAGCAGCAGTTGGAAAGCTGAATAAATGACTCCATAGAGAACTTCTTGTGCTAGAGACAGTTCAGAGTTGAAGTCCCGCCAAATAAAGACCATTGGTAAATGCAGTGGGATTCTTAATGAAACCCAAAAAGGACCACACATTAGGAATAGGGACCATATCCCTAGACTAATGACTATGCTGTAAAGATCAGTGAGCAAACTATGGCCTATGACCCTGATCTTGCTCTGCTTTTGAGACAGGTAAGACTCAAAACTTGCTATGCTCAGTCATATATGCACTATTGATGGCATCTTTCACACTATAATTGCAGAGCTGAGTAGCAGCAAAAGAGACCCATTTAGTCCATGAAGCATAAAATATTTATTATACTCTCTTTATAGAAAAAGTTTGCTGACCCCTTCTTCAAGAATAAGACTAAAGTATACCTGTCTTAATAAAGTATTAAAAATAACTCTCAAATAAAGTTGACCTGCTGTTTTCTTTTTTACCCTCCTGTCAATAAAAAAAACTAAGTAGTATTTAGAGGAAATTAATACAATCCAGAGTCTTTACAACATATTATACTCAATATATATTAAGAAAAATAAATTGCTAGACATGTATTGGGGAAAAGAGACCCATAATTTAAGTAAGTGATCAATAGAAAACTTCATAGGCTGAGATTTTAGAATAAGCAGATAAGAACTTAGAGTAGCTATTATGAATAGTATATAAATGAATAACACAAAATTGACAGAATAGATAAACAAATATGGTATTTCAATGGAAAAAAATCTAACAAGAGTCAAGCTGGAATTCTAGAATTGGAAACACATACAGTAGGACTTCTGATTTCAGCTCTAACCTATAAAGAGCTAGACACTTACCACTTCTATCCTTCCAACAAGAGAAAGCCTGACCAACTACAACTCAGTGATGCTTGTTGGACCCAGCAGAGAACAAGCTGCATGGTGCACCACCACCCAGAAATCTAGAGCAAGAGGCTGATCCAGACAGAGAAGAAGCTGAGATCTGCTTGCTTGGCCCAGGAGTTAATGAAGCCATAAACTTCTCAGCTGCAGACTAAATATAGAGTAGTCACACAGAGAGAAATGCCTGGGGACCACATTCTTAGAGTTGGCCCCATTAATTCATGGCTTTCACTCAAGGAGTCCTAACAGCTTCTCACAGCGAAGATCTGAGAAAGAGTCCCTTCATGGTTTTGGCAGGGAGAGAGAATGAGTAATCATATGAAGCACACTGTGAGCCTCTCTATAAAAAATGCCTTTTCCAGGGGAAGGGATGTTTTTAGACCCATTGCCCAGCTGGGGGAAGGGCATTCTTCCTGTTCAAACTCTTTCTCAACTTATATCACCTAAGGAAAACAAAAAAATAGAAAATATGAGCAAACAGGACTCAGTGATTCAAGTTTATAGAATGGGAATACTGTAGCCAGGGAAGAAATTAGGATACAAAATGGGTAAGGAAACTAAGATATACAACTGGAGAAGACATGGACTTCAAGACCCAGAGCTCCTACACACAGGTAGATCCACTAAGACACTGATATTTAATCAAATTATACAATACCCTATCTCCTCCACTCATTATTACCATTGACAGAGCTAAACAATAGCACATTAAAAGATGCACCATTGACAGAGCTTAGCAATAACATATTAAAAGATGTACCAAAAGGCGAGAAAATAAAACAGTTTAAAGAGACAATGTGATCATCAAATTCCGAAATGACGTAGATGTTGAAATTATCAAATGGGAAATTAATAATTCATCATTAATAATATATTAGAGAGCTAATAGAGAAAGTAGATGACATGAAAGAAAAGATGAGTAATGTAAACAGAGAGATTAGAACTCTGGGAAAGAACCAAAAAGAAATGTTGGGAAATCAATACAACTGAAGCAGGAATGAAAAATGTCTTTGATGCTCTCATTTGAGTCTTAACATGGCCATGGAAAAAATAGATGAGATTGGAGCTTGGTCAATATAAACTTCCAAAACTAAAAAGCATAGAACATTCAAAAACTGTTAAATAATTTCCAACATCCTTATTTTTTATTTATTTATTTTTTAAAATATGGAACACTTCATGAATTTGCATGTCATCCTTGTGCAGGGGCCATCCTAATCTTCTCCATATTGTTTCAATTTTAGTATATATAAACAAGCACCCAATGTCTTTAGATATGTGTAATCTATCTATATAAAAGCCCAAGCAACCCAATACTGGAATGACCAGTTAAGCTTAAGTGACTATTATGACCGGAATGACCAGAACAACCAGTCAACCAAATGCTATGATGTGCACTGACCACCATTGAGGCATATGCTCAATGCAGGAGCTGCCCCTTATTGGTCAGTGCACTCTCACAGCCAACCTCCCACTATCAGTCCTTCCATCTGGCTGGCCAATCTTCTGTGGCCCTGATTGGGACTGGGAAAGACAGCCTCAATCAGCACTAGAAATTCTCATTTATTTATGGGATTTCAAAATAGTACAGACACTCTAGTTTCTAGAGTCTAGAAGATTGTCTTAGAAAGCTAAACAGATTTACCACATGAATCAGGAATTCTAGATATTTTTTCCAACCTTTATGAAAAGTTTTGTCCACCTCACACAGCACAGGAATGTTTATAATGGCTTTATTCGCAATCACACAGACTTGTAACAATCAAGATGTCCTTCAAGGCCATTAAGATGTCCTAGATGACACCTGCAATAGGGGCTTTTCAATAGATATGTGGTCTATGGTCTGATCCCAGACACTGGGATTCTATTTGGCAATAAAATTAAAGAGATATCAAGCTATGCAAATACCTGCGTGAATCATAAATACATGTTTCCAAATTAAAGAATCCACTCTGAAGAGTCTACACACTGCATATCTACACAAATATGCATTCTGGAACAGCCAGAACTATAGAAGTCATAAACATATCAGTGGTTTTTGGAGGGGGGGGGTGAAAGAATTTAATTGGTTTAGCACAAGTATTTTTAAAAATATATTTTATTGATTTTTTTTTTTTACAGAGAGGAAGAGACAGAGATAGAGAGTTAGAAACATCGATCAGCTGCCTCTTGCACACCTCCCACTGGGGATATGCCCATAACCAAGGTACATGCCCTTGACCAGAATCAAACCTGGGACCCATCAGTCTGCAGGCCGATGCTCTATCCACTGAGCCAAACTGGTTTCAGCTAGCACGTGTATTTTTTAAGGTGCTGAAAATATTTTTTATGGCATCATAATGATGGGTACAAAAACTTATGTGATTTTCAAACTTCATAGACCTTACAAAATAAAGCATTAATCTTAAAGTATGTAAATTAAAAAAATATTTAGAAGGTTAAGAAATACCATGGTGAAATGCAACATATGACACAATTACAAATGTATGCAACAACCTTCCTGAACAGAGTGGGAAAGGGGGTGCTGAACCTCTTTTTGACATGAGTGTAATTAAAGGCAAAGTGAATCGTATATGAGCACTGTACTCTGATTGACAAAGTTATTTGCACAGCAGTAAGGGTTGACAATTTTGAGAAACTATTCATGTATACTGGAATTGAACAACTAAGTAAATCAATGGGTGGTGGGAGCCAAGTTTCCTAATCTTGGAGTGGGAGATTGCATATTAATAATAAGAGATAAGAATAATCAATGTAGTTATAGAGTTAGGAACATTAGAACTATATGAATTAAGCTTAGCTTAAGTAAGTACAAATGATTGTATGTAAAATATTTATAGATCTATCTTATGTGATGTCTTAATATATTCTAATATAGCTTCTTGGCCTGTCTTCGGAGCCCAGTAACAACACCACCTCAATAGCAATGAGCAAACCTGCTACCCGGTGTTGTTTCTGATACTGCTCTCTAATAAAAGGAACCAGGGCTCCCTAAAGAAGCTGGTGACTCTAGAGGAGTGGGGAGGCAATATCCCAGAAGAGCATGGAGCACCTTGTAGTAAAAGAAAATGCTTAAAAGAGAGGTAAGTGCTTAAACACACACACACACAAATGTCATGTTAAATGGATAAAGAAACAAATGAAAAACCTCCCAATGGGCAACACTGAAACATGTGAGCAATAAAATGAATAAATAAGTTAGAATTATAAAAAGTATAAAATAAATATCCACAACTAAATGATTGAATAGACAAATCTCCAAAACAAAAGAATTTCAAATAATCTTCAAGAACATGAGCTATGTGATTTTCTACCTTGTAGACTACACAGAACACAGTATAGAAGAGAGGGAGGATAATTTTACACGGGGGAGATCTGACAAACATTTCTTCAGGCAGGTGATCAGGGTTGATATCAATACTGATGCCATGTTGATAGTGTGCAACCTTTTTACAGTGCAATGAAATGGCAATTTATCTCTATGTCTTCCTCCCAAATAGCCATAACCCCTGCCCGAGTGTGAGGGAAACCGCAGAAGTTTTATAAAATACCTCAACTGAACTCCTCAAAGCTGTAAAGGCCATTAGAAACAATAAAAATCTTGAGAAGCTATCATAACCATGAGAACAATAAGTCAACATAGAATTACATGCAATGTAGTAATTGGGTGTCTGAAGGGTATCTTGGAAAAGAAAAAGAGCATAAAATACAAGATAAATAAATAGAAATAAAGTATGGAATTCAGTTAATATCCATGTATCAATATTGGTCCACTAATTTTGATAAATTTACTGTGCTGAGGTAAGATGTAAATAGAAAAAAAATAGGTGAGGGGTATATGGGAAATCTACTACTTTCATAGTTTTTTGTAAATGTAAACTTATTCTAACATAAAATTTTATTAAAATATATGTTAAATAAAACATTTGTAAGATTGGCTTATTGTCAGATTAAACATATAAAAAACAATGAATTATTCAAAGGCTTGTCAATAGAAACTATTTAAAGTGAAAGGGAAATTAATAAAATAAATGTAGAATTACAATGTTCTAAACTACTATGATTGTGATGTGGTATAGTATCAATTTAAAATGGACTTGAGGATCACTTCAAGAAAAAAACCAATATGGCAGCAGAGGTAACTGCAGCCTCACTCAACAATTTCAAAAAATACACCTAAAATATAAAGTGGACATTATCCAGAACTACAGGAAAGTTGACTGACTGGAAATTCTACAATTAGAAGGAAAGAGAAAATCAGAAGGACAATCAGAGGAGCTGTAAAAGCCCAAGATACAGAGAGACACTGTGCACGCATGGGGAGAGGACAGAGCCAGAGAGGAGGGGCGGCTGAGTGCCTGGCTGGTGTTCCCTAGCAGGAAGGAGATAAAAGCTCTGGACTGTGCTGAACCCCAACTCTGACTGCACTGAACCCCAGTTCTGGGTGAGACCCTGGGGTCCCAGGCTCACACAGAGGGAATCTGGGATGAAAGGCAGAACCCTGGGGTCTCACACATTTGCATGCAGAGGAGAGACTGTTCACTGAGCTGCTGTATTGCCCTAGCAGGAAGGAGATAAAAGTTCCAGATTGTGCTGAGCCCCAGTTCTGACTGCACTGAACCCCATTCCTGGGTGAGACCCTCAGGCCCCAGCCTCATATAGAGGGAATCTGGGCTGTAAGGCTGAAGCTCAGGGGAGCTGCAAAAGGCAGAGCCCCCGAGTCGAGCACATTTTGCACAGAGGACAGAAGGTTGATTGGGCTGCAGGAGTGTCCTAGTGGGAAGGAGACATAAGCTCCGGACTGCTCTTAACCCCACTTCCAACTGCACTGAACCCCAGTTGTGGGCTCGTTGGGGGAGAGACTAGACTGTCTGGTAGCGGGCGAAACTCTAGGGCGCCTTTCTCTCAGAGGTGCTTGCAGTGAATATCAAGGACACTGAAGTACACTGAGACTCAGGAACCTCCGAGGGCGGAGCTAACCGGAAGCCAAGGCTGTAGGCTCCATCCTGAAACTCCACCCCATCCAAGTTGAACACAGAAGCTTTTGCAGGTATCCAAGTCTAGTGGAATAAGGCTGTCTACTGGCATACACACAGCTGATCCTCCCAAACTACCAACTCAGGGAAGCAGCGAAAATGCCAAGACGAGGAAACAGATCACAAACGAAAGAAATGGAGCACAAAAATTGACTGGATATAGAGTTCAAAACCATGCTTATAAGGTTGTTCAAGAATCTCCTAGAAAAGGTCGATAAAATAAATGAGACCTATGAAGATATGAAAAGATGTCAACTAGAAATAATAAAGACCAATAAGAAATGATAAAGGATCAACAAGAAATGATAAAGGATCAACTAGAAATAAAGAATACATTGTCTGAAATAAAAAAAAAATATTATACAGAGTCCTAAAAACAGAATGGAAGATTGCAAGAATCAAGTCAAAGATTGGGAACACAAAGAGCCAGAGGACTCTCCTCCGCAGAAGCAAGAATACGAGAGAATCCAGAAAGTTGAAGATAGTGTAAAAAACCCCTGGGACAACTTCAAGGGAACCAACATCAGAATTACGGGCGTCCCAGAAGATGACAGAGAGCAAGATACCAAAAACATATTGAAAGAAATAGTGACAGAACCCCCCCCCTCCCCCTGGTGAAAGAAATAGACTTACAAGTACAGGAAGCACACAGAACCCCAAACAAAAGGAATCCAAAGAGGACTACACCAAGACACATCATAATTAAAATTCCAAGAGCAAAAGACAAAGAGAGAATATTAAAAGCGGCAAGAGCAAAGCAGGTAGTGACCTATAAAGGAGCACCCATATGACTATCAGCTGACTTCTCAACAGAAACCATGCAGGCCAGATGGGAATGGCAAGAAATATTCAAGGTGATGACTAGCAAGAACCTACAGCCAAATATACTCTACTCGGCAAAGCTATCACTCAGAATCGAAGGCCAGATAAAGAGCTTCATAAATAAATTTAAGCTAAAGGAGTTCATCACCGCCAAGTCAGAATTATATGAAATGCTAAAAGGGGTTCTTTAGGAAGAGGAAGAAAATAAATTATGAACAACAAATACGTGTCTATCAACAAGTGAATCTAAAAACCAAGGGAAGTAAAAATCATGATGAACAATATCAACTGGTGAATATAATAGAATCAGAGGTATGGAAGGGGAGTGGACTGATGATTCTCTGGGAAATGAGGAGTGGTGGGGGGCGGGAAGAGACTGCACATAAACTGCACCTATGGAGGAGGACAATGGGGGATTGGGAAAGGGCAGAGGGTGGGATGGAAACTTGGTGGAGGGGAGCAATGGAGGGGGGGGAAATGAGGAACATTTGAAATAATATGAGCAATAAAGATTTATTTAAAAAAAAAGAAATATAAAGAACCAAAATTAATTAAAAAGAGAAGTAGTATTATGAAAAACTTTATGCCAGCAATACTGATAACTTGGAGAAAATGAATGTCTTTTAATAAACAAGTTTTTTTATTAATACAAGAAGAAATAGAAAATCAAACATCTCTGTGTCTTTTAAATAAACTTAAAGAAATTAAAATCTCTTCCACAAAGAACACTAGGTATCATCATTGCAAGTTCTTCCTAAAGGAAGAAATAATTACTATATTATATAAATTCTTTTAGATAATAAAGGAGAAAACAATACTTCTTATCTTGTGTTTATGGCCAGAATAACTCTGACATTAATACAATAAAAAAGCAACAGTGAAAAAGAAAATTACAGAATAATATATTTTATGAGCATAGGGAGAAAAAGTCTTAATTAGAAATCAGTAAACAGAATCTACCAATAAGAAATTAGGATAATAGCCAAAACTGGTTTGGCTCAGTGGTAGCGCGTTGGTCTGTGGACTGAAAAGTCCCGGGTTCGATTCTGGTCAAGGGCATGTACACTGGTTGCAGACACATCTCCGGTGGGGGGTGTGCAGGAGGTGGCTGGCCGATGTTTCTCTTTCATCAATGTTTCTGGCTCTCTATCTCTCTCCTTTCCTCTCTGTAAAATATAAATAAAATATATATATATTTTTTAAAAGAAATTAGGATAATAAAACTACAGAAAACAGGAACATGATGTAATGTGCAGATGATGTTTTGTTGAGTTGTACATTTTACACTTGAAACTTTTATGGTTTTGTGAACCAATGTCTCCTATTAAATTCAATTAATAAAAGGCTTAGAGATTGCGAAGAAAATATGAAGATCATATCTTACACATTATAGTTATACTGTGTGGGACAAAAAGGTAAGATTAATTTACAAGAGTAACCAGAGTTAGGAAAAAAAAAAAGACAGAAATTTCACATACAGGAAAATCATGATAGGAATGTTATTTGACTTCTCATTAGAAACAGTGGAAACCAGAATACAACAGAATGAATTTTTAAAGTGCTGAAAAACACTAACAGTCAACTGTCATGACCAAACTTTCAAAAATGAATGAAGGCATAAGGAAATTTTCAGACAGACAAAAGCTAAAAGAATCTCTATCAAAACTGTTCTACAAAGTAATATTAATAATAATAATGGTAATAATAATAATTTCTACAGGCTTAAGGGTAAGTAGGCCAGAAGTCTATATAAGAAAGAATAAATATTACAAAAAATAAAAAGCTTTTAAAAATTATTATTTTCTTTGCTACTCATAAATTATTAAATCTCCATAAAGCAATTGGTGATTTACAGTAAAAATAATAAAAGTACATAAGCTATAAAATATGTAAAAGTAAAATATATATATGATGACAAGACCAAAAAGTGATGAAGGTAGTAATTGAAAATATATTGTCATAAATATCTGATATTGATTGTGAAGCAATTAAATATTTTTAAGAAAAACTCCGATAACTTAAGGGTATAATTTTAACCTCTGAAACAACAGTTTAAGGAAAAATTATGTGAGTAAAATTATTAGAGTAAATAAAATAGAATATTAGCCCTAGCTGGTGTGGCTCACTTGATTGAGCTTAATCCTGAGCACCAGAAGATCACAGGTTTGATTCCTGTTCAGGCACATGCCAGGGTTGGTAGCTTGATCCCTGGTTGGGGTGCATGCAGGAGGCAGCCCATTGATGTATTACTCTCTCCCTTCCTCTCTCTCTTAAATTAATAAAGACACATGTAAAAACAAAATAAAGTAGAATAATAAAAATAAACAAGATTTATCATTAATCAGTGGTGCTTATCTCTGGAAGGCATGACTGGCTCAACATTCTAAAGATAAACATAATTTTCTATATTAATAGAATAAGGGAGATAAATTATCTGATCATCCTAATACATATATAGGATGAAAGAGAAACTAATTAAATAATCCCATTTACTATTGCTAGAGAAACAGTATTTTTTTTTTCTATTTTAGTTTTTCAAGAAAACCCATTGACACACTAAGGCCCCAAATCAAATCCCCAGCATATTTTTATTGGCATTGATTTTTATTAAATACAAATTTATAGTCTTTAAATAATTTGAATATAGTGCTTTCAATATGCAGTTTTTAGCCTTATTTATTTACTTTTGACAGTATTACTTATATAGGTTCCTACTTACTTCCCTTTTGTTTCCACCCCCTCTTCTCTCTGGCTTTCACCCTACTATTGCCTGAGTCTGTGGGAAGAAATAGAATTGAGAAAGTCTGGAATGCATGGCTGGCTCAACATTCAAAAGTTAATCAACATACTTCAAAAATACTTAAGTGCCAGGCCATTATCTAAAGTCTTCAAGATTAAATGTACTATCTTGTTTGATTGTCACAGAAATCCAATGTGGTTCACCTATTAATAGAATAAAGGAGATAAATTAGATGATTATCTCAATACAGTAGATATAGATATAAGTCAATACCCATTCATGATTTTTAAAAACTCTCTGAAAACTAGAAATAAAATCATTTATCAATCTAATAGTGTTATTTACTCTACACATAATATAAAATACTGAATTATCAAGAACAAGGAAAGTATCTCTGCTCTTATTACCCTGACCAACATTGTGCAGGAAGTATAAGACAATGAAGAAATGGAAGACACAAAGAAATTAGTGGCATTTTTATACACCAATAATTGAACTGTCAGAAAGATAAACTAATTAAACAATCCCATTTACTATTGCAATAACAAAAAAATAGGTACCTAGAAACAAACTTAGCTAAGGTGATAAGTGATCTGTACTCAGAAAATTATAGAACATTGAAGGAAGAAATTGAGAAAGATACAAATAAGTGGGAGCATTTACCATGTTCATGGATTGGAATAATTAACATCATTAAAATGTCCATACTACCCAAAGCAATCCTATTAATTCAACTCAATTCCTATTAAAATTTTAAATGACATATTTCACAGATCTAGAACAAATATTCTAAAAATTTATATAGAAACCAAAAGACCCCAAATTGTCTTAGCAATCTTGAGAAAGAAGAGCAAATTTGGAGGTATCATATTACCTAATATCAAACTTTATAACAAGGTCATTGTAATCAAAACAACTTAGTACTTGCCTATTGCTCAATGGAACAGAACAGAGAACCCACAAATAAGCCCATGCTTTATGGTCAATTAATATTTGACACCGGAGGTAAGCATATAATGGAGTAAGGACAGTCTCTTTAATAAGTGGTGTGAGGAGCCGAAACCGGTTTGGCTCAGTGGTAGAGCGTTGGTCTGCGGACTGAAAGGTCCCGGGTTCGATTCCGATCAAGGGTATGTACATTGGTTGCGGGCACATCCCTGGTGGGGGGTGTGCAAGAGGCAGCTGGTCGATGTTTCTCTCTCATCGACGTTTCTGGCTCTCTATCTCTCTCCCTTCCTCTCTGTAAAATATCAATAAAATATATATTTAAAAAAAATAAGTGGTGTGAGGAAATAGGACAGGAGCATGCCAAAAAAAAAAAAAAGAAAGAAAAAAAAGAAACTAGCCCACGAACATACACCATATATAAGAATAAATTCAAAATGGATAAAAAAAAAAACAAACTTAAATGTAAGTTGTGAAACCATAAAAATCCTAAAAGAAACCACAGGCAGCAAAATTTCAGACATCTTGTGGAGCAATATATTTGTAGCAACATCTTCTAGGGCAAGGGAATCAGGAAAAAAGTGAAAAAATGGGACTACATTAAAGTAAAAAGCAGCAGCAGAGGCAAAAGAAATCAACAAAATGAAAATGCAACCCAGTGTATGAGAGAACATGGATTATTTAAAAAATATATATATTGCCAAAACCGGTTTGGCTTAGTGAATAGAGCATCGGCCTGCGGACTGAAAGGTACCAGGTTCGATTCCGGTCAAGGGCATATACATTAGTTGCAGGCACATCCCCAGTAGGGGGTGTGTAGGAGGCAGCTGGTCAATGTTTCTCTCTCATTGATGTTTCTAGCTCTCTATCCCTCTTTCTTCCTCTCTGTAAAAAATCAGTAAAATATATTTTAAAAATATATAAAGAATTTATGCAACTCAACACCAGGAAGACAATCCAATTTTTAAAAATGGGCAAAGGACCTGAATAGATACTTCTCCAAAGAGGGCATACAGATGGCCAATGGACATATGAAAAATACTCAGTGTCACTAATCCAGAGAGATGAAAATTAAAACTACAATAATTTATAACCTCCCACCTACCAGAATATCTACCATCAATAAGTTAACAAACAGTAAGTGCTAGTGAGGATGTGAAGAAAAGGGGACCCTAGTGCACTGTGGGTGCAGCCACTGTGGAAAAACAGTATGGAGTTTTCTCAAAAAATTTTTTTTAAATGGAACTGCTTTTGACCCAGCAATCCCACTTGTGTAAATGTATCATAAAAATCCTAAAATACCAAGCATAAAGAATATGTGCACCCTAAGTTCATAGTAGCATTATTTACATTAGCCAATATCTGGAAACAGCCCATATGCCCATCAGTAGATGAGTGGATAAAAAAGCTGTGGTATATTTAGACAATGGAATATTACATGGCCATAAATGAGAAGGGACTCTTACCTTTTGCAACAGCATGGATAGACCTAGAGATTGTTATGCCAAGTGAAATAACCCAGCCAGAGAAAGACAAATACCATATGATCTCAGTTATATGTGGAACCTAATGAACAAAATAAACTGATGAGCAAAATAGAAACAGGGTATGGATGCATGGGACAGACTGACAGCAGTCAGAGGGGTCGGGGGTTGAGAGGACTGGATGAAAGAGGATGATGAGATTAGCCAAAGGACGTTTATGCATAGCCCATAGATACAAACAACAGTGTGGTGATGGCCAGAGGGAGGAGATGGGGTGGGCACTGGGTGGAGGTGTGGAGGAAGGCAAAGGTGGAAATGGGGTGGGGGGGCACTTTTAACAGTGTTAACAATGAAAATAAAGTTTTTTTAAAAAAAAGAAATGCAAGTGCCTAGAATGGACAAAGCATCCTGGAGCAAGAATACAGTTAGAGGATTTCCACCTTCTGATTTCTATATCCACTATAAAACTGCAGGATACAAGACAAGGGCAAGTATTCCCTCCTCTGAAAGTTTGCATTTCACCACTTTGCTTTTATAAAAGGCCTGCATTAGAATGGTAATGACTTTTTTCACAAAAGCAAAATCCTCTTCTGATTTGTTTTGATCGCCAAACAGATGTACTGATGTAGGTGTTTATGGAAAAGTGAAGTGGCGTGATAATGCAAACTTTCAGAAAGCAGGAGGTACTCTGCTTTACATCAATTTAGCTTCTGAAAAGTTTCAGAGGAACATTCTTTCAGATAGTGGGGAAACCTGTGTAACTGTATAGGCGAATTGCACAGAACACAGTCTAGCCATAATTGCACACTTATGGAGTCAATTACTTTATTAAAAGGATGCCAATAAAACTCAATGGCGGGAAAAGTCTTTTCAACAAGTAGTGACAACATAAGTGAATATCTTTATGGGGAAATTAATCTTCAATCCTTCTTTATACCATGTAAAAAAATTAATTCAAAATGAGACATATACCTAAATGTAAGTGCTAAAACCATAAAGCATTAAAAAAAAACACAGAAGGATATTTTAATTATTTCAGTAAGCAAAAACTAAAAATGAATTTCAAAATACTATATTGAGTGATAAAGCCAGACACAAATGAGTACGTTTTCTATGATTCCATTTTTCTGAAGCTCGGGGACAGGTAAAATGATCTCCGATTCTGGAAATTGGAACAATAGTTTCCTTTTGGAGAAGGCTATTGACTGGAAAGTAACATAAGAGATCTCCCAGGAATGATGGGAAAACCAAATAACACCATCTTCTGATGGTGCAAGATGGGCATAAATATTTGTCAAAATTCATTGCATCGTACTCTTAAAATCAAAACATTTTACTCCATGTAAAAAATATTCTAACGCAGAAATCAAATGCAAGAATTTCCCTAGTTTGAGTCCATTCACCTTTCTCATGTAAAACACTGAGATAAATCAAATCAGTAAATTCTCAACAAAGTGATTTCTCACTAACTGCAGCGAGGGCAGATGCAATTTGAGGGATGTAGAATGTCCTTCTTACAGAGGCATCCTCTGTTTGATGGTTAATTCCTAATATGCTTTGGACAGAATGTAAGTGCTCATTTTAACTGATTCTGGAAGACCCAAACACATATGCAGTCAACATTGTGTTCTAGCGAAGTAGCATTAAGCGAGGACTTGAATAAAACAGGGGGAAAGTAAAGACATGAATGTCAAAGAAAGAAATGACCATCTCCAGAAAATGAGGCACCAGAAAAAGAAAGGGGAACAAAACCTTTTTCTCCATTCTTGATGCAAAAAAGACACCACTAAACAACAAGAATTGCCCTGACCGGTTTGGCTCAGTGGATAGAGTGTCAGCCTGCGTACTCAAGGGTCCCGGGTTCAACTCTGGTCAAGTGCATGCACCTTAGTTGCAGGCACATACCCAGTGGGGGTTGTGCAGAAGGCATCTGATCAATGTTTCTGATTTTTTCTCCCTCTCCCTTCCTCTCTGTAAAAAACAAATAACATAAACAACAAGAATTCTTCATTTTATTGTAGCACATGGACTCCAACATCTCACTGGCCTTCTTCGAATCACATCTACTTGTATGTGTATATTTGCCATGTCCTATGGACTCTACAAGCCTCCGTTCCCTAAGACCAGACCAATAATTGCAACTCCAAAGGCTTCTACCTTAAAGATCAACCTGAGCTATTTCATAGCATTTGTTTACTTGCAGGCGACAACTTAACATAGGTGGTTTTGCGATTTTCAGAAGCAGAAAATAATCACAATGTGTACACATCCATCTCTTCTGGGTGTGACTGCAAGACAAAGGAGAGCAGACACTGCTGTGTGCACATCATACAAAGCATTTGTGCACATGGTGTAAAGCACTACCTCTTATGGGCCAAGGGCTCTGTGTAGACTATTCTGCATTTAGGAGAAGAGTGTTTCATGGTTTCCATTGAGGACACGTGTCCTATAAAATATATTGCTTGCTTGTGCTGGGAGATGTGTGCAAATCTTTGGTCTGATAGTTAGGAAATCGTACATGAGAGAAGGGGCTTGGAACAGGATTGGACTTGAAAGGCCGAAGCTCACCCGGCACTTATCTAATATATATTTGGAGACTCAGAGTGAACTGCTTTGATGAAACAACCCGTGATGTCATTCTCAACTTAGTAACTCAGGTTCGGGGGAAATATATTGCTGCAGTTTCGTGTGGTCTATGGTTTGCCCTGGAGGAGGCAGATGAGGAAATCAAAGCTGAGATCAGCCCTTGTGGATGGCAGGTGTGGTTTCCTGAAAGATGAGTGGAGATTTTGAATAGGAATAAGGAATGTACCTCTCCAGGGAAAGGAAGGGAGGCCCTGGAGACAGAACAGGCGTATGAACGGGGCTGCTCCGAAAGGGTCTGGGGAAGACCCCACAGCATCATCCATCCATCCCGTTACCCAGCTGTCTTCCATTTATCGTCTGTTGTTGTGGGCTCTGAGCACAGACGTATTTCACTTCCAGTCTCGAGCCATTGTTTCCTCTGTAGAATTGGGACAGTTATCCCCACCTCTATAGCAATATCTGCTGTAAACAAAGACTTGCATGGTGGGGTTGGAGGAATAAGAGACACAAGAGTAGAGGGAAACTGGCACTCCACATTTCCCAGGCCCCCAACGCCAGTACAGCAGAAGCAGCAGCGTCAGATGGAGGAGGGTCACAGCCCGAGATGTAGGTAACGCTGGCCGCACAGTGAGTGTGGTCCGTGAGGAGCCCAGAATGGCTGAGAGGAGTGTGCAGCCCAGGGAAGCAGCTGCCAGTAGGTGCAAGAAACAGTTTTACAAAAACTCCCCTCTCCTAAAATATGGAGAAGGTAAGCCTAGCACTTGGGTTACATATGGATTATGTCAGATAATATATATTCTGCACATAGTAAGCACTGGATATATGGTAGCTATTAAAATAATAATAATAAATCTAAACGAATTCCACATGGAACTATTTATCTGTGGAGGAATCTGGAGAGAGGTATGGCAGATCAGGGGCCTCTGGGAATGAAGTAATATTATTTGAAACATCAACAAATACTGAAAACATAGAAGCATTGAATGCTAGAGCTGGGGAATCTCATGAGGCGTTTTAGTTCAACACTCTCGTTTTACAAATGTATAAACTGAGTCCCTAAGAGCTGAAGTGACTAGCTCAGAATCACCCAGCATGCCTAGCAGTGGAGCTGGACATACTTACTTCCAATTAACTGGGCTTTCTCTTTTTTTGTGCTATTTTCCAAGAAATCCTCCATATCTAACATCCATAAATAAGTTCAAGAACATTCTTAGTAATGCCTATCACAGACCTTAGATTTATCTCAGAGGGAGTTACTGTTAGACATCTTCCCGGAAAAGTGGAGCCATGCAGTGTGAAATAAATTCTTTTAGGGTTTAGGGATAGACCCAGTTCTTAAGAGAATGAAAAGATTTCCCCAGGAAATACTATAATAGATGTTCAATTTTGTGAGTCAGCTGAGAACTTGATTTTCTGTTTTCTCTGCTTGTACATCTTACTGAGATGGTAGCAGCAAGGTTGAAACTTTTCCACCCTACAAAGCTGGGTCCCTCTGGGCGCAGGGACAAGGAAAGGGACAGGCCAGCATGGGGAGTGCAACAGGCTTATTGCCATGGGATCTGGAGAAGCTCCAGCAAAGGCATCCTGAGATCAAGTGTATGTGGAGAAGCTGAATTTGCGATGTTTCTCTCCATTTGGAAGCCTTGAACTAAGACCACTTTTTGTCAGTAACTTCTAATCCTGGGAAACAACTGTGCTTTACAAACAGAGAAATGCTGTCTCCCTGGGGAAGTGATTAATCTCACCTTCAGGACCAGAACTACAACCTGAGACTCTTTTACTACGAGACCTTTCTGGAAGATCAAGAAGATATACAACCATTGTCAATTTCAAGTTAGTAAAGGTGTAGGGTGACCAAGGTAGTTGTTATGCTTGTGTTGCATGATTTACTGGCCTTGCCCTTCAGGTCTGGTTCACTAAATCAATTCTTTCTACCGTAGCAGGGTTGGTTTAACATGTTAAAGTGTTCTCTCATTAATCCAAATCCTGGTCAGCCTTTTTTTTTAGTTTTTTGGTTTTTTTTACCCTTTATTGATTAAGGTGTTACAAATGTATCTTTATCTGCTCATTGTCCCCACCCCACCTCCAATCCTGCTCTCACCCTTGACCCTGTTGTCTGTGTCCATTGTTATGTTTATATGCATGCATACAAGTCCTTTGATTTCTTCCCCTTCCCCTTCCCCTCTCCTTTTGAGGTTTGAGCATCTGTTTGATGCTTTTATGACTCTGGATCTATTTTTGTTCATCAGTTTGTTGTTCATTATAATCCATAAATGAGTGAGATCATGTGATATTTACCTTTCTCCGACTGACTTATTTTACTTAGCATAATGCTCTCCAGCTCCATCCATGCTGTTTCAAATGGTAGGAGTTCCTTCTTTTTTACAGAAGCATATTATTCCATTGTATAAATGTACCACAGTTTTTTAATCCACTCATCTGCTGATAGGTAGTCTGATTACACTTTTAAGTGAAGGAGTGACCCAAATGAACCTGTGTTCTTAAGCTTATTACCCGATCTCCGTGTTCCCTTAGAAATCATGCATGTCTGAATTTATACAGTCCTCTTAACTCCAAAGATCCTCCATAGGAAAGTCTTCTCCTCCCACTCCCCGAAACCCTACCATAATTTTCTAGGTCTTTTCTCTGTCAACCATCTTCCTAGTCAGACCTCATTGCTGTAGGTGATGCCCAGACACTACTCCCACAGTACCAATGGTCCTCTCTGTTAGGTTTGAAAGGAAACAGGAAATAGAACAACAGGGAGTTTTAAAGAAAGTTTATTCCCCGGTAATGGGCGGAAGCCATCACCGAGGTAAAGATCAGAATTGGGGGAAGAGGGGACAGGGGACCCAGTAGGGCGGCTGCCACGGCCACCAGCAAGCAGCAACAGCAAACACGTGTCTTGCCTGGAGTCCCATTTTAAAGGACAGAAAGAGAGGGGGTTGGGCTCAGGGTGGAACCGGAAGGGATGGGCCTCAAGGGCACTCTGGCCCATGCTGATTGGTGGTTCAGTCTTGGAGATGTCTCTGTGGCAGGTGCCAGTCATATGTTAGCTCCACCCAACAGTTTGAGGGGGGGGGAACCTTACACTGGTCTTGTGCTAAACTCCGCCCACAGTTTGGGAGGGGGAGATAACCTTTCATTCCAGACTCTTTGATTATATTTAGAAAAAATTGAAGTCTGGGCTTTGCATTGCTTGGAAATTCTGGGCAGGGGCATGTTTTGGGCTCCCTCCCGCCCTGCCTCGACCTAACACTCTCCTCAGGCTACAGAAAGCCCAAATTCCAGCTACAGGGGAAGGAGCAAAGGACAAATACTGAGTCTGAATGGCATGGTGTTTAGATTGAGATGACAAGCAAAGACTAGAGAATGAGAGGACTGGAGATAATTTTCTGTTTTCTTTTTATCTAACACTAGAATAAAAAAATAAACTTTAAGCAACTTCAGTATCAAAACAAAAATTCAGTAGTTCAAATGGCCCTGCAATTCCTGAGGGAAAGATCAGAGGCACTTGTTCTGATTGTGAAGGGAAGACAGGAAGGTGCTCTGGGGAAGTGGTTGACAGAGAGATGACCTAGAAAATCAGGGGGGCGAGACTTTCCTAGGAAGGACCTCTGGGACTGGAAGATGGGAAGCCACTGTCCCAGTTCAGTAACTGCATCACACCTGGGCCCTATGTTCACATATTATTCAGACAACGCAACCTCCAAGCTTCTTGACTTGCCATGCTATTTTCACTATGGAATCAAGGAAAAGCTGTGCTTGCATCCTCCTTAGATGTTCTCTGTCTTATTCACACACAAGATATTATACAGTTCAGAGAAATTTCCAAAACTGTGTTACCCTTGACCTTCCTAAGTCACAGTTTGAAAAACTGCTCATTACATTATCAAAGGGACAGCCACACCACCAGTATACAACTGTATGTATGTCTTGCCCTCCCTTAACTTCCCAGCCAGCCGCTCTCTGTGGTGTGAGAATTTGGATTCTGTCAATTCTCTTGACATTGTCTCTTTTGTATCCCTATTTCCTCAGTGGAGCCTAGTTTAGTTGAGTGTGGATATTTGTATTGTATTTATGGTCCAGAGACAGGGTGATACTGGCATATGTTGTCTCCCTCCACCCTTCAGAAGAAAGTGACTGCTGTTCCTTGTGGTGCCTGAGATACCAGAGTTGTTGGCAGTGTGTGACATATGACAGAGGCATCCTCATCCCAAGATGTGTGCCTCCTGCTCTTCATCACCCAGGCAGCAGAGCTCTGGAGAGTCCCAGACCTGTGATGGGCATCTGGTTCTAGCTCAAATCCCCTCAGTTTGCAGATGAGTAGACTGAGACCCAGATTAGAACCCTCCCTGAAGGACATAAGGTAAGTTACTGGTAAAAATACTATCATATGATCTGAAGGGAGGTGTAAGCATTTGCTGGTGGAAGGTCTCACTCAATGATAATGGCTGCTGATTGACCATCATCTCTGATAATGAAGGCGCTTTCTTAAAGTAAGTCAACAATGAAGTCTGCCACCTCACTTGACTCCTCTTCCTTTTACAAAGGATTTCTCTGTCGCACACAATTTGATTCAATAGCACTTTAACCACAGTAGAACCTCTTCCAAAACTGGAGTCCGTCCTCTCAAACCCTGCCACCGCTTTTCAATGAAGTGTATGTAATATTCCAAGTGCTTTGTGGCCATTTCAACAATCTTCACAGCCTCTTCACCAAGAGGAGGTTCCATCTCAGGAAACCACTTTTGTTCATCCATAAGAAGCAACTCAACTCCTCAGGCTGAGGTTTCATCACAAAATTGCAGCAATTCAGTCACATTCCAGGCTCCACCTGTAATTCTCATTCTCTTGTTATTTCCACCACATCTGCAGTTACCTCCTTCAATGAAGTCTTGAATCCCTCCAAGTCATATGTGAAAGTTGGAGTCAACTTCTTCCAATCTCCTGTCAATGTTGATACTTTGATTTCATCCCATGTTCCTGAAAGTTCTTAAAGGAATGCTGAATCCTTCCTAGAAGGCTTTAAATGTACTTTGTCCATACCCATCAGGTGAATCACTCTCTGCAGCACAATCTATTTCTTTAGTAATAAGATTTGACGTTCAAAATTACTCCTGGACCTATGGATGTTGTGTCAGCAGGCATGAGAGCAACACGAATCCGATTATACATCTTCATCAGAACTCATGGGTAACAATGCGCATTGTCAATAAGCAGTGATATTTTGAAAGGGATCTTTTTTTTTCTAAGTAGTACATCTTGGGCATAAAATAGTCAGCAAACCATGTTGTAAACAGATGTGTGGTCACCTAGGCATTTTTTATTTATAGAGCACCGACAGAGTAGATTAGCATAATTTTTGAGGGCCCAAAGATTTTCAGAATTATACATGAGCACTTGCTTCAACTTAAATGCATGAACTTCATTCGCCCCTAATAAGAGAGTCAACTTGTCTTTTTATTTATTTATTTATTTTAAATATTTTATTGATTTTTTTACAGAGAGGAAGGGAGAGAGATAGAGAGCTAGAAATGTTGATGACAGAGAAACATTGACCAGCTGCCTCTTGCACACCCCCTCCTGGGGATGTGCCCTCAACCAATGCACATGCCCTTGACCGGAATTGAACCTGGGACCTTTCAGTCTGCAGACTCTACTGCTGAGCCGAACCAGTTTCAGCTCAACTTGTCTTTTTACATGTTGAAGCCAGGGATTGACTTCTCACCTCTAGCCATGAAAGTCCTGGATGGTATCTTCTTCCAATATAAGATGCTTTCATCTACATTGGAAATCCTGTTGTTTAGTGTGGCCACCTTCATGAACTATCTGAGCTAAATCTTCAGCATAGCTTGCTGCAGCTTCTGCATTAGGACTTGCTGCTTCACCTTGCACATAAGGGTTATGGAGATGCCTTCCTTCCTAAAGCCTCATGCTCAACCTCTGTTAGCTTCAGACTTTTCTTCTCACCACTCCCAGTCTCCCTAGAATTGAAGTGAGTTAGGGCCTTGCTCGAGATTAAGCTTTCACTTAAGGGAATGCTGTGGCTGCTTTGATGTTCTCTCCAAACCACTAAAACTTTCTTCACATCAGCAATAAGGCTGTTTTGCTTTCTCATCATCCATGTGTTCACTGAGAAAGCACTTACAATTTTCTCTAAAATCTTTTCCTTTGCATTCTCAACTTGGCCAACGAGTGCGTTTGGGCTGTCTTGGCTTTTGACATGCATTCCTCACTAAGCTTAATCATTTCTAGCTTCTGATTTAAAATGAGAGGCATTATACTCTTCCTTTTTCTTGAACACACTGAGGCCATTTTAAAGTTATTACTTGGCTTAATTTCAATGCTGTTGTGTCTCAGAGAATAAGGAGGCCTGAGTAGAGAGAGATAGGTGAATGGCTGGTCAGTAAATCAGTCAGCACACAGACATTTATTGATTCTTTGCCATCATTTAAAAAATATATTTTTATTGATTTCAGAGAAGAAGGAAGAGGGAGAGAGAGACAGAAACTTCAATAATTGGCCACTTCTTGCACATCCCCAACTGGGATCAAGCCTGCAACCCAGGCGTGTGCCCTGATCAGGAATCAATCCTTGACTTCCTGGTTCATTGGTTGATACTCAACCACTGAGCCACTCCAACTGGGCAAGATTGCCATCTTATAGGGGTGCAGTTCATGATGCCCCTAAAACAATTAAATAGTAACATCAAAGATTACTGATCACACGTTACCAAAAGAAATATACTAGTAATGAAAAAGTTTGAAATATTGCCAGAATTTCCAAAATGTGACATAAAGACATGATGTGAGCAAACAATATTGGGAAAATGGTGTCAGTAGACAGGCTAACACAGGATTACCACAAATCTGCAATTTGTAAGAAACACAGTATCTGCAAAGCACAATAAAGTGAGGCACGATAAAACAACTCATTCCTGCAAACACAAAATGAGTGGAAACCAAGGTAATTTTAAAAAATGGAAAAACAAACCAAACATAGAGTTTACTCTGAAAAAATGTATAGCTCTTCACTGAAAGCTATAGAACATTAATGAGTTAAAGAAAACCTTTACAAAATGAAATATCTTAATATTATATTAATTGTGTTAAAGTACATCAGTGTTTCCCAAACTTTTGACATATGGTACCCCTTCTGTAATTTTTGTAATGTTGAATTCCCTTTGTCAAAAAAAGGATGCATTTTAATAACAATCAAAATATATTTATTATTTCTTTTTTGGTACATACACAAAATAATAATAAACAAAAAATAAAATTATTCATAATAAAATATAAATAAAAGTTATATTATAAATAACATTTATTTGCACACTGGACCATCTCATGCCTCACAACTGTCTTGACTTGACTCATGAGAACGTAGAATTAGGTGCAGCTAAGCACGGTGCAGTGCATATCCCCACCAAACTCCGGTGCAATGCGTACCCTGACCAAACTCTCCCCATACCCCTGGGGGTACACATACCACACTTTGGGAAACAATGGAGTACTTGACTGTACTAAAAAGTACATTTTTCATAATTGATCTATAGTAGCTTCTTCTGAGCAGTTGATCCCAGTTGGTTTTTTTTCCCTTTTTAGTCAAAGTTGACAAGCTGTTTCTAAATTTATATAGTGATCCAAAGGGTTGATAATAGCAAATTTTTATTAAAAAAAAAAAAAAAAACCAAGACAGAGAGCATAAAAGCAGGACTTACACTATGCAATTACAAGGTTTCCTACAAAGGTACAGTTAAAATGACAATGTGGTATTTGAGTAAATATAGGGAAGTAGATTAATGGAAAGAATATAACTTCCAGAAACAAACTCAATGGATGTTTGACAAAGTTGATAAGGCAATAAATTGGAGAAGAAAAAAAAATTTTTATTACATTGTGCTAGATGTAAATAGCATATAGAAAGCAGAAGTCTTGATCCACACTTCCCCATATATTCAAATTATTCATATGGTTAATAGACCTAAACAAGGTAAGTATAAAAGGTAGAATGATAAACCTTCAAGAAAAAAAAAATATGGAAGAGTATTTACAACATTGATGTAGGGAAATATTTATTAGCCAGGAAATAATAAAAGGGAAAATGCTAAGTAGGATTTAATGAAATATAAAATATCTGATTATCAGAGATTATAAATTAGTAACTGAACAGGGAAGTCACAAACTGAGAGAAAATATTATTAGTACACATATCTGACAAAGAATTTGTATTGTGAATTCTTACAATGAAAATAAAAATGAGCAAAGACTTGAACAGACTCTTCACAAAAAGTTTTATAAAAAAACACACGTACATATATACACATGAAAAGCTGCTCAACATATCTATTCATCAGGGAATGCAAGTTACACCCACGCATGCTAGAAGAACTAAAATATGCTCGTGGCAGCATAAAATGGAATAACTACTTGGGAAACTTGTTTAACAAGTTCTTATATAGTTAAGTATATTCCTTCCCCTATGCCCTGTCACCCCAAGTGGTATTTTAAGTAATAAATAAGTAACAAATAAATAAGTCCACAGAAAGATTTATATAAGAATATTCATGGCAGCTTTATTTACATTTGCCAAAAACTGGAAACAAACCAAATGAAGACTAGAATAATGTTTACCCACTACTCAACAATCAGATGCAAAGAACCACACACACAATCAGCAGCTTGAATGAATCTCAAAATAAGTTATGATGAATGAAAGAAACCAGAAATAAAAAGATATAGCTTATTATTCCATTTCCATGAGGTTCTAAGTCTGGTAAAACTAAGCTCTGGTGATAGCAATTGGAATAGGGGTTACTCTTGGTGGCAATGGGGTGACTTGAAAACATGGGAAATTTAGGTGATAGAGGTGTTTTATACCTTGATTGGGGTGGTGGTTACTCGGCAGTTATATTTGGGTATAAAACTCATTACACTGTTCACTTTAAATATGTGAATTTTTGCAGATGAATTACATCTTGATATAAGTCACACTATGAAATATTTTTTACTTAGTTCTAATTCTAAGAAAAATACTAAGATAAATCCAGAAGGATATAATTTTCCTTCTGACTTAGTATCTACCTAGTAGTCTAACACATCTTGGAATTCTTAAACATTCTGAAACTCAGCAATATTTTCTGACACTGAAGTGACATATAAACCTATGTGCCACAATATCACTAGGGAAGGCTTATCACAAATGTTGTAGTCCATTTAATACCAGAGACAAGAGGAATTTGAACATTAATTAAATATCTATACACCTATATTCATAGCAGCATATTCACAATAGTCAAAAGATGGGAAAAAACACAAAATGTTCATTGATAGGTGAATGGGTAAACAAAATGTGCTAAACACATACAGTGGATTATTATTTAGCCTTAAAAAGAAGGAAATTCTGATATAGCCTACAATAGGATGAACCTTGATATATTAGGCTACATAAAAGAAGCCAGTCACAAGAAGATAAATACTACATTATTTCATTAGTATGAGATACTTATAGTAGTCAAACTCATAGAGAGAGAGAGAGAGAAAAGAATAGAGATTACCAGGGGCTGGGGAAAGGGAGAATGGGGAGTTGTTTTATGGCTACTATTAGGCTAATTCTGTTTGGGAGGATTTCAAAAATTCAGAACAAAATAAATTGACCAATAAAACAAGTCATGCAGCATGGAGACATGCAACAGGCTCTCATATCTCAGGGGAGTGGGGGATGAGGGGAAGAATAGATAAACATACTAGAGGCCCAGTGCATGAAATCTGAGCATGGGAGGGGGTCCCTCAGCCGGACCTGCACCCTCTCACAATCCAGGACCCCCTGGGGGGTGATCCACTTCTGGTTTAGTGGACATCACTAAACTGGCAGTCAGACATCACTCTTGCAATCTGGGACTACTGGCTCCTAACTGCTCACCTGTATGCCTGCCTGATAGCCCCTAACTACTCTGCCTGCCTGCCTCATCACCTCTAACCCCTCTGTCTGCCTGACTGACCTCCCCTAACCACTTGCCTACCTACATGATCGCTCTTAACCACCTCTGTCTCGGCCCCTGCAGCCAGGGCTTCATCCCAAAAGACATTCAGAATGATGTCAGGAAGGTCGTTTGGCTGTACAGTCTAATTAGAGTATTATGCTTTTATTATTATAGAAGATATGCATAGCCCATACCCCATGGACATCGGCAATAGTGTGGTGAAGCCTTTGGCGGGGAGGGGGCGGGGTATGGCCTGGTGGAAAGAGGTAAAGGAGAGGAAAATGGGAGACAGCTATAATACTGTCAACAATAAAAATATATATTTAAAAATAAATAAAATGACCCCACATTAATGCCAAAAAAAAAAAACCTAGCTAAAGTGTGTTGGTTTAATTAAAACAGATACGTCTTTACAGTTGTCGGTATTAAATATGATACCTGGTTTCTAGACATATTGCCCCTTTGCTTCTTCTGGTGAGTGAACTGACGAGGAAGCTGATCAGCATTGCACAGCCTGAGCTCACTGCCTGGAGAACACAGCTTGCGATGCCACTGCTGTTATCACTGACCCTCATTACTCCGACCACTTTTCTTCCTGTTTGCTGAAAGAAACTTTGTCTCCTCTTTTCTGAGGCTGCTTTTTACAAATTCCTCTGTTTAACAAAATCAGTTTCATCATCTTTCACGGGAGACCAGCACAAGCATCAGTTACACAAATTTCTGTCCTCATCTGTGTTTTGAAGTATAACTTGCAAAATCTTTTAAAAAAATATATTTTATTGGTTTTTCACAGAGAAGAAGGGAGAAGGATAGAGAGCTAGAAACATCGATGACAGAGAAAAATCGACCAGCTGCCTCCTGCACACCCGGCACTGGGGATGTGCCCGCAACCAAGGTACATGCCCTTGACCGGAATCGAACCTGGGACCTTTCAGTTCGCAGACCGAAGCTCTATTCACTGAGCCAAACCAGTTTTGGCATAACTTGCAAAATCTTACAGGTTTGTTTACCATCAATTTGGAACAAACACTTTGAATAGCCAATTCCTTGCCATGTGTCAGTGTGCACATGAAAACCCATTTTGAATAACTCCAAATGCATTATTTTGCATGTATCTCAGTGTATTTTTAGTATATTCATTTTGGCTTAAATCACGTATTGATTTGGGGAAGGTAGTGTGGTAATTACTTTATTTACCCAAAGAGGTTTAAGAGGGAAAAAGATCTCATTGTTTATATTTTTGCTAACATTGCCGGTGGAGAAGAGGTTTCCACAGAATCCCTGCATGTCGGGAGTTTAAAAGCTTCTCAGAGCAGCCCATTCATTATTAGAAGGTGCTATGAATGAAAGTGTCCTCCTGCCCCAATTCATTGTTTTGAGCTTGGAGATAGGGCATTTTGGGGACCAATTGAGGTTACATAAGGCCATGAAGGTAGGCCCCTGGTCAATATGATTAGGACTCCGTCTCCATATATGCACACACCGAGGGGAGGACATGTGAGGACACAGAGTGGCCGTCTGCAAGCCAAGGAGAGAGCTCTGGCCAGAAACAGAACCCGCTGGCCCCAGGCCTCAGGCTTCCAGAACCGTGAGAAATACACTTCAACTGAGTAAAGCACCTGTCTGCGGTCCGCTGCTGAGGCAAGCACACAGACTGAGATTGATGGCATTTCAACAAAAAGAAAATTTCCAGTTTGATCATATGATTCAGAAAACTATGCCTTCTTCATATGCACCATAAGTCCAAGTACTGTCTAATGTACATATTTGAACACATAGTAATGATAATATGTATATTTCTCTTCACAATTTTTTGAACAGCATGAGAAAATAGTCTTTTCACATGCGGAAAATATGGATTTTTTTTAAAATAAGGATTTATTTGTGTAACTGAATAACAAGGTTCCATAGGTTGATTTGAATCATTCATTGTTCTTTTTTTTGGGGGGGGGGGGAATCCTTCCATTTTGTGGTTTCTGCATCACTTATCTGGACCAAATCTCTTGAGCATCATCTTAAGAGCTTTCCAGAACATAAATCATACAAAATGGGTAGTAAAAAAATGATAGAAGTTAATAGGCTGATTTGCACCATTCTTCTTTGTGACAGCTCGCTGTGATATCTGCATTGTGATGGTTATAAGCCACAGAGCCCTGGTCCACTCATCAGTGCTTTGTGCATACACCTCCAGATGTGCTAAAGGGTACCCTGAGACCCACAGGAAGCAGGGAGAACCATTAAATGGAGGAGAATGGGGATGGATGATGTGAATGAACCCGCCTTTGCTCCCAGCCACGTGAGCCCCTCCATGGGACTACTTGAGCATCTTCAAAGCATGGCCACTAGTTTCTCACAGAGAGAGTATTTCCAATGGGCCAAGGTGAGGGTTGTAATGCCTATTGTGACTAGTCTTGGAAGTCAAACACCGTCTCAGCCACCTGGACAAATGGGTATCTCTGATTCATGCAAAAGTATGAATGCCAGGAAGTGTGTCATGAGGGACCACTTTGGAGCCTGACTCCCATGCATGGTGTAACCTTGTGCCCTTCTCATCTGGGGTCTTGCATGAGCTGCCCTAAGAATTCTCTCCTCCTCCTGCCAAAGGGAATCTCTTTTTAGGCTACAGGGCATGAGGGAAAGGCCACATTTCCTGCTGTTTCTAGCAACACAATAGTCTATTGTGCCTGAATTCTCCTGTCCCCATAAAAAGACTCTAAATTCCCTTGGGGGATGATTTTCAATGATAGCTGTTCATTGGAATTACTTGAGGAGTGTGTGTGTGTGTGTGTGTGTGTGTGTGTGTGTGTGTGTGTATAAAATATTCCAAACAAGTCTACCCCTTCAGAAATGAGTGCTCCAATTCCTTTCAATGTCCATAGATACTGATTTTGCTGATTTGGAGAGTATCCAGCCAACAATACATTTTAAGTGTCCCTGAATGATTCTAACCTATGTGTTAGAAGCCACTGAGTATGCTTATGCAAACACAAGAGCCAAATGTCCAGGTAAAATACAGAAATCTCAACTGTACAGCTCAATAAATGTTTACCAATGTCTACACCCAGGGAGCCGCCATCCAGAATGTTCTATTGACTCTTTCTCCATTAGCAACAAATGCAGAAAGAGCTACTTATATTGGAGAGAGGAAAAAGTGAAAACAAAGGAGGATGTGTGGGAATGTGTAATAATACCTCAAAGCAGTACCTCCCAATACATTTATTTACCAGATTACAGGCTCTTACTCATCTGTGCTGTACTTCCCTTCGCATCCAGCACAATGCTAAGCTCAGGGTCTCACGCATACTTGAGTAGTACATGAACTAGTCGAGTTCATGTACTACTCAAGTTTAGCCTCTGGCCTCCCTCCAAAAGAAGAAAAGACAAAAACAAGAGCAAACATCTCAGATGAGCCCTGGGAGACGTTTTAGATATTAGCTCCAGCAAAGGAAGTAGTGAGAATCCCTGGTCCCACCTGTGAGTGCACTGACTCAGGGCTGGCTCTGGTCACCGCCCCAGAGCTGACATAGCAGGACAATAATCTTACTTGTTTTGATTCATCTTTCCAATGTATGAGTAACTCATATTTATTTCCATTGTTAAGTGTATGAATAACACATTTATTTCACTTTTTTAATTTTATGCCTTTATTGAGAAGTTCTGTGATGTTTTTTATGTCCAGAAATATGCCATAGGAACTAAACTTTTATTTAGTATATCAATTAGCCGGTGGTTAAATTGAGTTTGTTATGTTATTCTCTGAAAGTTTCCAAGAACTTGTCAGACTTTAGGTGAAGGCTCACTGTATGTGTTTAACAACAACGCTTTTTTAAAGATTCATATAAAAATAACAGGACTTCTAGCTTCTCCTGAAGAATTGACATATAGTTGACAATTCTGGGACTGCATTTAGACTTTCCAACACCATACCTGAGTTTATCAGCTTACCTGCAATTGATTTGGGGGTCTTATTTAAACAATGGCCTACCCTAGGTCAGTTTTACAAACACAACACACCATGAAATAAGTAAAAAGACAACAACTTTTAAATCACACACAAACACACTCTCTCTCACACACACACCCGCTCTCACATATACATATTACAACTGCTTGCACACTTTCACACATGCTCATACACACACACATGCACACACACGCGCACACACGCATACACACACATACACACACACACCTGCTCACACACACACTCCCTCCCTCACATACACACAGGCTCCCAGCTGCATCCTTCCCTCCCTTCTTGAATGCAGCCCAGCATCCCTGACCCCAGCATTCCAGCTCCCAGGCCCCGCTGGCTGGAAGACATGAGTTAAATCTCCATGGACAACTTCTTGCTACTTATTCTAAACACTAATAACCCCCAAAGGGTTTTAATTATGTTGATATAACTATTTGGCTAATGGAGCCAGGGGCTTCAGGAGTGTAACTCTCAGCATTTATTTGAACCCAGGTTTTCAGTCTTGACCTTCGCCACCAGTTTCCCAAAGTGATGGCAGGTCTCTGAAAGGGGCACCTTGTGGTAGGACCATCTGCCCTCAGTTGTTCCCAGTCCCTCCGGGGCAATGCCCTTCACCAAGAAGGGGATGCACCTTGGGTCAAACAACTACAACCAAAGCAAAGATCAGGTTATTTTACTACAATTTAAACAAAACACCTTACTTTACAGTTTTCTATTTGAATGGTTCTGAAATGTCATTATTTAAAAGCTGCATATATACAGATATACGTATATACATATATACATATATACGTATATACACACATATATATACACACATATATACATATATATATATATATATATATATATATATATATATATTTATGAGAAGACAACAGTGACCTAATGGTTTTAGGTACATTCTCACTCTGGGAGGTAAATTCATTATTTGAAAGTTTTTACTTTTTTGAGCTTATTGCCAGGATGCAGTGAACAAGGCTCGATTTCGCGGCTGTATTTCATAAAGTGTCATTATCTTCTGCCAGAGCAAACTAATGGATGGCTGGGAGGAAAGATACAGTTTGGAGGCAATTAATTCTGCTTCAAGTCCCAATTCACCGGCGCTAATGGCACTTGAGTCCGGCTGGAGATGCAGAGCCGCAGCCCAGGAAGTGGCCGGCGGCTGGCGGGCTCCTCTCTGCGGGGCCCGCCTTTTGTTCCGCCTCCTCTGGCCTTGCTTGTGGTGCTTGTGGGCAATTAGATCCGTGATGGGCGGCCCCGCTCCCTCTCCGGGCCCCAGGCGGCTTTGTGCCCTGATTCTGGCTTGAAGGGAGCGCTGGTGAGCCGGTGCTTGGGACTTGCTCCATTTGCCCTGCCCACAGCAGGACTCATGCTGCCATCTGCTTGCGACACTGCAACAGGAGCACCCGGAGAGGAGCCCGGAGCCCTGTGTCTCCTCGGGGCGCTGCTCGCCTGCTCTGAACCGGGAAGGGGCCCGGGCAGCCAGCATGAGGCGGCCGGTCTGCAGGTATCAGGCTGGGATTGCACACCCAGCGCCTCCCACTGACGATTCACAGACCCACGGGGAGATGGTTAGTAAGCTGCTGCTGCTGCGGGGTCCGCTGGGAGCCCACCCTGCCCTTTCCTCCTGTGGGATCAGGAGGCTGCCAGCCTCCTGTGTCCTGGCCTCCCCTCCATGGCTCCCAGCGCCCGGGTGCAGCTCTGTATTCCTTCCCCGATTCCCGGGATTCCCGGAGCCTCGGCCTCACCCTCACCCCACAGACCGCTGAGCCTCTCTGCGCCCCCGTGTCCCCTCCTGGCCAGGGTGGCTGTGAGCGCCAGGACGCAGGCTTTTACAGGACTGGGCACTCAGTGAGTGCTCAGTGGGTGTCAGCATGGTGCCTATTTGTGGTGATTCAGCTCAGCACAAGCTGGAGGGGGGCAGCACACCCGTGAAGGAGCCCTCTGCGTGGAACTGCATGTGGAGACGCTGTTTTTGGTGAGATGGGTCCCCACAGCGCAGGCACCACGGCCCTGGTAGCCCCAACGTCCCCGTCCCCGTGGCTGGTGTGTATGGAACCCTGGCCAGCGTCACAAGTCTAGGAAATTGTTACTGTTTTTCGAGGCTCAGGGGCATTGAGTAACCTCCCACAGCCACACAGCTACAGCAGGATCTGTCACCGGCTCTGCGCATGCTCTCAACCCAGGGAAGGCACAGCCCCAGAACCCGGTGGTGTGCTCTGGGCTGGCCTTGAGCTTGGGGCACAGCATGCTTTCATAGCGCAGGGGAGGGGAGGGTCCTAACGGTGCCGCTCACTTAGCCTGTCAGTCACACCTCAGCAGGGTCCCACCTGCCTCCAGGCTGCTGTGCCCAGTGCCACCTCTGACAGGGCAGTGGCTGTTCTTGTCCAGTTTTATGCACTGAAGCAGCAGAGCCCAGAGTCTGACCCGGGGCGGCCTCCCATTCCAGATGTTCTCACCTCTGTCCGCGCCTGGACAAAAGCAAGGACAGAACAAAGCCGAGGCCAGAGGGCTGCTGAGGTCCAGCCTGAACTCCACCCTCTCTGGCCCCTCAGCCTTCACAGACTTGGGGGATCAGCAGGAGGAGGGCCGATCAGTGCACCTGTAAGACCTCTCACCCCCAAAACCAGTTTGGCTCAGTGGATAGAATGCCAGCCTGCAAACTGAAAGGTCCCAGTTTCTATTCTGGTCAAGGGCACATATCTTGGTTGCAGGCACATCCCCAGTAGTGGGTGTGCAGGGGGCAGCTGATAGATGGTTCTCTCTCATCGATGTTTCTAACTCTCTCTCTTCCTTCCTCTCTGTAAGAAATCAATTATATATATATATATATATATATATATATATATATATATATTTAAAAAAGACCTCTCACCTGTAAGAAGAGCCACACCAGGAGGCAGAGTGCTGAGTTCAAGGCCCACTCCCCACCCCCAACCCCTCGGACTCTGTGGTCAGATAAGTCAGTGACCTTTCACCTTTGCCAGGCCAGGGCTCGGGTGACATCGGGACTTGTAATTGCCGGTGTCCATTCCCAGGGCTCTGTTCACCTCAGTCCATCACTGGATGTCCTGCAGACACAGGTGCACAGCGGGGACTTAGAATTGGGGACGGCAAGCTCACAGTGACCATGCATGGTGGGCGGAGAGAAGGTCAAGGGCAGTGCTGTGGATCCAAAGAAGGGTGTGGTTAACTCCTGTGGGGAGGGAGGGTGAGCACCTCATGCATGCCATCTCATTCAATCCTTAAAGCATCCTGAGAGACAATACAGCTAAAAGGCATACCAGGGGGAGCTTACATGACTAAAGTCATATACACAAAAGGGTCAGAGTCACAAGTGGCACCTGAGTCTTTAGAGAAGCAAAACATGCATACACTTACTGGTAGGTCACATTGTTTCTCAGCAATTATGGAGCACCTGCTGTGTACCAGGTGTTCTGTGATGCGTGCCATATATACTGGCATTGCCATATTGAATCCTCAGAGAATCCTTTTGAAATGGAACTATTAGTTCTGATGTCTACTACAAGAAGGCTTAAGTACCTTGCTTAAGGTCACACAATAAATAGAAGGTTAAAGATTTGAACCTGACTTTGTCTAGTTCCAAGACTTATGCTTCTTTTTTTTGCATCATAATTTTCCCTATCTTAAGATATCTGAATATCTTAAAATATTGTTTAAACAAGTCCCATCAGGAGTTTAAGAATGAATCGCCATCTATGTGAATCAGCCTCTTCCTCACAGCCACTACCAGACCTTTCCTTCGTATTCTAGGGAACATGTGTGGCCTCCCTAACCCTGGTCAGCCACCAGGTCACGCCTTTTCCTGTGACACAGGGCTTCCAGGTCAAGGCGCTGGCTATGCTGACACCTTTGCATGCCTTTTCTCTGACCCGGAGTGGGACTAACCATTCTCCCTCCCAAGCCTTACACCTCTTTAGTTAACTTTCCAAGGCAGCTCTTCCTCTCCTACAGACTTTCTCAAGTTCAGGGGACTTCCACAAACTGTATCTCTGGCTCAACTCTCCCCTTTGACCTCAGAACTCATAAATCTATAAAACCTTCCCACAGAGCAGCAGAGAGGGTGAATCTGGGCAAAACAGTACCAGCTCCTCTCTAAAATGTGTAGAGCATGTAGCTTACTCATAGTTGTTGTTTTTCTTTTGTTTATTGTTGTTGTTGCTAAGCCCTCTGTTGTATTTGCATTATTTAAACTTCTCCTTTCCCTTTCACCGACGGGTCTCTCTCAGCTCTTTGCTCCGTCTTCCCCCAACCCAATGGGGCAACAGCATGCAGGCAGGAAAGGATGCGAGTTAGTCCAGGAGTGTCCAAACGGGCCAGTTCCTCAGGCGGTGACCAATCTGTCCGTCTGCCCTGGGACTTCCTCAGTTTTAGAACTGAAAGTCCTGCGTCAGTCCCCGCAGACTCTGACGAGTCAGGTGGCGGGTCCCCTGTCTTACTGAAATGAGGATAAAGGAGGGTATGCGTGTAAGATGAGTGCAAATTAGTCACAGGCATTTGCCTCGAGTTCCATTGCTTTGGACTGAGGAAACCTTCTATAACTGAGAATCCCCTGCAAAGTTAAAACACACACACACACACACACACACACACACACACACACACACACAGCTCACCAAACATTCCCCCAGTTTCAGATTCAGGTCGGGTGGGCAGGACTTGCACTCCTGGCCGTTCTCACTGAGATGGTGCTGATGCTGCAGGCCCAAGGTCACCCTCTGCAAACCTCCACTCCAGCTCCCAGCCCTCTCCTGCAGAAAGTGCATCCTCCCACTGCGGTGACAGCAGCACCATCTTGCCACTAAGCCTGACCTTGTACATGCCCATTGAGCCTTTTTATTCTCACTGTGGTCTTTATTGTTCAGAGAGAGAAAGAGGGAGGGAGACAGGAGAGAGAGAGAGAGAGAGAGAGAGAGAGAGAGAGAGAGAGACCAGCAGCATGGCCACCACTCAGTAATGAGCCCCCTGCCGCCCTGGGCCTCGGGGACACTCTGGCATGCAGCTTTTGCCCTCCCAGCCCTGGTCCGGGGAGAAATAAGAGGCCTCTTTAGAAAGCCTTGAAGGCCGGAGGGGCTGGGCAAGGCTACAGATCACTGGAGAAATACCAGTCTGACCCTCTCCAAGCCCACAACAAAGCAACCTTTTCTTGAGTGATTAGCCCCAGAGAAAGGTGATTTGTTAAAGTGCTGGGTCCGCTGCCTTTGTGTCCCGGGCCCCGGACATCTGGCAGGAGCGGGGCGCTCTCTGATAGCGGGCCGGAGCCCCCATTCTCACCCACTGGACTGTGCATCATTGAAACACTGGCCGCTCATTCTCATGCTAATCCCTGAACTCTGGGAGCAGATGTGAAACATTTGGTTCTGTTCTTGCTCACTTGTAAAGAACTAATGCAACTCTCTAAAAGAGGGAAGGGGAGAGTTGGGCCGAGAGAGGGGTGAAGGTGAAGGGGGAGAGGGGAAGGAGGGCAACGGGGTGAATTCCAGAAAGAAAGAGAAGTTTACTTGAAGGGCTCTCTTTCATGCTGAGCAACGTGCTGCATTTATGTGAACTCCAGTCCAAGACAGGACGTTTGAAGCAATGTTAAAATAGTGAAATACCTGCAACTTGCAAAACAGACATTACTTAGAGAGTGCAAAGGCAGGAAGGAGTAGACCATGTCTCTCCTCAGGGGAGTCTGTGCTCTGCTTCCTGCCAAACTTTCACCTTCTGGGGCTAGCACATTCTATTTCAGTCCCCCAAAAATTTGCTTGACAAACTTATGGCACACTTCAATCTTTTTATATTTAGAATATCATTTGAGAAACTGAAGTAAGTTTAAGTGGACATTGGGTCATTGTTGAAAGGGATTTACCTATAAGTCTGTGTATTTCCATTTTTTTATTGATAGAAAAATATGCATCGATTTATGGAGAGAGAAACAGATAAATAACTTCCAAAGCTGTCAGGCATTTGATACTGCTATTCCTGAGTGGTTCATTTGACGAAAGTGCCGATATTATTGATTACATTGTAAATCTATTAATGACAACATTGATTCGGTGAAATATCTAGGTCTGTTTCCTACACTGTCATCAAGAAAATTCTTAGGGGGAAAGACTTATGATGCATTTGCTGATGGCAGACTGTCCCTCTTGCCCAGGATTTGTGGCCTGTTTAATGCATGCCACAGACAGAGCCTGACACCTGCAAAGCATGCCAACTCGAAATTGTTGACAGCCCTCACCCAGATGTCCTCTATGTGCCACGAGCCAGCATCACTCACTTTCAGTGCTGCTGTGTCCATAGCCTCTGCATGCTAAGTGCCCAGGCCTCCACCTCCCACCCCTGCACTAGTATCTTTAAAGTCTCTTCCATCACCGTTGCCCGCATCTCCCGAGTAGCAAGAATACCCTGCAGTGCTTGTGAAAGAACTTCTGGGCCCCTCCTGGGGATTCTTACCCGGTAGATGGGCAGTGTCTGTAACAGGCCTAACGAGCGTCCCTGGTGAGTCTGGTCAGCAGGAGGGCCTGAGTCACCTGGCCCCAGTGCTTGTGGGCAGCCTCTAGGTGAGCAGGGCTCTGACAAATACCTGTGGCCCTGCTCTCTGCCCCTTCTCCCATGGTGCTGTCAGCCGACCTTTGCAGTTGAGGTGTTGAGGGCCAACTTGGACCTTTGCAACCTAGGGGTCCTGTTTCCATTTTGCTGCCCTACCTGAATCCTTGGCTGCCTGGTTCCCAATTTCTGGCACTCAGTTCTCTCCCCTGTAGGTGGAAATTCAATACAAGTCCTAGACAGAAATCACCATACATAGATGCATAAAAAGAAAAATGAATTTAAGGACATCATACATGATGAAGCATAGAACTTTAATAATGGTATTTTCTGATATATTTTAGAGTACGTTTGCTTGGCTCTTTAAAAATTGAAAAGAAAACACACACACACACACACACACACACACACACACACACACACACTGTACTGGATCCCTGAAACTAAAGATAAGAATAGGAAAATAGGATCATAAACTGAGATTAAACAAAACAGAAACAAAAGATGGGCTTGATGATATCATCTTTAAAAATAATTTAAAAATCTGAAAGTCATTAGAAACTGTAAAAACAAAATTTAGCCTCAAGAATATAGAGTTAGGAGAGGAACCAAGATGGTGGCATAGGTAAAAACGCCTGTACTTGCTGCCTCCCACAACCACATCAAAATTAAAACTAAAATACAGAACAACTATCATCAAGAACCACAGGAAAACTGGCTGAGTGGAAGTCCTACAACTAGAGAGGAAAAGAAGAAAGTGCATTGAGACTGGTAGGATTTATGGAAGCACTGAACGGGCTGGTCCGGCCACTTTAAGATACTATAAGTGTGCCACTTTGTGTGTGTGTGTGTGTGTGTGTGTGTGTGTGCGCGCGCGCGCGCGCGCGCGCGTGTGCGCGCGCTGCTTTTTTTTTTTTTTAATCCAGAGGGAGATCGCCTCTTTGGAGGCCACCTGGAGGAGCAAGGATCCCCAGCCCCACACCAGACCCCCAACCCAGGGTCCCAGAGCTGGGAAAAGAAGTTCCTACAGGCAGTAAAAACTAAAGACTGTAAAAATCAGTGCAGATTGGGATTGAGTGACCCACAGGCTGCTAGAGACCCAGCTGCTCCACTTAAAAGGCTGGCACCACAAAATGAATTACAAGCTCCTACTTGCTCTGAGCTCCAGTGCTGGGTGTGGCTTTGAGAGACCCAGACACATACAGGGAGAAACTGGACTTTCTGGCATTGGGGCAGGAATGCAGGGGCAGTTTTCTTCCAGATGGAGGTGCTTGCAGTGGTCCTTGTTCCTGTGCTGGGACCTCCCCAGTGCAGGGCTGACTGGCAGACATTTCTGTTCGCTATGCCCTGGATATTCCCTGAGACCCCACCCCACCCAATTTACAACCACACCCAAGTTGTGCACAGTGGTTTTTGCATAAGAATGGCTTGTTCTCTCTCAGCCCAAAACCTTTCAAACAAGCCTTAGCTGGGTCAGGAGTCCCAAAGCTATCAATACAAGGCCCAAGGCCACCACCAGAACCAGCTTGCCTTGCTTCACAGCTGGGCCTCATCTGGGCACTTCCAAACCCGATACAAAGAGGAGGAATCTGCAGATCTCTCTTATCTCCTGCTGAGTGGCCCCAGGCAGTGGCTGACTTTGCACCTCCTTGGAGATCTAAGAGCCAGTGTGCCCAGTAGTCAGTGAGAGACTATCCAGATTACAACTCTACACATCTATAAGAAACACACTCAAGGGGCAGACTCAATGAGCACCCTGGACGTCAATTCCTCCCAGTGACACCAACAGCAATCAAGGCTCAACTACAAGACTGCACACAAAGGGGTGCACCAAGAGCATCCACCTCAGGTGACTGGGGAGACTGAGCCACTGGGCCCTACAGGACACCTACCACAAAAGGCCACTCTATCAACTCAAGGAGACTTAGCAGCTATCCAATACATAGAAACAAACACAGGGAAGCAGTCAAAATGTGGAGGAGACAAAGAGACATGTCACAAATGAAAGAAAACTACTGGATATAGACTGAGTGGCCAGATTATTATGATCTCTAAACACATAATAATCTGGCCAATCAGTGTATATCCTATATAATAAAAAGCTAATATGCAAATTGTCCCCTTGACCAGGAGTTCAACCAGCAGGCAGGCTGGCCAACTGCCCATATTCCCCACCCCTGGTCAGGCTGGCTGGACCCACCCATGCACGAATCCATGCACCAGGCCTCTAATATATATATATATATATATATATATATATATATATATATATATATATATATTGAGTGGCCAGATTATTATGCGTTCAGAGACCATAATAATCTGGCCACTGAGGGTAGAGTTCAAAACCAGTTATAAGGTTACTCAAAAATTTTCTAGAAACCTCTAAGGAACTTATTGAGACCTTCAAGGATCTTAGTGAGAATGTTAAAAAAAAAAAAAAAAGGAAAAATACCAGTCAGAAATTAAGCATACACTGACTGAAATAAAGAATAATGTACAGGGATTCCACAGTAGTCTAGAGGATCCCAAGATTCAAGTCAATGATTTAAAATATGAAGAAGCATAAAACACCTAACCAGAAGAGCAAAAAGAAAAAAGAATCCAAAACCATGAAGATAGTATAAGGAACCTCTGCGACAACTTCAAGCATACCAACATCTGAATTATGGGGGTGCCAGAAGAAGAGAGAGAGCAAGATATTGAAAACCTATTTGAAGAAATAATGACAGAAAACCTCCCCTACCTGGTGAAAGAAACAGACTAACAAGTCCAGGAAGTGCAGAGAATCCCAAACTAGAGGAATCCAAAGAGGACCACACTAAGACACATCATAACTAAAATGCCAAGGGCAAAAGACAAAGAGAGAATCTTAAAAGCAGCAAGAAAAAAACAAAACAAAAAACTGTTAGTTACCTACAAATGAATACCCATATGACTGTCAGCTAATTTCTCAACAGAAACTATGCAGGCCAGAAGGAAGTAGCAAGAAATATTCAAAATGATGAATAGCAAGAATCTGCAACCAAGATTATTCTACCCAGCAAAGCTATCATTCAGAATTGAAGGTCAGATAAAGAGCTTCACAGATAAGAAAAAGCTAAAGGAGTTTATCACCACCAAACCAGTATTATATGAAATACTGAAGGGTATTCTTTAAGAAGAGGAGGAAGAAGAAAAAGGTAAAGATAAAAAATTATGAACAACAAAGTGACAACAATTACATATCAAGAGAATCTAAAAATAAAATGAATAAACACATTAAAAATGATAGGTTAACAACAAGATGGCGGCAGAGGTAAAAGCCTAACTGCAGCTGCACTCAACAATTTCAAAAACTACAACTAAAATATAGAGTGGACACTATCCAGAACTACAGGAAAGTTGACTGACTGGGAACTCTACAACTAGAAGGAAAGAGAAAACCAGAAGGAAAACCAGAGGAGCTGTAAAAGCCTAAGGTACGGAGGAGGCACAGCTTGCGCGGGGAGAGGACAGAGCTGGAGAGGAGGGGCGGCTGAGTGCCTGGCTGGCGTTCCCTAGCGGGAAGGAGATAAAAGCTCCGGACCGTGCTGAACCTCAACTCCGACTGCACTGAACCCCAGTTCTGGGCGAAACCCTGGGGACCCAGGCTCACACGGAGGGAAACTGGGCTGTAAGGCGGAAGCTCAGCGGAGCGGCAGCGAAAGGCTGAGCACCGGAGTCGCGCACATTGCGCGCAGAGGAGGGACTGTTCGCTGAGCTGCTGGATTGCTCCAGCGGGAAGGACTCAAAAGCTCAGGAATGTACTGAGCCCCAGTTCTGACTGCACTGAACCCCAGTCCTGGGCAAGACCCTCAGGCTCCAGCCTCATACAGAGGGAATCTGGGCTGTAAGACAGAAGCTTAGGGGAGTGGCGAAAAGCAGAGCCCCTGAGTCACGCACATTGCGCGCACAGAGGACAGACTGTTGTTTGGGCCGCGAGATTGCCCTAGCAGGAAGGAGACATAAGCTCCGGACTGTTCTTAACCCCACTTCCAACTGCTCTGAACCCCAGTTGTGGGCTTGTTGGGGGAGAGACTACACTGTCTGGTAGCGGGCGAAGCTCTAGGGCGCCTTTCTCTCAGAGGTGCTTGCAGAGTACCAAAGGACACTGAGGTGCACTGAGACTCAGGAACCTCAGAGGCGGGGCTAACCGGAAGCCAAGGCTGTAGGCTCCACCCTGAAACTCTGCCCCATCCAAGCTGAACTCAGAGAGGCTTTTGCAGGTTTCCAAGTCTAGTGGAATAAGGTTGTTTCTTGGCATAGACACAGCTGATCCTCCCAACCTACCAACTCAGGGAAGCAGTGAAAATGCCGAAACGAGGAAACAGATCACAAACGAAAGAAATGGAGGACAAAAAGCGACTGGATATAGAGTTCAAAGCCACGCTTATAAGGTTGTTCAACAATCTCTTAGAAAAGGCAGATAAAATAAATGAGACCTATGAGGATATGAAAAGGGATCAACTAGAAATAAAGAATACATTCTCTGAAATAAAAAATATTATACAGAGTCCTAAAAACAGATTGGAAGATTGCAAGAATCAAGTCCAAGTTTTGGAACACAAAGAGCCAGAGGACACTCCTCCGCAGAAGCAAGAAGACAAGAGAATCCAGAAAGTTGAAGATGGTGTGAGAAACCTCTGGGACAACTTCAAGCGAACCAACATCAGAATTATGGGCATCCCAGAAGATGACAGAGAGCAAGATACTGAAAACATATTGAAAGAAATAGTGACAGAAAACTTCCCCCACTTGGGGAAAGAAATAGACTTACACGTACAGGAAGCACACAGAACCCCAAACAAAAGGAATCCAAAGAGGACCACACCAAGACACATAATAATTAAAATTCCAAGAGCTAAAGACAAAGAGAGAATATTAAAAGCAGCAAGACAAAAGCAGGTAGCTACCTATAAAGGGGCACCCATACGACTGTCAGCTGATTTCTCAACAGAAACCATGCAGGCCAGATGGGAATGGCAAGAAATATTCAAGGTGATGAATAACAAGAACCTACAGCCAAAAATACTCTACCCAGCAAAGCTATCACTCAGAATTGATGGCCAGATAAAGAGCTTCACAAATAAATTTAAGCTAAAGGAATTCATCACTGCCAAGCCAGAATTATATGAATTGCTGAAAGGGGTTCTTTAGGAAGAGGAAGAAAATGAAGATAAAAATATGAACAAACACGTAACTATCAACAAGTGAGTCTAAAAACCAAGGGAAGTAAAAATCATGATGAACAATATTAACTGGTGAATATAATAGAATCAGAGGTATGGAAGGGGAGTGGACTGATGATTCTCGGGGAAATGGGGAGTGGAGCGGGGTGGGAAGAGACTGAACATAAACTGCACCTATGGATGAGGACAATGGGGGATGGGGAAAGGGCAGAGAATTGAATGGAAACTTGGTGTAGGGGAGCAATTGGGGGGGGAATGAGGAACATTTGTAATAATATGAACAATAAAGATTTAGTTTAAATACAATTAAAAAAAAAGAAAACAAAATAATCTAAAAAATGAATTAACAATCTGATGAACAGAATAAACTAGTGAATGGAATAGATTCAGGGGCATGGAAAGGGAACAGACTGACAATTCTCAGAGGGAAGGGGGTGTGAGGGGTGTGAGAAGAGATTAGACAAAAGTCTTATATGCATGTATGCATTACCTATGGACACAGATAATAGGGTGGCGAGGGCTGGGAGTGTGGTGAGAACCGGGTGGACGGGAGCTATGGGGGGAGGGGAGAGAGGGACATCTGTAATAATCTCAACAATAAAGATTTTTAAAAAAAGAATATAGAATTGGAAAATGGGGAGTAAAGTCATTAATCCAGGTGGCAGGAAAAAAGGAAGATAATTTAAAATACGAAGTGACAGAAATGGAGATCAAAAAATTAAAAGATTGACTATGCAACTCTTCCAGAGTCTATGTAAATAGGTGAGAATTTACAGGCGGGCTCTCTCTGGAGCAGGCCCACACCTTTCCCCCATTTCTTTCTCAGGTGTGCCTTCTCCCCCTAAGTTCTAGGGGTCGCCAGGAGAATGCAACCAGGACAGCAATGGGCAGCAGCAGCTTGTCCCGAGTTTCCCCCTGAACTTGTCTTCAAGGGCCCTCCTCCCCCACCTTTTAGTGAGGAGATGGCAGCCCTGGCTCACTCCTGTCACTGTGCCTTTTACTCCTTCCTGAGCCATCGGCAGCCCCACCATCGCTCATGGCTCACCCCTCCCCTGCAGCTTCTCTGGCAGCCAGAGCGCCCTGCTCTCCTGCTGCTGCATCTAGGCTAAGCCCTGCCTCGTTTCACTGTCTCCGGTGTTCATCAAAGTGCTCTCAAAAATAAAATAAAATAAGCATATAAGGACTTTCTTGCATTGCACAAAGCTAAACAAACAAAAGCAAATCTTCAGATTAAAAGAAGTAACGGATACCAGGCAAGATTAATAAGAAGAAATTATGTGGGTAAGTCTGGTGGAAAAGCAAGGCTATTTACACTCAGGCCAACTTTAAATACCCATTCAACTTTAAATACTGCATCTTTAAATACTAACAAAAAGTGGAGGGACTTTTAACAAGTATGAAAGAAAAACTATTTTAAATGTTTAAAATATTTTAAAGCTTTCTCCTGCAGAAGAGAAATATAGGTGTGTTTTTTTTAATATTCAAGAATCCAGAAACCATTGTATTTATGAAAAAAAAATCCATATGCATAAAAAGTAAATAGGAACTTTTAAAAAATGATGGGAGTGAGTATTGAAAAATGAATATTAAAAAGAAAAACATTATTTATGGTTTGTGGATGAAAAAAAAGGGGGGGAGGTAGTTTCCACAGAAAGTAACCTCCCAGGGTGATCTGCTCATAAACCGCCACCTGGACAGGCCAATGTGGGAAAAGGTTTATCTTTGCCGTAAGCAAGTCCTGTCCACTGATTCTGTGCATCTAGGTTAGCACTCCTTTAAGATAAGCACGTAATGTAATCCCTGCCTTGCCTCCACCTCCTCTGTGTAATTTTCCTTACATTCCCTCTTTAATCTTAAATGCATAACAAGAGCTGCAACACTTACTTTAGGGAGCATTTGAAAGATCTTGCTCCCCTGCGTTTGTCATCAGTTTGGTCAAATAAACTCATAAAAACCCTCTACAGGTTTGGACGTTTCTTATGTAAACAGGTTAGAGGATTAAGAGGTGCTATAAAAAATATAATTTGAAACTTTCAAATAAGATTTGACATATGTCAATAAATTCTGCAAGTAATCTTGACAACAAGTATTGAGAAGTTTCATATGTTTAATTTAAAATTTAGCCCTAGCCACTTTGGTTCAGTGGATAGAATGTTGGCCTGGGAACTGAAAAATCTCAGGTTCAATTCTGGTCAAGGGCACGTGCCCGGGTTGTGGACTTGATCCCCAGTGGGGGACTTGCAGGAAGCAGCCAACCTATGATTCTCTCTCATCATGGATGTTTCTATCTCTCTCTCTCCCTCTTCCTTCTTCTCTGAAATCAATAAAAATACATTAAAAAAATAAAATTTAAACAATTTGGGGTGGAATTTCTATATATAGAACTGTATGAAATAATTTTTTTTCTTAAAAAGCAAAGATCAAAATGGGAATGTTAGATTTAGATCTGATATATCCAAGCTTATTTATAGAATGGGCCTAGGATCAGAAATTCATCTGTGTATAAGTCCCAAAGATTTTTTTAAGAAGAATAACTTCATTGAATAAAGAGTTTCTACATTTAGTGACTAAGTATTACATAGGATTTAACCAGGATTCAAAAGTACATGATTCAAACAAAAGTATTACCTACTTTTCTTCATTATGCCCATTTGGTGATATAAATCTAATGGAGTGAAACTTCCACAGCTGAAAATTGTATGAGAGATGCCAATGCATTTGAGTTATAATTGTTACCTGATTGGAGGGTGCTGGAGGTAGACCAGGCAAGGTTAGTTCCACAATAGGAGCAGTGTGCTGGTGGAAATGCTTGCTGCTCAGTGAAGCCATGTGTATGGTCAAATTGATAAAGAACATTTGCTGAGAAGTCTTCCGGGGCACAGCTTTTTCCCTCAGGTCCCTGCAAGTGCATGAGTCCAGTGGGAAATGTGAAGACAGATCTGCAATGCATCCCTATGTAGGCCTGTTCAACTTTCTGAAACCAGTCCCAAGTTCTAAGATCCTGTAGAGGAGCTGAGAGGTGTAGCATTGATATAAAAAAGCATCTGGCATACAGTGAATACCTACTGCATGTTTTAAGAGGTAATGCTGTATATTAAAATTAATGTATCACAATGAATAATAATCAAAGGCAGTAAAAGGCAGAATTTATGTAGATTTGAGACTTGAGTTGTGGAATGTTAGATATGGATCCAGCTGTACCATCTTTCTAGGTAAGTGACTTTGGTCAAGTTATGTTAAATATCTACCTCTCGGGTGTGTTTTTTAATCTATAAATTAAGAATAACATCAGGAGGCATTGTGATGAAAATAATTAGAAAAATGCTGTGGTGAAAAGAATTTTAAAAATGTGTAGCTGAATGTGTGACATAGTAAGTGCTCTATAAATGAGATGGCCTCCCTGATTATTATCCTATATAATAAAAGGCTAATATGCAAATCAATCGAAGGGCCAAACAATGGGTCGCTATGATGAACGCTGACCACCAGGGTGCACTCAATGCAGGAGCTGCCCCCTGGTGGTCAGTGCACTCCCACAGTGGGAGTGCCGCTCAGCCAGAAGCTGGGCTCATGACTGGTGAGTGCTACAGTGGTGGCAGGAGCCTCTCCCACCTCCACAGCAGGTGGACATCCCCCAAGGGGTCACGGACTGTGAGAGAGTGCAGGCTGGGCTGGGGTCCCCTGACCCCCACATTGCATGAACGTCATGCACCAGGCCTATAATATCTTATATGCCTCTTCCCCTCCATCCTGCATAGTATCTATCTATATTTTTTTTTATAACACCTATTCAGTATTTTAATTTTTTTATTTCATATATTGCTTTATGTCTTTCTTCACACCACCTCTTTGGTGATAGCCAGGGTTGCCTCTTGTTCATTATTCTATCTTTAGTACCTTGCACATGTAAGGCACATAACAGATGCTTGCTAAATGAACAAATTATTATTATTATTATTAATAATAATAATCTGAAATACAAGACTAAATGAGTCCCTCAGGTTCTCATATTTTTACTTTTTTGTATTATATTGTTTTTTCAGTATTTCCACAATGCTTAATGTCCTAAGGATCTTACATGGTAGCAAAACATTTACATGCTCTTTTGCCAAAAGTTCAGCAATTCAAAATTCATGTATCATGCTGTCTTGTTAACATGAAATGGGTCTTGACCTTCTTATACCTCAGTTCTCTAATAATAATGTCTGACATTTAATAACTGTGTATTGATGACAAAGAGATTCATGCAGGGATAGTTAATCATGGTGATAGGTAGGCAGCATTGCTCTCCAGAGATTACTGGAGCAGTTACTATAAATACCAAAAAACTTGAGTTTAGGCCTTTCTTAAAAGTCTGCTGACATCAGCACACTCACTGGGAGGAAGATAGGACCATGGGAAGGAGAAAGTGCCCATAGGAAAGAAATGGAAGACATTCCAACTTTAAAATTGTTCCCTGAAAAAAAATGTTCTGTGACAATTTGGCTATTTTTTTTTGTCATATTATGCCCCGAAATTCTATAATATCACATTAAATTTGCTGATATATGTTACCATGTTCTTTAAATTGGTTTTACCATTTTTCACTACTCATTATCCACTCGTGCCTCTGTTTCCTCCCACTCAGCTTAGAGTCCATGATGTTTAAACAGCCCAGGCCAGCCCTTAACTCCCTTTTGTTTTTTGGCTTTGTAGTTTTTGTCTAAAAAATTCTACCTTGGTTGGTCCTAAACTTGATCTATTTCAGCCTTAGGCAAACTGTTGAGCCTAGTTCAAGAAAATGCTTATTTGTTATATGTGAAGTTCATGACCACACATGCCAAGTAGGCTGTCTGTACTCTATTTCCCAGTAATTTCACTCTCCTGATATTAGAGAATACATTTTCTCACCATCTTCTCCTACCTCAAGTTTTCTCCATCAACCCCCTTTCCCTGCCTTGAGGAAATAGAAGTGAGCAGTGACAAAATGGAAAGAGAACAATGTGTTGTATGTCAAGAGAATAAAGAAAGATTGAAATGGGTTGACTTAGGTAAGTTTGCATTACAGAAAATGGTGACTGCTCAGAGTATGAGATACTTAAAAGAATGCCATGGCTTATCCTCTCACCACCAAACATTCCATTCATCTGTACCTGCGCCGGTACATATTCTTTCTTAATGTCTGCTTCTGCCCAAGGTCATTTCCTCCACGTGGATACCAGATCTCCTCATTTCTCACCTACTCAGGCACTTCTTTTCTGTAATTACCTCTCTTCCCTATGGACTGAGTCAATTCTCATCAATATGAAATACAACATATCTCACCTTTCAAAAATGATCCCCCACTTTCTCCAGTTCATGGACCCTTTCTCTATTTCGTTTTGTTTGCCTTTCTCAAAGGTTATGTATGACTATCTTTCTCTCTATTACCATAGATCAGTTCCACCAGGAAACAAGCATGCTGTATGTGTATAATATTTCCCATCTGAGAAAGATTAAACCCTCCTTAGACCCTATCAGTTGAGCTCAAATAGAATTATATCTGGCCAATTCTCACTCTTGATTCTACTTGATCAACAGCACCATTTGATCCAGTGGACTCACTTGATTATTCTCAAACCAAGTTTTTTCTCCACTTTATTATGCTAAGCTCATTTTCCAACCCCACTGGATGCTTTTTCTCATATTTCATTTGTGTTCTCTTTCTTTACCCAGTCTTAATTTATAGAGTGCCTCACATCTCAGAACTTTGTCTTCTTCATTTGCCCATTTATACTCTTTCATCAGGCCATGATTAAATATATGTCCATGGTTTTAAATGCATTCAATAAGCTGGTAGCTCCCACATTCTATCCTTAGTTCCAATTTCTCCATTGAGCTCCACATTTATATTTGTCTATTTGACAATTCCATGTGGATGTCTAATAAACATCTCAAACTTAAACATGAAACTGTACTCTTGATTACTGCTCGCAAACTATTATATAACTGATTTCCCTAAATATTCCTCATTTATTTAAGTGTCCCAATCATTTTCTGAGTTGCTTAGAATAGTGGTCGACAAACTTATTAGTCAACAGAATGGCAAACTGTGGCTTTCGAGCTGCATGTGGCTCATGAACCGCAGTTTGCCGACCATTGGCTTAGACCAAAGACTTAGGAGCCAACCTTGTTTCCTCTTTTCCTTATACCTCACATTCAATCTATCATCTGATTCCATTAACTCTACTTTAAAAAAATAGATTTCAAACATCCCTTCTCACATTATCATCACCATTAACACCCTATTTAAAGAGATCATGATTTCTCTTCTGGAAAACTATAATGGCCTCATCTCTGGCATTCCTACTTGTTTTCTACCTCTCCACACATTACTAGTGACCTTTTAAATATATAGATCACATCACATTACTCTTACTCAATATCCCTCAATGGTTTTCTATCATAACTAGAAAGTTCTCCATATTTCTTTTTCTGTCTTAAAAGATTAAATGAACTAGACCATACCTTCAATTGAATCATGTATAATAAAAGCCTAAAATGCTAAGTTTTTATTCATCCATTTACCATTGTGTAATATGCTAATGATATGCTAAGCAGCTCAACCACTTGCTATGATGTGCACTGACCTCCAGGGGGCAAATGGTTGACTGGTTGACCAGTCTCTATGACATGCACTAACCATCAGAGGGCAGACCCTCAGACCAGTAGGTTAGCTTGCTGCTGAGGACTGGCTGATCAGGACTGAGTGAGATGGGCTGGACATGCCCTGGAGCCCTCTTGCAGTATCTCCCCAGCTGGCTAACCTCTCGTTTCCCTTCCCAGCCCCGATCGTGCACTGTTGGGGTCCCCCAGCCTGTCCTGCTCCCTCTCATAATCCGGGAACCTTCAGGGGATGTTGAAGAGCCCAATCCTGCTCAACACAGGAGCTGTCCCCTGGTGATCAGTGCACTCCCATAGGGAGAGTGCTTCTCAGCCAGAAGTTGGGCTGAGCTCTTCCCTTCTCCAAATGCAAGAATTTCATGCACTGAGCCTCTAGTGTTTTAAATAAATGAATAAATAAAAACAAAAACAATACAGTTCATGGTTATGAGCTTGAGATCTGATATCAGATTGCCTGTGGTCATATTTCCATGCCACTAACAGTTATGGGATCTGGGGGATTCAACTTTCTAAGGACTCTTGATTTTAAGTGATAGAAATCATCTCAAGTATCTGAAATAAAAATTCATTGGCTCATTTAACCAGGACATTCAACAGTCTGATTCTGTCTTCAGATATATTTGGTTGTAGGTGCTCAGGTATTATTGGGAATTTGTCTTATTTCCTCCATAAATCAGCACAGTTTCCCTTGTATATTTTTTAATCTCAGGCCAACTCTCTCCACTATGGGGCAAAGTTATCTGTTTTATTTTATTATATAGCTAAAGATTCAATAGTAAAGAGTATTTTTTTTTCTCTGAGAGTTTTAGCAAAAGTCTTATGAATGACTCTAATTGACTGGATTTGGGTCATTTGCCTGGTTGTGAAGCAATAACTGTGGCTAAGTCCTGGGTCATGTGCCCACCCCTCTACAGGATCCATGCTTTCCAAACCACATGGACTAAGAATGGGGAAATGCTAGCTCCCCACAAAGATGTTTTGGGTCCTTGACATGTAAAATGACACAAAATAGTTTCTACTTGTGCATAAGGCTCACAACACAATGCCCAACATATAGCAAGTTATATAGAAACTTATTAGTTATATAGAAACAGCACACAGAAAACTTTTGGAATATAGATAAAGTTATACTTAGATTTTAAAAATATATATATAACCCTAAAAATTGTATCACTGAATAAGAAAAAATAAGAATAAATAAAATATCTTTATTCTTGCTCAAAATTCTAGAAGAGCACAACAAAATTTATCAAAAGAAAGAGAAGAAAGGAAATAATCAATGAATCAGAAAATGGGAGTTGTACTTTCCAGTTGCTACTTTGAACAACATAAATAAATTCACAGTGATAAGCTTACTTTTTTAAAAAGGGAGGACAGACACAGTGCACTAAATAAGAATTAGAATTATGGTATAAACACAATATTTTAAAAATTATAATTTAGTATCATACACAATGTGAATATCTTGGTGAATAGAATTATTTCAACATGCTTTTAATGTTTATTAAGCAAATATTACACAAATGAAACAAATACATTGTCATAGAACAAAATTGAACAAGTATAGCAAAAACAAGAATGTCCCCTTTCCTATATTCCTTCCCTTACACTTTTCTTAAAAGTAGCCAATTAAGCCGAAATCGGTTTGGCTCAGTGGTAGAGCATCGGTCTGTGGACTGAAGGGTCCCGGGTTCGATTCCGCCAAGGGCATGTACATTGGTTGCAGGCACATCTCCGGTGGGGGGTGTGTAAGAGGCAGCTGGTCGATGTTTCTCTCTCATCAACGTTTCTAGCTCTCTTTCTCTCTCCCTTCCTCTCTGTGAAATATCAATAAAATATAATTTTTTTTAAAGTAGCCAATTCAAGAGTTGGGTGTTCATCCCTCCTTGCCACTGATTCATTTACATATTTGTGTATTCATTTCTTCCGTGTCATATGGAAAAATCTACATGAAATATACTGTTGCCCATAATGCTCGAGACTTACTTTTTCACTTAAGCAAATTAGTTGATTACATATGGACTCATCTCATCCAATTTTACAGCCTCAGAGTGTTCTTGAGGAAGGCAGACTTTAAATTACTTAACCTCTTTTCTATTGATGGACATTGAAGGTAGCAATTTTGCTATGACAAACAACATAAAAATCGAGTATCTCTGATATACATCTTTAGGCACAAGTGCAAGTAATTCTTTAGCATAAATTCCTCAAAGAATGTATCATTCCTGTTTTGACAGAAGGTGACAACTTACCTCTCTAAAATGTAACAACAACATGGTTTTCACATAACTTGTTTAGCTTTTCTATTTTTGGCTCATTCTTGAAAATATTTTCTGTTATCAATATTTTTACCTTGCCAATTGGATGAGTTCACCAGTAATTCATTTTATATTTTCACTGATTCCCATAAGCAATTTCTACCTGTTGATTAAAGGGGTCAAATAATAAAGATGCTATCTCAGTTTTCATCTCTTCAGACTTGGGAATATTCATAACAATTCTCAGGATTATGTCCATTCAAAAGAATACTTTCTGGGGACTGAAAGCAGACATAGGAACAGAATCAAGCCTTAACCCAGCTCTGCCCTATTATGTTTCCACTCTTTGTCTTTATTTACTGATGAATTTTAGAAAGGAAGAGAAGTACTTTTTTTTCATTTTTACTCATTTTTTTACACTCACTGTTATACTGTATTAATTTCGGGTGTACAGTACAGTGTTTAGATAGCCACACACTTTATAAAGTGTTCCCTGGCACCATAAATAGGTATTACAATATTATTGACTGAATTCCCTATGCTCTACTTTACATCAATGTGACTATTCTGTACTTCATAATCCATTATTTTTAAAAAATATATTTTTATTAATTTCAGAGAGTAAGGCAGAGGAAGGGAGAAACAGAAACATCAATGATGAGAGAGAATCATTGACTGGCTGTCTCCCACACACCCCCTACTGAGGATCAAGCCCACAACCGGGGCATGTGTCCTTTACCAGAATCAAGCCCAGAACTCTTCAGTTCACAGGCCAACACTCCATTCTCTGAGCCAAACCAGCTATGGTGCCCCTTCATCTTTTTTACCCAGTCCACCGACACCTCACCCCTCTGAAAACCATCAGTCTGCTTACAGTATCTTTGAGTCTATTTCTGTTTGTTTATATTGTTCTTTCTATTCCATATTATTTCACTTGGCATAATACCCTTTATGCAGTACAAATGGTGAGATTTCATTTTATTTTATGGTCGAATAATGTTCATCTGTATATATGTACCACTTCTTTACCCACTCTTCTGTTGAGGGGCACTCAGGTTGGTGTCCATATCTTGGCTATTGTGAATAGCACTGCAATGAACTTAAGGGTGTCCATATTCTTTTGAATTAGTGCGTGGGTTTCTCCAGATATAGATCCACCAGGGGATAAGCTGGTTCATAAGGACGTTCCATTTTTAATTTTTTGAGGGAGCTACATACTGTTTCCCACAGTGGCTGCAGCAGCCTGCAGGCTCGCTAACAGAGCACGAGGGCTCTCTTTCCTCCACATCCTCTGCGACACTTGTTTGCTCATTTATTGCTGATAGCTATTCTGGCAGGTGTAGCCTGATATCTCATTGAGTTTTAATTTGTAATTCAGTGATGATTAGTGATATTGAATATCTTTTCATGTCTGTTTGCCATATGTATGTCTCTGGTTAAGTGTCTATTCAGATCCTTTGACCAGTTTTTAATTGAGTTGTTTGTTTTATTGGTGCTGAGTTGTATAAGTTCTTCTTATATTTTGGTTTTTATTTTTATATAATTTATTGGGGTTAATCCCTTATCAGATGTGTCATTGACAAATGTACTCTCCAATTTAGTGGGTTGTCTTTTCATTTTGTTAATGGTTACCTTTGCTTTGCAAAAAGTTTTTAGTTTAATGTAGTCACATTTGATATTTTTTCTTTTGTTTCCCTTGCCCAAGGATATATATATATATATTATGCTAAATGTCTGAGATTTTACTAGCTATGTTTTCATCTAGGATATTTATGGTTTTGATTAAGATTTTTAATCTTAAATTAATTTTTAGTTTATTCTTGAATATAATATAAAAAGATAGTCTAGTTTCATTTTTTTGTATGTTTTGTTCAATTTTCCCCCAAATCATTTATTGAATAGACTATTTTTACCCCATTGTATGTTTTTTGCCCCATGTCAAATATTAATTGACTATGAAGGCATGGATTTATTTCTGGGTTCTCTGTTCTATTTCATTGATTTACATGTCTGTTTTTATGCCAGTACCAGCTGTTTTGATTATTATAGCCTTAGTGGAGGCCTAATGCACAAGGATTCATGCAAAAATAGGCCTTCCTCCCCTGGCTGCTGGCATTGCCTTCAGCTCTGGCTGGAGCTGCTTTTAGCCTTTTGCCTTGTTGTGACAATTTGCATATTCCCTCTTTATTGGCTCTGGATGCTGCCATCTTTGTGGCAGAGTTATGGTCAATTTGCATATTTCATCTTTATGAGATAGAATAGTATAGGTTGATAACCAGGTAGCATGCTATCTCCAACTTTGTTCTTCTTTCTCAAGGTATCTGTGGCTATTCAAGGTCTTTTCTGGTTCCATATACATACATTTTTGGATTATTTGTTCAAATTTTGTGAAAATGACCACTGGTATCTTGATAGGAAGGAATTGCATAATATCTATAGTTTTCTTTGGGTAGTATAAACATTTTAAATTATGTTAATTCTTCCTACCCATAAGCCTGCTATATTCTTCCATTTATTTCTATTTTCTTCAATTTCTCTCCTTAGCATCTTATAATTTTTTTAGTACAGGTCTTACCTCATTCATTAAAGTTATTTATAGGTATTTTGTTTTCTTTGATGCAATTGTAAATGGGATTGTTTTCTTAGTTTTCCTTTCTTAAGTTCATTATTTGTATTTAGAAATGCAACCGATTTCTGAATATTAACTTTGTATTTTACTAGCTTACTAAATTCATTTGTCAGTTTAGTAGTTCTCTGGTGAAACCATTAGGGTTCTCTCTGTATAGTACCATGTCCTCTGCAAATAATGGCAGCTTTACTTCTTTTTTTCTCTCAATTTGAATACTTTTTATTTCTTCTTTGTGTCTGATTGCTATTTTACTCATTTCTTTAAGTATTGGGAAATATATTTTCTGTGAATAAATTTAAATCTTAAGGCAGAAGTCTAGTTGATTTTTTTCTATAAATACAATATTATCTTGATTCTTGCTGATGATATTAGTCTTACTTATTGGAGTGGTTTTGCTGTTGTTATTTCCTCTGTTAGTCATTTTATCTATAGGTATTGTGTTTGCTCTGAATGCAATAAATATCAGTTTTTCTGGTGGTTCAATTCACGTTAAGCCAAATGTCATTATTGATGTTTGGCTATTTTCTAAGCTGCAAAAACAGCAGCTAATATTTGGCTAGTCTTATAAGAATCTGTTTTTCTGCCTGTGCTTTTCTCTGTAGTTTGGCCACTGATAGCAGTTGGGAGCTGTCTCCAGATGGGCTAGGCTGGACCTTGTGAATCAGAGTTATGAGGGCTTCCCACTTCAGGGGCCACACAGCAAGGTGGGTAGTGGGAGGGGCAGGAGAGGGCACAGTGTCACTTCCCCTTTCATCACCTTGAGGAATTCCCCTCCACTTCATGAACTCTCCCTTTTACTACAGCAGTAGGACTGCATGGGGCTACTCTCTTTTTCTGCAACAATTTTTCCTACAGTGTTTTGGACAGCATTTGCCTTCATATACCTAACCTATTCTTCTGTCTTGCTGTCCTGCAGTCTGCAACACTTCTGATCTACTTGTTACACTCTTTTCTCTGTGGATTCACCCTGAGTGAATGAAAATGTGGATGACTGATGGTCAATTTGCATATTTCATCTTTATGAGATAGAATAGTATAGGTTGATAACCAGGTAGCATGATATCTCCGACTTTGTTCTCAGTTAACTATCTTGATGTCATTTTTCATGAATTATTTTAAGGAATAATTACTGATTTAGAAAATTAGAACATAACAATCATGAAAAAAAATTGTCAATGAGTAGCCTTCAATATTTGGGCTCCAGATCTAAATTATTGTATGCATAATTTTGACAAATATTTTATTTGTTTTGGAGTGGAAGGGATGGGGGGAGAGAGATATAGAAACATCAAAGATGAGAGAGAATAATAAATCAGTTGCCTTCAGCTTGTCCCCCACTGGGGATTGAGCCCACAACCCAGGCACATGCCCTGACCAGAAATTGAACCATGATCTCCTGGTTAATAGGTCGATGCTCTATCACCCAGTGTTTCCAAAACTTTTGACCTATGTGTACCCTTTCTATAATTTTCATAACACTGAGTACCCCTCATAAAAAAATGGATGTATTTTAATAACAATCAAAATATATTTATTTTTATTTTTTGGTACATACACAAAATAATAATAAACAAAAAATAAAATTATTCATAATAAAATATAAATAAAAGTTATATTATAAATAACATTTATTTGCACACCGGAACATCTCAGGCCTCACAAGACTGTCTTTACTTGACTCATGAGAATGTAGAATTAGGTGCAGCTAAGCACGGTGCAGTGCATATCCCCACCAAACTCCGGTGTAACGCGTACCCCCACCAAACTCTTCCTGTACCCATGGGGGTACACGTACCACACTTTGGAAAACACTGCAAGCAATACTGGCTTGGCTGCCTAACTTTTATATTACTTTTAAGAAATATGCTTCCCATAAATTATTTATACTCTTATAGAACATGAAGAATACAAACAGTTCTCATATAATCCTAGAGAGCTAGCTTTATCATACTTTAAAAAAATGACCAAAATTGAACATCACAAAAAGCTGGTCTTTTAATGAATATGGATGCAAGTATCCCAAATAAAACCTTAGCAAAACTCATAAAATAACAAAATAAAATAATAATAACAATACCACATTGACAAGGTAGGAAATGTGAGTGCATTGCAACATTAAAACAAATTCATGTATTCTATATAATAAAGAGCTAATATGCAAATGTTTGTCACACCATAAAGGCTCAGACACTCAACACTGGGGAAAGAGGAATGGGGACCAGCCAGGCACAAATGAGCTCGTGAGAGAGGAATGGAGACCAGCCAGGCTGTGGCCCAGGAGAGGGACAAGTCTCCCGTCCCATGGTCCAGGGCATCAGTGGCTAAGCCTGTGCCCTGGGAGATGAACAAGCCACTCATCCTGTGGTCCTGGGAGCCAGCAGTTGCATCTGCACCCAGGGTCTGGGAGAGGGACAAGCCACCTGCCCCAAGGTCCCAGATGCCAATGCCTACGACTGCGGCCCAGGCAAAGCCACCCATCCATGGCCCCCTGTGGCTGTGCTGGCCTGGGTCCTAGCTGCAGTTAGCCAGAGGGAGGGAAGCCTGGGTCCTGGGTGTGGGGCAAGGCAAAGGCAGTTAGGGGCAACCAAGCCAGTAGGGGAGCAGTTAGGGGTGATCAGACCAGTAGGAGAGCAGTTAGGGGTGATCCGGCAGGCAGGCAGAGGGGTTAGGGGTGATCAGGTAGGCAGGCAGGCAGGCAGGCAGGCAGGCAAGCAGTTAGGAGCCAGTGTTCCTGGATTATGAGAGGCAGTCTGACAACCCCTATGGGGTCCAGATTGGAGAGGGTGCAGGCCAGCCTGAGGGACTCTCCCAACCAACACGTGTGCATGAAAGTTGTGCACTGGGCCTCTAGTATGTATTATAAATAAACTGAAAAAGGAGAGAAAAAATTGCTTCAGTATTTACAAAAGGCATTAAACAAAATCAAATAGCTATTTATAATTAATGTGCATTCTTTATATTAGAAATAAAGTTAGTCCTTTTTAAAGAGTTGAATAATCCATATTGGAAAAAAGAACAGGTGTTATACTTAAAGATCAAACTATAGAAACATTCTATTAATAATAGAAACAGAAGAAGGCTATCTGACATATTGCCATTATTTTTTATAGTTTTAATCAATATAACATGACAAGAATAATTAATGAGTTAGATATTTTGGAAAGAGGATTTAAAATTTTTATCAACTGCAGATTAGATGAAAAACATTGAAACTAATAGGAGGGTTAGAAAATGTTCTAGTTGCTGAAACCGGTTTGGCTTGGTGGATGGAGCGTCGGTCTGCGGACTGAGGGATCCCAGGTTCGGTTCCAGTCAAGGGCATGTACATTGGCTGCGGGCACATCCCCGATGGGGGGTGTGCAGGAGGCGGCTGGTCGATGTTTCTCTCTCATCGACATTTCTAGCTCTCTATCCCTCTACCTTCCTCTCTGTGGAAAATCAATAAAATATATATTTAAAAAAAGAAAAAGAAAATGTTCTAGTTAATGTATAAGAAGAAGTTAATAGCTTGCTTAGATATCAGGAAAAACATGAAAACTATCACAGGAAAATATTCATTCACAAAACAATAATATATCTAAATCATTTAAGCATACATGGCAAATAATACAGAAATTTCAGGAAGACAATGAAATATTTTTGTGTCATATAATAGAATAATTATACCTGTATATAAAAAATTACATAATAAACTATACCATGTTCTCTGAAAGGATTATATTATCTATATTATAAAAGGCCTGTTGCCCTAATGCTGTAACAATCAAAGACTGGCGGCAGGTGGGTGGGGCTGCATGATTTAGAGTGCTGGGCTTCTAGTAAATATATAAATTCCTCCTTGAGCTATCAATAAAGATAATGAATGTCTAATAAAAATGTAAAAAGATTTTTTTTTGGTAATTTGGCCTCATAAGCCTAAAATTTCTAGAAAATAAATATGTGAGAATATTGAAAAAAAATTGAAATGGTAGTTTAGAAATTGGAGGCTTTTGAGAAAAGTATATAATGAATGCTATGATGATAATATGTAGTACTCAAGAAAATGACAAATTAATAAAATGTAATGCCCTAGAAATGGTTCAAGTATGTATCAATTTTTTAATTTTGTTTTGTGTTGCCATTGTTACAGATGTTCCCCATTTTCCCCACCACTGCTTCCCTCTGCTCAACCCCTGCGACCCACCTCCCTGGCCTTCACCTCATTGTTGTTTATTCCTAGGTACTTTATTTTTTGTATTGCAATAGTAAATGAGATTATTTTCTTAGTTTCTCTTTCTGATAGTTAATTATTAGTGTATAAAAATGCCACCAACTTCTGGATATTAATTTTATATCCTACTACTTTTGCTGAATCCATTTATTAGATCTAGCAGTTTTTGTGTGTGGAGTTTTTAGTGTTTTCTATGTACAACATCATATCATCTGTGAATAATGATAGTTTTACCTTCTTTCTGATTTGAATATCTTTTATTTATTCTTCTTGTTTTATCAATGTGGCTAATACTTCTAGTGCTATCTTGAATAAGAGTGGTAAAAGTGGATATCCCTTTCTTGTTTCTGATTTTAAAGGAAATATTTTTAGTTTTTTCTCATTGAGTATGATATTAGCTGTAGTTTTTTCATATATAGCCTTTATTATGTTGAGGTATTATCCCTCCTTTCCACTTTGCTGAGAGTTCTTATCATAAATTGGTGCTGGATTTTATTGAATGCTTTTTCTGTATCTATTGACATAAGTGATTTTTATCTTTCTTTTTGTTTATGTGATGTATCACATTTATTGATTTGTTAATATTCTACCAACCTTGAATCTCTGGAATAAATCATACTTAGTCATGGTATATGATATTTTTATTGCTAGATCCCATTTGCTAGTATTTTGTTGAGGATGTTTGCACCTATATTCATCAGGGCTCTTGGTACATACTTTTCTTTCTTGGTAGTGTCTTCTTCTTCTTCTTCTTTTTTTTGGTAGTGTCTTTATTTGGTTTTGGAATTAGGATAATTCTGGCCTCATAAAACAAGATTGGAGGTCTTCCCTCTTGAATTTTTGGAATAGATTGAGGAGGATAGATGTTAGTTCTTCTTTGAATGTTTGGTAGAACTCACCTGTAAAGCTAGCTGAGCCAAGACTTTTGTTTGCTGGGAGGTTTTTTGTTTGTTTGTTTGTTTTGCTTTTGTTACTGCTTCAATTTTATTAGTTTTATTGATGCATTCATGTTTCTAATTCTTCCTGATTCAGTTTTGGAAGATTATATGTTTCTAGGAATTTTTCCATTTGTAAAAGTTGTTCAATTTGTCCGTATACAGTTGTTCATACTATTTTCTTTCAGTCCTTTGCATTTCTGTGATATAATTTGATACTTCTTCTCTTTCATTTCTGATATTATTATTTGGGTCCTCTTTGTTTCTTGATGAATCTCACTAAAGGTTCATAAATCATGTTTATCTTTTCAATAAATAGCTCTTGGTTTCATTGACCTTTTGTAATTTTTTAAAATCTATGTCACTTATTTCAACTCTGATATTTATTATTTCCTCCTTTTAAAAATATGTTTTATTGATTTTTTAATAGAGAAAAAGGAAGAGGGATAGAGAGTTAGAAACATTGATGAGAGAGAAACATCAATCAGCTGTCTCCTGCACACCTACTACTGGGGATGTACCCACAACCAAGGTACATGCCCCCAGCTGGAACCCAACCTGGGACCCTTCAGTCTGCAGGCTGATGCTCTATCTAGTGAACTAAACTAGTTAAGGCTTTTATTTCCTTCATCTACTTTCTCTGGGTTTTTATTGTTGTTCTTTTGGTAGTTCTTTTAGTTGTAGGGTTAGATGGCTTACTTGAGATTTTTCTTGCTTCATGAGGTAGGCCTGAAACACCATGAATTTCCCTCTTAAGACTGTTTTTGCTCAGTCCCACATATTTTGTTCATTTTCATTTGTTTCTAGGAAGTTTATTTTGTTTTTTTCCTTATTCATTGTTCAATAGCATACTATTTGACCTCCATGTGTTTGAATGTCTTTTTTATTGTTGTTGTTGTGATTGATGTATAATATCATGTTATTGTAATCTGAGAAGATGTATTATTTAAATATAAGTAAGGTAAATGTGTCATTTTAAATAAGCAAGGAAATAAAAGCTATTAGGAAAACATTTATTGCATTATTCAATAAAAAAAATTGGGTGATTACCTCACAACACATAGATAATTTGATTAGGTAACTTTTTCTCAAATTGCTCATGCTCTTTTAGGATATTTAGTACATTAGTTTAAGTTTTCTTGTCTATGAACAAAAAAGAGAACTAATCATATATAAGCAAAAAAGGGACTATTTTTAAAATAACTGTTTTGTCATGTATAAAAACCTTATTTTGTCTGTGTAAATGGTCCGTAAAAATCACAATCTTTTATAATCTGGGACTTGAGTTATTCTAAGTCCTTTAAAAGAGTGAAACCTGTGTCAGAGGTCAAGTTGTTAAAAGCTTGTAGCTGAGCTTGGGCTTTAGTGTTTGATTAGTAAAGGATAAGCATTATCTTTGCAATCCTAGCTAATATTATTCCAGCAGTTAAAGGGCAGAATGCTAAAGAGAAAAGGTGGTCAGATGGGTAAAATGCTTCTTTACCACCAGAGAAGTGACAATGTGACATTAGCAAAAATAAGTCTCTCTCTCTCTCTCTCTCTCTCTCTCTCTCTCTCTCTCTCTCTTTCTCTCTCTCTCTCTTCCTCTCTCCCTCTCTCTCCTCTCATTTAGGAAAAATGCAAGAATTATGCAGTTTTTGGTGGAATAAAACTGCAAGAATTATGAAGGTGATCAAGGTTGCAAGAATATTAATTCTAGGTCTGTCTAGGAAATTACAATGATTGACAATAAAACAGAATAAGCAGATGCTTCAAGAGAGGAAAGTTTGTAGGAGTTCTAACTCTGAAAGTATTTCTATTTTTCCTCCAGGTGTTTACAAGATACAGCAGGATGCTGTAAACCAAATTGGAAATGTGAATTCTGTGATTAAAATAAATAGTTTTGATGAATTGTGATGAAAAAATCTTTAAGTATGTTGTTTCATTAGGAGATGCCCAGCCTTAATGATTAAGACTTTGGAATTAAACAGGTATGTTAGAGCTGACCCTACTACTTATGAGAGGTGCAATTTGTTTTTTTCTAAGCTGTAATTTCTTCATATGTCAAATGGGATAATGAAACCTGCTTTCAGGGGACCATGTGAAAACTGAATGAGATCATGTTTGCAAGGAGAGTAAGAGCTTATAAATGTTAGCTATTATTGTTAAACCAATCACTTTGGTACATGTTTATTGTGGTATGAATTGTCTCCTCCCAAAGATGCTCAAGTTCTAATTTTTAGTACCCGTGAATGTGATCTTAGTTGGAAATGGGGTCTTTACAGAGATAATTAATATTTAAAGTGAAGTCATACTGGTTTGGAGGGGGGCTCATAAGAAACACGGACACACGGAGGAAGATGGCCTTGTGAAGACAGAGCCAGAAGTTGGGGTGATGCACACACAAATGAAGGAACAATGAGGTTTGCCGACATCCACCAGAAGCTGGAAAGAGGCATGGGAAGGTCCTTCCCTAGAGCCTTTGGAGGGAGGATTGCTCTTCTGACACCTTGACTTTGAGAAAATAACTTTTAAAGCCATTTAATTTATGGTAATTTGTTATGGCAGCCCTAACAATATAATACAATGTACAGTAACTAATATTGTACATTTAGTTGCTTAATAATATGACTGAAAAAGCTATATTATTATGTAGAATATAATAATTAGAACTAAAAATATGTATTTATTTTACTGCTGTATTATATGTTTTTATTTTTTTAAAAGATGTAGTCAGCCCTGGCTGGTGCTGCTCAGTTGGTGGGCCACTGTCCTGAGCACTGAAAGTTGTCAGTTCAATTCCCAGTCAGGGCACATGCTCAGGTTGCTGGCTCGATCCCCAGTAGGAGGCATGCAGGAGGCAGCTGATCAATGTTCCTCTCTCACATATATGTTTCTCTCTCTCCCTCTCCCTTCCTCTCTCTCTCGAAATCCAAAAAAATCCAATATAATAAAAAGGCTAATATGCAAATCAACTGAACAGCAGAATGACTAGTTTCTTGATGTGCACTGATTACCAGGGGGCAGCGGCTCAATGCAGGAGCTGTCCCCTAGTGGTCAGTGTGCTCCCACAGTGGGAGTGCCAGTTAGCCAGAAGCCCTGAGCCAGGCTCACAGCTGGTGAGTGCAGTGGTGGTGGTGGAAATGCTAAGGATATCCTACTGACTGCTGTCCCACTGACAGCTGTCAGTCAGACATCCCCTGAGGGCTCCAGGACTGAGAGAAGGTGCAGGCTGGGTTGAGCGACTTCCTCCCCCCATCAAGTGCATAAATTTTGTACACCAGGCCTCTACTATTTAAATAAATTAAAAGATGCAATCATTTTGTTTCAGAAGTTTCAGTACAACTTAAAAAACACTAGTAGATGAGAAAAGAGAGAAGATAGACATTAGTTTATCATTTGGGTCTTCTCAGATTGTAATGATGTGATGATGGAGAGCAATAAAAAAGGGTGTTTGCCAATCACATTAGCATATATCTGACCTGGAACAGAAACCCCTGGGGGACAGAGAATAAAACATGTCCTATTGCTAGCTACTGTCTGCCTCCTTTTTAGCCACCTAGCTCTGTACTATGTGCATTTGTGTGTGTATGTGTGTGTGTGTGATTTTGTAGGTAATGCAATATTTTCTATCATCTATGAAATTTTATTTCTTTCTCACCATCACCCTGTATTTTACATGCTTTATGAACTTAAGTAAAAGGCAAATTTACTTAAGTGAAATATTCCATAACCTGAGGAGCATTCACAATGAGTATTCTATGTCCAGTTATTATTCCTGCTCAGCTGGATTGGTCATTTTTTTCTTTTTGTTTTTTAAAAATCAATCACTAGCAGGGTAAATGAGATGGGTCCTAAGAGAACCATCAATTTAAATCTCATCCTATAAATATGAAGCTATTTATATTTCTGTGTCTGCATGTTTATGTATGATATGCACATGTCTTATCTAGTGATTCCAGGGAACAATGGAAAGGAGATTATTTGGACAAGGAGAATAGAAGCGATCTCTCATTTTTAATTTAAAGCACCAGATCTTAAAAGCCTTATGAACATTTATTAACTTGATCAAGTAAGACCTGTTTATACTCCAAGAGATCAAAACCATCCAAACTTTAAAACTGTAAGTACCTAACTTTGACCATGTTTTATTTTCTGTTCCCCCTGGTGCATAAAAAAATCAGCAGTAATCTTGCACTCCTAATTGATGAATAATATGACTGAAAAAAGCTATACAATTAGGTTGAAATAATATCACAACTGAAAAAAGAAATTAAAATAGCATTTGTTAAAAGAAGTGGTATTTGTAGTGTTTTAAGGCATGCCTTATGTTTTCATGAGTAAACTAAGCATAGGGGCTTATACCTACTTCCATGAGTGTGTAGGCACAAGAGTCTCAGGCTGGGAAATTAGGTGTACAAATACAACTCCTTTGTGCTTTTGAAGACTGACCTGAATTTCCATTTTGATTGTGAGAAATGTAATCTCAGTCCACTCTGAGTAACCTCAGGGTCTCCCGGACTCTCCCGTTTCCACACCTTTATTAGTTCCTCTGCTCTCACTCTACAGCTCCAACATGGCCTTAGAGAATTCCACGAGATCACAGGGAATCTGGGCTTTGACCAGTGCTCCCATCCATGGGCACCTGACGAGCTGCACTTTCCCACCAGTTCATGGGCAGCAGCTCATGCTACTGCAGATGTGTCTGGACGTGGCCCCAGCTTCTCCAGTCTGTGCCCAGTCCTCCAGACCTGCTCCCTCTGCATCTGCCGGGACCCTTTTCCAATGTCCCTGGGGCTCCCGGGGGCTGTGGCGGGTGCTTTCTGCTAAGGAAAACACATCCCTCTCATCTTCCGCCTGACACCACTCTAAGGAGGTCTGTCTCCCCTTCTGTGCCTGGGGGCATATGTCTTGGGGGGGTGGGAGTGTCAAGACCCTGGCTCCTGCTCCAGAAACCCCAGACTATCTCTCCCTTTCCCACTGACTGGCCTCCCTCTTCTCCAGCACAAGGAATGTTTCAGAAATCACTAGAGGTGGGGAACCATGGAAACTCACTCTGACTCCCCTTATTTCTCACCTCTATTATTTATGCCCCACAATCTTCTAAAAGTCACCTAGACATTAACTTATTTTGTCTGGTATGAACACTATGCTATCTTAAAATAAAACAAGTTATCAGTATTATAATAAAACACAGAGAATATGGACTCTGTGGTCTCTACTTTCAGAAAAGAAACTGAGAGGAGAACAAATAAGACAACTAAACAACCCTCATTGAATCAGCCTCAGCCTCAGGTTACTTATTTGAATAAGTTTCGTTTTGTTTTGTTTTAACCAATAGTTTGTCTTTCTTCTGTTGCTTAATTTTTATTGTAACCATGAGATTTTAAAAACTGGATAGTCAGGTGACTGAAAAAGAAAAGTTTCTTGACCCTTTTGCATGTCAATTCATTTCTTGATGTGGTATTTTTTAAAACCTGCACTTTTTTTTTTCTTTTTTAATATGTCACAGAATCTAAAATAATTGACTCAGGACAGAAGCAGGAAGCCTGAGGAAATTCCTGTGTAATTATCAACCTTTTCCATTATTTTTGACCAAATCAATAACTCATGAAAATTGCCATTTGTCAAGACCTTATTTAAAACCCTATCCCTTGGGGAATGTTGGTCCCTGGAGAAATAGCAGAACAAAAGAGAATCCCAGATCATCAGTGAAATGTCCCTGGCCTCAACCTAAACCAAGGTCTCACCATGTGCAGCTGAGACCCCAGTATGTTCTGCAAACATTAGTCCTCTGAAGTTCCTGGGAATAGCCAGTCCTACAAAACTCACTAGCAGGTTCTATTTCTTTACATGTGTTCCTCAGAACAGTGAATGTTACTGGACAGGGCAGGGGTTAGAGGACTCCATGGTCCCAAAACCTTGGCAAACAATATACTAAGCAAAGTTGAACTAGTTTCTTTACTGAAAAGTCATCTCAGAGACTTCTATGAGGAATGCTACTGTTTATCAAGAATGCTCAATAGGAAAAATGGTTTCCCAAATTCACTTGGTTACAGGCTAGTTTGTTCTGGAGAATTTCTCAGGACTGGGGTTATATTGAAGGAAACTCTGGCCTCTTCCAACATTGGAAATGACAGGCACAGACCTGCCTATCCATTCAGACTAAGACCTGCTGCCCGGCACACTGGCATCAGTAAACACCAGCCTCTGCTCGGTCTCTCTCCTTCATCACCTTTTCTTGTCCAAGCTACAAAGCCTTTTGCTCACTGTTGTTGATGAAACCACTCCTGAATGTTGCCTGGCCTAACTTTCTGTTTTCTTTTGTTTTTTCAACCTGAAACCGCTGCTATGCAGCCTAAGACCATTGGAAAACACAGATATTTACATTACGATTCATTAACAGTTATGGAGTAGCAACGAAAATAATGTTATGGTTGGGGGCCACCACAACATGAGGAACTGTATTAAAGGGTTGTGGCATTAGAAAGGTTGAGAACCACGGATCTATAAGATCCAGGGCTAAGAAGGGCCAGTGGGTAGGAGGCCTAGGAGGATGGTGGAGAAGTGGGCACCCACCGAGGGGAGACAAGGATGCAGAGAAGGGAGCTGGAAGGCACTGAACACCACCCTCACCCACCTCCCCAATGAGCACAGAGCAGCTTCTATGGCGGCTGGAGCTCTCCTGGCAGAACCTGTGAGGAGTGGCTGTGAGCTCCCATGGCACCACAGAGAGGGAGGGAGAGGCAAGAAGGCCCTGCTGCAATGCCCACATCTCGTCTTGGATTTTGGTAGCCTTATTTCTCCCTCCAAAGTTCTGTAATAATGGTTAGCTGTGACTGGCTTCATTCTAACAGATGCCCCTGAGTGGATGGAAAGAAGCTGGTTCTACTAGTAAAGGGTGGTGGTGTGACTGTAACTAATGTTACATGGAAATCCATGGGACTTTAATCCATCTCCTTATGATTAGATATATGCCATGTACCTGTCTCTTATTGTTTTGTTGTTGGTGGTGGACTTTCCTCTCCTCTCCTCTTCTTTCCTTTGTGTGTGTGTGTGTGTGTGTGTGTGTGTGTGTGTGTGTGTGTGTGTTTTCTTTGTTTTTGTCAAAAATCTTTCTCTCCCCCGGACCCTTTGCTGAGAACTTACCTTGTGTGGGCTGAGCTCCAGCTGCTCTCAGGGGCCTCCTTAGATGGCCTTTCCTTCAGGTTATGAGAACCTCTCCTTCCTTCATTCCTCCACTGAAGACTAAAGCGTGGTAGCAACCCCAACGCTGCTGGCCCATGGTGTTGCATGACACCCTCACAGTTGCCTTTCCTACTGCTTTGTAAAGAAAGCTTTTGTGAATAAGCCCTCCAAGAACCACCCTAATGTGCATGTGCTACCTGTTTCTGTTGAGACTCAGAGATAAACCCCTCTCGCCCATCTGTACTGTCCAATGTGGGAGTCACTAGCCGCATGTGGTGTTGAACACTGAAATGTGGCTAGTCCCAACAAAGAAGTGCAGGAAGGCCGGTTTGGCTCAGTGGAAAGAGCATTGGCAGGCAATGTGAAAGGTTCCAGGTTCAATTCCAGTCAAGGGCATGTGCCTTGGTTGCTGGCTCGATCCCCGGTGGGGGGTGTGCAGGAGGCAGCTGATCAATGTTTCTCTCTTGTTGGTGTTTCCAACTCTCTATCCTTCTCCCTTCCTCTCTGTAAAAATTAATAAGATACATTTAAAAGAAGTGCTGGGAACATGGTGTGGAAGACTTGGTATGAAAAGAAAGAATGTAAATGACCTCCATTATTTTTATATGGACTACATATAAGAAACACACTTTTAAGAGTAGTAGATACATTACTAAATTTAATTTCCCATGCTTCTCTTTACCTTTTTAAAGGTGGGTTAGATATAATATGACTGCTTCCTGCACACCCCCTACTGGGGATGGGGCCCGAAAACAGGCATGTGCCCTGACCTGGAATCTGATCCTGACCTCCTGGTTTATAGGTCTATGCTCAACCACCCAGCCACACCCACTGGGCTGCGGTTCATATTTATTTCTAATGTACAGCGAGGCCCTGGATAACCAGTGAGTGGTCTACGGAACGAACATCTCTCCTGCAGACTGTGTATTTCCAGCACCCACATGGGGGAATCTCCTGAGCTGGGGATGCGAACGCAGAATCACACAGTGACCCACCAGGTGGGAGCTGGGAGGGAGCTGGGAGGCCACCATTCTCAGGAGGAGAAAACCCAGGCATGATTGTAAGCACTTGCTGGACTGCAAATGCTTCAGACTAACTTTAAAATGGTCTGATTTTGTTGTTGTTTGTTTTTCTTCTGGAACGCAGACTGAGATACCTAGAGAAAAACTTTAAAATACACTAAATCTCAAGTTAGTATTAAACCTCAACTGGTTTGTCGATATCCAATTTTAGCACACAACGAGGCATTAAAACTTGGCAGGATTTGTTTGTTATCCTTGTAAAAGCCCATTGCTTTATGGCATCAGAATGTAATAAGCTCTTCGCTGGCTCGTAGAAGAGCCTGGGATTGGGGCTTCCCAGACATAAAGCCGTGTCCAGCACTGCGCATTCATCCACCCAGCGGGCACAGCCTCCGCTTCCCCAGCACAGCTAGAGCCACTGGGGTCGCTTTGGAAGGTTAAAAGGGGCGCCCTGGCTGCCACTTTCAAGGCCAAACAGAGGTCAGCAGAGGGGAAGGGCGCACAGTCCAACACTGGGCAGCAGGCATCCCCCAAGTTTCCTGCCACACGGACACGCGCCCACTGCGGGCCCAGGTCAGTGCCCAGGGCTGCCCGGCTGCCTCAGCCGCCACAGGCATCGCTGTGCCAGCCAGGCGACCGCCCACACCGGGGCGTCCTGCTGAGAGGAGGAAGCCCAGAGACCAGGAACAAATCGGACGGGAATGAGAACCTGCCTCATGCAGGTTCCGCGGCCCACCTCCCTCCTTTAAACTGCCCGGCGATTTGTACCCTTCCTGACCCCATCTCCCGGGGGCGCGAGGAGAGGATGTGGGGTCAGAGGAGGCAAGAGAGGGGAAATCGCCTTTTATGAAAGGACGTTTAACTCACACACACACACACACACACACACACATACTCACACCCCATTAAAAAAAATCCGTCATCAAAAACTGGGCATACGGATTTGGAACCGAAGTTGACTTATTTTTTTAATCTTAATTTCTCCTCTTGATTTGTTGGCTTCTCTCCTAAGAGGTCGGGGGACTCCTGATCATCCTAAATTAATAGAAGAGAGAATAACCCAGAGGCCAAACAACTACAAACTCTGCCTCAGGGGGACCAGCCTCCCTCCCGGGCCAGGGGCGCAGAACTTCGGAGGGTGCAGGGCGGGCGGGAGGGGAGAGGGGCGCCGTGGACTCGGGCGGGTCAGCGCTGCGAAAGGCTGAGCCCAGCCTGCGGCGTTGGGAACCCCTGATCCGGGGAGTGTCCGCCGGCTGGAAGTCAGGCCCCGGGATCGGGCGGCTCCGGCCGTCAGTCCGGCGCCCCGGGGGCCGCCGCCTCGGGCTCCAGGGAGAGGGGCGCGGCGGCCGGCGGGTGGGCGGGGCGCGGGGAGAAGGGGCGTCGCCCCGGCCGCCCCCGCCCTCTCCGCTGTCATTGGGCCGCGGCCGCGGGGTCCGCGCCACCTTCTCCCCATCCCGCCGGCCGGTCCCGGGCGGGTCGGGCCCACCGTTGACGTCACCTCCAAGTTTGCAGCCCCGGGCGCCCCACGTGCGGCGGCGGCGGCGGCGGCCCGGGAGGCGGAGGGGGCGCCGGGAGCGGCGCCGCGGCGCTGACAGGTCCCCGCAGCCCGGCCGGCCCGGCTCCCAGGTAGGGCGCCCGCCGCGAGGGGCGGACCGCGGGGGCGGGCCTCCGGGCTCCCTCCGGGGCAGTGGAACTCGGGGGACCCGCACCGGGGCCCCCTAGGAAGCGGAGGCCAGGAAGCGGCGCCCGGAGGCACGGTCGCCACCGCTGTCTGGAGCGCACGGGGCGCAGCGGCACCGCAGCCGCGCGTCCCCGGGGACGGAGCGCGGGATGCCCGGCCGCTGAGCGGGGAGATCGGGGCCGCGTGCCGCGGGGGCCGGGCTGAGACCGCCGCCGACACCCCCCTTTTCCGAGACTCTGGGAACGGGGCGCCGAGACCCGCCGCCGGGCTCCGGACTCGGCGGGTCCAGGACGATGGTTTCTTAAGCACCGCAGCGCGCCTCCCGTCCCGCCCCGACCGAGGCAGGGCTCCCGCGCCGGCTCCCCTCCCCGCGGGGGGCAGCCCCGGAGGATGTCCTGGCCCCCGGAGGAGTCCCGGCCTACTAGCATGGCCCGCGCGCCCCCCGACGTCGCCTCCGGCTAGGATGGCCCCTCCGGGCCCGGCTGGCGCGCACCCCGCCCCGGCCGAGCCGCTGTCCCGCAGCATCTTCCGGAAGTTCCTGCTGATGCTCTGCTCGCTGCTCACGTCCCTGTACGTCTTCTACTGCCTGGCCGAGCGCTGCCGCACCCTGTCGGGCCCCGTGGTCGTGGGGCCGTCGGGCGGCGCGGAGGGGCGCGGCGCCCTGGCCGGAGGCCCCCGGGAGCCGGCGGCGTGGCCCGCGGCGCGGGGGGAGCGCCCGTGGCCGCTGCGGCCGCGGAGGAGGCGCCGGCGGCCCGCGGGGCGCGACGGCGAGGAGGCGGCCTGGGAGGAGGAGACCCCCGGCCTGGCCGGCGGCCCCGGGGGCTCCGGGGCCGGGAGCAGCGTGGCCGAGCCCCCGCCCGGGACCCTGGCGCTGCTGCTGGACGAGGGCAGCAAGCAGCTGCCGCAGGCCATCATCATCGGCGTGAAGAAGGGCGGCACGCGGGCGCTGCTCGAGTTCCTGCGCGTGCACCCCGACGTGCGCGCCGTGGGCGCCGAGCCCCACTTCTTCGACCGCAGCTACGACAAGGGCCTCGCCTGGTACCGGTGAGCGGGCGCGCGCGGGGCACTGGCGGGGCGGCCGGGCGCGGGTGTGTTTGGGGAGGCCGTGGAGGGAGGGCTCCAAAGAGCCCCTGTGGACCCCCAGTTCACCGCCCTCCCCATTTCAGGAAGAAGGCAACAGGTCCTCAGCGATTGTCCTTAACTGGCGGGGCGCCTTCCTTGTTCACCAGGATAGTGGGTGAGATCCACTCTGCAGGAGGGTGGGAAATGTGGGCCTTCCAGAGTTTTTCTTTAGTCCTCAGGATGCCTTTCCACCCAAATAGCCAATCTCATCTTTTCCTCCTGCTCCGGGAGAGGATCTTTGTTAGCCAAAGAAGAAAAGAAACTCGCACCCACGCTAGAACCTGGTTATCAATTATTGGGGGGACACCCCTCCCCTGAGGAAGCCTGCAGTGTTGGCCACCATGTATTTGTTCACCTTGACCCCCAGATAATTGTTCTAGAAACTTCGTAAAAGTGTCAAGAATCAGTCTAGGAAGTTGGGAAAGATAAGTTGGAGCAAGTGCCAGCAACGGGTCACTGTGCTTCCAAGTAGGCTGCGCTGGCAATGACTTTTGTCTGGGCGCGGAGTGAGTTCTGCACGGTGATATCTATATTTATAAGGGGAAGGAAGCGCCTTTTGTCTCTGGCGTGGCAGAAACTTTTCCAAAGCACTTCAAACATTTTTTTTTTTTAAGAAATTAGGTAGTCAATTAAAAAAAAAAGCAAAGGAAGAAAAGGGCGAAATATAAGGACTCCTGTTTCATGGTGGAAAACCCTCCTTATACAGTTTGGGAAACAAGTCTGCTTTAGATCTTAATCTCAAACTTAGCAGCCCTCTCCGATGCAGCCACTTTTAATAATAGAGTCAGCCAGACTCTAATAAATCCTAGTGTCACCTGGACTTTGCCATAAAATATTGGCCCCTTTCTTTACTCCGGGAACAAGGAGAAATCATGTAGCCGGGACTCGCCACTTCACAGTGTGCGCTTGCTCATTAAGTGCGCAGTCCCCTTGTCATTTTAACAGAAACAGCATTAAAAAGCTACAGCGCATCTTAAATATATATCAAAAGCCCACTAAGTCAACCACGCACACCCCACACAGAAATGGACATGATTTGACAAGTTTATTTACACGAGGGGGTCAAACACACTCCCGGAAAGCTTTCGGGAGCTGCATTTACAGTAACCCAACTCATGAGAAAACATTGGGTCCTAAAAGTAAAATCCAAGCATGAAATGCTTTAAAAACAGTCACTTTTCATTGGCTGGAAAGAAAAACAAACAAACCTTTCCTTAATATGGAATATATGTCACTTAAAATCATCAGTCTCTTTAAAAAAAAAATCCCCTTGTGTTTCTGTCATTTATGTTGTATCCTCTGGGATAGTTCTTATAAAAATGACCTGTTGAATCTGAAAACAACAGGTCCTTCTTTTTAGCACAAAGGCAGCTCTGTTTTTTCCATCAAGGACACAAGAAAGAAGTGATTAAAGACCCCTAAAACTCTTATCTGTAGCCGCTCCATTGAATTCGGCCTCCTACAGTGGAGAAGTGAACGCAAGCTGAGTGCCCCGATTATCTATCTGAGTCAGGGTTTGGCTCCGAGGTGCCATTGTAGATGGTGAGATGTTTAGTACTAAAACCCTTTATTTAAATTTTACCTTTTAGACTTCGTTTCCACAGAGTAGGATTGTTTCTTCGTATTCCAGAAATGAGTGTTTGAGGGCCCAGGACATATAGAGAGACCTGGATCTTATCTTCCGTGGCACTTTCTGAGCTTGTGAGAGAGACACAAGGCCTCCAGGTAACTAGAAACACAAGCATTGGGAGAGAGAGCGAGACAGAGCGAGAGAGGGAGAGAAGGGAAAACGTCATAAACATTTAGAATGCTCTCTCTTTGGAAACTGGATGCATGCTGTAAAGTAAATCTTTCTTTGGATTGTTTACCCCAGCAGAGGAGTTCTATAAAGCAATTTATGGTGGTTACAAAAATAACTGCACAGTACACTTCATGGTTTGGTGAATTTAATTTTCCAAGTGTTGGAGCAATGTCTTTGTTTTGCCATTTGCAATGGGTTTTTATTGGACGCATAAATTTAAGTTTAACTCAATTACATAGGAAACTCATTAAAAAAAAACACACACACACACAACAAGATCCAAGCTGTGGAGCCTGGATTATGTGATTATTTAATGAAATTTTGCCACAGTTCCCTTTCATTTGGCCCTGAAGTTAGAGTTTGACGTTTGTGAGAAACACCGAAGATTTCACCTTGGAAAAAAAAATCTCCCACACAGAATGCCACTTAACTATTAAGCGCATTTTAACTTTTAGGTTGTTTATTGATTTTTAGCTAGGCAGAGAGAGAGGAAAGGGGAGAGTTAGTCAACTTGTTGGTCCGCTAATATGGATGTATTCATTGGTTGCTTCTTGTGTGTGCCCTGACCAGCCATGGACCCTGCAACCCTGGCGTATCCAGTGGACACGCTAACCAACTACCCTGCCAGGGGTTATCTGTTAAGTGCACTTCAGCTGCTTGCATTTAGCCAGTATTTTAGAATAAGGGTTCAGTTAGACTTTTTTCAGTTAGACCAAAATTTGTAATATAGCACTTCTAATCCATACTGATGACCACATGTGTGTGCACACACACACAAACAGGAAGTCCTAGTATTTGCACGCTGCTGTGAATTTTGGAAGAGAAAAATCTGTGTAATCGCTTTTAGATGCTCAGTGATATGGGAGAGTCACACACACACACACACACACACACACACACACACACGCAGTCCTGTTTTTGTGCCCCTAGTAGTTTGCTGTGGCAGTGCCCCCTACTGTCCAGACAAAGGGACAAATCTGTTGCTGTTAGGAAGTTGGAGAAAATCCCTTGGGGAATGAATTTGAGCGTTAGCAATGCCTCCTGGGATGTTTCAATGTATGTATCATGCTGGGGGGAAAAGAAAGTACTTTATAAACTGCACCCCAAAAACAGCATAATCAAATGTTTCTTTGAACAAATCGGTAGTGAAGGCAAAGTAACTTATTTAAAATACTTAAAAAGGATTTTTTTCTAATTAATTTTAAATGTCTTAACATTATTCTGAAGTAAATGAAACAAAAGCACATTTTAGATTTCTAGGCGATTTGTCAATGATAATTCAGTCTGCTTCAGCGTAGTTTCCTGGATGTGAAACTCCACACGGACGGGTTTAAAATAGCAGACATGATATCAGTACAACACGTGTCTGTGGCTTGCACGGCCCGGGAAAGCAATCCTTTGCATCTAACGGTCTCCATTTCCATTGTCTTCGCGGTGGGTGCATAAAGGAGAGCAGGGTTTGCTTCAATGGCTTCTGGGCATTCAGACCTGTTCTGGAGGTCACGGCCACATGCCTTTACGGGGCTCGAGAGCAGTGAGCTCAGGGCTGCACAGGAGGTCCTCCCTCTGTCCCGAACCAGCCAGAGGCATGCTTTTTTTCTCTGAAGACAAGACATGCCTACTCATGAAGGATTTAACTATGTGTGTATTCATGTATATGGGTGTCTCTCTCTCTATATATGAATATATACACACACATGTGTTTATATGTGTGGCTGCACATACATGTTTGGTTTCTCTAGCACTTTGGTTTCATATTTGGGACAGGATAGTAAGTATTTGTTATCCAGTCTTTATGCTGGCACATCTATTTCCTACGTCTTGCTTTGCTTCCTTCAGTGAGCCTGGGCATCTCAGCGGAGGTGGGTGTCACTGAACCGCTTTACCCGCAGCACTCAGGAAGGTGAGATGGCTGCGCTGGGTGTTTGGGAGTCGGTTCTCCCCGCCGAAGTTTCCAGGCCTTCCCGGCGCTGCCTTGTTTCCAAGGCCAGGGCGGCGGGGCCCAGCGGAGGAGCTGCGGTTCCTCCGGGGCAGGCGGCGCTTGGCAGCAGCTGGGAGCAGCTGCGGGGCCCTCCGCGCGCAGTTTCCCACCCTCCGGAGCCCAGGCCCTTCTGCTCGGAGGCCTGGAAGGGAAACGTGAGCCCAGCGAGCTGCCGGCTGGCCACCCGGGCTCGGTCACACGGATGGCGGCCGGAGCGGTCGCTCTGTCCCTAGGCCCGAGTTAAGAACGTGGGGAAGGGACTAGGAAGCAGGACGGAGTTGCTGTGGACTCTGAGTCTAGGGCACAGGTCTGGGGGGGTGGGGGGGAGACGGCACAGTTTCTCTCAGACACACATTCCCAGGAGCTCTCCGTGATGGTTACCTCCATCCCTGAGAGGTGGCACACTGGCCTGTGGAGAAGCCACAGTGCTGCCACTTGTTTGCTGAGCATCTGCCCTGGGCACCTCCTGCCCTGGGCACCCCTCCTGCCCTGGGCACCTCCTCCTGCCCTGGGCACCTCCTCCTGCCCTGGGCACCCCCTCCTGCCCTGGGCACCTCCTGCCCTGGGCACCCCCTCCTGCCCTGGGAACCTCCTCCTGCCCTGGGCACCCCCTCCTGCCCAGCCAACAGGTCAGTAGCCTCACTGTGTGTCTGTGGATTGCACACCCGCACGCACTTGGTGCAAGACCAGACACCTACAGGAGGGAAAGGGACGGGTTGACAGTTATGAAGTGGTTAGGAAACTTCTGACCAATATCAGTTGTCCCGCTATGGGACAGGCTTTGGACTAGTGAGTCCAGGCCCTGAAAGCAATAACAACAATAAGGCCACATTCAGCTTGGTCCTGAAATACCTCATGTGAGCCAATATCTCTTCATAACAAGGAGGTTTATAATGTGCCGTTACGTTTCATGTCAAATGCATAGCCATCTATGCGTAAAAATCCTCCACAACATTAAAATCTTCTGCCTTCCCCTTAAAGGAAAACTCTCTGGCAAAGTAGCTGTATCAATGCGTTGGTTGGTAGGAAATAGATGTCAAATCTGTATTTTTGGAGGGCTCATGGGAACGCCCTGAGCCGGTGCCGTTAGCGAGAATGGGGCTAACCTTCCACAGACGGATGCTCCACCCTGGGGAGGGAGTCACAGACGCCGGGCCCGCCGGTGTAAACCACAGAGGCCTCACATCTCCAAGGGACACATCTGAACAATCACATGTTGCAGTTACCACCAGTCAGATGCCGAGTTGGGGATTTCATATACTTAGCACGTTTCCTTAGGGGGACGTCTTTCTCCAATGGCTGCTAAAAAGTACCGTGTCGTGGTGTGTTTCCCAGGAATATTAGATAGACCCCAAACTTTTGGAAATGTGTTTCTGCTTAAGTGATGAGCTAACATTGTGACATCGAGGTTTCTTATTACATATAAGTTTGTAATGTGTAATAAGAGGAAAGTACACCTAAGTATTATTTTTAGCGTCCTAGGCTTTGCATTTGTAAAACTGTCTTAAAAATGCTTGTCAGCACTTTAGATGTGATGCAGCTGAAACATATCTGAAGGGGACAGCGATATAGTTAATGAACAGAATTATGAGAACAGAACTTAGAAACCGAGGAAATGCCAAGTTCAGTGGATTGAAGCATCTTCCCAGGGTTGTTTTTTTTTGTTTTTTGTTTTTTTTTGTGCCTCCGATGATAGAAACTTCTGTTTTTTGCATTATTCACGTGGTCCCTATCTTGCCTCTCACACTGACATTCATCCTATGAACATGTCAGGAAGGGATGTCGGAAGTTCAAATTAGGCTTGATTTAGAAGTTGTCAGATGACAGCAAATGTAAAAAGAAAAAGGGGAAGTGTTTATTAAGAATGAAGTACTTGACATTAAGCTTGTGGTATTCTTGGGAAAAATTTTTTTAATCTATTCATTGACTCCTAAGAGCAGTTTATTTGAATGTGACCTGTAGCGCCACCTAGTGGAAGGGAGCGTCAGCAAGGAACCGAAATGGCTAAAGTTTGAAAACATTATTATCAGAATATAAATTCAGCCTCAACTGAAAAAGGGGGATGGGGTGAGGCTGTGTCAGGGAGCACTTTCAGCAAGTACGATCTGTAGTGTGGCTGGGCTGCATTGACTCTCTGCCTGAGCTTGCTTCTTTTGGGTAGGGAGTTTATTCTTTGGAGAGGAATGAAAGAGACTTGCCTTCACAATAAATCTGAAAAACAAGATATAAATGATTAGGAGATTTATATTAGAAATGCACATGACTGAAAAGAATGCCATATGCCCCAGATTAGCTTTGCTAGTGTGTTTTGCCTCTGTTTCTGAAAGCCAGCCTCAAATGAAAATACTTCCAGATGATTTTATTTCGGCAGGCGGCCTTACTCCTTCCCGCGCTGTACGGGCTCTGGAGGAAGGTCCTGTGATTCCTAACAGGGAGCACACAGAAGTCTGCTTAACCCTTCCTGTCCCACGATGCACTGCAAAGGCCCTGCTCACCAGCATGCTGTATGGGAAGTGCTTCCAGACTTCCGGGAGGCCTTCCTGGGACCACAGCCCAGGCCCCAGCCGGGGCCGCGTGGGGAAGAGGGGGTCAGGGTAAAAGTAAAGCGGGAGGGAAGGGAAAAATAAGGAACGTTACGGTGGAGAAACCTGGCAGACACCACCCTAATCAAGCAGTGAGGTGAACCTTGCCTTGTTATCCTGCGGATGTCCCCTCTCTTCCCAATTCCATCATCTCACTCTAATCATGAGAAAACATTTGACCAACCAAAATGGAGGGGCATCAACAAAATTCCCGACCAGTATTCCTGAAAAACGTCCAGATGATGTCAGACTGATAAACTATCCCAGATGGGAGGAGGCAAGCGAGACCGATCGCTAATGAGTAAATCCAGGTGAGCGATGCTCTTGATTGGGCCCTGGACCGGAACAAGGCCGTTGGTGGGAGCGGGGACATGTGAGGAGTGGGAGCGCTCCAGTCCAGCGGTCCCCGCCTTTCAGACCGCAGGGACCGCCGGTGGCCCGCAGATCACCGGTTGGCGGCCGCCCGTAGTATTCCACCGAGGTTCATTTCCCGGTTTCGCTCATTGCTCTGGGGTTACTTAAGATAACAAGTTTAGGAGAATTAAGGCAGAGTTGCATATGGGAATGCGTTCTGCTATTTCTTTTACGAGTTTAATATCTGAAATTATTCTAAAGCAAAAGGAAGAACAGCTCCATCCGCAGAGACGGCAGGGGAGCGTCACACAGAGGGACAGGGCTCGCGCTGGCACGTCCTGCTGGCAGCCCCTCGTGTCCGCGGTCCCCTCTCCTCTCCGAAGGCCCCAGCACAGGCCTCCCCGCCACCCCAGCATCTGTCGCTTCGGACGTGCTCAGCCTCCCTCAGCTGATTTCCTGTGAAAATCGGCTCGTGGCTCCCCTCCTACCCTCTTGTCCCTGAATCCAGCTCAGAGGTAGTTTTATTTTTCTTTCTTTCTCCGGCACATATAAAGCAAGGAAGGTCTAAGAAGTTGCCCGCCCCGGCTGCGTCCCTCTCCTCTGGATGGAGAGCAAAAACTCTGATGTCAGTGACAGGTCCCGGGGACACTGGGGACTGAGGTGGGGTCAGAGGCAAGTCAGACGTGGGCATCTGGCTCCTTTGCTACAAATACAGGAGGAGCAGTGGCCAGGGGTGAAGAGACGGGCTTAGGGCCGTGGACACGCCTTGTGGCTAAGGCAACAGCACAGCCTAGATTTCCTGGGCTGGCTCAGACTTTCTACCCGCTTACGGGTACTCTGCGCTTTTCACCTTTGGGTTAGGCACGAGGGTTCGGAGGTCAGCCACTGGAGCAGGCAGACCTGGAGCAATCGAGGGCTAAAGGACCAGGGGGTACAGGAGCTCTGACCCCCAGGGCACAGGAGGGCCAGGCCTGGGCATCGGGCGGCTCTTCCTGCTGCCAAACCAGAGGTGAGTCATGAGGCCAAGTCCCTAACCAGGGGCACGCGCCATTCTCTGCTTCTGTCTTCAAACACAGTGTGTTACGGAGAGTCCAGCTCCGTAGAGGAATCAAAATCTGACTTGAAGCACTTCCTTTGACATTTTTCACAACTGTCATTGCATGTTTACATAAGCAAAACAAAACCGCACATAAGCTATCTTAAAATCAGAGAATTTAAAGGTATTTCCTATTAACCACTGAGTCACTTATCTTTATTGGATCTGTTTTATGAACCTGTTTCCTGCAAAAGACAGGCTACCTATGCTTATGCAGGTAGAGTGGATGTCTGTGATTTAACGCCACTCCCAACTTGTTGTTTGCTATTTTTCTATCTTAGTTGGTATACACTTTTCTGCGTGCATTTTGAACCAAATTTTTTTTTAATTAGCAAGACACTTGACCCCTGCAATCACATATAATAAAAATCTACCATTTTAGTCTAGTTTCATTTATTTCCACTGTTGTTGCTATTGTTGTTAATTCCTTCCTTCTACCGACTTTCAGCTTAGTGGTTTCTTCTTTTTCTGGCTTCTTAAAAGGTAAAGCCAGGTTTGAGGTCTTCCTTTTCTCCTGACATACCGTTCCTCGCTGTAAACCTTCTGCAAACCTTTTGCTGCCGTCATAAACTGTCTTTCCCTAGTCAGTTGTCTCCAGAATTTTTTATTTTGTCTTCCATGTTCATTTCTTCTTTGACTTGCTGTCCAGAAGTGGATTGTTCAATCTCTACACATGTGTGGGTTTTCCCGTTACTGCTTTCCAGTTCCGTACCCTTGTGTTCAAGAAGATACTTGCTGTGATTTCAGTCTTCTTACGTTTGCTCGGACTTGTCCTGGGCCCCACCTCTGATCCCTCCTGGAGAATGGTCCCTGCGCTGGGGAGGAACGTGCGTTCTCCCGTCGGCCGGACCGCTCTGTGCGTCTGTTAGATCCATCTGCTCTCACGTGCCGTTCAGGCCCGAGTTTCTGTCCTGAGTCCTTCCTGGATGATTCATCGATTATTGCAGATGTGCCAGAATGGCTACCTTGGCTGGGCCCTCGGTGTGCTGGGTGCTGCTGTGTGCCCTGCTGCTTGGTCTGGAGACTTGACGGTATTATTAAGTAGTATTATTAAGTAGGTGCAATTATCGATCAGGAAACAGAGGCTCAAGGTAACTTGCCCGAACTCACACAGCCACAGAGCAGGCCTGGCGCTGGGTCAGGACGCCCGCGCTCCGCCAGGAGACATCCTCCACGTCCTCGGCTAGCAGGCCTCGGTGCCTTGGCGATGGCAGGGACGGAGGGCTGGCCCCTGAGGCGGAGTGACTTGGAATGTTTGATTCTGGGTCCTGAATCTTCCATTGAAAACCAAGGCAACGTATCAGCACGTGGCTGAAAAGTGAATTTTTGAAGTAGTTGATACATATCCTTGCGCGCTCACTGGCCTGTGTATAATAAATAAGGGAGGCCGCCTCTGCTTTTGGTGTAATTCTTTTTTTTTAAAGAAGTAATCTGATCACAAGACTCATCGTTCTGAGCAATCAGAAATCCTGGGTCATTCAATTGATTTTTTCCCCCCTCACCCATTAAAATATCACAATGACCGTGAAAAATCCAACTCGTAATTGGCTCAAATGAGCCAGCTTCTTCCTTCTAAACAGCTGCATCAGAAAACAAAAATATGCGAGTTATAGTCGGATAGTTGCTTGCTGCTCCTGGAATCGGGGCCAGGTGAGTTGGTGACCGTGCCCCTTGGCTGCTATCGTCAGCAACGCCAGCTCCTGTAGGCCAGAGGAATCCCCCCTTATCTCCCTCCCCATTGCCCCCCCCCCCCCCGAATGTGGCTGAGTCATTGCCTAAGCCCATCTTTCTCACTTATTTCTGTATTTGCACTTTTTGACTGGTACTTTTTTATTCTTTAGATATATTAATACTCCCAATGAGGGCAGGCCCATTTGTTCCCTCCACACACTGTTCTGTCTGTCTTCATTATTGTTATTAGTAACTTTCATCCAATTGATTTCTGGTCAGGATAGTGGCCAGGTCTTTGCCACATCAGACGTAGCTCTAGTCAGATGGAATGGTAAGCTAAGAAGGATGTTGGAATTAAAGCCACTTAGAGTCTTCTTCGTATGGGGAAACTGAGGTGCCGTGCGTAGAGGTAAGCCAAACCACAGGAGCCTGTGGCTCCCCGTGGCCAGGAAATAATTCTGGAGAACACAATTGGGAAACAGTTGCAGGCTCTGAATTATCAAGTGTAATTTTGGAGGATTTGCACCAATGACAAAAAAACATTCCAAAGAATGGAACAAGTTATAGCATTATTATTTTTTTCTCCTCCCAGAACTGGTGAATTAAAGCACTGCATTGCATTGAGTCAGTGATGCTTGGAGATTTTAGAGGCCCGATTGGCCTATGGATGCTTGTAAGTAATTTGTGTTTTATGCCTGTTGCCTGCTTGTAAAGATTAGTGGGAGAAACCCGAGCACAGGCAGGAAAACGTTTGCTTTTTCTCTCCTGAGTGTTCAGGGTAGGAAGTAATCAATCAAATTATGGGAATAAAATTCCGTTTCCCTTTTACAGAGCTCTTACTTGGATTAGCCCTCTCCTTTCAATAGAAAACATCGGAGTTGCCAGGCTGGTTTGAATGACAGAGTCAGAAACAGTGTGTTTGTGACGGTCGTAAATCTCGGCAGAGTCTCATTAAGTTCGGGTATTTAAAGAGGGAACTGGATTAAGCAGCAACTAAAGTTCCATTCCCAGAGCCGCTGCTCCCCTCCGCACCTTTCCTGACCGAAGCCACGGTCCCCCGACACGCTGTTTGAAGAGTCTGGTAGAAAAACGCCACAACCACCAGCGACTTTGCGCAAGCAATGCTTTTCAGTAAACAAAAATGGGCATCTCCCTTTTTTTAATTTGATTTCCTGGTGGATTCTAATTATTTTTATAGTTTCTTTCATCATGTTGTGGGTGTATTCTTTCTTTCTTTCTTTTTTTCTTTCTTTATTTCTTTCTTTCTTTCTTTCTTTCTTTCTTTCTTTCTTTCTTTCTTCTTTCTTTCTTTCTTTCTTTCTTTCTTTCTTTCTTTCTTTCTTTCTTTCTTTCTTTCTTCTTTCTTCTTTCTCTCTCTCTCTCTCTCTCTTTCTTTCTTTCTTTTTTTTTTTTTTTTTTTTTTTTTTTTTTTTGTTAAAGACATAAAGGCCACTTGTTTTTCTCTCTAATGAGACCGTACTCTTTCTTCTCGGTGTAGGAGGACCTGGATTCCAACCGTATCTGTTAAAGGGCTTTCCCCAGCGCCAGAGGGCCTGCTCCAAGCCCTGCCAGCTTTAACGATGGAAAGAAAACAAATTGGATCTGTTTTATATTTGTATGGGGGGGAAGTCGTGGGGAGTTAATGCCTGTGATAAAAATTCTTGGGATTTTCAGGTGCATTTTTCCTGTGGCAGAGGCTGGCAGGTTGGAAGCAAATGTCGGACTAAAGACTTCCCAGCTCCAGCTGGTGGTGACCAAGTAAGAAAGTGGACTCCTGACGGCCATGCCCTCTGATGTTTTAAATACTCTTGGAACACTTAAAAAGAAACATATTGGGGAACATGATTTAAAAAAAAAAACGTATTGGGAAGTAATTCGTATATTTAGAAGCAAAACCAAATCTAAAACAAAATTCTGCCTGGAGGAAGCAGATCATACTTGTCTGAGGGGAATAGTTGCTAGGTTGTAAACTGTGGCTTCTAGGGAAGACCAGAGCTGGACAATAAAAAGCTGGTGAACCCAGCCAGAGTCTTCCAACACTGAGTCACAAGACATTCGTGGATAACAAAATTAAATGATTTAATGGAAGGGGCTACAATAAGATACATTAGTAAGAGTGAATCCAGATAGCTAGCAATCCGTGCATCTTGACAAACATGGTTCAATAGTGTGTGTGTTGTGTGTGTGTGTGTGTGTGTGTGTGTGTGTGTGTGTGCGCAGAAAGGACTGGGCATAAACTGTGTTTGCTAAAGTGGACCTCAATGGAAAAGAGTTTGGGAAACTGGCTGGTGTGAGCAGGAGTCGTGTGTGAAGAGACGGAGGCACATATGCGGCGTCTTGTGCTGGGGATCTAAACCTTGTATCTCCAGGACCTGGAGCTGTACCTGCCACGTAATAGATTCACTAGTTGTTTAATGAAAAAAAATTGAAAATGACCTTTAAGGCAGAGGTCAGTATTTTTTTTTTCTGGGAAGGGCCAGGTAGCAAATATTTTCGGCTTTGTGAGCCATATGGTCGCCATCAATTATGCAGCTGTGCTTTTAGAGCAGGAAATCAGCCTTCGACAAGACATAAGTGAGTGGGCATCGTGATGGCCCGATAAGACTGTATCTATTGGAGAGCGGGACGTCTGGCCTGTGAGTGGGAACCTCCGTGTCTCGCATGCCTAACGAGTGATTTAAAAATGGGGGCTGTTGAGAAGGGCAGGGAGATTTTTGTTCAGAAGTGTGCCCAGTGCCATACTGTGGAGAAGGTAGGCAAACACAAGACTGGGCCAAATCTCCATGGTCTGTCTGGGCAAAAGACAGGTCAGGCCCCTGGACTTTCTTACATGGATGCCAGCAAGAATAAAGGTATCACCTGGGGTGAGGCTACTCTGACGGAGTGTTTGGAGAATCCCAAAGAGTATGCCCCTAGAACAAAAATGCTCTTCGCTGGCTGGCATTGAGAAGATGCAGAAAGGGCAGGCTGATAACTTATCTCCAAAAAGCTACCATGAGGAACAGTTGGCACGGCCTTGGTTATTACGAGTGTCTCATGACTTTTTTATGTGCACCATATTTACCATGTGTAATTGATCTCCTACACCAGAGTTCAGATCTTGGATGGCTAACAGAGCATGTCTTTCGGGCAGTCCTGGTTTAAGTGAGATTGGCTTGTGGTTGAACAAAGATGGTTAGCTTCTTGAGCTCTGATGATGATTTGGGTTCAGCAAGTGCTGTCACTCTCCCCTTCTGAAAACATGGCTGGACTTGATTCCTGATGTTCAACTCTTCACAGAGGTGGCGAGTGCCGTCTTAAAGCTGCAGGAGACTGGCTTACATGTAGATTTATAGAACTGGTTGTGTTAATATGTTTAAATTCTGAGGAAAGCCCTTCACTGTCTCTTAGATCTGCAAGATTTCAAGTTTGCTCATCTGCCTGCTAAAAGGAAGGGCTGCAGGTACGCTGGCACGGACCATTTTATCTTTTTGGTCCCAACTATGCCGATTTAATAAAATTCCCTGTCTCTACGCTGTCGCCTTTTACTGAATGAAAGTCATTTTAATGTGGTTTATGTATAATGTTAAATAAAGAGTATTTAACAATTCTAAAAAAAAAAAAAAAGCTGCACTTACCAACACAAGCCTTTATCTTGCTGGTTATAGTGCGCAGACTTCCGGGGAGGCTAAAGGTGGTTCCTTCTTTACTTCCCTTGTCTCTCTCGGGTGAGGGCCCAGCACCCACTTCCTGGGAGGTGTGAGTGCCTGATGCAGGTGAGAAGTGATAAAGCTCAGAAATGTCCGAGCTCCTTGCAGCTGTGTGAGGAGGGGACAGTCCATCGAGATCTGCAGGGCAGTGACCTGGAGAACTTTGTGAAATCGTTTGAAGTCGTTTGGGGTGATGGCACTTCATGTAAAGTGATGCTATGCTCCACTACAAGCATTCTGTTTTAGAAAAGGCAGAACATAAGCACAACTCAGAGCTGTCTTGGGTCATTTATTAAAAGCCTAATAACGCAGTGATATGTCCTTGACTTTGTACTTTAATACATGTATAATTTACAGATCTTCCCCTTCTTTCCCATTACCCCTTTTGTCTTTGGGATGGCGATAGAGGACACAATGAGGGGATAGCTCATCATCTGACCCTCATTCTGAGAAAAGGTCTCACTAGGTGGTTTAATTCAGCCACCTGCCTCGGCAAGTGAGGAGCGAGACACTGAGAGATCACTGAGGATCATTAAAAGGCATGCTTCGGAGTTTGGACCTTATTCTCCATCAGCCTTGTCTAATAGAAATGTAATGGGAGCCACATATGCCATTTAAATTTTTCTAGTAGCTGCCTTAGAAAAGGTAAGAATGAAGAGGTGAAATTCATTTTAATAGTATTTTTATGAAAGCTGATATGTCTGAAGTATTAAAATTCCAATATGTCAACAAAAATAAAACATTTCAATGAGATATTTTGCCTTTTCTTACAAGATATGACAGGCCTAGTGCGGGTTTTATGCATGCAGCAGCCTCCGTGCCGACCAGCCACATCTCAAGGGTTTACTAGCCCCACGAGGCCAGTGGCTCCCATGCTGGACAGGGCCTGGGAGTCCATGCTGGAGGCTTTCAGTAGAAGACTGACTCTTCTGATCTTCTCCCGCTCTGCCTGGGAGCCTGAGCCTCTGAGAGTTGGCGGATTCTGAGCAGGTGACGGTCAAAGGCCCTAAAAGGAAGAGGATGGAGGCTTGAGCTAGAGCGGTGCGGTAGGCATGGGCTGGGGGTGATTTGCTAGACATTTCGGTAACAAGAATTGTAAGGCTTTTTGTGGAATACCAGCAATGAGGAAAGGGGAGAAAATGGAGAATATTTTTAGCTCAGGTGTGTTTAGCAGTAACTGTGACTATGATAGGGAACAGATAGGAATAACAGTTGTCAAGGAGAACAAACAGCTTTCCTGTAGACCGGGAAGAGGGAAGTGCATCGGGGTGAGCTGCAGCTCATGAATGAGGTCAGGCTTGGGAGCCATCAAAGGGTATGACAGCCATGACCATGGCCACAACGTGTGTAGCAGAACACAAGGAAGGGGTGGAAGGGGCTCAGGACCAGGAAAACGTGTGCGTATTCCTCCCCAAAGGGAGATGGTTTCTGTAGGTTATGCCGTGAAGGAAGGAGTGTTTAGAGGGAACTGTACTGATGTCTATAATTTACTTTGAAATGCATTAAAAATGACAACATGGGTAGGTGGATGAATAGATATATGATAATACAAATATAGAATGTATGATGATAAAAATATGTATTTAGAATTTAGTTGGTGGGTAGATGGTGCTTGTTGTACAAGTCTCTCCTACTGTGGCCATGGTTAAAGTTTTCATAATACGGGATTGGTGAGGGGGGTGGGGGAGAGATGGTTTCAAGGTCAGTGGTATCATATTGAGTACTAAGGAAGTGGGAGGAGGTCCTGTGTCTCTTCCGTTAGGAAGGATTGGCCACCCTGTGACCAGGGGGGCTGTTGTGTGACAAAGCCAGCCGGCAGCGGGAGAATGGAAGTGCTTCAGAGACTGGAGCGTAAGGGACCTCACCAGGTGTCTTCTCTATGCCGTCGCCTTTGCTGGACTGGAGTTGGCCAGTGAGTTCTTTATGCTTGTTTTAGGACCATCATTGCTAGTCATCCAGGTATAAAATCCCCTACAGGGAAGGAGGCTTTGGAATGTATTTAGTGTGTCTTTGTCCTGGTTACTGCCTCTGTGCGTAATGTTTTCTGCACCAACATGGTTACATATGCAAGGTGACTGGATCAGTGCCTTTTTTATCAGAAGTTTCTAGCCAGATTTTTTATTTTTAATTGCAGATTGTGCTCTTTGGATGGATGCTAAAGTTTCAGTATTAATTATTGAGCATAAGTAGTGTCTGCCTGTTTAATGTTCTTAAAATTTTTGAGAAAAGCATAGTGGCACTGTTTTAAGGTGTGCTGCAATAGTCTATGCTAAACTGCATTGTGGGAGTAGAAGGAACATAAATTTGTTTTAAAATCTCCATCTAGCCGAAACTGGTTTCACTCAGTGGATAGAGCATTGGCCTGCGGACTGAAAGGTCCCGGGTTTGATTCTGGTCAAGGGCATGTACCTTGGTTGCAGGCACATCCCCGGTGGGGGTGTGCAGAGGCAGCTGATCGATGATTCCCTCTCATCGATGTTTCTAACTAACTATCTCTCTCTCTTTCTCTCTGTAAAAAATCAATTATATATATATATATATATATATATATATATATATATATATATAAATCTCCATTTACCCTGACTGGCATTCCCAGGGCAGTTAGAGCATCGGCCTGTGCACCAGAGGTCACAGGTTCAATTCTTGGTCAAGGGCACATACCTGGGTTGAAGAGCCAATCTTTCCTCCCCTTTCGGTGTATGTGGGGGAGGCAACCAATAGTGTCACTGTCACATGGATCTTTTTCTCTCTCCTTCCCTGCCCACTCCTTTCCACTCTCTCTAAAGTCAATGGAAAAAGTTTCCTCATTCCTTGGGTCGGGATTAAAAACATTATTTAAAAAAAAGAATCTCCATCTTTTAACCTCACTTGAAAGGTCCATGAGAGAATGAAGAATTTTATTTGCTTTGTATTTTCTCTCACTCTCACTGAAATTTTTTAAAAAGTTTCAACAATTGAATATTTTTTAATCAGTGACACATTCTTGCTTTTCCTGTATGATTGCCAAATATCAAACATTCTTTCTCATGTTCCTGATGCTTCCTCTTCTTGGGAAACTTTGATGATAATAAGAATACACTAAAAAAAAAAAAAAAGATAAAGAAGAAAACCCTGAGAAAAAACAAACCAATTTATTCTTTAACTGTCTGACTCACAAATTGATTGCTCATGAAGAAACTGAAGTGCTTTGTTTATCATTTAGTTGATGGTGATAATGTCTCTCCAGTTCATACAGACTCCTAGAGAAAGGTCTCTGGAGAAAGCTCCAGGTGAGAGTTGCTTAAACAAGGGGGCTTGCGGTGTCTAAAGTCAGGAATGCTTTCCATGGCGCCTCCAGGTTTGGTGTTGGAATACAGCAGCACAGAAGCCAGTGCCCAGCCTGTGATTCCAGGGCTCCCAGAGGCGAAGGGGGGTCCTCAGCAGCTAGCAGCACCTCAGGGATCCACCTGGAGAGGATGAGGGAGGAGAGCCGAGGGAGAGTGTGTGACGTCCAGAGAACTGAAGAATTAAAAGGCTAGTGGGCTTATGTTTGTACAGATGGCTGCATTTTCACTCTACTCACCTACTATCCTGCCTGAGACAAAGCAGCTGCCAGCTGCCCTCTGTGTATGCTTGGGAGAACTTGGGAAGGTTGAGACTGCATGACCAGAACTCGCTATACTTGCAGCAGGGGGAGTAGAAAACAGCACTGAACAAACACGGGCTGGGAAGGCCACCAGTGAAGGGCCAAGGAGACTACATGCATTGGAACCGAGATAGTTCACGGTCAGCCTTGATATTTCCAGTGGGTCTCCCCAGAGACTTGTGAGTTTGGAATTCTTAGATGTAGAAATGTTCATTGTCCCTGCTTCCCCTGTCTGTTTTCCTGGTCATCCTTTCTACGGCTGGCTGTGGGTTTCTGGTAAATTTCCTCACACCCTAAATTTATTGCTTTTTCATAATTTTGGTTTTTTAGTTATAAGTGATTTTTTTTAAGTGACGTTTCCCGATGTTTGTGGAGATGAAGACCTGTACGGTATTTACAGGAATGCCAGTCATCTGTCTCCACAAAATTAACAATGACAGGATCTCATGGACTACTCAGTCTGCTTATACATCATCAAAGTCACTGCCGGGGGCTACTGTGGGCGACAGTGCTGGTTGAAAAGTAAGGCATTCAGAGAGCTGTGACAGTTTTTCCAATATGGTTTCTTATAAGAGAGGATTTACTTCTCCGGCAGAGGAAGCATGAAAATCATTAATTAAGTGATCTAATTAAGGTATGAGCAGTGCTGTGCAAACGCAGGAGGTGACTATTACGGAATGCTTAGAAATCCATTGGCCATTCATTGTCTCCTTCCATGTGCAAACCCCTTAGTTGTCTAGCAAAGTATGCCAATGGATGGGTTATATTGCAGCTATCTTCTTGCAAGCATGTTTTCCTCATTTATAAAAAAAGTAAATAAGTTAATAGTTCATTGATTTCTAATTGGCTTGAATATGTGACTTACGTATATCTATTATAATATTAGAGGCCTGGTGCACGAATACTAGAGGATTCATGCACCAGTGGGGTCCCCCCTGTGGGCCTTCGGGGTTGGGCCAAAACTGGCAGTCCAACATCCCTCGAGGGATGTAGCAGTGCACAGAGTGGCAGGTGGCTGGGGAGGAGCCTGAGCCCGGGCCAGGGGTGCCACTCCTGCTCACCCTGGCCCCGCTGCACCGCCACTGCGGTCGCTCAGTAGGCTTGCTGCCGCTGCTCTGTGGTCTTCGTATCCATCCAGCAGGCCCATGACCGAGAAGCGGCTACAGGTTCACCCCCAGTTAGTCCATATGCTGGTCTCAGTTCTGATCCCAGTCCCCATGGGGGAGGGGCGTGCTAGGGGAGTGTCGGTGGGAGAGGCCGCTGCAGCTGTGCTTGCCAGCTGTGAGCTGGGTGGCTTGTGGCCATTGGTCAGCTGAGTGGCGCTCCCACTGTGGGAGTGCACTGACCACCTGGGGGAAGCTCCTGCATTGAGCATCTGCCCCCTGGTGGTCAGTGCATGTCATAGAGCGACCAGTCCAAAGGTGGAATGGTCGCTAGGGCTTTTATGTATACAGATGCCAGCACAGTTGAAAAGTTTGGGTGACATCACTGTCCTTCAAAACAGGTACCCTGTTTCCCCGAAAATAAGACAGTGTCTTATTTTTGCTCCCAAAGATGCGCTAGGTCTTATTTTCCGGGGATGTATTATGTTTCCATGAAGTAGGTCTTATTTTCGGAGGATGTCTTATTTTCGGGGAAACACGGTAGTTCTCAAATTAGATAATAATTAGATAGGTAAGCAATTTCAATATATTGATTTGTGAGTGCCTGTGATCGGAATGTGGTAGAATATACTAGCTCAGTTTGGAAAGCTTGGGCAAAATCATTTTCTTTGAAAACAGAAAGTTCTTTTTCTTCCTCCCCATGGCCTCTGAAAATCTGAACTATTGAACTCCGGTTTGAGTAATGATGTCCTCTGCTTTGCCAAATGAGTCCTTTCCCCTCTGCTAACATCCATCAGAGAAAGGGGAGGTGCTCATCGGGACAAACTGCTTCCCAGGAAAGGCCTTTCCTCGTGTTTGTTTAAGTCGCAGTGATTGTAAAATAGAGGAAACCTTCCTATTGTTCTCGAGTGACATTTAGGGAATAAAAGAGTTTGAGTCTCTGGGCTGCATTCTCTTGGCCCAGAGATGCTAAGACAGTAGTTAAACCAGTGTCTTCCATCGTCAGAGAACGTAACCTGGACTACTTAACAGCGTATCTTCGTATAAAATTGGCAGAAATAGGAGATGGTCCATATATGTGCAGTTTTCTTAGACACACAAGAACATGTAGAATGTACTTTAAAGATGTTTTTATAAATTTGAAATATTTAGGTTCAGAATGGTGTGACTGGATTTACTTGTACTGCATTGATTCCTGTTTGAAATTCATAGAGTACTAAATTCTGCCCCCTGGAAACTGAGCTTGTTTACTCTTATCCAAAATAAAGTGCCTTATTAATAAGGAGAAAGCCCGCTATCATCAAATCTCATTATCAGCATTGGAAATGGCCTCCGGGCCACTTAGTCAACACTTACCTGATAGACCAGAGGTTGTTTAAACAGCTCATAGCTCTTCCAGTCGGCAAGTAATGCTTCGGAGCTATGTCTTCACCACAGGGATATAACATGTTTGAAGAGAGAAATATTTAGTCATCCCATTGCTTCCTTTGCCTACTGGTTGACAAGCAGATCCATATGTCTTTATTCTGCATTCATAGTGGTTTTGAGACAGTACATCGCGTGTAGACAAGTGTAGGAGCATGTCTTCACTGGCCGGTATCAAAGTTATTTATTGGGAAGACAGGACAGGCAGTTCTGCTCTAATGCTTGTTTTAATCAAGTGAATCTGTTCCTGGGAATGAGGATATTAGGGGATAATTTGAGCATGAAGTGAACTTTCCATTTGTTTATGTGCATTTTCATCCACAAGAAAGACTAAAGGAATGCAGAAAACTGTACCCAGCTGAAGCCAGCCATGCAAGAAAACACACATATGCAAACACACACACACACACACACACACACACACACACACACACAGCCCTCGGCTCACCACATGTTACAGGGCACACACGTGTGTGGTGTCCAGGTTTGGGTACTGACAAGCTGTGGCCTTCCAGTGCCCACTTTCACAAGAAGACTTTAGGGTGTTTTCCAGGTTAAGTGCCATGTTTATTGTAGTATTTATGAATTTCATAACCATTTAAGGTGTATAAAACTGTGCTACTATTATTATTAGGTTCCCACCTTTTTTAACGGTGCTACTGGTGACGTTTCTGAGTGTTGTTCCCTAACTCTATTTTCCCCATAAGCCCTGTAACTTTTACTGCATGGCTTTATGCAGTGTGATGACTTGAGGACTGCATATGCTGGAGTTCCTCGCACAAGCTCTGCATAGCTGACCCGTGACGGAAAACGTAGCACATACAGCAAAGACAACCCTTGCAACCCACTGGATGCACTTCCTCCCAGGCATTCTACTATGCATCACTCATCTTTTAAAAACGTTTTACCCTAATGAGGCTCAGGGCATATATATATATATGATGTACAATCATTTTATCATTTAGGGGAATAGTATAACCTTTCTAAGTTTACTGATAGGCCTTTTATAAATATTGTATTGACTTCTAAAGCCCATTTGAAGAATATGTCATAATTTACTTATTTAGCCTTTAGGTACTTTTTGAGTTTGGGACTATTATAAGTGGTACCTTGCTGGCTATTGTTGTAATGTTATTTGTTACATTGAGTACAAGTTGTATGGAATGTGTTCTTAGAAATACAATCATAAGGTCAAAGACTATGAACATTCATACACCCTGCTAAATTGATTGAAACAACAAAGAGAAAATTTCATTTGGATGCCAAAATGTGACCAATTGCACAAATGCTTTAATAATAATAATAATAAAAGATGCACAGTGCTGGGTACCAGATATTTAAATATATAGTTGTGTGATGTGGTCAGAGTCTCCAGCTTACCTAATAGTAAAATGTTTTCTTTGGTACTTTGACATCAGACAGCTAGCTACATGTTATTCATACATTTTGTACAATTAATATAAATAGAGTATTTGGGAATCATAATAATGAAAAGTCAATGCTATTTTTAATACATGAAGTAATTCAAACTTCAATAATCACCATACTTTAAATAGTTATTGTTATTGACATGGTGTTTGTAATTTCTCTTACCTGAGTATGACTTTGTTATTAAGGCACTTTGGTGTCACGGTAAGAATAGTTGTTATTTCCTCATTTATTCATTCATTACCTATTCCAGGCCCCTTTCCAGCAAGGGCACCGTGCTGGAACTGGGTTTCCATGGGAGGAGATTGGTGGGGCCCAAGCCCCAGAATGGATGAAGGCTTTGAGTGAGGAAAGCACAGCTCTCCAAACACCCCTGCAAAATGCTTACAGATGCTTAATGTGGCAGAGATTCTGTGTCTGGCTCAAGGCACACCTGAGGTGCTTAAGAATTCCTTACCATTCAAGTCCAGCATTTCACTACTAGAGGCCCTAGAAATTTGTGCATGGGGGCGGGGGGGGGTTTCTCTGCCCAGGCTGCACTCTCTCCAATCTGTGACCCCTTGAGGGATGGGTCTGATCCTAAAGGGGCAGTCAGACATTCCTTTCATAATCCAGGACTGCTGGCTCCCAATTGCTCACTTGCCTGCCTGCCTAATTGCCCCTAACCGCTTCTGCCCGCCAGCCTGATCACCCCTTAACCACTCCTCTGCCAGCCCAATTACCCCTAACTTCCCTCCCTTGCTGACCTGATCACCCCTAACTGCCTTCCCCTGAAGGCCTGGTTGACCCCAACTGCTCTCTCCTGCAAGCCTTATCTCTCCTAATTGCCCTCCTTTGTTGGCCACCTTGTGTCCACATGAAGGCGGCCATCTTGTGTGTTGGAATGATGGTCAATTTGCATATTACCTCTTTATTAGGTAGGGTGACAAACAAAACTGAAGTGGACTCCTTGGAACAGATCTTGAGCGTTATCCCTGGTTATTTTTTAGGGTGACTTCTTGGGACAAAAATGGTTGGGTCAAATGGCAGGAACATTTTTTTAAGGCTTTCGGTAGACACTGCAAAATTACCCTTTGGAAACACTGTTTTCAAATGCTCCCCCTGGTAGTGTGAGCGAGTCCATTCCATGGCGCTCTAGATGACAGCTACCCTGAGCAATCTTTTCCTCAGGAATAACAGCACTGCTGTCAGCCAGCCTGGGGCCCTGCCTGGGCCATGGGCACAGACGTGCAGTGGAAGCCTGAGCTGATGCCAGCGGCAGTCACGTGGACGGCTGTGGAAAAGCCTGGAATTTGGGTCTGGCTTCCTCACTAATTAGTGAACTTGCACCACGCCCTAGACTTCCTCGTGACTGAGGTTTTCCATCTGCAAAGCAAGAATGTGCAAGTGATTTCTGTTGGTTCCCACTGAGCCGGAAAGTGCACCGTTCTCCATGTTGTATGCCCTGGTGCACGGCTGTGGACCACGGAAGCCCGGCTTTCCGTCGTTGTGAACAGTCCTGCTCTCATTCCTCCTCTCACCCAGGAGGCCAGTGGGCTTCACGGGCCCCTCCACAGCCAGACCTAAAGGCTCTTTGGGGCGGAAGGTGGTGGAGAAGGTAGGTGTAGGCCCTCTGTGGTGAGCAGCTGGGAAGCCACTCCATGGGCTCATCGTCAATGGAATGTCCATACGGCATAGAGGACTCTGCACTGGCCAGCTCTCGTCTCATGCCAGCCAGGAAGTATATCTAGGAATAAACAATTGGTCTTTAGGATGGTGTGATGGGGAGATTTTATTTTTTGAATTGCATAATGATCATCACAATAAGTCTAGCTAACATCCATCACCATACATAGCCACACATTTTTTTTCTTGTGATGAGAACTTTAAGATCTACTCTCTGAGAAACTCTTAAATATATGAGATTATTAACTATAGCCACCAAGCTATACAGTACATCCTCATGATGTATATATTTTATAACTGCAACATCCTAATTAAAATGGGATGGTTTAGCTGCTCTGTGCTTGGGGTTTGTGGACATCTCCAACACTGCCGTCCTGGTGGCTTAGAAGCTGTGCCCACACATTCTGTGTTACCCCTTCTTTCGGGGGCTGGACTTAACCCTGTCCTCCCAGTGTGGGCTGGGTCTAACCACTCATTCCACTTAGAGTGTGGCAAAGTGATAGAATGCTACTCTCGGGTTCTGTTGTAAACAGACTACTTTCCGACATGGGTGTCTCCTTCGTCTTGGATGACTTGAATGGGGAGGTCAGCAGTCCCTAGAGAGGCCCACAGGGAAGGGCCAGAAGTCTGCCAACATCCAGGGAGTTTAGTGTGTTTATAATGGATCCTCCCGCCTCATCAAGCCTGCCTGTGACCGGAGCCCACCCCTGACCACAGGCCTGTAATCTCAGGGGACACCTGAGCAGGACCCGCCCAGATATGCTGCTCCAGGCCCTTTGTGTGAGATAACCTGTCTGCTATTTAAGTTGCTGAGCTCTGGATCATTTGTTACACAGAAGTTGCTGACACACCACCAGCACGGTCTGTCTGCTGAGGGCTGCCGCTCCAACCCAGTGGGCGTCAGAACCTTCTGGGAGCTCATTTGCACACAGTCCTGGGCCCACCTGCTGAGGCTTCACTGATAATGGGCACTTATGACAGATGCTCAAAGGATGCCAAAGCTGCTGGCTTTTGGGCCAACCTTTAAGTGAGAAGGCTGCCGCCAGCTCCCAGGGAGCCTCACTGTCCCCGGGCCACAGCAGGGCAAGCTTCTCCGTGGTGCTGTCCTGGGAGAACTTTCTAGCCTCCCAGCCACTTGTTGACTCCCTTGCTGCCCAGCATTGGAGCTGGGATGAAGCTTACTACTAACAGGATGCTTTGGAGGCTTCCCAGCCTGCTGGTCTGCTGTGAAGTCTCCGTCTCCTCTTGTTTTGCGGTTAAAGAGCATTTTATTGTGGGAAATTTCAGTGTCTAGCAAAGCTGAAATGAGTTCACAGTGAACACGCACTGCTCACCCTAGAGCAGGGGTGGGCAAACTTTTTGACTCGAGGGCCACAATGGGTTCTTAAACTGGACCGGAGGGCCGGAACAAAAGCATGGATGGAGTGTTTCTGCGAACTAATATAAATTCAAAGTAAATATCATTACGTAAAAGGGTATGGCCTGCTCTTTCGGCTCGCGCGTGGGCTAGATAGAACAGCCAAACTGGCCAGATCTGGCCCACGGGCCGTAGTTTGCCCACGGCTGCCCTAGAGCCATTCTTCACTTCCTACAGTGCTTGTTTTATCGTGTGTATCTTTCTGCCCGAATCTTCTTGCTCCAGTGTGGATCCTCCTGTTTTCCTGATTCCTTGGGGCCTGGAACTCCTCGGGGCTCCCTCCGGGGGCTGTGGGAGAGGGGGGACGGTTGCTAATTACCATCCAGACACACGGGAGTTGGCCTGTGGACAGCCCTGGCCATTGTGCATGCCCTCTGTGGGAGCTCTCTTCCTGTGATCCAGGAGCAGAAATGTAGCTGAGCTAATACCCCACTCTGCCATGGAAAACATGAAGCTAAGGAAATGGGAGAAACTGGGGGGAGACAATGAGGGGGTTGGGGAGTCGGAAGCAGGGGTTAGTGTAGAAGTTGAAGATCCCATTGAGCAGTTCACCAGCGAGCCCAGCACGAGGCTGCTGCCCGCCCCGTGCTGCCCTCACACAGGTTTTGGGGGATTCTTTCTTTTGGAATTCCCTTCGGAACTAAGTGTCTCCCAGGAAAGCTGGTTTCGTTGCTTCTTGGGAGGCAGATTCTGTAATGAATGATCAGACATGTAGTTGCTGCTCTCCGGCCACCCCTGTGTCCTCACTCCCGCAGCTCCCTGGCCTCTCCTCACTGCCTAGGAGCCAGTGGCGGCCCAGCAATGAGGCCCTGGGCTGTGGGCACCCACAAAGAGTCTGAACCACTCTCCGTGTCTCCCTGCCACCCCAGCAACTTGACATCACAATGCCTGCACCTCGGTTTCCTTTTCTGTAAAATTAGGCCTCAAAATTTTGGTTTGCTCTGGTTAGAGGTTGTTGGATGACAAAAAGAGTGAGATAGTTAGGAACCCAAAACTTTCTTAAAGGCATTAAAAATACATGGGGTACTATGATTTTAACTGTTTAAATTAAAGTCCTAAGGCAAAAAAAAAAAAAAATAGACTGAGGAGAAATATATTAAGATGTGTGTGTGGGCTAGAATTAAGGATGAATGATGAGTCCTGGCCAGTTTGGCTCAGTGGGTAGTGTGTTGGCCTGGGGACTGAAGGGTCCCGGGTTCGATTCTGGACAAGAGCACATACGTTGTCTGCAGGTTCCTCCCTGGCTCAGGCCCTAGTCAGGGAATGTGCAGGACGCAACCAGTCATCCTGTTTCTCTCACATAGATATTTCTGTCTGTCTTTCCTGCTCTCTTCCATTCTCTCTAAAAATTAATGGAAAAATATACTCAGGTGAGGATTAAAAAATAAAAGGATGAGTGATGATTTTCGCTTCTTGCTTCCAAAATTGTTGTCATTACTGTTATTATGAAAATGGGGATTAGGATAAAACATCTGTGTTCTTATCATTTTAGAACAGAAAGCAAGGGACAATTTCTGTGGTAAATAGTAGATAAAGGAAACAACCAGTCACTTGAGAAACAGAAATATCATAGTGATGAACACTTTTTGCCCAATGTGGTACTGACTGTTAATTTATCCCTCTACTAGAGGCCCAGTGCATGAATTTGTGCACCCGTGGGGTCCAGCTGGCCCTCCCTGATGAGGGTGGCGGGGCTGATCAGGGAAGGGCTGACCAGGGGTAGGGGCCACAGGTCAGCTGGTCCCACCCCCTGGTCAAACTCCCAGTTGAGGGGACAATTTGCATATTAGCCTTTTATTATACAGGATATCCTAAGAATATCTTATTTTGCAATACTGTGTAACAGCTGGAATCTCCCAAATGTGGTGAAAATATTCAAATGTCAATAATTCTGGACTATTTCATACGTGTTGAGCTATAAGAAAGCTCTGGGAGGCCAGAAGAACTGCCGGTGAACCTGCTCTCTCCTAGCTTTTGCACTGTGCTGCGGTCCAAGCTGGATTAGTGGCGACTCCCAGAATAGAACTTCCCATCTCCCCATGTAGGACACAGCTTTTTGCACAGGAAGGTGGGAGGAGTGTGGAATGGCTGGAGACCCGTTTTAGATTATTGAACAGAGCACGTGAAGGCCAGGAGGCCAAAGGGGGAGGCAGCAATGAGATTCCTTAGGTGTGCTACCCAAGACTTCTATTTTAACTTTATCCCCCGCTACCTTCCCCAAGGGAGTGAATGTACATCAGATTGTACTTCCAGACTAGTCTCCTGCATGAAGTTTCACAAGTTGATAGTTGTGAAAAATGAACATCTTTGAAGCCATTAATGGTTGTGCAGACAGATGAAAATGGAAGGGGCTGGCAGGCACGCCTGGGACCATGAGCAGTGAGTGATCCGATTCACTCTGTGTCACCTGGGGACATCCAGGTGTGTGTACCTGGGACCAGCCAGCACCCTGGGCAGTCCCCACTGGAAGGCTCAGGCCGGTGCATCTGTGAGCCTTTCAGCAACGCAGTGGATTGGGGGGGGGGGAGGTTAGCGTCTCGCTCATGAGATGTGGTACCAATATAGCCTTGTAATTAAAACCTTTCATTATCTCAGCAACACTTCCAGCGACGAGATGGACTGAGCGGAGGAAAGATGTGATCTAATCCCTGCCCTTCCGCCCACTAACAATAAACACTTAGGAATGCTGCATAAATATAACCACCACAACAAAAGCAAGTTCACCACGCTGAAGTTCAAAGAGAGGAAATTCTGCCGGAGCAGTGAGTAGAGGCTGAGCTGCAGGAACCCACCGAGGGTGAGGGGGAGAGAGGAGCTGGAATTCAGCTCCTGCAGGCGGGAGCCTGGGGCTGGAATTCCATCTTGTGTTTGTCAAGAGAAACAAAACTGTGCTCCCTCCAGAATGTCCAACGCCCAAACCCCATGGTCTTGACCTTATGGGTTAGAAAACCTCAGCTCCCAGGACCAGAACACAGTGCTGAAGAGACAGAATTCTGGACAAAATTTTAAAATCGACCGTAGGGAGTGAAAACCACAGTCTGAGTTGTATGTTCGCATGTGGTCTGAGTTCATACTTCCTGTGAAGTGTGAGAACCACAGCCCAGACATCAACAGAAGGACTGGTCTCGGGACCATTGACACCCTGGTATCCTTGGCAGAAGGAAAACTGAAACCTGTCCCATGATTTTTCATAACTTGGTCCCAGGAGACTTCCCCACGATCAGCAACCACAATTGAGGACAAGTGCACAGTTAGCAATTTGGGAAAGAAATCAACCATGAGCGGGAGGCAGCAGACGCAACAAACCCCAAGACAGACCTCAAAAATATATACTCTGAAAGATACTTACATGCTTGTTTCAAGTTATTAAAGAAAGAAAAGAAAATACAAAAATCCTAATGAAAAGGTTAGACAGCATAAAGACTTGAAAAAGAACCAAATAGAATGTGAAATGAAAAATAGAGTTGAAATTAAAAACTCAGTGAAAATAAAACTGCAGGAAAACATAACAATGAAAATATGGACTTGATACACAGCAGAGCAAGACAGCCTTGTAATATTAATCACTGAAATATTTGATAAAGTTACCAAAGAGATGGAGGACTAGCGAAAGGTCATTTATAGAGACAGATAATAGAATAACTAGGTCCAATATATGTTTAAGACAGAACTTGGAGAACTTTCAGATAAACAAAAAGAGTTAACCACACACAGACTTCCCCTGAAATAATGACTAAATGACATACTTTAGCCAGAAAGACGGAATCCAGAGGAAACCATGATGTAATAAATGCAATGCTAAGCCAAGAAATCGGTAAACATGCTAGTGCATCTAACTGAGCAAAGACTAGAAGATTAATAAAAGTAAGAAATCGGTTGGATCACTAATGAGAATGAGAGGAAGGTGAAGTGGGGGCAGCTTTGAAGTATTTCAAAGTCTGTGTTGACCTGGACAAAGAATAGAGATACCAGCTTTAGATTTTCTTAAGCCAATTGTCATGCAAAACATTTTAATGTAACCACTAAAAGAATAAAAATAACTTCAAACCGGAGAGATGCTAAGCCAAACTACAGCTAAACTTGATCAGTCCAATAAGATGATAGAAAGCAAGGCCAAATTTATAAGTAATGAAAAGAAATGTAAACCTGGAGAGATTCTCTGATTGGATAATTTTCTCAGAAATATGGATCTCCATCAAGAAGAGCCTGGGTCTTTGGGGAAACGTCACTCTCTCTTCCAGCTTCCTCAATGCACTTCCCACCCGGGTCTTCACCCAGGGATAAAAATACATGCTGCTGTGTAGAGAGCAGCGATCTGTATATAGAAACATATTATTAACACATGTCCCGAGGTGCTGCTGATGCAAGAATTGCTTTTCTTGGATTAACATTAGAAACTTCCTAAAACCAATGCTAAACTCTAGCTTCCTACAGAGCAATGGCGACGCAGATTTTGGTCAATGGGATGAGTCCAAATGTTTCACTGTGTAATAATAGATCGGACCGTTCATTCACTGATAACTCAGAAAAGCTTGATTCCTGGCACCAGTGCTGAAAGTTGCAGTTTTGTGATTTTAAATCGCTCTCTCACAGTTAATTGTAAGCATTTACAGAGTTCAGAAGCATAGGCTGAGGGACGGAAGGGCTGCAGCTGTGTTTGCCTGGGACAGATTTCCCAGCCGGAGCGCGGCAGCCTCCGGCCAGCATCGGGACCTGTGCCTGGAGGCTGGGCCGTTTCGTGAGGCTTTGCTGGCTGACACCTCTGGACTCCGTCCACTTAGTCAGTCCTGGTAGCAGAGCTGGTCAGAGCTGGTAGAAACCTTCTGAATATCAACCTGACAATCTACTGCAGAGATGAAGGGAGTGAAATCCCCTTCCCCTTTCCCCCAATCCCCCCAAATAGGTGGGCGTCCTCAAGTTTCTCAGTTTTCCTGGATTCCCACTTTCAGATGCCCTGCAAAATCCCTGCTCCCATTGAATGGCCCAGCCAACACCAAGTCCTCCTGCACAATGACCAAGTGAGCCATAACACGGTCTTGGGCCTCAGTTTCCCCCCACTTCCTATGCTCCAGGCCTCAATTTCCTCCACTTCCTATGCTCCTTGCCTCAGTTTCCCACCACTTCCTGTGCTCCTAGCCTTAGTTTCCCCCCACTTCCTGTGCTCCGGCCTCAGTTCCTTTGGTACTGCAGCTACCCTAAACAGTGACATGTGGTCTCCCTTCCCTGGCTCTGGGCTCAGTTGCAGCCATCAGTGACTTCCCCTCTCCGGTGGGACCCTGCCCCCCGCAGGAGTGGGAGCTGGTGTGTGGGTGAAGTGGGCTCCCTTAGGGTGAAGCCTTCCCCACAGCATGCGCAGATCAGGCACGCATTTTCTTACTGGCAGGGCGCCCCGAGGGCCTGTGGGGTCGTGAGGGCCCCTTTAGGTCTGACTTGCTCCTTTACCCCAACAAAGTGAGCACACAACAGCTGCTGAGCTGTCTTTTCGGGTCCCATGTCCGCCCCTGCTGCACGGTCCCCTGGAAAAGCAGCTGGGGCCTGCGGGCAAGACAAGTCAGACGAGAACTGTCTTCTTATGAGGGTGCGCACTGCCCTGTTCTCATGAACATAAGACTGTTTGTGGTCACAGGCTTGTGCACTGGCTTCATGAACCGCCCTCTGGAGCTCGGCTGGGTGCCAGGACATTTGAGTCTTGGGCTGAGTGTGGCCAGTGGGTGTGTGTGTCAGTGATTTCTATCCTTGTAGGGAAACGGGACCCCACAGCCATTGACTGTCTCCTGGTCAGGGGGGAGGTAGGGTGGGATTCCGGGGCATGGCCGAGGGTGGAGGATGCTGAAGGGCCTCATCAGGGTAAGGTTTCTGAACCTGTCTCTCACGCTGGACATTTTTATGGGCCATTCAATCCCAGGATGTAGGGAGATCAGAGTGGGTGGGAGGGCTGCAGTGCCAGGAATCGGATAGGGTTACTGCCCCGGCCACCCCCTGGGTGACAGGATGTGCCGTGTTCACAGAATGGCCTGGGTGTCTGTCTGTCCGAGGCACACTGGGTGGCTGCTGCCTTCTGCAGAATGAGTTACCCAGGACGTACTGCCCGGCCACCCGGGTGTCTGACTCAGACCCTGGCAGGTGGCAGGCGGTGGCTCCCCTCTCCCAGAGAGGAGCCCGAGTTACCACTTGCCTGTCCCCCAGAGACAGGGCGGTAATGGCCACCCATCCTGTTCCCAGTTGTAGGTATTTTGAGGTGGAACCAGCACTGGCCTTTGAGGGCCCAGCTGCCCACAGGGGCCTCTGCTGTGCTGTGTCAGCTACGGCTTTCTCTGTGGCTGTGCCCGCTGCCCAGCCAGGAGGCCAGCATCGCCGAGGGCAGGCCTTTAGCCCCGGCCAGACCAGCACACCGCATGGCATCCTCACTTTGCTCTTGGCTCCCTCTCTCCTCGCCTATGTTTGGGGCATCTGTGCTAGTGAAACACACCGTTGTCTTTTGGATGCTTGTGTGAGCGAAAGTGCTGCCATTGGCCACTGTGTCTGCCTCCTGCTAGAATCCCCGGTGTCCCGGCCTGGTGGGAGGGCTGTGGCCAGTGAGTTTAGGAAGAGCTGTGGCTTGGCAGTTTCTCAGGGGGAATGCCGGCCAGAAAATCAGCAGCAGGGAGAGAAAAATGCCGTCTGGTGTTCCTCCGAGGGCGAGAGGCTTACCCTGGCTGGAGGTGGACAGACATGCCCAGCCGCAGCCCATGTCTGGGCTCCCACTGCTTGGGGCATGGGCCCCCCGCAGGCTGTGAGCGTCACCTGGGAGCTCGCAAACACTGGTGCCCTGGTTCAGCCAGGAGATTTCTGGTTACTTGGCCCCGGGGCCACGAAGGCATCTGTGTGTCCTTTAAGAGGTCCCAGGGCGCTTCTGCTGGGCACCAGGGCGGCGCCCTGACTCAGATGTGTGAGTAGAAACTAGGCCACGGAAGCAGCTCCTTTCTGCTCTAAGTGGCTCCCCTGCCCCCAGAGGGCAAGCATTTCGGCTCTGTTCTGGGCTGGGTGACGTGGCTGGAATTCATCTGAATTTCACCAAGGGGGTAGCTCAGGAATGCCACTTTAAGTTCCTAAACATTGGTGTCTTTATCTTCCTAAAAGAAGGAAACATTTTAAATGGTTTTCCTGGAGCAGTAAGCACTCCAGTTCAATGCCAGGTTCTTTACTAGGCACCTCGCTGGATTGTAGTTATCCTCTGAGTAAAACAGAACATGTTATGTTGAGGTGTTTGTCCATAATTCAGAGTGACAGAGCCTGCAGTGTTTTGCACTGAAAGAGATCCGATCACTTTAGCCTGGGATCATCAGGCTAAACCTAAACATAGACACATGTTGTGGCCAGAAATAAAATAAAATAAAGGTCTCAATGTGAACTATCCTGAGGGTGATAATTGCATTAGGATTCCTTAGGAGCATTGTTTGTTCTCAGAAGATATACCCAGAGTATTTACACGTGAGATGTCACAATGCCTGCAACCATATTATGGCTCAGCAAAGGAACATATGTGTTTGCACACAGACAGAGGCAAGTGTGGCAAAAAACAAGTAAGCACAGTCAATCAGTATGTCAAGAGAGTATGGACAATTCACTGTCACTATGGTTGCGACTCTCCTGTGAGTTTGAAATATTTAAAAATAAAAATTGTCAGAATTAAGACATTGATTTAAAAAGATGGTGGCCCATCTATAATTTAACCTCTTTGAAAAATGAATGCAGTTGTTTGTACAATCTGAGAAAAGTAAATAAGTAAATAGAAATCTGTATTTGGGTGCCATTTGCCAGCCTCCTGAGTGACATGGAGGTCAGTGTGTGCTTACATTCTGTGCCCAGAATGTGAGGAAGAAGTGCTAGTTGCTGTCAGCTGCCTGTTAGCTGAGGCTATCTACTAGCAATGAGCTCATTTCTAGAATTTCAGAAGGGAATGGTATCATAGAGATAATAAATTGCTTAAAACCTTTATAAGTGTATAACATATAGCTAGCTATCTTACCTAATAATAGACAAACATGCAAATTGACTGTACCTCCACTATGCTCACAGCAAATCAGGAGTGAGTATGCAAATTAACCCGACAAAGATGTTGGGTTAATTTGCATATTCAGATGCAGAGCGGCCAGGAGGGGCGGGGCACCTGCTATAATGGGGGGACTGCAGAGGGAGCTACAGAAGCGATGCACTGGGCGGAAGCAAGGACTTGCAGGCTCCTGGGCACCCGGGAGTGAAGCCAGGTGGGGGGGGGAGGGGGATGCATGAATATCATGCAAGGGGCCTCTAGTATATGGTATAGAATACATTTGTTCCTTAGTGCCCTTAGGGGATTTGTTTCAGGACATCCCCACAGATAGCAAAATCTCAAGTCTCTCATGTAAAATGATGCAATATTTGCACAGAACCTATGCACTTGTTCAGTATGCAGTACATCATCTCTGGGTTACTTAATGCAATGAAATGGTATGTAGAGACTTGTTGCTCTGTATGCTTAAGGGCTGTTACAAAAAAACAAACAAACAAAAAAACGGTCTGTCCGTGTTCGGATGGACGCATCACAGGCCTGACAACATAGTATGTGTCAGCAACAATGTAAGTATTTTGGGATATTTTCAATCCGTGTATTTGGAACCCACAGATATGGAGGGGTGACCCTGTGTGTGATCTAATCTCCCTCCTGGTTGTAAATGTAATCTGGAACTAGAGTTTCACTTGTGAATGTTTGAGTTCCTAGATGTGTGTGGGGGTACTTACTGTCCGTATGTGAAATGGTCTTCCTTGGGTCTCTCTGCAAGAGTGCCCGGCACAGGGCCAGGCACCGAGGGCGATGCTCACGGCCACACCCAGCATCCTGGCGCAGGGCCGCCCAGCCCAGCCATAAGGTCCTTTTACAAATTTGCATCAAAGTTCTATATGGGCCACCAGGGGTTTTCATTCTTACCATTACTTAGATAATTTATCATAAACTCAGACTTATTTGGTGTTCCTCTTATGCTTAAATTGTTCATGAATTTTTGCTTGTTCAACTTCTTTGCCTTGACTTTTACCTTACTTTGACTTGCCTTAGTTAGTAACTCATTGTACTCTTTGTTTATTCTTAAAATTTTGAAGCATTTACCCGGGCATCCTGCATTTGTCCCCTTTCAGGAATTGTCTTGTCAGAGGTAGACCTTCCTGGCTGCAGATCTGGCCGTGAGGACTGTGCCGGCCCAGCCCACAGCCCACAGCCCACAGCCGAAGCTCTGCTCCCGGGTCTGTGGTCTATGTCCGCCCTTCTCCCGCCTCTTCTGTCTCTGCTTAGCATTTGTCTGCACTTTAAGGGGAGACAGCTTCATCTGGCCCCCACAGTGGTCATTCACTTTCTACTTGTGTGTTTCCTTTAATTCCTTTCCTCATCCCCTTTTCATTTGTCTTTACCTCTCAACCAGTGTCTTCTTAGCTTGTCTTATCCTTAGTATTTCTTTTTTCTCCTGGTTTTAGAAGGTCTATATTTAAGTTTTGTGAGCATATTAGTAGGGAGCTCTTAAACTTCAGGTTTTGTTTGTTTGTTATACATCATCACTTTTTTTTTCTCTCTCCAAAATGCACCTTTGTAGTCTCTCCTTATTTAGGGCTTTTTTCCTTTCTTTTAATTTTGTGGCTGCTCTTTCAGAAACTGATGTTCTTTGTCCTCTTTGAGTCAGAGTTGACTGTTCAAGGTTTTATTCAGGTCTTTAATTTGCTTACAAAATAGGATGCATGACTCACCTCCGATACACAGGAGGTCCCGCTAATGACGTGACTCAGCAACTGAAAGGCCACGCCTCAGCACCCACCAGGGACGGTCTGGCCGCCCCCCACCCTCCTCATTGTTGTGAACGTGCTGGCCCGGGGCCGATCTCCGCGTGGCCTCTGTGCCTTAGCAGGTGTTTCATCTGTTTGTTTCCATCGGGTGTGGCTGAGCCTTCTCCGTGTCAGTGACAGGGTCTGCCCTGCACCCTGTGCTGCTACTGTCTTCGCAGTGAGCTTCCCACGGGGTCCGGTCCATTGCCATAGTGTCTCCATTTATTGTGTGATGTCTCCCGGGATTCAAGAAGTCCTTCGTGGGGCGCCCCTACTTACTACTCATTATACAGTCTGCCTTTCTAGGAAAGATGCCCAGGTATGATGGCTTTAGCTACCGTTTCTTAACTTGGCTTGTCTGTGTCTGCACACCCAGGTCACCTTACTGGTTGTCAGCCCCAGGGGAGGGGATCCCACACATCCACCTGCCTCTGTCATTTTGCCTGAGCCTGGGGAAGGAGTGAGGGGCAGGGGTGTGAATGCAGCCTCAGGTATCTCTTTTTAAAAAAAAAAAAAAAATTATTGATATTTTACAGAGAGGAAGGGAGAGAGATAGAGAGCCAGAAACGTCGATCAGAGAGAAACATCAACCAGCTGCCTCTTGCACACCCCCCACTGGGGATGTGCCCGCAGCAACCAATGTACATGCCCTTGAGCGGAATCGAACCCTGGACCTTTCAGTCCGCAGACCAACGCTCTACCGCTGAGCCAAACTGGTTTCGGCCTCAGGTATCTCTTACCCTCAGGGTTTATTCCTTTGTTTTGGTGCTTAAGAAACACTTCTCCGGGAATGACTACGTATCTTGAGTTCTATATATCCAACTACACATGGAACTCTTGACACCTGGAATTTACTGGGTGTGTGGTTTGAGGTGCAGATAGAACTTCATACCTTATCTCAAATAGTTAGTTCACCTTCTGATGAGTGTAAACACCTTTCTTATGTTCATTATTTCATTAAAAAATGTGCCACATTCACATCAAAGGGGGATCCTCTCATTTGGATGTTAACTTAGACCCCACATGGAAGGTAAATTCTCATAGAGTCATTGACTTGAGGAACCTGGAGGCAGTGTGGCGTGCTGCGTGGCAAGGGGCTCTGCGGGGCCCCAGGGGAGGAGTGAGCTGGGCCCATTCCTTCTTTCTCGGGCAGGGAGAGTCCCCTGCATGCTTCATATGTGTGCCCTCCGTGGCCATGCTGGCTTTCTGTAAGTGAAATGGGTGTCAGTGCGACGCCCCATTAAACAAGGGTGGTTGAACTTCTCCATCTAGACGCCCTCCTTTGTGTCCACATGAGCTACATGGTGGGTTTATAAGAGCAAGGCTTGGAGATGCTTCCCAGAGTGCACCGCAGTGGGTGAGCTCCCTGCAGACAGCTCAGAGGAGGCATGGAACCTAGGTCTGTGTTCAGCCTTGGGTGTCCAGGTAGCCTTGGGTGTCCCAGGTCACAGAGATGTGGGTCTCAGGCTGGGGAGGACCGGGTGGTGACGCTAGACTGGCAGGAGATCTGGGGCAACTGTGACTTTCAGACTCAGATGTCCATTCATAATGTGCTGATCAGTCAGGTGCCACTGAGTTATTCCCAGTGACACCATCCTCAGGGGCTTGTGGAAGAATGCTTGGGCAGCATGGAGGTTCCGGGTGGAATCGGATAGTGGGCAGTCTGCCTGCAGGGGGTAGTTGCAGGATAAGAGGGCAGAGTGGAGTGGGAGGTGGATGGTGGTGAAGGGAGAGGTGGCGTGTTACAGCCTCAAGGATGGTATCTTACCCACCCGGCAGGGTTTGAAAGTCTGGAGGAACTTGACTCTTCCTGTTTGAAAACAAACCTTTGCCTTGTCTCTTTGGAAGGACAGCTGAGCGTCCTCTACCTCCACTGCCCTTGTAGGTTGGAGACTGGACAGTTGCTAAGGCACCAGCGCCCAGTGAGGGTGGCAGTGACCAGCTGCCTGGTCAGGGCGTGCACAGATGCTGAGCGTCCCCGGGGCCTGCGTCCAGGGACATCCGCTCCCCATGGGGCCTTGTGCTGTCAGGTGGCGGCTCTGGCAACAACTGTGTCTTCATGGACTTGCCATTCCCCTGGTGAACACTTGCATTCCCCATTTTTAATCGCTTCTCTGAGTGCTGTGAGTTTCCTGCTACTTTCCTTCGTAGGCAGAAGGCTTCGAGCTACTCACACGGCAGGACTTGGGCCGTGAGCTCTGTAGATGGGCAGGTAGACGCTCTGAGCCTGGAGCAAAGGCTTGCTATCAACAGGAACTCTAAGAAACAGGGCAGAAGGAAACAAACTCACCCACAAGAGAACCTAGAGGAGCAAGCCTACGATCAGTCAAGTGGATAAGAAGTCCTGTCTCCGCAGCACAAGTCCCCAACTCCAGTTAATGCTCCAGGGATGGCCTTTTTCCTTGGAATCTCTGATCTTTGTTGATGTCTCCAGCCACCGTACTTTCTGGCAAGCACGTGAGGGACATCGTTCTCTTATCTTGGTGCCTAATTTCCTTTGCAGCTTGCTGCCTAGAGTATTCATAGGGAAATTATCAGATTATCCATTGCTCTAAAGTCCCTCTCTGTAAAGGGTATCAAAGGAATACAATTTCTTCTGAACGCCATTTTAAGGGATGCTTGATAAAGATGGATAGTTAGGCCAAGGGCCTACTTACACTTTTAGAAAGAAATACAGGGATGATGGACATAGCATTTTTTAAAAGAAATCAGTACTATTTCAAGTGCCTTGGAGGAACTCCAGGAGCATCCAGAAAGCTGTCCATCAGCTGGCCAGGGGCAGCTCAGAAGAAAAGTCTTTAAAGCAAGGAGTGCTGGGGATGGGGACTTGGTTCGTGAGGGCAATCTCAGAGATGTTCTGGGAGATCTGAGCTATGTTTTGGAATTTTGGTACATGGACAAGTGCTGAGAACCCTGTGGGAACCACAGGTAGAGAAGAGCTTAGTTTTTTCAGCTAAGAGGGAGGCACAGCGTCATCATGGCAGGCATCCTCATCACTGCCCTTGTGCATCTGCAATGGTGGCTAGTGATGGCGGCCCGGAGCTCCCCTCCCTCCCTCAGCAGCCTCTCCTGCTCCGGGCCTGGGGAGACGCCTCCGTGGTCATCCCCGGGTTGCACTGGTCAGGCCAGGCAGCACCACGTTTCCTGTCCCGTGCAACCACAGCCCCCACCGAGAGGCTGAAAGGAGGAACTAGCTCCAGCTCCACACTTAGGCCTGGAGACCTCATCTGATTTTGTGCTGACTGGGGTTCTGCATTGTGTTCTCAGTTTGGGCCACAGCAGTTCGTGGTTCTTGTGCACACTCTGTCCCATGACCAAGAAACAGCCACAGGAGTTGAGGTTAGTTGATCATGGAAAACCAGGAAGCCTTCGGCCCCAGGGGATCCACAGGCCAGCTGACAATTCTCCTCCCTGCTAAAGGGGAGCAGTGTCGGTCAGTGAGCAGAGGGGAGAACTCCCCATCGGGGTGTAGTCAAGGCCCAGGTGACTTGCTTGGGTGGAAGTGGTAAGGACTGGGAAAGCCCACCCTCATCATCTGCTGCTTCCCTTTTCCTTCTGGGCATAGGGCTGCTGCTGAGGACATTGTAGCTGTACCTTTTTTGTTTTAATTTGCCTTTGAAAAAGTCCCCCAGGCCCACCAGAAGTGTTTATGACAAGTGCAGCTCTGAATAATCGTGAAGGCAGATATGGCACTGTGTCTTCAGCTAGCAGGCAGGGTTCTGGGTGGAAAACACATTTCAGTGCAGATGGGAATCTGTAAATAAATTTCAAATAAATGATAGGGCATGAGCCAGCCACCTAAGAAGCCAGCCACCTTCTCCCCTCAACCCCCCCCCCCCCCCATCCCTGCACACATTCACTTCCCATGCTGCTTGTGAGAATGCCTTTATGGGGAAGTTGATTGATCAGTGCCTTAGTCATCTTTCCCCCTGACATGCCTAGCTCTGGGGTCACTCCACCATGGTCAGCCAGGGAAAATGAAAGTGTTCAGGAACCACATATAGCAGTGGCTATTAGACAGCCATAAACTGGGGTCTAAATCAGATCAGTAACTGCCATCAATTGATGGCTCTGAGTGTGGGGATAAAAAGAAGATGCAGACAGGAAATCGGCTGCTTCCTTGGGTAGAACAGATGCTGACCTAAAATGTTAAATTGTAATTCTTAAGTTAGATAACATATGAAAAACATAAATGAGGAAAAGGACATGCCACGAGGCAAAGAGATCACTATGATAAAGGCACGTGAAGGAGAGAGTGGGACCTCAATGTGAAACGGTGGGGCAAGAAGGTAGAGGGTGGAAATGTAAGAGTGGGAACAGTTGAAGCATAGCATAGAGACAGAAAGGGATACAATTTATTCAAAATAGAGATGGAAAATGACTCCTTTTTCTCAGAGGATGAGATTTCTTTAAGCAGGGACAATATTTCAGGGCCTGAAAGTAAGGGCTCTGTGAGCAGGTCAGCGTCACCCAGGAGCCCTTTGGATGGGGCCGATGTGACCACAGTGGTGTGAGATTCACAATAGGAAAGGGTGGCCGCTGAAGCAGGTAAATGGTGATCCTGTCATCATTCAAAATATTGATAGTGTGTTCCTGAAGGATTTTCTCATCAATTTTGATTTTTTAAAAAACACATTGCGTTAAAATCTTGCTCATATTGATTCCTGAATTTTTGGTGCCCCCTTAAATTTTTCACCTGAGGAAAATATCACAGTCATCTCACCCTAGCCCTGGCCCTGAATAAATCCTCAAGTTTGAACATCTACAGAAAAGTGTACTTGTCACTCAGGTGACCGACAGTGCAGGTGTTTTTGGTCAGGTGACTCTGCTGCAAGAGGTGATTCTGACATACACACAGCGTCCGGCCTGCTCTGGGGTTCCCTCTGGCCCAGCAGTTGGAAGTGGACAGAACAGGGAGGCTGCGGAGGGGAGGTCTGCACAGACCAGGTTTGGAGCTGGTGCAGTCAGCTCTGCTCTCGGACCGCCGACTGGAGCTCAGCACCTGCCACCCGTGGTGGGCAGTGGGTGATCAATAGGTGAAGCTGTGTTCTCAGGAAGAAAAGGAAATGGGTTGGGTGAACAGCTAGCCAGCCGGATCCCACTGTCACAGTCCTGAAAAAAAAATTAACTTATGCTATAAGTTTGGTTTTAATCAACTGCCTCCTGCATGCCCCTTACTGGGGATAGAGCCTGCAATCTGGGCATGTGCCCTGACTGGGAATCCAACCAGCAACCTTTTGGTGCATGGAACAATGCCCAAGCCACTGAGCAACACCGGCCAGGGTGGATAAATGAAACTTCAACTTAACCTTATGTTCCCCAAACATAGGTAGCCACGGAATGAATCTTCCTTTCCTGGAATATCTGTTAGTCTCCTGTGAGCTCCTTGGGGAATGGTGTCTAGAGGAAAGGGAAGTCTTGAGGTAATCAATAAGAAATGAATAAAAGGTCCTCGGAGTCCCATTAGCCATTAACGGGTTCAGTTGGTTTAGTCCGAGAGAATTTATGGTGAACTAAGGGTAGCTTTACGACTTCTCGTACCTTTCCTTGAGGCTACAAGGGAAAAAGCCTATGGCTCAGGAGTTCAAGTGTGACCACAGGTACAACGGATTAAGTCCAGGTGCTGGTTGGAGGGACGTGTGAGTAAGTGTGAAGAATGTGTCGGACACGGAGTCCAGCGGAGTGAGGTGCGGCTGCTGTGAACGGAAGCCAGATGGATCTGGTTCACTGGGAGGGGTCAGTGTTGGGGAAATTTCCCTGTGCTCAGAGAATCACTAAATGGCGGTGAGCAGGCAAACACAGCAAGAGAAAATGTGCCCGTGGAAAGCAGGGAAGTTTGGAGAACTCGGAGACTGCGTGGTGCCATAGCTGAGTGTGCGCCCCGTTTGTGGCTGACAGGTGCGGCGTGGAGACTCATCAGTGAAGTATTTGAGGAGGATGTATTTGGACGGCAGGTCAAGGTTATAGATGGGTCCTTAGCCTGACTAGTATCTAGGATGCTAGGAGACATGGTGAATATATGCTTTGGATTGAATATCCATGCCCCCTCCCCCATTTTTATGTGGTGATGTGTGAAGGTGGAGCCTTTGGGAGGTGATTGCATTCAGGTGAAGGCATGATAGAGGGGCCCTCGTGCTGGGATCAGTGCCCTACCTGCCAGTGCGGCTGCAGAAAGGAGAAGGTGTCTGCTGGCACCTTGATGTTGGACCTTCCAGCCTCCAGAACTTTCTGTGGTTTAAACCACCCAGCCTATGGAATTTTGTTTAGCAGCTTGAACTGATTAAGACAATATATAAAAGCAATGCAGCCAGAAAATCATTAAAGACCAAGGAAGTGGCTACTGGGAAGCATTAGGGTATGAAATGAGACTTGGGCTGTTAGTGTACTTAAGGAACGGGGACTTAGAAAGGTGAGGCAGTGCTAGTTGTAGAGCGATTGAGTCCAAGACTCCTTTTCTTCCTCGGAGATGATGGGAGTGGAAGGTGGGTCTCCGTGTGAGATAGTTGGTCATAGAATGTCATAGGTTGTGAATATTTAACAGAATAGGAAAGTCCGTGATCACTGAGTCTGATGTGTGTTCTAGGAGCGCTTCCTAAGCAATCCACACATGCACCCGACAGTTCAATGTGTGTGCTAAGTGTCGCAGACCACGTGATCCTGGAGTTTCACAGTTCCTACTGGCCTTCAGAGGGTGTGGAAGCTCCTAAAGATTAACCACACTTATCTCAACTCTTCCCAAACTTACTTGTCTCTGAAATCCATCTTTTTCTTGGTGCATATAATGTTATGTATTCAACATGTATTTATTGAGCATTTACTACTTGGGACTGTGATATGAAAGTTTGATGACCTAGAGAATGCAACTGAGAAAGGCTGATCTTGCCCAACCTCTTTATTTTTCAGAAGAGGAAGTTAAGCCAGTGAGCAGTCAGATTTCAGTGAAAAGAGGAGGCAGAGAGAGGCTGAGGAGGCGGTTAATTTCCACTTGGACGTCAGTGCGGGAAAGTCCATGCAGGATCTTGGAACTGGGCGAATGGTGTGGTGGGAACGGCAGGCACATTTTTCTCGGGTGACATATGGAAAGGAATATGCACCATTATCGTTCAATGATGGAGAGGGTCTACCAGTCAGTCTTAGCACACTGGAGAGGAATGAGTGGAAATTAAGCAGAGAAATACACGTGCATAACTCCCTGCTCAAGTGCTCCCCAAATTACAGAGACCAGGAAGTGACGATCCACCGGGTTCCTGAGTTTCAGGCTAAATGTTCCGGGTGATGCAGACATGAGGAAGAGAGTGTCCCTTCCATAAACTCCCAGAGAGGTAGCACAGCCTCATACCCGGGTCCCCAATGGGCCACATCCCAAGCACAGCCTGGTCCTTCTACAGCAGAAAATATAAAACCTCTTCCATACAGAGAGATGCTTCACTCCCAGGTCCAGTGTGAGGGAAGGGAAGGTTGCTCAGACGGCGAAGGCAAAGCATGAGAAAGAAACACGCAGAAGAAAAGCTTCTCCCCTGGGGACAGACAGACGCTGGGATGAGTTACCCGTGGACGTGCTCCCTGTGGAACTGAGGGCTCTGATTTCTCCATTCATCGTGCACGTCCCCCTCACCCTGTTCATTACTCGAACACTCTCTGGTGTCATTAAGATATCAGTGTTATTTAGGGGTATCTGCATTGGCAGTTTAATTATGTCTGGGTAAGGCTGGGCATTTGTTCAGGGTGGTCTGGGACCTGTCAGACAGCAGTGCCTGAGGAATGCTAATGCTCCCGAGCGTGCACTGACACACGCGTGCCCGTTATTACCAAACTGATGACTTCAATCATTAGCAACGCATACATCAGCCTCCTTCGCCCGGGGCTGCCACACGCGTTCATCTTTTCATAAACAATTATCTGACAAGGGCACTGAGAATGGATGCTCTGTGGGGAATTGGCTAAGGCGGGTCAGCCACGAGATGCGGCAAGCTGACACCCTGTTAGCATCATCATTTCATTAATCAGATTAGGACAATCACCCGGGAGTGAGCACCACGTCCATCCGTAAACAATCACCAATCAGAATGCCTTTGTGTTGCCTGCGGCAGTGGCTGAATCTCTCTTCAGAGGATGCTGCTTGCCAGGTCCCCTTGGAAAACCTGCATCTTTGCTCATCCTATCACCCACCCATTTATAATAATTACTGTTGTTCAAAAGATCGGGGCGTGCAGAGGGGCTCTGGGGCTGCGGAGGCACCATCTGCTCTTTATTGCTCACCTGAGTCAGAGCACCTGGTCACTTATCCGCAGCCATATGAGTCAAACCACGCAACTGAAGAGGGCAGGGCTGTGCCCAACGTGGTAGGGCCTGCAGGTGGTGAAGGAAAGCCATGGGACACAGCAGAGCTGCTCCCCGAAGACAAGCCTTTCCTTCAAAGAGTGACACACAGAAAAGGCAGCTCTGCCCCATTACCAAGGTCAGCAGGTCCTTTTAATGACCCTTTTAAGTTGTCTCTCTATAGGCACAGCTTGTTCTGATTGCATCTAAAACACATTGGAAAAGTGACCATCCCTCCAATCTCACCTAGACATGTTCTTCTTCTGGTGAATACAAAGTTTCAGAGGCTAGAATCAGTGGTCGGCAAACTCATTAGTCAACAGAGCCAAATATCAACAGTACAACGATTGAAATTTCTTTTGAGAGCCAACTTTTTTAAACTTCTTCTAATGCCATTTCTTCAAAATAGACTCCCGAGAGAAACCAAGTTGGCGGCAGAGGTAAACGCCTAACTGCAGCCTCGCACAACAATTTCAAAAAATATAACTAAAATACCAAATGGACATTATCCAGAACTACAGGAAAGTTGACTGACTGGAAATTCTACAACTAGAAGGAAAGAGAAAACCAGAAGGAAAATCAGAGGAGCTGTAAAAGCCTACGGTACGGAGACACGGTGCGCACGTGGGGAGAGGATGGAGCTGGAGGGGAGGGGGCGGCTGAGTGCCTAGCTGGTGTTCCCTAGCGGGAAGGAGATAAAAGCTCTGGACTGTGCTGAACCCCAGTTCTAGGCGAGACCCTGGAGACCCAGGCTCATACGGAGGGAATCTGAGCTGTAAGGCGGAAACTCAGGGGAGCAGCAAAAGGCAGAGTCCCAGTGGCGCACACATTGCATACAGAGGACAGACTGTTGACTGTGCTGCTGGATTGCCCTAGTGGGAAGGATACAAAAACTCTGGACTATTCTTAACCCCACTTCCAACTGCACTGAACCCCAGTTCCGGGCTCACTGAGGGAGAGACTAGACCAGCCATAGGCAAACTATGGCCCATGGGCCGGATTCGGCACGTTTGGCTATTCTATCTGGCCCACGGAGCCAAAAGAGCAGAGGGTTCTCTTGCTCTCCCCTCCGCTCCTTCACCAGCAGCCCAAGATGAAAGTGCCAGCATGGTCAGGTTGCTTTTGTTCTGGCCTTCTGGTCCAGTTTAAGAATCCATTGTGGCCCTCGAGTCAAAAAGTGTGCCCACCCCTGGACTAGACTGTCTGGTAGTGGACGAAACTCGAGGGCACCTTTCTCTCAGAGGTGCTTGCAGCGAGTACCAAAAGTCACTGAGGAACACTGAGACTCAGGAACCTCATAGGGCGGAGCTAACGAGAAGCCAAGGCTGTTGGCTCTACCCTGAAACTCTGCCCCATCCAAGCTGAGCACAGAGGCTTTTACAGTTCTCCAAGTCTAGGCGATTAAGGCTGTCTCCCAGCATAGACACAGCTGATTCTCATAGCCAATTGGCCTGGAGGTAAGTTCCTCCCAGTGATACCAACAACAATCAAGACTTAACTACAATAAGGCTGTACACACAGTCCACAAAGGGCTGCACCAAGAGTGTCCACCTCAGGTAACTGGGAGGCTGACCCACTGAACCATATAGGACACCTTAGCACACAAAGCCACCCTACCAACTCAGGGAAGCAGCGAAAATGCCGAGACAAGGAAACAGATCACAAACGAAAGAAATGGATGACAAGCAACTGGATATAGAGTTCAAAACCGCAGTTATAAGGTTTTTCAAGAATTTCCTAGAAAAAGACCGATAAAATAAACAAGATCTATGAGGATATGAAAAGGGATCAACTAGAAATAAAAAGGGATCAACTAGAAGTAAAGAATACATTGTCTGAAATAAAAAATATTATACAGAGTCCTAAAAACAGAATGGAAGATTGCAAGAATCAAGTCAAAGATTTGTAACATAAAGAGCCAGAGGACACTCCTCCACAGAAGCAAGAAGACAAGAGAATCCAGAAAGTTGAAGATAGTGTAAGAAACCTCTGGGACAACTTCAAGTGAACCAACATCAGAATTATGGGGATCCTAGAAGAGGGAGAGCAAGATACCGAAAACATATAGAAAGAAATGGTGACAGAAAACTTCCCCCACCTGATGAAAGAAATAGACTTACAAGTCCAGGAATTGTGCAGAACCCCAAACCAAAGGAATCCAAAAAGGACCACACCAAGACACATCATAATTAGAATTCCAAGAGGAAAAGACAAAGAGAGAATATTAAAAGCAGCAAGAAAAAAGCAGGTAGTTACCTCTAACGGAGTACCCATACAATTGTCAGCTGATTTCTCAACAGAAACCATGCAAGCCAGACACGAGTGGCAAGAAATATTAAAGGTGATGAATAGCAAGAACCTACAACCAAAAATACTCTACCCAGCAAAGCTATCATTCAGAATGGAAGGCCAGTTAAAGAGCTTCACAAATTAAAAAAAAAAAAAAAGCTAAAGGAATTCATCACTGCCAAACCAGAATTATATGAAATGCTGAAGGGGGTTCTTTAGGAAGAGGAAGAAAATAAAGATAAAAATGATGAACAACAAATACATAACTATCAACAAGTGAATCTAAAAACCAAGGGAATTAAAAAATCTGATGAACAATATTAACTGGTGAATATAATAGAATCAGAGGTATGGAAGGGGAGTGAAATGTCAATTCTCCGGGAAAAGAGGAGTGGGGGGGTGTGGGAAGAGACTGAACATAAACTGTGCACCTATGGATGAGGACAATGGGGGGTGGGGAAAGGGCAGAGGGTGGGGTGGGAACCTGGTGGAGGGGAGCAATGGAGGGAAAAAATAAATGAGGAACATTTATAATAATATGAACAGTAAAATTTTATTTTTTAAAAAATAGACTCCCCAGGCTGTGGTGTTTTGTGGAAGAAGGACCAAAGAGCACATGTGGCTCACGAGCCACAGTTTGCTGACCACTGGTCTAGATGATTGCCTTTCCAGTAAATAAACATTTCTATTTTTAAGCACTCTACAGGGAACAAAGAGCTTTGCCCTTGTTGTGGTTTCATTTGGTGGTACTGTGACATGATGGTGATGGTGCTGGTGCTTTCCATCCATGCAATGCATCACCAGTGCAGTCCTTTTTGATTTTTCACAAAAGTTGAATCTGTTTCTAAAACGGCTTTGGGAACAGAGGTTAAGATAAACTCATGCAGCTTGCCCAAGATCATGAGTTGGTTAGTGGTGACCCCTTATGAGAGCTGTCCTCTCTCTTAGCTTTACCTCCTTAGAAGCATCCTGGACTCGCAGCAGCCAACTTTCTACGTGATGCTTCCATCCTGGTGAATGCTTATTCACTCCCTTTTGGTGTCTAGCTCATCCTTCTTTTGAAAAACTTTAAAAATTATAAATTATTTTTTGTAATTGGGCCACATTCTTTATCATTTCCAGCTGATTCTAGATTTTGTCCCAGGTGTACATAGAACAAATCTGATTTCCTACAGAGAAGCCTCTCAGACCATTAAAGACAGCCACGCCATTTTCCAGAAACTTTCCTTCCGAAGGCCAATGCCCGGGAGGGAGGCTAAGTGATACTACACTAGTCTTTTAAGAATCTACCACAAAATACCAGACATTGGATAGTTTCTACAACAGAAATTTATTTTCTTATAATTCTGGAGGCTGAAAGTCCAAGATCAAAATGTCAGCCAGGACACCTTTTTCCTGAAGCTTCTTTCCTGGGCCTTCTTGCATATCCCTGGTGACTCTATTCTTATAAAGATGCCAGTTTTATTAGATTAAATAAAGCTCAGCCTTATGACCTCATTTAACCTTAATTACCTCTTTAAGTGTCTTATCTCCAAATATAGTCACACCGGGGCTTAAGGCTTTAACAGACAAATACAGCAGGGGGTAGGGGAACAACTCAGTTCATACCAGGTACAATTAAGTGAAGGCCTCCATGGCTTTAGCATACGTTGCTGTTCATGAAACAGAGAAAGCCGGTACCTTTCACAAGTGGAGGGGTATCTGAAGCTGTGTGAAGGGCCCGACCTCTGTCTTCTTTAAGAAGTTTTCAGATGTTGTTTTCCTGAATGTGTGATGTAAATGGCCAAAAGATGGTCCTTCAGCCATGATGCTTAAAGACTCCTCCCACATTCATATTGAAATGATCAAGCCCAAGGCAAGAGATCTGATTCCATAAAGGAAGAGAATTCTCAAGGATCTCGGGTTTCTTTGAACTGGCTGCTTTGTAGCACGGGGTGGAAAATTGGAAGGTCACCCGCTCCAGTCTCAAAGACTCAGGCTTTGTTTTCTTATACTTCATTGGAGAGGTGGAGAGGGTAATTATGTACCTGGCTCTTCCATTCCCAATATGTATACTAAGGGAGAGTGAGACAGTGATGAATTACCCAGGATGAGGTTAGAATAATTTAATAAAAAGAAGTGGAAATGGGGTCTTTCACTCCTAACCTTTGGTGCAGTGGCTCAAATCCATTACTAGAACATGGATTAGGAAGTTCAGAGTAAGATTACTCAGCATTGCCCACCAGTGAATCACTCTGGCACTTGAGTCAGAATTAGCATCTGAGAATTCTTTAAAACTTTATGACTGGGATTTTTTAAATTTTTTTCTTCTGTTTTGACTTCTTTTGTAGTCTTAGTCTCTTTATCTAGTGAGATAAGAAATGTATGACATCCATTCAGAACTCATTCAAACTACAGGGAAAAACTATACAAAAGGTTTTGGGGAGTATGCAGGGTCAGTCTGAATAGCTTTCATTAAAAAGTAGTACTTTATAGTATCAGTAGGGAGATTTATATTACAATATGTAAATAGAGTTAGCAAGATTTACAAAGCTACATGTGTTCCCCTTAAGCAGTAGTTTTCAAACATTTGATCATCTTAGAACTGTGGATTCAAATGAAATTTTTCATTGAAGTAAAATTCTATTTAAATAAGAATGTGCGGTCTCAAGGACCCCCATCACTCCATTTCACTCTTGTGGGTAGACCTTAGTGAGAAGGAATGCCATGATCTTTCAAGAAGATAGATTAAATGCCTTTTCTCTGGGAGATTCTTATTCTACAGTGAATTTCTCCAGTAAAGCACAGAACATATGTGAGCAAAGCTGATCATTATGTAGTAAGTCGCACTTCTTATGCTTTGGAAAAAACATTTTTAAATTTATAGTTTGTCTTCCAAAATAAATGTAGAGGTTAAGGAAAGTAGATTTCCCTCATAGCAGGAACATTTAAAATTCTTTGTTTAAAGCAAACTGCTGAAAGCAGGTGTATTTCATCAATTGAGCATGCATTTTTAATCCATCAAATCATACAATGGTGAAAATGAAAGGGACCTTGGAAATTGAAATCAAATGAGGTAATTAGATAAAAGTGCTTTCTAACCTAGAAAACATTCTGCAAGGATAAGCATTCATGATGATGATGATGCCTACCCCCTTCCTTTAACTTTAATATCCCTTTGATCTTTAACCTCTGGGCCTTCAGCTGGAGCTCAGAGAAGGGGGAAAAAATCTTGCTCAGTGTCAAGAAGCTAGTCAGTGATGTAGAGGACACTAGAACATTATTGATTGCTGCTTGAGGACATTTCGATCAGTGGTATAAACCTAGTAATCAAAGGTCAACAGGAAATTTAAAATCAACCATTTGCTTTCTCTTGTGCAGAAATGTATTTCATCTATTCCTGAGATAAATGCCAAGGAGCTGCTTTTGATTGGAACACAAAAAATTCGTTTGTCAGCCTGGAACACAAGTCTAAACAAAACATATTCATGGAAGGATTTTAGGCTCGTTTACCTAAGCCAGGCTGAGGGGCATAGGGGCACCCTCGCTCTACACTGGCAAGTTTGGGACGTACAGAGTGGGCTCCCATCTTACATGGTTGGGGTTGAGCTTCTAAAATCAGTGTAAAAGGTCCTACAAAATCAAAATCACCTCTGAGAATCCTTCAGGCTCCTAGAAGCTCAAAGACAAGTTCAGTATTTTGTCTCTGGAGAATTGGCTGATACATTACTTTTCCTGTGATGTTGGTCATTTTTCACCTGAGCAAGGCAGCATAACTATGTTATGTGCTTGGTTCTCCTGAGCTTCATTGGTTGACTGTGTTGAGGAATTGCCCTTGATCTGACTCCACTACGCAAGTGTCCCATTTCACCCACAAATTGACTCATGGTGATAGGACTGACTTGTAACTCAAATAAATTTAAAATGAGAATGTAGTAAAAAATATGCAGTGATGCTTAATGGAAAAAGTATTCTTTGGCAATGTTTCTAAACTGTGAAGAGAAATTATGGAGAGTGACTTTAAACTTCTCCTGAGCCTGGATCTGGGTTCAGAAGAACTTTGGTATTGTCTCCAATGGTGGCCACCAGTGATTCTTCCCATTCATATTTGTGCATTCCACTCCTTCCATCAAGAGGGGGAATCTAACTTCCTCTCCCCTTGGATCTGAGCTGGCCTTGTGACTTGTAGTGGCCAATTGAAGCGATGCTGTGCCAGTTACAGGCGTAGCCATGTAAAGGCCTGACAGCTCAGTTTTTGCTCCCTTGGACCCCTGAGCCACCATATAAGAAGGCCAGCCACCGTGCAGGTGGGAGAGGACAGCCAGCCTCAACTCTTTAGCCATCACAATGGAGGACCCAGCCACATGAATGGAGCCATTTTGATCATTGTAGCTCAGCTGAGCTCCTGGATGAATGAAGCTGTGTGAGTTCTACTGACACCATATGGAGCAGAAGCACCATGTAAAATGCAGAACCACGAGCAACTAAATGCTCTTTGTTGTCTTAAGCATGGGACTTTGTTGCTTTGTTAGGCAACAGTGAATGATAGTAGAAAACAGTAGATATATCTGCCCTGATATTTTTCCTTCCTCCATTAGTGTCTTCTGCTTTTGTGTGTTCCAAAGCTGCCCAGATTCTTGGTGAGAAAGAGCAAAACAGAAACAAAGCCTCAGGGACTTCCTCAGTGGTGGGCCCTGCACAACCTTCTGTTTCATTCCAATGGGTGATTGGGCTGGGGGACCTGGCCCACAGTGCTTGCCTGTGGCTCTCAGTTGGGTAGGAGTGATCACTAATGCATATTTTATACATTTCATATTTATACATTCTATATTATTTTATTCCATATTTTACTTTGCCTGGTTTTGAGCTCCCATTGCAAAGGGAGATAATGAGAGTTGGCACACAATTACTTCCTAAAAGATTTAAAACCTAGGGAGAAGGAGGCAGTGATAAGGATCAGAGGTGATAAATTAGACCATGATAGGGGAAGGGTGGCAAATGAATTCCAGGAAAAGAAAGTGCTACCACAAAAATACCCAGAATCCACTCCAGTGACTTGCACAGTGACAACTCCACCAGGGGAGGTGGAGCCTGCGAAGTGGTGGACCCGAGGGCTGGGGGTTGACCATTACTGAGCCATCTAAGTCAACTGTGAAAGAAAGTTGTCTGGGAAAAAGTGGAACCCCCTGTCCTCATAAACACCAAGGTGGCTTGCCCATGCAGTAACACCGCCAGCTTCACTCCAGGAAACACAGTTGCTGGACGCCTGACCGTTAAGCAGTAAGCCATGCCCCTTTTGTTGGATCGAAAACACTATAAAATTGATGTATCACTTAAAATGCACACATGCTGCACTTCCATATCAAATACATATTTCTTGATAGAAAACACCTTTTAAAACCTTGGCAGGGCAAAGCAATCTGCTAAAGAATGTGTATCGTATTAGTTGAAACTCAGTTAAATTGAGCAATGCTGTCACTTAGGAAAACACCGAAACCCAGATTTTAACCTTACAGAACTATTGACGCCCACAGTGGGGACTGATGAAATAAAGGATTCTCGTTACTGTCACTGCCTCGGAATGACCTTTGGCTGTAAAGTACAGGGCACTGCTTTCTCACCACCATCTCCACATCCCCTCCCCCCAGGCCTGTCCTGTATAAGAGACAGCTCTACCCTCAGTTGACAAGTGTCTGGTGGAAATGTTATAAGAGTTTTCAGTGTGGCATCAGTTGTCTTTACTACTTGAGAGAAAATGGAAAGGAAAGATTCAATTACTCTTGTGAAAAATGAACCTTCTCCGAAGATTTGGCCACTGCTGCTGTGCTTGTTTTAAAGCTGAATTATAGGTGCAATACATTTTCCAGAGACACCGGCATTAATTCTTCTCAGACCATCCAAGATCGGGAGGACAGAGTGGGAGGGAGCAGAGAGAAAATAAGATAATAAGAGTTTCACGTTGATTTATTCACCTTTGTGCAATGTACGGGGACAGGAGGGAGGCCGCTTCAAGAGCCCAATGAGACGAGGGGCTGCCGAGGAAGGGATGCAGGGCAGCCTGCCAAATAGAGAGGCTGTTGTTCTTAGATGATAGAAGACCACTTCATTTCACTAGCTACTTTATGAAAATACATATGCATAAAATATGCCACTTGATGTTGCTCCAGTGACTGGAGGCCACGGTGTTTGTCCAGGCAGCAGTATGTTCCTAACGTGCCTGACTGTTAGCTCATTCTTTTCATTCAGATAAAAGGGGTCTGTGCAGAGCAGAGTGTGTGAGTCTGGTAGTGCGAGAGATTGGCTCCCGGCCACCCCGGTGAATGGATGGGTTTGGAGGCATGAAGTTGATGCCACACAGAAGTGCCTGCGACCTGTCTTGCAGACCTTGTAGGACCACTTAGAGTAGACGGGAAGCACCAGACCAAGAATCCGTAGTCCTCCCTCAGTAATTGGCTCCAGGCAAGACCAGGTTCATAATGTGTGGGCAGTGTGCAAAATGAACATGGAGGGCTCCTTGTTTAAAAAATTTTGAGAATTTTTGGCTGCAACATAAAAGCACCAAACAGAGGGCAGAGCCTTTCAAAGCGTGGACCCTGTGAGACTGCATGGGCTGCATGCCTGTCAGGCCATCCGGCTCCATGACTTTGTAACGAGAAGCTTCTAGTTGGAGTTGTCAGGTTCCATGTATTTAAAATGCATCGATGAGATGTGATTAGCGATGTTAACCTCAGGGGTGGGAGTGAAGCATGGATGGAGTCAGCAACATTATTAATGGAAGTCAAGTTTTAATTCAAAAAACCCACTCCCCATCCTATTCTTCAAACCATGGATTTGTACAGGGAGATCCATGGATTCTCTCAGGTACCCAGGAGATGGGGAGTAGAAAGCTTATGGGCATTGTCTCATAAAGAAAAAAAAAGAAATTAAAAAATTAAGAGAATATTTTATTGAATCCTATATAATAAAGAGTTAATATGCTAATTAGCCCGGACATGGAATGACCTTCCAGAACAACCTTCTGGAATGACCAGTGGGTGGGAGGTGGAGCCGTGAGGCAGCCGGGGCTGTGAAGGCCTACTCTTGCATGAATTCTGTGCATTGGGCCTCTAGTCTATAAAATAAAATCAAGTCCATTCAGTTGCTTTGAAAATTAGTCTTTGCCTTTCTTCTAAAAATCTAAAACAACTTAAACTTCTTTTGGTTCCAAACAGAGATTTTAAAAACAGCACATGCTCATTTATCTCAGACCTGACTCTTTAGGCCACGCTGGCAGGTTTATCTGTTTGAAAAGAGACCTTGAAACCCAAGTGCCTTCGGTAAAGCTTGGACTCTGAGATTGAACTTCTGGGAGATGACAAATGAGAATGGGATGAAGGCTCACTTTTCTTGCTGTTACCATAACAGGATCACTAGCCCTGAGCACTGAGGTTTGGATTTTGAGTCCTGAGAAGCATCACTCTGTGTCTGGCAGCTGCGAAATGAGTAACTTTTGTTCTCCATGTCATTTAGGGGAGGTTTTGGAGTCTCCAGGAAAACATGCCGATGCTTCAGTTTCTGGTTGTTATGAAAGAAGCTAATATAATTCTGCAGATCTGCTCTTTTCCCCCCTCAGGACCCAGGGCATAGACAGTGGGACAGTCAAGCTATTCACTAGCACAGAGAAAATGATTTAACATCCACTTGCCATTTTGGGTGCGTTTCTGACCAATTCATATTTTTCTTTCTTTTATTTATTTATTTGTTGTCTTGTAAAAGGGGAAAGCCTGATTTGGAAGAATTCTTGCAATATATTTGGTATACTTTTACAGGTTTTTAACTCATCCACTTAGCAAGTACAGTTGACCTTTGTTATTCATAGATTTGTATTTGTGAATTTGTCTACTTCCTAAAATTTATTTATAATCCCAAAATTAATACTTGCAGCACATTCTCAGTCATTGGTGGGCATGCACAGAGCAACAAAACATTCAAGTAAAGGGCACATGTGTTTCCAGCGGAGGTCAAACAAGGACACACTCTGCTTCTCATTTTAGCCCTTGTACTGCAAACAAGTGTCCTTTTTCTGGCCTATTTAATGCCATGAAGTTTTTTTGGGTTTGCTTTATATAATTTTTTGTATTTCTGTGCTTTTTTTTTTTTTTTTTTGCAATTTCGCTGTTTAAGTGGCCTCCAAGTGTAATGCTGAAGTGCTCTCTAGTGTCCCTAAGCTCAGGGAAGCTGTGATATATCCCACAGAGAAAGTATGTGTGTTAGATCAACTTTGTTAAGGCATGAATTATAGTGCAATGGACGGTGAGCTCAATGTTATGAATCAACAATATATATATTATAAAAGGTGTCTTTAAACAGAAACAGACATAAAACAAGGTTATTAGGTATTGATTGGTTGATGAAGTGCTGCGACCAAAGGCACTTGGGAACCTAACCCTATATTTCCCTTAGGAACAGCAAATCAGTATTTGCTGATTCAGCGTTCACTTTATAGGACATAACTACACTGAATATAATGAGAATCCATTGTGTATGTTGAGAACCCACCCTGTTCAACTGTCCTGAAGCTGAAAAGTGCAATAGAAGAAGACATCCCATCCTCAGGGAGTGTGTTGAATCACAGTGTGACCATTTCTTACTACCATTTATTCCAAGCACCTTATACAGTACTAGGGGCCCAGTGCATGAATTCATGCGCCTTGAAAGGAACTGTGGGCTGTAAGGCTGCAGTAGGCACAGGGGTGGGTCTTGGCCCAGCCTCCATGCCCCTGCCTGCCCCCTTCTACCTCAACCTTCAGTCCCCTGTCTGCCCCCAGCCCCGTTCCTCCCGCCACCACTCCCTACTCTCCCCCTCCCCTGCCACTACTCCCACATGTTGACTGCACCAGCCCCACTCATAACCGCTGAAGGTGCAGAGTGATTGGGGCTGGTGCCAACAGCAGGTGTGAGCAGGGCCTGCACTATCAGTGGGTGTGAGCAGCAGCTGCTTCCCTGATCACCCCTCAGGAGCAGGGGGAGGTGAAGAATTACCCCTGAGGGGTAATTGGATCCGGCAGCTGCTATTCGCACCCACTGATGGTGCCAGGCACTGGCAACGGCTGCAAGCAGAGGCTCTGGCACTGGCTGCAGATGCTAGTGGGGTAATCGCTGGCAGTGGGTGCAAGAGGCAGTTGCCTGCCTTGATCTCCCCTCAGGAGCCAGGGGAAGTGGAAAAGCCCTGATGGGTGATTGGGGCTGCTCACATCTGCTGATGGTGCCAAGTGATTCAAGTGATTGAGGCAAGTGCCAGGTGCTGGAAATGGGTGCAAGCAGGTGGGACCATGGCATACGGGAGCAAAAAATTCTCAGTAACCACCAGAGGCTCGACATGAGGACAGCGACCAGTGCTCCACCAGTGCGTCCCCGCTCACCTGCTCCACCATCTCCCATGGCCAATACCCACCATGTTCTGCACACACACCCTGGTGGTCAGCACAGGTCATAGTGACCATTTGTTTGGTTGTTCAGTTGTTCCACCATTTGGTCTATTTGCATATTAGCCTTTTGTTATATAGGATATTCTTTAATTCTCCAAATAATTCTGTAAGTTGGGCATTTAACCATTTGTTGGCACTAAGACTCAAGTTGGCACAGCTCCTAAGTGGCACAGCCAGGAACTGGACTAGAATCATTGATTCTCCATATCATGCTTTCATACTCTCAAACTCTGCTGTCTAGTCAAGGAGAAGGAAACATACATGCTGCCACTATGAGAATGAGAAAAAGAAGGTACCAAATAGATATTTCTGGTTTGTTTCCTCAAAACCACCAAGCTCATCTTACTTTCTCCCTCTAGCTTGCTTTGAGATATTTATTAAAAATCTTTTCAGAGAAGCTCTTGTAAAATTTATAGTTTTTCATATCAATCCATTTTTCCTGAATTATTGGATTAAATATACTACAGAAATTTTAAACAAGCAAGAAAATAACTTTAACTCAAGACTATAATCCTTTACAATAAATATTATTTAATTTAGGGGGTTACTGTTGTCCTCTTTAATCAATTTATAGATTGTATCCAAAATTTTAGGAAACTGTCTCCATGAAAGTAATATCTTTTTACCCACAAACTATCATATTCCTCCAATTGTATTATTTTAACTTAAACCCTTTGCAATAGGTTAATCAAACTCAAGGACAGGTATACATAGAGTGGTTTAATCCTGCCTTAAATATGAATGTAATAGTTTGCCAATTTCTTGTCCCACCTTCCCTATAAAGGTTTGGGGACTCTTTTAAAGCAGGGTCTGTGGCCAGGACTTTCCTATCCAATCAGGACTTAATGACCTTTTTGTCTAGTTCCTTCAAGGTTGCTGTAAGGATAAAGGAAGTAGCATAAAAATCACCTTCAGCAGCACCTGGTTTTAGCCGGACTCATTAAATATTAGTTTATTTTCTACTCCCCTTACTAAGCAGCTTAATCTCTGGTTAGCAGTTGAGGCCCCCTGTAAGGCTAGTGTGTCAATAAGAACACCCAACTTGTATATGTTGCTAAGTAGAATTCTCTACAGTTTACAGAGCCCCTCCCGTTTCCTGCACATATTTTATTCAATTTAATCCCCACAGTGTTATCAGTGCTCACCGGTTGCTAGTGGAAGTGGGAGTCTTGGGGTGCCACTGGAATAAGAATTTCCGGAGGATCCCCTGGGAGACGGAGGCATCATGGAAAGCTTTATTTCTGGGAATTAAAGCCCCGAATTTTCAAGGTCCCCTCTTCCTCCACCCCCCAAGGAAAAGTCCCCATTTCATCTTCAGCAGAGCTAAGATGAAAGCCATGGACCCCAGTTTCCTTTCCACATGAGGCCCAGTGCAGCCAGCTAGTGTGGCTGTGTCCCCAGCAGCAGCCATGGCATGCAGGGCCTGTATGGCGGTGGTGTGGCTATAGGGCCCTGTGGCTGACAATGGAGCTAGGCAGCAGGCGTGAAATGACCGACGAACAAGAGACAGAATTCCTTTGGGGATTTTGTATTCCTACAGTTTCACTGGCTTGCATTGGGGTTCACCCTCCTAGCCAGTGTTTGTCCCAGGCTAGACTGACAGGCAAGCGCCTTCCCTGTGCCCTTTGTTGGACCCCTTCCCCCAGTGACCTGTGGGGGGTGCACCCATGGCTCCCTGAGGAGGTGAAGTTGCAGCTTCCTGGTGAAGCTGCCCAGATGATGGTGCTTACAATGTCTGCACCCCCTACTTTGCTCTCTTCCTATTATTAATATTAATAACTAGCTGGTTACACCAACCTTGAAAAATGGACAAAGCGGGTGTCATTGCCTTCTTTTGTAAGATGATGACATAGGGGTCTGCAGAGGATGAGAGCACTCAGGAAAAGGTCACACAGGTCACTGGAAGGACTTGTTCTATGTCCTACATGTTCATAAGTTACCGTATTGCTGTAGTAAGCAAATGTTTCTTAAAAATGGTCAAAACCACTAAGATTGTAAAAGCAGCAGAATCCGATTTAAAGAAGCTTCTTTGTGATCCTCTGGTCTGAGGCCCAGACATGAATATTCACACTTGGCCTCAGGACTTCTGGAGAATGGTTGCATCCCCCCGCCCCCCCCCCCCCCCCCCAACAATCTGAGATATCTTATCAACAGATATCAACGAAATTCTTAACTGTGTCTTACTTCCTGAGTATCCAGATTCTTCTGTGTTATCTCTACCTTGTTCCCCTTGGTTTTGACCCTCAGGCTTTGGATTCTTCTGGAACACTCAGTTCCCTCCCCACAAGCCCCGGTCTCCTTGTGGTCTTCTGTGGCTTGTTCCTCAAGTGCTGGCCTTTGTTCCAGAGTTCTGGAACCTCGGCTGCTGCTGCTTTTTCTTCCTGCCTTAGGGTCACTCATTCGCCAGTTTGCACTTCCTGGTGGCTTGCTCCGGGCCATCCCTGTGCTCCTTTGCTGCACGGGAGAGTCTGCCTCTGGTGCCCAGGTCACATGATAACCAGGTCTTTAGCAAATGCACTTTTGATGGCGCAGGTATGCAGGGAGGGTTTGCCAGTGCAAGAGAGATCTCTCTGTGCGAGGGAAACCGCCTACATCCCAGTACAGCAGTCCCCACTCCAGCGCAGCAGCAATTGCCAGACAAGTCACTGGTGAGCCCTGCCCACAGCTTCTTGGCCTCAAAATGGGCAGTTTCAACTCATCTGGCTGATTGTGCTGCACAGAGGCTTGGTTTTCAACTCTAATTACAGCACTGATTCAGGCCTGGCCTTCTGGTCATTCATCTTGAAGTGTTCAGCCCTGACTCCCATTTGGTCCCCTGTCCCGTCTCTCCTACCACCTCCCCTTGATGTGGCCAGAATAGAGAACTGAGACAATTACTAAATGCTGAATCATTGAGTCCCTGAATGAGGCGAATGTCTGTGTGAGGTATACAACTTCCTGAGGGGGCTTCATGGAAGCCTAAAGAGATTTTTCACAGATTCATGGGTTTTCAAAGGAGAAATTTGCATATTAATAAGAAGCTGTTCAGACTGATTCGCTTAATGTGTTTGGAGTGAGTATAATTAAATGTCAAGGGAGATATATCATGAAGTAATGAAGCTGAAGCCAATTTATCAAAAATAAGGTCCAAGGAGACATTTCAAATAATAAACAGTCCTCTAACCTTCCTTTTTTAAGGTGCTTTGCTTAGTCTGGGCCCAGATTTACATGTTTTTCTGAGACTCAGTTCAAACAAAGCTGCTGGGAACCGAGTGGGGGTTGGGAAGGAGAAGAGACATTTTCCTATTCAGGTTTATAACATTGACGGAGGTCTTTCCTGTCTGAAGCACTTTTAAAGGGGACAAACCTGTTTAGTCTTCCTCTCTGATATTGGGATGTGACTAGGATCTGACCCCCCCATTCACCCCACTGCACCCCAACACACACAGCTGTTCACTACAGAATTGCACCTATAACAAAAATCGTTGAAAACATAATCCTGGCTTCTGGGTTTTGAAGAATAAGCTATTTATTAATACGCATGTCTAAGGAGTTGGCTATTCTTCAAACAAATTCAATCCATGCTTCGCTTTGAATTCCTTTAGAAGCAAAGTAATGATAACATTACACAGTCATCTATTTATTCTTTATCCCCTCCGTGTTTGATTGAATGAATCAAGACTCTCAAGCTCTAGCAATAGATGGGTTCTCTGAAATTCCAGATGACACTGAAGTGCCCTCATAAGAGTTGCTTGACTGGGTCACATGGAGACACTCAGTAGCATCCTGATTCTGTTTATGGGCCTGTGAGAGCAGCGGGCTCACTCCTGCGTGTATGGCAGGGAACAAACAGCCCGCACTAGCCCTCCTCAAAGACATCTCAAGGGCAGAGGAGAGACGTGGGGTGCTATAAAGCCATGGCAGAAGAGAGGAAATGCCTGTCTTGGACTCGCTCACCGCACTAGGAAAATGAAAAGGCACATATGCGAAACGGGGAGGCTGAGGAGTTTCCACCTACAATGACTGCGTCGGACTGACTGGGGCCCCTGGATGGAGTGAGCAAAGAAAGGCCATGATTCAGGGGTTTAAGCTTCTGAAGTTTCTAGCACTTAAATCCTGGTGACAGAAGATCACCCCAAGTTCCGCAAAGCAAGCTAACCTTAGAAGACTGGAAACAATCTAGTTTGTCCCATATCTGAACAGAGAATGCTTTCATAAGAGCACTGCCTTTGACACCTGCCCTGCCTGGAGTTCGAGCCCCAGCACTCATCCTCTGGGTAACTGGGAGCAGTTGCTTAGCGTGGCCACACTTTAGTTTTGCCACCTGGAAAGGAAGAGACGATTTATGCCTTGGTTGGCTTGTGGTGGAGCAGAGACGGTGTGTGAGAGCCGTTTTGTTACTGTTGTGATTTTGATCACTTGACCCATGACCTCAGGAAGCCATCATTTTGAAGCCCATCATTAATGGCCGTCATTTACACTTAAAGTGATTGGAGACATTGGGCCTGGTCGTTTCCTCTTGTTTCAAGGGTAGCAATGAGAACGTATGTTAGATCGGACTGTGGCCGTCTGACCTGGAGGATCCCTTGGGAACTCTGTGTTGCCTCTATTCAGAGACTGAAAGGGGAGTCATTTCTTTCCCCAATCAAGCCCCTGGTCATCCCCCTTATCCTAATGACAGACCTACCTTCCACTGTGTGTGTGTGTGTGTGTGTGTGTGTGTGTGTGTGTTTGTGTGTGTGTAGATTATAGTTTACAGATGAGATTTCAAATGATTGTACCCTTAGGACTCATCCTACAAAAACAAACAAACAAAAAAACAAAAACCCGGCCAACTATTACCATATCATAGAATCTGTGCTAATGGACTGATGGAGGGAGGGTGTCTGGCACCCACCTGCTTAGCCCAATTTTTCTTTTTTTTCTTCTTTTAAAAAAAATATTTTTAATTTATTTTTTACAGAGTGGAAGGGAGAGGGACAGAGAGTTAGAAACATCAATGAGAGAGAAACATTCATCAGCTGCCTTCTGCACACACCTCCCTCCCCCAATGGGGATGTGCCCACAACCAAGGCATATGCCCTTGACCAGAATCAAACCTGGGACCTTTCAGTCCGCAGGCCGACGCTCTATCCACTGAGCCAAACCGGTTTCAGCTTAGCCCACTTTTTCACTTTATAGGGCAACACCTTCAAACTTTATCAAGCAGCCGTTAGGGTTGTCATCAGCCTAGTTTGAATGCACAGCTCAATGGCTTGCATTGTCTCTATGTTGGACAGGCTTGCATCATTGTTTTAGTAATGTACACCTTTTACCACATCACTGAAACTTCAAATGAACACAAGAACATTGCACTGTGGTCACAAACACTAAGCAAGATTTATACAAATATTCCCTAAATTGGCAGAATTGAAGGTTCTTTCCATAGATGAGTGTTGGCAATCCAGCAAACCATAGGCTTTGAACTTCTTATTTATGCCTTTAAACTGTGTTCCCAGTGGAAAGCTGCTCTCTTTCTACACTGAAAGAGCACACTGACTGCTCCCCAGTCCCACTGCCACAGGGCCCTCCCAGGTGACCAGTGAGGACCATCCACACACCAGCTAGGAGCAAACCTTCTCTAACTTCATTCTGAGCCCAGGGGCAGCAAGTTCAGGTACAAGAGATGAAACCTTATGAAACTGATGGCAGTTCTTTTGTTTACTATCATCACATTTTGATATGAAATGTTTATGGATTCCTCAAAGTCAGCCTGCAAAACATAATCACTGTAATGTTACTTCCGTGATGTTATAAAAGTAGGAGGATTTTGTGGTCAACTGTGTGAATGGGAAATAAAGTCAAATGGATTTTTTTTTTTACAGTGGACTTGTTTTTATAGAATGCAAGGTCTTTTTAAAAATATATTTTATTGATTTTAGTCAAAACTGGTTTGGCTCAGTGGATAGAGTGTCAGCCTGCAGACTGAAGGGTCCCAGGTTCGATTCCGGTCAAGGGCATGTGCATTGGTTGTGGGCACATCTCCGGTGGGGGTGTGCAGGAGACAGGTGGTCGATGTTTCTCATCGATGTTTCTGACTCTCTATCCCTCTTCCTTCCTCTCTGTGAAAAATAAATAAAAAATATAAATATAAATATATATATATATATATATATATATATATATATATATATAATTTATTTTAAAGAGGAAAGGAAAGAGAGAGAGAGAGAGAGAGATAGAAATATCAGTGATGAGAGAGAATCATTGATTGCCTGCCTCCTGAATGCCCACACTGGGGATCGAGCCCACAACCCGGGCATGTGCCCTGATCTGGAATTGAACCGTGCTGGCTGGGCTACAGTAGAATTAAAAAAAAAAAATATATATATATATATATATATATATATATATATATATACACACACACACACACACACACACACACACACACATATATATATATATATATATATATATATATATATATATATAATTGATTTTTTACAGCTGCCTCTTGCACACCCCCCACTGGGGATGTGCCTGCAACCAAGGTACATGCCCTTGACTGGAATCAAACCCGGGACTCTTCAGTCCACAGGCCGATGCTCTATCCACTGAGCCAAACCGGTTTCGGGTACAGTAGACTTTTAAGAGTTTCTTTTAAGTGTTTCTGACAATGGAAAATGTCTGTAATGAAAATCCACAGCATTGTGTGTTCCTTGGAATACAGTTTGGGAAACGCTGTGTTTTCTTTAATTACAGCAAATTGTGATTTATACAATGAAAACTTTGCTAGGATTGATGAATTTCACTGTTATAATTTAATAATGGTCTCAAGGAAATTATCCCGGATCCCGTGAGCAGGTCCTTTCCTCCTCCTGAGGAAGGAGATGGCGATGGGAATATTAGCTGCCCATTTCCGTCCTGGGAACCTGGTTTTAGAGACTGATTTTTACACGGGAGACTGGGGTTGCCATATGATTGATTTTGCTGTAGCATGGGACAAGCAGTTCGTTTTCTCCCTAACAAATAGCAGGTGCTATTAGTTCAAGGAAACCACCTACGTAGAATAAAACATTTTTTTTAAGGCTGTCAAAAGTTCTGTGCTATGGAATTTTCCACATTTCATTGCTGTAGGTCGCTCATTATTCTCCAAGGATCACCATTTTCCTTATCAGAGTCTACAAACAACAAGGCTGCTTATGTAGAGCATTTGTGGCAGCTGTGTATCCTGGATCCCACGTTTTCCAGCGTTATCTTCCAGGTCCTCCTCTTGCCCTCACCACTGCACACTCTCTTCCCGCCAGTGCCCTGTCCCACATCCTTCCTCTTCATACAGCGGTGCCTCTGAGCCCGTGTCCATCTCTTTGCTGGACATGCCTGTTTTCTTCTTCTCTGCCCAGTAAAGCTTCGCTGATTCTTCAAAGATAAAGTCCAGTTCCCATGTGACTTTGCTTCTCCCAATGTCCCCTTCGTGGTTGGACTTACCAGGCCCTTTTCTGAGTTGTATGCCACGTTGGCTACAGCCCACTCTCTGTCGTTCTTTGGGTTTTCCGTAAAGCAGATCCAGAGAAGGCGTCAGGAAAACAAAGCTTTTAGGAGAGGGCCACCTGTAGAGAGAAAGAAAAGGTAGCCGATGGGGCAGACCTGTGGGCAGTGCCAGCCACCAGGACAGTGGCTGGCAAACTCAATAGTCAACAGAGCCAAATGTCAACAGTACAACGACTGAAATTGCTTTTGAGAGCCAAATTTTTAAAACTTAAACTTCTTCTAACACCACTTCTACAAAATAGACTGGCCCGGCCGTGGTATTTTGTGGAAGAGCCACACCCAAGGGGCCAAAGAGCCGCATGTGGCTTTCGAGCCGTGGTTTGCCCACCACTGCACTAGGATATCTGGAGCCAAGATTGCTCATCAGAGAAACTGCAACCAGGGCAGACGGGGCTATGCTCCTGTGTCACCTCCGTTCAACCACTGACCAAAAGCCACCTGTGAGAGGTCTGTGCCCGTAGCTGAAATGACCCTGAGGATCCTGATAGCTGGAGCCTGTCAGCTGACCGCGCTTCACACAGCTGGGCCGCAGTCCTGGGTGAGGAGACCAGAGTGGCTCAGCTGGGTGCCTTCCATCTTTGTCCTCCTGTCAGTCCATTCCTTCCCCCACGTGCCTGGGTGCTAGAACCAGAGGGACCTTGGAGGTCATGCAGCAGAGCCTTTTTATCTGGCCACTCAGGAGGCGCTGCCTTTTCCTTTGGCCAAGAGGAATGGGTGTTGGAGGACGTTGGGTAAAAAAAGGAGGAAATTATCAGTGAGATCTGCAGAGACCATCTTAGACCACATTTAACGCAAACAGTATTGGAACTCTTGCCAAAACCAGTTTGGCTCAGTGGATAGAGTATCAGCCTGCAGACTGAAAGGTCCCAGGTTCGATTCCTGTCAAGGGCATGTATCTTGATTGTGGGCACATTCCCAGTAGGAAGTGTGCAGGAGGTAGCTGATTGATATTTCTCTCTCATCGATGTTTCTAACTCTCTATCTTTCTACCTTCCTCTCTGGAAAAAAGATTTCAATAAAATATATATTTAAAAAATAAAAAACAATTCTGGCACTCTAAATATTCGGCTTTGTGACTTCAAATCCCCAGACCATTACACAGTGAGGGGGCCGGGGCCCGGAGCCGGGGCACTGCAGCCGCCCGAGGGCAGAACTGTGAACCAGGCTTTGTCTGCGAAGGTAGATGGCCGGTGAGCAGGAGGGGAGCACATCCTGGCGTGGCTCAGTGTTTGCTCTCCCCTGGTTGTCAGTGGCTCTTCTAGAACCTGCTTAATGCCAAGGCTGCCTTAGACACACTTCATGCGACCCGCATCAGGGCTCCTGGCGCCCTGGACATCCCCCCAGGGCCGCCCTCCCTCGCTGGGGCCGCCGACGCTTTAATTACCAGACCCAGAGCAGGTGGGGTCTGTCTTCTGGGCCTGGGGGCACTCCATTACTCAGCTCCCTCCAAGGAAACACCCTGCATCAGTAATGGAGCAGGGCAATTAGGGGGATACAAGACGTGTAATTGGACAGACCCACCTCTGTGTCCCGTGAGCATTCTGCCTCTTTCCTCTTTCACGTGCTAGTCCCTCCTCTTTCCCAAAAGCCGCACTGTGGCCATGGACTGGGACATGCAGGACCAAGCTGTGGTCTGCGCTTCTAAACCAAGGGGAGAAAGGGGGAGGGTCATCAGAAAGGAACAGGCGGAGGGTGGGAGAAGTGCCTTCTCTCCTCTCCATAGAGCCACCAGTGAGGCACGGCTGCGGGGCTGGCACATGCCACTGGCCAGGCCTCTGGGACCCGGGTCCCTGTCGCCCGCACAGCATGGTGGCTCCCTGAGGCCCCACAGGAGGTGACCTCTGCCAGAGCCCGCTTCCCTCGCTGAGACATCCAGGGTCCCTCAGGTGAAGAGAATCTACCTTTTCTTACTTTGAGGGCATGAAAATCAATCCCCGGCTAACCAGAGAACAAGAGAACTGAGATGTATTCAAGTTCACTGTGGTAGCATTCACCTTGGCATATAAGTCTCCCTTTTCCCCAAATCCCCAATGAAGTGGCCAAAGAAATAGTTTCAATAAGAAAAAAGGAGCCCCGGCAATGAAACAAGTCCCCTCCAGGTGCCAAAGAAACCTCTCGTAGAGATAAAGCAGGGGGATCTGGATTGAGGGGTGTGGTCACGCCAGGAGCGGGCAGGAAGCCCAGGGACCATCAGGAAGCCCCGGAGAGGGTGTGGAGCTGTGCAGAGACTGAGCGGAGATCTGGAGTTGACTCTGGGAAACACCAAGTGCCAGGATGAACATCGGCACCCACACCTGCCTTGGCGGGCTGGGCCTGGAGATGCTCTGCCCAGGGACAGTGGGGACAGGCGGGGCTCAGCACAGCTGGCTGCAGGTCTCAGCCCCGGCCAGCGGCTCCTGTGTTCACCCCCTACCTCCTCCCCTAGCCAGGCTATTTATTTCACTTTTAATTTGACAAAGTAAATCCCAGAAAATACATGACATTTCTCTCCTCCCTCTTCTGGCCCCGACAGATTGCAATAGGAACTGGGAACAGTAAGTCATTTCAGCCTACATGTGGGCAAATATACACTGAGTGGCCAGATTATTATGATCTCTGAACGAATAATAATCCGGCCACTCAGCGTGTGTGTGTGTGTGTGTGTGTGTGTGTGTGGTCCGGCTAGACTGGCCACTGGGAGAGGCATAGGCAGTTGATCGGCCTGCCTGCTGGTTGAACTCCTGGTTGAGGAGACAATTTGCATATTAGCCTTTTATTATATAGGATATACACTGAGTGGCCGGATTATTATGCATTCAGCGATCATCATCATCTGGCCACTCAGTGTAGATTCACCCTCGGTGCCCTGTAGGGTCAGCGGGCAGAAACAGGATCAAACCTAAGTGCTGGTTGTTCCAAAGAACATAGCCGATGTGAGGAACCAGGAAGAACTCTCTCCTCCAGCCCTCCCGGATGCAGAGCTTCAGTAGGAAATAGGAGAAAACCAAAGAATGCTCTCATGTGTTCCCTCAACAAGGTTTCAGTTTCAGTTGAAAAGACTAACTGAATACCATGCAAAAGTAATGAAATGGCCTAAATGTATCCTGACTCCAAAGAGGAAAGTTTGATCAAAGGATGAGAGGGGGAGAGGGGAGGGACAAAACAAAATGCTCACATCATCTAAATGACAAAAAAAAAACAACAACAACAAAAAAAGTTTCCTCAAAGGGAGAGAAATGAAGTTGGCATTAGATGTCTTCCTCAAAATACTATATTTCAGAAAACTTTAGCCTCTTAGTAGAGAGTTTTTAAGGGAAAATTTGGTGACTTAAGAATTTTTAACCATCCAAATGATCTCAAATGGCTAAGGTATAGAAAGATAAGACATCACAAAAATTGAGTGAGCTGAAATGATATAGTACAGCACAGAATTAATCTATGGTGGGAATTCATTGTTAATAAGAGGAATACAAAAGTAATACAAATTAATATTTAGAAATATAAGAATTGTCAAAGCTAACACAAACACACACCCACACTCAAACTGAGAAAAGGAAATCAAAGTAAGCAAGCTGGAGTGACAACATCTATATCAGTCAATATAAAATTCAACATAAAGACTAAATGAGCCGAAACCAGTTTGGCTCAGTGGATAGAGCATCGGCCTGAGAACTGAAAGGTCCCAGGTTCGATTCCGGTCAAGGGCATATATCTTGGTTGTGGCACATCCCCAATAGGGAGTGTGCAAGAGGCAGCTGATCGATATTTCTCTCTCATCAATGTTTCTAACTCTCTATCCCTCTCTCTTCCTCTCTGTAAAAAAAATCAATAAAATATATATTTTTTTAAAAGCATAATAAGTTTCCTGAAAGTTTAAGATTCAACTCACACTTTGAGTACAAATGAAAATTTAACAGAGTGCAACATAAAATTTATAAAATTACTACAAGGTTAAAAGGTATTTTCTTTAAAACCCTTGAATTACCAGGGAATGGTAATTGCACTTAAGAGTCAAATGATAACATACATACTTATTATTATTGTAAAGTCAGTGATACAAGTAAAATAAATCCAGTCCTCATATAATTTAATATCCAGCTACAAAGAATAAAAATGGGTAATGTTGGCATTCAAATCTTCTCCCCCCCAAAAAAAAAACAAAACAGAAAAAGAGCTAGAAATAATAAAACCATGAGAATAGATATAGCTAAAAATGTCAAAGAAATGAGAAAACATCACTCTGTAAGACTGAATTCAAGAATTTCTGAAATAATTTATAAGCTATCAAAAGACAAAAATTGTCAAAACTATAAGCAAACAAAGGGGACACCAGTTGTTGAAAGACAATCCAAATTAAATCAAAAGCAACCAAACAAAAGCAGACAAACACTTGCAGAGAGAAACCGACAGGGATTTCTCCTTGTCAAGCTCGCCCTCATCCGTCATCTGAAGCACAAGGAAACCAGCCCCACTCAGGGTCACACGTCCTAGGGACACCGTTCTCTCCAAGGGTAGCAGCCGTGCCCTGTGCTGCCAGCCTGTCCCCCTCTCCATTTCCACTTAGATCTTTGTAGCATTTGATACTTGACACAGTGGATTGGACCGCTTTATAAGGCCTTGTCCTGGATCCCCAGTTTCACTTCCTATTGACACTACCCTCCTCTTTCATTGCCTTTTCTTCCTAATTTTACCCCATGTGGGCCCCCAAAGGTCCAGGCTTTCTCCAACAAATTGGTATATGTTCTTTTTCTTTATTAACTGATCCTGTTTCCTGCTCAAGAAATTGATTGGTCAGCTCACATTCTTTGTCTTTTTCTGATTCCATCCACTTTGTGCACAACTACATGGCCAGGTCTTGAAATCCCATTTTTCTGGAAAGGAAATATGTAAGTGGAAACATGGACAAAGCTTCAGTTGTTCTTTTGCTTAATTCTAGTCTGAGATGCTGGAACCTTGAGAGCTAGCTCCTCATTTCTTCTTTGTGAACCTCCTTGCTTGCAAAACTTCTCACTTTTGACTATACCTCCTGCCTCTGCTTCCTATTTTTACCCACATCTATTTCATTCCCACACACTCAGCATTTCTAGCTCACTCCAGATTTTTTTTCCAATTTGAGAACTTTCTCTACCACCACTTAAAAACTTCACTTCTGTTTTCTATGGTAATATGGCCAAAAACTAAGAGCATGTCTTCTGTGTGTGTGTGTGTGTGTGTGTGTGTGTGTGTGTGTGTCTGGTCTGTGAAGCTTGACTTGAACCTGAAGCTTTTGTGTTGTTAGACATTATTTTACCAGTATACACTTGTTTCAGTCTCTATATGTGCATGTTATACGTTCCTCACTAAGAAGATAGCATTTCTTGTATGACTTGATATTCATCAACTAACTCTGTGATCTGACTTTAAAGTGAGACCCAAAGAGACCTTGTTGAATAGATCATCCCCTGAAGTAGATGATGGCGCTGAGGGGGCAAAGTTTTATTCCCACATTTCCCTGCAGCGCTCAGCAGACTCACTAGCCTGCTGGATGATTAGTGATGTTCTGTTTTGATAATTTTGTATCATCTGATAGAGAGATAAACCACAATTGCCATAATTAGGTAGAAAACAAAGTGCCCATTAGTTGTTGAAATGAAACCACATTAAATTAAAAACAATCAAACAAAAGCATGCAATAAATTACTGAGACAAAAATAGAGATTTCTACGTGGGAGACAATACCCTTCTCCTAGCAATAGTGCAGATAAATAATTGGTTTTTGAGAGTCAAGATACTTAATCAGTGTTTTTTCACACTTTTTTTTTTACCATGATCCACATTATTTCTATGCATGTACATACAAACAAATAAAGTATAAAATATGTGTTCATAAAGAATACTTTTCTTACCTTGTGATTTTGTCTCATATTTTCTATCCTGTCCTATTTTATTCTGTTCTGTATTTTTAATGGATATTGTGATCTTCTAAAACATTAGGTCTCAACAGGGGTGTTTTCCCCACAGTGACTTCAGACAAAATGTGGAGACATTTTTGGTTCTTGTTATGCCTTAGGGATCTGGGGAGGATCCTTCTAGTGGGGAGAGGCCAGGAATGCTGTCCATATCCTACAATACACAAAATAGTTCTCTAACAGAGAACTATTCACCCCAAAATGCCAATAGTGTTGAGGCTGAGACATCCTGATCTTAAGGGTTGTGCCCACAGATCTCAAATTACATTCATTCTATGTTTACCAAAAAGGAAAGAAGGTCGTCTATAATAATATGCCAACGTTTTTCCAAGAGAAATGATAGGAACAATTTTTGTCTCTTGGGGCCTTTACAAAGTGGAAACATTTTTCTTCATTATAGTGCTTGGTGTACACTTTCTTCAAGTTTCTATCGACTTGTGAGACTTGGGTCTTTGGGCCGAACAGGGCACTGCGAGGTTAAAACGTTAATGAAGGCCTCCTTAAGTGTCAAGTGTCGCTGAAAGCTGAATCAGCACTCAAGGCGATTAGCAGTGTTAGGTTGGAACTAATGAGCTTTGGGTGCCAGTAGCTGGCATTAGAGCTCAGTGAGGCATTGAGACCCAACAGCACTCACCTTCTTTCTGACCTGCTTGGGCTTCTATTGCCTCCAAACCCAGTAGTGAGAAAACTGCTGAACTGGCTGTTTATTCCCCATCAGGCTAATTACTTATTTTCCCAAGATCAAGACTGTATTTTGGAAGGGCTGTGACATCTGAAAGCAGAGAACATCCTGCCTGCTGGGGCAGGGGAGTTCAGGGAGTTTTTGTGCTTCTGAAAGAACGCGGTGATTAGCAGAGAATCTGAAAGCAGATCACCAAGTGGAGGGACTTCTAATGTAGTCTGTGGACCAGCCCGGCCAAGAAGCTGGCTGTGACCAGAACTCAGAAGCATGGGTTTGGGAGGTGTGCCACTGTGGACAGCTGCTGCTGTGGAGCAAGAAAGGGTGGCAGTGGGACTAGGAAAGCTCAATGAAATCTATGTAACAGTAGAGAATTTGGAAGGGGGCATGTGAAGTTACTTTTGATTGGAAGGTTAAGGTTGTCACAGCAAGTACTCATCAAACTTGACATGTAAGGATGCTATTTTAGTTTTCCTATGAATAAGCAATGCATGCTTATCTAAACAGAAATATCTTTCATATTCTTCAACATTCTTGGCCATAATCACCATACATTAGTTCTATAGACATACAATAGTTGGGGAATGTTTTAGAGCCACTCTGACCTGGAGGTGGGGTCCTAGCTTTTTGTTCCTATTTGATTGGTGTAATGTTGGGTAAATTACTTTGTCTCCCAGCCAGGCTCTTGTAATGTCTAAAAGTGTGTTTGGACTACTGTGGTTGCTAAAGGCCTGTTTCCTCCTGAACATACTATGGATGTAAGAGGATGGGTGGTGAAGGAACTGTAAGGTTCAGCAGCTCCTGTTTCACATTACTAATCAGCAGACGTTGGAAAACGGAGGCATATTGGAGGAAGGGAAGTCAGGAGACAAAATGCTTTGGTTATAAGGAATATGGAGAGTGTCAATTGCAATAGCATATCAGTTCTTCACTGATCCTTTGTCAGGCTTCTTACTAATCTGATGGAAGGGTAGAAGTAGGGAGATGGTTGCAAATGACTTAATTTGATTTTTATAATTGGTACCTTGATTATTTCCATTGAATGGATGAGGAAACTGAGTAAAATAAATTAAAACACTTATGGGTCATGGTTATTAGGAATTGGAACCAGATACTTATAGTCACAAAACCTGACCAATTTTCTTACTATTTTTTCCATTCCATTCCCTATAGGTTCCGAGCTTCACATCAGGGGATGAGCCTCTGGCATTTCAGATTTCTACAGTTATTTCAAATGTATTTCAGGCAGTTAACAGTGTTTGTTGAAGCTTAATGTGGGTATAACAATCCAACTAAATCAATAATAGTTTATAATTGTTTTCTTTTTTCTAGATTTGATAAAGATGAAACAATAATCATATCTTCTCCCAAACAATTGAATGATTGAATGAAGTGACTAGATACTTTAGTATCTAGTTATTAATAAAGTATCTCATGTATTTTAATCATCTGAAAATCCAAAGTAGATCCACTGCAAGATGTTTAGAGATTATACAGCAGTTGGCTGTCACTGTGCATAAAAATAAATGCATCATCATAATCATCATCATCATAATCATCATCATCATCATCATCATCATCATCACCACCATCATCATCTCCATGTCCATTCTAAGCACTTTTAGCTTCTTTGCTCATTTGTACAGCATTTCAGGTAGTTTTAATGGTTTCTCAACATGGCTTTCCTGTTCACAGTAGAAATAATTATTGTCTTGATAACTCCACTCCAACAAGAGCCACTTGTATCTGTATAAAAGAAAAAATGGCTAAATAAGGGTTAAGAGGCTTACTCACTAATTTCAGACCATCCAAATGGCAGACAAAAACAAAAACCAACCATTCTAAAAGTCAATACTGTAATCATTTAGACTTAATCTTAAGACCCCAGGCAGCTACTGGAAGTTGGGCTATATTTTTATCTAATCTATTTTGACATTTTAAGAACAAGTTAGGGAAAGAAAATGGATCAAATCAGAAATAACAATTCTATTTCTTAGAGAGTATAGGAATACTTTCAAGTGTTTGGAAATACAATGCTAACCAATAATTCCATTTCCTAGAAATAACCACTGTTAATAGTTTGGTGTGCAACTGTCTAGATTTTTGGCAAGTCTATATTATATACAAATACTGCTTTATAACATTACCACAAAACCTCAGAAACATACAATAATAGTAATTTTACAAGTCTAAAGAGTTCGGCGGATCCAGGTTAGTTTGAGATCTCAGCTGGCCTTGCTCATATGCCTGAGGTCAGTTGTGAGTCAACCACATGTCTCTCTTGATCTTGGCTGGGTCTGCTCACATGTCTGGGGAATCAGCTGGCTCAAGACAGAACTAAAGTGTTCTTTGCTGGGATAACTTGGGTGGCTCAAGCATTTGTTTTTCATCCTCCAGAGGCTTGTTCAGACATGTCCTCACAGTGGTGGCCAGACACAGGAGCATGAACTGGACATATAAGAAGTTTTTCAAGCCTTTTCTTGTATCACAACTGCTAGTGTCTGTTGGCCAAAGCAAGTCACAAGGCTGAACTCGATATCAAGGGTTGGAAAAATAGATTGTACTCATGATAAATCATTTGCAAAATCTATGGTTAAGGGTAAAAATAGAGAGGGATCAAGAATTGGGGCCATCAAGACACTTAGCCTAATAATCACTGAAACACATTGACGCACAAGCATTCTTTTTTATTGCCTGTTTTTTTAAATGTGGGATGATATCCTATCATTGTATGGCTTATGCTATTTTAGAGATTTTTAAAAAATGTGAAACAAATGTAGTAAGTCAATGGTTTTAACTGGTTCCGAGATGTTCCATTATATGGATATACTGCACTAGAAGTTTTTCTCCAGTCCCCTAATGATTGACATTTGTTTCTTGTTTTGGAGACTTTTGTAAAAGTACTATAGAGGACTCTCATTTACAGAAACATTTGTATTTCTCTCTATCAAACCTGCAGAAGTAGATCTGTGGGTTCCCTTTGTCCCCCAGGAAAACTGAGCCATTTATAGTTCACTGAACATGCCTCAAACGTCAATGCTTCCATGTTTCCAAATACTTATCCCCTAGAATTCTCTCCTTGGACCCTCCTAAACTACAGTGATAAAGCGAGTCTGTAACATGATTGGTGATTGGCTCCAAGCTCCCCTATCAGACTCACTCTGAAACATCTCAACTTTACAGTATATGCAATTGAACTGTTTGGGAAGCCACTTATAGCTCTACCCTCATAGACCTTCTTGTCCTCACTCAAGAACCACTGTATTTGAGAAGCCGTTTCTAAATTCCTTTAGCAGATCAGGTGTTCATTTTCTGAACCTGATAAACACTTCTATTATAGTAATTCTCCCATTGAAATACATTGGCTATTAAGTCTATATGCCCCCCAGATGCTAAAGTCTTTGTGGACAGGAACATCATCTTTTTGTCCATGTTATTCCATTTTTTAATAGGGTGCTTGGACAAAGTTGGCACTCAATAAATTTTTGCTAAATAAAAATTTTATAGTTCAGGTCAAAACCTAAAGGTAGCCACATAATAATAATTTAATAAATGTTTATTTGTTCATTCATTCAACAAATAAGTATTGAATGTGTAAAGTGAATTGGACCTGTTTGAAATGAGAGGATGGAGAGAATGTGAATGTACCTGCTTGAAATGGAATGGTCTCTCAAGAACATCTGATGAAATTTTAGGCTTTTCTCTCAGAAAAACGCATGCATGCTATTGTTCACGTTTTTACACAGTGAACTCACTACTCCCTGGTACTCAGTCTCTGGGATTAGATGAAGAAGCTCTGCCTTTAGTTGATAAGCGCATGACCCTGTGTCCGACTTAGCCACACCACAGACAGATGTGGGAGCTTGAGCTTAGACCTACCCATCAAAGCCTTCATTCTTTATGCATGACAGTTGTCCAAGTTGCCAGAATAAGGAGTCTGTCATATCTATGCCCTCGTCTACATTGTAGATATATTTCCTACCCCTAAAATAGTTTTGGGAGACACCCATATTATTTTAGGCTTCTGATAATGCCATAGATGCAAATGTGAACCTCTCCCACATGCACGCCTCATGACTTATTTGACACAACGTAACCATAATTCTATGAAAATACATAGATGTTTGATTTATTAGAAGAAAGACATCACCAGATAACAGTATGATCTCAGCATTTTAAAAACATTTTTAGCTATATACAGTTTAAATGTAACATCAGGATCACATTCAAAGTAGCCTATCAAAAGTCTCACTGATGCCGCCTGACCTGGGGCTGGGCAAAGACATGATTAAGAGCACAATCCATAAAACTGGATAAGTTGAGTTTCATAAAAAAAATTTAAGAAATATTGCTGAGTTCTAGACTGAGCAGTATGTTTTTTATTTTTTAAAAGACAGATACTTTCTGGTATCATTTATATGTGGAATTTTTTTTAAAAAAAGAAGCACACACACACACACACACACACACACACACACACATCAAACTCAGAATATTCTCACCCAAAAAAAGAACTGAAAAAAGAAGTCCAAAATTTAATTGTTAATGTTGTCTAATATTCATTAAAAAAATGATAAGACAAACTACAGACTGGGAAAATATTTCCAAATCCTGTATCCAACAAAGGACTTCTAGTTAGAATATATTAAGAATTTTGAAACTCAACAGTTGAAAATAAATCACCCAGTTTTTAAAATGGGCAAAAGGCTTTAACAAACATTCAACCAAGAGGCAATGAAGCAAATGAGATGTTCACTACCATTAGCCATTTGGCACTGTGAGTTAGAAACCACTGTGAGAGACCCCAGTACACTGCTGGCAAGGCTGACAAACGAGGCAAAGATTATTTCACATGCAACAAGGATGTGGAACAAATGGAACCATCACACATTGTTTTGAAGAATGTAAATGGCAGCTACTCTTTAAAATAATTTGGCAGTTTCTTATAAAGTTAAACAAAATTACTTATCAAATTAGTCAGCAATTTCACTCCTTGTTTGCCGGGAATCAGGGTAGGCTATCAAGTGGTAGCACATTGTTGAGTGATAGAGCTGTTTTATATTCTGATTGTGGTTGGGTTTCACAAATCTATACAGATACTGAATGGCATATACTAATATTCCAAAAAGTAAATTTTACTACAAATTAATTTAAATATAAAATAAAAGCTTTAGTGAAGAGTATTAAAGAAAATTTGTATAAATGAAAGCCACATCAGATTGATAAACCCAATATAGAAAAATGCTATTTCTTCCTAAAAGTGATCTCTACATTTTATGAAATCCCAATTCCAATGGAAGAAAGTCGGGGATTTGATATAAACATTTTATAATTGTTCAGGTCATTTGGAAAAGAACACACTTAATAAAAATATTTAAGAATAGAATAGATAGGCAATTTCATGTTAGATTTAAGACATATAAGGGCATTACAATAATTAAAAGAGTGTTCTAGTAGTGCTAAAATAAATAGAGAACACAATATAAAAATTTAATATACAAACAGCTTATAGAATCTTGACAAAATGCAGATTATATAGGGATTTACTATAAGAAATTGGTAGATATCAGTATTGGAATTTATTTTAGATAATTGCTGAGGTTGAATTTTAAATACTTTTATTTTTAAATACTGATAGATAATGAATTCCAAAATAAATAAAATTAGATGGATATTTACTTATATTAAAGTAAGAAAGAGCTTATTTAGACATCATAAAAGAAATGCAAACATCATAAAGAAAAAGACTGATTGGTTTGAAAACAAAAAAATTAAAGACCCCAAAAGAGGAAATGAGAAATTATAAACTAGAATAGATGCTGGGTAAAAGAAAATGAATAAATGTAATTAAAATAAAGTAAATACTTAAGATCAAAGAAAAAAAATCATTCATTAGAAAATTATAGGCAAAAAATAATACACAACCATGTAATGTCTTTAAAATTTATATTTCTAATAGTATATAAGATAATGCTTGCTAGTTTAAAACAGGTATTAAAATGTTGAAAATCATTTTTCTTTGTTTATTGGCGGTAATTGTGCAATATAACAGTATTAATGAGTGCATGAGAAAACATGTACTTTAATATGTTGAACTAGAAATAAAATATTAAAAATGATATATTAAAATTCAAAAGACCAAATTTAAATGCCTTCACAGAAGGAAGTTTGTAATATGATTCTTTAAAGGGTGCCTTCAAACATGCATTCTTTCATTTTCCCTTCCAGGAAATGATTAAACATATGAATAAATTGTTCAACTTTGGATACAACCTAAGTGTCCAATGATACAGGATTCACTAAACTCTTTATCACACAGTTCACTTAGTCAACACTGCACAGTCATTTAAAATGAAGTTGACATGTATTTAACACCAGGAACGATGTTTTCAATTTATCCCTAAGTGCAAAAAGCACTTCACACACCCCATGTACAAAACGATCTGTTTTATAAATAATTTACAAAGATCAGAGGAGAATGGTTTGGATGGATTTAGGTCTCAATGCTACATCTGCATGCGAGGTGGGTGACTTGACTTTTTAGAATTTTGTGTTTCTTTCAATTTTTCTAGAATGAAGCTTTGTCATTTGTGTGACTTTAAGTTTCGAAACATTTAATTGTAAAATAAAAAAGTCCGTTTGGAAAGCAGCTATTGTCTCCCTGGTCTTCCCCTGGAGCCTGTGGTGCTTTGTCTTCTGTGCTGAAAAAGAGAAACTTATTTTGAGACCCAATTTCAATGTCAAACAGGACTTATTCATATGCCTTTCAGCATAACGATTATTGCTTGTCTCATTTTTGATTCTTATAAATATATTTCCAGTAGGACATGATCTCACTCATCTAGGGGAAATGGTGAACAACATAGATGGTGAACAAGAACAGAACCAGAGATAAGGAGCCATGTCTCAGACAGTTGGACCTCAAAGGGAGGGTGGGGATAAAAGGGAGAGATCAACCAAAGGACTTATGTGCACGCACATGAGCCTAACCAGTGGTCAAGGACAATAGGGGTGGGGTGGGGACATGAGTGGGGTGAGTGGGGGATTGGAATTGGGGGGTTGAGGACAAATATGTGATACCTTAATCAATAAAGAAATTTAAAAAAAAGAAAAGAAAAAGAGAAACTTGTTTAATCACATAAATGCCGGAGCGGCCTGTGGCATCTGCTGTGAAGAATCCCTAGTCCCCGGGAATCGCTTCATGGCAAAGTCCGGCTCCTGGGCCCTCAGCTGGCGGGAACCAGAGCCTGGCTCTCTGCCCTTTCCTTTCCAATGTCTGTCTGAGCCCTGGCCCCTCCTCCCCGGCCCACCCACCCTGCCCCTTATCGGGTCGCTGGACAAGAGCACAAATGGAGGCCCCACATCTCACATGTCTAAGCATTGGAAACATGATAAATTAAGCTAATACACTGTTAAGTGAAATATACTCTATTCTCCTATTTTGACAACTATTCCTTCATAACAACAAAGCAGAAAAATATGTTTAAATCCACTGTTTTTATATGTCTGAGCATTTTGGCAAACCACCAAAGATGACTCGATTTAATTATTATTGCTCAGCGGGGTATTCTGTGGATGGGCCAGCGATGTTTGGAGGAGTAATAAAGATCTACACAAATCATGAGCTCATCTGTTTATGCAGTGCAGCTTGCTTTTCATGCTCAATTTCAACAAAATACTAATTACGTTCCAATCAAGATTTTCTATTAATTTTCTTCTTTTGACAATAACGATCTCAAGCAAGAATTGACAAACTTTCTGAAACAGTCTCGATAGTAAATATTTTAGACCATCTGGCCTCTGTCACAACTGCTCACTCCGCCGTTGCTGCTCAGAGGCAGGCGTAGACAATACGTAAGCAGGTAGGCATGGCTCTGTTTCCATAAAACTTTCCAATAAAAATAGTTGGGTTTGGCCTGTGGGCCACAGTTTAGCAACTCTTGGTCTAAAGGATTTTTAAAGGGCAGTGTACAAATTTAAATGTAGCTTTATCCAAACTGTAAATCAAAGGAAGTACCAAAGTTAAAATTATTTTCATCTTTTAAAAATCATTTTTTCTTCTGAAGTATTCCAGGGTATCTATCAACATCCAAAGACAAAAATATAAATTGTAATGAATAAATAGCAACATTTGAAATCAGAATTAAAGTTGAATCTTATTCATTCTTAAAATGGTAAATTTTAGATAGGTTCTTTGTTGATTATATGCATTCCTTTTCTTATTAAAGATTTTCATAAAATTTGAACTGTTTTCAGTTCTAAGCTGAAATGCCCATCGAGTTGCCAATTCATGCCCCACCTGGCTCACCTTGACCAACATATTTACATGTTTTCGAGTAGCATGATCGGCTTAATAATACAAATTGTCCCTTCCCCTCCAGCCTTGTACTTTGGAATAGGAGCAGTCAGTAATTCTAGAAAATGATACTTTTAACAAGAAGCCACCCATGCTCTTTGATAGGAAGATTTGGTAAGTTTCTTACTTGTCTTTTCTCTCTGCTAACTCCTCCCCTCACTCAAGTCTTCCTGCAGCAGAGGGATGGCCAGGTTCAATGTTGACTGTGTCTCACACCCACCCCGTTCTCAGCATCCTGATGCTTCAGTTTGAAAACCCGGGGCAAGAGGCTGAGAGAAGCATTTCCAGCCTGCACAACGATGGTCACCAGAGTGGGTATTTGGGCTTAGGGGTTGCACCGTGCAGCGCTGAAGTGACCATCACTTTAATACTTTTGTGTGTTGTGTGGGACTTTCCACGTTGTGGGGACGTGGAGCTGGGGCTTGTCTCGTCCTACCAGAGCGATGGTTTTCTCCTTCATGGCAGCACGTGGTACAGCCATGCTGATGGGCTGTGCCTCATGGACACGCACTGGTTTGCTTCCTGTAGTCTGTTTTGTCTGCAGGCCTCATTTCATAATGATGCTGTTATTTTGAAAAGTTGTTTTATGCCAAGGGAGTGCGATTATTTGGGAAGTTTGCTTTGATGTTAGTGAGACAGACTATCATTTTCTACTGTTGAAAATTGTGGAGGCTGCTGTCCGGGAGAACATCGAGGCAGGCCATGGCCCCGGATCATGCAAAATCATGGTTTAGGATGGCTATTCCTATTTTAAACTCAGAATATATATTGATTTTAGCACTACTCTGTGTCCAGAATCTAATAAACAGAAAAAATTAATAAAAGGAACCCTGACCAGTGTGGCTCAATTGGTTGAGAGCCATCCCTTGCACTGAGAGGTCACCGGTTGGATTCCTGGTCAGGGCACATGTCTAGGTTTCAGACTCGATACCCAGTAGGGGGCATGCAGGAGGCAGTAGATTGATATATCTCATCCATGTTTCTCTCCCTCTCCCCTCTTTTCTCTTTCAAATCAATAAAAGCATATTAAAAAAAAACTTTTAAAAAATCAAGGAAACAAATATCTAATGAAGAACCCATTATTGCCAAATGTATCCAATAACTTAGCTAAAATTTTAGATTTTTCCCTCAACATGTTTCTGTCTCGCTTGCCCTTAGATTGTTGATTTCCAAGGCAGGAAAGCAGCTCTTCCCGTATCTCCAGCAGCACATGTGAGACCTGGTAACTCCGGCTGCTGGGAGGCTGGGCCGAGGCCTCTGTCCACAGCATCACACAGCTGATAGCCCAGCTCCCAAACCCATCCTATAGAGAGCCCCTGTCAGGACCCGGAGGAGCTGGGCGGGGGGGGGGGGGGGTGTTGCTGGGCCATCCCACGGAGCTGGGAGGCCTATCCTTGGCCATGCTTTGGGCACTTGTGGGTGGAAAAGCGGTTCTTGGTGTCCCTGTGGTGCTTCCCCCTTCATCTGGGCTCACAGTGAAGGGCGTCCCCTCCTTCAGGAGCACTTCAAGGGAGATTTTTCCTCCGCAGGTGAATTTCACTTTTCAGGGACCTGGAACATCAGGGTGGTTGAGCTCTGCACATACTTTGAGAAAGCTGGCTGCGTGAGAAGAGGCTGGATTAGGAGATTTCTGATTCCTCTCAGGTCTAATGTTCAGCAAGGCTGCTGCTTAGGAGGACTCACCCCTCCGCTCCTCCTTCCGCACATTGCCTTTCCTCCGCCTTCTTGATCTCTTCTTCTCTGTATCTCAGTAATCAGCCTCTCTCTCTCTCTCTCTCTCTCTCTCTCTCTCTCTCTCTCTCTTACTGCCTTTAAGGATTTGTAAATATCAGGCTTTAGATCCTGACTAGTTTAATTGTAGTTATTTCTCCTATTTATTTATGGTCAGTTTTTTTATAGCTAGATTTGGAATCATTCTTTGACTTACTTCTATGCCACCTGATTTTAGAGTCCCTTCATTCTTGAGCTCTGTCCACTTGAAATGAAACTTCAGTGTTTGCTTTTCTCATGCAGATGCTAAGCTGCCCTGAGTGCTAAGATTTTGACTCGTTGCCTCTCCGGGAAAGTCCTTCTGAGGCTACTTCAAATGAAGTGAAACTTAGCTGAGTACAAAGGTCCTTTTTCCTTTAATCTCTCACCGCAGTCGGGCACTTCTTACCAAAGTCTGAGGCCAAGCTCCCGCTCCGCACGTGTCAGTAGCCTAGTTATTGTGTTATTTTGTTTTCTGCATGAATGCCTAGGAAATACTTCCTTTATTCTGAAGCTCTAAAAAATGTGCTAATGTTTTTCAAGGTTCGGCTCCCTGCCTCACTAGAGTGATGCGTGAGGTGAGGATCCAGCTGCTCACACTGAGGGTCCCGCCCGCCTCTCAGAGTGCGGAGCTCTGCACACGAAGTAACAGAAGAATCGCCACTTCTTGGCTGATGCATAAAGACTTTTAAATCCAGAGACACTGTGCAGGGTGGCGCATGGCCCTGTCTTTATCCAGGTGCTTTCTTAGGCTCTGATTGGCTTACATATTCTGATCTTATTACCCTGTTTCCCCGAAAATAAGACAGTGTCTTATATTAATTTTTGCTCCCAAAGATGCGCTAGGTCTTATTTTCAGGGGATGTATTATGTTTCCATGAAGTAGGTCTTATTTTCGGGGAAACACGGTAGGTATGTCTGTGGATGTTAGTTTTTAATGTTATTTTTCTTTCTGGATATTGTTTGATAATTTGATAGGACACTGGGAGAAGCACATGGGTGCCCAAGAGCCAGGCAGAGTTTGGAATCCTGTCTACAGGGTTGGAAATGATAATTACATCTCATGAATGTGTGAGCTCCTCAGGCAAGTAAACTGAGAAGGAGGGGAGCAGAGGGTGCAGCAGTGAGCCTGAGTTCCCTGAGTCAGGGCATGAGCTAATGAGGGGGATTGCTTGGAAAACAGTAAGGTAGGTCCTATGCAAACAAAGCGTTGTTCCTGGAATTGATGGCCCAGGATAACTCGTACCCCTTCCACTTCAGAACTCTTGTCTCTGACCTGGATGCTGAGGTACTTCCTGTCCTTTAATGTGGTTCCCCAAAATTATCAGCCCAGAATCCCTGACCTTCCTCTCTTCTCCTGGAGGGCCAAGGCCATGGCGTTGCTTTCTTGGAATAAACTTTTCTTCTTTGTCATGAGCCTGGGGAGAGTAAGAGCCATCTCGTTCTCTTTCTTTACTTGATAGTTCAAAGGTTGAGAAGGGAGTCTGTTATCACCGGCACTGGGAGGTGTGACTTATCTAGACAGCGGTTTGATGACTGGAATTACACATCTTCCTTCAGTCAGTGTGGAGGTGGTTTAGCCACATAAGTCTTCTTCTTCCACGGAAGCCAAGTCAAATAGCAACTAGAGGGAGGCTTCTTTCCAGCTTGATAAGTCACGTTTGAGTGGATTGCACATGGCAACGGCAGGAAAAGGAATATTGATGTGGTCAGGCCTGGCCCAAGGGACTCGGTCTGGGAGCTCCGGGGTTCGCAGCAGCTTCCTCTGCTCCAGCCTCATGCCCCACGGGACCCACAGGAATGGCCTTCATGCGATGGCCATGAAAAGAGCGTGTTTTCCTAGAATGTTCTGCTGCCAAAGGCTTCACAGAAAGCTCTCAAAAGCAGACACATGGTTCTGTTTGGTTGTGTAGACTAGAGAAATGTGATGTGTCCATGGGCCAGATTTATTTGTTTCTCAAGGTGAGTCACCTCTGCATTACAGCTCAGAGACTTCCCTGGCAGCATGTCCTTCTACTACAGAAGCAGCTGCTGGCCCTAACTGGTTTGGCTTAGCAGATAGAGTGTCCACCTGCAGGCTGAAAAAAAGGTCCCAGGTTTGATTCCAATCAAGGGCATGTACCTTGGTTGTGGTCACATCCCCAGTAGGGGGTGTGCAGGAGGCAGCTGATCGATATTTCTAACTCTCTATCCTTCTCCCTTCCTCTCTGTAAAAAATCAATAAAATATATTTTTTTTAAAAAAGAAGTAGCTGCTGAAAAACCATGCCATGGTTTTACTTCCTCGTAGTGTTCCAGGAGGGTGGTTTGCCCTCTGAGGTGAACAGTGAAGTTTGCCTTCAACACTCACATGTTTTGACAAAATGCCAAAGACGCCACTAGCAGCAACCTCAAGAGCGCCACTGATGTTCCCTGGGTGTCTGGAAGGTTGACAGGCTATGTACTTTAGAGCTGCCCCTTTCAGTCATCCCTGTGTTTCTTGAGCAAGTCACATGACCTCTCTGAGCCTACTTGCTCATCTGAGAAATTCTGATAATTCCAGCTTTTCACTGTTGTGAGAGGCAGGAAATAATGCACCAGATCTTTGTCTATAATAAATACATAATAAGTATCCATTTGCTCTGCCTTCACCATGTTCTGTCTAAGGCACCTGAACTTGAATTCTTGGCTGCCCTGTATCTGCTTTCTTAACTTAGTTTTATCCTTGAACTTCATCTTCTCCCTATGACATTTTTGATACCTCAGGCACAGCGGGAGCTGGGGGCAGAGATGGGTTTTCTTAGTCACTGTCTTATCAGATGCAGTGAGATGGCTCCACTCATGGGCAGCCTGGTCTTTCCTTCCCTCCACATGCTAGGGGAGTGCCAGGTGAGCCTCCCTTTGAACCAACCTCAGTGCTTTGTCTTGGCAGCCACTGTATGAGCTGCATTCTTTCAAACCTCCATGATTTTGAAATCCATTCTGCTGATGCAGAATTGTCTTGTCTGATGATTTACACAAAATCATTTCTTTGATTGGTGGACTCTCCCTTCGGCCCAGAGCAGGGTGAGCTGTGTGGAGCTTTCCATTTGACACATGAATAATTAATTAGTGGGTGGAAAGGCCTTGGAGACACGGAGGACAATAGTCTTACTCGTCTTATGAAGAAAACAAGGCCCAGAAAACCAATGTGGTTTGTTTAAGATCACCTAGTCCTAGACTGAACAATCAAGACTGAATCCCCATTCTTGTTCCCAGATTTGCTTCCGATGAAACTGTTGTTCTCATGGAGATGTGTGTTTGTGCCATGTTTTAGGATAAAACTAATAATGTTTTGTCTTCATTCAAATTCTTAGGTAGAAACCCTAATTTTGGAGAATGAGTCTTGACTCCATTGAAAGAGAACATTACCTTTCTTTTTTAGTTATTTCAATAACTGTTTTGTTGTTTGTTTTGGTACAATTGCCATCATTTCCCACTTTAAAGTGTTGGGATCTCCTTCTGCTTTGCTCCCTTTAAGAATCAGCTGGCCACCCACATTGGCTCTCCCTTCAGTACCTTTCATGCTCTCACCACCCCTCTCTTCAACTCCTATCCCTCTAGTGCAGCTTGTTAGCTACCAAGTTGGGGTTATCCTGGAAGAGCTTCCTAAAGGATTTCACTCCCTGCTGCCTATTGCTCATTCTCTTTGTGCATCACCTCGGATTTAACTTCTCACTGATGTTAAATGCACGGTCATCTTTTCATTCTAATTTTATACAATTTTCCAGTTCAAGCAATCAGACTCCTTCATCTGTATTCAGTTCCGATGAGGGGTCTTTCAGGCCTTCTCAGCTCCCCACTGGATAACTTTTCACAGTCTCACTTCCTCCATCTGTCAGATTTGCTCTGAGCCAGCTTCCCCTTGTTATTTTCCCATCCTCTTTGCTGACTTTCTCGTACCAATGCAACTGAAGTAACCTTGCCCTGGGCTTGGGGAAGACCATCCACGGCCTCCCATACATAGACTGTGAGAACTTTCCCACGCCACATGGCCTCTCTGCATCTCAGCTTTCTCATCAGAAAACTTGGAGAGCATATCTGCCTTATCCCTCCTATGTCTGTGTAAAGATTAGGAGAGAAAGTAATTGCTACACTGTTGTGCAAATATAATATGTTCTTCAGCCATCTCTGCACTTGTGTCTACACTCTAGAGACACATTGTCTATGAGTCTGTGAACACTGTGCTTATGGCACCATTAGAATCAGTGGCCCATGAGCGGGACAGAGGCTCAGCAGCTCCTGTTCTGATAGCTTATGGGACGAGTGGGTTGTGGTCACTAAGATGCCCACTGACTCCTAAGGATGGGAGCTCAACTGCCAATCCTTTATGATCTGAGTGGCCACAAAGTGGAGATGTAGTTGGTTTGGCAAATGCAGTTCTCTGAAATAAATGTTCTTCTTGGAAAATATAAAATTTTGGTCCATTTGTTTTTTTCAATACATGTTGTAAACATTTGTTGAAGTGACAAAATTCAGAAAAGGATACAAATTCTGGGATACAGCTCAACTTTGCTCAATTTGGGTGCACTGTGTAACCAGCACCCAGACCGTGGCCAGGGACACTTTCATCTCTCCAGATCTTTTTAATGTTGTGCTCTCACCACCCCTTAACACTCTGGTGAGTTTTTGTTTGTTTTTGAACTTTTTATAAGGAAAAGCATACAGTATATACATTTTTTTGTGACTGGCTGTGTTTGTTAGCATTGGGTGTATGTGAGTCACAGATTTGAGTCATTCATGCCAATTCTGTATATAAATATATATACACATTTATACATAAACATGTATGTGTATATATGTATATATCATACAAATAGAAGGATATTCATGTTTGGTTAGCTTGCATTTGGGGCTGTCACGTCCAAACATTCATGAACACGTCTTGGTGAACATGTTGTGGTGATGATATATCCTTGGCAGAGAGATTGCTGGGCCATAGTACCTGCACATGCTCAGCTTTGGTAGACAGTGCCAAACAGTTTGCTAAAGTCATGTTACTTACACTCCTACCAGTGGAGAGTCAGCTGTTCTTCATCCTCCCCTCACTCAGATTGCTCTGTGGTTTTTGTATTAGCCACTTGGGAGGGGTGTCATCGTATGGCATTCATTGGGTTTGAATTTGTGTTTCCCTGAGGGCTAATAAGGTTCAGCATCTTCTCATGCTTGTATTGACCATTTGGAGACTATCTTTTGCATTCAGTATATGTTCAAGAAATTTTAGAAATCTTTACCTCCACTCAAAATTATTAAGATATCTCTTTGTTTTCTTCCAAATGTTTTTTTAATTTTTTTAAATCATTTTTATTTATATCTTCATGCTATTTGGAATTGATCTTTGCATATGGTAAGAGATTAAGAATTATTTTTTCTATGTAATTAGCCAATTGACTGAACACTGTTTATTAAAAATACAATGGGGAAGGATATGGTTATTAGAAAGAAGTGCCTCTAGAGAGAGCCAGTAGCAGTTCCAGTGGATGGTGGGGGAGCAAGAAGACAGTAGAAGTGCAGTGAGGATTTAGGGGAAATGGCCCGAACTTATAAGGGGAAGCACATGAGGGGGTTCCTTTCGGTACTTTCCTGATGTGTCATAGGCACAATGAACATGATGTTGAATGCTAACGAGGACAGCCTCTGGGGTGGTTCTCCTGACTGCAAGGGGGTGGTGGTGCAGACAGCACTAACATGATGGGCCATTTTCTCCCAAAGGAGGCCTTGCCCCCATAGCTGTCAATGGGACATAGTCCTGAAGGCAGACCTGTCCAATCAGCAGCGCAGTTTGAGTAGAAGAAAACAAACTACTTACCAGGATGTATTACCCAAAATAAAATCCCCAAGACACAGCGGTGGTACAGCGTCTGGAATCAGATGGAAGTGTTACCAGACACTTTCCCTCTCGGCACAATGCACCACACATCCTGGGGAAAAGTTCATTCCCCTGAAAAACTGAGCTCACCTCTCTCACATCACAACAGGCCAGTCTGTGTCCTTCCACAGAACTTGGCTTTTCCAGCTACTGGCTCTCATATGAGGTGTCTTCACTCTCTGCATGTTGTACATAAGAGGCCTCAAAGGGCAAGTATGTGGATGTCCAAGGGCCGTGCTGGAGGGCTCCCACTCCTCCCGGCTCTGGAAGCCGGGGATTCTGAACAGCAGCAGCCCTTACTTTCCTGAGAGCAGTGTTTGGTATAATCCCTGTAGTAATGGCTGTGCCAGCACTACGTGTACAACCCAGATTTCCCAAACCTTGGCTTGATGCTTCTGGTGAGGTGAGTTACCTGAGATTTAAGAGATTTAAGTGACTAGCTTGTGGTCACCCAACTGGGAATGGGCAGAGACAGGCCACAGACCTCAATTTATAACTCCATATAGTTAGTTCCACAAAAATCTTATAAATTATTCTATTCCCCTTTGGTTCAGCAAGAGAAAAGCAAAACCACAACCTCCTTTAGTACCTTGTGCTAATGTTTAATTATCTTCAAGGCCAAAACGACACCCTTGTTTAATTAAATTCTATGGATACAATTGGAGTCCTTGTCTTCCTGGGGAGTTCTTTTAAAAATAGAGTATGGTAAAAGAGACATAACCTAACATTTACTATCTTAAACACTTTGAAGGGTTCAGTTCAGTCACTCTCCAGAGCTCTTTCATCTCAAAAAACTAAAACTATGTTCAGTAAGCAACTGCTGATTCCCTTCCCACAATCCATGAAGCTGCCATCCTACTTTCTGTGGGTGTGAATTTGGCTCCTCTAGTTGTCCATGTCTCTCAGTGGTTGGCTTGTTTCACTTAGCATGACCTCTTTAAGGCTCACCAATGTTATAGCACATGCCAAGTACTATTCCACTGTGTATGCACACCACATTTTACTTACCAATTCATCAACATGTGGACACTTGGGTAGCTTCTACCTTTTGGTTATTGTCAATTCTTGTGTTTTTTTAGGGACAAAGAGCAAACGTGTGCCACCCACCTGGTAGTAATCCTCAATTTGCTTGTGAAATCCCTTGTCTTCTTCCAGAGAAAACAAATAAGTTTCTCTAGTTTTCTTTGTAATTTTGGTTTCTATCCATTTATGCATTTCCATACTTATTATAAACTTCTTCAAATCCCTTCTATTATTTAGAGGTGAAGTTGGAATAGCCCACACTAAGCATGTCAAACTCAATGGCTAACTGGCCAAATAAGTGAGGCATGTGGCCTGAGGACCACAAGTTTGGCCTAGAAGCTAAGGCCTCCTGGGGACTATCCTTGTCCCATCGTCCAGTTGAATTTCTCACTCCCACCCCAACTTTTCTGTCTTCAGCCAAACAGACCTTTCTTCCCCACAGCCTGCCTCATAGTTCTACAAAGCTCTTACCATGGAGGGGCTGGTTCAATCACTGCCTGTCTCCACACATACTTCACTCGGGTAGGGAAAGACAGTCCCATTCCTTCCAAACACTTTGAGATATGGTCCTCCAAAGCACAGGTGCATTCCATCTTAGGTGAGAGACAAGCCCTCTTCTGAACACTAAAATCAAAACTGTAATAAGACAATGAATGAGGAAATTAAAAGGGACATTGCTGGTTTAAGAAAACTGTCCCGAGTCCTTTTACAAAGCAACCATTCTCTACACTGCTCGCTCAATTAAGGATCTCTTTAGACGATCACTTCACCCTTTCTGGAAAGAGTAGCTTGCAGTCAGTTTATGGCTAACCTGGCCTTCCACCTCACCCCATGCTAACCCAGAAACTTTTCTCATCCTGTGGATGACAGTAATTAATATGTTTTTCTCCTGAAATTCTATTTTAGCTTTTCCTCTTCTACCTCCCCCTCTTTGGGATAGCGTTTTCCCTACTCTGTTGAGATAACTTAAAATATGGTTTCTTTTTTCAGAGATATTAGTAGTATTTCCTCTGGCCCAGCCCAATCTGCAGCTTTAATCTCTGCTGACGGGCTGCTGGGGACCGGCCTCCCCCTGTGACCCAGGGAGGGAAAGCTGAGCCCGCCAGCCAGTAGCTCTGGAGTGAAGGATGTTATCTCTATTTCACAGGCCAAAATAGGCGGTAGAATAGTTAAAAGTCAGAGATTCCAGGAAAGGAGGCAAGAATGCTGCCTTTTTTTAAATCAACATGTGTTTTTTTTAAGTCGTTCTTATCACATTAGTGATATTTGATCTTTGCTTTTACAGCCCAAACTTCTTCACACATCCGATCAAATTTCCTTTGCTGAGATATTCCCACAATTTCTGGGTAGAAAACTCATCTGATGGAAGTGTAACCTAAGCTTCAGGGTGGGTTGGCCTAGCCCATTTCTGGAGTCCATTGAAGGGAGGCGCACAGGGACAAATCTGTGAAAGTGTCTCCCGGCGGCACCGGTTTAGCTCAGAGAGGAATGGCAGCCTGCAGCTCCCTGTGCACTATTTGGTTACATTACCAGATCTTAGCATAGTTAAGAAATGGAGAATATGGCACATTAAAAGTTCATTTGAAAAGGGAATTGCAGATTTCTTAAAAAAACAAAACAAAAACAACACAACCAGCTATCAGACACCTAATTATCATTCTCCCTTTCAAAAAACATTTTTTTTAAAAGATAACCTGACTGCAATATCAAAGAAAGCAAAAATGGGGGAAACCTGCATCATTCTACTGAGGCACTGTGAGGCCACCAATTGCCACAAGGTTGGACGATCTGTGCCAGGTCCAATGCAATGTCCAAGAGCCAGTGGTGGTCTCTGAGCTGGGCTTCAGGGAATCATCTTGGGGAAGTAGAAATGGAAAGCTGTGAATGAAATCAAACTGGCCACAATTCTCACTTCTCAAACCTGGATGTAGGGCACTGAGATTTATGTTACAGTTCTTCTTATTTTTGTGTATGTTTGAAATTTTTCACAGTATACAGCTAGGAATAGTAGAGGTAAGAAAAATAATAGGAAGTCAACAAAAGCAGACACATATCATAAGTGCATTCTTTTCTTACAAAGGCAAAGTAGAAATTAACAAAATTACCCCTCCCCCCCAATCAAATCAACCATTAGAGTTAAAAATAAAAATAAAGAATCAATCCTAGATAATCCCTAGATCATAATGGAAATAAGTGCAAAATGCAATTCCTAAGTAATCATGAAGTTATGAAAATTACAACAGTACATATAAAAACTTGTGGGATTTGCTGTAGTTGGAACGTTTTCCCTTGGACTGAAGGGTCCAGGGTTCTATTCCCGTCAAGTCACATGCCTGGATTGTAAACTCAATCCTTGGGCCTGGTTGGGGGCACGTATGGGAGACAACCAATCGATGTGTCTCTCTCATATTGATGTTTCTCTCTCTGTCTCTCCCTCTTTTTTTCACTCTCTCTAAAAATCTGGAAAAAATATTCTTGGGTGAAGATTAAAAACAACAACAACAACAACAAAAAAAAAACTTGTGGAATTTGACTAAGTCTGTACTTAAAGGGAAATTAGAATCCTCAAAATTCTGTTATTAATTGAGAAAGGAGATTGAAAGATAAATGAACTAAACAGTCAATTACATAAACTAGAAGAATAACAAAGCATAGCTAGAAAAAGTATAGAGGGGCATCACAGAGCTAAAAGGGAAATCAGTGAATTAAAGAAGATAGCCTAATAAGAGAAAGCAGAAAGATAGGCAGAAAATGTTAACTCCTCAGCTGGGATTTTTAGAAAATATTTATTGCTAAAATTTACACAATATGAGGCAGAGTATTATAAAAACAAACAAACAAACAAACAAACAAACAAACAAGTAACTATGGAATAAACTGAAAAGAGATTTGAAGACCCTAGTTCCTTTGCTACCCTCACTCTAAAAGTGCCAGGATCAGATGGCTGTGTATGTGACACTATCAGTTTTTGAAAGAATGGAAACTATTCTGGTACTTAAAGTTTTCTAGGATATATAATAAGATGAAACTTTTATGTACTTGTTTTGTTTGTAGAATAATTAATATTTTGACAATTGATTAAGCTATTCATCAAAGGAAAAACTGCAGAAACATATCATTAATGAATATAGATGAAAAATTCAAAACAAAGTAAAGACGATTCAAATGCAGGACTATATTAAAATGATAATATACTATGATCAAAAAGAATATATTCCAGGAATAAAAGTGAATCCAATATAAGAATATTTATAAAGTTGATTTTTCTTATTGATGAATGAAAGGACAAAAACACACTGAACCATTGTAAATCCCCAAAATAGTTATTTTAATATTGATTTGAGGAACGTCTGTTTCTTGTAAAACTTGAAACTGGAAAAACACTATCTTAACATATACATATTTAATATGTATTTTTTTCTAATAACTAGTGGATTTGATGACAGTTAAATTAGAAGAGTAAATAGGGTTTTTCTGTCTGGCTCATAAGTTTTGATGGCCCTGAGACCAAGCCTTTCTCAGGAGGAAAGCATGTTGGAGCTGGGTGGCAGTATCCACTCTAAGCGGGGGTCCCTGGGGGTCTGGCTGAATGGCTCTGTTGGAGTGTCATCCAGTTCACCCAAGAAGTGATGGATTTGACTTCCTGTCAGGGCACATACCCCCTTCCTCTCTCTAAATATAGATATATTTGGTTACCATTATGGAATATATATATATATTCCAGTGAGATTGTGTGTGTGTGTGTGTGTGTGTGTGTGAGACAAAGTGACTCTAACATTCATCAGGAAGACTAGACAGACAAGACTCATCAAGAACGTTTTGAATAGAGTCAGAATTTACTTTGGTGTACATAAAAATGTACCCTAATATGATAATAACCCTATAATTGGGCCAATGAAGAGAGGAAGCAAGATATTTAGAATGACAAGATATTAATAATGACATTTCAAATTGTTAGATAAAAGGTGGACTATTTAATGTATTGTTTGTTGTAGGAAAATTCCAGAATTATAAAGAGAGGTACTTTGTGTAATACGCACAGGGTCGGGTCTCAGCCCATCCTCTGCACCCCCATCCTGCCCCTCCTGCCACAGCCGTGTCCTCTGTCTGCTGTCAGCCCCGCTCCTGCCACCACTCCCAGGTGCTGACAGTGCAGAGCAGTTGGGGCCAGTGCCAGCAGTGGGTGTGAGTGGCCGCTGCTGCCCTGATCGCCCCTCTGGAGCAGGGAGAGGTGGAGAAGTCAGCAAGCCACTGCTCCTACCCACTAATGGCTCTGAGCGATCGGGATCAGGGCACCAACAGTGGGTGTGACCGGCGGGCAGGACCACAGTGTATGGGAGCAAAGAATTTTCAGTAACCACCAGAGGCTCACCTTGAGGACAGCGACCAGCTACCAGCGCCCATCTTGGTTTGGCAACCCTGCTCACCTGCTCCACCATCCCACCATGGCCAACACTTGCCATGCCCCACGCGTGCCCCCTGGTGGCCAGTGCATGTCATAGTGAATGACTGTTCCACAGTTTGGTCTATTTGCATATCAGCCTTCTATTATATAGGATAATTGCTTTGTTTTTAAGAAAAGTACAGAAAGTGTTCAGGGCAGTTGAATACCATCTCATAGCAGTGTGACTGTGTTTATTACAATATTCTATTTCACATAAAGAATTTGATCAAGCTTATTTTCTATAGCATTGTGGGTTGGTAATAATAAAAATAGATAGCATGTACTCTGTGCCAGGCATTTTTCTAAGCTATTGAGGTACATTAACTCATTTAATTATCACAATAATCATCTGAGATCATTATTATTATTGTTGTTATTATTACCCATTAATTGTGTACCGCAGTCACACATCCAGCAGGTGGGAGAGCCGGGATGGGGCCGGCTCAGAGTATATACTCACACCCTCCGCTCTGGAATGAACGCTCTGTGTGAACCAGGGGGCGTCGCTGGGTTCCAGGCTCACGTGCCTTTTTCTTCCCCCAGGGACCTGATGCCCAGGACCCTGGACGGGCAGATCACCATGGAGAAGACGCCCAGCTACTTCGTCACGCGGGAGGCCCCCGCGCGCATCTCGGCCATGTCCAAGGACACCAAGCTCATCGTGGTGGTGCGCGACCCGGTGACCAGGGCCATCTCGGACTACACGCAGACGCTGTCCAAGCGGCCCGACATCCCCACCTTCGAGAGCCTGACGTTCAGGAACCGGAGCGCGGGCCTCATCGACACGTCGTGGAGCGCCATCCAGATCGGCATCTACGCCAAGCACCTGGAGCACTGGCTGCGCCACTTCCCGCGCGGCCAGATGCTCTTCGTGAGCGGCGAGCGGCTCATCAGCGACCCGGCCGGCGAGCTGGGCCGCGTGCAGGACTTCCTGGGCCTCAAGCGCATCATCACCGACAAGCACTTCTACTTCAACAAGACCAAGGGCTTCCCCTGCCTCAAGAAGGCCGAGGGCAGCAGCAAGCCCCACTGCCTGGGCAAGACCAAGGGCAGGACGCACCCCGACATCGACCCCGACGTGGTGCGCAGGCTGCGCGACTTCTACCGGCCCTTCAACCGCAAGTTCTACCAGATGACCGGGCACGACTTCGGCTGGGATGGATAACAATATAATTTAAAAAGAAGAAGAAAAAAAAGAATCAAATATAATATATTTTTTTACCAATCGGTAGAGAAAAGACCGTTTAATATTTGTGCTGAAAGTATTTCTTTCACTAGTTTTTTTGATGAATGTTAAGAGATTGTTCTCACCTCTGACCCATTCTCCATGTGTTTAACTTACACCAAACACTTGGGGGGGGGGGGGTAAAAAAAAAAAGGAAAACTTTGCTCATCTAAATACTTGCCATCTTTAATTTTTATTTTATGTTTTGTATACATAATCATAAAGTAAGAGCATCAGTTGCCATTAAAACTTTATTAAATATAGGTTTTATTGATTTTTCACAGAGAGGAAGAGAGAGGGATAGAGAGTTAGAAACATCGATGAGAGAGAAGCATCAATCAGCTGCCTCTTGCACACCCCCCACTGAGGTTGTTCCCGCAACCAAGGTGCATGCCCTTGACCAGAATCGAACCTGGGGCCTTTCATTCCGCTGGCTGATGCTCTATCCACTGAGCAAAACTGGTTTCGGCAGCCATTAAACCTTTTAAGAGAACTATGAGGGGAAATCAGCCTCTCTCTCTGGCTTACAAGGCCCAGACAAAATCCATATCCAGCCTTGTGTATGTCTCCCTTTAAGGTTTTCTTCTCCTGTGCCACTTTCTCTACAATGATTTCCCAATTAATAACACTGTATGGTTTTACACCACTTCAGTTACCAAGGTGTTTTTAAAACAAAACATTTTTGATCCTTATACTACCGTGTGGTCTGAGAACATGGTGCACAGAGATTATGGTCCCACTTTGCAGATAAGGAAACATGAGTCTCAGGGAGGTTAGCTTAGGGCCAGATGGCGACTCCTGGACAGCCCTTCTTTCACTCGTTCTTTATCATGTGCCACTTTTCCCAGGAGAATTAGAAAGAAGCATCTGTATCTTTAAAATTGGACACGGGCTCGATGGGATGGAGAGGGTTTCCTCTGGCTTTCTCAGCGCCAGGCCAGCTCTCGGCCTCGGTCAAACCACAGTACCCTCCAGGAGAACATCAGGCCTGGGCACAGATTCTGTGAGGAGCCAATCGCGGTGTGAATGAAGCTGAGAGAAATGACAGATTCTTGTATGGAGAACAAGGGGCACAGTCCCACTGGCAACAGACAGGGTGTGGGAGGAGCACAACTTACCTATTTGTTCTTTTGGCCTGACTGTCCTGTTTTTTATTAAGAAAAAGCCATTTCTCTAAGAGCTTACAAGTATGAGTCTCATTTTGATTTGTTCCGTTTTTTTTTTTTGTTTTTTTTTTTAGCAGAAAACTTGCTTCTGTTAGTAATATCTCATTTCTAACCTCGGAGCTAGCACTAAACATGTACCAATAAACACGTTACCTGCCCTTAATTTTCATGGTGGAGGATGTCAACTTTGACGCTTTATTTCCCCCCACTTCCTATTCATACCCAGTCTAACCTAATATCAATATTTGGACAAATAGTCTCGGAAGTGCAGATGGGTAAAAATGGTTGTTTTTCCTCCTCTCCCATCTGTTTCTGTCCATCCCCCATTTAAATATCGCAAATAAATCAATTGTTTATTAAAAGGACTCCTTTCCTCTCTGAGTGGGCATTAACAAGATTAGCATTTATGGGAATTAAATTGGTTTAGAGAGGAGCTTGTATGCATGAAATATATAAAACATGCGTAATTAGCCTGTCAGCAACATTTTATTACAGGTTTAAACCCAAGAGGAAAATGCTTCCTATCTCATGGAACTTTGCTATATCTGCCAGAATTGAAAGCACCGAACACTCTAGTATTCTAAAAGCGCATTCTTTTTCTTCTCCGGTGTTGTCAATCAAAAGAAACTGGAGTTGTTTTGAATATGCAGTACAATTTCCCATTTGTCGCAGAGGTTGCATCAGGAAGGAAGGATTTCTTGAGAAGCCTGACACAGGATTAAAAGGAGTGGGGGAAATCACTTAAGTTTCTAGGTATTTCATGAGCGCTCCCAGTCTTTGGCTGTATTTTTAATTCCCACCTTAGGAATTCAGTAAGCCCCCAATCCAGGCCCCCTTTTCCTTCCCCTCCTCACCCTCAACTTTCCAGGGCCACCGCCTATCTCTGCTCCACTAGCATCGCCACTACCAGCAACAAGGTACTCGTTTTGAACTCATCATCTGTTTTCCTTAACTTGTTTTGTTTGTGCTTCTGATTCTTTTATAAACGTTTGTTTGACATAATGCAAAAGTAGCTTGCACAAGGAAACAATTGTATTCAGCGATCTTCATCTTTTTTTGTGTTAAGAAACAATAATAAAAAAACAGAATTGAGTGCAAATAATCTCTTGCCTGTAGATTTCTTTTTGTTCATATTATTTGTTTAAACGAGTGACTAAACAGCACTCTAGGGCAGGGGTGGGCAAACTTTTTGACTTGAGGGCCACAATGGGTTCTTACACTGGAGCGGAGGGCCGGAACAAAAGCAACCTGACCATGCTGGCGCTCTCATCTTGGGCTGCTGGTGAAGGAGTGGAGGAGAGAGCAAGAGAACCCTCCGCTCTTTCAGCTCCGCGGGCCGGATAGAACAGCCGAACGGGCCGGATCCGGCCTGCGGGCCATAGTTTGCCCACGGCTGCTCTAGGGAAATCTGACTTCTAAGATTTCATGATGGTGTTAGAAGTATAGATTTCAGAAAAAAAATGTGTAAAGATCTAGAATCAATGTACTGTTTCCCCCAGAAAAAGACTTTTCCGCATCTGCTTCTCTATGGTACTTACATCTGCTGTGCATGGACGTGGGCTTAGATTTCTCTGTCCATGTGGCCACACCAAGCAGTAGGTTTTGCTGCTTCCACCTGGCTGGCTGCTCCAGAGCCTGCCGCTGACCTCCTTAACTCGTCCTAAAAGTGAAGAACTGTCCCCAGAACAGCCAAAGGTCCACAGCTTCTTGCTCAGTAGTTTCCTTGTGAGGTGACATCTATTGTGTATAAATTCTCCAGAAAACTTAGAAACTTTTAACGAAAATTAATTTTATTCTAATAACCTAAAATTAATGAGCTTCTAGGGAAGGGATGTTAAGTAATCTAGGAGAACTAATCCCACTCCAATTTCCCCATTTCCAAAAATCTTTAAAGTTAGAATAAACCTCAAGGGTCCTTTGGATCACGTCCTCATTTGGCATTTGCACTCTTTCTTGAACTGGGCAGGAAAACATTGATGTGTCTGTGAACTCTTAACTCTTGGCTTTGCAGTTGTTAAGAGGAGAAATTTTCTCTCTGCACATTGATCCTGCTCTGTCAGCCGAGACCTGCCAAATCTGTGGTGAGTGTCTGAACCGTGTCTACAAACCAGGTCCTAGTGAATGCTTGACTGGTAACTCTCCCACTCACCTTTCCGGGTTTTTCTCATGAAAATCCTTCTCCCTGTAACTCTGCATGTGACTGCACTATAATAAACAGACAGGCGCTCCCTGGTGCACTTTGCCAGGAGGAGGACCAGAGAGAAACAGCAAGGAACTGGGCATTTACGGAGATACAGGAGCAGCTTGGAACGAGCAGATAGTTACGTTTCTGTGAGGTGGAATCAGTCGGTTTCAGTTGGAGAATGACCTTCCAAGAAGACATTCCCAAAGGCCTTTTCAAGTTCAAGTCCTGCAGTTTCCATTTGCCTCCATGACATGCCGTGACAGTATTTCTTGTCGCCAGACACAACCAAGGGACAAGAGCGAGGCTCCTCTCCTGCCAAGCAGCTGCTTTCAGATGGATGTGCCATGGTTTACATATGTCCTGAGCTGCTGAGGAACAGCAGAGGAAGGAGAATTCCTCCTGGGACACATTTTCTAGAAATCTAGGAACTTAGTATCTAGTTCCCATAGAATCAGGAAAGAGAAGAGCTTATAGTTCGCAAACATAGACATGTGGGGATGAGATTCAATGCAAGTCTTGTTGCAGAAAAAAAGGACCCAACCTATCCTCCTCTTGCACCTCGGGGTCACTGAGGAAGAATCTGACTTCAATAACCCAAACATCAAGCCCTGGTATGGAAGCATCGGCATGACTGTAGAATCTGTGGTCCTTAAAATACCTTCATCAGCAGGAAAAGAGCTCTGCATTCAGAATCTCAATCACAGTGATGTGGGTGGAAAACATGGATGGTGAAAGTTTGACCTTTTTGCCAGGGAGTTTGAGAATGAGAGGCCTTCCCTCTTAAAAAGAGGTGAATTATAAAACAGTGCACCTTCATTCAAAGAGTAGTAAAATAATGAATTTTTATTTATGCCAGGAGGAAATAAAACAGGAAATAGAAATCGCTTATAATCATGGATCCATTGTGGTGTATTTAGGATATTTAGTTAGGATGTTTCAGGCTATCACCCTAATTTTCTAGTTTAATTTCTAGCTGTTGGTTGTGTCGTTTTAATAGCTATCTGTGCCACAACCTACTTACCTCTAGTTTTATCGTCAAATAAAAGGTAACAATATTTTGGGAGCCTATTTTCATCCCCAAATTCTTGGGTTTGCTGCCTTAAGTGCATTCAAAGGATCAGGCATGAGAAGTGGCATCTTTGATGGACTCTGATGGCTGGGACATGATAGGCTAGATTTCTAGCTGGGAGTGAGCTGGTAATTCCTAAGAGAGCTTTCAAGGTCCTGTCTGGTCTACCCAGTGACGAAGCCTATGTGTTCTGGTCTCCCCCAAAGTCACTCATAGCAAACCTGGGGTCTCGCTTTCATGGCAAAGGGGAGGGATGTGTCTCTCTCCTTCCCACCTACCACCTCCTGCTTCTTCCACCTTGTAATGCCTTCTCTCCCTGCTGTGTCCAAGGATGCCAGCACTCCAGCTCTTCTAGCCTAAGTTCTGCCCTCTCTTCAAATGCACCAAACCCAGTGCTGTCCACTGCCTGCTTCAGGTTCCTGGGGAAACCTTGCAGTCCACCTTGGGCCGCTGCTCTCAGCTCCAGCCCTCGGGAAAGCCGCCCAGGTATTTGATGCTTATCCCCAAACCCATGAAGCTCAGACAGGTTTATCTTTCCCCAAGAGTATTACACTAGGAAAAGGGGGCCCAAGGGGAGAGGGATGGAGCAGGATAGGAAAGCAGGAGATGGAGATGCAGCTTCCACGCCCCACCCCTTACCTCCAACCTGAGGACCTGGGTCAGCCATGTGGCGTTTCACTTCTGACAGGTTGTCTGCCCCAGGCCTGGGCAGCGGCATCTCCCCCACCTGTTTTCCTATAAACCCTCATCTAAGCTCAGGTTTCTCTATGGCAGGCCTGCGACAGCTGGTCAAGCAGAGCACAGGAGGAGCAAGACAATTGCACAGTCATTTAACTGCAAGTTTTCAGAGGGAACGTGAGAAGCCGCGTTCTTATTGCAGATGACTTGATCTTATACCTGATCAGATGCTCTTTGTCATGCAAAGTCCCATTCCGTGTCCTATAACAATAATGATCTTACCTTTAGATGGAATGACTCAAAGCACTTTACACCCCACTTAGGTCTGAATAGTTTTTTTCCTTTTTCCTTTCTTTCTAGATACAAAGTATGTTTGTCTGCTCCTGCTCCTTCCTACCCTGCACCACACACTTCCACTCATGGAGTTACTGACAAACGTCTGAGCCTCGCCCCTCTGCCTCATTTTGACTCCCATACCATTTCTCTTCTGAGGGAATTTTCCCCCCTTTCAGTATTTTCCTGTATTCAAATCTTTATGCCAAAATGTCATCTTGCGTCTTTAAATTTTTTTTTAAATTCCTCCTTTCTTTTCACTGTGACTCTTGTTACCTTTTCCCTTTTTGTAACCATCTGGCCCCAGAATGACACCTTATTTTTTCTTTCAAAACTCAGCCTTTTATCTACCTTCCTTTCCCTCCTTTCCTTTCCTTAGATTGTGCCCTGACCTTGTAGGAACCTTTCTGGAGAAAGTCCTCCCACCGGCCTCCAGCATGTGCCTCTGACTCCCCCTGCGGCCCCCTTCCACTCCCCCCACACAGATGCAGATGTCCCCCTGTCCCCCGTGGCATTGGCTCCCACCCTGAGGTGACTCGCATGCATTGAACTTGTCTGCTCTGCTTCCGTGGAGCGGTTAACAATGAGCTCTGTTTCAGACTCTTTGGCCCTTGCTATTTGGTGAGGTCATTAATAAAAAGTTCTGTATCAACCAAATTAGCTCCTCCCAGACCCAGAGCCGTATGGAATGGACACACAGAACAATTGGAAGCAGATCTGCTGTTCCCGGCCCCACTCTGTCCTCTAACTCAGGCAGCGCCCAGATTCCGTTCCCCTCATTGATTCTTCTGTGCTGGTTCCTATGGTTCTCACCAGTGTGTGCTCTGCTTCCTCATGCCCATTCATTCCAACGACGTGCTCATTATTTAATTGACTCACAGTGCCCATTTCTCCAGCCTGAGCGCCATCATTTTTATGATTGCCTTCCTAACTTCTGTTATCGCCACAATGCTATTTTCTGGTGTCTGTGTCTGTCTTTCCCTGACACCTACCATCTTCATAAGCAGCCCTTCTTTATTTCCTCATCATTTAAAACTCTTCTCTACTCACTGTCTGAGGTTCAGTGATATAGCTGTATTGTTACATAATATGATTACACAGTCATTAGATTTACCTGCCACCGTGTGTGTGTGTGTGTGTGTGTGTGTGTGTGTGTGTGTGTATGAGAGAGAGAGAGAGAGAGAGAGAGAGAGAGAGAGAGAGAGCACATGTGTGTGTGTCCTGAAAGGAAACCATAGTTTTTCCATTCATTTCCTTGACTCTGTCTTCCATTTTTAAATGACATTTGTTCCAGCTCTTCCTGTGCTTTAATGACAAAAAGTCATCTTTTTTGGGTAATTTTGTGAATAGCCCTGATTTGACTGGGAATAATGAGGTCTCGAATGACTCATTCAGTACCAACAAGCCTCAGTTTTCCCATTCATTGAAAAAATGCAGAGGACGACTATGCTGGCAGCCTCACACCAGTGGAAATGTCTGCAAACATCGCATGCTTGGAGCTGTCACAATCGTTACTTTTTTCTGTCTCTTAAAATGGTTATCGTTAAATCAATCACTTTTCTTATTTCCCAGGAGGCATTGAAAACTCTTAGCAGCAATGTGCTTTTATTAATAAGAATCAGTGCTGGCATCCCCCGGCCGCCCTCCCCCTGCCCACAGCCGCATTGCCGAGGCTGAGGCGAGGCGCCTGCGCTGACGGGCTCCTGCCTGCTCCCCAGCCCTGCAGAGCCCCGCTCCCAGACCTTTTCTAGATTCTGAAAAAAATCAGTTAAAAAAAGGTCCTTAATAACAGTTTCTAAATTGGGGCTATCTTAATCCATCCAGTTTGGGCCCTTTAATTTAGAGACTACTCCCCACTTTGAGCAATAAAACAGAGCTATAAAAACGCGCCTTCATTCTTGTGCTAAGCATTGCTTTCATCCTCACTTTGATCTGGTCCAGACAGACGGTGCTTTCCTTTGAATTTTATACTCTGCTTTTTCCACCTTCGGGACCACTCCCTCCTCTAAAAAGGAGGTTGAGTCCCAGTGTTTGAATCCTAATACTGAGAGAAGGCAGCCTGTGTCATCTTTGGGAAACACGGACAGTGCTCCTTGCCTCTGTCCATCATGCACTTGGACTCTAAGCCTCAGGTTCTCCAAGATGGTCATCGAGTGACCAAAAAGTGACTATGCTAGGTCTCTGACTACCAGCCATAAACACACAAGTTCCAACTGGCAGACCCCCTTGTCCACAGGCCACGTTCCTTTCTCACATAATATAGTCATCAATGGCTTGTCAACCTGTAAGCGCAGCCCTGGGCTTCTCTACTCAGTCACAATGTCTTTCTCTTAAATTCTTCATTGTTTAAAGTATTACATATATCTCCTTTTTCCCCCTTGATCTCTCCCCACCTGCCCCCCCCCCGTGCATGTCCTCCCCTCCCCCACCCCGTCTGTGTCCATTGATTATGCTCATATGCATGCAAACAAAGTCACAAGTTCTTTCTTACCCTGAAGGGATGCACACAATTTAACTGCAGCCTGCTTACTGAGATTACTATGAATAAAAACAAGTGGAGCCATGATGCCTTGTTTTCACTGCCACACAATGGAGGAGGTCTCACCCAACGAGAGGCTCTGCGTGAGTTCCTGTTGCTTCATCTTGGGAAATGGGCATCAGAGAAATGCCACCAGGAGCCTCCGAAACCTCCCCAGGCTCAGACTCCTCTGTCCTCAGATGAGATGTTAATGCCCAAACCTTACACCGGCGGCCATAGCACTAAGCCTCGCCGTCCTGGAATTTGGCTCCAATCTGGTCATTGGGCTCATTTTGCTTTCCCATCACCGAGCTCCCATTCTCCCATTCTGCCCCATAGCTGTGTAGTCGGCCGCTCTGGAGCCGGGTCCTAGGCTTTCTGCCCCCAGTTTTCCCACAATCCAGAGGTGTGCCCAAGCCGCCCCTGTGACCACACTCCGATGTCTGCTGCCAGACGCCCTGGACTCGTCTACCTGGGCGAGGCAGGGGACGGGGCGAGGGCCTTCTATTTGAACTCGCTCAGGCACCGGACTGGCCTGAAGTTCTCTGTTCCTTCGATCACCTTAGTGACATCCTCACTGACCCTGCGGACGCCAGGGAGGCCTGATTCTGAAGTTCATGTGGCTCTGGTCCAATTTCTCCTCATACAGTTTCTAAAACAAACCAGTTTTCTCTCTCGATGTGAAAGCATTCCCTGTAGGTATCTGAAGGGTAGCCTGGCAGCTCTGGCTCCTCCCAATGGAATTGCCATCCCCCAGGGGGCTATGGTTTCTCCGAAAAGCTCTCTGGAAGAAATCTGCCACCTACCTGGGCACAGGGAGCAGTTCTTTCTGTGGGCTCCGCCTCCCCCTGAGCAGGTGGGTCACTGCCAGGGAAAAAGCTTGAGCTCCGGATCCATCACCGAGTCAGCCCCTCCCGGCCCCTCTCCCCATCCCAGCTGTGCAGCTTTGTGCTCTGTTCTTAAAGAAGCCCCTACAGCTGTCGGAGCTTCAGGCCCCATGAAAGCAAATCCGCTTCTGTCTGTGCAATTTGGGGGGTAGGCCAATTTGCAGGATGCAATTTCTTACCTTTGCACCCCGTTCTTAAGTTAGTACATCCCGAATTCTCTCCTCTCCAACTCCTTAGCTATACTCTTTAGTTCTGCCTCCTTATTCTTACCTTGCACCTGGCTGGTAACTGTATACAAAGAGGCTTAAGAAAGAGTGTAAATAGCAGTGACAAACCAGGGCAATGGAGGACCCTTCTCTCATTTGAGAGGACTGGTAAAGGATGCATTTTGATTATAATTGTCAACGCTGGATGGAACTAATCAGCACAGACTGAGACCATTGGTGGCCATGGGTTCCAGACATGTTACTACAACCCACAAGTCACCTGGTATGCTCCTTAAGCCTATTTCTAAGAGAAATCCTCATTGCTGAGACTCAGAGTTGATTATTGATTAAGAACATGGGTATCCTATTTGAATTCTAGATTTGCCAGGCTCCAGCGGGGTGACTCTGGGAAACAATCTCTCTGAGCCTCAGTTTTCCAACCTGTAAAGAAGGGATGATAACAGCAGCGCTCACAGCCTAGGTTGTTATAAGGATTAAATCATTATGTAACGTGCTTATACCAATGCCTGGATTATAGTAAACAAGATATACGTTCTAGCTCTTATATTAGCCTCTGTTTAAAAACTATCTTGGCTGTAAAGAATGACTAGTTTGCCTGAATATGTTCAAGCACCTATAAGTCCCTATTTTGCTGTGCACTTCCAGACCTCTTTGCATGGAGATTATACAATTTGGGATCATTGCAATACATTTTAAGGTTATTTTTTCTTGAAATTAGAAGACTACCCAAACCCACATGGAAAGTTTCCGAATCCTAAGCTCTCCAGTGGTGGAGTAGAAGTCGGAAGGAGAGAGGAGTGAGTTAAACCCACTGATGGAGTCTACGCTGGTCATTGCAGCAGGTGGGAGGCCATTGGACTTCCTCCTCCTGGTCATCAACAGGAAGCAGACACGGGGTTGCGCAGAGTGAGCCTGGGTCTCCCTTCGCAGGCTGGGAGTCTGAGAGGAGCAGCTCAGGGTCTGGAGCATCTCAGGGCCTGGAGCAGCTCTGCCAGACGCTGTCTGTGACCTCACATAAAGGCTGAGGGGCTTTCCGAGTCTCAGTGTGCTCCTCAGGGAACAGATTAATATCTTCAAGCAAATGTACACACAGGTTTCTTCAAGCTGCTTGGTGAGTCCTGGTGATGACGAGTTTCAATGGCAGACCACTTAGGGTTTGCACAGGCCTTTGGTGCACAGGCTAAGTTTCTTTTCTCTCGAAGTCAATGTCCCTAAAGGAGGGATACTTCCACCTTCCTCACTGCACACTCCCAATAGCACCTAATGTGATGACACTTCCTCATGATACCTCTGTAACAACAAGGTGGACGATTTCTGTTGTTTGTTTTTTTTAAAATATATTTTATTGATTTTTTACAGAGAGGAAGGGAGAGAGATAGAGTCAGAAATATCGATTAGCTGCCTCATGCACACTCCCTCGGGGATGTGCCCACAACCAAGGTACATGCCCTTGACTGGAATCGAACACGGGACCCTTCAGTCTGCAGGCCAACGCTCTATCCAGTAAGCCAAACCGGTTTAGGCCGATTTCTGTATTTAAAAAGTCATTAGCATAGACACAGTGACCTGGTAGATTTCGTAGACTAGGCCACATCCCACTTTTGCAATCATGTGAAGCAACTTAAGTTGACATTTCACATTTCCATTGGAAGAGAAAAGACATGGTGATGTGGACATTTAAAATATATTGATTTTTTTTAAGAAGCAAGCTTTAGGGGAAAAGCTTACTGAGAGCTGATTCATACATTGGCAAGAGTATTGGTAAATTCAACAACTATAGAAAGCAGGGTAATCAAACTGGAATGCTCTGTTTATCAGCCTGTTTGGGGTCATGCGTGAACTCATGCTTGTAGTTACAGAACGTGGCATGAGGAGATGGTCATTAGCAGCAGCTCCGTAGATGAAGACATTTGCCATGAAGGACGGCTCTGCTATGAAATGAACGTCACAGACTCCTAGCTTTGTAGACCGGGACTATCAGCACTTTATATGCCTGTCAAATTGTTAAACAGCGTTAGCTCTCCTCCTTTCGGTACATTAAAAGGTAAATCTGGGCTTCCTAGGGATTTTTGCAAATATATATTAAGATTCATAAATAACAAGCACATTAACAGTTTCCCTTGGTGGCTTGGTTCAGTTCAGCCAATTGTACATTTTGTTTATTTTCATCAAATTGTTTTGGGAAGGGAACTGAAAAGAGATAATTTGTGGTGGTGGATGTTGATAAGATGCAATGTATTTTCACATATTTGTTGAAGTAGAAATTTTATATATATATATATATATATATATATATATATATATATATATATTCCAAGACTTTGGCCTTATTTAACATTTTAATAACCTTTCAAATCTTCTTTAAAATATTCTTCTATGACTTGAGTAATCAAAAAAGGTAGTTTTTATGCACTTCAAGTCTGAATTTATTTTTAGCATTGCAAATTTTCTTCATCTGAGAGAACTCATCACTTTCTTTCTTGAGGAAATACAGTTTCTTCTCTGTTTTATGTCCATCATTCTTGATTATTGTGTACAAAAGCTGCTAAGGTTTTTTTTAAATTTAAAATGCTTGTGGGACTTTTCTTAATTCTGTAACTTTTCTACTCTAGTCATCAAACCTGGAAAGTGTTGAATGTATTCAATGTAAATTCATTGTGACAAAACTACCAGGAAAATTAGAAACAATAACAACAATTTAAAAATTAAACTTAAGTTGAAACCAATTTGGCTCAGTGGATAGAGCGTCGGTATGTGGACGGAAAGGTTTCAGGTTCAATTCCAGTCAAAGGTATGTAGGTTGGTTGTGGGCACATCCCCTGTAGGGGGTGTGCAGGAGGCAGCTGGTGGATATTTCTCTCTCATCAACATTTCTAGCTCTCTATCCCTTTTCCTTCCTCTCTGTGGAAAATCAATAAAATTAAACTTAAAATTGAAAAATCTAATTCAAGGTGCATTTATTAAATTGCATAAATATGCCAGGCTTTCTTTCTCTTACTTTTTAAAATATATATATATATTTTATTGATTTTTTACAGAGAGGAAAGGAGAGAGATAGAGAGTTAGAAACACCAGTGAGAAAGAATCATCGACCAGCTACCTCCTGCACACCTCCTACTGAGGATGTGCCCGCAACCCAGGTACATGCCCTTGACCGGAATCAAACCCAGGACATTTCAATCTGCAGGCCGATGCTCTATCCACTGAGCCAAAACATTTCTGGCTTTCTTTCTCTTTCTATGCAACATAAAATATGTCTATGTTTTATATGCTGAAGGTTTAAGAGTGTAAAACATCTGCCTTCACATAATTTTTTGTTGGACATTTTTCTTTCAGTGTTATTTCTCCTTAAAAAAAAATTGTTTGTGTGCTATATTTTGCTTAATAAAAGGCACCTTTTCATACAATATAGTCACAACTGATGTCTTTTATTGGGTGCTTATCTATAAAACATATTACTTAAGTATCTTACCATTACTCATTATTTCAATATTAAATTAAAATAGAACTTATTAAAACTTTAGACTTGTCTATTAAATTTTTTTCTTAAAATCAGTGATCACTAAAATTTTTATTTATTTATTTGTTTGTTTGTTTGTTTGTTTAACTCCAAAAGCAAGACATTGGGAAGGTTTTGATTTTCTGATAAAGCAAAAATTTATTTTAGTTTGTTGATTACTTAAACAGTTTATTTTATTCTTGCAGCTTTCTAATATTATTTTAAACAAGCCATTGAACACAATGAACTGTAAATATTTAAAGTATATATTTGATAAGTGTTGAGATATATAAAAACTCCTGTCCATACTCAAAATAATGAAAATGTTTAATATTGTACCCCCAAATTTTTCTATTTCTTCTTATAGTTCTATCAAGTTTAAGTTCATATATTCAGAGGTTCTGCTATTAGGCACATACAAATTTATGATTGCTATGTTTCCTTGATAAATCAACATCTTTACCATTATGAAGTAATCTTTATCCTTAGTCACATTCTTTTTGTGGAAATGTACTTTTTTAGGTATAAATATAATCATTCAAGCTTTATTTTTATTAGTATTCGTACAGTAAGCTTTCTTTCTGCTCCTTTACTTTTGACCCATTTGTCTCTTTATATTTGAAATACCTTTTTGTAGGCAACGTATAGCTGAATATTGATATTTTTAATCCATTATGACAGTCTTCCTTTTAATTGAGGTATTTAGACCATTTACATTTAATGTGATTATTGATATAGTTGGGTTTAAATCTATCATCTTTATATTTGTTTTCTATTTGGCCCATCTATTTTTTTTGTTCCTTTATCTATTTCTGCCTTCCTTTGGATTAATTGGCTTTTCCACAATTTCATGTTAACTCTTTGTTGGCTACTGGTATAGAATTAGGTTTTTAACACACAATAAAGTTTGTTCTTATGTAGATATTTCCCCAAAAGTGATACTGACACAATGTTTAGCCTTAATATCTCCAAGATAAAATAAAAAATGACTATGCTCCTTTCACTTACTATCTAGCATTAAGTTCCAACCACTATCTATACTAGTTATGTGGTTTGCATGAGGATGTACACCCCCCCCCCCCACACACACACTAACACTTTATTTCACCACAGGTCTTATTTTGTCCTGCACACCTGTAACTCTGTCCTGGTATGTTACCACTCTAAAGAATTTGCATTTAGGAGTCTGAGAACTTGGGCCACTAAGCTTACTTTTCAAGGTGCTTATTTTAGTTTCTTGGGGGCTTCCCTAACAAATCAGCACAGAGTGGCTTAACACAACAGAAATTTACTTATTTATCCCAGGTGTCCAGATGTCTGAAATGGAGGCGTTGGCAGGATTACTTCCCTCTGTACACTTTGAAGGAGACTCCTTTCCATGCCTGTCTCTTAGTTTCTGGTGGTTGGCAGAATGCTTGTCATTCCTTGGCTTACAGCTGAAATTTCTGGGTCTGTCTTCTTTCCTGTCCATATCTGTGTCCCCTCTGTCTCTAAAATTTCCTTTCCTTATAAAATACAGCAGTTGTTAAATTTAAAGCTACCTAAATCTGTTATGTTTAATATTTTTATATCATAAAATGATCACCACAATAAGTCTAGTTAACATCCATCAGCCCACATAGGTACAAGACTTTTTTTCTTGTGACGAAAACTTCTAAGACCTACTCTCTTAACAACTCTCAATGTAGCTATACAGTACAGCTGCCATGCTCACCTTACATCCCCATGATTATAAGTGGAAGGTTGTGCCCTTGAACTGCCTTTTTCCATTTTGAACCCCCCACACAACCATCAATGGCAACCACAATCTGTTCTCTGTATCCATGAGTTTGTTTGTTTGTTTCTAGATTTGACATATAAGTGAGATCATATGGTATTTGTCTTTTCCTATATATCTTAATTCACTAGACATAATGCCCTCAAGGTCCAAACATATTGTCAAAAATGGCAAGGTGTCCTTCTTTTTCATACATATATCCAATTCTGTATTTATTCATTCACTGATGGACACTTAGGGTGCAAAGATCTTTTTCAGTTAATACTTTTGTTTCTTTGGATAAATACCCAGAAGTTGAATTGCTAGGTCATATACATGGCAGTTCTCTCTTTTTTTAAAAGATTTTTTAAGGGAGAGGAGAGAGAGAGAAAAACATTCATGTGAGCATGAAAATTGATCAGGATCACACTGACTCCTATAAGTCCCCTCCTGGGGATTAAGCATGCAACTAGGGTGTGTGCCCTGACAGGACAACACCTAACTAACAGAGCCATATAACAGGGCTATGGAAGTTCTATTTTTAATATTAGTATTTTAAAATAATATGATGTCTTGATTACATCATCTAGGACCAAATAGGATCACATCACAGGTTCCTGGGGGTTAGGACTTGAACATATCTTTCTGGGAGAACATAATTCAATCACAAGCAGTACCTTACAGATAGGGCAGAGAAACAATTATTTTCTGACCTACACTGAAATTACCGTATACAAATAATTTATCCTTCCCGGGTTACATGTGTGTGCTATATGTTGCTGCAGAACAAAGAGCCATGGTTTACTATGCCACAGTTTCTGTGGGTCTGAGGTCAAGCTGGTTTAGTGGGTCTTTGGGTCAGAGTCTCAGAAAACTGTAAAGTCAGGCTGCATTCTCATCCACCTGTCTGGGGAAGAATCTGCTTCCAAACTCATTCAAGTTGAGTGATTTTTTTTTAAGTTAAAGGACTGAGGATCCAATTCTTGCTTGAGCCTCTTTCTTCTCTCAGAGGCTGCTTCCATTGAGAAGGCAGTTTGCCGACCACTCTAGGAGATTCTATCATCCCACGAGGGCTGCTTGCAGTTCTGAGGCCACTGCAGGTCCTGGCCATGTGGCCTTCCCCAAACACACCCACTTATTCATCAAGCCAGCCGGGAGAGTCTCTAGAGTAAGTCTGCTAGTAAGATGGCATCTTCTATCATGTAACATCATTACAGAGTGGCATTCCTAACCTCTGCCTTATTCTGTTGGCTAGAAGCAAGTCCTGCCCACACTCAAGGGGACAGGGGTACATAGGTGAGGATCATCCAGGGCACCATAGAATCGGTCACATGTTTCCCAACCTGATGAATGAGGAGACTCAGGAGGCACTCCCTAAGGTTCTTTTTAGCTCTGGCATCTAATTGTCTAGGGCTGTGGTTGGCAAACTGCGGCTCATGAGCCACATGCGGCTCTTTGGCCCCTTGAGTGTGGCTCTTCCACAAAATACCACGGCCTGGGTGAGTCTATTTTGAAGAAGTGGTGTTAGAAGAAGTTTAAGTTTAAAAAGTTTGGCTCTCCAAAGAAATTTCAATCGTTGTCCTGTTGATATTTGGCTCTGTTGACTAATGAGTTTGCTGGCCACTATAGGAGATTCCCTCATCCCCAAGCTTGCATCTGCTGGCAACCTCACCCCTGTCCACATGCCTCACTTCAGACTTACCATTCAAAATGGTATCCGTGTTTTTGCCACAGACTTGGTGATAACCTTTGTTGCTATTGGTAGCCATTCGTGGGAAGGCTTTTTTAACCAATGTAAGGTGACTTTTAATTCCTAAATAAAACAAAGCCTGCACTTTCCTCTGAGTAGAGGAACTTGAATATATTACACTCTTGACTTTTTTTTTCTTGATACGTTCTCTTATGTAGTCCCTAGAAGAATACTGCTGACCTGGAGTTATTATCAAAATACCCTACTTCCAAAAAGGTGAATTACAGAACTGGGTCTTTTTTATATAACTAACTCACTAACTGCTAAGGAATGTCCCATCATATTTTCTCCCTGCTCTGCTTTTATCAGACCCCATCTTCCCAATCCTCTGCTTAGACGGCCTTCTTGTACTGCACACCACATCATGTCCTGCTTACTCTACCTCCTTTTCTTCTTTCCTCTTTTCTTCTCTCTTCTCCAACCTGCTCAGGCTATGACCAAACCCAGTCCTGCCACAGCTAGAATATTCAAGGAAAAACAGCAACAAAATAAAGCACACTGGTAAGATGCTGAAGTGTCTGTTGCTTTTCTTAGCCTTTCTTCATAGCTCCCTTCTTGTCCTGTTTCAGAACTGATACCTCTGGCTACAGGCCCATCCTGCTCTTCATCGTATTGTTTATGGTTAAAAACAGATGCTCTCTGGGAGAGAAGAGCTCAGAACTTCTACATTCCCACCCAGGCCCCCTGCTGGGCTGCCACCTGTTCTCTATACACACACATGCACAGCCCTTGTTCTCTGCCTCTGCCCTCTCCTGGGTTTTTACCTTCTGGGCTAAGTTGACAGAGCCCAGCCAGCTAGGAGCCTCAGCTTGGTCCTCACAGTTACCTCTTGCCTCACTGGTGAGAGAAAGACATTCTAAAACCTGGGTAGAGTGATATAGAGCTAGATCAGTTTTACACTGAGATTCAAGTCAAGTGTAATTTTGACTGGGAGACAGTTTCTATTGGAATTCTTAAAAGTGCCAACTTCACAACAGCGAGTCCATTCCTCAGCCCAGTAGCATTCAACTATTGCTTCACAAGACGGATGGGGTTGTTGTTGGTGGAGTGAGGCCAGGAGACAGCACAGAGCTATCATGGAGAATCTTCTCAGAATACATGCTAACGAATTGGTTTATTGTTCCAGCTCCTTATTGAAGTATCGTCAAACTTGCAATGACAGCACTGTGGGGAAGGACATGACACGGCTCCCCTGCCTTGTAAGCTTCCTTCCTCCTGTACCCACAGAAGGCAGACATCATAAGTGATCACAGCACTCTGAGACACTGAACCCTGGTTTCCCCGAGAATCCTCCCACCACGTGCTTTGGGATGCTACTACCAATTTATTGAAGCTGGTGCAGGTGATGAAACCTACTTGCCATGCTCTAGGGCAGTGTTTCCCAAACTTTTGACATATGTGTACCCCTTCTATAATTTTCGTAACGCTGAGTACCCCTCATCAAAAAAAATGGATGTATTTTAATAACAGTCAAAATATATTTCTTTTTTCCTTTTTTTGGCACATACGGTACACAAAATAATAATAAACGAAAAATAAAATTATTCATAATAAAATATAAATAAAAGTTATATTATAAATAACATTTATTTGCACACCGGACCATTTCACGCCTCACAAGACTGTCTTGACTTGACTCATGAGAACATAGAATCAGGTGCAACTAAGCACGGTGCAGTGCATATCCCCACCAAACTCTTCCCGTACCCCCGGGGGTACGTTTACCACACTTTGGGAAACACTGCTAAGGAATATAAAGGAATAACATGGGAAAAGAGGCCTGGAAAGAAAAATGGACAAGATCCTTGGGATCTCAAATGACAACTTAGTCTTTCTACAGAACATTTACCTTGATCACATTTTAGTTTCCCGGTCCTAAAACTGAAAGGCAGGTTCCCAGGAGCTGTCTGGGTTCCCTAAGATCACAGAGCCAGATTTTAGTGTTTTCAAATTGCTTCATTTTCATTTATAAAACGGGGGTGATGATGGCATCAAATCTGTAGACTTGCTGTTAAGAGTCAATAAGGTTCCACGCATTAGATTCTTAGAGTAGTGTTGGCAGGTGGTAGGTACCTAATAAATATCAGCTATCATTGAGATTAATGTTAGTTATGACTTGCGAGCAGTTGCCCTCTTAGCGAGACTGGCAAGACAACTTTTATCACCAATGCAGCCTTTCTGGATAGCATTTTCCCCTGCTCCAGAGAAAAGCCATGTGAAGGACCTGGCAAGCTTGTTCACTCCAAGTTTACCAGGTCGGGGCAGAGTGGAGATGTCTGCGGTCCGCAGCATTGTGCGAATCAAAACCAACCTCCCAAATGCAACCTGACCCAGCGGCTCACTGTGCTTCCCGCTAAGTTTCACTTCACCTCAGAAAGACCTTCCTGGGAATGCGGTTTGTAAGTGTTGGAGGAATTCGTCATCGGGGACCTCTTGAGTTACAGAACCCAGGTGAAGTAACCAGGGCAGGAAATCCATCTGTTCCGCAGCCCTGGCTGCCCCGGTGGGTGCACAGCTCTCCAACTGCAGGGGAACTTTTGCGCACTGGCGTCCTATATAAGAGCCATCTGCCCAGCAACTCCTGCGCCTACTGCTAGTAAAACCACCGGAATCCAGGGATGGAATGTGTGATTCATTAGTTACTGATGAGGCTAGGGATCCAAAGACCTGACTTCTCTTTTCTGCTTCATTACATTCAAGAGCAATTAAGAAAAGTGATTTTTGTCATCACACTCTTGGCAATAAATGCAGTTTTAATGGGTTAAGCAGTAGCCTAGAAGCAAAAGAAGGTCATGGGTTTCTATCACATTTTCAGGTTGTAATTAATGGTGGTCATTGTCACAAACTTTTTGCCTGTTTCTATCTTACTATCTCTCTCTCTCTCTCTCTCTCTCTCTATATATATATATATATATATATATATATATATATATATATATGAAAGCATAAGTGACCAATCAACTGTTCAACTGTTTGACCATTTGACTGGCAGCAATGACATGCATTGTCCACCAGGGGACAGACACTCAACGCATAGGCATGGAAACATGGAACAGACTGATGGATCTCAGAGGGAAGAGAGGAGAGGGGAGGGTGGGAAGAGAGTAACCAAAGATCTTATATGCATACTAGAGGCCCAATGCACAGATTGAGCACCCATGGGGTCCTTTGGCCTGGCCTGCAGAAGGGCTGAAACTGGCAGTCCGACATCTGCCAAGCGGTCCCAGATTGCAAGAGGGCACAGGCTAGGCTGGGGAACCCCACCGATGTATGTATGAATCCACGCTCTGGGCCTCTAGTCTAAAAATAAAAAGAACGAATAAGTACACTGACCTCCCTTCAGTAGAGCAATGGACCTTGGAGTAGCTACCCTCAGAGACCCTCTTGTTCCACAGGGGCTGATGCTCTGTGTCTGAGATGCTTAGAAGATGGGTGCTATTGAGCCTGACCACGGGATCAGAGACCAAGGTATTGGCAACAGGATTAAATGAGTCCTCCCAGATTTGGGAAGTGTTCTGAGATTTCAGCTGCCATCCTAGACCTGGCAGGCACATCATTCACTGCCCCCTCCTGTAGCCAGGCATTGCAACACTCCAAGTGCTGCAGTGGAAAAAGGTGGAATGATATTAAAGAATTTGGCAAATCAGAGGGTCTTTTTTTTTTGTTGCTTGTAGTCTAAATAAAAATCATTTGAAAAGAATGAAGAAAAACAAAAACAAGCACCACACATACTGCAATGAAATCAGTGATTACAAGTATTGCCCCTAAAAATATTGTTTCAACCGTAGTTATACTGACAACCTATAACACTTTTTTATGAAAATAAAAGAGGTATTAATTTAAGTTTTCTAACAACTAAAAATTTTAAAAACAGCAAAGCAATTTAATCCTTTCTTCAACCACCTGGACGAAAATCCAAGAATTTAATCTGACTGACTAGGGGTATCAATATATACATATATATATATGAATATCAAAGAAATGCCAAATGCAGTGCAAAACATCTTAATTTTCAATTTAATTTAGTTTTAGATTGTAAAGATACCTTTGGGAGTAACTGTTCCAACTTCCTTGAGATCTACACAAAGCCACAGTGGTCACCTTGGTCCTTTTCTGCATTGGTCACATTGGCAAGAGAACTAATGAGGAGACCGTTCAGCCCTTCCTTCTTACTCTTGTAACTATTTACAAGTAAAGAGAGGTCCTGGCTGGGCCCTCTATGCAAAATCAGGAGCTTTTAACTTAATCCCTGCAACTTTAAACTCCACCCAGTAGCACACAGATGAAATTTTTTGCGATTCAAAAGGGGGGAGAAGGGAGAACCCAGTACATCCACTAGACGTTGCTGGGTGCCACTAACAACCCCATACATCAGTCACCCTTGGCTTTGACATCTGGACATCATCAATGCACACCTGTCTCTGTGAACTCTGTAATTTGCTTGAGTATTGCCAGTTGGTCTGACTTTCTGACTAATCACACCTTTACCTCCTTACCCCATTTCCTGACACACTAGGCTGCCAGCCACAACCGCCACAGTCCACAAACTGCTTAAGCTGTCTGCTCAGCTCTAGGCTTATTCTGATTTGTCTTAGAACCCTGTATAGAGAGAATCAAGGCATTCACATGTGAAAACAGGAGCGTCGGAGTCGAGGAGAAGAAATGAATGCCATTGTATTGTGTAGGTTACTAGGCTCAGCTCAATGGTTGGCATGACACATTCTTCCTGATATTAATGCAAACCACATGTGGTATAGACAAAGAAGGGTTTGATCCAATTTATAGAGCCAGAGTCCAGCACAAATAAGCCCTAGTTAGAGCAGTTAAAGGGACTAATGATTGAAGAAATTTACTACTTGCCAAACTCATTCTGATGGAGGGATGGCATGGGTCAAGTGAGAGGAAGTAAAGAGCAAATGGAGATAAGATAGTGTGAAGAAAGCCTTGCCCAAATGGACTTGGGCAGAGATGAGAGGGTTAAGATTGTGAGACGTGACTTGATTTAACTGGTAAGCCTCCACCCACAGTTTATTCCAAAGAATATCTTCTCTAGCCGAAGAACACCACCTCAACAATCTCAGAAGTCCTGAGTGGGTAGAATGACTAAGAATGGGGCACATCCTGCCCAAGTGAGCAAATGATGAAATTATACACACACACACACACACACACACATACACACACACACACACACACATTGCAAGCAGTGCTAGCAATGGTCCCTGGTGAGTGGGAGACAGAACCCATCAAATACTTTACCAGACTCCATAATTACAGTCACACTCTGAGATTTGGACCCTTGTGGATGTGTGCTGGTTTTTTCTGTGAGTTTTTGGTGGTTGATTTCAGACCCCAGTGCATACTCTTGCTCATGCCACGTTAAGGATGCCTGTTCTAGAGGATGTCACTCAGGAAGCTGTGCTCGGCTCCAGGAAGTGTACCTTGCACATCCGCCTGCACTGCCTCTGCAAACCATTAATGCCAAGCTGTCGTTGAGCAGAAAGCTGAGTAACCCCCAGCAGGCCTCTGGGGAAATGACCCAGTCTCCAAGTTTCTGCATTTACCTTCCCATGTAGCAAAATGTATGTTTCTCCAGTAACTTGATCTACATTCTGTTTATTCTCCTAGCTTGAAGATTTTCAACTATAAATTTGTACTTCATTAACCCAGTTGTAATGGCTCTGAGGGAGAAACTGAGTCAATTCCTCTACATCTTCAGCAATGGGAAGGGTGTCAGCAGTGCTCAACTGGCCCAGGGGTTCCGAAACGGTTTGCTTCAGTGCCCTTTCCCCCCAAAGGCCACACGGAGAGTCTGCCCACCCCCTCTGCCGCCTCTGCATCAGCGGTCAGTGTCGGGGTCTGCCTTTTTCTCCAGGCTGTCGGCTGCTTGGGGACATTGCACAAGCAGAGACTCAGCAAAGGTCTCCGTGCCTGGATGTCCCTCTTGTGGAACAGTCACAGGATGAGGAGCGATCACAGGAGGAGAAAATAAATGTCAGCCAACTCCAGGAAGCCGTGTGGTGCGGAGGGGCATTCTTGGAGAACATGCATATTTTACAACCAGATGCAAGGCCGGGGGGGTGCCTCCCTGGCTTTGGGCATCTGCAGCCACAGTTTAGTTTTAATGCTGCTTTTCTTTCTATGTGTACAGCACTGTCTTCCCAAATAACAGCACGATGGAGCAGAAGAACTACATGGCCTTCGTCGTAGCAATGCGCACAGGTTAAATTCCACACCAAACTCCCAGGTTTCCCTGTACAATTTCTGGTATAGTGTCGCCCTACCACTTACTGAACATTCAATGGCATTGTTCTGAGTCAAACGTGATTTTAACTGATATTTACAATTAATGCTAAAACAGTAGCACAATTGTTTCAGAAGTTTTCACTCCTGTACACAGGAAAATAGTACAAGGACACGGGCGAGAGGCCAAGTTGGCATGCGGTGGCTCTTCATTTCTCTTACAGTCTTTGGAAAAGTGGTCTTTCACATTGTGTCCCCCTCCCCCCTCCCCCTATAATGAGAGATTGTATTAATAATGTCTCTATAGTGCTATTTCAATTAGTATAACATGTAACCGCCCTGTGGTCAGTGCCCAGGGCCCCACACTCACCAGTGAAGGTGGGAGAATCCCAGGCCACTCGGCTCCCACACCCCCCTCTGCTGGGGGATCTGTGTTTAGGGGTGTCCCCGCAGAGGTGCCTCTTCCTTCTGCCAACGTAAAAAAACATTGAAACCTGTACAGAATTTTTGTGAGTTTATTTGAGCCAAAACTGTCAACATATGCTAGGAAGCAGAACCTCAACAAATTGAGATAATGCTCCGGAGAATGATGGGATACATCTGTATTTATCATTGCCATCAAAGGAAGGGATGGAGGTGGGTTACGTAAAATCCATTGATGATAAACTAGAGGCAGGATAAAGAAAGCGGGGAACCCCCTGGGATTGGATAAAAAGTAAAATGATGGACACATACTTAGGTGGGTGCAGGAACAATTAACACGATAATGAAGGAATTTGTGGTCTCTGTCCTGGCACCCAAGCACTTTAGGCTGTGCCCCAAGGGGTCTGTAAAAAGGGAAGTTACAAGTTACCCAGACATTTCAAGGGTATGTTATCATAGATGCAAAAAGACAGGTAGGCTCAGCTAAGGTAAAGGCTGACCTTGTCAGTGAAGATACCGGCCTAGGAGGTAACTGCCCACTATAACTGCATTTAGTTAAAGTTTAATTTCAGACCATCCTTTGAAGTGACTTTAGGTCTCTGAGTTTGTAAGACCTCCACGCAGGACTCCCCTGAACTTGTCAGGTCAGTGTGTGGCCCCTTTTGTCCACACCTCTCACCTCTTTGGCTATGCTCCAGGGTCCTGGGAACCTTGTCTAGGAAGAAGTCCTTTTGTTTTTCTATCTCTCTCTCTCTCTCTCTCTCTCTCTTAATCTAGGAAAACCTCAGTCTAAAGTGGGAAACAACCCTCCCTCTTCTCCCTTCACCCCCCCCACCCAAATCAAACTATTTAGCAGATACCCATGAACCCTATGCATCAGAGCAGCATTCTGCCTCCACCAGCATTCAGAGGACATGGCAAAGGGAACAGTGATTGGAGCTGATTTCCAGAGTTTTCCTGAGATCCTGCTGAGACCCTGCCCTGTGCATTGCTGGGAGCAGTTGCAAATGAAGTCAGAGAAAATATAAGAGGATGTGTCCCCAAATTCTAAATTCTTCCAAAATCCTATCTGCAGAGGGAAGGGGAGAAGCGAACCCCTAAAACTCCTTGGTTTTGCTCCCTTCCCATTTATTCCACACATAAGCCTGCCAGATATCACACACTCTTTCCTGTAATGAACTATGGTTCATCTACTGATTTGCTCTTTTAAAAAGTATTCGGCCCTAGCCAGTTTGGCTCAGTGGACAGAGCATCAGCCTGAAGACTGAAAGGCCCTGGGCTGGATTCCTGTCGAGGGCATATGTCTGGGTTGTGGGTTTGATCCCCAGTAGGAGGCGTGCAAGAGGCAGCGAATCAGTTCTCCATCATCATTTATGTTTCTATCTCTCTCTACCTTTCCCCTAAAAAGATGTTCAGAAGATTATATGAAGAAAAGGGGTTAGTTATTGTTTTCTTCAAAATACAAACTTTGGACTAAGGGAATTACTCTCCTACTTATTCTCCCTGTACCTGAAGAATGGCTTTTAAGTTGTTTCTCCAGTTTTATGGTGACATAATTGACATATAATTTGTATTAGTTTCAGGTGTTTAGCACAATGATTTGATATATGTGTATATTGCAAAATGATCACTACAATAAGTTTAATGTTTACCACCTCACATACCTTTTTACAAACCCTTTTTCCTTGTGGTGAAAACTTTTAAGATCTGCTCACTTAGCAGCTTTCCAACATACAACACAGCATTGTCAACCTCAGGCACCATGCTGCACATGGCATCCAAGATTCATGTATCTTCTAACGAGGAGAATAGCATTTTAAAAAGATCTGGACTGAGATGGTAGGTGTCTAGAATTGATGAGAGACAGCAAATTGTGAGTAAGAAATAGATTAACTAAAGTTCTCTTAGGAGACCCACATGTACATTAGTTAGAAGAGGAAGAGGAGGAGGAGGAGGAGAAGGAAGAGGAGGAGAGGGAAAAGGAAGAGGAGAAGGAGGAGGAGGAGGAGGAGAAGGAGGAGGAAAAAGATGATGATGAGGAGACAAAGTATTTTGGAATAAAATCAGCTTCAGAACAGACAATGCTGTGGACTGGACTGGGAGAGGCAAAAGTGGCTCAACTTTCCCAGGTCAGGTCGTGAGGCCCCTGGGTGGAGTCTGGCTCACACAGATCTCAGTAGATCTTTTCATGTTCCTCACTCTTAGCAACACACACCAGCACAACACTAAGCATTCTTTAAAGTTCTTTTTAAACGTGTATTTAACTATATCTTTATTGATTTCCAAGAGGAAGGGAGTGGGGCAGAGAGATAGAAGCATCAATGATGAGAGAGAATCATTAATCAGCTGTCTCCTGCACAACCCCCACTGTGGATCCTGGGGATTGAACCCAGGTTCATGCCCTGACTGGGAATTGAACCGTAACCTCCTGGTTCATAGGTCAATGCTCAACAACCAAGCCATGCCTACTGGGCCATTCTTTAAAGTTTTGTTTAAAGCATGTTGTAGATGTTGGTGGTGACCTAAAAAGTTTATTTATTTATTTATTTTTATTTTTTTATTTTTTTTATATCTAACTGCTTTAAAAGGCCCTGAGAGACAAGGAAACAGCTGTATTCAGAAGGAAAGAGGGAGACTGGGCTCTCTCTCTGCTCCCCTAGAATAAGCACTGCCCAAGGCAGTCCTGGTCCCCTGACCACCCACAGGGTAGGGTCCTGCAGGGCATGGGGAGAGGAGGCAAGGGCATGTTGGGAGTCCTGAGCAAGCCAGAGGCCCTGGAGAAATGGACAGGGAAAGCCCAAGGGTGACTTTTGACAGCCAGCAATGAAAACCCCTTCTGGTCTGCAGACTGAAATGGGCTCAATGAAGACAATTTCTCCAACAAGCAGCATAAAATGCTCTGCTACCTGTAGGTTCCGGAGGGATGAAAGGCCCAGTCCCTATGTGTGCCTTGGAGGACTTCAGCAAGCTTCCTTCTGATGGGACGAAGGTAAACATTTAGTAAGGAGAAGGTGGTGCTATCCTGGCTAATAGTTATTGAGTGCTAACTATGTGTTAGGGACTAGTCTAAGTTTACATGTGAATTTACTTCATGGTCCTAGCAGCCACAACATCAGTTTATGGAAGAGGCAACTGAGGCATGGGGTAGCCAAGTGCATGAGTTTCCAAAGGAGGCAAATTATAGAGCCTGGTGACGAACCAGACAGTCTGGCTCCAGGGCCTCCTTTTAGCTCACTGCCCTGCTGCCTCTGGTGCGCATGACAGGTACATCATCACAGGGGACTTTATTCTTGAGAGTTTCCCAGTCAAATGAGTCATATTTGGAAAGCTTTCTAAGCAATTCTTACAGGCACAGTGCTAAATGGGTTTATATTATTCTTTGCAACAATTCTGTGATGAATATATTCCATTTCTTTCTAAATGTGGTCTTATGAGAGTAAGTTTGTATTGGAAGTGATATCTTCTGCTCTAGAGATTGCAGTTTTAGAGAGAAAAACCAAGGGAAAAGTGTGATGAGTGAATGCCACTATCTCTGCTTTCTTTGATTATTCATACCTCGCTCATACTGCTGTAAGCTGCTAGGCTAAGTCAGAACTACCTTCCCCGTGGCACGTGCCCAGGCCTGGCAGCAGGTCCAGGCAGAGTTGATTTACCTGTAGAGCTAGAATTGCACACCCTGTGTCCTTGTCACTGATGCCAGATATCATATCAGTTGTCATCTTTTAATACAAATGGCATCCCAATCAGAAAAGGTTTCAATGTTGAATTGTTCCTGGATGGATCAGTGAAATAGGATCTTATTTCTTTTCTGTTCCTGGTTTCATACTATGACCACAGTAATTTTCCAAAAATTTCTTTAAGAGTCTCCTTCCTAGTCAAAAATGTTTGTTATCCCATTATTTATATTTTATTTATATGTACATGCCTTAAATCCCAGCTGCTCAGTCTACCATTTAAAGTCTTTCCATTTCTTTCTAATGTTGTTTTCTATGATTTCTTCCTTCCTTTCCTGTTCCCCAACTTACTGTTGCAGGGAAGGAAAAATAATTTTTCTCTACCCTTCTAGGTTCTTGGCTGAGACCCCTCCCTCCCCACTTTGTAAAAAAAGACAGATTAACAAAAGATAAACAAATAGGCATTTAAAGAAGCTCACTACAGACTGATTCATATGCCTTTCAGCATAACAATTATTGCTTGTCTCATTTTTGATTCTTATAAGTATATTCCAGTAGGACATGATCTCACTCATCTAGGGGAAATGGTGAACAACATAGACTGATGAGCAAGAACAGACCCAGAGACAAGGAGCCATGTGTCAGACAGTTGGACCTCAAAGGGAGGGTGGGGATAAAAGGGAGAGATCAACCAAAGGACTTACGTGCGCACATATGAGCCTAATCAGTGGTCAAGGACAATAAGGGATGGGGGCATGAGTGTGTGTGTGGGGTGATTGAAATGGGGGTTTGAGGACAAATATGTGATACCTTAATCAATAAAGAAATTAATTTTTAAAAATAGCCTGTATGCCTCTTGCACACATGGGAGACCCCCAAGAAAATTAACTCCCTAAAAACTGCCAAAGCTGCCACTCTAAATGGCATATCCCTGCAGTCAAAAGAAGGTGGTGAGGGGAAGAGGGAACCAGTTATGGCAGGTGGCCAGGGAGAGCACAATTAAAAAGGGTACAGTTATTATGCAGATTTAAATCCACACTTTCTACAGTGATAAGAGTTTTTAGGTGTTTAATCATCTCTCTTCCTGGTATAGAGAGGAATATTTCCCTCATAAGTGTATATGTCTCTTTCAAAGGGTAATTTTCTCTCAGTTTTTAGAGATAATTATCTATCTGCTGTTTCTTAAAAGCAATCAAACCAATAATCAATATTGCAAATAGGCATATTTTGGGTGGTATATTTTGCTTCTCTTCACAGTCCATGCCTGCTGGATGCTAATACAGTGGCCCATGGATTCTGGAATGTTCTCCTCACCTCCTCACTTCTCAGGTCTTCTGACTATGATCCTTTAATGACCAATTGCAAGGCTGTGTAACAATTCCTTCTCCAATCACTCAACATAAGCCATCTCCCCTCTTCTCCAAGTCCTCATCGGAGCCCCTTAGTGACACTTGACGAATGTTGTTTATATACAAGTCTTATATTCCTCGATGGCAATTTCCTTAGTCCCAGGACTGGTCTAGCTCTGGAGGGAAACAGAGGCAGGCATGGGTGCTGTGTTGAAAGACACGAGGAGAAAGGGAAGGGGCTTGTGTTTACAACACTGAATATGCCTCACATTTCACAGAAGCAGAAAAGCATCTTCTTACAAGTCACAGAGGAAAAAAAAAAACGGAGGGCAAATGATGCAATTCTCTTGTGTTTACTTTACATTCATGTGTTTCCCCAACAGGACCTGATGGGGCCATTTTGCCACCATGATGTACAAGTGTCCTTATTGGGAGGCGTTTGTCCCAGATCACCCAGTGGCCATTGACCTCTGCTGTGCACGCTCCATGCACAGTTGCTCTGAATCATGCACTGATCCTTAAACTAATCAGTGGTTATCAGGGAGGCCAGTTGATTTCATGCAAGTTTACTCTAGTCATACCACTTATATGGAAAATTACTAGTGAGGCTCATTTTTTTTTTCAGAGCTATTTAGATTCCTTCTGCTGCCTGCCCAGCACAATAAAATATAGAGATTTCTATTAAGGCTGGATAAATAAGGCCTGGTTCCCAATTGTGTGTTGATCCATAGAAAGGCTAAACCTAAGCAGGATTTTGAGGGTCTGGACCGGTAGGCTTGTTTCCATTGTCTGTTTCAATGTCTTGCATGGCCAATAAATGGTTCTTCTTACTTGTTTGATTTTAGGTGAGAGCTTAAAGCACATCATGTATCCTTCCTTGGACTATAGCCAATCATACCCTCCCCTATTCCTGCTTCCTCCATCACTTAGATCCAGCTCTCTTATTGTCTGTGCTGGCTTGAAGAATATAGGTCCATACATTTCTGTGCCTGTACTCATCACACAGCTTTGTAAAACCAACCAATGGGCTCATGGGCCAGCCTTGTGCTGGAGCTGGAGCTGAGTTCTACTGGCGCACTAGACCCAACTGCTTTCAGGTCTTCCCAACTTCACTGACTTCACATCTAGTGATGCCATGCTGGGAGCTTGAGATTGACCTCGGTAGTAGCATTTACATTGTAGAAATCATCAAGCACTACAAAAAATGGCTTCCTTCCTTTTCTTTTTTTCTTTTTTTCTTTCTTTCTTTCTTTCTTTCTTTCTTTCTTTCTTTCTTTCTTCCTTCCTTCCTTCCTTCCTTCCTTCCTTCCTTCCTTCCTTCCTTCCTTTCTTTCTTTCTTTCTTTCTTTCTTTCTTTCTTTCTTTCTTTCTTTCTTTCTTTCTTTCTTTCTTCTTCCTTCCTTCTTCCTTCCTTTCTTCCTTTCTTTCCTCTTCTTTTTTTTTTAAATCCTCACCTGAGATTATTTTTTCCTTGCTTTTTAGAGAGAGTGGAAGTGAGGGATAAAGAGAGAGAGAGAGAGAGAGAGAGAGAGAGAGAGAGAGAGAGAGAGACATTGATGTGAGAGAGACATGTTGTTTAGTTGCCTCCCACATGACCAATGGGAGCCAGGGTTCTAACATGCAACCCAGTACATGACCCTTGACTGGGAATCAAACCCAAGACCCTTTGGTGCACTGTCAGATTCTCTAATCACTGAACCACACTAGCCAGGGCCCCTCTTTTTTTATTTTATTATTTTATTTTTTTAGCGAGCTGGCTTACCAAATGCCACCAAAGCAAGCCCATCACTATTACTAATGGCAAATACAAGACAGAATACTGACCCACGGTTGTGTTATCCATTTCTCCTAGTTCAGAAGACACATTCTGTTTCTCTGAGGCTGAGCTCACATGAGGCAGCTGAGGCACACAGCTGATTGCTCCAAAGGAATTAACACAGAATGGAGCTTCAGAAGTAATCTAGACTGTCATCTAAATTCCACCCAGAGCTGGACTTAGGTATCAAAATTCTCACCCCAAAGAGTCAGGTGAACCTAAGCAAGGGGCAGTGGGACTGAGGGAAGCCAAGTGGACTGATTAACCTTTTTAAAAGGATAAATGGAGTTAATAAATGTTTAGAATAGAAAGAACTACTACCATTCTAGGCCTCTAGCAGCCTCTAGTACATTTCCATGTTATGCTGGCCTTAATGGGAAGTGACAGCTGATGAAAGCTGCTATTCATGGTCATCTGAAACAGCTTTTCCTCCCAGATGAAATTCGGTGTGGCATGAGTCTCAACACACAGACCAAAGGCCGGGCAAATGTATTCCCCAGGTCCCCGAGGGCTGGCAGAGGCAACTCTGTTTGTGAAGGGGGCTTCCTGACTGGGCATCAGAGAGGCCCCAGGTTGACAATAGGAGTCTGTATGCCCCTCCTCTGCTCGGACCTGAGATGGTGGTCCTGGCCCTAACTCTGCCCATCTCGGGCCCTCCTCTTTGTTTATAATCAACCACAGGCACTCAGGGTGACTTAGGAGTTTTGTGACTAGTATTTTCCATCACTGTAAATGAACAAAGCCTGGATTGATCCCCACTGCCTCCTAGGTGAACCATTCCCCTGCGGGGAGCCGTGTCGGGGTGGGTGGCATGATGCATGAACTGCTTCAGTTTTGAGATGACTCTCTGACTTCTTGTCTGGAAGTACCAGGAGCAAACATGAATCTAACAAAAAGGTGTTATTGTGTGGGGTTTCAGAATGCTGGTTATCCCAGCAGCCCATAAGACTGATCTTTATGAGCCTAAGGCGAGCAAACAATCCGGGGAACAAGCTGCCATAGCTTCTACTCCAAGGTCTTGCCATCTAACATTGATATGAATCACAAACATATGGTTTCTATCAAAACAGAGTTGGGGGTATTCTATCAGCCTCGGGGAGCTAGTGTTAGTAACTAGGGTAACTAGTAGCTGAGTAAATAGAGGCTGGTTACTTGAAATAACAGCATTTAGAGAAGGAGATAACTCCTTCTGGAGGAGCCAATACACGAACTACTAGTGAGAGCACTGGGCACAGTGTCACGATCAAGAGCCTCAGGCCGAGAGGAATCTAATTTCATCCCAGAGCTTCTGCCTGTGTTCTGAGTTACCGATCAAGATGCTCCTCCTGCTCTCTTGTTCTGAGGTTAACTACTAGAGGTTGGCTGAGGGTGCCCAGCTAAGAGAGGTGAACATGTTGTACGTCATGCCGGCAAATTAAGGCCCTCAAGCCCCGGAAACAGAGCAGAATGTCAGTCTCTGTCTTTGAGCCTCCTGCCTTTATTTCCATTAGCTAATCCTGTCTTCCTTTTTAAGATACATGCCACTGGGTAGTAGAAACTACATTTTTTGCACACCTCTGTATGCCAAAAGCAGAAAACAATGTATAGAACTCAACAAGCAAGTTGTTAAATACATGTATTTTAAGATTCTAACAATTTCTATAGCATTGGACCTCAGTTTCTTGCCAAGTGACAAGGTAGAGTGTTTGCACATCTATGAGTGTGTGTGTGTGTGTGTGTGTGTGTGTGTGTGTGTGTGTGTGAATGTGCACTGTGGGGACAGTGTATGATTGTGTGTGTGTGAATATGTATTGTAAGGACAGTATATACATATGTGTCTGTGAATGTAAGTTGGTGTATTCCAGAGGTCAGGATGTGTGTATGTATGTGTGTGTGAATGTGTATTCTGGGGACAGTATATGAGTGTGTATGTGTTTGAATTTGTGTTGTGGGGCAGTATATGAGTGTGTGTGTGTGTGTGTCTGTGTGTGTGTGTGTGTGTGTGTGTGGTGTTTGGTGTGTTGGGGGGGGGGGGTGTCAGGGTGTCTGGTCCTAGGTTGTCAGCCTGCCCTTCAGAGGAGCTCCACAGCAGGAAGAAATGGCCTGGCTCTGCCACCCCCTTGTCCCTCTCCTGTCCCGGGTCATCGGCTTGAGATGGCCTAGGAAGAGCGTGGCCTCAGCTTGAAGCCGCACTGGACCCAAAGCTGTGGCAGCCTGATGCTGTTACTTAGCCAAGCTCCGCTCAGCGGGCTCACCCAGCGGGAAGCTGAGCCATGACCTGGGATAGCACAGTTGGGAGGCACACCTGGGGCACCTCAAACCAGGTGGGGGCCCAAGAGCAAATGCCTCTTGGGGAGCAGGGTCAGGGATCTAAAAGCTTGACCTTTGCTGGTTGGCACTGCTCCAGGGCCTACAAGCTGTGCTGGCTCAGTCTTGCCAGCCAGCTGACCAGACCTTCCAGGAGGGGAACTGTGTTTCTCCCCTGGAGAAAGCCCTAGAGAGTGGGGCCAGAGCCGTGCTTCCTGCAAATGGCGTCTTCCTTTAGTCACTGTCTGAGCGAGTGCTGTGAGTGGGCTGCTCTATGTAGACTGGGTGGTATATGCACCCCTGGAGCACCTGCACAGTGGGCTGTGGGCACATCTAAGCTATTTACATTGTCCATGCAGATATAAAAACCAGTCTGATCTGGAAATGTGATGGGATGTATCTAGAGTTACTGTAAATGAATTCTGAGTTTAGGGGCCATGAAATACCCTTAAGAAATGATGTTCTTCTAATCATGCCTTCACTAGGGTAGGGATAAGTCAGAGGTGCCTGAGTAGATGTTTGCTCCAGGGATGTAATTAATGACTCAGCGACACAGAGTTTCTGTCTGAGGATGGGAGAAGGAGGGAGTGTGCAGTGAAGGAATGAACTCCTGATATCCATCTGGCTTCATTCTCGGGCATTTGACTACAGGGTGACAGAGGGTTCAGATGAAAATGAAACAGTGAACTAAGCATCCCTTACCAATATGTCGGTCACCACAATGCCACACACTTGGGGACGGGGCATTCACCACATTCAAAAGAAAATTACATGTTTTAAAATAATAAAGCAGACATGTGCCATGCACACAAAAAGCTGTACTTAGAGACAGGGAGCTCTGAATAAATAATTGATGATCCCTCCTGCCGAACACACAATGGGTTTTTACATCATAAATAAATGAGCATCGTTTTATTTATCCAGCGAGGCTTCCTTGGGCAGGTGCCCAACATCATTCTTGTACCTTCGTGTTCGTTTAAGGCTGCTGGCTCTGTGCTCTGGGAAACGGGAAATGGTTCGTACAAATGAAAATAGCAAATAAATGTCGGCCACGGGTACTTTGGGGCCTTGCTTTTATGATATTTTCTTAAACTTCACATAAAGAAAAATGGAACATTGTTTTCTGGAAGATGGGTGGTATGTGTCTTCATTGGAAGTGGTGTTATTTTGTAAAATTCTCACTTGAATCTTAGGTGGCAAACGCAGGACTCACAAGTGAATGATTTCCTCTTGGGCACTCGGTTTGCCACAGTTTGCCTTGATGTGAGCTCTGTGGGCCAAATGGCCAAGCTTATGTGTCAGCATCAGAGGATTAAATTTTTCAACCAATTAAATAAAATGTCATTAAAGTAATCAGTCAAGTAAACCATGGCAGTTTGAAAGCATGCCTGTAAATTTTTGACTCTTCTGTCCTGAAGAGGTGGAATCTCTGTGCCCTCTGTTTAGTGATTGGTCAGCCCTCAGGCTACAGAGGGGGTGACGCTGTGGGACTCTGGAAGCTGGTCATTGGGGAGGGATAGCTTCTGCCTGGTACCCTGGAGTCCTCAAGCCAGAGTCCTAAGCTGCCCCACAGAGTCTTACCCCATGAGGACGCCATGCTGTGAAGAAGCTCAAGGTTGCTCAGGTGGGAAACACACACGGAGAAGCCCCGAGATTCAATGAAGAGAGGGAGATGCCACCAGCCCCGATTGGATGAGACTAGGGCCTCAGGCCAGGACTGCCTAGAAGCTGCCCGGGGTAATAAAAGGATCGCTCTCATTTTGCACCATCATGTTTCAGGATGTCAAGCCAGGGCGGCCACACCCCTCACCTGGGATTCTGAGCCTCACTTTAAGCAGTCTTTCTTTTCTGGCCATTTAAGACCCTCACAGAGTATTTTCTGAGATTTCCTTAAGTCAATAAGAAGAAAGTCTACCTTTTCCTTTCTAATTTCTCTGTTTCCTGTTCCAACTTCCGTGTGTTAGACGTTAAAATCCTTCCTGTTAGGTTGTATGCCCCTCTTCACCAGGCATGTCACTGACAGCTGCATCACGTAGCGGATTAATTTAATTTCTTAGGAAAGAAGCCCTCACACCCAGCAGCACACGGAAAGGATTACACACTGTGAGCAATGGGACTTAGCATTCAATGGGGTTAAACATGTGAAAATCTACCAATGTGAGAATGGAGAAAAAGAAATTATCTTCTCAACTGATGCAGAAACATGCTTTTGACAAAAATCCAACAACTTTTTAATGAAAAGAACATTGAAAATATTAAGAATAGAAAAAATCTTTCTCCATTTGATAAAGGGCATTTATAAATACACATATTTGACATTCTACTCAAGAAGACTAAAATAAGACAAGGGTATCTACTATCACCATTTCTAGTCAACTAAAAACAGACATTCTAGTAGAGCAATTAGGTAAGAAGAAGAAAAAAGCATCTAAATATGAAGGAAGATATAAAACTATTCACAGATGGCATAATCTTATATACAGAAAATCCTAGATAAGCTATTAACAAAACAAAGCAAAACCATTAGTACTAGTAAACTGAGTAAAGTTACAGAATATAAGATTAACATGCAACAATTAGTTGGATTTCTATGCACTAGCAATGAAAATCCAAAAATAAAATTAGGAACAATTTCATTTATGAGAGCAACAAAAAGGATAAAATGCTTAGACATAAATTTAGTTGGGAAAGAGCAAGAATTAAATACTGAAAATGATGAAACACTGTGGAAAGAACTTAAAGCAGACCTAAATACGTGGAGAAACATGCCTGTGTGGGCTTGCAAAACTTCATCTTGCTAAGATGCCAATATGCTCCAAAACAATCTATAGAGTCAATGCATTTCCTATCAGAATTCCACTGCCCAGCCCACCCCCCTTTTTTGGTAGAAATGAAAAAGCCAATCTAAAACTCATATGAAATTGCAAAAGATCCTGAATACTCAAAACAGTCTTTAAAAAGAGTGGACAATATATGAGTGTCCACTGGAGAACGCATACTTCCTGGTTATGAACTTGCACAATCCCCTCGAAGGCGCTCCCAAGGCACCTCTGATTGCCATCCCAGAGGTGAGCACTCCCTCCAGGTTTCCATGGACATCTTTAGAGCTTCATCCTGTCTTACCTACTTGTGTGGTTACTTATGAACATTTTTTTTTTATCAAACTCCTAGAGGCCTGATGCACGGAATTCTTACACTGGGGAAGGAGGGTGTCCCTCCCAGCCTGTACCCTCTCTAATCTGGTACACCTTGGGGGATGCCTGGCTGCTGATTTAGGCCTGATCCCTGTAAACTGGCAGTTGGACATCCCTCTCACAATCTGGGACTGCTGGCTCTCAACCGCTTGCCTGCCTGCCAGCCTGATCACCCCCTAACCACTCTCCTGCCAGCTTAATCAATGCCTAACTGCTCCCCTGTTGGCCCAATTGTCCCTTGCTGGCCCGATTGCCTACAACTGCCCTCCCCTGCAGGCCTGGTCCCTCTAACTGCCCTCCCCTGCCAACCTGGTCCCCCTCAACTGCCCTCCCTTGCTTACCCAGTCACCCCCAACTGCAATCCCCTGCCAGTCTGATCATCCACAACTACCCTCTTCTGCTGGCTATCTTGTGGCAGCCATCTTTGACCACAAGGGTGGCCATCTTGTATGAGGTGTGAGGGTCAATTTGCATATTACCTCTTTATTATATAGGATGCTATATGTGGTATGGCATTTAAAGTCCTCTAATGGCTCAGCATTAAGCAATGTTTATCCTTGGGGACATTACAGCTTCTTTCCCAGCACAGTGTCCTTACTTAATGATGTTCCATTGGTGCTACCTCACTGGTTCCAAACAGAATTGCCTGCATTGCCATGACCCTATGAAAACAGCCTGAGTAGGAATTTTCAGGGTGGAGTAAAGCCCTGGCACAGGCATTTAACAAACTCATCAGGTGATTCTAGAATGTACCCTGAACCACAGGGCCCCACCTGGCATAGCTTATGGCTACATCTTAGTTTTCTAGGGGAAGACAAGGCTTGGCACTAAGTGTTTATTTCAAGCAATGAATTAATTATCTTTCAGGCTCTTTTCATCACTAATATATATGTCTATTGCCTTGCTCATTTATGCATCTTTAAGATGCTTAAATATAGTATCTTGGCTTTAGTAGGTATGATCGAGTATCTGTGGAATGGAATGGAATGGAATGGAATGGAATGGAATGGAATGGAATGGAATGGAATGGAATGGAAAGGAATGGAATGGAATGGAAAGGAAAGGAATGGAATGGAATGGAATGGAATGGAATGGAATGGAATGGAATGGAATGGAATGGAAAGGAAAGGAATGGAATGGAATGGAATGGAATGGAATGGAATGGAATGGAATGGAATGGAATGGAATGGAAAGGAAAGGAATGGAATGGAATGGAATGGAATGGAATGGAATGGAATGGAATGGAATGGAATGGAAAGGAAAGGAATGGAATGGAATGGAATGGAATGGAATGGAATGGAATGGAACGGAATGTCAGAGAATTAATGTGAGGCACAGAGGCAGAATTCTGGGCATCCATTAGAACAGTGGTTCTCAACCGTTCTAATGCCGTGACTCTTTAATACAGTTCCTCATGTTATGGTGACCCCCAACCATAAAATTATTTTTGTTACTATTTAATAACTATAGTTTTTCTACTGTTATGAATCATACTGTAAATATCTGTGTTTTCCGATGGTCTTAGGCTCTAGAGCAATGGTTCTTAATCTGGGACCCCTCTGTAGAGCCTAAGACCACCGGGAAACACAGATATTTACATTATGATTCACAACAGTAGCAAAATTACAGTTATGAAGTAGCAACAACGAAAATAATTTTATGGTTGGGGGGTCACCATAACATGAGGAACTGTATTAAAGAGTCACTGCATTAGAAAGGTTGAGAACCACTGCTAGAAGAAAACAGAATTTTTCCACTTTACAGCAGAGACACAAAACATCCATGAAGCGTTTCTAGAGATTTTTTTTAAAACAAACATTTTAGCACAGTCTGATGTCGACTCTTACTTACACATTTGATTCTCACCAAGTTTTAGTTAGTTTTAGCCCTTGAACTCCTTTTCTATCCCCATGGTCATTAAGCATCCTGGGTCATCCTACCCGGGGATCTGTATGAATTTTATCTCTGTCCAATCCTGCAGGCTGTGATCTTGGAGGAACGAACTCTGATGCCTGCAAACCAGAAGACCAAGCAACAGTGAGAGAATGTGATGCCTGCTTGGTCCACTGCCAGTTCCTCCTTCAGAGACTCTCCTTCAGTGGTGCTGCCCCAGGCATAGCTCCCCCGTGCCAGAGTGGCCAGCAGAAAGGCCCATTTTGAATAGCAGCCTTTGATGCAGCTGTTTATACCTCCTGGTCTTCTAGGCTCCAAGGCCCAGGGCTGTAATCCTGCTCCTAACAGGCCTCGTCTCACACTGCCGCTGGAGGCTTTATCCTTTAATAACCCCAGTTTATTTTTGTTGTTGATTTTTTTTTATCTCTAAAAGGCTCTGGGAGGAACACGTTGATACTCCCAAGCTTCATATGGGGAGGTCTTTTAAGTTCAATCTGTGCATTTCAGGAAGGGTAAATTACCAGAGGACATTTTTTTTCTTAACTTCCATTTGCTCAGCTTTATTGAGCCAAGAGAAAGATAACCTGTGTACATTGAGACTCGTTCTCATGTGTCTTTAATCGCCTTGAGAGATGAGGGCTCTGTGACTCCGTGCTGGGAGCCCCAGGGCCCTGCAGAATCAGAGCTGCTCTCTCCCTGTGGACTGGCTGGACAGAGCGTGGTCTGATTTGTTGGTTTCATGGGTATTGTTTGCCTCGTTCACTGTTTGGCTGCTGCAGGTCCCCATCACCGCAGCCCGTCTTGGACCACAGAATCCTTCACTGTGAATGTGCCTGACTTACCACTGCCGCCTCCAGCCTGTGGAGCGCCCTCCACACCTATAGAGAGAGAGAAGGCATGATGCGAGCACTGAGGCTGAAATGGCCTTGTGTCCCTCACAAGCCTCCATACTTCACTGCTGTGTCTGCGAGGCCAACTTTCCATACACTCAGTTCTACTGGTAATCACCACACAGGCTATGGGCTCATTCATTCACTCACAGTTATTTATCAAGGGCCACCCATGTGCTAGGCACTACCACTTTAAGGATTGAATATGAAGAGAAAGAAAAGACGTGGTCTCTTCTAAGTGGTTTCACTACAAGGGAGACACATGCCAGCACACCAGCTATGCATAAGCATAAATTAAATAGTTTCTCATTAATTCTGATCCTATTGACCCACAACTTGTGAGGGCCTAGCTGGGGGTGACCTAAACATTAACTAGAACCACCCAAAGAACATATAACTTACAGGAATACAATTTTCATATTCTATCCAAAAATCCAAAGATGTAATTATCCAAAATGTGTTCCACACCAGCTGTTTTTATGTCCTGGCTGTTGCAAATGAGCTGCAAGAACCAGGGAGTCCTAGTCTCCTGGAGTGAGTGTGTTCCTTCCCTTCAAAGACATGCTCAGTGGTGGAATTGCTGGATCAAATCTAGCTTTAATTTTTGGAGGAACTTCCATAATGTGTCCCACAGTATCTGCAGCTTACATTCCCACCTGTACAAAGAACCATTTTGTGCTGATGCAGAGTTTAGAGGAAAAGGTCAGGACCAGGAGAGACTCTGCAGTGTGACCCTTCTGTGTAGAGTGTGCATGTGTGTGCATGTGTGTGTGTGTGCGTGTGACTTTTTGCATAGGAACTCTGATGGAATACAGGGTGGACCAAACAACCTTTCTTGGAGTTGCATTTTTGGGAGGAGGCCTGGGAGGAGGTGGGAAAATTTACTCTTCTGTGACTCCCCATTTGCATGTTTCCAATGTTGTACTATGTGGAAGTATTTATTATCTATTTCATGAATATCTACGTTTTAAAAAAATGCCTGAAATTCATGCAATTACTTAAATTATTAACATTAAAATTCCTGAGTCTTATCCCAGAAATTTGGATCCTGTAGGTAAGTGTGTGTTAGTAAACTATGTCTGGGGGCCTAAAATGTACATTTCTAATAAGCATTCCATCTTTAGGCGACACCTCTCCTTTAAGGACCACCCTGGGGACCACGTGTGCAGAACTTTCTCCTTCCGGTGCTGCATTTCTTCCTCAGTTAAGGAGGATGTGCCTTCCACATCCCAGGCGTTAATACATGATGATGATGTAAGGGCAAGGTGAGAAGTTTAATGCCCAGAGGGGGAGAGACATGCAGGCATGGGCTGCTCTGCGGCTCTCAGAATTCAGTGTGAATTAGTCAACGTGAAGTTGGTTAGAACATGCACAGCTGGGTCTAGGCGGGAATTTTGGATTCAGTGGGAATTTTGGATTCAGCAGGACTGGGCAGGGGCCTGAGAATCTGCATTTCCCACGAGGACTCAGGGGATGAAGATGACTCCGACCTGGGAACCACATTTTGAGAAATTGCTCTAAATACCCCTGGATGCACTTGGCTGTATTCCAGGTTGTATTCTAGGATGTGGAACTCACTCACTCACCCGTTATACCTGGAATCCCTCTAATAAGAAAAAAAAGATCGAAGGGTGTCCCTATAACTACCACTCAAGCAAACTGTCTATCATCCTGACACTGAATCCCACCACAAGAGAGCGATCACAATCTCCACGTTGCTATGACAACGTCTGGCTCAGGTTAAAGTCTCCGTTGCCTTGACCAGCCCTCGGAAGCCTTGTGTTGAGTCTCCGGGCCTCTCTCCTCCAGAGACCCTGCAATGCACACTCTTCCTCTTACATTAGTTATCAGACTCCGTGAGCCTGGATTGGAGGCCTCCCCCACTCAGAGTAAAACAGTGCTCTGACCTTCCTCCTGGTGGCAGCCACACTGGTTGGTGGGGAGAGTGTCGCCAGGAGGACCCCAGCTTCTCCAGCACAGCACCAGCTAAGGCAATCCACCTCTGACTCACGGGCATGATGAAGGTCACAATATCAGCCTGAGAGTCAGTGTGAGGACACAGCAGGCAAGTAGATGCCAAGTGCCATGTGTGTTCTGTGCCTGGTATGTGTCAGCCGATGTCCCTGCCAGCAGCTCCCACTTTGTGAGGGCCAGGTGGAGCCTCTCCCTCCACCCACAGGGCTGGGGAGCGGCCTCCTTCCTCCTTCGGTCCAACAAAGACTCTGGATATCGCATATCACAGGTCAGCAACTGCAGTTCTACCGGGCTGTGCTGGGCGGCTCTGTGCTGTCCTCACAACAGGGAGTAGGAGACACAAAATCCAAGGGGCTGTTTCAGCCAGGCAGGGCCACGATGCTGTCAGCCACAGGGTAAGAAAGAGGGCACTGTCCACCCTTGTGCAGCTCTGAGAGATCTCTGTGGGAAAGCCGTGGGCCTCGCTTTCAGGGGCCTTTCCCCAGAGAGCCTCGGCAAGCAGAGAATGTGGCAAAGTCCCTCCTTGAGGTGACTGCCCTACTCAGAAGTGAGTGAGGCTGACGAGAAGTAAGCAGGCACTGTTGTGCCCTGGGGACTCGTGTAGTCACCCCAGAATGGAGATTGATAAACAAGGAGTCAGCTCACCGACTCCTAAGATCCAGTGGGTGATGGGAAAGCAGACTCACCTCCCTAACCCCTAAGATCCAGGGTGGTTATGGGGATGCTGAATTAGGAAGACACCGCTTGGGTTACTTCCCCTTACTCCTCTCTCCTCTGCTCTGTTCCTTAGATGTTACTTTGACTAACAGGGCAAGACACTCATCAACTTGCTTCCATACCTACTGCCCAGTCCCTTTCCTTAAAAATAAAAGCCACCTTTTTAGAAGTGAATTACAAAACCTTGAATGCGGGCACAGTTAGAATGTGACAGGTGAGATGTCTGAGACAGCCAGAACTAAGACGTCACGGCCTTACACAGAATCACATCGTGTCTGTCCCGAGGCTCTTCTCATCAAACTTGTATCAGGAAGCTTGTTTCCTAAGCCCCGAGCTTTGCCTTTTGGAGGTGGAGAGCCCAAATTGGTGGCTCGGTTGCATTTATTAATATTCACACACAGATGTGCCTGTGTACGTGCACGCACAGTTCTTAGAATTAGATTTCCTCTGCTATTTGGAATTTAAGTTTCTTTTTAAAACTAAAGTGTCTGGCAACAGTGGGATGCCGCGACCCACGAGGGCTGTGGCAGAGGGAAACCACCTGTCTGTCCCTGGGGCGTCCTCTCCTGTCCCTGTGGTACCCCCTCTCTCATCGGCCTGCCCCTCTCATTTGCATCGTCTACGGAGTCTCTGCCGTTATTTAATTCGGGGTGCCTATGGGAGCGTTTCTCTTCCTTTCTGTCCGATGTGAGTTATGCACAGGCCGCCTTAACCTCTGCATCTCGGGAATTCTGTCATCGCCTTCCCATTTTCATGGGTCTTTTGAGGTTTGTGGGCTTGCACTTGCGTTTAACTTTTCCTTAGTGGAAACAACTGTCCTGCGTCCCTCCTCACTCCGCATGGAGACTTACACCACAGGGAAAAGCCTGCAGACTGCAAGCTTTGTACGGTGTTTCTGTTCCGTGACCCGGGGCTTGCGGCCTGACCTGGGAGTTCCCCTGACCACCGGGAGTGTCAGCCCGCGGTAATGGGAGCCCTGAGAGTGGCTCGCACACCCAGGCAGTGGCGTGCCGGGGCACCCTACCTCCCAGGCTGCTGCTGGCTCAGAATAAGAGTTCAGATACAATGAGCCCAGTGATGGTAGTAGTCAGGGGTGTCACGCAGTGTTTTCCTAGCGTGATGGTGCAGCCGAGAGGATGATTTAAAGGGCACGGCTCTGAGTGGGGATGCTCTTGAGGGTGGAACGTTTCGAAGGCCATTATCATTAACGCAGCATCACTCTTTCACCGAGGCGCATGTAAAACAATAGCTTTCTCATTCCCAAATGCAACGCCATAAAATGTATCTTTGAAATTTATTATATTATGTGGGGAATTGATGACAAGAGCCAAGCAAAAATAACCCACGATCGCAACACTTAATGCCTTTTAAATGCAGTTATGGAAATAGATGACAAACAGTCAGGAGCTGCTCGGTACAGGGATTTTTAAACTTGATACAATAATCATAATTTCATGTTTCCCAGGCTCCCTTTCTAATGTAATGCATCAAGGCCACACACACTTTAAGTAATGGAGTCATTCATCTGGAAATCTGATTTGGAGGGAGAGATTTTTCATTAGGGTTGGGAGTTATCAGCTCCATAAAACCCGGCTCTCCCGATGCAGAAGCTGGACAGTGTGTTGCTAACCAAGCCCACAAGCAGCAGGTTGTTCCAAACAGCATCAAGGAACTCATAGCCAAACCCTGAAGAACTTCCCAGAAGCTACAATATCAAAGTAGGCGGAAAATACAAACTTTAAAAGACTCCATTTTTCAGATTCAAAACCAAATGCAAAAATCCAGGAGGCTGTCTCATTTGGGCCTAAGGGGGCAGTTTTCTCTGTGGCCCCAGAGCCTGGGAACCAAGTGCTCCAGCAGACTCAGAAGAGAAGATAGTGCCTGCGTGTTAGGCCAACGGCGCTAGTTGACCGGAACACTCATGTTGACGTGCACTGAGTCCCTCCCTCTCAGAGGCCATGCCAAACACATCCATGTTTCATGGCTTGGTGTGCCAGTGGTCCTCTCTTCATCCCAGATAATAAGATTATGGTCAAATTCGTATTCTCGGTTCTTCTGTCCGGACTGCCAGTAGATTGCCATTTTTAGCAATGATAACAGCAGCAATGACAGTGATAATAATGGTGCCTGGAGGAGCACACAATAGCAACCGCAGTGGCTTTTGAACAATACAAGATATGGGTTCCATTTAAAATTAAAACCAAGGCACCAAAGATAGTGAGAGGGCAAGTTTTACTGTTCTCACACAGCGTCTCAGGTGGGGATCGGTTTCTCAGGTTCTGGGGTAGAGACATGGGCAAGTCTTCTCAGCCCCATGAGTACTGCCTCTATCCCAGGTCAGGGAGCACAGCCTGTGAGTGCTGCCGCTCCCACACGTACTGGGCTGTCAGGTAAGTGAGCACTGGGCTAACTGGAGGTGACTTCCTGTGAACACGGGACCCATGCTTTGGGGTCATGACCAGGACCAGGCTGTGCTGATGCCACCCCAGAGCCAGGAGGATGGACCAGCACAGCAGCCTGGGGAGACAGGCCAGAGTTTACACTGCCTGGTGCTCTCGGGTCAGCTCCGTTGTTCACAGGTGGGCTGTACCGCCTCCGGCCGGGACTTGTTTCCTATCACTCATTGCAGGAGACATCTCCTGCTTTGCCACCACATCCGTGCACCATTTGTTTCAATTTCCTTTTGGAAGAACCACTTAAATCTACTCTCAACACATGTAGAGTTGACTCTTCCTTCAGGGGTAGGGCAGGGCCTAGGCTGTCAGCTGGCACGTCTTTCCCCCACCCTGGTTGTTCCAGGATGAGATGTCAGAGACACAGAGCCCACAGTCCTCCATTGCGAGGCATTCCTCTGATTTACGGAGAATCACCTCTTCTCCGCTTTATGTGAACCCGAAGCTGTAGAGATGCAGCTGTGAGCCCCGGGTGTGGCCAGAGGGTGAGCTGGGCGCTGCTGGCCTCGTGGCGGGAACCCTAAAAGAAGCCACGCCTCTAGCAGCTCCACTGCCTACAAGGTCCAGCTTCCAGAGCCAGGAGAGCCCCTTCCAGCTCAATCCGCTCCTTGTAACTTAGAGGCCCAGCTTCCATCCAGGAAGACGTTGGGTTTTCTGCTTTCTTGGTTTGCCACCTATTTCAAAAGTTGTCAGTCTAAAAGCACAAATGCTTAAAAGCTGTAGCAGGTGCTTCCATCTGCTTCAGCGTGTCCTTAGTTTTTGGGTGGAAACCACTCCTACCAGAGTCAGGCCTGGAGGGCAGAAACCGTCACCTTTGTTTCCCCTGGGTGACTCCCCGGTGGAAAGGGTGTTTGCCTGCTGAGCACTGTGCGGGTGGGTCAGCAAACTGAGCCTCAGAGCTGGGGGGGGGGGGGAGCTGGGGTTTCTCTCTCTACAAGAGGCATTGGCATGTTTGGAAGTGGGGTGGGGAGGAGGGAGAAGACAGAAGCTGGCAAAGTGGCAACCTCTTTAAAAATTAAAAATAAAACAACCAAAGGACTTGTCTGCATGCACACAGGCCTAGCCAGTGGCCATGGACAACAGGGGGGTGGGGGAATATGTAGGGAGGGATTTGGGATGGGAATGGGGGTGGGGGGGTAAGGACAATTATGTGATACCATAATAAAAAAAATAAATTAAAAAAAACTTTTTAAAAAAATCAAGAGTATAAAACAAATAGATAGATAGATAGATAGATAGATAGATAAAACAATAATGCCTTTGGGCGGCCCTGGGGCAGCCTGGCGGAGGGAGAAGGCGGCTCTGCGTGGGGCTGCACCTGACAACAGAGGCAGATCCTGGCCTGAGTTTGTAAATGCTTCTTACCTTAGGGTTGGGGGGACCCCATCATCCCTTCCGGGTGACTTGGAAGGTGGCTGGGAGAGGCCCATTCATCTACAAGAGTTTACTTTGGCAAATGCCCCACACAGGACGGAAAATAGCCACGGGCTGTGGGGCCCAGAGCCGTGGTCATTGCTGCGCTGACCCCCGGCTGCAGGCGGCCTCCCCGAGGAAATCAGCCACAGCCCAGCGCCCCAGGCCGCCCCGCCAAAGATTGCTCCTGCCCGCGCTCCATCCTGGTGAAACAGGACACATCATTCTGTCTACCCTTGCTTCAGAACAGAGAATTCTCAAAGCCGGGGCTGCTTTTTTTAAAAAAAATGGGAGCAATCTGCTGGCTCTTTAATAAAATATAAGCCCTCCGAAGTGCTGAGTATTTGGAAAAAAAGGAAATCTTAATTTTATAAAAACACAAAGGCTGACACTGGCAAAGGGAGGCAGACGTGCACTCTGTGGGGCATTAGCCTCTCTACAGGAGGCCCGCACCCCCACTGACACCGGGAGGAAATCGGTGGGCAGGCTGGTCCTCGCTATGGGCAAAGCCAACACATGCCCCAGGGCTGGCACCACAAAGAAGTGGGAGCCAGATATTAGAAGCCAGCCCTTCCCAGACTGAAAAAGGGGCAGAAGAGGACAATTGGGGAACATTTGGGGATATTGAGTGCATAGATTAAACCAATGTTGAATTTCTTAACACATTGCAGACAGGTCATGAGAATTCTCCTGTTTTTCTGCTCTAAGGCTTGGGGCCAATCACTTATCTGGCCACTGGGTAAATCTAGCAATAAAACTACTGGTCCGCAATGTGTTAAAAGTGGTTCCCATGGTGATGATGTAGGAGAATATAGTGTTTTAATAGATATATGGTGTAGTATTTAGAAGTAAAGTTTTAAGTTGTTTATAGCTTTCAAACAACTTCAGAAAAATTCCCAAGATAATATAAATATACACAGACCCGCACATACATTCATACAACCATAGAAAGATAACTAAGCCAGGGGAGCTAAAACACTTCATTTCCAGGATTAAAATAGACGTGAAATGTTGGGGGAAGGCTCATATGAATGAAATTTACATTGGTAAAATTAAAAGGAATAAAAAGATCTGCTCCACTTGGGTTCAAATCCACACAATAGACAATTCTGTTATTTTTGAGATTTATAGAGATTTAATTTTTCTCCATGTGGTTTTTCATCATACTACATTACTCTTGGACCGGTAGTAAACATCTTAAAAATAAAAATTTAATGGGTTTTTATTTACTTGCTTCAGGCAAAGGAGCTCAAAGAAGCAATCTCAGGACCAGTTCTGACCTGCTGGCAGGTGGAAGAGAGTGAACAACCAGGCGAAAGTAATGGAGCAATCAAATCATTTCCTAAAGAGCCAGATGAAAACAAAGGGAAGGACAAGCTGTGTGTGTGTGTGTGTGTGTGTGTGTGCGCACAAATTTAACAAATGGTGCATCATGCAGCTTTCAAAGGTCCCCATATACCTATGGGAAAGTTTAATTCATAAATTAGGCACAATAGAGATTGTGGGTGCCTGATGCAGTGGGGGCCAGAAAGGATGGGATTCTCCCTTTTCCGAATCTAGTGCAGAAAGATGAACAAACCAATTCTAAACGGAGGCGGCCAGGGATTGAGAAATAATGAAAGAAGAAAGAAAGAAAGAAAGAGAGAGAGAGAGAGAGAGAGAGAGAGAGAGAGAGAGAGAGAGAGAAAGAAAGAAAGAAAGAAAGAAAGAAAGAAAGAAAGAAAGAAAGAAAGAAAAGATGCAGAAATAGATTTAAAGCTGGGAGCTGGTTGGGCTGCCATTCTCTCTGATGGAGAGGCATGACTTAGATGACATGACCCCTCCCAGGGCATTTATTTTATACCCCTAATACCAGGAAGTATCACCAACACTTAGGATCAAAGGAGTTTATTTGCATTCTTAAGTAGGCCCTAGAATTCCTGTTGCTTGTCTGGATTTACATATCTAGATCTGCCCCTGCCTGGCCTGATATGAGGGCCAAGCTGATTATACTTTTCACCATCTTGGGGAAATGTGTATCCTAGTCATGGCTCTGCCCATCGTCTGGAACTCAACTGGCAACAATTAAAAGAAATGCCCATGTGCCTTCCTAGGTGGCCCTCTACAGAGATTATCAATACTAACTAATAATACAATATAGCACTATAACAATATACTAATAAAAGGGTAATATGCTAATTAGACCAGGAGACCTTCTGGATGTCCTTCCAGACAAAACCATGGTGTCATTCAGGCCAGAAGGGGAGGACAGTTGGGGGTGATCAGGCCCACCGGGGGAGGGGGCCAGTTGGGGGCAAGCAGACCAGCAGTGGGGGAGAGTTGCGAGTCAAGCAGGCTGGCAGGTAGAGTGGTTAGGAGCAATCAGGCAGGCAGGCAGGCAAGTGAGCGGTTAGGAGTCAGCAGTCCTGGATTACAAGAGGGATATCTGAGTGCCAGCAATCGGACATTCCCTGAGGGTTCCCAGATTGGATAGGGTGAAGGCCAGGCTGAGGGACATCCTCCCCATGCATGAATTTTGTGCACCAGGCCACTAGTAATAGTTATATAAATGCGGTATCTCTCCTTCTCTCTTTTTCTCATAAAATACCCTGTTGTATTGTACTACCCTTCTTATGATGATGTGAGATGATTAAGACATGACTGGTGCCTCTTTACTTAAAGGAAGCACTTTACAACTCTCTCAGGCAAATTTAAATTCCCAGCATCACTACTCTTGCACTTGGGGGCCATTATTAAGTAAAATAAGAGTGACTTGACCACAAGCACATTCGTACCCAGACAGTGATCTGACAATGAGATGGCTACTAAGTGACTAAGGAGCAGGGAGCATATACCGTTTGGAAACAGTGGACAAAGGGTTGGCTCATGTCTCAGGCAGAACAGAGTAGGCCAGTGTGAGATTTTGTCAGGCTATTAAGAACAGTGCAATTGCTGAAACCGGTTTGGCTCAGTGGTAGAGCGTCGGTCTGCGGACTGAAGGGTCCTAGGTTCGATTCCGGTCAAGGGCATGTACCTTGGTTGTGGGCACATCCCTGGTAGGGGGTGTGCAAGAGGCAACTGGTCGATGTTTCTCTCTCATCGACGTTTCTAGCTCTCTATCTCTCTCCCTTCCTCTCTGTAAAATATCAATAAAATATGTTTTTTTTTAAAAAAGAACAGTGCAATTTATAATTTATGCATTGTTTATTTCTGGAATTTTTATTTAATATTTTTGGACCAGGTTGAAGTGAAACTGCAGATAAGGGGGGACTAGTGTATGTAAAAAGGTCATTAGCTCATTCACTTATTTTACCTTTAGAATAAGCATGCAAACTTGGCATTATTTAACTCAGTTTACATATAGGAAACTTAGGTTCAGGCAGGTTAGGTAACCTACCTAAGCTACCTCAGCTCACATGTTTAAGTGCCAAGATTCAAACCTAAAGTTTCATTGTACCAACTCTATTTCAAAAGATATCATCCAAAGGTCCTTAAATGAAGTCCCTCAAGTGGCACTTGAAGTGATGGGAACATGGAGGGAGGAGCAGAGCCTCCTGCTGTGCTTAGGCACCTCTATTTGTAAGAAATGGGTCCCCCTCTATCTGCCCCCCTCCACCACCCAACTCACCAGGGCTGTGCTGTTTGCTTTTTCTCTAGCTTCCCCTATCAACTACTCGGAGCAAACTTTATCTGGTGAAAAAATGAAAGAAGACACTCTGTCTTCCTCATTTAGATCCTAATAAATATCACAGTTCTCTTTTAAAACAAATATTAGCCATCTGCTTTCTTTGTAAATAAATTTTCATTGGAGCACATCCACATCTACTTGTTTAGTGCTGACTATGGCTGCTTCCATGCTACAGTGGCAGAGCTGAGTAGTTGTAATACAGACTACAAAACCTGGCAATAATTTGAATGAAAAAAAAATTGTTCTAAAGAATTATTAACTCTTACTGGGCATTAGAGTAACAAAGGATATTGGCTAGGATAAAAGAAAAAAATAATACAGCCTTAATTGGTTTGGCTCAGTGGATAGAGCATTGGTCTGAGAACTGAAGGGTGCCAGGTTCAATTCCGGTCTAGGGCATGTACCTTGGTTGCGGGCACATCCTCAGGGGAGAGCGTGCAGGAGGCAGCTGATTGATGTCTCTCTCTCATCAATGTTTCTAACTCTATCCCTCTCCCTTCCTCTCTGTAAAAAAATCTATGTTTTTAAAAAAGTACAGAATATAAGTGTAGCAGATAAGGAGCACAGCTACTCCTAGAGCTTAGATTGCCTAAGAAAAAAACATCACTCTTGTCTCACCACACACTCACACACACACACACACACACACACACACACACACACACACACAAACTTCCTGGGCTGAGATGCAAACCTCTGTGGAAGTTACAGCCAATATCATCCACAGACGTAGATGCAAAGATTCCTAACATTACTTTAGCAATATATAAAATGCATAATACAGTATTCTTCACAAACATACTCAAGAATCAATCAGTATATTTCATCAGATAACCTAAATGAATGAAAAATAAATATGATTATATCAACACGGAAAAAAGCATTTTACAAAATCCAATGTCAATTTCTGGCACAAAAATTTCTGGGAACTAGAAATAGCATGTCATCTATGAAAAAATTATAACCACTAGCAAACTTAATGGTGAAAACCAAATGTTTATTTCCTAAGGTCAGGAAAAAAAGTTTCTGATCTCATTATTTCTATTCATTTTATTGGACATTCTGACCAATGCAGTAAGGCAAGAAAACGAAGAGGCATCAAGATTGTAAAGGAACTATATTTGTAGACAATATGATTATCTTTCTAGAAAATCCAATAAAATCTACGAAAAACTTTACTAGATCTAATAAGTGAGTTTGGCAAGGTTGCAACATTTAAGATTACTATATAACATCAAAGATATTTCCATTTGTCAGTAAAACAATAAGACATTAAATAGTATTCTCAATAACATAAAAATATGAAACAGAAAATATGAAAGTCCTGTATACTGAAAACTACAAAATAAATCAGAGAAAATGGAAAGAAAACCAAAATAAATAAAGAGATGTACATTGTTCATGGTTTGGAAGACACTCTGTTGTCCAGATATCAATGTCCTATATACTGATATGGACCCAATGCAATTCAAAGCAAAATAACAGACTTTTCTCCTAGACTTGATGAATTTGGTTTTAAATATATGCATAAAGGCAAATAACCTATAATAGTTAAAAAATTTTTTTTAAATGAACATGAAGTTTGACACTTCCCAGTTTCAAGACACTACAAAGCTGAGTGTAGCCATTGTTGGGAGGGGAAGTTTCCCCTGACCCCATTGGCTCTTTTGTCTGGCCTAGTAATTAAATTGACAAAAGACAGATTAACAGGAGACAAAATGTTTTATATGCCTGGAGGCTTCATGGATATGGGACCTAAGGAACTCTCAGAGCAAGCTGATTAGTTCCTTTCAGACAAAGAAACAATACCTTGGTGAAAACTGACAAGACAAAGAAATTTAGGCGTGGGCTCTAATTTGTGAAGAAATGAAGCAGTTTGCTTAACAGACTTCTTGGCCCAGCATTCGCTGTCTCTGGAAATAAGGATGTCTCTCTACTCCTGGCTCAGGAAAGGTACCTTTCACAGGGGATAGGGTGTCCTTCGTGCCCCAGCTGTTTCTCAAGTAACTATAGTGATCAGTAAGCCACTTTGGTGTATTTGACTAGGCCTCTCTTGAGCCCCATCATCCTCAAGAAAGACAATACATTATTGTAATGGACCAGAGAACCTGGAAATGATTTCATACATATGTGAACAAACCAATTTTTGATTAGAACAAAGACAACTCACTGGAGAAAGTATAGTCTTTTCAAACATTGGTAGATTAACTGGTGGTAGATCAATTGGATGGACATCTAAAAAACAAATAAACATGAACTCTAATCTGTACCAAGCACCAATAAAAATTTTAATTAAAAATGCATCATATACTTATGTGTAAATTCTAAAGTTATAGTATCTCTAGGAGAAAACATATAAGAAAACCTTTGTATTTTGGTTTATAGAAACATTTATAAAAACACAATTGTGATCCATGAAATTAGAAACTAACAATAACTTGGGCATTATCAAAATCAAAACTTTTTTGAAGCACATTGTTAAAGGAATAAAGAGACAAGCTAATAACTTGGAGAAAATAATTACAACACACACTAACACATCTAATTATAAAGCATGCCATCTAACATAGTCTTATATTTAGAATGTGTAAGTGACACTCAAAGCTCAATAATAATTAAAAAGAAAACACCTCATAACAAAATGAACACAAGATCTGAATAAACACTACCAACAAAGATGTAGGAATAGCAAAGAAACACAAGGAAAGATACTTAATACCATGAGTCATTAGTGAAACACAACTAAAAACTACAATGAAATAAATACCTATTGGAATGGCTAACATGAAAAAGACTGATCAGCTCAGTGGTGGCAAGGATTTGCAGGGACTGGAACTGTCACGCACGGCTGTTGGTAATGTAAGAGGGAATAACCACCGTGGAAATCAGTTTGAAATTTCTTAGAACCTTAGTCATACACCTGCCATCTGATTCAGCCCTTCTGCCCCGAGGCATTGATCTAAGAGAAAATGAAGCAGGTGGTCATACAACAGCTTATAGCAAATGTTCATAAAAATGAAAACGAACTAAATGTCCACCCATAGATGAATAGATAGACAAGATCAAATAAGTATGCTGAAGAAAGAAACTAGATAATAAATAGTCCATTCTGGATGAGCCCATATTTGTAGAATCCTAGACAACGCATACTGATGTAGAGTGATAGCACAACCGCGAATAGCAGCTGTGAAGTGGGAGGAGGATCACCAAGGCGCACGGAGAAGTGTGATGAACACGGTCTGTATATTATTGACTGTGGCAATGGTTAAGGCATACAGATGTAGAAAGCTATCACTCTGTACACTTTAGATATGTGCCACCTATTACATATTAATTAAAACTGTTAAAATATTATAAACAAAGCCTTAGACAGAAGATAAAAGCAGAAGAAAATGTTGCATCATATGTGATGGAATATAGACTGTGTTTTTTTGTTTTGTTTTTTATGAAGATTTTAGAAATTATATTCTCTAAAGAGGACATACAGATGGCCAATAGACATGACAAGATGCTCAATGTCACTAATTATCAAAGAAATGCAAATTAAAACCACAGTGAGATATCACCTCATACCTTCCAGAATGGCTACCACCAATAAATCAACAAACAACAAGTGCTGGTGAGGGTGTGGAGAAATAGGGACCCTCATGCACTGTTGGGAATGCAGACTGGTGTAGCCACTATGGAAAGCAGTACAGAATTACCTCAAAATTTTTAAATAATAATAAAAAATCTCCTCATAGCAAAATGAACAAAAGATCTGAATAAACCAGCCGTGGGCAAATTACGGCCCACGGGATGAAACCGGCCGGTTTGGCTGTTCTATCCAGCCCGCGGAGCCTAAAGAGCAGAGGGTTCTCTTGCTCTCCCCTCCACTCCTTCACCAGCAGCCTAAGATGAGAGTGCCAGCATGGTCAGGTTGCTTTTGTTCCGACCCTCTGGTCCAGTTTAAGAACCCATTGTGGCCCTCCAGTCAAAAAGTTTGCCCACCCTTGGATAAACACTACCAAAAAGATGTATGGATCGTAAAGAAACACAAGGAAAGATACTTAATGTCATTAGTCATTAGTGAAACGCAACTAAAAACTACAATGAGATAAACACTTATTCGTTTTTGTTTTGACTCAGTGGATAGAGTGTCAACCTGCGAACCTAAGGGTCCTGGGTTTGATTCCAGTCAAGGCTACACACCTCGTTGCAGACCCCTCCTGCAGGAGGCAATCGATGTTTCTCTAATGTTGATATTTCTCTTTGTCTTTCCCTCTCTCTTCCACTTTCTCTAAAAATCATTGAAAAAAATGCCCTCTGATGAGGATTTAAATAAACAAACAAACAAATAAAACACCTTTACAAAAATTAAAAATGGAACTGCTTTATGACCCAGCACTTTCACTTCTTGGAATATATCCAAAGAAACCCAAAACACTAATTTAAAAGAATACATGCACCCCTATGTTCATTACTAGTGTTACTTACGATAGCCAAGATCTTGGAGAGCCCAAGTGTCCATCAGTAGATAGGTGGATAAAAAAGCTGTGGTATATTTACACAGTGAAATACCACTTGGGCTATAAAAATGAAGGAAATCTTACCCTTTGGGATAACATGGATGGACCTGGAGAATATTGTGCTAAGTGAAATAAGGCAGTTAGAAAAAGATATGTACCATATGATTTCACTCATATGTGGAATCTGATAAACAAAATATAAACTTAACAAAACAGAAACAGACTCACAGTTACAGAGAACAAACTGACAGTTGTCAGAGGGGAGGGAATGTTGAGGGCGTGGTGGAAATGGTGACGGGATTAAGCAAAAGAAAAAGAAAAAAACAGCCACCTCAAAGACACAGACAAAAGTATGGTGATGACCGGAGAGTTAGGGAGGGAGGAGTTAGAAGAGAATAAAGGGGAGGGGAGGGTAAAATGGTGATAAAGGAGACTTAACTTGGGGTGGTGAACACAATAAAATATAGAGATGTGTATCATAGAATTGTACCCCTGAAATCTACATAATTTTGTTAACCAATTTCACCCCCAACAAGTTCATTAAAAAAAAAAAAAGAAATTATATCGGCCATCTTTCTAGGAAACTTAAAAGAAAAACTGCAAAAGAAAGTAAACAAGCAGTTTTCAAATATTCAAACAAAAAAATAACAGCTGGTGAAAAGATACCTATTTTTGCTTATATTTAAAAGTGCAAATTAAACAGTAAATAAAAAATATATTTTACCTATTAATCTGGTAATAGTTTGGACTTTGCTAAATCCCAGGTTTGGCCAGGATCTGAAAAAAAACACATTCTCTTATGCACTGCTGGAAGGAATCTTTTTACAAAACTTTACTCGGTGGATGACTAAGGCCATATCTACTAACATCTCAAATGCACCAGCATGAAGCCAGTTATTTTGCAGGAAGTCTTTCAATGCATAGACTGGCAATGAGTATAACAATACTTGATATGAGAAAACAATTAATCCAGCCATCAAATAAAACCAGCCTGTGGTTTATCAGCAGAGGGGAAGCTATTTAAATTATGGTAATACATCATTTTATAAAGAAAGATGTTGATGTGAATGTGCTGGTATAGAAAGGGCACAGAATTTATATTTTTGAGTGAAATGAGCATAGTTTAGAAATGTAGATGATTTAATTTGTGAAAAATTAAAGCTTACACACACACACACACACACACACACACACACACACAGAGGCACAAAAACACACACACACCAATAACCCAGAGCATAAGAGTCTTCACAAAAGATGCCTCTCCCTCTCAAAATGTAAGTGGTTAACTTTGGAAAAAGATTAATTCTGTAATATTATGATATATGGTTTTAAATTTTTTTGGCCATATTTTAAAAACCAGTTTCATTATTACTACCATTGTAAAATTAACAAAACCAAATACTTGAAACATGAGGTCAATTCATACCAAACTTGAGGTAGTTGAATTAAATATTGTCATTCTTGAGATTTTAGATTATGAAAATAAAATATCTAGGTAATATACAGTCCTAGCTGGTTTGGCTCAGTGGATAGAGCATCTGCCCAAGGTCCTGGGTTTGATTCTGGTCAAGGGCACATACCTCAGTTGCAAGCTGGATCTCCTGCCCTGGTTGGGTCTGTGCAGGATGCAACCAATCAATGTATTTCTCTCACATCAATATTTCTCTCTGTTTATCCCTCTCCCTTCCACTCTTTCTAAGTAACCACCACAACAAAAAATATCCTTGGGAGAAGATATATATAAGGAGCCCCGAACTTGATTGATGTGTCCTTATAGGGAGGCTCCAGCTTTAAGATGACCTCCACAGGGATGGACCACTCCCTAGCTACTCCCCTGGTGCAGAGGGCGGGCTTTGGCATGAGTGGCAGTCCCAGGCCTGTCCCTCATAGGCCAGGAGACCTTGGACAAATTACTGCCTCTCAGACCATAGGTGTCTCTCCTGTAAGAGGAGAACAATAATGTTATTCACAGGAGTGTGCTAGAATTGTATGGAAAGGATGAAGCATGTTTTTCTGAAAAGGTAGGTCTCCTTCTTTTTGGTCAAGGAAATTTTATTCAAATTTTTACAGACACTTGATGGCTAAGGTGAGGCCCTCCTTCATTGGCGGAGTTGAGGCTGCTGGCTGGGAGGAGGGCGACTGGGACTCCATCGGCCAAATGTACTCAGTGGACAGGTCAGAGGAGAGACCCCCCTGGCTGCCTGGGAACTTGGAGGGGAGCCTGGACAAAATTTACTATTTTGGGGGCTCTAAGTTGTCTCCGGAAGAGTAAGTGTAGCAGTTTGGTCAGTGTTTCTGTGTATGTTTTTTTTTTCTGGGTAAATGCTGATTTTTCTTGCTGGTTCACTGAACTTGTTAGATGGTTTATACTAGTTAGTCATAGTCATAAATACCAGATAAAGTAAAGTTTATGCATGCTTGGGCTTGAGTGATGGAACAACTAGTGTTATGATGTGGAAAAGTAATCAGGATAGAATTGTGAGTCCGAAAGGAGAATGCCATTGGAAGTTTTCCAACAGAGTCCCCAGGAGAGGGCTGGAGGTAACCTATTTTTCAAGTTTGCCATTTAGTTGGAGACCATTCCGCATGCCAGCCAGTATTTTGATCTGATAGACATCGTGGGACTAGCTAGCTACACCCCTCCTTGCAAGATGTTGGAGATATTTGCACAAACAGTAGCATGATGCATTTATACAATTTATTAGGATGCATTATTCACCAGCTTTTATTCCCTGGACTTTTTAAGACAGGAGAAGGAAGACAGTCTGTATGCATGAGCAGGAAAATAGAGGAGACAGAGCAGAAGGCTTTTCTGAGGCCGGATCTTGGGAAGAATTTCTCCCCAAACTCAGGGCTCTCGGAATGCAACTAAGCTTTGCTTGGAGAGAATTTCTGTATTTTGAGAACAAAGGAAACCGAGTGTAGGCTACAAATCTGAGGACAAATCAAGAAATATATCTCAAAGGAATCCCCGGGGGATGACCACCATCGGGCCGCTTCACCCACCGGCAGAAAGTCTGAACAGTTCTCTGATAAGAGTCCCCCAAATTGCCACGGAGGTTAATCCGTTCCTGATGCTGCTCTGTGGAGAAGGAGATGATTATCCGATGTGTCAGGGCGAAGGCATGACTCCTGCAGGCCCTGTGGGTCACCTCGCTGCCCTGACGAGGCGAGGGGCCCTGGTCGGAATCCCAGATCTTTCCCATCAAGCCCAGAATGACCCCCGGGCTTGCTGGGCACGTCTTAATTCCTGCTAACTGATGGCAATTTTGACCTGTGAGTTAACAGGAACTGCCCTTTGGATTTCTCTTGGCCTTCATGCAATCCATTAAGGCACTTAAGCTTCTGTCTTCTACATAAAACATTCCTATTTTGAAAAACAAACTTTTAAGTAAAAAAATGACAGGGTTAATTATTCTGAAATATGCTGTTTACAGCACCAACGCCATAAAACAGAATGCATGATTTAATAGACCGTCCTGGCTGTGCTGGTTTTCATTTCTGCCCGATCAGGAGCTAAATCTATGTCACTCACCCTCTGTGTGTGCTGGAAATGGTTTTATGTTCCATCTTGCTTTAAATCAGACACATCAAGATCATAATGGGACACAGTCTGCTTTGTTGCCAAAACCTGCTAGGTTAGATCATCCATTGAACTCTATTTATTCTCTATGACAAACAGAAAGAAGTGACAAAGCGGCTACTGAATGGCGGCTAACGCACACCAAGGCCCCGTGGTCCCTCACGTTGCACTGCTGTCCAGGAGCCCAGCGCGCTTCCTCTCGGATGCTCTCCCTCCCCAAAGCAATCCGGAAACAAGCTGGTTTTCGTAAGCCACCGGACCTGAGCTGCTTTCCATCTGCCCTCGAGTTCTGATTCCGGGGTCAAAAGTTTGATTCAGAGTTGATACGCAGAGATGCATTAAAAGGAGAAAAATCTCACGTGCCATGGAAGTTCTTTGTCTTAGAAGCCAAACACATGAATGAAATATCCACCATCAGTTTGCAAGCGTTCCCTGTGCATTCAGGAAGAGTTCTAGAAAGCGTTAGATGGGTAGGTGAGTAGGAAATCACCACGATAAGGACAGAGGTGCTGAGACTCACACAGGATGCAAAGGGACATTGGGAGTCCATCCAAGCAACCCCTCAGAGCTTGCCCGCATGGCAGAGTTTTACACGTGACATGTGTCTATGTGCACCTTTGGAAATCTTTCTCAATTCTGTCCAAAGGCATTTCTAACGTGCCACCCTCTGAAGAGCCAAGGGCGCAAGGGCACCCACTGGTCCAGTTGCCTCTGGGATTGGCGTCTCCTAGGTAGACAAGTGGCAAAACAGAGTGTCCCGCCTGCCTTCTATGTGGGGATAGAGAGGAAGCCGTCCCCTCCCCGGCCCCGCCTGGTGAGTGCAGCCCCTAGTCAATGTGGCCAGTGGGAGGAAGACAGACAGGCTGCTTGTCTTTCAAAAGATTCGGGGATGCAGTGGTAAAAAATTGAGCACATTTTTAAAATCAGCTCTTTTGCCTCATTCTCCAGATACTGGTTCATTTGTCTCTAGGTCTTAGGCTTTTGGTGCCCATGAATGTTTTATTCTTTTTCCTCTCTCTTCGTGGGTCTTTCAATTAGAAGTTATGGGTGTGGCTGCCAGTTGCCACTTTGAACTGGAAATTCTAGAAAGCTCCTTTAAGGAGCCCACACTGGTTTTATGTGAAGTCTGTGTTGTTAGTAGATTCTTTGATGCCGGGATTATCGAGGCAAAAGCACTGTGTATTTTATCTTTTAAAAGTAGCAAGTGAACCAGGAGATAAAAAGAGTGGAGAAGGCAAACACCCATAATTCCCAGAGAGACAAGGGGCATGCAAACATCTTCTAAGTTACAATAAATAAGAAGAAACGTGTTCGCACTCATTCCATGGGCGTGGGGTGCCTGTGCGTGTGGAATGTGAGGATGTGGAGAGCAGGAAGCAAGTAAAGTGCTTGCTTGGGATACACCTGCTTCAAGGGAATATTCAGGAAACCACCGCCTCCTGTCTGCTTTACAGCAGCGTAAGTCTGCCGACCCCGTTCCTGCCCGCACTTTTCCTGTGGGCTGGCTGTGGCCTCCTGCCTCCCGCTTGTCCTTCTCACCAGGGGAGCTGAATAACGCCTCATGTGACCCAGGGAGGAGGATTTGCATTAGCCAGATCCTGCTCTTCCCCTGACGCGCTGCACTCAGGACCCGTAGATCACCTTCTCTGCTTCACATCTTTGCCAGAAAGCTCTAGGATGCCCAATTACATTTGAATGTCAGAGAAACAAATAGCTTTTTAGTATAAAGATGTGCTAAACACTGCCTGAGACCTACTTATACTAAAAATAACTATTCATAGTTTAGCTGAAATTCAAATTTAATTGAGGACCCTCTATTTTTTGTTCTTGTCAAATCTGATGACTCAATCTATAAGGCTCTGCATTTGTCGTTCACATTTACATTCCAGTGTGAGAGAAACCGGGAAGCTTTGTTTACCTGCCCTACCTTCTCCACCTGCCAAAGATCCTGCCTATTTTCTGAAGAGGGGGGCAAGGGTGAAGGTCAATGACAAAATGGCAAACACAAGCTCTAAGGTCATTTAGCCATAATATAAATTACATGTCTGCATGTGTATCTATCTATATTGATGTCATTACCTAAGACTAATGGGACCCTGTTGACAATCTCTATTTATCTTGAAAATAAGATTAAAGAGAGTTCAATCTACATCATAAATTAGAAAAATTTACTACCTCCAAATTATTTCTAGTCACACCTCAATTTAGTAAAGTTGAAAGGATATTGAAAATGAGTTTGTCTTTTATTCTGGAAGTTGAGGAAATGCACTGCAATGAAAACTCAGCTAGTGATCCTGAGATAGACATGAAACCACTCCTTGTGGGAGGCCCTTGTGGTCAGATGTCTGGTTCCTAAGCAAAATCTAAATAGAAATAGACATTACCTGTAATGCTATCTCTAACAGCAACTGCAAGGTTATTCAGGAATACCTCATTTTATTGCGTTTTGTGTAATCATGCTTCATGGATTCTGCATTTTTTACATATTGGAGGTGTGTGACAACCCTCCATCGAGAAAGTCTACTAGTACCATCTTTCCAACAGGTTGAAGTGATGGTTAGCGTATTTTAGCAATAAAGTATTTTTTAAATTAAGATACATACACTGCTTTTGTAGATGTAATGCTATCATACACTACTACATAGTGTAAACTTGACTTTGACATGCACTGGGAAACCCAGACATTCACGTAACTCACTCTGCGAGAATTTACTCTATGGCAATGGTCTTAAACTGCCCTACAATTACCTCCGAGGTGTACCTGTAGTTCAATATACCATACCAAAAATTACCAGTCATGGCATGTATATCTGTGTGCTTCACTTTAATCCAAAATCAATCACAGTTCAAGAAGGTTTCTTGTTGGCGAAGGTGTTTAAAGGGTACAAATTTCTAATTATAAGATAAATAAGTCCTGAGGATGAAATGGGCAGCATGATGGCTATACCGTATTTTTCCGTGTATAAGACACTATTTTTTATAATTGTTAGACTGAGAATCCAGGGGCGTCTTATACATGGAAGTCAGCCAAGGAGGGAGCTGTGCTGGTGCATAGCTGCCAATACCTTAACAGGCTTCCTCCAATCACAAGCCTTTTTGTTACTGACATCAGCTGATGCTGTAATTGGAGGTGGAGGAGAAGAGTGTGCAGATGCAACAGGGACCAGAGTGTTCTGAGTCCATAAAGATGTCAAAAAATACACACACACACACACACACACACACACACACACACACATACACACACACTTCAGTAAGTGATTGTCTAAAAATTTCAAACTGAATGTAATTAGCTCTGCAAAAGAAGATGGAAACAGCTGCAAATAAACAATTTGGACCTCCTCCCACAGAGTGTAAGATAAGACAGTGGAAAAAACAGGAAGAACAACTCCTTAAGATGCCAAAAAAGGAGAAGGCCTTAAGAGGAAAACCAGCAAATGGGGCAAACTTGGAGCAGAGGCTTAAGACTTGGATTACAGAGCAGCACCAGAGTGGCTTATGTGTGTCAACCAAGCTTATTCAATGTCAGGCAAGAATGTTTGCAAGCAAAATGAACATTGCTGATTGTACAGGAAAGGCAAAATGGTGCTTCAATTTCATAAGGAGAGAAGGATTGGCAGTGAGAACCTGAACAAAGTTAGCTCAGAAAAATGCCACCAGTTTATGAGGATGATCTCACATATATATACAGTGACTCAGAAGACAGCAGTGATACAGTAGAAGTTGAAGAAATTGATATGTCTGAAACTAATAGTGATGAAGAAGAGAGCAGTGATGCAACAGAGGCTGAATAAAGTGATACGCTGCATAATATCATCATACTGTATGTAAACACTAGGGGTCAGGTGCATAAAATTCGTGCACTGGGGAGGGGTTCCTCAGTCTAGCCTGCCCTCTCTCACATACTTGAAACCCTCAAGGGACATCCTACTGATGACTTATGCCTGCTCCCCATTGGGAGAGGACCTAAGCCGAAATCTGGCCTCCCTTTTCAGGAGGCGACTGGGCTGATCAGGGGAAGGCGCCAGCCCCCTAACCCCCCTGCTGCAGCCCCCTAAGTATTTTCATCAACAAAGGCTCAAGCCCCTTCACCATGAAAAAAAATGATAACTTTCTTTAGGAATCTTCAAGATGTGTCTTTCATAGGATATAATATTTCTTTCTTTATTTTTCTTTTTATCCTCACCTGAGGTTGTTTCCATTGATTTTTCCCCCTTCCCTCTGATCCCAGGCTCGGCCCTTTCCCAAGCCTAAAGCCTCCAGCCCAGGGTTTAGGTTTGGGAAGGGGCATTCCCTCCCTGCCCCTCCAATGGCAGGCTGGGAGTGATCTGGGAGCCCAGGAGGTTCTCAGACCCAGGTATGTATGCAAATTAACCACCATCTTTGTTGGGTTAATTTGCATACTCATTCTAATTGACTGTGGGTGTATCAGAAATACAGCCAATTTACATGTTTCTTTATTATTAGGTAAGATACCTGCAGTAATTATTAAATAAAAATGTGTTCTGTTTTATGTATAAAATATTGATTTCTTAATTTTGGATTGGAAAAGTGGGGGTTGGAGGGCATTTATACATTAAAAAATATGGAAGTTAACAACTCTGTACTGTATGTACATTTCCAAGTAGTTAAGAGTAAGGTGATGTATTTTCACTAATCTTATTGTGGTAATAATTTCCCAATATATACATATATCAAATCATTGTGTACATCTAAATTATACAATGTTATATGTCAATTATATCTCAATTTTTAAACAAACAGCATTTTTAAAAAGAAATGTCCTATGGACATCAGTTCCTTCTCAAGGGAAGAATAAATGGGTGCAAGTCTCCCCAATTTAAATATGTAAAATGGAGTGGCTCTCCAAGGAGCTGACTGGTAAAAAGAGTGGAGTCTAATCTGCCATTGCTTCCTGGGCAATCACCATACTCCCTGCCAGCAGAACCACAGTGAAGTGGCAGAGAGAGCACATGGCCAGTGGTCAGAGCCACACACGCTGAGTCCCCTCACCCCTCCGCCCCCAGCATGATTGTGGTGTCCAGAGGCTACCTGGGCCTGAACAGCAGCAGTTGGAGGAGAATGCAGAACGTGAACCAAATTGTTCTTAAATTTGGGGAGATCTAGGCCTTCAGTGCTCAGAGATATCAAATCCCACTTTTTTAGAGAAAAAAGTTATTTGAGAGTTTAGAGCTCCTAGCTTTTTTTTCCCCTTTGCTCATATATTTTTTTTAAATATATGTGTATTAAAAAGCACATAACATGAAATAGCTACCCTTGTAGTAAATGTTTAATCCAGTGTTATTAACTGGATTATAATAGGTGTATAATCCAGTATTATTAACTGTGAGCATAGTATCACAGAGAAGAACTCTGGAAAATGTTATCCTATATAATTGAAATATGATATACCAATTGCAATACCCATTCTACTCTCTGCTTTCATAAGTTTGGATATAAAGATACCTCTTATTAGTGGAGGGATGCTGGAGTGATACAGTGTTTATCCTTCTGAGATTGGCTCATTTCACTCAGCATAATATAGCCCGGATTCATCTATGTTGTACTATATGATAGGATTGCCTTCTGTTTTATGGCTGAATAATATTCCACTATATGTATATACTGCATTTTATACTACATTTTCTTTAACTCATTTTAAATCATTATTGTTGAAAGTATTACACATGTCTTCTTTTCCCCCCATTAACACCTTCTAGCCTGCCCCAACCCCACACCCCACTCTATTACCTGTGTCCATGGGTTATGCATATAACACAAATTATTTGGTTGATTTCTTCCCACCCACCATCCCTTGCCTTCTCTTTGAGATTTGAAAGTCTGTTCCAAGCTTATATGTCTCTGTATCTATTTTGTTATTCATTTTATTTTGTTCATTGGATTCCACATATGATATTTACCTTTCTCTGACTGGCTTATTTTTCTTTATCCATTCATTCATTAACATCCATTTTAGGCTGTTTCTGCCTTGTGGCTATTGTGAATAACAGAAGTGGGATTGCTGGGTCATATGGTGTGTGGAAGCACAGGACTTGGTTGGAAAGTCTGTAAGGAGGAAACTCTGAAAGGTCAGAACCTCCAGGGGAGTTGGCTGAAAGCAACCACCCCTACCTTGGTTTTTCCAAACAAGTCTATGTACATGCAAGTCCTAGGGTGTTTAATGGAATCTTTATGCTTAGTCTTTAGACGTCCTTGCTTAAAGGACATTGCAGGTACATGTGTCTCCTCAAGGATGCTTACCCTGCTAATAGTATCCAATAGTTAATTTTAGTTCAAGCTATTGTTACAATAAAAGCCTAAGGAGACAAGTGAACAGGGAAGTTTGGTTTCTCTAGCCAGGCAGCCCCTTAGTCTCTTTTACAGAAACATGTGTCAGATAATCATTCATTCATTGCTCAGGGTCTGCTGGTCAGCTCTGGCAATATGGTAGTTTGATTTTTTGATGAACCATCTTATTGTTTTCCATCAGTAGCTGTACCATTCTTTACCCCTACCAACAGTTCACAATGGTCTCAATTTCTCCATATCTTTATCAACACTTAATATTTTCTGATTTTTTAAATAATTGTTATCCTAACAGATGTGAGGTAATATTTCACTATGGTTTTTATTTACATTTTCCTCAGGATTAGTAATGTTGAATACCTTTTCATATACCTGGTGTTCTTTGGAGAAATGTCTACTCAAGTTCTTTGCTTATTTAAAAAAATATATATTTTATTGATATTTTTTACAGAGAGGAAGAGAGAGGGATAGTTAGAAACATCAATGAGAGAGAATCATCCATCAGCTGCCTTTTGTACACCCCCTACTGGGGATATACTCGCAACCAAGGTACATGCCTTTGACCAGAATTGAACCTGGGACCTTTCAGTCCGCAGGCTGATGGGGTCTATCCACTGAGCCAAACCAGTTTTGGCTCTTTGCTTATTTTTTTAACAGATAATTTGTTGTTGTCTTTTTGTTGTTGTTGATGGGTTGTAGAAATTTTTTTATGTATTTTGGATAATAATTTCTTATCAGGTATATGATTTTGGAATGTTTTCTCCCATTTTTTAGTTTGTTCCTTTCCATTCCATGGTTTTATTTCTGGTCTCTCCAACATGTTCAATTTTTTGTTTTGAAATTAGGAAGTATGAGGCCTCTAACTTTGTTTTTTCTTGTTTTATTTTTTTCCCCAAAATATTTTTGACCATTATGAATTCTTTATGATTCATATGAATTTTAGAATTACTTTTATGTTTATGTAAAAATGCCATTTGTGATTTTGCTATGGATTGCATTGAAAGGTAATATGAACATTTCGACTATGTTAAGCCTTTTAATTTATAAATATAGAATATTTTTCTTCTAATTTGTATTCTAATGTCTTTCAACAATGTTTTATAGTTTTTAGTGTACAAATATTTTGTTAGCTTGATTATGTTTATTCCTAAATATTTTATTTTTTATGTTGTTGTAATTGAGATTAAAAATGTTTTAGACTAGCTGAAACTGGTTTGGCTCAGTGGACAGAGCATCAGCCTGTGGACTGAAAGGTACCAGGTTCAATTCTGGTCAAGGGCATGTACCTTGGTTGCGGGCACATCCCCAGTAGGGAGTGTGCAGAAGGCAGCTGATTGATGTTTCTCTCTAATGGATGTTTCTAACTCTCTACCCCTCTCTCTTCCTCTCTGTAAAAAAAATCAATAAAATATATTTTAAAATAAAAATAAAAAATACATAAAATATTTTAGACTATCTGGTGTTAGTATATAGAAATTAAACTAATTTTGTATGTTAAAATTTTACTGAATTCAAATATTTCTTTTAAAAGTGTTTTTTTGTGAACTCTTTTATGGTTTTTCTACTTCTAAGATTATGTCTAATCTAAAAACATCTAAAAAATAATTGTACTTGTTCTTTTTGAATGCCTTTTTTTTTCTGGCCTAATATCTCTAGTTAGATCTAATATTGAGTTGAATAGAAGTGATCTTAGAAGAAAAGCTTTCAATTTTTCAGCATTTAGTATAATTTTAACTGTGAACTTTTTATATATGGCCTTTATTACATTAAATTATTTCTTCTATTCCTAGTTTGTTGGCATTTTTACCATGCAATGATGTTGAATTTTGTCAAATTGGTTTTCTGCATCTGTTGGAATGTGATCTTTTGTTCTATTAATTTGGTATATCACATTGATTAATTTTCATACATCGAGCTATTCTTGAATCCAAAGATAAATCTCAGTCATGAAGCATGATTCTTTTAATGTGCTGTTGAATTAAGTCTGTTAGTATTTTGTTGATGATTTTTGCATCTATAGTCATTAGGGATGTTGGTCTGTAGTTTTATTTTCTGGCAGCATCTTCTGTTTTTGTTATCAGGATAATGCTGACCTCTTCAAATGAGTTTGGAAGTTTTTCCTACTCTTCAATTTTTTGAAAAGGATGTGTATTAATTCTTCCTTAATGTTTGGTAGAATTCACCAGTGAAGCCATCTGGTTTTGGGCTTTCCTTTGTTAGGAAGTGTTTAATTACTGATTCAGTATTCCTACCAGTTATAGATATGTTCAGATTTTTTATGCTCATGATTCAGCCTTGGTAGAGTATATATTTCTAGGTACTTATCCATGTCTTCTAGGTTATTCAATTTATTGACATATAATCACAGGAGGAAAAGAAATAATGAAAAGGAGAAATAAACAAAATATAAAAATTAATAGAAAAATAATGAAACTAAGACTCATTTTGAAAGGATAAACAAAATTGACAAACTTTCACTGGACTAATTATGGAAAAGAGAGAGAAGATACCAATAAATAAAATTAGAAATGCAAGTTGAGACATTGCAACTCATGCCACAAATTTTTTTTCAAAAGCGTGATCACTGTGGCTCAGTTGGTTGAGCACTGTTCCACAGAACCAGAAAGTTACTAGTTCAATTCCCATTCAGGGCACATGCCCTAGTTGTGGGCCTGGTCCCAAGTAAGGGGGATGCAAGAGGCAGCAGATCAATGTTTTTCTCTCGTCCGTTAATATCTCTTTTTCCCTATCCCCTCTCTCTCCTTCTCTCTGAAAGCAACACAAACATATTTTGACTAAATAACTAGAAACACATAAGGTCCCTAGTTCTAATAGCTTGATTAGCTCTCTCTCACCTGCAAGACACACACATATTACTTAGTTGGATGGATTTTCTTTCTGTAATCCAGGACCAGATAGGGAGGTTGACAGTGAGCATCATTCTGCTTAACAAGGAATGAAGTGCTTAGCTCACAGTAGCAGGAAAACCTCGTTGGAACCCTACTAAGTTGGAAGAAATGATGCTTTAGGCAAAAGTCAAGGGGATTCCAATAAAAATATTTATCCTACAGCAATTCCTATAAAATCTAAGGTAAATAAATAAAAAGCCAGACTTTACTGGGATGAAGGACCAACTATTCAGCAGTTCATTCGTGAGATCTGTTTTCTTTGCTTTAACCACATTCTAGTTTCCTAATCCATGACTCCTGGTTGGAAGGCTTACAGATGCAATGCTCTCACACAGAGGCTTCAGCAGGGAGCTGGGAGTCAAGCCTGCCTGGCTCCAAGAAGGCAGTCACATTGGATGTGATTCGAATAGGCAAATCTGAAAGAGTGCGTCCAAAACATTACTTAACATCATGCTTCATGCCAAAATAAACTGTACAGGTCTCAACATTTTTTAACATTGCAAAATGTTACAACTGATTGACATGACTCAACTGTAAGAATTGTTATGCCATTGTCACTTAACAGTGTAACTTTGGCTGGAAAAAAAAATCCACTATTTGTCAGGAATTCCTAAAGCATGTATCAATTAACATATATTAGTACTGAGCAATTTTGGTAACCATGATGTTGGGTAACCAATAAGTATAATTATTACAATTTATTATCTAATATGCATTATTATTATTAATGCAATCCTTAAAAAATAAGTATCTCTTTTAACAACATCACACAAACATTCACTCTGTCGTATGGTATAGTCGCAGCTGAAAATTGCACCTGGAAATTGCTAACTTTAGGAAACATGTTAGATGTGATAAAACACTGTGAAGTAGGTCAAACTACCAAAATATGCCGTGTTGTTAATTTTGGAAAGAGTACTAAGAGAAACATTAGAGACATTGCTGAGGAAATAAAACACAGTCTTAAAGCAAAAATCTGTAATAATAGTTGAAAGAGTATACGGACCCCAATTTAATTTCTTCCTCCTCTCCACTTTTACATTTGTTCCTCGGGGAAAATTCGTCTGGAAAATGCTAGGTTTTCAGGAATGCATCCCCCTCCCAAAGTGCAGCCACCCTGTGTGTTTCATTAAAAGCATCTGACAGTATTTCGCTTTCTTGTCCAGTTTTATGAAAGGGTCCTGTGGTTTATCAGCAAAATGGAATTTCCATGAGAATGAAGACTAATGTAACCCCCAAACCTCCTACCATGTTTTCTGGAAAATAACACTGTCTAATAAACATGCGGTGAATGAATAAGAGAACAGCAACCTCAGATAACTTAGCGCCAACCTCCCTCCCAAAGATGTCGCCCTAAATGCTTTCCTCCAGATCACTTAGGGGAGTTTTCATTCCTGGGAGAGACACCAGTGCTTCCTCCTTCAGAGATCTGCCGATTTAGCACTAATCTTGTCTACCAAGTAACAATTAAGCCACTTAATCCTTTAACAACCCAAAGAAATAAATACGTTTTGGGCAGGAAATGGTTCCAAAGTCATCGAAGCCATCCCCTGTCCCCTGAGGGATTTCTGTACATCACGTTGTTTTGATGATGTCCATCGATATTGGGAGTAAATGCAAGAAATAACTTTTTGAAACTCAACCTCATGTCCATCATCATTGATGATGGGAAGTTATTAGGGTCCTCTCTCTGACAACCCCAGAACAAAAATACATTATCCTGAGTAACTGATTTCTTTCATCTCTTTGAAACTGTAAATTACATTATATAACTGAATATGTTTTTGTGTGTGTGTGTGTGTGTGTGTATGTGTGTGTGTTTTAAGTGTTACAAAACTTAGAATCTAAATTGAGAGCAATGTAACAAGGATTTGGCCCAATTTTCAGTCATAGTGTTGGTGCCTATTCTTGCCTTTCTTTTCTTGTTTTCTTTTTTAATTTAACTTGTGTTTTCTTCAACCCTTCTAAGCCCCTGGGGAATAAGGCAAGGTCTCAAATAATGTCAAAATAAATAATGTAAAAAATCTATCAAAGTCATTTGTTTTCTTTAACCCTTTGAAGGGCAAATTAAAGCAGAGAGCTTGTTGGAGTAAATGAGACAGACATGCATCCTTTCCACAAACCACAGTGTGGCTTATTTTAGGCTAGATGACATTTTGTTAAATGCCCACTACCTTTGGTGGCACTAGCTTATCTGGCATGAAATCTAAACTAGCTGCTCAGTAGCTCCCTCTGGGTGCCTTTGGGGGTGGGGGATGGGTTGGGGTGGACCATAGATCACACTACCCACCTCTCCAGCCAGCAGGCTGTGCCAGTAACACCACACATTTTCAATGACCCCTGGTGTAGGCTGCATATGGACTTTACTGACTGTGTTTATACCTGGTTTGACAGTTTTACCCTGTATTTTTTCATTAATTGATCTAATGCCTCTGATCTATTTGGTAATTTGCTAGTAAAGTCGAATGCACAGAATACAGAGACTCTTAACTCAGATCTATTAAACTTATCAGACTTTGGGGAAAGACTTAAGCTATCTGTAGCCCAGTTTCCTCATCAGCAAAATGGGATTAATAGCAGGAAGTGATGGGGATTAAATGAGGTTGTGTACGTAAAATACTTGGTGCTGTGCCTTGTGTGTGGCTGGTAGTCACTGAACAGTTTCTGTTATGTTGCTGCTGTTGGCTGTAGTGTATGAGTTTTACATTTGCACAATATTCATTTAACCAGCCCTGAGCCGCTAGCTGACCTCACCCTTTTTGTGACTATAAAGAGTCTATTATTTTTAGTCTTGGAGTCCCTTACCAATACTGTCTTAAATTCTTGAGGGGAGGGGGGCATGTCTAATTTCTAGTGTGGGCCTTCCTGTTTTCCTCGCTTAGCCTGTCTTTCCATTTTTGAAAAATGGCAGTAGAAAACCCTATTTTATTTTGCCAGCTGACCATGAAGAGTTGTATGTGTGCTTTTGTTATTTTCTCTAAAGTGCCAGGTCCTTTGCTTCCTTGGCATGCATTTATCCTGGACTCTCAGCAGCTATTCTAAAATAGTCTCCAGACTGTCTTAGCTTTTAAACTCTTCTTTTCAATTTTTCCCCTAACAAATGTTCCCACTTGGCCATTCAGGTCTTTTCATGAATAATAACATGAGGCATTTCTTTGGGTTTCCTTCGCCCTCTGGAGAGTAAAAATGGCCCTGACAACTGCTCCCTAGTTTTTCACCCCAGATTCCTTCCTGCAAGACTCCCAGTCCTGCCTCCGGGCCAAGTTCCCCGCATTTCCTTCCATCTGGATTATGCTACAAAGCTGCCTTCTCAGAATCTTTACCTGCCTGCCCCTTGATCAGTTTTTTGCCAACCTGGTTGGATCCCTCTATTGCCAATTCTTCTAGCCACTCGACAATTAGTTGACTGTTGTAAAAAATGCTGCAGTAAACATGGCAGTGCATAGGTATTTTTGTAATCTGCATTTATTTTCTTCAGATATACACTCAGAAGTGGAATTGCTGGATCACATGCTAGTTCTAGCCTTAATTATTTGAGGAAACTTCATACTGTTCTCCATTGCAGCATTACCGATAATAGTTAAAATATGGAGACAAGCGAAGTGTCCATTAGTGGATGAATGGGTAAAGAATTTGTGTAATGTAAAAAAAAACTGACCCATAAAAGCAGAGAGTAAAATGGTGGTTAACCAGGGTTAGGGGTTGGGGCTGGGAAAACAGGAAAGGTGTTAAGAGCACATACTTGTGACCAGTAGATAAATAACTCCTGGACCCCTAACAAACAGTGCAGTGATTACAGACAACAAGACTGAGCTATAAACAGTCAACTTGCTAAGAGCCCAAATTGTAATCATTCCCAACACTAATAGAATAATACTCCCAACATGATAGAGGTGTTAGCTAACACTACTGCCATGGCAAACCCATTGCAATATAAATTTATTAACTCAATACATTGTACACATTAAAGTTACATCATGTTTTATGCCATATGTAAATCAATAAAAAAAACCACCAACAACAAAAAGAAACACCCAAGTATTTGAGAAGCCCCTCTTGTTTGTCAAATTATCTGCTAAGTGAAGGAAACTCACCATTCCTGCACTCAAGGTATTTACCATCTGTAGGAATAATGTTGTGAAGGGTGTGAATGCAGGTACTATGGACACATTCATCAGAGGCACCCTACGTGGGTATATGGGTTTAGGGAAGGCTTCCCTAAGGGGATGATGTATTAATTGAGATAGAAAAAAGGAGAAATTATTACCAATGCTATTTACAGTAGTAGCTACTGGGAGCAGAGACATGGAAGCTGAGTCATGTTTCTATAGATGAAATGATAATAAAGTAGAGAAAACACAGCAACCAACTTTTTCAAGAAACTTGGTTATGCAAGATCGGAAAGAATTTGGTTGGGAGAAGGAAAGTACAGAAACAAAATAATTAGATGCATCTAGGGACTGGAAGTCTGGATAGTGTTTCCAGAGGAACAGGGTTGTGACAACAGCTAAAGCAGAGAGTTGAAAGGAGAGGAGGAGGTGGCCACACAGTGTTGAAGCCTGGGCCACCGTAACTAAGGCTGGATGGGTTGTTACCATGGAAGCCAAAGCCATGCAGGCAGCCTAGGGTGTGGGGACGACTTCCATAGCAGAGTTAATACATTCGAGAAATAGTAGAGAACAGTTTAATAGTAGCCTGGGCCCCAAAGTCCAAAAGGCATGTTTTAAACTCTGGCTCTGCCTCTTACTGTGTGACCTGGCACAGTTCACCCAACTTCTCCCTAAGCCTCATTGTTCTCATCTGTGAGTGGGAATGATCATATGCCATCCTCCTAGGATTGTTGGACTATGATATGAAAATAATGGCACATGATATGAAAATGCTGTCAAAATTTGCTCCGTCTACCTAAGACAACAGATACTAGATTCTAAAATGAGGAGATACTAGATTCTAAAGTGAGGAGCCCCTAGTGAGTGTAAGTTATCAGATTAAATATCTTACAAAGACACAGAACCACCAAAGTTAGAATACGTTAATGGCTCTACTATAGAAAATAAAAGCTGCAACTGTCAGGTATCAGGACAGATATTTGTCAAAGGAGCTTTCCCGGAGAAAGTGATGTTTGAAGTCTTTCCCTGAGCCCTCCCCATACACGGCAGGAGGTGGCCTCCATAGAACTCCCTGGAGAAGTCTGTAGGTGATCCCTGGGGTATGAGAGAGAGAATGTATGAGGGCCTTGCTTCCTTCTGAGAAATCTAGAGGCTCACAGCTGATAGACAAGACCAAAGAGAGATGTCTGTCTGTATTCTGGAGTTGGTCAGGGCAAAAGTAGGGTTGCCACTTCCCATGGACCACATGTAATCCCACCAGACAGCATATTAGACCCTGTCCAGGCAGACTGACAGGATGGGCCACGGCACATGGGCAGACAGGAGCAGGAGGGAGAGTGCCAGGCTCTAGGGGCTGCAGGACAAGCAGGATGTGCAGGAAAAGTCCACTGGGAAGGTGGTCTCTAAGCACCTCCCCTCAGGCAGGCTGTCTTCCATAGTAAGCTGGGAGGGGGCTGAGTAGAGGAGTGTAACTAAGAGTGAGGAAGGTGGAGGCTCTCTACATTATATCAGACCAGATAGCCAAGCTTCTGAATGGAGGTCATACCTGGACATTTAATGACTCTAGTGTGATCAGAAAATTTATGGGCTTAGGTAAGGTTTTGTGTGTTTTGTAGAAGAAGAAAAATAACTTTGCATGCTGGATAAATTACAGAGGGACAAGGAGGCATAAAAAGTGTGTGTTTTTAATACCCAGGAGCTCTGCATGTCCAACATTGCATTACCCAATTATTATTACACTAGAGGCCTGGTGCACAAATTTGTGCACAGATGGGGTACAGCCGACCTGCCCTCATCAGAGGGGAGGAGCCATGAACAGTTGGCTGGCATGACCCACCCCCAATCAGGGTGAGGGGTGGGGCAATCAGGAGTGGGGTCAGCCAGGGGGAGAAACAGCAGATGGTTGGCCAGCTGGCCCAACCCCCTGGTAGAACTCCCGGTCAAATTCCCAGTTAAGGGGACAATTTGCATATTAGCCTTTTATTATATAGGATGACAGGGTAAAGATCAGCAGCAAAAGTAGACCCAGCTGCATGGCATGAATATTGAAGAGCTGAGCTTGACTTGAAATTGGAAATGTCTTTAATTCTAGAAGCAGCTCTGAGAAGAAAGGCAAGCTCTAGCTTTGATCCAGCGATGCACAGAAGGGGAGTGAATTGCAGTCATGAGAAGGCCACATTTTAGTCAAGCGCAGGAGAAAAACATCTGTGAGGAACTTGAGCACCCGGGAGAGTTCACCTGGAATTGGCAACACGGTGTGTAAAGTGGTGGCTGATTCAGGGGAGAGGAAGTGGAGAGCTAATGGGCAAGATCAAAAGAAGAGAGTGAATCCGATCACTCCACTTTAGAGAGAGGTAGAACAGTGAATTCCAAAGGCTGGGAGCAGAGCCTGAGCCTGAGCCTGAGCCTGAGGGTGCACAAGACCTGGCTCAAGAGAGCTGAGCTCTGCAGTTTCCCATCATCAGTTCCATGCTGCTCAAGTGACTTCGTGATTCTTAAAATAATCAACTTTATAGATTATCTAGTATATACATATTTTATGTGTAAAATTTATTTTATATACAATCTTGAATAGATATTTTCTCACACACCAGCCTTACAATCTAGGTAAATCAAACATGTACAAATGTGTACTGGGAGTATAATTTCATTTAAATGTAATGTTACAATTTTTATTAGACATTATTATATACTAGAGGCCTGATGCATTAAATTAGTGCACAAAGGGAGGGTAGAATGTATATGGCCTGCGACCTCTCCAATCTGAGACCCTGAGAGAGATGTCCAACTGCCCAGTGGGATTGGGCCTAAACAGGCAGTCAGACATCCCTCTCACAATCCAGGACTGCTGGCTCCCAACTGCTCACCTGCCTGCCTACCTGCCTGATTGCCCCTAACCACTTCTGCCTGCCAGCCTGATCATCTCTAAACATTCCCCTGCCAGCCTGATTGACACCTAACTGCTCCCTTGCTGGCCCCATTGCCCCTAATTGCCTGCCAAAGCCAGCCTGGTCACCCCTCACTGCCTTCCCTTGCCAGCCTGGTTGCCCCTAATTACCCTTGCCTGCAGACCTAGTCACCCCTAACTGCCTTCCCCTTCTGGCCTGGTCCCACCCAACTGCCATCCCCTACAGGCTTGGTCCTCCCCAACTGCCCTCCCCTGCTGACCATCTTGTGTCCACATGGGGGCAGTCATCTTGTGTGTTGGATATCAATTTGCATATTACCCTTTTATTAGATAGAATTATAGACCTCTGGCATCATATGTGAATAAGAAATACAGACATTAAATCATATATGTGTGTATATGTGTATGTATATAGGTACACACATATACTAATACATATGTGTGAATATCTATAATAATAAAAGTCTAAGTGACCATCACAACTGAAAGGATGACTGAACAGGCTGTGTGGAACAACCAGGCCAGCAGGAGGGTTAGTGAGGGGTGACCAGATGACTGAGCAGCAGGCTGCATGTGACAATCAGGCCTGGAGGAGGGGCAGTTGAGGTTGACCAGGCTGGGGGGGAGGGGGCTGTGAGGGGTGACCAGGCTGGCAGAGGGGGGCAGTGAGGGAAGACCAGGCTGCTGGGGGGTGCAGTTGGGGGTTACCAGGTTGGCAAAGCGGGTAGTTGGGGGTGACCAGGCCAGCAAGGGGGGGCAGTTAGGAGTGATAAGGCAGGCAGGCAGGTAAGCAGTTAGGAGCCAGTGGTACTGGATTTTGAGAGGGATTTCCAGGATCAGGCCTAAACTGAGGGGTCCTGGAGTGAAGGGGATGCAGGCTGGGCTGAGGGCACCCCCACCTCCCCTATCCTCCCATCCCCCTGTGCATGAATCTTGTGTGCCAGGCCTCTAATTAGACATATAAAGCAATGTAAGCTGAAGAAAAGGGGCTGCTTCAAGATCACACACTGAAGCAGTGATCTTAGAGGGTAAAACAGGGCTCTTTCAGTGTCATGATTGACTCACATTCAGTATTCAATGGCAGGTAATGTTGGCTTTGATCTCTCTCTCTCTCTCTCTCTCTCACTCTCTCTTTCACTCTCTCTCTCTCTCTCTCTTTCACTCTCTCTCTCTGTGTCTCTTTCCCCACCCACTCTCCATTCATATATCTATCATCTGTTGTATCAAGTATCCATCATCTATCTAACATCAATCTATACATCCATTCATACATCTATGCACCTATGATCTATCATCCATCCATATATAAGGTATTTTTAATCATACAGTCATTGAGTGATTTTTAAACAGCGTCAACAACCTGTTTGTACATGAGGCAAAGCTGGCCCAAGTCTAACTAGTCTTTACTTCATGTTTCTTTAAAGCAGCGCCTTTTCCTAGACTCACGATTTTATGAACCCTATAGTGGATCCTGCTCCCCCTTCAGTGATTAGCTTAGAAAAAACTCAGGCCATTCCATCTACTTCTCAGTGCTTCAGGCATTTTATCTGTAAAATAAATAAAAAATTCAACTGGCCTTCTTCAAAAGAAATGCCGAGGGTGTGAACACGCCCTCGCTGTGCTTTCGGCAGGACTTGCGTCATGTCGGCTTCCTGGACGGAGGGCCGCTCACAAATGGACAGACCTTGTGGTGAGAACACAAGCCCAGTATAGGATCTAAACACTGTTTGGTTGAGTATCAGGCAACAGCTTGGGTTTCTGTGCTTTCTGAGTGTGATCTGAGCAGGGCAGCCTGGCCTGCCACCCGCGTTCCTGGCAAGCGACGAGGTTTACAACGAACTGTCCTCTGTGGGCTCCTGTGTGGGGGCATGCTGAAGGGCTTTCTCGAGAAGCCAAAAGTAACAGCAGCGCTGTTATCAGACGGAGTGAGGTCCGTGCTTAAGAGCTCTGTGTTTGGGCTGCTGGGGCTTGAATGGAGGAGGTGAAGGAGTCTCATCAAGAGCACACTTGCAATAAGGAGGTGCTCAGTAAATATTTGTGGGTGTGATCCACGGGCCTTGGAAATCAGCTGAGGCTCAGAGCTTCCCATTAATTCTAAAGATAGCCCTGTTATTCTCTTGGTAACTGTCAAGTCTGGCTCCCTGCTCCCCGCCTCCTGCAGTGCCCACCATTCATGAAGGCCTGACTGTTCCTCTGCCAGTGGCACCTCATTCGGCAGAACTTATCTTATGAGCTCATGAGGCCGGACGCAGGAAGTGAAAGATGGCCTGTCTGAGACGGCTTTTGCTTAGACTGGATGCTAAGGATGCTTACTCAAGCTTGAGATACATTTCCATGTTTCACTCTTTTTTACTTTTGAGGCTTCTTATGGTCCATCTCGATGTGTGACTAAATTCTGCACTGTCTCTGGGTGTGATAAGTATTCCCTACATTTCCATCTGTTATTTCCACAATGAAGACTAGCACATCCATCTCTAGGCCACAACTCTTCATGAATTATTATCAGAGCAGTCTTCACAAATGTTCTCATGCCAATGTACCATCTGGATTATAATTTACTAAATATTTTTCTTTAAGTTGATTTACTGTTTATATATCTCTCTATACATACCTATACCCTATATGCAAATCTATAACAATGTCTATGTCTATGTCTATGTCTATGTCTATGTCTATATATATATATATATATATATATATATATATATAGCCAGTGTCCGTAATGCTGGAACAACCTGATGATCAGTCGCTGTGATGCCCACTGTGGCCAGCGAACCCAACCCCTCCCCAGATGACCCCACCCCAGATCAGCCTCTCCCACTCCAATGGGGGTTAGGCTGGCCTGCAAACCACCCTCGGCCCCTCACCCAGGTTGGCTCTGCTCCCAGTGGGGACTCCCCATCCCGATTGGAGATCCCCATCAGGGCAGGCCAACGTGCACCAGGCCTCTATCCTATATAATCCTATATAATAAAAGGATAATATGCAAGTTGGCCCTAAAGGCAGAACAATCCGAATGACTGCTGGACTAGTCACTGTGATGGTGAACAGGGAACCGGGGGTGGGTGGCAGGGGATGCAGGCAGTGCCAGGCCAAGGACCCTGCCCGCCACTCACCCCACATACAGAAGCAACCCATGGCAGGGATGGGGCCAGCCAGCAAGCAGTAACAGCCAACCTCTCAGTCCCTCCCTCCCCACCCCCACTCCCTGGCCATCAGGCAGAGATCACCCTATGGTGAAAGGGAAATCAGGGGTAGGTGGTGGCAAGGGGCGGGGCCGTCTGTGGGCAGCCAGGGAAGATGGCCCTGATCACAGGCCAGGCCTGGGGACCGTACCCACACACGAATTTCATGCGCTGGGCTCCTAGTCTGTCTACAAAGCGTTGTATCACTAAGAGAAATAGAAAAGCCACTATTACTTACAATAACTACTTAGCACTATTTGAGTTTTAGTGAGGCACCAGATAGTCACCAAGTTCTATTGATTTGTTCAAAATCAACTTAAATGTGGTCTTATTTCTCTTTCCCCGCTGTCAAAGGACTGGGTTTGGCAGCAGCCTCTTTCAACCTTGTCCCTTTCACTTAATTCCCCAGCTACCCCAAACAATGCGAACCACATTTCATCATTCTAGGGTGCACTTTGTCCACGTTTTTATATCTCTGAAGCCAGCAAGCACATTTCGGCTGGTGATGAATGAAGGGGTGATTGGCAGCATTTCCCCCGTGTTAGGGGCGCACGTGGGAAGTGAGATCAGAGGCATCTGCTCCTGGCTCCCTCTGCCTGGGGCTGCCCTGCCCAGCTGCCCATCCCGGCCTTCCTCCTTTTGAAGGTGAAACTCAGGAACTCCTCAGGCTTTCCTTCCCCCAGCTGATTCAGGTGTGTCCTTCTCTGCGTTCCCACAATATTAGTGCAGGTCTCTATTATTATTACTCACATTTTATTATAAATGTCTCTGTGGGGAGCTGTGTCGCCTACAAGACCGCCCCTTTGCAGAGAGTGACGGTGTTATACTCAGTACAGCCACCACACACCACTGATTAGGGAGCACAGACTGTAGTCACAGGTGCGGCCTTGGGTAAGTTAACTTCTCTGAGGGTCGTTGGGGAATTAAGTTAGTTAATGCATGTGAGAGCACAACAGTGTCTGATATATACCCATCACTATACAAGCATTAGTTTTTAATAATATCTTTCTATTCCCAATCCCAGCATAAAATAAAGGCCAAAAAGTGCATTACAATTAAATATGCCTGTCATGCTTGATTTTAGGAAGATAACACTTGCTGCTTTCTAGCTGGAAAGTCCCTTTCCACGGAGCTGGTGACACATATAAGTTATCCAAATAAAACTGATCTTTTCTAAGGACAGTAGGTCATAATCCATTTTATCCACTGAATCCCTTCAAAGGCATAGACTCATGCTGGCTGTTCAATAAAAAATAATTGAGAACTCACAATTCTTGCCCTCACAATATTTTTTTTTAAGCTGAGACATTTTATTTCTTTATTTTTTAATCTTCACCTGAGGACATGCTTAGAGAGAGGAACTGGAGAGAGAGAAACATTGGTCAGTTAGAGAGAGAGGAACTGGAGAGAGAGAAAGGAACTGGAGAGAGAGAAACCAAAGAGAGGAACTAGAGAGAGAGGAACTGCTTAGAGAGAGGAACCGGAGAGAGAGAAACATTGGTCAGTTGCCTTCCCTCTGTGCCCCAACGGATGATGGAGCCTGCAACCCAGGCAAATGCCCTGACCAGAAACCAAACTGGCAACCTTTTGTTGCAAACTCTGACACTCAACCCACTAAGCCACTCTGGCCAGGCGCCCTCACAATTTGTACATTTATAAAATGTTACATTTACCTAACACTTAGATAAATGAAAATAAATGTCAGAGTGGGTGAAGGAAAGCACATTTGCTTGCCAGCTGATGTCATTTGAAATCATGTTTGTCCCCTGTGTGTTTTGCATGGGACTAATTAGAAAAAGAAAAACAAAACAAAAGCAATATTCTGGACACATCTGGCTCATGCCACCTTTTCTGTTAAACACTGAATTGTTTGACAATCATCATCTGAACCTCATTGGCCTGTTCAGAGATTGGACATTTCTCTCATATATCATGAGCCAATTTAGTTTAGTAAAGTCAGTAATGGATATAGAAGAATAATTTACAACAAAGGCCTTTTTTTCATTTAATTTTTAAAAGGATTATATAGTTCTAATCATCAAATGTTAAAACAGGGTGCGGGTCTATGTTCATTGTTGATAAATAGAAAGAGGGAGGGGCAACAAAACATAATCTGTCTCAGCCACTCTAGATGTGGCTATGTCAGCTTTTCAGTGTGACATTGAGTTTTCTGATTTCTGGGGATCATAATAATAAAAGGCCAAGAGGCATCACAACCAAAACAACCAAAAGACCGGTCACCATGAGGTGGCATTGACCACTTCAGCCCAGGTCTGGTGGGTGGCAGCAGAGGCCGGAGCGAAGCAGCTCGGGTCCTGGGTGTCAGAGAGAAGCCGGTGCCAGCAGCCCGGGGAGGGAAGGCCTATTCTTGCATGAATCTTCGTGCATCGGGCCTCTAGTATCTCAATATTTTATTTTTTGATCCTTTCTCTGAAAGCAGATGAATTCAGGCTGAGGGTCAGATGTTGTCTTCAAATTAGTGTTTTCCTAACCCGATGCCTGGAACTTATAAGCAGCTAAAGTAAATACCATCTGAATAGTTCTTTAAGCTCAATTTTTCAATAAGTTTAAGAATTCTTACATATCCAGTTATTAAATGTAAGGAAGCCAAGGGTTGGCTTATGATGGACACTTACTGACATCTGCTGTGACTTGAAGGCAGCTATATTACACTCCCAAGAGCAGGTTATGGAAGTTGCCAGCAGCTGGGGGAGTAGGGCAACTTGTGAAGACAGAACAATCTTCTGCTTGGAATTGATGGTATTGGCATCACACAGATGAATATCAAAGTCAACAAACTCCTCACATCACTGTTTCAATGTAGGGAAAAATCATGTGATTTAGAAAATTATTATGGAGGAACAGGAACCAAATAAACAAAACTCCAGAATTTGTTACATCCCACATATTGCACCAGCCTCTAGACAGATAATCTCCCTCTAGAAAATTACATATGTGTATGTATATGTTGGGGTAAGTTTTAGAAATATGGAGAGACTCCATTTTTTTTGTGCTAAAACACTGCATTAGTCTTGTTCATCCTGGGTATTGCCAGTCAGTGCTGTATTTGTCCTCATCTTTATACCATCTGACATGAAGCCTTGGTAACATAACCTGAGTCTGGGTCAGTTTTTGCTCTCGTTTCCTGTAACAGATATTTCAAATCTTTCCCACTCTCCTCCTGCCCTCTCTTCCTCCCACTGCTCTTGTTCTTGGCAGTTTAAACCCCCTCTTGTTTCCCAAAGACATTGGAGCTCTCCGGAAGAACAACTTCATTTGCTGGGATGGCCTGAGTTAGGCTCAGCCTCCCTCTCTGTGTCACACTGAGCCTCATCACCCTTTCACTACCCATACCCTGGATGGATTCCACCCTGCCTTCTCTCTGCCTGTTCCTTTTCAATTCTCTAACGATAGTCAATATTTTATTTGCTCGTCGTCAAATGTCTGAAGCCCTATTTTCTTTTCCTTCCAAATGCTCCCTCTAGTTTTTCTCAACTACTCATATGAGTTTAATTAGCCCCTAGATGTTTAGGGTTTCAACACTCCTCTTGTTCACCTCTTCAACATTTCAAATCCATATACCCAATGGCCTAATGGGCATCTTCATTTGGAAGACTTCCAAATCAGCATGTATGAACTGAACCCAACCTACTCCTTCCCTCCTATTGCCACCCTCAGTAAATAGTATCCCCAACCCTGAAGTTGTCAAAATCTAAATCTTAAGCTTCATTAAAAAAAAAATATATATATATATATATATATATATATATATATATATATATATATTATTGATTTTTTACAGAGAGGAAGAGAGAGGGATAGAGAGTTAGAAACATCGATGAGAGAGAATCATCGATCAGCTGCCTCTTGCACACCCCCTACTGGGGATGTGTCCGCAACCAAGGTACATGTCGTTGACGTGAATTGAACCTGGGACCTTTCAGTCCGCAGGCCAACATTCTCTCCACTGAGCCAAACCGGTTTCGGCAAGCCTCATTTTTGACTCCTTGATTCTTTTCCACTCCCTTAATCACCAAGAATTTTTGGGTCCAGCTTCGAAGTGTGCATCAATTCTACTTTCTCCATGGAATTGCCCTAGTTTAACACAACATCGTCTTTTTAAAAAAATATATATTTTTACTTATTTCTTAGAGGAAGGGAGAGGAAGAGAGAGATAGGAACATCAATAATGAGAGGGAATCATTGGCTGTCTCCTGCACGTTGGACAAGCCTGCAACCCAGGTGTGTGCCCTTGACGGAATCGAACCTGGAACTCTTCAGTCAGGAGGCTGATGCTTTATCTACTGAGTCAAACCAGCTAGGGCACAACATCATCTTTCATCATAAGTACTGTGCAAGAAAAATTAGTTACCAGGCACTTGTAAAACTGTAAGACATTTTATTCAGGCTATAGCAGTAGGGAGGGGAGCCTGAGCTCAACTTCAAGCTGCAGAGGAGACAGGCATTTTAAAGGGAGAATGGGGGAGAAGGGAAGAGGAGAGAACAGGGGCTTAGAAGGTCAGAGAAATGGAAAATTATAAAATCACATAGAGGGCTTAGTCAGTGTATCTAGGTCATCTGCTAACTGGTGTTTATCAGAGCTAGGGTCCTACCCAATGACAGAGATTGGGAGACAAGGACCCCATCTTTCTTGATAATTACAGTTCAAACGGATGGGTCCCAAGACCTTAAGAAAGCCATTCCTGGATTGTAGAAGAAATAAGTCAAAGGAACTGAGAAAAGATTCACAATAGCAAATTCTTAAAAGTAAATGCACTAAGTCCATGGTTGGCAAGCTGCGGCTCGCAAGCCACATGCGGTTCTTTGGCCCCCTGAGTGTGGCTCTTCCACAAAATAGCACGGCCTGGGTGAGTCTATTTTGAAGAAGTGGCATTAGAAGAAGTTGTTTAAAAAATTTGGCCTTCAAAAACAATTTTAATTGTTGTACTGTTGATATTTGGCTCTGTTGACTAATGGGTGACTAAGTCAAGAGAGGCCAGAGGCCTATAGTCAGGTTTGGCTATAACAAACAGCATGGAATGTTCTCAGGCAGGCATTCCAGGAGGTCAGAATTGTCATCTTAGGGACAAAGCCTTGAGCTGATATAAACTAGGCTTGTATTTGTTGAAGTCTCTTGGCATGGGGGTGAACAAAATCATCTGTGCTGAACCCTGCAGCTCTTATTGGCCAAAGCTGAAGACTAATTGAAAAGGGGGATGACTTTCCAGAGCCTGACTAGAGTGTGACCAAGGAGAGTGTCTTCTCGGTGCTCTCAAACAAACCGTCTGCGGGAGATTGTCTCAAATATGATTCCCAGGAATTCCTCCCACCACTGCACGATCATGTCACTCCTGTACAGATGTAGATGTGAACAAAACCAACTCCATCTCTGTGTTCCAGATTGCATTTTGTTTTTAAGTTTCATGCTATAACCTATGACCAACTTCACGTGCTTAGCAAACATATCAAAATCTCTAGTTGATGGCTATCTGTGTTCCTTAAAAAATAGACATAAATATTTTGGTTAGTAACAGCCAGAATGGCATGACAACCAAGATAAATATAAAACTGGAGATGCTATCTATTATAAGCAATAATCTATCAAAAACCTGAAGGAGCCATAGCTCCTGGTGCTACTGCATTCTTTGTTCCTTTGTCATGTTAATAATTAGAACCTAAGGTATACTATTTAAAAAATACAGTAACAGGAGTCTGTAGCACAGAATCTGTGCAGAATTGTTGGGTCATCTGTTCTACTCACATTCAATTTTCCCTCAAGTAAATTACCCTTCAGTAAATTCTGTGAAATTCTGCAGAGTTCCCTGCACCATTCTTCAGTCTGAAGATACCTTCTCATTATACTCTCATTATCCCTTTGCCCCACGTCAGATGCCTCCTAACAAGGGGTGGGGACTATCTTCCTTCCCCTGAATTTGTCTTGTAACTTGTTTTGATCAGCAGATTATAACAACTTTTTGGCCCTTAAGAATCCCTTTGCTTTCTTTGAACCCTCTGCTGTAATTTAAGAAATCTGATCCCACTGAAGAGAGAGAGATACAGGCAACCCCCAGCATTCCAACCACACAGCACAGGCCACTGATGCAGGACTGAAGCTATCATGGGTGTCCACCCTCAGCCAGAACCAACAAATGGAGCCTTACAAAGAGCCAGGGAAAGGCCTTCTGAAGTGGAGAGGGACATCTCTGTAAAGCCCCGTTCAAATGATAGGATCACGAGCTAATAAATGCTTGTTGTTTTGAGCTGTTATTAAGTTTTGGGTGGTTAGGTTCACCTCTGAATTTGCCTCAGAGCTTTCTACACTTTGCTTGAGAAATCCAGAGTGGTCATTGGAAAATATTTCCTTTTTTATTTTTTTTTATTACATTCTTCTACACCTCATTAGACATTTTTAAAGAAAAAAAAATTGGCTAGCTTCGATGGTTTAATTCCAGGTATGTGAGTTCAAACTTTTGATGACTTTGGTTAACCTCAGATCAATATTCTCTATATTTTCATGTTTAGGTTTACGAATAGATTGTTTTTATTATGTGCTATTTCAATGAGGTCAATGTGATTAGAGAGATGGATCATGTAAGGCATGGTTTCTGAATCACTTTCCCCAATGCCAGTTATCACAACCACACAGCTGTGGTTAAATGTGTAGTGTTAGTGGAGATAATTTTTTCCAGTTTCCCTAGTGAACTATAGGAAATTTAAAATTATTTATAAATATAACTTGTAATTCTGTCCCATATATTAGGAGACAGAGAACAAACATTTGAGGTTACCTATCAGTCAATAATATATTATATTAACGACATGTTCAAGCAATAATATATTATATCAATAATATAACAAGGAGGCGGTGCCCACCCATTCTTTTGTAGAAGAGCGCACAGGGGGATTGTGAGGACACATTCCCCGCCACGGGAAGGAGGAGGCCTCCACCTGCGTCACAAGAAAATCAGAGCTGATGGCACTCCTGTGTTTTTCTCCATCTCATCTCCACTGACCTGTGAAAGGAGCTGCAAACAGGTACAGCAGAGAGGACTGAGCAAGGAGCTGCTGGGAGGAGGGTGTCCGATAAGCCAGGTGGCTGCTAGGGAACGATGGCGGTGACCGGGCGGAACACAGAGGTGGCTCTTCAAACCATCACGGGAAAGCAGCCTCTGCGGTGCTGGGTGCAGACCGAGAGCGAAGGCCCAGGCAGGGAGGCTGCATGAGGAGGCTGCACTTCCTCTCCCTGGCGTCTTCATTGGGGAGCACGGCTTCCCAGGCCCTGCTCCAGACCCGCCCGGGTGAGTGACAGGAGCAACCTCGTGCCAGTTGGTCTGAAACCCCAGAAACTCCATGAAGCAAGACCCAAATCAGTTAGTGCCAATGACACTGAACTCTAAGAAGGCCTTAGGCTTAGACTCTTGTCATCCTTGGTCTTTCAATGTGTCAGAACCTACACATCAGTCTGCTGATTAGAAAGACCCGGGCAGGGAGGGGAGGGGAGGGGAGAAACAGAAGATGCATCTGGAACCTGGGCTGGAGCCGTCCCATCTCACAGCGATGGGGAAAGCAGGGCTGGGCAGGGCTGGGACAGACTGCACCAGTACCCAAGATGCCGACCACCTTCTCTGCTTGCTTCCCAGGAAGCTTGAGAGAAAACAGCCATCACCCGTTTCCCCAGACCTATCACTGGGTTTGTTGGAACCTCCATTCTCACCTTCAGTGAATGACCGGGAAATTGGGGACAGAATCCAGTGTGGGCCTTCAAAGTGCAGGCTGTTTCTCTGAGCCGCCATCTGAGGGGTGTGAGCAGAATCCAATGAGGAGAGGCGGAATCTAATCATGGCCTGAAAAGAAATTAAAATGTTGCCCCCTTACCGAAGTCGGTTTGGCTCAGTGGATAGAGCGTCAGCCTGTGGATTGAAAGGTCCCAGGTTCGATTTTGGTCAAGGGCATGTACCTTGGTTGCAGGCACATCCTCAGTAGGGGGTGTGCAAGAGGCAGCTGGTTGACATTTCTCTCTCATCGATGTTTCTAGCTCTCTATCCCTTTCCCTTCCTCTCTGTAAAAAAATCAATTATATATATATATATATATATATATATATATATATATATACATATATATATATATATATATGTTGTCCCCTTCCATTATCCATCTCCTTTTAGAGTTTTCCTCTCAGCTTGTGTGGACATTCCCACAGCTGGGTGGGATGTTCAGCTGGAGCATCTCCGTTCCCCTCACTGATGGCGTCTGTCACAGATCGCGGGCACAGCGTGCATGCGGGAGGAGCGGGTGCAGCCAGGAGCCAGGATTCGGAGTTTTCTCCCCAGTGTTCACTCTCACTGTGGTCCTCATTCTGCAAACCGAGGCCGTGTGTTTCCTGGCGAAATGGCGCACGTGTTCTCAAGCACCCCATGCAGACAATTAGCTTTCCTTGATGCTTGCACTTTTCCTGGCTGTAGAAGTTGGCTCTTTGGTTTGTTTTTTCTAGCCTGCCTCTCCACCTTGAGTTTGCTGTGAGCTTTTTCCCAGTGTCGTTTTAATGTGAAACAGAACACGCTCACCCTCTGCCTAATGGCATTTGTCACCCGCAGGGTGGGATTTGGTATTCTGAACATAGGACCAAACTCACCAGGAATTGGCAAACTTTCTGTGAAGGGCCCCATAAATATTTTAGGCTTTGTGAGTCAGGAAGCCAAACTGAGTAACTGTTCTCCCAGAGAGGCTAATGCTCATTTTTTTTTTTTTTTCATTTCATGGTTAAAAAGGTGAAAACAGCCTCAGCAGTCAGGCTAGCCCGAACAGGCCGAGCCGGAATGTGGCCCAGCGGCCATGGTCTGCAATGGGCACTCCAGCCTCCCATGCCCTTCCTGCAGCCTGGTCTCAGCCTGCTTTCCTGCTCCCCCCAGCACACTGCCTCCCAGCCTGGCAGATCCCCCTTCCTGCTCCCAGCAGCTCAGGGCTGTGCTCCCTCCCAGCACCTGCCTCCAGGCCCTGTTCTCTGCAGCTGGCTTCTGGCTTTCAGCGATGCGTCCTCCTCTGGAGACTCTCCTGTGCCCTGTGCAGCTGCCCCACCGCTCTGGCTGCTCCGTGTCAGCTCCGTTAGCTCCTGTGCACACTCAGCAGCTCTCAGTGCCGGCAGCTTCAGGAATCTCCGAGTCCCCTGCGCCCAGCCAGGGGCCAGCACGTGTTGAATTGGCCTTGACTCCTTTGTCTATAAAGAAAATGGGAACACAAGTTTGATATAAAAAACTGAGTAAACTCTAGACAACTGGGTCAGGGTGTTTTGTGGAGTTTATTTGTGGTTTTTATTTCCATTTTTTTCTAAAACAAACACATTCCTGTGGCAGCTTCCTCACATAAACAGATCCATTCACAGGATGCAGCCCTGAGGACCCACCCAACCTCAGGTCAAGCCTGGGGCGTGGTGCCAATCTCAGCAGGTTTTGGTTCTCAAAGAAGTTCCGATTGGACCTGACCTTAGTTTAGTGCCTCTTTTGTCTGAGGCACAGTATGTCTGAGAAATAAGGAACAAGGATAATACCTCAATTAGAAAAATAAAAATTAAGAAGTGTGAGGATTTTTTAAAATCAACTTTATTTTTTGGTCAGTTTTGTGTTTACAGAAAAATTAGAATATTCTAGCTATAAATGGCCAAGATTCCATTTTTTAAAATTTAATAATTTTCGGTATTTGCAAAAGTGTGAATTAAATAAGAATGTTGGGAGTATAATTTAGCAATGAAGAACAAAAGTTTTACAATTTTTATCTTTGAATCAGAAATTCTGTATCTGAGAATCTCTTTAAGAAAACATCAAATGTATACGCAAATTTTGTTTTTAAGATTGCTCAGTGCGACCCTCTTTATAATAAAGTTCATATTGCAAAATATATCAATATGTTAAAATTATACAACCATCAAACATTATGTTGTTGAAAATAGTTAATAAGATAAAGACATGTTCATAATATGTTTTTGAAAAGCAGATTATAAAGCAGAATACATACATATATGTAGCTGTTGGGCCTCGGGAAGAAGGTACACACGGGGCTTTTTATTAGCAGGCCCATTTGCTGTCAGCCTCTTTCCTTTGTCCTGACATGAGAAGCAGCATAGTATAGTTGGAAAAGTTAAGACTTTGAGGCAAAGGATGTGTCCAGATCAGCTTGTAGGCTATGTATGGTGAGTGAATGTGTTGGTTATCCTGTGTCTTCACTCCATATCTGCTGGATTGAATGTCTATACCCATCATATGACTCACAAAAAGGGAGGATCTTGAAATTGAGGCCATTCTTGCCTCACAGACTCGACTCCTAAAAGTGGGGGGGGGGCATGATTAAGATTCAAGAGTGGGAGGTAGATGTGACACAGGGTGATTCCGAGTAGAGAGATGGTGACTAGATGAGTCTTCTGAGTGAGGAGTGTGTGCAAGGGGAGACAAGTACATCTTCGTTTTTATTGACATCAGCTTAACGTGCTGCTGACTTGTAGGATTTCTCTCACCGGTGGAAGTACTTCAATTCCTAAAACAAATCCCTTGGGAAGCACTTAGTTTTGGTTTAGCCTGCCTGCCACCAAACAGGAGACCCAGTTGATGACATATCTTCATGCGGTTCAAGTGGAATCTTAAAAGGTTTCCTTGGAACCATTTTGGTAAACCAAAAGCATCTGAGATGTAAAAAGTCACCACAATACTAATTTTCCCAGCATCTCCTATGAAAAGAAATGCTATTTGAGGCGGAATCATGATAGAGAACAGTAGTGAGGGAGGAAAATGAAAAATGAAATAGGCTTCAGTTGATTGACATTCTCATCCAGATGAAAATGTGGCTGGACAGAGGTGATTGTGATTGTGATTGGCATGGGGTTGGGTGGTGGCATTACTGTGCTATTATTTTTGCATTCTCCAAAGGAAATTTAGTGTGAAGATATGCTGTAAGGAAACTCTTTTGGGGGACACAACAGGAACCTAGGGGAAGAGTGGATGACCATCACTTTGTAATTAAAGGGTCCAGAGAGATTTGCAATCATATAGATTCACTGAACAAATAAAGTGGAAGTCATTTGTTTTGTAACTCTTTGAGGTTCTTTATTTCTGATGAATATGTACCCCTAATTTGAATAATTAATCTTATGGAGAAATAGGTGGTGGGGGTGGGGGTCCAAGGTAATCCAGCACTCTCCCTTCCCTACCCCAGAATGGCAGTCAGTAGTTAACCCTTACTCAGTAGCCTTCTTCCCTACCCATCATCTCCCTGTGTGTACACATCTTCTTCATCCCGGTTCTGTTTTGGACTTTGCTTTCCCATATGACTGGAGAGGGTGAGCCTTCTTCAGATCCAAGAATTGAGTCACCATTGGGGTAAACCATCCATGGCAATTCCACCCTCCTTGCCAGTGATTGGTTCAGGTGTGGCCATGGGCACAAAGCCCAAGAGAAAGTCCCCAAAGAGGTTTCTGATAAAGGTTTTCTTCTCCACCAAATGGAAATGTAGGGGAGAAACACTCTGTGCCAACATCTTTGTTTGAGTTGGATGCCTGAAGGCGCTGCAGCCTGTGATGCTGAGGAGGGACCACTCCTACAGTCTGAGCTGCAGGATGGAAGGTGGGGCGCCCATACCACAGAGCTGTGCCCCTGACAAAATCCCCAGGCTGCCCTGCTAGACATACTGGCATATGGGAGAATTGTTACTTAAAACTCTTTTGTTTGGTAGTGGCTTTTTGCAGACCAAAGCATCCTGATACCTCTTCCCCACTCCTTAGAAAGTATAAAATTATGAACATCTATTTCTTTAAAATAGGTGAGGGAAATGCAGAGTGAAAGTTTACAACACGAGTAATTGAAATATCATACTGTTCCTTTTTTCCAGCCAGTCCTATTGATTTTGACCAGAGAAGGGTGGCTAAGGGCCTGAGGTCTGGTGTCAGATGGTGTGAACGCAAATCTTTGTTGGGCCACTTACTGGCAATGTGTGTGTCTGTGGTCAGTTTGCCTAACTCTGAAACCATAGCTTTCTCATCTTTAACTGGGGATAATAATGTTCTGTGGACATATTTGGAGGATTAAATGAGATGGTGCATGAAAAGCACATAGCATAGTGCTGACACATGGTTAAGATTTTAGTAAATTCAGTGCATTTCCGGTCCCCAACAGATATGTCCCTGAATTTCATGGCTGCACATTTCTCACTGTGTGGCCATGCTTACATCAGCCTGTGTTTTTCAGGGTGGGTCTGAGTGACAACCCGCCAGAGTAAGCAGAAGATATTCCCCAGGAACAGGGACCCAGGTGGTGGCCCTGGACAAGCCACAGGCTGAGGAGGACGGACTCCTAAGGAAGTAGAAAGCATGATGCTGCCAACGGTGCCTTCTGTCACAAGGATGCAAATGAGCTGGAAATAGGATAAACTCCATGGGAGCATCAGAGAGGGCAATCTTTAGCAATGGAGAGGAGGCCCTGTTCTCAGGGAGAAGGAACTGGGTAAGAGATAAATAACACTTAGAGGATATAGTTCTTACTTTAGAACCTTCCAGTCTGGAAAGGAGGATGTCCATGAATGAATAGTGGGTGAGTAGATGAATCCCCATTTTACAAATAAGACAACCGAGGCTGAGAATTGAAGTAGTAACCTTGCTGGTCGAAGGCCATACATCCAGAAGGCATTAGGTAGGCTGATTTAGAGATCTGAGCCTGCACAGGGACTCGGGCCTGAGCCTGAAGGAATGCCACAAGGCCAAAAGAAATGCCAGATAAGCTGAGAGCAAGAAAAGGTCTCTACCCGGCTCCTACTTGCCCAGGAATGCAGAAGTGGCCTCTCTTATCTCCCGTCTAATGCCAACCCCATTGCAGATCTGGAAACCACTCTACCACGTGTACAGTTCCAAGGTTTGACCGCTATAGGACCTTCCTGGGCTGGGTAGCCAGCAGCCCACAACCCTGCCCTCACTGCACAGCCACCGAGACAGTTGCTAAGCAACCCAACAGCAGGAGAAAGGAGCTGGACCCTAACATGGAAAATTCCATAAGCCCACCTTTTTCAAAAAGCCAGCCTTTAAGTCCATGCCCGCTTGGTCCCAGCCCAGAAAAGCAGCCCAGAGAGGCAGCCCCCATTGGTTTGGCAGACTTGTCTTTGCTCTGCGCAGCCTCTAAGTGCTCCAGCAGAAGCTGAGTACCTTTGCCTCAAAATTTCTTGCTTTCTATCTTGGGGAATCCAAGGACCCCAAACCTCAGTAACATATTGAAAGAAAAATGATATATTTGGTGTCCTTAAGCTTTTATAGGACAGTCACTTGTTAAAAATAATTTTGAGTGTCTAGAGTAGACCTATTCAGCAGCCTGCAGATCATCTGAATTCATAAAATAGAGACCTAGAGACTGGCTGGCCGCTTCTGCTGCAGATTCTGATTTAAGGCCACTGCGTGCCCTGACCAGGGAAGCAGGTCAACCCACCCACCCGTGTGCATCTGTAACTGTAGATTAGCACGCAGGTTGCCGAGGCAATAGTGGGTGTGTGCTAATACACTCATCAGTGCTGCCAGAGAGAGGGCTGATCAATGGAGCGCCCCCTGTCAGACCAGGCGACAGTGCAATGCCACCTCCTGACACTCCAGGCGAAGTAACACTTGGGACAAGATCATATGAAATTCATGGGCCTGCTGAACAAAGCACCGTTCATATACCTCAGCTTGCAACCCGCCCTGCATGCTGTCTCACCTTCCTCCTCACTCTCAGACTGCAATGATCCCATCTTCTCTCATAATAAGCAACTGTACTCCTGCAAAGGAAATACGTTCCAACATATCTCTTTATGTCACATCATTTCAAGTAAATGGAGCTGCAAAATGAAATGTTGGAAATATTCATTACACCTTTGTGTGGAGCCTGCTCCTTGGAAACGCATTCATAAGTTCTGTGTAATAAACCAGAATTTAAAATCACCTTGCATGCAAAATTCTAAACTGGCACTATTGTCCATTATCCTTTGTTTCTTGTTTTCTTGGCAGAACTTGCCACCCGCGAGGAGAGGAAAGTGAACAAATGTTCCCCATTGATGGCTGCCTCTGGAAAGAGCAGACCTTATTCCCGCCGCCCCAGGTAGGGGCAAGGCTGGGCCCGGCTGGGCCTCTTCCACTCACTATGAGAGGAGCTGGGGACACGGTGAGAGAAGGTGTTCCTTTACATTTTCCTGAAAATGAAGTGCAGAGCAGGCCAGGAGAGGGATGACTGGCAGAGGAGCACTCCCTGTCCTCATAGTGGGTATGCTTCTAGAACTATTTTATGTATAGTGGCTAGAAGTTAGAACTTTTTTTAAAAAAAATTTATTTTTATTTTTTAAAATTTATTTTTATTAAGGTATTATATGTGTATATAGCTTACCATTGCCCGCCTTCCCACCTCCCATTCATGCCCTTCCTCCCCAGAGTTCTGTGTTCGTTGGTTGTACTTATATTCATGCATACCAGTCCTTCGGTTGTTCTTTTACCTCCCACCAGGTCTCCTTCCTCTCCCTGCTGTCATTTGACATTCTGCTTGTTTTGTGGTGACTATCTCAGGATCACATGAATAGAATCCGCTTCTCATTTTGGCAGTCTGCTTGTTTTATGGTGACTATCTCAGGACCACACAAATAGAATCTGCTCCTCCTCTGGTTCTCACCACCCCTCCCCCTGGGTCCCTCTGCTTCAACTGGGACACATGGCTCACCCGGGGCACACAGCCCCTCTGGAGCACTGGGGTCGCGTGTTGGAGGGGCCACGCTAGCTCCTTGCTAACACAGCGGGCAGGTTGGGACTGTTGCAGGTGGGCTGAGATGGCTGAGGTGGGTAGACCGCCCTCAAAGGTGTCTTGTTCAGTGCAGAGGTGGAGCAGCTGCAAACGCAGAGGCTAAGTTCTGAGGCTGCCCACTCCCTGAGCCCAGAGCGTAGTGAGCTCTGTTCTTGGTGGATTTCCTTTATTCACGGCGGTGGTGGCAGGTGGTGGTGGCCAGTGCAGCAGAGACGGTCACTCCTGTGGTTCAATTTCCACTGTAGTATTAAAGTTCACATGGCGGCAGTGGTGGAAGCTTCAGCTCTGCCATGCGGCGGCTGAGGGAGGACTCGCCGGGGCCGCTAACGCAAGGTGCCTTGCCGGCTCCTCAGCCGCAAGGTGGGTGTGCTGGGAAGGTTGTAGGCAGGCTGAGATGGCTGCGGGCGGAGAGTTCCCCCCCCAATGGTGTATCCTTTGGTGCGGAAGCGGAGCTGCTGTGGACACAGAGGCTAAGTTCTGAAGCCACACTCTCTCTGAGCCCGGGGCATAGTGAGCTCTGATTTTGGTGGATTCCCATTCGCGGGTGCGGTGGCGGGTGCGGCATCGACAGCAGCTCCTGTGCCTCAATTTCCCCTGTAGTATTAAAATCCACATGGCGGTAGTGGCGGAAACTTTGGAGCTGGCTGCTGGTGGTGGTGGTGGAAAGACTCACCGGGGCGCAAAGGGAAGGCGCCGCGCCATCTCCCCACCAGCCAGGCTGAGTCCACTGCGGACTGGTAGACACCGCACCATCTCTTTGCCAGCACAGCATGAGGAGACTGGGCCGAGCCAGCTGCAGCGGCGGTGGTGACGCAAGGACTCACCAGGTATCTCAAACAGAAGGTGCCTAGCCAGCTCCCCACCAGTAAGGTGCGTGAGGAGACTGGGCCGAGCTGGCCGCAGGCCGGGAGACAGCCGCGCCAGCTCAGCAGCAGCGCCCTGCTTGGTGTCTAGTTGTAGCCTTCCCATTTCTGGGCTGAGCTGGCTGCTGGCGGGGAGACGCTGCGCCCGCTCCTCACCAGTTCGGCGGGCAACCTGGAATGGTTGCGGGCAGGGGGGTCGTGCTCATGGGATTCTCGTCCAGGCAGGAGCCGAAGGCGGGGCGGAGGCCCGTATCAGCTCCCATGGCGGCCGGCTGGGCTAGCCCCAGAAGTTAGAACTTCTGTATGCCAATAGGGGAACTCTGTTTCTCCTTCTATGTCCCACACCCTCTCTGGTTACCAAGGTGTGGGGTTTCCCATCCTGACCAGTTCTGCAGGGTGTCCTATAATTCAGTTCTATTCTCAAACTACCTATTCAGAGATGGCCTCAGACCCCAGAGGTCAGGGCTCTGGGGGAATCAGAATGTGCCACTCCTAGATGTGCCTCTTTGACATAAGGATTATTTGGGGATGACTGCCGACAGGAGAGAAACTCTTAAAAAGAGAAGTTGCCCTTTTTTGAGGGACATTTCCAAGGGAAATCTCATTTGCCAGGGTGTGTGTGATCCCTTTCCACATCCTGTGTGGTTCAGGATTCCTCTTCAGGGTTCTGTGTTCTGGAGAAGGCCGCACACAAATGAAAAGAGATTGAAAAAGAGTTAATTTGGGAAAATGGGGGGCCAGGCAGGAGTCCACCTCTAGGGGGAGGACAACCCACTGCTCTGGCCTTTTGCCATCCCTTTTATTGAGGTTCTGATGTACACCCACATCCTTTAGGCAGGAAATTCCAACAATAAAAAATCAGCAAGAATGTATATATGATTAACAGGTTAAAGTTGCTTCAACTACCACTATCTCATCTAAACATTGAGTTAATAGCTCTGACCATTCAGAGCCATTAAGGTTGGCCAGCCTTCTGGAATCCCTTTTTACATCTAACTACTAGTGACAATGACATGTAACTACTAGAGACACCCGGCAAGGGTGTCTCCCTCTCTGTCTTGAGAAGAGGAGGATGGTTAAATGCCTAGAAGTTTTCCTCAGAGGAGAGGGCAGCAGCTGCGTACCCCCAGCTCCTTGCTTCCTGGGCTCTTCCTGGCCACCTCCCGGGACTGACTGCCTCTGTCTCCATCTTCTGTCTTGCGCTGATGGGTTGGGCATCTGGGAAGTTACTCAGTTTCCCTGAGTCATTCCCATGTGCACAGGAGGGATAGAGCTAGTAAATTCCTATTTGTTTTTGTTACAGGGGGTCTTGGCCTGGTGGTGAGAAGTAGGGGATTGTGGGAGATTTTTCAAAAGAGAGCGGATTAGAAAGGGCCTTGGAGAGGCAGGACTGTATAGGTTGCTGAGGTCATGCACTCTCCCGTGTATCAGTTTGACTAATGACCTGCATGCAGGATCATAAGAAGTACATTTGTGGGACAGCAACTAGACTTTGTGTCCCAAAGATGGTGTTTATAAAGGGGGCAAAATGAGGACCGAATCTAAGATTTAAGGTAAACTGGGGAAGATTGTCAATGATGTTGAGTGCTTTCCTTGAATGCTCTTGAACATTGGACAATGGATTGCCTTTGAAAGTTGTTGACTGGGATTCTGGGAAGATGGCAGCATAGATAAACACTTGTACTTGCTGGCTCTCACAACCACATCAGGGCTGCAATTGGAGATTTCTTTTTCTTTTCTTTTTTTTAAGTGCCATTTTATTTTTTCTTTATTTTACATTGGAATTAGTGTTCTTCATTCTATATTCATTTCTCCTTTAGCATCATTTAACCCTATCTCAACACAACCTTTACATCATCACTCTCTTCCTAACCTTTCCCCTTTTGATATCCTGTTTATCTTAACCCTTTCCTGCTTTAGATTTTCCCTACTCTTTCTGTCTCTCCCATGCTAAAATTTCTACCCTACTTATATATCTAATTTCCAATCCCCTATGCCAAATGCATACACACCCCTCTTTAAGCTGTATTAACTAGCAAAAAAATCGTTTTCTTCTCTGTCCTTTTGATGCTGTTTGTGTGAATGTTGATTATATTGTATTTTTATGCTTTTTAGTGAGATTGTATTGCTTATTCTTATGTTGTTGTTGTTGCTTGGTATTTTTTTATTTGCTTTGTTTGTGTTTGTTTGTTTTTTACTTCTGTGTTCCTTTGCTTTCCTGGATATTAGTGGGTATTGTAGTTTGTATTATTCTTCAGGTACTGTTGCCAGTATTTGCTGGGGTTAGTGGTTGTTTTATTGAAATTCTCTCCCCATATATATAGTTTGTAAAACTTTTATCTCTTAGTCTCTTCTCTCTCTCTCTCTCTCTCTCTCTCTCTCTCTCTCTCTCTCTCTCTCATAACCAGAAAAGGAAGTAAATGAGTTAGAGGCAAGGAACCTGCCAGAGCAAGAATTCGGAGTAATGATCATAATATGGCTAAAAAGAATAGAAGACAAATTTGACAATATGAATAAGAACCAAGAGGAAATGAAGAAGAACCGAGAAGAAATGAAAAATGACATCGCTACTGTAAAGAACTCAACAGAAAGCATAAAATGTAGACTAAAAGAAGCAGAGGACCGAATCAGTGAGCTAGAAGACAAGATGGAAAAAAATATCCAATTGGAGCAGCTTCTAAAAAAAAAAAATTAAAAAGCATGAGGAGAGACAATGGGAACTTTGGGACATTACAAAACAAAAACAATATTAGAATAATAGGGGTTCCAGAAGGAAAGGAAACTGAGGAAGGCATAGGAAAACTGTTTCAAAAAATAATGACAGAAAACTTTCCTGAGATAGAGAAGAAAAAACTCACACCTATACAAGAAGCTCGCAGAATCCCAAGAAAAATTAAACCCCAAAGAACAACACCAAAGCACATTATAATTAAATTGGCAAACACCAACGACAAAGTAAGAATCTTAAAAGCAGCTAGAGAGAGACAGAAAGTTACATATAAAGGAACCTCATCAGACTAGCAACTGGTTTCTCAACAGAAACTCATCAGGCCAGAAGGGAATGGAATAAAATATACAAAGTCATGCAAATGAAGGGTGTAAACCCAAGAATACTGTACCCAGCGAGGTTATCAATCAAACTGAAGGTGAAATTAGGGGTTTCATAGACAAAAAAAAGACTAAGGGAATTTATTACCACCAAACCAGAAATGCAAGAAATGCTAAGGTGTCTAGCGTAAAAATAAAATGGATTTTTAAAAATTATATATATATATATATGTGTGTGTGTGTGTGTGTGTGTGTGTGTGTGTGTGCGCACACACATGCACATGCACACAAAAATGGAACCTTATCAGCCTTAAAAAAAAAGGAAAAAAATCCTGGAGTGTGTGATAAGATGGATGAACCCGGAGGATAAGATGTTAAGTGAAATAAGCCAAAAGATAAATACTGTGTGATTCCATTTATATTAAAATCTAAAATAGAATAAAGATTTAAAAAAATAAAAGCAAAGATAGGCTCCTGGCTGCCAGGGACTGGGGAAATAATGGAGAGCTGCTAATCAACGCATATAACATTTCAGCTGTGAAAGATGAGTAAGTTCTAGAGAGGGGCTGCACAACACTGTAGATAACTACTTATTGCACGCTTAAAATCTGACATAGGAAATGTCCTTACCACAATAAAATTTAAAGGAGAAAAAGAAAAGAGCACAGCCTGGGGTTAGAGACAAAGTGCGTTTCTCTCCAGGTCATTGTATTTGTCTCCGAGAAGAAACCACTTTCTCCCTCTGGGAGCCAGCCCAGGCCTGCTGGCCTTTTGCACACCGATGGTGTTCATTCCAGCTTCAAATGAAAAAGTAAAGATCTCCCTGAATCAAAAACAGACCTGAGTCAGCAGACCTAATTTGTTTATAATACATCATGTGCCTTTTTAAAAATATGTTGTTATTGATTTTTAGAGAGAGAAGGAGAAGGATAGATAGAAACATCATCAATCGGCAGCCTCCTGCATGCCTTTTACTAGGGATTGCGCTTACAATGTGGGCATGTACCCTGACGAAGAATCTAACCATGATCTTCTGGTCCATGGGTTGATGCTCAACTGCTGAGCCACACCAGCTGAGCATACATCATATACATTTTAAGAGGTAAAAGACTAAGAACCACACTTAACCTGATGATATTTTAGAGTTCTAAGGAAATTATTAGAAATATTGCCATATAAGGGGAGGAGGAATGGGGATCTAAACCCAAAGAAGCAAAAAACAGGCTGATATCAGAATATTTTTTTCCCACTTCTAAAACTCCAAAAAGAAGGAAAGGAACTACCAAGTTTGATCAATGGCTTAGACACCCATGAAAACACAAACACATTAGGGAAGAAAATGAAATGGTCTTAGGAAACTGGAGAACAGGGTTTTGAGTGGTTATATAAGGCTAAAGACAAAATGAACTGTAAATAAATATTGATGAATTTGTTTCTCACATGAGTGAGGGTTAGCAAGTCTAAAACTACATGCCTGTCACGAACAAACACGGAAGCAAGTTGTAGATAAAAGGAGTCCAGTTTCTCTCTGTCAGACAGAAGATAGAAAAAGTGAGGAGGACAGGCGAGAGTGAAGCCTTTGGTGCTGGACCAAAGTCAGAGCTGCCAGTGTGAACTCACCATCCTTTAGTATGTGTACAGGTAGGCACAGATACACAGAAAGCTTGCATACATGGTGTCTGTGTTCATTGGTTAGAGCATGTAGGCAACATTTCTTGTCCTGCTCTCTGTGCTGACCTTTTCCTAGAAGTGACACCCCAAGAGCAATAAGCACACCTAGCACAATGATTGAGGTTCCTGCTGCAGTCTGTTTGGGCTGCTATGGCAGAATACTGTAGACTGAGTGGTTTTCTAAAAAACAAAAATTAATTTGTCACAGCTCTTACACTGCAAAGTCCAGGGTCAAAATGTCAACAGATTAGGTGTCTGGTGAAGACCCACTTCCTGGCTTATCAATGGCCATGCTTTTGCTGTGTCCTCATGTGGCAGATCGGGGAAGGTAGCTCCCTGGGATTTCTTTTATAAGGTCTCCACCCTCATGACCAAATCACCTCTCAAAGGCCCCAGGTTCACATATTATTACATCACACTTCAGATTTAGTATATGAATTTGGTGTGAAGTTAGTCTACAGCAGTTTCTAAATACTGTTCTACAATAAAAGGAACCAAGAATGTTTAGAGAAGTGGCTGATTCTAAGCCAGGGAGGGGCAGGGAAAATACAAGATGAGCCGGGAGGGCCTTATAGTGCCAAAAAGCAATGAAGTGATATATATATATATATCTATATAAATTAGGGCAGTAAAAAAGACACAGGAGTAACTCAAAAGAGATCTCAATGGCCAAGGTGGAATAAGTTAATCAACAAAATAATGATAGGGTCTAGTGCTGAAATATAACCAAAATTACAAAAAAAAATACCTACAAGTCCATACTAATACAAATAACTGATTGAATAAGCAATTGGAGAAAAGGGATAAATATTTCTTCCAATAAATAAACTTAGAAGGAATGGAAAATATAAAATATCACCCCTAGAATACCACAGTAATAATTGCTATAGACAAGATCGATTGATAAAGGCTAAAAAACTAGTGGGTAAAACATTAAAGATAATTTAAACAGGATATTTGCATAGCCTCAATGTTCTCCCCATTGTATTTACTAATTACTATGGTGGTTTTAACATATGTTCAGAAATTCCTTGGTTCTCTTCCCTCTTAAAGGAGGTTCTTCATTACTTTCCCCTTAAATTTGAGCTGGACTTAGTCACTGCTTCTTTCCAATGAATAGCATACAGAAAGGGAAAATAAAAATTTTATAGTGGAGATGACTGTCAGTCCCATCTTCAGTTAGTGATCAAGGTTAATATCATCAGGTTTAGGTAATGTTGATGCCATGTACTTCATATGTGATGAGAAAGCACTTCCCCTGTAAACCTTTACCAAATCTATAACCACAGTATAATTATGAGAAAGCATGAGATATCCCTAAATTGAAGGATATTCTTCAAAATACCTAAACGGAACCCTTCCAATGTGTTGGCATGAAAAAGCAACTGAAACAAAATGGAGGAGACCAAGGCAACATGACAGCTAAATGCAGTGTAGCATCTTGGATTGAACCCAGAAACAGGAAAAAAAGAAAAAAGAAAAAAAAAATGATGCAGTCTCAGTGGCCTATTAATTTAGTTGATACTATTGTACTATGGTCGTATAAGATGTTAAGATGAGGAGAAACTGGATGAAAATGTGCAGAAACTCTCTGCAACCTCTTTTAAATCTGTTAATCTAAAATTATTTCAAAACAATTATTTTTTAAACTAGAGGCCTGGTGCACAAAACTCATGCACAGATAGGTCTCTAGGCCTGGCCAACAATCAGGGCCAATTGGGGTGTTCCCTTCCCTAACTGCAGGCTACCAGGTGGGCCTTCCTTCATTCTGCACTGCCCCCTGGTGGTCAGCACATGTCACAATGAGCAATTGGTCTCCTGGTGGAACTCCTGAGGGGCCATTTGCATATTAGGCTTCTATACATATATATTACAAGCACACTTAAATTAATTTCAAGAATTTCAGCGACATGATGAATGTAAGAGACACACTGAGAACAAAGTATTAGATAATATGAGATAGGTAGATAGATAGATAGATAGATAGATGGATAAAAACAGGAAAATTTGAGAAAAAATTGACAACATTACCATTAGACATAAAATGCAGGGCAACTCATTAAAAGGGAAATAATTAATTTTAATTGTAATAATTATTCGCCACTATAAATATATGATAGCATGAAACTGTATCCATCAAACAAAATGTCTTCACAATACATAAAGTGAAAACTCTTACAAGTGTAGACAACAGTAACAGAAATTTGGATGTTGATGATTTTAACATACCACATTTGGTCAAATAGACATAACAGGCATAATTGGATTATAAAAGAAATAAGGTTGTTTTATTAGATATGTCAAAATTTTTAGCCCATAGAGAATACTACATATTCTTTTTATAAAGCTCAAAGGCGAATTTTGAAAATTGATCAGTATCTATAATGCAATAAAAACCTTTAATGATTTCTAAAAGGAAAATTTTACGTGGTTAGAATTCAAAACAAACAAACAACAACAAAAGAAACCCACAAACACAAACCAAAAACAAACCAAAACACCTAAAACCCACTAGAAATGGACAAAATTTAACATAACAGCAAAAAAAAATCCTAAACACTTAGGAATGGGGAAGAAAGAACCTAACATTGTCCTATAAATACTGTGCAAAAAGGGTAATACAATCTTCAACTACAGAACATTTGAATAAAAACAAAATTAAAGATATTACACTTTAAACTTCATTACATATAAAAATTGAGAATACTACACATAAAACATTAAAGATCCAGAAATAACTATAGATTAAGTACTTTTATTTTAAATAAGAAAAATTAAAATACATTATAAATTTAGTAAGGTGGAAATAGGTAATGAAATTAACTAAAATGCAGGATAAATAAGTTAATTAGTATAAAATAAAATAATAATTAGAATATATGAAATAAAAAAAATCAACAATTTAAGGGCTGGCTCTTTAAGAAACAGGAAACAGAAAAACCTCTACATGTTCTAATCAAAAAAGAAAAATAATGAGAAATAAAATTTCTAGTAAGAAAGGGGAAGTAACCATAAGAAAATTTTTAAATATTAAAAAACTTTTTGGGTGAAAAAACCTATATAGATAAATGTGAAAGAATAGAAACCCAGAAATAAACCCATACATATATGGTCAATTAACTTTTAACAAAAGAATCAAGAATATACAATGGGTGACCAACAGGCTATTCAATAAATGATATTGGAGTACTATCTTACAACAACACGAAAATCAACCAAAAATAGATAAAAGATTAAACAGAAGGCCTGAACTATAACATTCCTATTTTAAAAAAAACACAAGCCAAAACAAACAAACAAAAAAACATAGTGTGGGGGGGGATCCTTGACATTGGTCATGGTGATACATTTTTAGATTTGACACCAAAAGCAAGACAACCAAACCAAAAATAAACTAATTGGACCAAATAAAAAACTAAAAAGTTTCTGCAAAGCAAAGAAAACCATCAATGAAATGAAAAGGCAACCCACAGTGAAATAGCTATATTTACAATAGCCAAGACATAGAAATAGCCTAAGTGTCCACTAACAAGTAAATGGATTAAAAAGATGTAGTATACAGTATACACATATGCAGAACACCTCCAAAAATGTATGTACACTTTAACAGCTAATAGCTCAGTTTTGAAAATAAAACACTGGCTTTATAATTATTAAAAGTCTGTGTGTACATTTTTGGGGTGTCATATATATGCAATGAAATATTATTCAGCCATAAAAAAATAAGCTCTGTCATTTGTGATAAAATGAATTGACACTGATGACATTATGCTAAGTTAAATAAAACAGAGAAAGATAAATATTGTATGATCTCACTTATATGTGGAATCTAAGAAAAAAAAAACAAACTTGTACATACAAAATTAGATTGGTGGTTGCCAGAGGTGGGGGTGGGGTGGGGAAAATGAGTGAAGGTGTTCAAGATATAATAATTAAGTCCTGGGGTTGAATTGTACAGCATGGTGACTGTTTATCAATGTTCTATTATATATTTGAAAGTTGCTAACAAAGTAGATCTTAAAAGCTTTATTATGAGAAAAATAATTTCTAATTGTGTGTGGTGATGAGTCTTAGCTAGACTTATTTTGCACTATATATATATATATGTATATATATATATATATATGTGTGTGTGTGTGTGTGTGTGTGTGTGTATTATATTTTGCACCAAATTTATATATATTATAAAATAATTATGTTGTATACCTGAAACTAATATATGTTATATCATAATTATATCTCAAGAAAAAAATCTAAATAAAATTGAAAATCTTCTGAAAATTAAAATAATTTAAATAATTGATTCAAGAAGTAAAACATGCGTTAAGAATTAAGTCTTAATTAAATATACTTCTGGAAAAAAACATACATTATGAAAATTGACTCAAGAAGATATTGAAAACTTGGACACATATATGTGTGTGTTATGTGCCACTGAGTTGGCTGTAACTGCCGGTGACTGAGTGAGTGACATTCACAATGTCCTGTGCTTAGCAGCCCTGCCCAGGTCCTGCAGCCCAGCCGATAGCTTCTTTTAGGGAGCCAATGCCCCTCATGTTTGGTCTTCCTCTTTTCCAGCTGCCTTCTATTTCTGCCAACACTGTCTTTTGCAAAGAACCCTGCCTTCTCATGATGTGCCCAGCTTCATTCAGGTCTGCCATCTTTGCCTCCAGTGATGGCTCAGATATAATTTGCTCTAGGGCCCACTTGTTGGTCTTACTGGTTGTGTAGGACATCATCCTATACACTGAGTGCTCAGATTATTATGATCTCTGAATGCACAATAATCTGGCCACTCTGTATATCCTATATAATAAAAAAGCTAATATTCAAATCGTCCCCTCGACCAGGAGTTCAACCAGCAGGCAAGCCATTCAACCACTCATATACTGAGTGGCCAGATTACTATGCGTTCAGAGATCAGAATAATCCGGCCACTCAGTGTATAATAAAAGGCTAACTTGCAAATTGTTTCCTTGGGAGTTCAATCGGGAGACCAGGAGTTCAATCGCTTGCTATGACATGTGCTGACCACCATGGGGTGGGGAGGACGATGGCAGCAGCAGCAGTGGTGGGGGATGAGGGAGCAAAGGAAAGAGGAGGTAGGGAGGCAGGGAACTTGATTGGCCCTGATCCCTGGCCAGGCCCAGGGACCCTCCCCATGCACAAATTTCGTGCATCGGGCCTCTAGTCACTATATATAAGTAGACACATATATGTTCGTCAGGAAGAAAGGAGGGAAAATTTTGTATCATCTTTCATTTTACCAGTGCATTTCTAATCCTAATGGATGTGGAAACTATTGAGATAATCATGTAAGTTTTCTCTCTGGATATTAAATCAATGCATTCCCCAACTGTCGCAGACATTTTGTCTTTTAAATGTATTTATGTTATTGCATATATCAGTAGTTCATTTATTTTTTGATGGTTAAGTGATTAAATTCTATAAATAGAATGTAATTGCATTGCAATTCAATTGTAGGAAACTCAATTCTGTAATTTGTTTTTTTCCTTCCATGGTAAATAGATGTTCATGGAACCCTTCTCCTTTTTTTGGTTTATAGAAATAAAGCTACTATAAACATTTTTGCACAGGAAGTCTGAGAGTCGTCACCCTTTATGGCAGGTGAGAGTCCCTAGAAGCAGAGGTGAAACGGATTCTGGTGGAGGTAATTTATTTCAGGAGTGCTCCAGGGAGAAACCTAAAAGGCAGGGAGGAAGCAGAGTAAGGATGAGGTCTCAGGTCAAATCTTGGATTACATTTGAGGCGAGGGGGGCTGCCCTTCTGGCCTTTGGATTAGTCATCAGTTGTGTTGACCTCTTCTGAGGGTGGAGGTATAACTTATTGAATGAGGTGATACCGATCAGCTGAGGACCATTCTCATGAGAGGGAACAGCTGTGAGCCATCAGCCTCCAACAATAACAGCAGGTGGAGGAGGAGTTCCTTGACCTGGGGAAGTCTCAGTGGACGCATGTTTTGACATCTCTTGGGTAAATATCTTGGAGTCAAATTGTGGGGTCACAGGGTAAATGTGTGATTAACTTTAAAAGAAACTTCAAACATATTTTCTGAATTAATTTTCTATTTTACACCCTGACCAGTAAGTATCTGAGTTTCAGTTGCTTCACATTTATTTTATCAGAATATGAATTAAACCAGACTCATAAAATAAATTGTGAAGAATTCTCTGTATTTTTAAAGAGTTTATGTAAGGTTGGTAGTAGTTTTCCTTTAAATGTTGGACGCACTTGGAGTTTTCTTTTGGGAATGTATTTGATGATAAATTAAATATTTTTAAAACTATTTAGATTTTTCTATTTGTTCCCGAATCGGTTTTGGTGAATTGTATTTTTAAAGGAATGTGTCCATTTTAATTGTCATCATATTAATTGGAATAAAGTTGTTAATAATTTCCCTATATTATCCTAGTAACTGTAGGATCTCTAGTTGTATCACCTCTATCATTCTGATAGTAATTGTGTCTTCTGTTCTTTTTCCTGATTGGTCTTCGTATAGGGGCTGTATCAATTTTATACAATCTTTTCTAAGAAAAATATTATTTTTATTTCTATTTTATTGCTTTCTGCCTTATCTTTATTATTTTAACCTTACTACATATTAGGATATTATTTGTTCTCCTTTTCAAAGCAATATATATATATATATATATATATATATATATATATATATTTTATTTTTATTTTTATTTTATTTATTTTTTTTTACAGAGAGGAAGGGAGAGGGATAGAAAGCTAGAAACGTTGGCATACAGAAGTTCTAACTTCTAGCCAAAATACATAAAATAGTTCTAGAAGCACACCCACTCAGGACATTGACCAGCTGCCTCCTGCACACCCAACACAATCAATGTACATGCTCTTGACCAGAATTGAACGTGGGACCCCTCAGTCCACAGACCAATGCTCTATCTGCTGAGCCAAACCGGTTTCAGCCATAGCTTCTTAAGATGGAACTAGAATTGTGTTTTTAATCCTGACTTCCCTTCTAATATAAGCATTTCAGTCTATAAATTTCCTTTGAACACTGCTTTAGCTGCACCCTTCAAACTTTGATTCTTATTTGTAATACAATTTACTTTGAAATATTTTCTTATTTTTCTTGTTAATTCTTTTTGAACCTTAGATTACTTAAAAGTACATATTTAATTTCTAAATGTTTTGTAATTTTTTTGATATCTAATAACATCTGATTCTAATTTAATTCTTTTTGGATCATAAAATTTTATTTGTAAGATTATAATCTAAATTTATTGGGATTGATTTCATGGCCTAGCATATGGCATATCTTCATAATCACCCCATAGACATTGGAAAAGAGTATTAGTTGTTGCATATAGTGCTTTTAATTGTTAATCAGAATAAGTTGGTTGATCATATGTTACTTAAGTTTTTGCCTAGTTATTTTATTTATTACTGATGGAGGGATATTAAAATGCCTAACTATAATTGTATATTTGTCTATATTTCTCTTAATTATATTAGTTTTTATTGTATTTTAATTTGTTTATTGACATACTAGAGGCCTGGCACATGAAATTCGTGCACAGGGGTGGGGGAGGGGGTGTCCCTCAGCCCAGCTTGCATCTTCTCCAATCTGGGATCTCTCGAGGGCAGTCGGACATCCCTCTCACAATCCAGGACTGCTGACTCCCAACTGCTCACCTGCCTGCCTTCCTGATTTCCCCTAACTGCTTCTGCCTGCCAGACTGATCACCTAACCACTCCCTATCAACCTGATTGATGTCTAACTGCTCCCCTGCCAGCCTGTTTGCCCCTAACTGCCCTCCCTGCAGAGTTGATCATCTCCAACTGTCCTCCCCTGCAGGCCACCTTGTGGTGGCCATCTTGTGTCCACATGAGGGCAGCCATATTGTGTGCTGGAGTGATGGTCAATCTGCATGTTACTCTTTTATTAGATAGGATAGAGGCCTGATGCACGGGTGGGGGCCAGCTGGTTTACCCTGAAAGATGTCCCAGATCAGGGTGGGGTTCCCTTGGGGCATGGGGTGGCCTGGGCGAGGGGCCTATGGTGGTTTGCAGGCTGGCAATGTCCCCTGGCAACCTAAGTGGAGGCCCTGGTATCTGGAATTTACCTTCTACAATTGAAACTTTGTAGCCTGAAGCAGAGCCATGTCTCTTGCTTATTCTGTGGCTGCTGCCATTTCTGTTTGGATTTATTTACCTTCTATAATTGAAACTTTGTATACTTGAGTGGAGGCCTGGGCCTGCCAGGGTGTGTGGAAAGCTTGGCTTCCTCCATTGCCCTGGAAACCCAAGCTTCTCTCCTGGTAGCCATCTTTGCTGGATTTATTTGCATACTTCCTCTGATTGGCTGGTGGGCATGGCTGGTGGGCATGGCTTCTGGGTGTAGTGGAGTCATAATTAATTTGCATATTACTATTTTATTAGGTAGGATAATGTACATTAAAATTCTGTTATTAGACTCGCATGCATTTGGAATTAGAGACTCTACCTGATTATGTGTTATCATAGTAAAATGTCCCTAGTATATGCCTTATCTGAAATCTAATGTGAAATTAATATGGCCACTCTCCTATACTTTATGTTTGTATTTTATATACATATATGTAAACTTATGTATACACACACACACACACACACACACACACAAATTATTTTCCATCTTTGGACTGAATCTGCCTGTGACTTAATACTTAAAATGCATCTCTTGTCAACAGAACTTAGTTCACTCTTATTTCTTTGAAGACTGGTTATTTTTACCCATTAATTGGATTTTATCCATTTCCATTTAATGTAGGTATTGATATGATTGGCTTTCTTCTAAATTTCATTATTAAATTTTTGGTTTCTTCCTTCTTCCATCTGGTTTGTTGTCATTGTTTTTGTTTGTTTGCTTGCTTCTATATTCCTTTTATTCAGTCTTATTTGGGGTCAACTAAATTTTTAATATTTTATTTTTAGCTCCACTTCTGTAGTGTTATTGCTAGCATTATTTTGTAATTATTCATAATGTATCACAGTCTATTTAAAATTAATTTTATGCCACTTCACAAACTGTAAAACCTTAAAGCGGTGTAATTCCATTTCCCCCCTCTCTTTTGTGCTATTGACATGTATTTTACTTCAATGTAATTATAGTCAGTTTTATTTTCACACACACTATTTCTGGTGCTCTTTAGCATCCTTTAAGTGCAGTTTAACATCTGGTATCATTTCCCTTCAGCCAAAAGAGCATAAGTTATTATATCTTGTAGTTTAGGTAACAAATTCTCTTAGTTTTTATTTACCTGAAATATCTTTCTATCACCCTCATGTTTAAAGGATATTTTTAAAACACATATAAAATTCTGAAAGCTTATTTATTTTACCACTTTAAAAATGTCCACCTTGTAACATTAATAAAATATATTTTGGTGAGCAGTTACTTATTATTGGTTTAATCTTAACTGTTATTTTTAATAGACACGGCTTGAGCTGGAAGTCAGCATCTCCATGTCTGTTCAGTTCCGTAGCAGGACATTCTACTCACTGCACTGCCCTCTAACCGCCTTCACTTCCATAATGCGTCGCTGTGCTTCTCTAGGCACTGGGTGTATGACATCCCTCTGTACGTACAGGCCATGATGCAGAATTTTCTCAAATACACTGGTTGCATCATTTTCATTGGGAACTAAGCCCAGTGGGGAAAGAAAAAAAAATTTGCATGAAATTCTTTCCATATAATGTTTTTACTGAATTTTGTTTGCTGATGTTACTATTGTGATACCTGGTTTATTTTCTTTTTTATTTTTTTAATGTATTTTATTGATTTTTTTTTTTTTTTTTTTTTTTTTTTTTTTTTTACGGAGAGGAAGAGAGAGGGATACAGAGTTAGAAACATTGATGAGAGAGAAACATCAATCAGCTGCCTCTTGCACACCCCCTACTGGGGATGTGCCGGCAACCAAGGTACATGCCCTTGACTGGAATGGAACCTGGGACCTTTCAGTCTGCAGGCCGACACTCTATCCACTGAACCAAACCATTTTTTTTTTTTTTTGGCATGATACCTGGTTTCTTTTAGCCTGTATTTTTCTAATAAGTTCTCATATCCTTTGCATGTAAACTTTTTTAGATTCCTTTGTTTTCAGAGTGCTCTTGTACACAGAAGGCAGTTAATTTGTTTTATAAGACAAGCTCACAAGCTCACAGTCTTTGTCTTTCTGTGTTTAACAGTTTTTAATTTACTTTTATTGTCCACACATCATCTTGCTTTACTCCTTCTTTTATATGCGTGTACATTGGTTTTCTTTTCCTATCTTTTCTTATTATGGGCTATGTATATATATTTTTTATTTTCTCTAGGAAATTATATGATATAAATCCTGTTTTTAATTCAATTACAGTATAATTTTAATTTTTAAGAAACTATATTCTATAGCTCTTTAATTATCAACCTCAAGTAGAAAATAATATCTATGGTTCCCTTCAGTTCAAAGAAGACAATTTCTTGTCTTTTTCCACTTCCTATTTTATATATAATATGAGATTTTAGAAGCTGTTTATTATTATTTTTCTCATTGGAAGGCCTTTTAATCTTTCAAAATTACTATGGCATTTTTATAATGCTTTGCAACTTTAGTTTAAATTCATTAACTTGATTATATATTTGAACAATTTCAAGTTTTATTTCTAGCCTCTTATTTTACTTCTTCATTACTGAGTATGAGTTTTTTTTAAATTGTTATAGTTTCCTATTATGGTTCAGTTTGGCTTTGGAAAACATTTTTCTAGACAGGTATGCAGGTTGATAGTTTGGGTATTTGCATATCTGGAAACTCATTTCATTACTTTCACACATGCATAACATTTTGCCCAGGAATTTGGAGGTTATTACATTTTTCTCTCTAAACTCTTAATGGTGGTTGTCTCCCATGTCTTCAAGCATTTAAAGGTACAGAAGAGAGTTCTCAGCCCTGCCTGGTCCTTGTTAGCTCTGCAAAAAAGTATGTTCTAGGATAGGTCCCTTCACATAATGAGCCTTCCCACCCTCCTTATGAAGTTTACAATATAATTCTTAAATATGAAAGTTTAATCTAGATATTAACTTGGTCCTGACAACTTACCATAAAATTTATGAGAAACCTGTCCAGGGAGCATTTTCCCAAAGTACAGAGTAAGATTGTGATGGGAATTGCAGTTTAGGAAAGCAAGTTTTCTGCCAAATAGCTGATGGTAAACAGGAGAGGAGCGGGAAAGGAGGAGGGTAGCTGGGAATAAAGAATGAGGAAATACCATGGATATGACAGGCAACAATTGGTTGACCAATGTTTAATCAGTTTCAGGGATTCAATTTTATCGAAAGTGCTGAAAATAAGATCACAATACCATTTCATAATATTTTCCTACAGAAATATGTCTAGAAATGTTTCTGAATATATATATGTGTTTTTCCATTTGGTGAAAGTTAGCCTTCATATTATAATTTATATTTATAGACTTCATATGTTTTAGAATAACATCTGTATATTATTTAAACATATTGGTCTATGTGGGAGTAGTAATACTACACACCAAATATATTGCTATGCTAGTAAATATTGTGTATATTTATGGTAAGTAAATATACTATTATTTATCTACAGATCCAAAAATAATTGTATTATTTTTATAGACTCTATACTATTGAACTAAGTCTTTAGAGATAATTATTAAACGATGCTCTTCTATGAACTCAGCCGCCAAAGACAAAACACAGGGAGGAAGAAATAACCTTTCTATACGCTGTGACTTCCTTACAATTTCCAGAATTCCATTGTGTTGAATTCCTGCTGGGCTTTTCACTGGGAGCTGACTGATTTCAGAAAGACGCATAGTAGAACCAGGTCTTGATAAGCCTGCATTGTATGTGCCGAAAGTCTCCAAGCTGTCCTCTCCAACACCCGCCCTCCCCACGTCCCGCGGGGAGAAAATGAGTGCAGGGGGAGAGAAGTGTCACAATCTATGCCCAGCTGGTCTGGATTATCCAACCTCTGAGGCGTATCCGCCGGCTGCCCCTGTGTCCCGTTATAAATCATCCCCCTATTGAACATCAGGCCAGACCGGGGGCTGATTCATGGGCTGAAGGCTGCTACCTGGCTCCAGGAGAAGCCTGCTCTCAGTCCTGCAATAGTCATCATGCTTTAAGAAGCCTTCACATTTTTGAACAGTTACATAGTGTCCTCAGCTGAAGAAGGAGGAAGTCTGGAGTCCATTTCCGGCAACTAGCAGGGAGCTGCTTTCCTCTCCTTGACATTAGCAAGGTTTGTCAGCTTGTTAATCTTTAAGGGGATTTGGGGTTGAAATTTGGGGGGGCGGGGTTTGGGGTGGATAGAATAGTCAAAACTCTTCAAAATGGTTTGAGGGAATAAAATGGATGCTCATATTTTTTATGGCTATAATTCCCACTTGGCCTTGGGTTTCAACTCCCAAGTTTATGTGAAAGGAAAACCACAGACTATTGGATGGTAGAAGCACTATAATAATAGCCTCGACTACCTTCTTTCTTGATGGCTTCCAAGCCTGCGTCCATGATTCGGAGGGAGCAGAAGCAATCAATAACTGTAATTGGAATTACATGTGGACGGAGCATCGGGGCATTACAGAGTCTGGGTCTCCGGGAGGCCCATGTTAACTGACAAGTTTGGCGGGGACACATTTTCTCCCGTTGTCATCATTTCTCCGCCTGATGCCCAACAGTGAGCTGCGAAGGTTCGGTGAGAAAAGCGAACGAGGACCTAACCGGACTAACCCCCTTCCATGGACTGGAGGACAGACTCCCACCCTTGCAAACCACACATTTGGGATGAGATAAAACAGAGGGGAGGGAGATCTCCCCCCCCCCCCCCGCAGAGACCTGACTCCAGCAGTCATACTTATTAATTATTCCCTGACAAATCTATATTTACCTTAGACAAAGAGGGAGAGATGTGCCGCGTCTGGCAAACATCACCTGAGGCTTCTGTGTGGCGGGAACAATGCGGCCGTTGTTCCCCCGAGTGGAGGAGGAGGCAGAGTGGGAGTGATGTCAGAACCCTGTCTGCCTCTACAGACACGCGTTCTGCTTCCCCTCCACAGCCAGAGAGAAAGCTTCTAGGAAGGATCCTCCATAGATTTTTCTAGACTGATTCTACGCGAAGAACATTGTGCCCTTTCCACGAGAATGGTGTGGAAACTGTCCTCCATCCACTATTGTGGATGTTGAAATGGTTGAAGGTCCCTGGGAGGGGAGGGGGTGTTTAGATTTCTAACTTACATTAAACTAGAGCCACTCTGCCCTGGCCAGTGTTTCTCAGTGGTTAGAGCATCAGCCCAAGCACTGAAGAGTTGAGGGTTTAATTCCTGATCAGGGGCATGTTGGTCGATTCCTGGTCATGTTGTAGGTTCTGTCCCTGGCTCTGGACATGCCTCATGCTGGAGGTAAGCAATTAATGTAACTCATATCCATGTCTCTCTCTCTCTCTCTCTCTCTCCACTTACCCTCCCTCTCTCTCTTCTACTCTCTTTAAAAAATTAATGGAAAAAAATAGCCTTGAGTGAGGATTCACTAAATAAATAAATAAGTAAACAAACAAACAAATAATAAATAAAATAAAATAAACTAGAGGCACTCTACCTGAGCTCCTGTGAATAAAAAGCTCCACTGCTTTTTATTTTATTTTGTTTGTTGAGGAGGAGGAAGGGGGTTTGACAATCAGATCTTTGATCTGGCATTTTGCTTTAGTTTCGTTCCACCGGAGGCAGGGATAGACACCAGCCTGTGGCACCAGATGGATCTCTCACAGAATCCTCTCTGACTCTGCTTAGAAAAGTTTCTACAACGTCTGAAATGCAGCAAAGAAAAATGCCAGCGCTCCTGACCGTGAAACTCACCAACTCCTAGCGAGCCGCTGGAAGGAGGCGATGGAGGAGACTCGGACCAGAGGTGTTGCCCCCTCCGGGTGTCAGCAGCCCTGCTTGCTCCTGAAGAACAGAGGTTGGTCCGAAAGACTGAACGAGAGGAGCACACCCCCTTTTCCAAGAGCTGGTTTTCTTGACTTAACCAGTTTGGCTCAGTGGACAGAGCATGGAGCATGCACGGGAGGCAACCAATGGGTGTGTCTCTCTCACATCGATGTTTCTCTCTGTGTCTCTCCCCTTCCCTTCCACTCTCTCTAAAAATGAATGGCAAAATATCCTTGGGTGAGGATTAACAAAAACACATAAGTAAGTAAATAAATAAATAAGTAAATACAGACATACATACACACATACATACATAAATAAATACTGTTTTTCTTTTCCTTTTTATCCCCCATGAAGTGTAAAAAATCCTGAAAAAAAATTCTCTCAACATTTTTTCTTTTAGTCTGCCAGTGCTGACCTTTAAAGGAGAGGTAGGGGTATAATACAACACATCTATGCTTGTAATCAGAAGGTTTGTGTCTTGATTCTGATACTTTTGGGGATGAGTTTCCTTGCCTCTTTACAATAAGGTGTATTCATCTCAAAAGTAGGAATATCTCTGCAGCCCGCATCCTATGACTGCTATGGGAAAAGCAGAACTGACCACAGCACAATCTTTTAAACTGAGATCTACATTCATGTTTTTATTTACTTACTGGTTCTAATTTTCATTGTACAGATGTTTAGTAAAATGGCCTCGTGACTGTGATATACTGAAAAGCAGTTGGTTATCATTGTCACATGTGTAAGCGTTGAGCAGAATGCAATGATGAAAGAATGCAGGCTTCCATCCAGTTCAAAGGTGTTTAGAAAATACACCTACATGCGACCCAAGGAAACAGATAATCTAATGATTTCATCAGTCTAGGTCCGCATTGTAGGTGTCTATGAGTAGAAAGAACTGGACAATGGACGCGACAGGAAGTTAGAGGCCTGTGCCACGTGAGACCCTCCTCCGAGTTACAGTCATTGACAAAACAGTTAAGGATATGGTGTAACGCATTACATCAAGTTGCTGACAAGAATGCAGTCGGCATCCTGACGGAAAATTTCCCCTTTGCTACCCCAAACCTGCTGAGAAAGCAACCCCACATCACACGTGGGCAAATACAGCAGTATGTATTGGCAGAAGCAACGGGCATGCAGGCATGCGACACCCTCACACCTATCAGACATCGCTTGGGAGAATGTGAACCAGTTACTTGAAAGGACAACTTATCTTCCCTGGTCTGCCTCTCATAACTCCCAGAAGAGTTAAGCTTCAGCATTTAAATGTGGATGAAAAAGAACATCATGGTTTTAATATTTGGTATTTAAGAAATGATTATGTTCACGAAATTTTTACTTATTGCAGTGGCAGTGCAATAACTACAAATTGAAATGTGGGTGGATATGTAATTCAGACTGGTGAATTTGGTTTTAAATCTTTCCAGGTTTCCAAATTCGATTTGAACATTTTAAGGGAATTTAAAGGTCATTACATTTGTTTATTAGATTTATAAGGCACGGTTTGTTAAGTTAGTCAGTCAGTTAAAGCACTTGAGGAGAATATAAAATTTAAATATACATTTGAAGGAATTAAATTATGGATGTTTATAATTAGGACAGATAATTAATTAAAAGAAATTTAAGAGTAAATATAAAAATTTGCTAAGAGAATAACTTTATGAGCAGAAATTAAAAGCATAAGGGAGAACTAGGGTTTTTAACTTTGTAACTGTGATGTAATTAAAATTAATTTTAGAAACTAAACATGCTTCTGAATGGTCTCTCCACGCACAAAAACTACCCTGACGATAATTTTTACAAAGACAAACATCCTTTAATGAACAACAATAATCGAAGAACATGATTTTGTCACTTGAATGAGCTGCACTCCATGGCTTGTAGGCTGGAATGAACCTGATTCTTTTTTCTTTTTTAATATATTTTATTGATATTTTACAGAGAGAAAGGGAGAGAGATAGAGAGCTAGAAACGTCAATGAGAAACATTGACTAGCTGCCTCTTGCACACCCCCTACTGGGGATGTGCCTGCAACCAATGTACATGCCCTTGACCGGAATCAAACCTGGGACCTTTCAGTCTGCAGACCGATGCTCTACCAGTGAGCCAAACCGGTTTTGGCTGAACCTGATTCTCTATCACCACGTTCCATTCGACTGATTCTGTGGAAAAGGTCTTTGCTCCCAGCTCTCGTGGCACACGGGTCCTGTAGGCTTTTTCTGTCGCTCTCATAAAATACAGAACCCAGTCCTGTCCTAATGAGCACATTGCTCCCATTCAGAGTTATTTTAAAACCCCAAATTCCATTCAAGTTCAAAACTTTCCTCCTCCCTGGGCTTAGCCTCAGGCCTGGAAGCCCAGTGCAGAGGGCGGGAGTCAGTTTCTTCCTGAGCCCAAGGCCCACCCTCCTCCCTCCACTCAGCTGGCCTCTGGCTGCTGCCACGGGGACTAGGGAGGAGGGGGTGGGGGGAGGCAGAAAAGGACTCGGATGGCACAGTCACGGGCTATGGCAGCCTCCTGGGCTTATCCTCCTGGGGTGGCAGTACTGGGGGGCCTTCACAGATCTTCTCTGCGGTGGCCCGGCTGTGCTCTCTGTGGCTCAGGTAGGGGTAGGCAGCCCGCCTTTCGTGCAGTCCCGTGCTTTGTTGTGTCTCCTCCACTTCAGACATCCTCTTGAATGGGAACTGTTTGAAAGATGATGCTAGGGTGGCTCTCTTCCACGGCTTCCATCCCTAATCACCAGAAAAACCTACATTTTTTGCCTCTACCACCAGTGGAAATGCAACCCCCCGCCCTACGCTTTCATCTCTCTCCTCTCCTGTCAGCTCCGTTTTCTCAGACCCATGTTACCCACCAGACTCCGTGTCTCCAGTGTCAGGGAGCATACATCCAAGCCTTCAGGCATTTTTATTTGTCTTGGATCCAGTCAGGTGCCTTCCTCTCCAACTCGGGGAAGGAGCTGAAGGAGGGAGGTAACTGAGCCACTCTTGCACAAGTCTCTCCGAAGCGATTTTCTCAAGGGCTCCTTCCACGTCAGCTCTCTTGCAGTTGGCTAGGCGGTGGGCCAATGCCATGGAACCACAGCTGCCATCTTTTGGTGGCCCGGCACCTTGCTTAGGATTGAGGATATTTGGGATTTATTACATTTTCATTGGCTTTCAGCATCTAAGATTAGGAGTCTCGTTTTAACATTTTACTAGACATTTACTATGATTGAATATTTTGCACTGACAATTCATAGTTGGAAGATATTTTCATAGAATAAGACTTTAGCATAATGAGGTAATTATATCTGAAGCTGAGAAATGTGTACCCTTGCAGGTCCATTGGCATATTCTCTGATGTATGTGGAAAGGTTCTGTTTCTTCCACCACGGGCTGTGCACAAACACTTTCATGAAAAACTCAAAAAATGTAAATGAAGGACAAACAAAAATTTAAGCCTTAATAGGACAGCCCTAAGATGACCATTGTTAACATTTTGTTATATGTTTGTGAGAAATAATATATATTTTTTCACAAGTCTCAAATAATATTGTTGGTACTGGTACTTTTGTAGTTTATTATCTAAATCTTCTACAAAATTATTTGCATGTGTTTCTTTGATGTTTAACATTTAGTCATGCATATAATACAAATTTAATTATCTAAATGATTTTATGCTAAAAAGCATAAACTTTCTCACTCCAATCTTGCCCAAGCCATAGCCTCCACTTTTAAATTTTCTTTTTTAAATATTTCTGGTGGCTTTTCAACCTTTAAATCAGAGATTCACATTAAAAATTACCCAAGAACTTTCTAAAGTTTCCCGTATGAGACCCTCTCAATATTAATTGATCTGGATTTCTGAAGTAGACTCAGGAAGTGGTGCTATTCTTAATGCCCAGTAGGTAATTTTGATGCATCTTGAGAGGTAAGAACTTCTGAATTATATAAAATACTTATGCAACAATCATTTGATTTATCCATTTAAAAGACCATCAATTTTCTGTTATGAGAACTGAAGATTTATCTTACTTTCACAACTCTCATCTTACCTTTTCCCCATGATTCATACTACGGATGGTTATATACTACCAATGGTTTTCCATTGGTTGTGTTTATAATTTAAAATAAATCCTGACACCCCAGTGTCTTGTTTATCACATTAAACATTATATCCCTATTACTCATTATGTAAGATGAGAACATTACCCTCCTTTTCTCATTTTTTACCTTTTCCCTATCCAACTTATTAACTTCCATTGACCATTGATATATTTGTACACTGTGAAATTTTGTTCTAGAACATTATTCCATTATTTATCCATAAGTTGATTATAAATATCACAAACCAGAAATATCACATATGTGTGTATTTAAATGTATTCTTATACAGACAGTATGTAATAATGGTTAAGAGCCTTACCCACCAAGCTTGGTACCTTTGTGATCTTGCACAAGTCACTTCACTTCTTCATGCCTTAGTTCTATTGGGGTTGCTGTGGGGATTATGTGACTAACCCATGATGGCACATGGTGAAGACTCTTGTTAGTTTTCTTCTTGCTTACCCCAATCATGTGCAAGCACTTCTTCCTTTACTGCTTTATTATGATGATGCCTGGGCCACGTAAAGTAGAATACTTCTTAAATCAAGGTTAAACTAATTTCTTAAGAAATTCTTGAGAATTTTCTTTGCTCTAACAATGGCTTTTCTAAAATGCCATTTTCAAATTTTGTTTTATATTCTGACCACAAATTTCCTGTATAGTTTCCCCCTAACCTTTCCAGAAGTCTCTAAATACTTTCCTTTATTCTTGTTTTCAAAAATGTAATGTATGCCCAATAGATCTTCAAAATATTTCAACTTTCATTATGTGGTCTACTACTGCATGGAATCCACTTTCTTCCCTGAGACATTCATCCGCCCCCTGACCTTTGCTACAATCTAGACCAGATGCTTTCTGGGCTTCCTGGATGCCGCTGAGGTCCATCAGCCGTCCCTGCATTCCAAAGCTTCCTCTCTTTGATCTCTTGGTTTTTGCTGATGTAAGTCCTCAAATAATTTCTACAGAATGGTACAAGAAAGCTACATTTTCCTTACCTTTGCATAGCTGGACACATTATTTGCCATTGTGCAGTCATAAACTCCAACTACATTTTTATCGACAAGCTCATTTTAAAACCCACAAAAAACATAAAAGACCTAGAAAAGCCAAAATAACTTTTAAAAGAAAATACAATCTTAGAGAGCTAATTCTACTTAATTTTGATACTTCTTTTAAAGGTATTCAAGTAAATGTGATATTGGCAGTAAGAAAAACAAACACTCAATGCCGGTAGTATCTTCCAAAATTCAGCTACCTAACTTGTCACTTTTTTTTTCCATTTGGGGTTCATAAATCAGACCTGATCAAAAGAGAACTGGGCATTACTATCCACAGAAATGAATCTCTAGTAATGTATGTATCTCATAGCCCCATCACTAGTATTGGTCCAGCCTCTGTAGAGGAATCTTCTAACAGTTAGAATGCTGTTGGCATCTGGTGGTGTTAGTGAATGGATACATCATGGAATACTCTTCTAAAACAGAGCTTCACAGTGAAAACATAGGTCTATGACTAATGGAAGTTAATAGATTAATAGGCTGCTACACTTTGTTCAGACATACATTTTCCCGGCTATCGGATGCCAGCTTCCCATTGGCATTCCTGTGTGTGGTTCTACATACCCCTCTGTCCATTCTACACCCTGTAGTCATAGTGCCTTGCCTGAAATGCAAATCTAACAAATTAGCTTCTCCATGAACCCCCTGCTAACACACACACACACTCACACGCACACACACACGCACACGCACACGCACACGCACACGCACACACAGTTCTTGATATGCCTTAATACAACCCACATGACACTGCTTCCGTTTCTCTTTCTCATAATCTACATTTGCCAACATGCCATGCCCTCTGTCACACTCAGATGCACAAGCTTTCTCTGTGCCTGCAATGTCCTTTTTTCTCTGGCTCTTTTCTCTCTATCTTTCAATTGAGCTCACTTTAGATTGCACTTACTCTAGTAAGTCACCCTTGACCCCTCAGAGTTGGATTAAATGCTTGTCCATGTGATCCTCTGGCCTTCTAGACATCCCTTCTTAGTAACACTTCAATCTGTTTACCTCACCAGACTGTAAGCTCGTGAGGACAGGCACTATGGCCAAATTGCTCACTGATCTTGTACCTAGCAGACAATTGCTAAATACCAAAATATTAAAAGAAAGAGAAACGTGTAGGGGGATAGTTGTTTTAAATCAACACTCATCCTCTTTCATGGGCTTTGTTGTGGAGTTTCTGGCATTATGTTAAGTAGTTGCAATGCCATTGGGATGGTTTACATTATTCTTTCATGAAGGCTAAAAAAGGAAACCAGGCCGTTGGCTGGATTTTTGAGATACGCTATTAACCGTGATCTTTTTTAATGATTGCCACCTCCTTGCCATTTGGAATGCAGAATGGGGCAGGCTGATCTCCACAGCCTCCTGGCCTCAGTAGGAGCTGTTAGCTGCCCAAACCTCTGGGCAGAAAATGTGCTGTTGCTTCGGAGGATGGCTCCTGGCCGCAGGAGAGCGGAGGCCTGCCTGCAGCCTGCTGTGTGCACCTCCGTGGGTAAGTTGGCTGCTTCTGTTAGGAGGAGACGGTAAAACCATGAGACTTCTCCATGCATGTGTAACTGATATTCACAGCGGAGAAGGGATTTGAGAATATTCCATCCAATAGAGAGTTGGCCCTTGTCAAGGAATTTTATAAGAACTCACTCCTCGTGCCACGTTGCATTCCCATTAAATGGGTCTTTCTTATTTTCTTTGTGAACATGCATAAAAGCAACAGCCAAAGAAAATGTATGCTGGAGATGGCTGTGTACCACGGTAAATAGAGGTTTATTTTATTCAAAGATAATGAGATTGGTTTTCCTCCAATTTATGTAGGTAATAACTCTGATTTATTTTATCAAACACACTGGACAGTTTGAGCACATATGAGTCCAGGAATCTGTGGGAAGCTGTGCTTACAGAAAGCATGCTTCTCCTGCTCAAAGCCTTTCTGGAACCTTCTGTGGCAAGGCCCCTAAGCCTGGGGCAGAATCTTTTGGAAAGAGTAAAGAAATCACTTGGAGCTATAAGGGGAAATAGAAAGGATAATTAAAAGGTATACTTCTCTTACATATTTAAGAAAGGAAAGAAAGATGGGGTGGTGGTGGGGGGATGAAAGCCAGCGTGAGACATTACTACAATGCCATGCAATGATTTTAGTGTGTGAGTGTGTCTTAACTTTTCCGTGGAAGTTTGAGGTTGGTTCTTATGCTAGAAAGTGGCTGAATCCAAAGCAGTTGGTTGGTTTAAATCGGCCATTGAAGCTCCTTCATCATGAGTCAGGATTCACTAAGTCATAGCAAATGTCACATATTATCCTTTAAAAAAAATCTAAAGCAAGGAATGACATTAAATCCTTACACATAGTTGTCTTTTCATTAATGTGCAGCTCCCATACTCTCAAAGAGCTCACAAGCACCTGCCCTACCTCTCTGTTAGTGGCCAGAACAAAAAGAGCCACAAGCACACATTTAGGTCAATCCATGGCCATGTGAGTGCAGCTGGAGGCCATCCACTAGCCTACCCATGCATAGCCCATCCCAGGGCAGGCACCTCGGCCTCCAAAGTGCTCACAACATGTATGTCTACCAAGTGGTCATGTTTTCTGGGCTCTGACTGTGCCCTAGGCATTCTTCTGAGTTCCATAGTTCATCTCCTTACCACCACTCTATTCTGTTACTAACATAAGATGTTCCTATTTTATAAGCTAATCTACTTCTCCCAGGCCACAGGCCCCCCACTCAGGAAGATTCTGGAGTTAGGGGTCTTATTTAGGAATGTCTGTTCTGCACTTTAAAGGGAAGAACAGAATTTTTGTCTTTTTTTATTCCTTGTGGTTTCCTTTGTGGGGTTGGAAATAGTTATCTGTATTTCAAAACTAGGGAGCTGAATGAAAGCAAAATAACAAGGTAAATACAACCTGTGGCAAACAGCAATAGGCGTCACTGGTTGATTGGACATCAAGTATGAAGACCTGGGAAGAATGGGATGTGATTCTCATGTTCTGAGCACGTGTGGTTTTATTGAAGAGCAGGGAAGAGGGTGGATTAAGGGACAAATCAGTTGTGTTTTAAACATATGGAATTTGGAATAGCCAAGTGGGAAATGCTTTTGGGAGAATGGAATTTCTTGCTTTAGAGAACATTTAGCATCACATTGTCAATAAGCAAAGTGAGGACAAGATTTGGGCAATGACAACACCCACAGTACTAGTCAAGGGAGAGAGGAGGAAGAGAATAAAGGAGTAATTGAATATTATTTTATTTGAGGTTCCCTAGTATTCATCAATCAAATTGTAGGCTTCCTTATTCATGTTACAGGAGACAAAACCATGACAATGACTAGAAGAGTATAGACTTTGTGATGCTTCTCCAAAAATGTGATAATATTGTATGTATAATGCAGTATGTGTATGTGTGTGTGTGATATTGACAGAAGTGAAGTGTAAAATCAGAACCAGAAGTAGGAACAGATGGTATAGGTATGTAGACATTTAGATATTGACATAGGTGGAGGACCCAAGAAAAATGTTTTGATGAGGGGTTAAGTTAGAATACAAAGGTATATGCCTTCTCTATTAAGCCAAAATTAATTTACTTACTCCTATTACTTAATAAATGTGTCCCTAAATTTTACATACAAACAGTAGCTGTGGGGTGTCATCTTATTCAAGTTATGTACCACTTAATTGGGCATTTTATGGCATATAATTTAGTATTTTAGATCAATCATCTCTCATCATCTGAATTGAAAATAACTGTGGTCAAGATTTATGTCTTCTATTCTTCCATACTGTCATTGCATGGCGGGGAATTGATAGTAGAAGCATAATCATTCATTCAAATAACCTTCATTTACTATAACATGTTTTGTGCTGGGCCCAAAGATAAATGTCATAAATAAAATGGTATTATAGCCAGTCCAAAAGGCCATATATTGTATGATTCTATTTATATAAAATGTCCCGACTTGGCAAATCTACAGGGACAGAAAAGACCAGTAATTGCCTAAGGCTTTGGGGGGAGTGATATGGAATTTGGTGACAGCTAACGCATCCCTTCCTGGGTGATATTCTAAAATTGATTATGTTGATGGTTGGACAACTCTGCGGATATAATAAGAAACATTGAAGTGCATGCTTTCATGGATGAGTTGTATCATGTGTCGTTTATATCTCAATACGGCTGTTACCACAAGTGCTGTGATGTTGTTTGTTCTCTCTTGAGAACAGAATTTTATTCAAATGCAACGTGAGGTGGGAAGTGCAGTGGTGCGGGTGTGTGTGGAGAGCTTCCGGTGCAAAGAGCAGGAGGACAATTATTCATCCAAGAGCATCGGGGAACCGCAACAGCATTTGCTCATTGATTAATTGATCAAAGGATGACAGAGGTGCCTCGTCTTAATAATTCTTAGCTTTCTCGGAGTATGATATTAACTCATGGAATCAAGACTTGGTCACGTGGTAAAAGAACGTGCCCTCCAGCTGCCTGGAGCTGCCTGGAACGTTTGCTCCACATTCAGGCCGAAACCCAGAACAACAGGAAATCAAGCTCCGACACGTGGGTATGCGGTCCAGTGGCCAGAGCTCCCCTCCCTTCGGAGATTAATGAGGCTCAAGGATGCCAGTTCTTTTCTTTCAACTCCCGCAGCAATCAGCCCTCGCGGCTGCCAGCGCAGGGCCGCTCCACCTCAGTGCTCAGGAGGAGACCCAACTGGAAAAGGCCAGGAAAACTTGCTCCAAGAGTTTTATAAAGAACAGCTTCAACCCCCCCTCTAGAACATTCCACCAGTAATATTACAAGCTTTCCTTTCTTTTTATATCTAGGGATGGTGAAAAGAAGAGGGAGGGGGGAGGGCATTGTAATCACGAGTCAAATTTCAAAGTCCATAAGTTGAACCTCGGCAAGGCCCTGGATATTTTCTAAATTAATTGACCATCAAATTCTTACCCTCTACATCTGCATTGCATTAGAGATCATAAAACTATCTGGGGTTTTTTGCTACTTAAAGGAAAGATTGTGTGGGCATAGTGCTTTGAGAAGGTCTGTTCCTTTTCAAAAATTATTCAAATTCATAAGGAGGAACAAGATTATTTTTTTGTGTTTATGCGTTGCTACGTCTTTCGAAGAAGCTCAAAGGGCTTTGCGCAGTCTTGTCAGTCTCCATGAGGATAAATGGAGACAGGCTTCCCTGATAGCGCTGACTCGAAGGGAGAGCTTGGATGTCCTAAGCCTTTTGGAGTTCTCTGACTGTTTCCCTTGATGAATTATGTAAGAGAAGGACATTCCCTCGGCCCCTTTATTCATCTATCTGCTCATTCAACAAATAGTGGGGATTGTGCCAGATTCCTCATAGATGCTCAGGATACAGAGAGAAGACAGCTACAGGTTAGTGGGAGGACCAAGCAATCGAGAAGTAAATACATAATGTCACCAAAGGAGAAATAAACTCAACACTGTAATAGGAGATTAAGCAGGGGTTAAGGTTACCTACCTCACCAAGGATAAGCCCCCAAATCTCCTAGGGGAAGTAGCAATTGAGCTGAAATGGGAAGAAAGAGCAGAAGTCAGCCACACAGGGAGAGCCAGAGAAACGTGCTCCGGGCCTGGAGACCAGCTGGCGCAAAGGCCCTGGGGCAGGGGAGAGTTGGTCTGTTTTAGGAGCATACAGGCCACCGTGGCCAGATAAAGTCAGCGGGGGAAGAGAGGCGAAACAGGAACAGGAATAGCTCCTTGTATGTAGCGGCATTGTGCTGTCAGCCAAGAAGAACGATATTGGCTAACTCTCACATTGATCATTTACAACGTAATCACTCTAGGCTAAGCTATCCACATGCTTTACCTCACTCCAGACTTATAAAATAGGCCTTGTTATCATCAGAACCAAATGAGAGACAAGAGTGAAAAATTGAGTCGGCTGCTTAATACACACAACTAATAACTCAGCTTATTACACACAGCTAATACACATAGCTAATAAACAGAGCTAATAATGCAGGTCCAGGAAGAGAGATTTGAATCCAGGCACTTTGATGCCAGAGCACAGGTGCTTAGCTTGGTCAGCTGCGTCGCCACCTGGTTGCTACATAGCATGCAAGAGGAGGAAATAAGCACAAAAGATCTTGGTTCCCGGAAATCAAGGGAGGCTCACGGAGCATCTGAAATAAGCTGAGCCACGGCTCGCTGGGGGGATTAACCAGCAGAGAGGGCAAGGTGGGACCAGTGTTCTAAGAGGGAGACCAGAGATTTTAAAACCCATAAGTTGCTCAGAGGGCCCAGGCCTGTGTGCATGGCTGACACTTAGGGGCAGGGAGTGTCTGGGCTTGAGGCTGGACCAAAGGTGAGGTCAAAGCCATAAAGTGCCCACCCTCCTTGCTAAGTTCTCCACAACCCACTAAGTTCACCTTACATGTTGTCATCAGTGTTAAAAGGCAAAAGTAACATATTTTTCTTTATGCTTGGAGAGAGGTCAAAAGAAATCAATGAGGGAAAATGGCAGAATGATGCAGTTCTGAGGCTGCGGTAATACTTTAGTGTATCATGCTTTTATGCAGGCAGAAGACCAGGAACCATGAGAGGCCTGCTCGCGTTTGGGGAGCCAGCCGCCCGCTCTGTTGAGTCGGCCTGCAGCTACTCTCAGGTTTTGTCAGCAGGCTGATCAGCCCCAGGCAGGGCCATCCCTGAACTTGCCTTCTTGAGCTCAGGGATCTGCGGTTTGAGCTCCTGGGAAAACTGCCCTTTTCTGGAGATAAAGCTGAATCTAGCTCGGGGCCAGTGTTTGTGAAGGAAAGTGAGAAGCGAAAAGGTCAAGGAAGGAAATGTCAAGCAGGAGACGCCCTGGAAAGTCTGGAGGTCATGCTCTCTCCTAACTGGGACATAAGCCTGTGGCGGTTTTCCCCTCTTTCTTCATTGTGAGCTTGTCCCAGGAGCACGCCCTGAGAGGGAGGCGGGGGGCCGGCATGCCAGGTTCTTACAATGGCCTCCCCTGTGTGAGAGGCTGAGTCGAGCTGCCAGGGAGCCCATGCCCAGGGCCTTCAGTGAGAGTCCCCAAAGCTCTGTTCCCCCTCAAAGGAAAGCATCTTGAAAAAAACAAATAGAGAAAAAAAAATAGGTAGTCATTCATCCTGCTGTTTATAGTTCTACTTTTGACAACATTTTTTTTTTACTCATTCCAGAAGTAAAAGCTGTTTATTGATGAAGATTTGGAAAATACAGAAATATAAAAAAGAAATAAATGAAATCATCCATGGTCCTATTTACACTTCTTACAATGTGGGGTAAATGACTTTAGTTATTTTTTTATTGAACTATAAAATACATTAATTTTTATAGAAATAACTATTTTTATAAATAGTATATTTAAGCCTAGGTGGTATAGCTCAGTGGTTGAGCATCAACTTGTGAATCAGGAGGTCATGGACACATGCCTGGGTCATGCAGAAAGAGCCAATCAATGTTTCTCTCTCATCATTGATGTTCTATCTCTCTTACTTCTTCTCTGAAGTCAATACAAATGTATTTTTTTAAAAATCAAACTTAAGAATATATACATACAAATACATATAAAAATAGGTTATTACAAAAAAGCATATAACATAAAGTTGACCATAGTGCATACATGGTATCCACTTCCTATTTTTCCAATGTACCTTTTTAATTAGTTACTAGTCCTTTATCCTATCTAATAATAGAGTAATATGCAAATTGACCACCACTCCAACACACAAGATGGCTGCCCCCATGTGGACACAAGATGGCCGCTAAAAGATGGCCAGCAGGGGAGAGAATTTGAGAGGGATCATGCCAGCAGAGGAGGGAAGTTGGGGGTGATCAGGCCTGCAGGGAAGGGCAGTTGGGGGGGATCAGACCTGCAGGGAAGATAGTTGGGGGTGACCAGGCCTGCAGGGGAGGGCAGTTAGGGGCAATCAGGCTGGCAAGAGAGCAGTTAGGCATCAATCAGGCTGGCAGGGGAGTGGTAAGGGGGTGATCAGGCTGGCAGGGGAGAGGTAAGGGGGTGATCAGGCTGGCAGGCAGAAGTGATTAGGGGCAATCAGGAAGGCAGGCAGGCGAGCAGTTGGGAGCCAGCAATCCTGGATTGTGAGAGGACTCAGACCTAAATGAGCAGTCAGACTCCCTCGAGGGGTCCCAGATTGGAGAGGGTACAGGCTGAGCTGAGGTACACCCCCCTGCAGGAATTTTGCACACTGGGCCTCTACTATATTAAGAAGTCTGCTTCTTTGTCAGTTATATATGCCATAATATTTTCCAAATTTTTAATTAGTCTCATTGGTTAATCCTTTTTCTCATGCAAATGTTTTTTATATTGATGTGATTAAATCCACTACATTTCCTTTATGGTTGATGCTATTGGTATTGTCCTTAAAAAATTCTTTGTCTACCCAAAGATTCTGTGAAGAATTGCCTGTCATATTAAACTTCATTTTCTTTCTAAATTGAAATAATTATCTCCTCTGGAATGTGTGCAGATAACAAGTATGAAGAAAGGATCTGGCTTTGTATTTTCAAACTGGTGAGCCAATCACTTCAATATCATTTATTAGCAAACCCATCTCTTCCTCACTGAATGAAAATACCACCTTCACTGTGTTATAGTTTATTTTTTTAAATATATTTTATTGATTTTTTACAGAGAGGAAGGGAGAGTTGGAGAGATAGAGAGTTAGAAACATCGATGAAAAACATCTATCAGCTGCCTCCTGCACATCCCCCACTGGGGATGTACCCACAACCAAGGTACATGCCCTTGATCAGAATCAAACCTGGGACCTTTCAGTCTACAGGCCGATGCTCTATCCACTGAGCCAAACCCGTTTCGACTGTGTTATAGTTTTTATATGCTCATAACCTGCTTCTGGACTTCCTACGATATTCCATCAACCACTCTCTATCTCACTACTTAAAACGTGTCTTTAACTAATAGGGATAGGCGCTCTTCATTACTCATTCTTTAGTTATTTCTGAGTGTTTATTGTTCCAACTTAACTTAAGGATTATGTTAGAAATTCCAAGTGAAATCCCCTTGGGATCTTTCTGGAAGTGAATAGAGTCAGAGCTAGAGGCAAATGTAACTTTGAGATCTCGAGCCCCCCCCCCCCCCTGCCACACACACACACACACACACACACATACACACACACACACACACACACACACTCCTATGTTGCCTTTTCCCGAACCTGAGCTCATCTGAAAGGAGCAGGCCACAGGTCTCTGGGCCACTGCTGGCTTGTTTCTCTTTGGTCAGGTGCCTTTCTGGTTTCAGGCAGCCGTGGGTGAAGGGAAGAGTGGAGAAGTCACCGGATAAAACATGACTTTGTAAGTCCCCGGCTGCAGGCGGGTGGGTTTGCTTAGGCAGGTACAGACCTTTAGACACTTGTCTGGACTACAGCATCAGTGGACACAGAGTCAGTAATATATAAAACAATATATTCAGAATAACTCCAGAGTTTAATTATTTAAAATTCAATAAAGATATATATATATATATATATATACACATATCTTTATTATACCATATATATATACATATATATCTTTATTATACCATATATATATATATATATATATATATATATATATATATATATATTGAGTTATTTTAATCAGCTAGGCACAGAGCTAAGTGCTTCACAACCATTATCTTATTAAATTCCTCTCATTCCCAAGGTAAATATTATTCCCAAGGTAAATATTATTCTCATTATTTTAGAGCTGGGAAAACTGAAACTCAGATCTATAAAGAAAAACTTATTCAAACTCACAAGGTTAGTGTCAAAGCCAGAAATTGAACCAAGCTTACTTTGTGTTGAAAGGCCAGTCTTTTCAATGTTACACTCCTGATACGTCACAATGTCATGCCCGGTGAAGGAGTGCGAAGACCTGCCCCAAATATGAAAAGCTCTACCTGCTCAGCACACTGAGAACACCAGCTTCTCCTGGGACAGAGTCCAGTTAGGACAGACCTAGGCCTCAGAATCTGACCTGCTTTTACTTGATGTGTATCCTTGGGTGAGTCACTTAACTTCTCCATGATTTACTTCTTCAGCTATAAAATAGAACTTTAGAAAACCTATGCCGTAAGTAGCAGTAAGAATTAAACAAGCTAATCCATATAGGAGCTATAATGCACTGTGGCACAGCAAATTCAGTAAAGAATAACTGTGACTATGAAAGTATTTCTCAATGAGCATATGCTTTACCTTTACCTACACGGAGGGCATAGGTATGAGCTAGTGGCAATATTGAATTACATTGAGGAATATTTCAGTTTCTCTAGCAATTAATGATGTGCAATGTTTAAGAAAGATAACAAGACTTTTGTTAGGAGTTGAAAACCCAAAAATTCAACAGCAGAACTTTTCCTTCCTGGGTCAAGTTCACAGAGCCAGGCAGAAACTGCTTCCTGTATACTAAGCTTTCACTGGTTCTGTTACCCAGGTGGCCCATGAACACGGCTACCCTTCTACATTGCATGTGCCCTTTAGGGTGGTATTTTCATAGAGAATGACTGAACCACCAGCATTAGAGTCTGTTGATCAAAATGCGGGTGCCTGAGCCCCTTGTTATGACCTCCTGAGTCAGAGTCTCATGGGATGGATTGCAGAAGCCTTTTTAATGCCCTGGTGACTCTATGCCCACTGACACTTAATAATCACAACTCTAAGAGACACTGGGCACAGCCTAGGAAGTAACTAATAAGTATGAATGTCTCAGTTGGGACATCCTAAACTGAAATACAAAGAAAGGGTAAGAATGAAAAGAACAGATCATCCTAAAACTGTGGGACAATTTCAAAAAGTGTAACACGTGTAATTAGAATACCAGAAGGTGGGGGGAGGGGGAGAGAAGCAGAAAAACTATTTAAGTGATAATGGTCAATTTTCCCCCCCAAAATATTGACAGTACCAAATTATAGATCCAGGAAGTTCAGAGAATGATAAAGAATACAAATTTAAAAAATTGACATCTATGCATCTCATATTCAAAGTGAACAAAAGCAGTGACACATTGAAATTCTTGAAACAAGTTGGAGGTGGGTGATGGAGTTCTTTTCCTATAGAGAAATGAAGAAAATAATTCTAACTGCCCTAGCCAGTCTGGTGCAGTTGGTTGGAGTTTGGTCCCATGCATCCACGCTCCGGGTTCAATTCCTATCAGGACACATACCCAGGGTGCTGGTTCGATCCCTCGTCAAGGTGTATCGGGGTGTGTGTGGGAGGCAACTGATGGATGTTTCTGTCTCACATCAATAGTTCTCTATCTTTCCCTTTCTATCTCTCTAAAATCATTGTTGAAAAATGAAGAAGAAATCAAGACCTTCTCTAGCAAACAAAATCTGAGGAAATTAAGTGATCACTGACTGCCAGGTTATCCCTGTAAGCAATGTTTAAAAAAAGCACTTCAGGGAGAAGGTAAATGACATTGGCCAGAAACTCAGATCTACAGAAAGAAAGGAAGAGCATCAGAGAAGGATTATATGAAAGACAATAATTTTTAAAGTTTTTCTTATTTTTAATTGACCTAACTGTTAATTTTGCTTAAAGTAATATACCAATAAAATAATGTCTTTTGTTATAGCTGTAGATAAGCAAAAGGAATGACAACAAAATTAAAAAGTATAGAGAGCGTAATTGGGAATACTCTGTCTAAGGTACCTGTAATACATGTGAAGTGGTATGGTGTAATTAGAAAATGGGCTTATATTAGTTTACAATGTATATTGCAAACTAGGGCAACCACTATATTTAAAAAAAAAACATAATTAATTTTACATGCCAGGAAAGGAGATAAAATGAAATTACATAAAATGATCAATTAAAAGCAAAAAAGGCAGCATGGCCAGTGTGGCTCAGTGGTTGAGTGTTGACCTTAGAACCAGGAGGTCACAGTTTGAGTCTGATCAGGGCACGTGCCTGGGTTGTGGCTCAATCCCCAGAAGAGGATGTGCAAAAGATAGCTGATCAATGATTCTCTTTCATTACAAATGTTTCTATTTCTCTCATTCCTCTCTGAAATCAGTAAAAATATATTTTAAAAAATAAAGGCAAAGGAAATTAAAAAAAAGAGCAGTAAAACGGAAGAACCAATGCAATGAAGAGAAAACATTTACAAACATCATGAGTATTAACCCAAATATATATAAAAAAATCTCAAAGTTGAATGATCTCAATACTTTATTGAAAAGACAGATGGTGTGCGTTAAAATTGAAGTGGATAAAAAACAAAACTCAACTATGTTATTTATAAAAAAAAACCCACCTTAAATGTAATATACATATAGATTAAAAGAAAGAGGATGGAGAAAGATGTGCCATGCTAGCACTAATCAGAGTTGGGATAGCTATATTAATTGTAGATTTAAAATCAAAGAGAATTATCTGCATAAAAACAGGCATTATCTAGTGATGAATTGGTAAATTCTCCAAGAGGACATATTAGTCCTAAGCATATACTCACCTAACAACAAAGTATCACAATTTGTTTGGAAAAGCTGCAAGGAAAGTAGACAATCAGGATTATAATTGGAGACTTCAATCATTGTTGTTTGGAGACTTTAATCACAACTATAGTTGATTGATCAATCAGGCAGAAAATCAGCAAGGATATAGCTGACCTGAAGACACTATCAATCACATTGTTCTAATTGACATTTATACAATATCCCATCCCACAACAGCAGGACACACATTCTATGCTAGTTCACATGGAACTTTTGCCAAAATAGATGAATTTCTGGCACATAAAACACACCTTATCAAAATTAAAAGAACAAAGATCATGGAAAGTATGCTGTCAGATCATGATGAAATTAGGTCAGAAATCACTAACAGATAGTGGAGAAATCCTCAAATTTTTGTTGATTAAACAACATACTATTAAATAATGCATAGATTAAAATAGAAGTCTCAAAGTAATTTAAAAAATATTTGAACCAAATAAAAATGCAATTTATCAAACACAGTGCCAAAGCAGTGCTTGGAGGGAAATTTATAACATTAAATGGCAATAGTAGAAAAGAATTTTCAAAATCAATCATCAAAGCTTCAATTTCAGGAAACTATAAAAAGAAGAGCAACTTAGACCTAAACTAAGCAGAAGGAAAGAGGTGTTAAAAAAAATGAGACCAATAATAAATAAAATTGAAAATGGGAAAATAATGAAGGAAATCAATGGAACAAAAAACTAGTTCTTTGAAAAGATCCATAAAATTGATAAACCGTTGGCCATGATAACCAAGGATAAAAGAAAGAATGCACAAGTTACCAAAATCACAAATGAAGTCCGGGTCATCACTGCTGACCAGATGATTACTCAATTCCATGAATGGCTTGACCTGTTAGGTGATGGTAACAAAGAGCCCATGTAGCAGCCAGGATGGTCATATTATTAACAGACAAATAACATTGGATGGGAGGATGGGGTCATTTCTAGAACACGTCATATTTCAGTAGAGTAAGTGCCAGTCAAGGGATGCATGAGAAGGGAAGAAAGTGGATAAACCAGAATCCACTGGGAAAATGTTCTAAACATAAGGCTGTCACACCCTCATGAAGAGGAAAGTAGCTGATATTTCACAGTTGCTTAACATGGAAGCTTCTTCTTCCAAATTACCTCAAACAAACATGTAATTTATGTAAAAATAATATGCTTGCTTCCTATATGGAGTTTTAAGGAAAGGCTCCTACTCAAGTGCCCTTCAAACAATAGGCTGACCTTGGGGCCTCCTTTGTAGAAATTCTGAGATGACCCCTGTGGCCAGTGAAACCAGCCATAATGAAGAACTAACTTCATAGCCAAAGGAGCCCTCTCTGAGGAAGACTCATAGCTACAGAAATGTGTCGTGTCTATAGACACCAAGTAGACAGGTTACCCAGTCATGGTTTCAGCTAAGAAGAGGGCCAATCACCTCCCCAGGGAAAGAGGACAAACCTGGGACCCAGGAGGAATTGCATGTGCCAAGTAGCTTCTAATGCTCTATCACACTCAGAACCAGGCTGCACGGGGGGTGCAGGGTATGGAAAGGAAGGCAGAGAAACCAGGTGGTGTGGACACAATAAACTAAAATCACAAGTGGAGGAAAACTCTAACACACACCTCTTCATGTCTAAAGTAAGAAATGTGCTCCAGACCCCAGCCTCAAGTAATTTTATTATTATATTGTTCCTTTGGTAAGACAACAGGTCAGAGCAATTACTTAATATAGCTAATAAAGTCATGTAATTATCCAGTGGCAGAGCTGGTATCTGGGTTAAGGTTTCATCATCACATCGATTTACTGCTGCTGTTAACTCATTGTACCCCATCACCTTTGTCAGTAGCTGTTTATTCTGGCTACAAGATCTTTCAGCCAGTAAACTGGAATATACACAAATTCCTGATCATTCCTGAGCAGGCACCTATTAACTTCTCTGCAATTTATTCCTCAAGTCGAAATAATAATAGTAATATTAACATTAGCAGTTGTTGGGAAGATGATATATAGGGCTAATTACAAGTGAAGTATAATTTTCAAAATATAAAAATATACTAATAAAAGAGAAGCATGCAAATTGACTATATCTCCACCGCACCCACAAACCAAGCCCACCAGCCAATAAGGAGTGAGTATGCAAATTAACCCAACTAAGATATCTGAAGCCACAAAGCAAGCAGGAAGCTTAGGTTTTCCTGGCAATGGAGGAAGCCAAGTTCCCACATACCCTGGCTGTCACTGCCCTCCTCTCAAGGTTACAAAGTTTCAATTATAGAAGATAAATAAATCCCAGATACAAGGGCCTCCACTTGGGTCTCCAGAGGGTGTGGTTGGCCTGCAAACCACCACAGGCCCCTCACCCAGGCCACCCCATACACTAAGGGAACCCCTACTCTGATCTGGGACACCATTCAGGGCAAACCAGCTGGCACACACCCATGCACTAGGCCACTATCCTATCTAATAAAAGAGTAATTTGAAAATTGATCATCACTCCAACACACAAGATGGCTGCCCCTATGTGGTTAAATATGGCTGCCACCATGTGGACACAAGATGGCCACCACAAGATGTCCAGCAGGGGAGTGCAGTTGGGAGGGTCCAGGCTTGCAAGGGAGGGAAGTTGTGGGCAATCAGGCCAGCAGGGGAGGGAAGCTGGGGGTGACCAGGCCTGCAGGGAAGGGCAGTTGGGGGGTACCCATGCCTGCAGGAGAAAGCAGTTGGGGGAGACTAGGCCTTCAGGGGAGAGCAGTTGGGGGGACCAGACCTGCAGGGGAGGACAGTTATGCCAAACAGGCTGGCAGGGAAGCAGTTAGGCATCAATCAGGCTGGCAGGGGAGTGGTTAGGGGGTGATCAGGCATAAGCAGTTAGTGACAATCAGGAAGGCAGGCAGATGAGCAGTTGGAAGCCAACAGTTCTGGATTGTGAGAGGGATGTCCAACTGCCCAGTTAGGCCCGATCCAACCAACAGTCGGACATCCCTCAAGGGGTCAAAGATTGGAGAGTGTGTGGGTTGGGCTGAGGGACACACTCCCCTGTGCATGAATTTTGTACACCTGGCCTAATACACACACACACACACACACATTTAAGTAAAAGATTTTCTGAATATGTATGTCTTATTGGCATAAGAAATATATGAATATGGAATGGAATGTTATTTATTTATATAAAAGAAAAATATCCTGCCATTTGTGACAACAATATGGACCCTGAGGGCATTAGGCTAAGCAAAATAAATTAGACCTAGAAAGGGAGATACTGTATAAGCTCACTTATATCTGGCATCTTAAAAGCAGCAATGAACTCATAGATACAGAGAAGACATTGGTGGTTGCTAGAGGCAGGGTGTTGGAGGGTGAACGAAATGAGTGAAGGAGGTCAATGGGCAAAATTCCATTTATATAACAAGTAAATCCTTGAGATATAAAGAGAGAAGTATATGGAATAACTAGTGCCATAAATATCTAAACACCCCATAGGAGAAGATGTAGAGTGTGTAGTATAGGCATAAAATAAAATAAAAAGTAAGGAAGTCACTCCTAGTAGGAGATGAGACAGTCTGCAGTATATATTGTCCTAGAATCCAAAGGCAGCAGAGTCTCAGGAAAGCATGGAAAGTCCGTGCTTCTAGAGACCCAGAAGATTCAATGAAAGTAAAGTGACTGACAATGGTTAGAAGGAGACCGACAGCCAGCTCAATGAGAGAATTATCGGGAAGTGGTTGGGAATGACATGACACTGCAGGAGTCAAGGTTGGTTTGAGCAGATGCCATGGGTGATGCAAAACTTAAGACAGGGGCCACACACTATCTGCTTTAGCATTGGGACAATATAAGGAAGAAGCCATTTTCTTTACAGCTGACGAGATCCGTGCAGAAGGGTAGAGATGTGAAAAGCAGATGGGGCTAGCTTTGGAGCAAAGCCCCTGGATGCTGAGAATGAATGGGACCCTGAGCACAGCCGCAGACATGAGACAATCACTTAGACACGGAGCTATGTTGTGGATAAAGTTACAGAGGTGGTTTCTCTTATTAGATGGAACTTCAAGTCAGATTTTTCATTAGGTACATATTTCAGGAGTAAGCTATAGACCAGAGATCTCAAACTCAAATATCTACTAGAGACAGGAAGGTGACCTGGTGTGAGATGCAATTACTTTCAGAACCTTGAATTTCCACAAAATGATGTGCTCTTTCACATTTTTTTGAATCATAGGGCCATCTTAGTTTACCTTTCACTTTTTATATTTTGACAGAGAAGGGTTTCCTGTTCGTGAGAAAACCAACACTCCCTGTGCGCATATAAAGGAACTGACACTTGGTCTCAGGACAGAGATGATCATATGGAGTGGTGCGGTGGGGGGGGGGGGTAGTTAGATCCATATTGTAAAGGGACCGGTCACTTCTTGGTTTCTACTCCTTGTTGTCATGTGTGTGAGGGGATCAGGAACTGTCACATAGCAGGATATTTGAAGAAAATCCAGAACACTAGATGTTTATGTGAAATACCCTGATTGTTGTGTGTCGGCTCAATTGGAAAAAAAACAAGACTGGATGGGCCATCTGGGCACCAGACCTGCCCGTGCATCAACCTGCATCCCCTGCTGCACACATTCAATCCAACCTGTCACAGACCTGGGAGGCAGCTTTTGATACCTGAGAGGTAAACTTACTTGTGGTTTCCTTTGGTTGCACTGATTAAAGAGAAAGGAGGGAGGGGATCCTTCAAAGCCAAATGAGCAATTAAAATTAACGGTTTACTGGGACAATTGATAATAGGAAAAGAGAGCAAGAGACTTAAGCTAGATGGTTCAGCAGCAGTTGAGTTATTTGCTTTTGATAATAGGAGATCCTTCAAACAGGTTGGGCTTAGGGTTTGCTTTACCTATTATGATGAAACTACATGTACGTGGTAATCCAACCATGGGGTACTAGTCATCTGAATCATGTTGCAATGCTATGCAGAAATTGAAAACAGAACAATTTAGAAAAACCTTTATATGTTTTGGGAATTTCTCACTTTATATTGATATTCTCCCAAAGAAATTATCATTTTTTTAGAGTTTTAAAGCAGGTTAAAATATGGTATATAGCTTGATTTGTTACTTTATTATTATTGTTTTTACTTTCTAAAACAAGAACCTCTTTTACCGACAGTTGTGTTGTTTAGGTTCTGGAATAACATAAATTAAGGCTACAAAAGAATATGGCTCTGGTGGCAGAATGTTCAGAGATTTAGGGTTGTTTCATGATCACACTCAGGCCAATGAAACCTACAACACCCCCCACCTATGCTCATTTCAGAGAAGATCTCAGAAGGATGACCCAAAATCCCAAATGATAGTTCCTGCTCATACCTCCTCCCTTCAGTTCTATCTCCTTCCCTTTGTGATGGAGGCTGTTGGTTATGTCCTGCTATCTATTTCTTCCATGACATAATTTTAGGTGGGCACCTGGTTTCCCAGACTAAGGCAAAATGTCTGGTCTTCCCTGGCAGCTAGGTGTAACATGTGACTCAGTTTGGCCAGTAATATAAGAAGTCCGCTCTCAGAAACCTTCCTTTAGTTCTGTTGGTCTAAATCTCTGCCCTTTCCTCTTCTTAGCCTCCTGAAGCATCTGACTGTCTAGTTTGTAGATGTCGTTATTGTGGATCAAAGGATGAGGGCTCTCCTCTAAGGAAAACAAGATGTGATCTGGGATAGGAAAGCAGAGCTTCCTTCCTCCCTGGGCTAAATGCGCCAGGTGAATTTCACCCCGAGTCATTCCTACCTAACACTATAACTAGATGCACCTAGTATTTGTGTTAAAATCAGGCACTAATAAATCACAACCCTGCCATCACCCTTTGTTTTATTCTAATCTCATCTTTTACTGTTCTAAACAATCTGAGCTAAATAGATATGCATGATAAATGAAGACATCTATTCTCTGCCTTTTTCATCAAAAGTTTGTTTATAGTTTTAAGAACCAAAATTAATAATGCAACTGGAAATGTGGCAACAGTCCTTTCCCAAACCCATCCATTTTCATTTTACAAAAAAAAAAATTGGCTTTTCTTATGACTTTTGTCTATCACATAGACAATAAAATCATTATATTAAGTTTTCCAAAAAAAAATGTTTAATCTTTATTGCTATTTCATTAAATGTATGCTAATTCAAAAAGAATCTATCACTTTTTTACAGTAAACAGTAAAAAAAATTCTTCCAAGAAAATATTTCCATGCACTTATTCAAGTTCTCTTCTCTGTTTATAGTTACAGAGCCCACACGGTTCTTCTTAAGTTAATTCCTGAATATTTTTATGAATTTTGTTACTATTGAAATGGCAATTTGGTTTTTGCTCTTAATACCTCATAAAACTAAACATTTAAAGCAAAAACAAGATTGATTGGATTATAAACATAAATTTCAGAAAGCTCATTACTACTACCAGCATGAAAATGGCACTGTAAATTTTCCAGTAATTTTGTGTATGAAAAAGAATTTTAAATCTTAAAGCCTTTTTAATATAGGGAAAATCACACCCACATGTGGTTTTTAAAGGCTTTGTCTCATTTTGATAGTAGTTCACTTCTTTATGTAAATTACTAATCTGAAACCTTGATGCTTTCCTTCCTCTTTTATAAAATTACAAGATTCATAAGATAAAAAGAATGCTTATCCTTTTTATGTAGTTCATCCTTGTTTTATGCATAGTGAAGTAGGCCAAGAAAGACCATATGCCTGGGCCAAGATCATCCAGTTATTATTATCGTTTTTTTAAATGGAGAAATCAAGCAGGTACAATAAGAGTATATAGTAAATGGTGACTTATCATCCAAAAAAACAAAGGTTTGAATCTTGGGCTGCCCACATACAAACTAAATAATTGTGGCTTCCCTACACCTCAGTAGTCTAATCTGTCAAAACCATGAACATAACACTAAGCTTGCAGGGCTGCCCTGAGGATTAAACAACGATGTGCTTTAAAAATGGATCACCACTGAGCACTGAGCACTGGACACTGTGATCAAAAGGGATCTGTCCCATCTACATGTGGGGCAGGGGGCATCTGCCAACAATGCTGAAGGGGACTCTCCATGAAGCCAAGTGATTGCATTACTCCAATAGCTCCAGGGAAGGCTGGGGAAAGAATCTTCATTCCAAGAATCAGTGGAAATAAGGTAATGAGACTGCCTTAATTATAGCAGAAGATACTAGAACTTGGAGCCCTCGAGCTGGTTAGTGACAAGTGTGCCAGCATCGCTGTGAAGGTGACGACCGAGCCTGGAGCTTGTTGTCAACAGGATTCACAAAGGGGAGGGTCTCTTGGGGCCTTGAGTTTGGCGCCACATTGAATAGCCTGGGATCAGCATTTCCATCTCCTTATTTTCCAGACCAGGCCCTGGGAAGCACAGGATTCACTTCTTTTATCTACAGAGGGCCTAGGAGCTGATCGGCATTCTCTCCATCCCCGATCCACCCCAAGCAAATCTGCTCCATGAATCCCAGGTTTCTTCCCAGGTGTCAGGGCCTGGAGGACACAGACAGGAGCACAGGCCGCATGAGGGCCAGTGTCCTGGGAGGAGCGGCTCAGACACAGGCCAGGGCCAGGAAAGCACAGCATCCGGCCACTCTGAAATAATCAGTTCCGACAGTTACAGGGGGAGCAGAGTTTACACGCAGGAAACGCCAATCAGAGACTGTCTCTGGGTAGCATCAGGGAGGCTCACGCTGCTGACCCGGGGGCTTCCAGGGTCACCTGTGAGAAGCAGCAGAGTGTGTTTATGTTTGTTGTTTGTCTACCTGACCCTCCCGCTCTCTATGTGCGTCCAGGTCAGAGTCCCGGTAACCTCCCTTGGCTGGTGATCTGCACACCAGCGGGAATATGCTGCCCTCATCCCGTGTCACAAAGCAGGGATCCGGCAACTATTTTCTTATATTCGTCATGAAGTCCAGAAATAAATAATCATCATAGTAAGCATGGCTTGGAGTGTATTCAACTGGGACTGTCTCAGAACCTAGAAAAGTAAGTAGTTATGCTCAAGGGATGATGCCTCAACTTTAACAACAACAACAAAAAATTACGGTTGTTAAAAAATGCAGGTAATACTTTCATTTCTTCCCACATTAAGTATTGCCCTTCTCATGTAATTTTGATTCTTAATTCCATTTAAGAATATTAAAGCTATACAGTATGTTTATTTTTTATAAAATTCTCTCTCCATCTGAAAACAGCTTTGTAACCATACTAATCTTCCCTCATGCATCTAAATATATTCTTCAGAAAATCACTAGGAATTCAGCACGGAGAAAGTTGATATACAACTTCACAAAACATTAATATTTCTGTGTCCAAAACACCACAAGAAAACTTAAATGTAAAATTTAAGCTGAAACAAAAGCAAGGTTAATGTCCATGGTAAACCTACATCTATTAAAACACAAGGAAAAGCTGTATCCCAAAAGGAAAATGGGCAGAGTACAAGTGGGAAATTTACCAATAAAGGAACAGAAGGGCCATTAAGCATAATAAACACCGTAAACCTCAAATGTTAACAGAATAATAGACAGTGAGGCAGGAATGAATTCAGACAAATTAAAACATAATTTTATATCTCATCATCAGATTGCTAAAAATGTGTTTGGCAATGTCAGTGTGAGGAAGAATGTGAAAAAATGGGTTGTGCCATACTTTGTTGGCAGGAGCAGAAAGTGTGATGACTAATGTGGAGAGTATTTTGTCAATAGCTTTTAAAATCAAAATGCACATATTTTATCACTCAGAGACTTCACTTCTAGTAACTGTCCTCAGAATAGATTTTCAGCAAACATGGGGAGACATGTACAGGGTATTCACATGATAGAATATGATATGGCAGTTACGAGGTTTTCAATACACATATGTACATGTGGAATATTACATAGTAATTAAAAGAAACTTTTAAAAGAATGTATGTTTCTATTTTAAAATATATAATAGGAAAATCTGCCGAAACCGGTTTGGCTCAGTGGTGGAGCGTCAGTCTGCGGACTGAAAGGTCCCAGGTTCGATTCCGATCAGGGGCATGTACCTTGGTTGCGGGCACATCCCCAGTAGGGGGTGTGCAAGAGGCAGCTGGTCGATGTTTCTCTCATGGACGTTTCTAACTCTCTATCCCTCTCAATTCCTCTCTGTGTAAAATCAATAAAAAAATATATTTAAAATATATAATAGGAAAATCTAAAAAGCATAGTGTTGAATAAAAAAGCAAATGACAGACGATGGGTACAGTATTTTATAATTTATATAAACTTATAGTACATACATGAATAATTACTACCCAGAGTTCATGGTTACTATCATTATAAAGCACTAGAGGCCCCGTGTATTTCTTCCCCCCAGTGGGGGAGGGGGGTGAAATTTGGTGTCCCTCAGCCCAGCCTGTACCCTCTCCAGTCTAGGACCCCTTGAGGGATGTCTGACTGCCTGTTTAGGTCCGATTTTCTTTTTTAGTCCCTCTCACAATCCAGGATGGCTGGCTCCCAACTGTTCACCTGCCTGCCAGCCTGATAATCCCCTAACCACTCCCCTGCCAGCCTGATCAATGCCTAACTGCTCCCCTGCCAGCCTGATTGCACCTAACTGTTCTCCCCTGCCAGCCTGGTCACCCCTAACTGCCCTCTCCTGCCAGCCTGGTCTCCCCCAACTGCCCTTTCTTGCAGGCCTGGTACCCCCCCTACTCCCCTACCCCTTAAGTTCTAGTCCCCTCCAACTGCTATCCCCTACAAGCCTGGCCACCCTCAATTTCCCCCCCCCCTCAGGCTTGGTGATCCCCAACTGCCCTCCTCTGCCGGTCTGATCACCCCCAACTGTCCTTTCTGCAGGCCTGGTCCCTCCCAACTGCCCTCACCTGCCAGCCATCTTGTGGTGGCCATATTGTGTCCACATGGGGTGGCCATCTTGTCTGTTGGAGTGTTGGTCAATTTGCATAGTACCTCTTTATTATATAGGATACTTTTATTTTATCTGCCACATTTTGCTGACAGCTCACAGAAGGGTGGAGGTTGGGAGCTAGGTGTAAAGAGTAAAAGGATTAAGGAAAAAAAGGAAAAAGAAAGAAAGAAAGACTCCTGGACACAGACAACAATATGGTAATTGCCAACGGGAAAGGGGGCGGAGGCAGGTAAAGGAAGGTAAAGGGGGTGTAAGTGGTGATGGAAGGAGACTTGACTTGGTGTGGTAAACACACAGTATAATATACAGATGATGTGTTGTAGAATTGTATACCTGAAACCTGTATAATTTTATTAACCAAAGTCACCTCAAAAAATTCAATCAAACAAGACAAAAAATCCAAACAAAACTCCCCCAAAACCAGACAGAGAACATGTTATAAAATGTTAATTTATCATCATTTCTTGTTATGAAGATGGTTTTTATTATTCTTTTTATTTTAAGAAAGTGAAAGGAAATATTATTATGAAAAGTCAAAAAGGATACATTGACCAAGAATATAAGTAGGCAATGTACAGAAGTACAAGTAAAAATATGTTGAACATCACTGTTAGTCAAAGTGTTGCTAATTAAAGCCACAATCGCCATCGATTTTTGGTAAAAGTGCACTGTGCACAGCAGGATTCTACCAGGAGGCTGGGGTCGGGGTGGGGACAAGGCCCCTCTCCTGTAGCTTCCTTCCCCTGCCTGACCCTGCTGGATAGGAGGGAGGATTCACAGACAAAAAGAGAAATGGACTAGGATGCCCCCTTTCCTCCTGCTGGTCCCTAGGGCCCCACGTCAGGCCTGATATCAGAGAAGGAAAAGTTTTGAATTACATAAGAAGTTTTAAACTTGACTTTAGGACTTTCCTACACATGAACATGGGACTTAATAACCTTAATACAAATATTCTTACAACTGAATGTGACATATTCAGGATGATGTCATAGGACTTGGATAGGAGATTCCATTTCAGCTATAAGCTGAAGGCAATGATAGAAAAATCAAAACAGCACACCACCCGCCAACCACTGAGACAAGCCAAAGACCAGCAGTTGGAGCGATGAGTCACATTTTGATAGAGTGACCGTCTGCCTGGCTTGCCCTGGCCAGCCTGTAATTACACGTGTCCTTCCCAGAACAATCATTCACAACGCCCCCTCTCACTTTCAGAGGTGCCAGCCTGGATGATGACAAAACTCGTGAGGATTAAGCCATTTGTTCAAGGACAAACAGCTAAAAAGTGGCAGCACTGGGATTCAAACCAGGCCCGCCTGGCTCCAAACGCTGTGTTCTCTCCGCCGCAGTTAAATATTACTAATCTGGACTAGCAGCAGGGATCAGTCAAGTTTCGCAAATGAAGTTTAAGACATATGAATTATAACTATTACTTTCAAGACTATACCATACTTCATACTTAAGCCAATCATTGTTGGCACACAAAAAAAAATCCCATGGGGATTGGTCTTGATGAATAAATAAGATGGGCATACATTGTAAGCAGCTGGTTTTAAAGAGTTTGAAATATGTATTTTCTTAAGTATATCAAACACTTAGGGTTTACATTTTCCATTTGCCTACATGTTTTCCTCATTAGCCAAACAAAGGTAAAAGGCCGTGTCTAAATGGTCATGAATTGCAAGTGAGTAGAGTTCAGAATGAATTGTTTTTATGTGTATTAATAAAATTAATGAAATGGGATCATTGTTCATAAAAGCTTAAAATATCAAGCAATAATTTTAATACCATGTAAAACAATGTAAACTGTAGAAATTATATATCACCTCCTTTTAAGTATCAAATTACAAAACTGAGGTCCTTTTCAAAGAGCAAGAAACTTGAGTGTGCACTTGCAAAGAACTCTTCCTTGGGGACATATTTCGCAGTATTAAAAATTTCTCTGAAAACCACATCGCCTCACCGTGTAAGCTGCCGTTACTAGTACACACGACTAGTTGTGACTGTTCTCTAACACAGTTAGTCTTACCAAATATCTGTAACTATGCTGTTGTTTTCTTTTAGGTTAAAAAGAAATGTCTCCCAAAGTGGGAAAGAGCTTTTCCTTGTCTGGCTCTCTCCCTGTGTCTTGGAGGGGAGTGACCAGGAGATGGGCAGTGAGATGGGCTGGGAGAGAAGTCCCTGCCTCCCCAGGCAGCTGTGTGAGCTGGGCATGTTGTGCAACCTCTCTGAGCCTCAGTCTCCTCTCGTGTAAAACTGGAACGCTGCTCCCCCAATTCTTAATGAGGCTGGCATTGAACGAGAGCATTTAATATGTGAGGAGCAGTGTCTTCCAAGTACCCTTAGGAACATTTGTCAGAGGACTGTGCCCATTCACAGTATTATTATTGTAGAAATAGCTCCTGTCAAAAAAAACACACCAACCTCCAGTAGCAAAGAATCCTTCCTAACACGGCTCTCAGAATTCCTGAGGAGGAGGGAGGGGGGGGGGGAGGCGAGGCCATGAGCGGTGGGAGGTAGAGCCAGAAGGCCCCACGGAGGAATGAATCAACTCACAACAGACCCCTTGCTTTCGCAAACGTGCACGTGCTGGGGGGATAAATCCTGTGGAAAGCTCACGGCCTGACAAGTTCAACCGCAGTTGCCAATCTCTGTGCAGAGCTGCTAAGCAAGCCCCGGAGCGTGGGGAGGGCCGGCCTGGGCCAGACGCTGGGGCTCTGCAGCCCATCTTCCCGGAGCCCCTAATGCAGGCTGACACTCGGCGGAGGCGGGGCGGGGGCGCAGGCTCCTAATGAGCCCGCTCCTGAGGGGCTCCGGCCTGGAAGATGCACACCTCCTGCCGCTTCCACCCCTTATCACCGCCATCGGGGGCGACTGCAGCTAGCCCCAGGCAGAGGTGCCACTTGGCCCTGGGTGTCCCCCTTCATGGCCAGGGTCACCCCGGGGCAGGGCAGGCGACGCCCAGCATACAGTCTAGGAGTCCAGCGCCCTCCCCCCCTCCCCCCCCCCCAGCCTGAGCACCCTGTCTTCTGGACGGGCAGACAACAAGGCGAGCCCCGGATGGTCACCAAGTCACATGTCAGTCCAGCCTCTGCCTCGCACCCTGAACATCAAGAAGAGAGCACGCCCCTGCCCAGGACATCTGGACATCTGGACAAACGGCTGCTGGGTGGCCGTTGCTCCAAAGTGTCATGCGAAGCTGAGGGGCCTGCAGACCCGTCCGTTCAGCGAGGAGGATCAGTGCTCCCTCTTTGCAGGCGTCCTCGGAGGGAATCCGTGCAGGAAGAGGGTGGTCGGAGGGCAGGGCGAGGATGTGCCCACCGCGCAGGCAGGCGCCTCTGGGAGTGGAGGACCGTGCGGGGAGGTGTGTTGCCGCCGCGGGAGCGCAGTTGCGTCTGTCAGCTCTGTTACCTGCACCGGAGTGTCCTTGTCCTGCGCCCTCCGAGCCAGTGTCCCCGGAAGGAAGCTGGCTGGGCGGTCCCCCCACCCCCGGGCCCACAGGGATGGTGCTCCTTGCTTACCACGCGGGGCTGTCCTGGGACGGCCTTGCCCCTTCCTTCTGGCTGAGAGGTCTGGAGCAGGTGTGCTGTCCTGTGACCTCCTGGCACTGACATTGGGAGAGCAAACTGCGTCCTCTGGACTCCCTGTGGGTGTCTGCCCCCTGTGTGAGTGACAGGGCAAAGCGGAAGTGCAGGAGAATGCGCGCGTTCAGGGTTGTGCGGGAGGCAGATGGGCCGGTCCTAGTCCTTTCCCACTGTATTGAGATGCCATCCGCATACAGCCCTGTGAGAGCGTCAGGTGCAGAGCCTGACTTGGAGAGTTCACATTTCAAACTTCCAGGGGGAGTGAGTCCCCAGGCTCTGTCTTCCCGACAGGAGGGCCTCTCTGAGGCTCAGGCCTGGATTCCCGATTCCATGAGCTAACGGTCCTGTCTCAGGTGCTTTTATTCTCTCTTTATTTTCTTCCAGTTAGGAGGAAGGATCCATTTCCTTGATCTAGGCAGAATTCAACCTCTACTAGTTTTAGTGTGAGCTAAGCGGAACGAAAAGGAAGAGGAAAAGGAAGAATGTAAGAAAGAAAAGCTGAGACCATGTAAGAGGAGAGACTAGGAAGTCCAGTCCTTTGAAGCTAATGGCCTTTTTACAACAGCCAATCTCGGAGGCCTTGATTTCATGAATGAGACTCCCTCCCGAGAACAGGCTAAAATGTAGGTTGTATCTAGGTTTGGCTATCATATGGCAGTTATCTTATCCCATTTGAAATGCCCATCGATGATTAAAAACACATTTCTTTAGCTCTGACTACCATGTAATAGGCAGGTACCTATTATGTCGTTGCTAAAGCTCAGTAAATACTGCTTATTGGAAACACATTTCGACTCAACAATATGATTATGTATGTATCTATTACAGAAATCTTGAAACTCTATCAATTTGTGCCAAAAACACATCTCTTTCCTTTAGGAATCCGTGAGGCTCCAGATACTGTCTCGGGTGGAGCACTATTCGATCCGCAGCAAGTATCTGGGTAATAAAGGATGGCGGCGGCAGCCAGGGTCTGGCAGTTTGTTTAATCGTTCAGAGTAATAACTGGAAACAAGAGCACTCTGTGCATTAAAAGCAGATTTGTTCAAAGCATGTTGGCCACTTCGTGTCTAGACTGAACTACTGCCGCTCAAATGTTCTGGACAGGACTGTGGAGCAGCAAGACCCTTCCAGAGGCAAATGGCTCTCTCTGGGTTGGGTGCATTTTTCTACCCAGCGGATCCATCCCAGCATTCCTACCTCTTGGATTCGGGCTAAGCTCTGGAGCTCTGGGTGGCAGCTCAGGCTGGGGCTGTGGAATGAAAGGAGACAGAAATAGAGCTCAGAGAGATGAAAAGACCTAAACGGCCACTAGTCCAACATACTGCTGTGACACAGATGAGCAAACCGAGGTGGATGGTTAGTTCAGGGCTGTTTACCCAGGTTGTGGTCCATTCACCCTCTTTGATGAATGGAATAGATACACAAAATCTAAACACAGGTCAGCATTACCGTGTTTTCATTAAAGGAGAGGGGGCTTTAATGCCTCTGGAATTGGGTGGAGTGTGAAAGACATTCGCTGTTTTATAATTATATTTATTTTCAGCTCCGTTTTGGTTTAGAATAGCCAGAAAGGACATGATTCATATGGTTGCTGTGAAGGCAGGCTGGTAAAATATTGAAATGTTTTTCCTACAGCTTGGTGCATAGATGGTCCCAGAGTGGCTGGGGAGGCCCTTTCACCGTCACAGCACAGAGGGCCCCTCCCCAGGCCTCCCCACCACCTGGCTTCTGCAGAGTTGACATTTGAGAGAGTGTTGGTCATTTATGACCGGTCAGTGCCCATGCATTACATGTTAGTGCATATTTCGAATCTCTGACCTGATATGACAATAGGCTTTGCTACAGTCTTAAGAAAAGGAGAGGTGGTCCCAACTCTAAGCTACATAAGCATAATTAATAGAATGGACATAGATACTTAATATGACATTTCCACAATTATCCATTTTTCTTATAATAATAGCTCGAGTGCTTGTTATGTTAGAAGCCTCTTCAATGATGTGCATTATATTATTTAAGCTTCACATCAGTCCTATGAAGTTAGAGCTCCCCCACCACCCGAGGGAAGAACAGAGTGGTGACTTAATTGTCCCCAAGTCAAGCAGCTAGGAAGTGATGGAGATCTGGCAATAGTTCAGCCAAAGCTTCTGACTCCAGAACCTGAGCTTTTTTCCTCCATGGTAAAGTCTCCTTGGAGTAGCATGTGCTCTATGACTATACAGTTGTGTTTATTGGGACCTTCTAGGTAATAATAAACCAGGATAATTAAAACTATAGTGTAGGGGGATTTTGACCAAATTATTATTGTGACTTGATTCCTTATTTAAATGCTAGAGACAGGCATCCTAGCTTATCTGGCTTGAACCTTTTAGCGATAAACTAGTTTGTTTTGTTTTTCTGCCACTAATTACCAGATGAATCAGTGAATTATTTATATCCATGATTAGATTGAAGGTGGAAGAGTTGAGGATAAAAGGCCACATAGTACATGGTCTCATTTATGCAAAATAACCAGAATAAGCAAATCTATAGAGATAGAGACATACTGTTGGTTGCCAGGGACTGAAACAGGGGAGAAGAGGTAGTGATGGCTAAGAGGTAGGAGGCTCCTTTTTGAGATGGTGAAAATGTTCTGAAATTAGCTAGTAGTGACAGTTGCAACACAAGAGTAAATTTTATAGTTTATGAATTGTATCTTAACTTCAATATATATATATATTAAAGAACTGAGTCAAGGGTTTCTGTCAGGAGCTGGCTACTGGTCAGAGGAGATATTTTAACCTTTAGCTATTTGAGAATAAATTATATCTGCAAAGAAAAAAGGAACTTGTGCCTCACTAAAAGTAATGAATCATTTTTTAATCAAGAGAAACGTCTAGAAGATATTTTATTCAATTAAATATGAGAAGTAATTGCTGAGTAAATACCATGTACAAGGCAGAGGGCTAGGCAGTGGCCAACTCTAGAGCAATGATAGTTCTGAGGGAGGGACTGCTTAGTTAGAAGGGATGACAGACCAGCTCATGGCAAGGCTGGGGAACTGCCCTCAGGTATGGCAGGTAACCTCACTGGTGCTGTGGTTCAGTTACTGAAGGCTGCCTAAAATCACATTCTCCATCTGTAATAGATGAAATAGAGAAGGTGGCCAGAGACTGGGATGGCAGGACACACACAGGCTTTATTGGAGGGAAGGGTACCCCTGCCCGCTGCTTCCACAGAGAGAGGTGGAAGAGAGTGAGCACCAGGGTACAAGCACCACTAAGGATAGGGGACAGGGCTTAGGACACTTAGCACAAGCTGATTGGTGATTAGGGACCTAGGAACTTAGGAATGGGGGGCTTAGGGTATTTGGCAGGTGCTGATTGGTGGTTCAGAGCTCAGGAATGTCTGGCCACAGGTGGGGTTTACATCTGTCCATGTCTCATGCATTGTTTCACTAGTTTCTTGCAGAACAGAATGCAGGTGTTCGCCAACCAGAAGGTGGGAGAGATCTATCTGACACTGAATTCAGAACCAAACATCAGAATATTTGAGACTTCGGGTAGACCCTAAAAAGACAACGACACCCTCTCTCAGCTGGAAGTAGCTAGGGATGACTGACCTTCACCCACTGACCTTGCCCGGAAACTCAATTTAAAAATATATATATATATTACCAGAAGCCTGGAATGATAGATCCTCCCTTCCTCCAGTTGATGGACAGATGTAAACCCCACTTGTGGCCAGACATTCCTGAGCTCTGAACCACCAATCAGCACCTGCCAAATACCCTAAGCCCCCCATTCCTAAGTCCCTAGGTCCCTAATCACCAATCAGCTTGTGCTGAGTGCCCTAAGCCCCGCCCCCTATCCTTAAAGGGGCTTGTATCCTGGTGCTCACTCTCTTCTGCCCCTCTCTGTGGAAGCAGCCGGCAGGGGTACCCTTCCCTCCAATAAAGCCTGTGTGTGTCCTGCCATCCTAGTCTCTGGCTACCTTCTCTATTTTATCTATCAGTCTGTCCGATCCAGATACTGGATTTTGTTGGAATATCTAAAAAAGATCTTTCCCCCATTGCTTCAGTGATGCTCACTGAAATCATATAATACTGACAAATCTTTCAGGGTGACACAGCAATAATGTGAAGAACCGACCTCCTGCCCAGGCACTGACCAGTCATAAATGACCAACACTCTCCCGGCATGCCAGCCAGCCCATGATTTTGTTACTCCATCAAGCAAGGCCACTGATCAAAAAAAAAGCTTTGGTTACCACAGAATAGAATCAACGAAAGTGAATAATCTAAAGAAATAGAATATTTAGAGCTGAGATGTGGTAACCGATGATAAAACATCCTTCATTCACACACAAAACCACCTTCTTGGTGATAGAAATGCTCAAAATGTTTCTATCTCCTCTCTCTGGCCCACATGATAAAACCATCCCAGTCACCTTCGGTCACAAGACATTCTCATGCCACCTAAGATTATACTCAGAAGTAAAAAGTCCATTCTACCTAGTCATGTTCCCGTGGACAGTCAGTGGGAGCGTGGGCAGCTGATGGCAGGGTGATCATGCTCTGGCTGGCCACTAAGGAGGGCGGGCTGCAGGGGACAGGAAGGCTGAGGCTGCATTATCTCCAGGCTTCCTGACTGCGGGTCTTACAGTCACCGCTCCTCCCCACTGATCCCTATACCATGTATAGTCAGAGAGCACCAGGGAATCTCTGCCATTGGCCCAGATAACACAGGGAGAGGTTCCTACACTTAGTGCACCAAAGGCTAGAAAGATGAGCAGGCAGGCCTCAGCATGCCAAGTTAGATAGACACACACACACACACACACACACACACCCATCCATAAGAACATTGGGCAGGAGAGATGGGAGTCCACCATTCTCTCAAGTTGCAACATCTAAATAAACCTCTTTCCTTTTGTACCAGCACCTGTCTCAGGAATTTGTTCTAGCAGGCAGCAGAATCTGTATTTCTGGTTACAGTCACAATCAAAACTTCATCCCCATACTTAACATCACTGAATTGTACACTTCCAAATGGTTAAAATTATAAATCTTATCTGTCTTTTATTGCAACAAAATACCCCCCCCCCTTTTTTTTTAACACGCACACACAAAAACAAACACCGCGGGCAAACAAATTTCAATCTCACCTCCAATAGTTGCTTCAATTTCTTCACATCAGGACTGACCCATGCCCTAAGGATGGCCCCAGAGAAGGCCTGCATTTCCCTTTCACTCCTCCATGCCCTTCCCCCTCCTTCCCCGCCCCCCTCCACTGCTTCTAAGGCAGAAGGAAAGGGAGAGAGACTTGTAATGTTAAATGTTCTTTACCTTCTGGCTTGAACTTGAGCTTCCTCTGAGTGGCAGGTGAAGGCACTTTCTTGGGCTATAGAGAGAGAGGCTGTCTGCAAGTCTGTGCAGGAGTTCTCATCACGTTCTCTCCTGATGCGTTAGATACACCTCTGCCTCCCCCCCACCCCCTCCCCTCATGCTGTATTAATCATGTCCTTTTATTTTCTGCAGTTTTGATTCTTTGACATATTGGGGCCTTGCAGACTCTGGAGGGTTAGCCAATTCCTAGAGATAGGAAATGACTCACCAGAGGTGTGCCTTTCATATGCAAATTAACCAACCAAGGAGTTATCAGACCCTACCCTGCTTCTAAGGCAGAAGGGTTCTCACCCTCAGGGGCAGTATTCCTCCACCCTAATTACCCCAAGGCCGGGGAATATGCAGTGAGAGTCTTGCTGATCAGCCCATGATGGCGGGAAAGAGAAGGGACAAGGAAAAGCTGTGTAAATTTTCCATTCCTGAGTGTGAGGATGCAATTATTTTAAAATGTATGGGGGAGGGGTGTTTTTTTTTCTATGTATGTTTATATGGCTGACTCAAAGAATGTTAACTCTTTGGGTATTTGAAACATTAAAAGGTGTTCTCTAAATATATTTAAACTATCAAGAGCAATATGGGACAGTTGTCACACCTTCAATAATAATAATATTATTTTTTGTGAAAAAACAAATAATATGTAAACATATAACTGACTAGCTGTAGATTACAGCTTCCAATGATTCTCTCCTTGGGTTTGATTAATTTGCTAGAGCAGCTTACAGAACTCAGATAAACATTTTACTTACTAGATTATTAGTTTGTTTTAAAGGAAATAACTCAGAAAGAGCCAGATAGAAGAGATGCATAGGGCAAGGAAGAGATGCATAGGGAAGGGGCATGGAGTTTCCATGCTCTCTGGGCACACCATTCTCCCCGAATTTCTATGTGTTCACCAACTCAGTGGCTCTCCGAAACCCCACCTTTTGTGGGTTTGCTGGGTGCTTCATTATGTAGGTATGATTGATTAAATGATTGGCCATTGGTGATTGAACTTGTTCTCCAGACACTATCCTCTCCTCAGAGGTCAGGGTGGGACTGAAAGTTCCAATCTCTAATTACAAGGTTGATTCCGCTTGTGACCAGCACTGCCCTTTTTCCCACATCCTCATTTTTTAGGGCATTTCCATAGTCACTGAAAGGTTCTCCCCCTCCCAAACTGGTGGGCGGAGTTTAACACATGACCCTTTAAGGCTCTCCCCCCCTCCCAAACTGGTGGGTGGAGCTAACAACATGACTGGCACCTGCCAAAGGGACATCTCCAAGACAGTGAACCACCAATTAGCACGGGCCAGAGTGCCCTTGGGGCCCATCCCTTCCTGTTCCACTCTGGGCCCAACCCCCTCCCTTTCCGTCCTTTAAGAAGGACCCCAAGCGAGACACGTGTTGCTTTTTGGAGGTGGACCTCCATCAGCCCGGCTGGGTTCCGATTTCCTGTCCCCTCTCCCCTCAATTCTCATCTTTACCTCCGTGATAGGTCCTGCCCATTACCGGGGAATAAACTCTACTTTAAAACTCCCTGTTGTTCTGTTTCCTTTCAAACCTAACAGTCACCTCACTAATATAAACTCAGTTGAGGTAGAATGGGGCTTATTGTGAATAATACACCCTTTTCACCGTATTGGCTCTGCAGCCATTTCAGGAACTGAAATCAAAAGATCTCATGTAACAGTAGGTGCTCCCATTGCTCTTAGGGATTAGGAAATCCCAAGAGTTTGGGGAGCTCTGAGTCAGGAATCAGTTTTCCTGGATATCTCCCATGTATATAAACTTCTGTTTGTTTTTCTTTACTTTTATTTCTCTTTTATTATTGTTAATCTTATATTATATGCTGGAAATGGGGTATTTTTTTCCTTCCCTACATGGTGGATTAAAATCAATGCAGTCTTTCCCAATGTCCTTATTTTAGCCACTTTGTTAATTATGCCATTGGCACTCCCATGTTAAACATTCTCCCAAAGGAAAAATCAGAAGCTTTATTGCTTATCTTAAAATGCCACACCCAATAAAACAAAGGTATTAGGTAGTCAATTAAGCACGTTTTGGAATCAGACAGATGTGAGACCCAGAACCTATAAATATAGCTTTGAACCCAAGTTCTGCCAGAAGGAAGTGACTAAACACCCCTCCCCAGGTCTTCAGAATACAGGTGATATTTGGAGGCAATAAGATATATAAGATGGCGCGTAGGGTACCTGGTGCAGGGCATGTTCCATACCCATGTGTAAAGCAATGAGTTGTGTGACGTGCATGAAACCCAGAGCCTGCATCAGGATAGCGAACTCCAGGTTGGAAACCCACATCTGCCATCTGCTAGCTGTGTGACCTTGGCCATGGATGTTAGCTTCTCCATGCTAGTTTTTCTACTTAGAAAAATGGGTATCATAATATTAGGTACTTCATAGCACTATAAAAATTAAACAAATTTTTATTTTTATTATTAATCCTCACCCAAGGATATTTTTCCATTGATTTTTAGAGAGAGTGGAGAGGGAGGGAAAGACAGAGAAAACCATCTATATGAGAGAAACACATTGTTTGGTTGCCTCCTGTACGAGTCCCAACCAGGGCCCCGGGTTGGGGAGGACCCTGAAACCAAGGTACATATAACAACACGCATGAACCCTTGACCAGAATCGAAACCAGGACCCTCTGGTTCACAGGCTAACATTCTATCAACTGAGCCAAACCAGGCAGAGCAACAAATTATTTTTGTTAAAATATTTAAAACAGAGTGTCACGTAGAAAACATTGAGTAGGCTTTAATACAAATTATGTTAAAGCTAAAGTCATTTATCTACAATAGCTAAAATAGTTTTATTATTTTACATGTTCAAATAGTTTACATGTCAAAGTTCCAGTTTTGGGCTTAATGATTACCTTGCAATTCAAGTATGTGAGTGTTTTCTTCCATTGAGGATGCCATTTTTCATTTAGACCCGGCATTGAGAGATGCCCATGAGAGAGCAAATATGTTTCTGAGGCCTATTCCCTACTAATGGATATTTTAGTCCCAGGAAACGGTCAATGCAATGAAAGCTGTTTTATAATTTTCCACATACTTGATTGGAAGAACAAGAAAACTTTTCCTAGGACTTCCAGACAGGTCTATCTATGAGAAACAAAGACCAGGAGCTTGGCTAATGAGGAGGAACTCTAATAGAAACCAGAGAATGATGGTGAATGAACGCCAATGGTACACTAAGCACTTAGGCACTAGGTAAGGCAGACAAGCACAAACAGGTTTATTAGGGGGTCTTCAGCATAGGGTACGTGCATGAAAGGCTGAATATCTGTAGGAAAAAGACAAGAGGACACAATATGTCTCTGTACTTCCCCCTGCCTGGTTTGTGCAGCAGCTAAGAGGTGCAAGTGCGATGGGCCAGCTCTGCCCACAGTAATGCCAGAATTGCAGTAAGTGGAAAAACCACAGCCTAGAGACAGAGGACATGTATTTGAATCTCAGTGTGGGCATTCTTACTGCCTTAGACTCACAGAAAAAAAAGAACTACAAAAATTTCCCTACTTACTTCATGGGGTTGTGGGAAATAAAAATAATTGATGTGAAAAAAAGTAATATATGTAAGAAGTAATGTGTTATTTAAATGTAAATTATTCTGAGGCCCCATTTGGGTTCATTTTTGTATGTAAATAATAAAGTACAAACACATAGATACATTTGCTAACTAAATGCCTTTCTATACTTCCACCCATTACAAAATTATATATTGCTGAAAACATTGAAAACACAGAACAGGGAATAGTGAAAAACAAAATTAAACAAACAAAAAAATTTTGCATCAATCATTTTATCATAGAGTTTTATATATACACTAGAGGCCCAATGCATGAAATTCAAGCAAGAGTAGGCCTTCCTTCCTCTGGCACCTGGGACTCGGGGTTCCCTCACAGCCCCGGCTTCCTCCCGAAGGTTGTCCGGAAGGACATCCGGTCTAATTGGCTTATTATGCTTTTATTATTATAGATATGTATACTTATACAAACATGTATGTGATCCGATTCTTAAAAACAAATCAATCATTCTCAGAAAGATAGATAGATAGATAGATAGATAGATAGATAGATAGATAGATAGAGTTTTTGTTGTTTTCCTAGACTCTAGTTCTCTGGAGAACCTTATGGAATGCAAGGGTCACAAGAGACAGAGGAGGCTGAGGGAGAGGACTGTGCACACTTGCCTCCCTGATGAGGGGTCAGCCAGAGGGCTGTGGGTACTGTGCATAAGATCTCACCACCTTGACACAAATGTCCAGTAAAGACGCTTTGTATGGATGGTGAATTAGGGACCTTTATTTAAAAATCAGAAAGTGCAATGTTTCATGTCTAGATTGGCTTTGGATAGAAAGGAGAGAGCCATATACAAAACTGGATTAGTGATTTCAGAGAGCGGTGAGATGAGAAGATGGGGGCATTAAGAATCCCATGGAAAGGAAAACCCCTGACATCCTCAGGAATGTTGGGAGGATTCCCGAACTCTCACTGAATGATGGCTAATTTTGTGTCAATTTGACCTGGCCCTGGAATGCCCAAATATTTGGTTAAACATTATTTCTGAGGGTGTCTGTGAGGGTGTTTCTGGAAGCGATTAGCATTGCCTGGGTGGACTCAGGGGAGCAGATTGCCCTCCTGTTGTTAGGCATCATTCAATCCATTGAGGCCCGAATAAAACTAACAGGTGAAGAAGGGAGACTTTGCTCTCTCTCTGCCTGACTGCTGAGCTGAAAATCAGGTTTCCTCCCTGACTTTCCTGGGCCTCCAGTTGCAGGTGGTAGATCTTGGGATTCTCAGCCTCCATAATGGGTACACCAGCTCCTTATAATAAACCTCTTTTTACGTATGCACATGCACAGTTTCTGTTTCTCTGGAGAACCCTGACTATTACACCTAGATATGGATTAGTAAGTTCAAGTCGATTTTATGTGAATCTATGAATAATAAAGAAAGGGAATTTTGAGAAGGAACTAAAAGTAGGCAGTTATGTCCATGGGCTCCATAGGGCAGCACAACATGGTGACAACATTGCTGTAACTTCATTTGTGTCTCGCACCCTTGACAGTTGGGACATCCAGGTGTCATGAACATCAGATTCCCCATGCATATTGCTTTTGTCACCTGGCAATATCCTGTGAACATTTTTTCAGTCATTTGTCTTTTAGACCTCTAAAGAGTGCACAATTGGTTTGTTGATGATAGCCATTCTGACAGGTGTGAGGATCTTTCATTGTGGTTTTAATTTGCATCTCTCTGATGATTAATGATGTTGAGCATCTTTTCATGTATCTATCAGCCATCTGTATGCCCTCTTTGGAGAAGTGTCAGTTCAGGACAATTTTTTAATTGGATTGTTTGTATTCTTGGAGTTGAACTGCATATGTGTTTTATAAATTTTTAATATTAAACCCCTTATAAGTAAAGAAAGAGTACACATTATCTTATTATAAATAAATATTTGCTGAATGACTAGATAAAATAATTATATGTACATACTACAGTTTATTTAATATCTTTACTATTTCTGAACATTTAAAATTGGCCCGAATCCTTATAGTAATGAGCAATAACATGGTGATCATTCTTGCACAGATATTTTTATATACATCTAATCAAGTCCTAAATGTGGCGTTACTTGGTGAAAAGATATGCACATTTTAATGTGTTTGAAATTCACTGCCAAATTCCCCTCTGGAAATGTTTCAATTTACATACCCACATTGGAATAGAAGAGTGTCCATTTCTATGTGCTCTGCACTCCCATAATGATTCTTTTTAGTCATACTTTGAGACAAAAATAAGTATTTCATTGTTGTAATTTTATTTTTTTTAAAAATATATTGTATTTATTTTTTTTACAGAGAGGAAGGGAAAGGGATAGAGAGTTAGAAACATCGATGAGAGAGAAACATTGATTAGCTGCCTCCTGCTGGGGGTGTACCCTTGACTGGAATCAAACCCAAAACTCTTCAGTCCACAGGCCGATGCTCTATCCACTGAGCCGAACAGGTCAGGGCTCATTGTTGTAATTTTCATTTCCTTGGATACTAGTGTAGTTGAAAAAACTTAAACTTTTTTATTTATCATTTATATTTCTTCATTTGTAATTTCCTAGTTCACATATTTGCCCTTAATTTCTACTATAGTAAGTTATTGTTTATGGATTTGTAAGAGATCAATACATTGAGAATAACAACATATTTTCATTATCTTAAAAAATAGTCCCTGCTTGCTGATAAATTATTATTTTCATAGTTTTGAGGAAGAACATTTATTTTTAGATAATCATATATGTGAATACCTTCCCCTTTAATTACTTAAGAATCCATCCATCCTTATCCTTTATTATGTAAATGTTCAAATCAATAGTTTAAGTTGTCTTATATATTTATGTTTCATCAGTTATCTCTAACCCAGCTGAATTTTATTTGCAGTATAGTTCATGGTAAGATATTAAATTAATTATTTAAAAATATTTAACAAACATAATTTATAAAATAAATACATTATTTTTTCAACAATTCGAAGTGTTACATTATGAAATATTAATTTATATATGGTATTGTCACCAGAAAGGGACCAGGCTTGAGGTGGGCCTGTCTAGGCACAGTCTGGAATATGTGGCTCTTACTTTGTGCAGGAAAGATTTCACAATACCAGTCCAGGTAATTTTGAGAGCACATTTATAAAAGCGGGGGATAGGCAAACAAAGAAAGGGCTTAAGTAGAAGAAGCACAGTCATAGCCAACTGGAGTGAGCCTACATGGAGCTGCCTTGGCCCTATAGGAACATGAGGACGAGTCAAGCCTAGATGAGGCTGCCTTGACCTTTAGAAAGTCACAGGAAGAAGAAGTGAGCCAGATGGGCTGCGTGGACCCAGAAACAAGTTACAGAGGCAGCAGGAGGTTCTTTGGGGCAGGTTCAGGGGGGTATCCTGGGAGGAGCTGCCACTGCCCATGGCTCCCCTAGTTGCAAGCCTCCGGGGAAACTTTAGAGGTTAGGAGAAAGAAAGCAAGGATATATATACCTGAGGAAAGAATGGGAGGAGGGCACCAGCATTCTCCAGGGACAGCACGCACTAGGTCCCTTTCTACAGGCAAAACTTTTAGGCGAAGTGTCAAAGGAGGATCTCAATAGAATATTCATCAGCTCTCCAGGTGTGTCCTTTAATGTGAGGGCATCAGAGTCATTCTCTGTTCTGTTTCATCTTCAAAGAATGTCACCAAAGAGAGACTGGGACTATGGGAGTCTTCCCCTACACAATCTGGAATGTATAAACCATTTGTTTCTAAATGTTCTTGGGAAAATAAGACCTTGAGATTTATTATAAGGCTGTAAGTTGCTTGGCCATTTAACGTATTTCTCAGTTTTCCCATTCCACTTGCCAAGGAATTTCCAGCTTTTTCCTATCCTTCCTCAATATCATATATATGAATCAGTATTTAGCTAATAATATAATACATTATATTATATACTAGTGGCCTGGTGCACTAAATTCATCCACAGTTAAAGGGAATTAATTAGAGGAAATATTTAAATATTGCTATTTATCCTCTCTCTACAATAGAAGTGTCAGAGATGAAAGAAAATAGTAAAATGTATATGAAAATAATATATAAATTTGTTAATAAATAATCACAACATGATATAACAACAAAAACATGATACAAAAACAACAAAAACATGATGTAAAGACAACACTGATACAAACAATGACTGATAAATAGATTAAACTTATCCTAATATCTACCTGTATACCACATTAAGAGCGAAAACACTTTCAGAGTGTGTGACCAATTTCCCTTGTGATGAAGTATTTGCAACTTTAATGTCACAAGCTCTTCAAACTGGAGAGAAAGCAACATATAACTAACCATGTGTGAAAACAGGTTCAAGTAGGAATATTCCTACTCTGTATAGTTTGTTTTTGTGATTTATTAATAGTCATCACAAATGCTTAGCATCACAGGAAACTGTCTTCAAATTAAATTAAATGGGAGGCCAGTGTGGATGGGGACAAATCAGTTCTTGGAATCAGAACAACCTCTCCTTCTGCAGATCCTGTTAATACTTCAGCTTCAACAATGTTAGGTCGAAATCTTTTGGTAATAAATCTAGTATCATTACAAAGACCTTGTCTCTGACTCTCTTTGTTTTTCTCAGCAGTCCTCCAGGCCTCCCTGTCTCCTTCTCTCCCTCTTCCTCTTTTCAGGCTGGAGGGGTGGGGCCGGTGGGGTCAGCTCTACCCTCTGCCAGCCCTGAGCCTCATTCTGAGAGAGGCTGTAAGAGCGAGCTGGTAGGGAGGGAAAGAAAGGGAGAAAAGACTGTGAGCTGGTGGGTGCTGTGTGTGTCTGTGTGTGTGAGCGATTGTGAGTGTGAGTACCGGCCCCACCTCCCCCAGCCCTGGCCCCACTGCCACAAGTCCCCAGCCACCAGATCTTGCTGCCCACACAGCCTTTGGTCATTTTAGATGTTACTGACCCTGGCTCTTTATCTATCTAGATATGAATTCTTATTATTCCCTTTGAGTGATTAGTGCTATATTTATGTTTATTATAGGTTTATGATAATTTATAAACAAATTCCTTAAAAAGGAAGAATCCAGCATTCTTATTTTCTTGGCTCTCACGCACTTGTGAAATTTGTAATGTAAATTCTGGGATAACATTTCATAGATTAGCATTATTTTTTAATTCATTAATGGAATAATTAATACATTCACAATATTTCTTTCCCATCTTGGAGGAATGTAATATTTTCGTTTTTTAAAAATATATATATATATTTTATAGATATTTTACAGAGAGGAAGGGAGAGAGATAGAGAGCTAGAAACATCGATGAGAGAGAAAGACCAACCAGCTGCCTCTTGCACAACCTCTACTGGGGATGTGCCCGCAACCAATGTACATGCCCTTGACCAGAATCAAACCCGGGACCTTTCAGTCCGCAGACCAATGCTCTACCACTGAGCCAAACCGGTTTCAGCAATATTTTCTTTTTTAAAAGGATTTTTATGCCACTCAGGAAAATTTTGTAATATTCACCACATGATCATATGTGTTTCTTTTAAGCAACCTGCATTTGTAAGTTGAATATATTTTTGTTTTATTTAAGTAATAACTGCTAAATGTAGGAAAGTTTGTTTTGTACATTTAATTTTAAAACTTTAGTGACTTTGATAAAATTTCTTTGCAGCTTACATAATGTTTCCTTATTATAACCTTCAGTTTTTAGGTAGAAAAGAATATGATTTCCACACAATGATTTTGTCGCTCCTTTTCTAAGAATAATACCTTTTCTATTTTTTCTTGACTTGCAACATTATCTAGAATGTCCAAGAAAAAAAATTAAATTATGATGGCAAGCATACTTTTCTTGTTCCTCACTTTAATAGGAATGCCTATGATATTTCACCACTCAATATTTTTTGATAGATATTTTTGAAGTGGTTTGAAGTAGTTATGTTAAGGAAGTATCGTTCTAATCTTAGTTCTAAGTGTTTTAGTTCTATTGCACTCATACATAAATAACTTAATCCAAGATAAAGGAAACAGCCTGAGTTCAAAGTCTAGTACAATGTCACTAAAACTAGAGTTGTCAGACATCCTGTACATAAAGGATTACCCTATATTTCAAAAACAACCGTGTCAGGATGTATAATCATCCTACATTTGATCTAGATCTGACACTGCTGATGACATCTGTGAGTCCATAATCTTCTCCTCGCCAGTAATAACACACCCCACATTTACTGAAAATAAAACATGGCAGCCATAATGAAAAGCAAACACATAAACAAGAGAATTGAGTAGAGGCCTGGGTTTGTTCAGATCAAGTTCCTGGTCTGCTGCGCCCTCATTTTCTAATCCTATAATCAGCACAATTCAGGTGCAGTTTTGAACTTCAATGTGAAAAATGAATATCAATTTAGGTTGTCAGGTTTTGAAATAATGACCCTGGGGAAGACCTAAGCATGTCCACTGGGCCATCTAGTGGCTGCAGGGTGCACCTGAAAAAAAAAAATAATAGCACTGGTGTGTTCTTGTCTCAAAATAAAAATGAATGAGAACCACATCGCCTAGCACTCCCCTCCCATCCCCAACCAACACACTCCAGGATTAGCACACAATGAGAGCACAGCTATTTTGATCTAAAGGAATATGATCAATCAATCCATAGAAGAATAAGCAGATCCATGTTAAAGTATATACAACTTAGAGATCAAGCTATGAAAACAACCACTAGCTAAACAAAGAAAATGTAGGCAAAGGCAGTACCAGATTTAAGTCAGGGGCCACGAACTGCACAAAGAAAAATAGGAATAAAGGAGCAGCTAGCAGGCCAGGTGTGTGCCTAGGCACGGATTATGACTGCTAAGAGAAAAAATGCGCTCCTCATAAAGGCACAATGCATGCTTCTTAAAGTCACCCGCCAGATTTTGACAGCGATTCAATTATTAAAGCTAACTTCCATCTTTTCCCTTAAAATTTATTTCTATCTAAAAACCAGAGGCAGGGGCAGAGGGGGGGGAGTGGGAGGGAGGAGCAAACAACAACAAAAGAGAGTTGGCTGGCATCATTGCTGAGAATGCTGAAGAACAAAGATGAAGCAAATTGATAGCTTTCAAATGTTAATGGGGTTTGTCACCTCCTAGCGTGTGTAAATTGAAGACATCTGTCTGGTCTAACATAAATTCCAAAAATCCCAAACTAATTGCTTCATATACACAATGCAAAACCTCAGACTTCCATGCGAAAATAAACCTTCATTTAGAAAATAAACTTCATACAATTATGATAAAAGAGGACCTGTCGATAGGCCAGTGCTTAATACAGAAGGATCATTTTGAAATAAACGTCTTCGGTGTTCAATGGGATTGGAGAGAACTGGGAAAAGAGATTCGCCTCCCAGGTCCCCAGGTATGCGCGGCGTTTGAAGGAGCTCAGCTGAAACTACTAGGGCTTTACATCAGAAGTCTTTGTTGACTTTTCAGCAACTATACCCATTTATGGCGCTCACACAGAAAAGAAAATAATGTGTTTTTCTTATCTGAGCTCTGAAAACGAAATAGAAACACAGCAAATTCATTCCCAACAGAAAACAGATGAATCCCACAGCAGCATCTCACATTTCTGAAGAAGAGTGTTTCCTTTTTTCCTTTGTTCATTCAAAAGGGAGTTACTATTGTTTGCAAAAGAGAAGCAAAAGAAGGGGCTATTTTAAATGTCCTACAAATGAATAAACATTGGCAAAATTATTCTAGGGCAGGGGTGGGCAAACTTTTTGACTCGAGAGCCACATGGGTTCTTAAACTGGACCGGAGGGCCGGAACAAAAGCAACCTGACCATGCTGGCACTCTCATCTTGGGCTGCTGGTGAAGGAGCGGAGGGGAGAGCAAGAGAACCCTCCACTCTTTCGGCTCCACGGGCTGGAGAGAACAGCCGAATAGGCCGGATCTGGCCCTTGGGCCATAGTTTACCCACAGCTGTTCTTGGGAGTACTTTGATGTATTAGGATAGCTTATATGGCAGTGGTCGGCAATCTCATTAGTCAACAGACCCTAATATCAACAGCACAAGGATTGAAATTTCTTTTGAGAGCTGAAAACCCACTTCTAGGCATGGGCCACTAAGTTTCAATCGCACTACACGTGCTCGCCTGCACGTGGTATTTTGTGGAAGAGCCACACTCAATGGGCCAAAGAGCCACATGTGGCTCGAGAGCCGCAGTTTGCCGACCACTGTTCTATGGCATTGTAGAAGGGAGAGAGAGAGGTTTCGCTGAGTGCTGCTGGAACTCGAATGCTCACAAGAGCTCTCTGCACCGTCAGGACTCTTCATTGTGAGCAAGAGACCAGGCCCGAGGAAGCTGGGTTTACAACTGGGAACCGAGTCTCACAGTTCCTGGTCTTTAGCAGCATTTAAGCTTCACCTTGCAAAGACGCTAAGTTCGGGTCAGAAGATCTCATGGAAAACTCTTCTGGGCTTAGCTGAGCTTTCTGTTTTTCCTTCCATCATGTGGGTAGTTCATGCAGAAGCCAGCTGTCACCATCCTGACCCAAAGGTAGAGTGGGGTGGACGGGAGGGGGTGTTGACACTGCAAAAGAAAGGGGTGCGTGCTCCCAGTAGAAGGGAGAGATGCCAGGCAGTCAAGCCCCCATTTTCCAGCCGAAGTACAGCACCAAGCACAGCAGCAGAACAGCAAAATGATGACCAAATGTCAACCAACTAACTCACTCCTCTTTCCCGCCAGGAGTGTTCTCCCACGGCAGGGAGGGGCCATCTGTGCCCCGTGTCCCGGCAGAGCGCTGTCACTCACCCCTTGGGAAACGATCTGGGTGGGCCAGAAAACGCTCCAAGGCAGCTTGGTTTCCACTTTGTTATTTTATCCCTAAATCTTAATTTGATACCCACAATGAACCTCTTTAATTCTATGTGCGTTTTCATAGAACTAATCACCTTCACCTCACCTCCACCTCCTGGCCAGATGGTTACTTTTGGAACTGGTTAAGGAGAAGGGTTTGTAGCCAGACGCGTAGAAGAGATGCACGATGCGTTGTCAGAACAGTTCTGTCTGTGGCACTCCATCCCCTCTTCCCAGGAAGCCCCACCCTCTTCCCAGGCATGTCTGCCTGAGGGCACCCCACTCCACGATGGAAGGATGGAAGACTCCAGGTCTCTCACCAGAGCCTGCTGCTGCCTCATCCCCAGGCTCTCTACAGGGTTAGGTTAAGTGGGTCTTGCTGGGAAAATCACACATATTTTCTAGAACAGGGTGTTGTTTTGTTTCTCATCCCTCTAGGATGTGGCTTCCTAGAGCTAACCCCAATAAGCCCACTTGGGAAGCTCAGCCCTAAGTGCAGCCCAAACTCCCCTTGTACTGGGATAAACTGGTAGTGAGCAGCCTGGAGCAGCTATGGGCCCACTTCATCCTCATGTCCCCTTGAGGAAATCCGCCCCCCCCCCACACACACACATATGCCACGGGCCAGGCTGCAGTTTTCACTAACTAACCTGGTGGGGAAACAGGAGCGGGCCAAGCTCCACAGGAGATCAGCGAGACTTCTCTGGCTTATTCTGCTGTTTCCGGGTGTCCTTTGACCTGGTCTTCCTAGTTGAGAGTTTCTTTCTGGTCTAGTTATGGAATCCAAACTCTCTCTATAAAGCACAGACTTCCTAAACGACAGCTAGCCACCGCTGTTTTGGCCTGATGTTAGAAACAGCTGATGTTAGAAACAGGCTTTTTACTTTGACTCCTTCCAAAAACGCAGGCCCTGGGGGCTCTAAATGGTGACTTTCCTGGCCTCCTCCTGTTCCTGCCTTTGATGCCTCTCCTCTGTTCACCTCTCTAAATCATCTCTCTCTTTCTGGGTATCACCCTGGCTTCAAGAAAACCCGCATCTTTTAGTCTTTTTAGTTTGTAATCAGTGAGTGTGTGAGGCCAATTACAAGTTATCCTCAGATTCTGACATTTCCCAGGCAGACTCCCAGGTAGTAGGATCACAGAATGACTGGAGCTAAGCTTCAATTGAGCAAAGAAAATGAGGTGCCTTTTTCTCTCTCAGTGACCCAGTCTCCCTCAAAAGCTCTGCCCACTGGGCGGCAACAGAGTTAAGTGCCTTTGAGTGTAATCCGTTATTGTACTGAAGATGAAGGAGGCGATAATGATGCTGACATGGCTACCTTGCTTTTCATACTTCTGTTTGGGAATTAGCTCTCTGGGGGTCTCCTCACACCTACAGTCTCACCTTAACACTGGCATGCACACATGTCCTTCCTGTGACAGCTGGGAAGTGTGAGATTTCACATATCTGATTCCTCCAGATCTGAGTAATTGTGAGAACTGAGGAAGCATCAGGAGGTGAAAACAGCTCGTCTTCCTAGAAAGAACAAGGGCTTTTGATAACAGTCAAGCAACTTCAGATGCTATTTGACTTTGTCGAAGCCACAGAATGCAAATCAGAGAGTGGCAGGACCAGCAAAACAATATGATTTTGTCTTCGTGATTGAAAAGAGCATGCATTGAAAGGCGTCAGCAGAGTGATGGAGGTGAGGAAAGCAAGGGCTCCATACAGATTCGGAAGAGAAGGAGGGAGATCAGAATATGGAGAACACTGATTAGATGCAGCAAAAGCTAGGGGAAAAAAAGGCTCCGAGGTAATGCTCACATGTGAGGGGAAAGACATAGGAGGTGAACTGACAGAGAGAAGGGTCCCCAAAACTAAGGAGTAGAGGGGCTCTAGAAAAGAGATCTCCATAGTGGCCAGGACATCAGCTCTCAGAAGATGAGAACCTAAGATAATCCATTAAATGCCACACACAGTTAGAAAGCCTTTGCAGGTATACTTTGTTTAGAACTTGGAGACCAGAAACAGCTTGAATAAATGGTATGGTGATATGAGTTGCAGACTGTACTCTCAGTTCTCTGGATTAGTGCCTGTCGCTGTAATAAGTTGCCACAAGCGTACTGCTTGCATCCCTGGGCTGGTGGCCCTTTCCGTCTTCAAAGCCCCCAGCCCAGCATCTTCAGATGTCTCTGACTCCGACACTCCAACCTCTCTCTTTTTATTATATCAGACCCACCCAGATAATCCACAATTATCTCCTCATCTTAAAACGAGCTAACTAGTAACCTTAGTGCCATCTGCAGCCTTGATCCCCACCCCTTTGTCTTATAGCATAGTCACAGGTTCCAGGGATCAAGACTTGAACACTTGTGAGGGGCATTCTGCCTACCCGCCCTCCAACTTGATTTTTTTAAACTGAATTGTGTCTCTTAGAGACCTACTATGTGTGCTATACACTCAAGATGATTAACAACTAGGACGTAGGAAACCAATGGGCCCAAATCGATGCTGACTGAAGTGCTGGGGGCCTCCTGTCATTTGGGGCATGAACCTTCCTTGTAACCAGTTGCTATGTTAGGAGGGACTCACAGGGCTGGGAGGTGGCAGGCTGAAGATGATGTGGGGTGCCTGAGTGTAGCACCCCACATCAAAGTGGGGTACTTGGGTAAGGAAGGGCAGGAGCTCTCTGTCAAACAGTATGTCAATATTTCAATAACTGATAGCAGCACACCATTGTATGCCAGCTAAACATAAGCCCTAGTTGTATTTTATCTGCCTACATATATATAAATGCATTAAAAAAAGTTCAGGAAGGAAATTCCCTAAATTATTCATAGTAGCTTCTGCAAAGGAGGGTTTGGATGCTGAAAAGGACTATCAAAGACACCCACAGTCTTCTCTTAGCATTTTCATTCTTATAGAGAGAATCTACTTGTAGATCGTTAATGTATTTAAATTCAAGACTGAAAAGGGTCTGAGAATTGAAGACCAATAACTGGTTTTCTCGGAGGAAGAACCTTCAGTTGGGACAGCGAATACAAGTCAAAGAACAACAAAAGTATTTGCTCTATGCTCTTAGCTGCTTGAGTGTTCAAATGCATAGATTTCTCCTGTAACTCAACAGCTAAATTCTAAATGTGTCAATTGAAATGTATCCACTCTAAAGTTATAGAATAACCATAGATTCAGTTTATATGGGAATATTGTATAGGATAAAGGTGACTTTTAGATCATTGGGAAAAGTTTGGACTTTTCATTAAATGATTCTGAAATTACTGTGTTTCTATTTGGAAAATCGATTTTTATGCTATCACAGAAATAAACTCAAGCACAGTTAAGGAACTAAATGTAAAAGCAAAATCATAAGTGCTTATTAATTTCTGTATAGGCATGTCCTTCTAACACATGATCATAAAGAAATCAGAAATGAAAATTCTGTCTATATTAATGTTTAGAATTTACTATATGACAAAATGTATCATAGAACATGTTAAAAAGGCAAAGAAAAACTGTGCAAATACTTGAAACACATTTAAACATAAAGAATTAATGGGTAGATAAACTGGAATATCACCCAAAAGACGAAGAAACAAAAGCCACAGAGGAGAATGCCAGCAGCCAGCCCATGGATGCTCCATTTCTCTTGTAATTAGCGAAATGCAACTAAAAGCAGCATTTAATTTTTCCCTTTTCGATTGGTGCTAATACACAATATTGGTGGGTGTAAAGCAATCCTTTCCTATGCAGCATTTCATTGGTTTAACCATTTTTGGAAGACAATTGAGAAATTTATTACAGAATGAAACAAAATTTTATCTTTCTTTTATTAAAAATAAAATAGAATGTTGTTTACACACATACAGATATATGTGTAAAACTATGCAGGGATGGCTCGGCAAGGATCACACCGATAGTGAAAGCCGTTCTTCCGAGGTGAATGGCCTTGAACTTGGTCACTGGGCTTGGGAAGAGGGGCTAGAGGGTCCGGGAAGCGCTTAGCTTTCCTCACTGTTTGGAGTTTTACAGTGGGAACAGCATCCATATGTTTCTTGTGAAAAAAATATATTACTAAATTGCAAATTCATAGTTACATGTTTAAGGAGGATTAAGAAGAGAGCAGTTACTTGAAGTGTGGTCCCAAGCCCACCCTGTCAGCATTCATTCCCGGAGACCTGTGGAAAGCACTAAGCAACTTGGAATTTTATTTTCCTCACCAGTAAAGTGGAGTTTCCTTCACTGCCAAGTTATCATTTACAGTGATTTTGAGAACTAAATGAATTGTCATATAGAAGGGTTTATAATCACTAAAGCAGTGTTAAAATTCAGTAAGATTGCTACTAAACATGTCGATAATTGTCAGCTAACATCTAGCTGTTGACGAATATTTAAAAAGCCATATTTCAAATTGAAATAAAATCTGCTTAAAGTACATGATAGTTAATCTCATTTCTCTTTCTTTTAACTGAACCTCTTCCTCCCTCCCTCCTTTCCTTCACTCTTTTTTTCTCCTTACTGCCCTCTCTAATTTCTTTTAATTTTAAAATTAAGATTAAAGTTAAAAATGCTTTAAATATTGTTTAAAAAAGCAAAGATTAATATAAAAACACCCTTGGTAATGTCATCCAGGCTTAACTATTGATATCCGTCTCTTTGTTGCTTGAAGAGAAAAAGAAAGAAAACAAGTTACAATTCCTTTCAACTACTCTCTCTGTACCTCTTCTTTCTTACCTTCCCAGTTCAACACCACCATGAGCCTGGCTTACCAATCCCAGTGCTGTTTAAAAAATATAATTTATGTACATAAGTATGTCCATTAGCTCGCTATGGCTGTCAATATTGTTCCTTGTGGATTTTTAAAATTGTATATTAATTATAGCCTCCAAGAATAAACATTTGCCGATTCCCTATTAGGGCAATATGCATTGACATACATCATTTCAATTCTTAAGATAACCCAGTAAAATGTTAACCTCCTCACTGCATAGATCAGGGCATGGGCTAAGGATGCTAGGTTATCACAGAAGCTCTTAACTCTCATGACGAACACCCTGATCCAGCCACCGCTGGTCCCCACGCGCTCTCTGCATCCAGCTGGCCTCCCTGAGCCCCTGCTTCCTGTAGTCTCCTCCCAGAGAGGCCTGCTCACTTCTGCCCAGGCCCTGTCCTAGCCGGTCATCTTGCTTGGAGTTAAGAGTCCTACAGTGGCCGCAGAGGCATTGTACCATTTGGCCTGCTACCACTCTGCCTCCTCTCTGCCTCCTTCCTTCCATTTCTGCTGCACTGGCCTCTGCTTCTCCAAGGACACCAGGCCCCTCCTGCCCAGAGCCCAGCCAGCTGCCACCAGCATCCTTCCCTCACACCCCCTCAAGGTGGCACTCTCCTTTCCCTCACGTAGTTTCTCAAATGCACCTTCTTGGGGGGAGGGCATGAGGATACCGTAACCAGCAGCTGACTCCTGGAAGTCCATGCAGCTCTCCTAAGTTAAAGTGAGTCTATGACACATTCGCTTACTTTGCCTATCTCTCTCCGCCCGAACCCCCCTCCCTGATCCCCACATCCCCATGAAGGTGTAATTTTCATGAAGTCAGAAATACACATGCCCTTTTTATAAACCCTAGTGCCTAGAGCAGTGCCAGGCACATAGCTCATGCTTAGAAAAGATGTACTGAATGAATAAGTGATTCTTCAAACTCTGTTTCACCAGTAAAGTGTGATACAGAGTCCAAACAAATATCTAACACCAAACAGGGGATTTTTTCCCCTGCTAGCCTCAGGGAGAAGTCCAAAAGGATTGAGCTCTGTTGTAGGAACTGTGGCTGGAATCTGGGGGAGTCACCAAGTGACTTCTTCAGCAGCGGCAGAGGGGGAAGGTCACACACACGTGTGGAACCAATGGTCCCACGTGGGCTCGGGGAGCGGGGAGGGAGTATGAGCTTTGTTCCATGCCGTACTTGAACCTGGAAGATGGGATCCGCAATTAGCCACAGACACCTGCCCCACACTGCAGAGGGAAGCAGACGTGGTAGTTTCGGTATCAGTCAGAAAGACTTCATTTTTCTCCTGACTTAATTCAAACCTTCTCCTGCCTGGACATAAACTCATTGAATGGGTACCTAGCCCTAGCCAGTTTGGCTCAGTGGATAGAACATCCGCCTGCAGACTGAAGGGTCCCATGTTTGATTCTGGCCATGGGCACATGCCTGGATTGTGGGCTCCATCCCCAGTGGGGGGCATGTAGGAGGCAGTCAATTGGTGATTCTCTCACATCATGGATGTTTCTCTCTCCCCTCCCCCTTCCTCTCTGAAATCAATTAAAGAAATGTTTTTAAAAGGTACCTAACCATCAGGAAAGGATATCAAGGACAGAAAATAAAAAGCCAAATGTTTAGAAAGACCTTTGATTCCTATCAACTCTGAATGACTTAAGCGGCTCCTAGTCACAGGGCGTGGGACTATTCGGGAGCACCCTTTTGTCTGCAGCATCCCTTTCCCCTAAATCATGCACACCCCTCACTCCCAGGGTCACCTGCTTCTTCCGCAGTGAGCTTCCTGGCGGAGAGCTGATAGGGCACATGGAGAGGCCCCTGGACCAGCTCGGCTCCTCAGGAGGAAGTACGGCTCACACGCTGAGAGTCCTAAAAGCCAGCCCCTGAATTATTCTCCAAGGCCATTGCACTCTTATTCATCTTCCATCAAGTACCATATTTCACTTCTTTCGCTCCTTTTATATATCAAGTTGTGACAACTGCAAGTGGAAACTTTCCAGTAAAAATACGTTTATCTGCACAAAACCCTATAGCACCCCATGGCAATTCGTTATTTTTCAATTAAATTTACTGCTAGATGACAGTTGGCCTCGTTTAATTTTCTGCTGTTTACTGAACAGGGAAACACATAATACAAAGGATAATAAAAGTCAGATTGAGTTAATTAAATGTGGAACCAGGAAACTCTAACTCTGTCTTTTGAACAGTTTTCTCATTAGATCTCCTTGAAAAATATTATTTTTAGCTGAAATTTATTTTGACATTTGCAATGCATTCTTCATTCGGGCCACAGTTTCTTTTCTACAACTCCACGACGGGAGTTGACACTAGTTCACACTGGTTTGTCGCGGGGTGGAGGGAGGCCACAGGTAGAGTTGGGACCCAGAAGCCTTTCAATCAACTTCCGTTTCCCTGGGCCAGCAGAGGTGGCGCTGTCGCTGTCTTTGGGTGGGTGGGGGTGGGGGGGCTAGCACGCCGATCGCGAGCAGGACACGTTAAGGCAAAAGAGAGAATCGACTCTGTAATGCGATGGCTTCATTTCATTTCATGACATCTTTGGAAACTCTTTGATACTAGTGCTGTGATGATGGCGATTTTTGTGTGTGCAGAATATCAGCATCTTGAAAGCAAGAACAAAATACAAACCCATAAGAGATTGCTTTTGGGGACGAGGACAATGAATCTGAAAATTTATAAAAATTCAGTGGCATTTCTTGGGTTACATCTGCCATGTGAATATAAAATACGTTTCACTCTATAACTTCAAAGGGCTTAGGGACTTACGATGGAAAGTTGAATACACTTCTGAAGTGCATCTTATGAGATTTAACCACATACATTTAATTAAAGTATATATTATTTTCCAGGCCCAGGGTTGGATTTTATGTGCTCCAGTTAGTTTGAGGTGTAATTCTCGAGGAGAACCTTCTGGGGAACTCTAATAACATTTTCTCATAGTACATAGCAGCTCCGTTAAAGACAAAGGAAAAGAAAGCCCATTTGCCTATGATTTTATTAATCATAATAGGTTTTAGTTCCTAGAGCCATACTAATAGACTTCTATACATTTTGCACAAGATATAAGAGACACTGCTGTTTAATTTTAAATAAAAATTATCATCTGTGACCAAGTATTAATATTGTTAAAGTATTAAAATAGCATTTCAAGATTCCCTACTTAGTTTCTACTGTCAGTATTTACCTTTGTCAGTTTTTAATTTTTTCCTATCCCAAAGTACTAGTAAGACATATTTCTTATACAAAATTGTGGGGAAAACTACAAGTATACAGAAGAAAATTAAATTTATACTTTAGTCTCCCAGAGCTGAAGGTAATTACTATCTGTTTTTTGCTATAATATCTGACAATAATTTTATATGTTCAGACATAAAATTTTAGTTATACCTATAATGTACTAAATGTATATTAATTTTATACTTATAATACATTTTTAAAGTCTCAACAAAGCAAAATTAATAATCATAGACAATCCATCCTTCCTTGCACCCTTCTCCCCATCCACCCTAAACCTAGCTCCAATTCCACAGTCATCACCCCAAATAACCAGTTATGACCACCTAATGTGGTCAAACATTTCAGATGTTTTTCAGATAATTGCAAACATATATGTTATTTTTTATCTGACTTTTTTAAAACAATTAGAATCAAAACATATATAGGTACAATTAATTTTTTTTTACTTTAAACAATGTTATGAATATTTTTCCATATCAGCACACAAAGTTCTAACAAGATTATTAACAGTTGCACAATATTTCATTACATATATTCATAAGTTATTTAACTAGTCCCTTTCCTCAACTTGTTACCAACTTTTTCTTTGTAAATCCTTGGATTCAGCTATTTCAGACAAAATGTATTTGCTAGACATAAAAAAATTTAACTAAACAAAAACACTTAGCTATATATAAATATCACAAAAAACTTACAAGTCACAGAAAGAGAAAAACTGGGATTGCTTATGCTAACCGTGAGCCCTTCTTAGGTTTCTCAGAAAGCTTTTGTTGCTGTGTTATTAATATTTAAATGCCTTCAAAACTATGATTAATTTTCACATTAGACATAGTTTTAAGAGTTTGCAATTAATGATCTTAACATTTTCAAACCTTAAAACTAATTTACAATGATGTCAATGAAAATGGCAGAGTCAAGACCTCCGCAAATTCTCTCTTCCATTAAAGAAATGAGCACATTTGCAAAGTTGCCAGATTAAGTTTTTCACAGCATTGAAAATTAACCAAAACTTTCAGCAATTCGGGGAGTATTAATTATTTTTAAAAACCCAAATAGTGGAATCTTGGTAAAAAGAGCAAGCTTTGTTCAGCTACTCATATGCCCTTCCCTGCTCTCTCCAGCTTTGTGCAACAGCCTTAAAAATCAACAGGCGACAATGTGGTGAAAACCAATAGCCTAGCAGCCACTACAAAGGGCCAATTAGGGTAGGAGCCTGTTCAACCCCATTCCCTGTCTGGGAATTCCCTGGCAGACCTCGCTTAAAAGGCCATCTCTATGTGACAGTACTCAGAGTTCTCCTAGTATAAAGAGCTTTTTCACCCAGAGAAACTTGTTGAAAACAGCCATAGAAAATTGTTCATCATCATAACTGCCTAAGGTAGCAATACCAGTTGAGGCACACAATAGGAGAGCCACAAAGCTTAAAAGGAAAATCTGGAGGACAAAATGTCCAGAGGGGGCTTTAAAAAATCTCTACCACATTGCTGAAGTCAGAAAGGCCACAGGCATATGCAGGGCTGTGTCCATGCCCAGGGCTGTGAGCATTCTCAGGAGAGAATTGAGAAGGACGTCAACTCTCACCTATGGCTAACCTTGAGGCTCTGTACAAGCAGGAAGTTAAGGCCAAGAAAAGCAAGAGTTGTAAACTACTCCCAGCACCCACAACACCCAATGGCAAACTCATGGAGATTTACTGGTTATAGGCATTTCAGAAAATCTGTTCAATTATTAGCTGACTGTTAACTCAATCAAATAAGACTTCAGAGGACTGTGAACTTAATCAAGCAAGGTTTCAGAAGACTTCAAGCATGGCAAAGAATATAAATTATACAGAATTATTTCAGAAAACCATTAAACAAACAATACCAACGACAACAAAAAACAGCCACAGCAGCACATGACTTGAGGATGGAGAGATCTTATTTAAAAATTAAAATGCTTAATTTTCAACAACAAAATAGAGCTATGGAAAGAAATAAGATAGTGTGGCCCATATCCAGGGGGAAAAAAAGCAGTCAATAGAAACTGTCCTGAGACCTTACAAAACTTACTAGACAAAGACTTTAAACCAGCTAGTTAATGTATGTTAAAAGAATTAAGAGACCATATCAAAATAACTAATGGTGGGGATAAAAACAGGTTGAATGCTAACATGACAAGCTCAATCTTGCAGTAAAATATATAAATGTTTAAAAATGCTTAAAGAATGTCTAAAAACATTAGGAAGGTCTTAAAATGGTTGAGTTAACTTTCTTTGAAACTTAAAGTGTGATATTAAGGACACATTCCCCACTGCCCTGAAGTGTGCATACCCCAGAGATAAGGAATTTAACTTCAATTACTGACTCAGAGTGACTTGCTAAGGTAACCATTTGTGTGAGTGATGTAGTACTCTCCCTAGATAACCACATGTAGCCCCTCACCCTGTTTCAGATTAACATGTGTGCATTGATGTAATTCATTGAGAGCCACCTGAACTGTTGTGGGTATGGTACAGGCTTTAAAAATAAATCCCGGCAGCTAACGATGCTCTCCTGTCGAGACAGCCACAAAGGCATGTCCTTTTGTCAGTCCTGCAAGCAATGCCGCTCCACTTTCCTTTTTCTGCCAGAGGACAGAAGAAGGGCTAGTACCTCCTGATTGAGAAGTGAACGCACTCTTGGTGAAGAACGCTGACCCCTGCATCTGGACGGGACCAGCCCAGCTGCCTGACCCCAGAGGACAGCACCACCGGGATCCCCTATTACGATTGTACCTGCAGCATCACACATTTTATTGTCTGAGTAATAAAATGCTGTGTGATTTGCAACTGCTTATGTTTTATGTGGTGTAATTCATCCAACAGTTAATTGAATTATTTTTCATATGCTTAAAATTTAAAGTAAAGCTTCTGGTCCTTTTGGTCCTAATCCTGCCCTTGGTCCCAATGGTGTAGAGTTGTCTCTTCACTAGCAACTACTTGAATATCCCAGCTCCTGTGCAGTTAAGTTTACCAAAAAAAAGGGATAGTTTACCAAAAAAAAAAGGCCTTAGATAAACACACCAGATCCTTTCCAAGGATCTACGTGGGACACTCAGGGAAGGCCTGCGTGGTGGCCGTGCACACTCAGAGGCCTAAAGAATCCATAAAGGATGTCCTGAAATTAAAACTTTATAACTTTTTAAATTAAAAAGCAGCCTATGGTGGGTAGTCATGTCCCTAGGCTGGTATCTTCCTTGACAAAGATCAACTTTGACCTTAACTGGGCCTATTGTCTTTTTGTATCTAGGCTATTAGACCTTTGGAATGTCAGGGTAACGTCCCCTTTTCTGCATCTCAGGGTACAACCAATGCACCACAGATTTCCTCATTGTTATTGTCATTGCTATTGTTATTGTGTTAATTGCTGACTGTTAACTATCCCGAATCCACCTAAGTAAAGAAGCATGTGTCTATCATTTTACTTTTTATCCAATCCCTTTGCTTTCTCTTGCCTCTCTAATTTATCACCAATGGATTTCATGTAACCTACTTACATGTAACCCTCTTGATCATAATGTAAAAAACAAGGTGCAAAACTGCCATTCTCCAGAGGATTATCTCAATCCATTAAGATTCTACTTTCTGGCAACTGTCCACAGTTTAGTTCAAATAAACTCACAAAATTCTTTACAGGTTTGAATACTTTTTATATTAACAATGGAAACAATGAGAAAAATGTCTCACAAATAGAAAATATTAACAAACGTATACAGAAATTTCTTTTTAAAAACAATTAATTATAAAATTCTGGATTTGAAAACTTTAATAGGTGAAATAAAAATTAATACAGAGGCTCTGCATTAGTTACCTATTATAGTTATAATAAATTTCTGTATAACTTCAATAACTTAAAACCAAAAGAAATAAACTTACTTATCATTCTTGAGGTCAGAAGTCTGAAATGGGTCTCAGTAGACTAAGGTCAAGCTATTGGCAGGGTGGAATTCCTTTTTGAAGGTTCTAAGGAAGACTATTTCCTGGCCTTTCCCAGAGTCAGGAGGCTATTCAGCTTTCTCACTCACAGCCCTTTTCCATCTTCAAAGCCAACAATTGCAGACCAAACCTCTCTCATGATGATACCTGTCTGGTGCTCACTGTTCTCTCTCTCTTTCTCATTTAAGGATTCTTGTACTTACATTGGACCAACTGAGCTCATCTCCTTATTTTAAAATCATGTTATTAACATTCATAATTCTATCTGCAACATTAATTTCTCCTTGCAATGCAACAATATACTCACAGACTCTGGGGTAGGACATGCACAACTCTGAGAAGCATATTCTGCCTATAGTAGAATCAACATAGTTGAGTAATCAGAAGAATGTACCAGCAAACTTTGGGATAGGTCAGTTGAGCTCATTCAGTCTGAGAAACAGAAATAAAAAAGGAGAATTTAGAGAAATCAAGAGCCTCAGAGACCTGCGAGGCATCATTGAGAAGATCAACATACTCATAATGGGAGTTCCAGGAGAAGAAAAAATGGGGCATAAAGAATATTTGATGAAATAATGGGAAAATATCCTCAATTTGATGAAAAAGCTTTCTTTATTTGTTTTCTCCTTAGGAGCAAGGAGGATAAAAAACTGTACAGTTCAGGGTCAGATTAGATAAATAAGTAAATAAACCAATAAAGAAAGAAACAAATAGTACTTCTTGGAAAATAAATCTTGCTAATTAAAAACTTACATTTCTGTTATATGTTTTTCCTGAAGGAAACGAAAATATATTTAACTCCCATTTTTCCATTTTGGTATTTTCCCTATATCTCATTTTCTAAGAAACCTGAATTTGTCCAAGTTCTATCATTTTCTTCTCAATTTATTTTCTATTCTATTTTTATACCATGATATGATTAGTTGTTCTACATATTCACATGTAGAACCTCTTGGCATTTTTTTCTGTCATATATTTCTCCCCTTAGACTAGATCCACTTTTCTTTACCATCTAAGACAGTGAGTACAGTCCCTAGACTGTCAATGAGGTGGCCACAAGGCTTCTTAGTGATCCTAATTTACAGGTTCTTTCACTAACGAAAACATTCTTAGTGCAATCATTTTGTTGCAAGGCCACTTGGTGGTTTTTAAGTAAAGCTCCATCTCTCCGGTGATAGAAAGTATTTCAGTCATCTTTCCCCTGGCAGAAAACTAGCGGAGTTTCTATATTTTAAGAGCTAAGATAAGGTGGTAACAGTCAGTCTGGCCATCAGAAATGGAGATGAAGATTCTAGGATAAGAATGGCAGAGAGACATTGGTCCCGAGAACAGTCTGGAGGAGAACTGAGCTGTTTATAAGGCTGACAGGGTGAGGCTTGGTCCTCTGCAGGGGTGAAGCCCCACAGCTGTTCTCTAGAGCACACCATGGATTATGACTCCGCTTCTTTAGATTACCAAAAAGAGCCCATGTATTTTTTAAGGGACTGTCTTAATGTAGCCCGTTATAGGTTTATAGGTGGTAAATATTTAAAAGATGACTGTTTTTGTAAGAATATAACTGGTTTTAGCAAAAAGTCATGCTCCGAAAGAAAGAGGAGGGGAGGGAGAAGGAAAAAAGAAAGGAAGGAAGGAAGGAAGGAAGGAAGGAAGGAAGGAAGGAAGGAAGGAAGGAAGGAAAGAAGGAAGGAAAGGAGGAAGAAGAAAGCATGCCACTTACAGGTTTTACTGACTCATCTGATTCTGGGTGGCATGACTAGTCGGTCATGTTGATTCTGTAAAGCCTCATATACTTTCATTGCAATCTGCTATAAAATGTGTGCCCTATTGCTATTCATGGATAAGCACATTTTATTTGTGTTTTATATTTTTAAAATTTTATCTTTATTGCTCAAAGTATTCCATTTACCCCCTTTAATCCTCCCCCCACTCTGCACCTATACTCCTCCCCAGGCCTTCACTACACTATTGTCTGTGCCCATGGGTTATGCATATATATATATATATATATATATATATATATATATACCCATGTAAATTCTCTTTCTTTCTTTCTTTCTTTCTTTCTTTCTTTCTTTCTTTCTTTCTTTCAAATCAAATGATTTTCCTCTGGCTTGTTTTGACACCATGTGTGTTTTTCATGGGTGTCTTGAGCTGTGGAAAGGTGTGTCTTTGGAGGTGGAGATCTCAGTGTCTGTGGGTCTGCAGCTGGGGTAGCAGTATATTGGCTGGAGTGTGTGCTGGGTCGCCGGGCAGTTCCAAGGCCTGTCTTATCGGTGTTGATGAGTTTCTAAAAAAGGCTGTTCAAGATGGCATGGGCTCCATGCTAGAGTCCTGCCATCTGGGGATTGCCCGCAGCGGCGGTGATCTCTCCTTGTCAAGGGCAGGCTGCCGTCCAGCTCCTGCTGCTCCTGTGAGACTGAGATTTAACTTTCCTTCACTCACTCATACACATCCCAAGCACTTCCATACATACTCCTTTCATACCCTCACTCACTTCCTCTCTCTCAGTTCTGTCCTGCTAGCCGCTATCTTTTTCCTCCAGGTCCAACGGTTTCCTAATCCCCAACTGCATAATTGGGATGAACACACTTAGCAACTAGCAGAGTTCTTACATTGGGTCTCTGACTTATACAATAAAATCCATTATGATAAGAAAACCAGGAAAAAAACCCAGAAATTCCCCATCCCCCAGTACTCCAGCCAAGATTGTAAATTAGAGAAATATTCTACTCTAGGAAGAATTGAACAGATTACTACCGACATCAAAGACATTGAAAAGAGGCAGGGCTGGTGGTCTCATCTCATTCCCTTTTAATTAAACTGTCTGGTTCTAACAAACAACAGATGAATCAACAGATGAATGAAAGTGGGCTGCTATAAACCTAAACCAGCCCCAGTTTCAGCTGATGCTCCAGACAAGAGATCTTTATGCAGCAAAGCAACAAACTGCCTCTGGCATTTGGTATGTGGTTATCAAGTCGGTGAATGTGTACTTTTCAATATTCACCAGCAAAGAAGAATCAAGCTATGCTTTTATGTGAGAGGGACAGCAGTACATGTTCACTCTCTCACCCAGGACTGTGTTTATTCTCTTGCTTTCTGTCAAAATATAATTTCAGAGACCTTGACTGTCTTGACATTCTACAGAGCAGCATGTTGACCAACCATATTGATATTATACTAATCAGAGGGGGAGATCTAATCCTTAGGGGCATGTGGCTATATTTCTCGTAAGGTAAAGAACAGCCATTGGAACTTGAACCTTCTACCACTATGAAATTGAAAAAAAAAAAAGGAATGTAATAAAATCAGTGAGGTAGGTTGGGGTCAAGTAATATAAACAATGTACTAAGTTCACTGGAAAGTTTGAAACAAGAAAGAAATAAGAGCTGACTTATTTAGTGAGCTTTCCTTACTGAATGGGTTATAAAAGGAAAAGAGTGGAAGAAGGAAAATCAATTGGGAAAATGTAGCTATTATCTAGGTGAAATGATGGTGCCTTAGACTAGGATAGCAACTGGAGACCATATTGGTCATGCCTTTGCCATGGCTTTAACATGTTAACACTAAATATTCAACTTTGCCTGCAGTTACACTAGTACAGTTTGGAAGAAATTCTCATTTATATGAGATTATCTTAGCTTCTGATTTCTAGGGTAGCAGCTCTCCTCTGGGCTCAGGGGCACCTGGTTTGATTCAAAGTCAAACATCTCAGTCCCGAGGTTGGAGTGTCAGGGTGTGAAGTATGAGAATGGCCTTCTATGGGTATGTCTTCCACCTGATATGAACTTCAGAGCTCCAGGAAAAAAGAAGAGTTTACATCTTTAAATTCTTAACACATTGGGGTTTGATAGTTTCAAAGCACTCGGAAGAGAAATCCACTTGTGCATTATTAGCACATTGGATCCATGTGTCAAACCACCTTAGTTCCAAAAAAAAAAAAAAAGTATTTGCCCCTGGTTTTCTCTGTGTAGGACTCATGCCAGTGGTAAGATGGTCCACAGGCCATGCCTTGCTGAGCTGGGGAGCCAAGCTGGTCATCTTCACCAAGGATCTAAGACTTGACCTGGATTTCAGGGTCAAGTCTCCCATGCTCCACATGGCAGGATGACTTTCCATGACAGCCCAGATCCATGACCAAAACTTGCTCTTCCACAGAGCTGACAGAAAAAGTGGTTATTTCCCACAGATTACCGTATTTTTCGGACCATAAGACGCACCTTTTCTTCACCAAATAGTGGGAGGAAAAGTGCCTGCGTCTTATGGTCCGAATAGAAGAAGTGCCTGCGTCTTATGGTCTGAGTTGCAGAGCGGCAGCGGGTCCCCCGGGACCTTCCGTGTCCCTGGGGACTGCATCATCCCTCCCCCGCCCCGTATCCAGGCTTCTCAGTAGTCCACTGAGATACTGGCAGAGTGGCAGCGGGTCCTCCCTCACCTTCCTTACGGAAGCCGATGTGTGCAGGAAGGCGCGATGCTGCTGTACTGTGTCACCGCCGTATGCTTCAAGGAAGTAAAGACCCATCTAGCTGTCATTCCCGGAGGTCTTACCAGCCAGTTGCAACCTCTTGATGTCTCCATAAGCAAGCCATTTAAGGTCTTTATGAGAGAAGAGTGGAACAAGTGGATGGCTGCTGGTAACCATGATTTGACACCCACTGGATGAATGAAGAGGCCCACCATCACTCAAGTTTGCGAATGGGTGAAAAGATCATGGGACTCAGTGAAGGAAGAGATTGTTGTACAGTCGTTCAAAAAATGTGGCATTAGCAATGCCTTAGATGGAAGTGAAGACTGTATTTTATACTAAGACAGCGAAGAAAGTGATGTCAGTGATTGTGACCAAATGAGCTTCATGAATTCTGACTCTAGCGAAGAAGAGTTCTTGGGGTTTTCAAAGACTAGAGTACTCAAACCTTTGTCTTTATGTGTTAATGACAGTGATAATGGTTCTCAATGCCACTGTTGACTGCTGTTCAGATTATATGGTTCAAGTATTATTCTGTTATACTTTATTAAATATTTTATTACACTATTTGGTTCAGAATATTTTTTTTCCTATTTTTCTCCTCTAAAAACCAGGTGCGTCTTATGGTCGGGTGCGTCTTATGGTGCGAAAAATACGGCAGTTAATGCACTCTCTTAGCAACAGGATCTCATTTTAATAATTAACTTGTCTACATTGTTAGATTATTTCTACTTATCTCAGTACATTTGATGCTGTTTCTATTTCCTCATGCCCTGCTTTTTTTTTTTTCAAATAACACATTTGGTATTCAATTAGAAGCAAGGATAAATAATCATAAACACAGCTTCTAATGAGAGTTCTGTACACAAATAGAATCTGATTTGCAGAGTTCAAAGAATATAAAGGTTTCACAGGCTCAAGCAAAAATCCCTGCTTTTTTCAAATAGCACATTTGGTATTCAATTAGAAGCTAGGATAAATAATCATAAACACTGCTTCTAATGAGAATCCTACACACAAATAGAATCTGATTCTCAGAATTCAAAGAATATAAAGATTTCACAGGTTCAAACAAAAATTCTTTTAGACCAAAGTGGAGAAGCGAGGTGCAGACTGAGATGAAGGGCCATCCCCAGAGGGAGGTTTCTGGAACTAGGGAAGGCTCCCGGTGCTGCAGGAAGACTTGGAGAGCACTGGGATCTTGCACTCTCTTTATGGTCAAGAGATGCTTTAGAATCCCCCAAAGTGCTGCCAGTTAGCAACCCTGGGTACTGTCCCTGTTCATGTTGCCACAACAAACAACGGAAAGAGACCGTTTGTCACTAAGGTGACATCCCCAGCTGGCTCCAGCTGTGGCTCCTCCTGTCTGCCCACACAGAGCTGGAACTCCCATGGGGAAAAATAAAGCTAGCAGATCTCTGAGCTGCCCTACTGTCTTTGTCTGAACCTTCAGTGATTGAAAAGATACACAGGCAAGTTTGTTGAATGAATCCCTCTAAAATCTGAATGCAAAACAATATAGAAACCACTCACATGTAGGATGAGTAAAAGGAGAACAATCTCAAAAGTATGAAAAGATAGGTGGTTCAAAAGACAAGGTTCCTAAAGGAATTAATTTCAGACCCAATATCATATTCCTTCTGAACACAAAGTTCCAAGAAGTCACCTCCAAGCAACACTTTTGGCCATTTTTAAGATTAAACTAACTCTAACGAGGAGAAACTCACCTGAGCCAGACTGAAGAGCCTATGTTTGGACTCAAGGGACTGATTTCACAAACACAGAATCAAAATGTGTGTCTTGAAAGCAGAGAATAAGTGGAAACTTGGGTGAGTTTTAGCTGACAATAAGTTCGAAGTGTTTATAGCACTTGATGTGATCATTTTAAACAGCTAATCAACCTTTGCTGGACACATGGAAGTGAAGTTGAGAGAATGGGAAGGTGAACACAGAGGATGACTCTAAAGGAAGCACAGTGTCAAGACATCGTGGACTCCGTGTTTGGTTTAGCCTGGAGAGAACGTGAAACCATCTTTAACCAGTTAAAGGGACGGCATGTGGAAGAAAGACTGGACTTACTCTGTAGAGTCCATTATGTAGAATGAGGTCAAAACAATGAGATATTCCAGGCCATGTAAGGACTGTCTATTACAGCTACTCAAGATGAATTAGGGGTGGAAATTGCATGCTTCCTTTTATGGGGAAGATTTAAGAATAGACTGGATGAATATTTTCTCAAACATTGTCTGGATTTGAACTTAATGGCCATTGAAGCAGTTCTATTTGTATGATTGGATGAGTCTTGATAAGCCCCTAAAGGACAAGTGCTATATTATGTGCTTTTATGTTCTAAACAGCCTTGCCCAGTGTAAGCATGTAATATAGTGAATTAATATTCATGTAGTGGATTGATATTTATGGAAGATTATTTTTTCTTCAATCCTTGGGAGCAATGAAGTTTTGCCAAGTTTTAAACAACTATTTCCAAAGAAAAAGGGAAACTCTTAAAAGAAATATGAAAAGATGATTATACCATTTGTCAACCAAATAATCAGAACCTTGCCTAGTCATCTGACATAACCTTAAAATATGAACATCATTACAGGACAGAAAAAAAGTTAAAAGTCTTTGTTGTTGTTTTTCTGTATAAGAGAAGCTCATAAATTGTTATCTTATCATTTTATAGTTTCCCTGTATTTAATTTATAAGTAACTTTATAGGATTTATTCTTGTGAAACAAATAAATTTATTAAAGGGCCTAATTGAACAAAGAATATAGAATTTATATTCTAATATTTTTAAACAAGGTAATAACTCACCATAAATTGAAACTATAATCTCCAATCTAAGAAGTAGTGACTTTGCTCTGTTCTTTGAGCTCAAGGTTTGTTATTATAGAACTGCTTTTGGAGATTAGGCTGATGGAAATCATTATCATTAAAAATTGTATATATTTATAAGAAAAACCAAATATTTAACATTTTCTTTTCTTAGGAAAACCAATAAAGAAAAACTTACCTCCATAGCAACAACAACAACAACAATAACAACAACAACAACAACCCCCCCCCCCCACCACCACAACAACAAAAACAGACTTGATAAGACTAAGCATTCAAGTGTTCTTACTGTGCTTTATTCTTACTCTGTAAAGAGGATAAAGTGAATATGATACGGCACTCTCGCTCCTGTGGCTCAGTTGGCTGAGCATCATCCCATGCACTGGGAGGCTGTTATTGGGTTACCAGTCTGGGCACATGCCCGGCTGCTGCTCGATCCCCAGTGGCGATGCGCTGAAAGCAGCCGATCAATGATTCTCTCTCACTAATGTGTCTATTTGTCTCCCTCCCCCTTCCTCTCTTTGAATAAATAAAAATTTGTTTTTAAGAAAAATAAAGTGACATGGCAGAATCACAACCAAAGAGAAACAGGTTGAATTTTCTTTGTGATATCATTTAAAAAGTATAAAAGACGTCTTGGGAATATGAAGTATGGACCAGGGGATACATTGCAATCCATAAGTCTGGTGTCAGTTGGGCTCTAGACATATTGGGGTGCACACTTTGTAAAATATATGATTGTCTAACCACTATGCTGTACACCTGAAACAAATACAAAATAATATGGAAAGTAAACTATAATTCAAAAATAAAAATTGAAAGCTACCTGGCATTTTAGACTGCTGAATTTAATGCCAGCATCAGAAAACCAGCAAATTTCACATTTTAAAATCTGCTTTTTCTGCCTAATTTGAAAAATCAAAGACTTGACTACACCGGGACCCCGTTGTCTATGGCAGCAAGGAGCAGCAATTCAAGCACCCCTCTTTGGAAAGGTCATGCTCTGGCCAGTTTACCAAACGCTCCATCGCTCTGTATTGCATTAGGCCTGGCCTGGCCGGCTGGTGCATGCGCTGGCTGGATTTGCCCTGCCTTCACTGGGATTCTGACTATGAGCCCAACTACACACGTTCACGTAATGCACCCCCTGTTACTCCACTAGCCAGCTCCATACAAATCTGTGATTGTGGCATCTAGAAGGGGGTATATACACCTTCTTGGATGAAGTGGGATACCTCTTAGGGGGTCAGGAGACCAATAAAAAGTTGAAAATTTTAAAAGGATTTATCAAAAAAGGGGGCATAGGTAATACTTTCAACAATAAAAATTTAAAAATTTGCAATCTGAACCACATCCTCCCCCCCCTTAAAAAGAAGATTCAAGGGACCAATCAATGAGAGTCCAGGTGAGTAAATGAAGAGACACATGCCAGGGTCTTCACTGGGCAGTTTCAGGAGAGGAAACAAAGGGGAAATCCTCCCAAAGAGGAAAAACATACACGTGAAAAGCAAATTTTATTCCAATGATCAGGAGCCCCTTCAGATTTCTTAGGAGCAAATATTAAAAACTCAATGAAAAGCAAGCAACATTTCTCTAGTCCCGTTTCCCTTCTTTTTTATTAATATTTTTTATTGATTTCAGAGAGGAAAGGAGAGGGAGCAAGAGAGATAAAAACATCATTGATGAGAGAGAATCATTGATCTGCTGCTTCCTGTACACCCCCAACTGGGGACTGAGTCAAAAACCTGGCATGTGGCCTTGACTGGAGTTAAATCTGGGACCCTTCAGTCTGCAGTCCGACGCTCTCTCCACTGAGCCAAACCAGATAGGGCCTATTGCCCTTCTTTAAACTGTCAAGCAAATGTCAGGCAAAAATATAAACAGTTTCAGAAACTGAAGGCATCAAAAATTGCCTTCTTAGGCACCCCTCCCAGGAAAGCTACGGAGAACATGCTTCACCAAAACATGGAGTAAACCCAGAAAGAAGACATGAGATGAAGAAACAAGGTGTCCAACACCAGGAGCGCAATGAACAGTCCCCGGGATGGTGAAGAATGTAAGGGAATCGAAGGAAAGCCTTGCAGGGAAAAACCAGTCACGGAGGAATGTCTTCACAAAGTCGATGGTGTTAAAATGCCTAATGTGATGAATGCATTTATTGAGAAGAGATTCATATAATTGCTGGACAGTTTGTGTTAAACTGCAGATAAGTGTACAGAAAACTGAGAAATATTGATTCACCAAATAGAAAAAAATTGTGCAGGAAAGGAAACATTATCAGAGTTTGCTAGGTCCAGCTCTCAGTAACATTCACATGATTATGTCAGTTCAAGCAATAAATAGTTAATGAAGCTACAATTGCAGTATAATTACATTGAAATATTGAAAAGGAGAGAAGGGTGTGTTTCTTTGGAGGAAGCTAATGAGATGAAAGAAAAAAACAAAGTTAAATGCTCATTTTTTAAAGGGGAAGTCAACAGATAATACACAAAGCTGAAAATTTATGAAGCAGTAAAAACATCACATTTAGATATATTCATGTAGTGGATTGATGTGTGAGTTTTAGCTGACAATAAGTTCCATCATAGGACTCAGCTGAAAGAGCTGATAGTGACTCTCGGGAAGAGGAAACAGACAGGAAGAGGATTGATAATTTGCATAACAAATCTGGTAAATATATTTTAATATTAGGCTCTTTAAATATTGTGCCTATGTTTCTATTACAAAACACCTAAAATGCCCTAAAAACAGAGAAGACTAAAGAACAAAGAATTAAACTGAACTAAACATGTATTTTTATCAAAAATGTTTTTCTGTTTATTTTATTTTTTATAAAAATATGTTTTATTGATTTTTTTACAGAGAGGAAGATAGAGGGATAGATACATCGATGAGAGAGAAACATCGATCAGCTGCCTCCTGCACACCCCCTACTGGGGATGTGCCCACAACCAAGGTACGTGCCCTTGACCGGAATTGAACTGCGACCCTTCAGTCCGTAAAGCTGACGCTCTATCCACTGAGCCAAACTGGTTTTGGCAAAAAATGTTTTCCTGTTTAAAGTTTTATTTTATTATAGTTTCAAAACTTCAGGTAAACAAAAAGAAAAAATAATAAAAATCTTAAATTTTGTCTTCTAAGCACAAAACATACTTAAAATATTTTAAAATAGAAATGAAATAGTACTGTTTCCATGTAAAAGCTAAGATATATGGCAAATGTATTAAGTAATTTTAAAAAACATTAATTATAATTCCCTAAGAGAAAAGGAAGTGTTGAAGGTCAAAAATCCAAATATTATAAAAGAAAATGTACCTGTTCTAAAAAAGGTCAACCTTGGGAATATATCACAATACACTTAATACCGATAATGAAACTGCTGAATTCCAAAAGCTTTACATGTTTCCAGAGGTGGGAAAAGGTTAATTGCAAAGCAACAGTAATATTTTCATATATTTGCTATTATTATATTTTAGGAAATGCTTTCACTATTCATGTTTAGCCTAGTCTACTGTAGTGTTCAGCCCTTCTCAGTTTTTTTCTTTAAAAATGTATTTAATTTATTTTAAAATTAAAATTAAAGTTTTCTCAAAGTCTTAATCATTATTTGATTCATTTTCAAAGAAGCCTGTCTATATATGTATGTATGTATGTATGTATGTATGTAGATATCTGTCTAATATTATTTCAGATATTCTTGATGTTTCTAGTTGAAATGTTAAGCCATCCTCTGTTGCCTTTGTGAATCTCTCAGGGACCATTTGTCAATGTGTTCCACCTGCTCCTGTAGATGGATCTCTTTAACAGTTTCTTTCTCCTTGATGTCTGTTTGTTCATTTATAATTATGATTGAAATACTAGAATGATGGCTGTTGGTCACTCCACTGGCTTTCCTCAGCAATGGTGGAGGGTTCCCTTTCCACTTTGGGCTTCTGCCCTGATAGAAGCATACTCCAGTCCTCTCTGGGTGGAAGGGTGGGGATGTTCCTGCAAATGGACCTAGCAGAGAGCACATAAGCAGGTTAAGGACTCATCTCAATAAACCAGAGTAAGCGAAGCAAGATACTTCTCTGAGAGCAAGGTGTTAGGGCATTTCATTGATCTACAGAACTATTTTCCTGTTATTTTCCCCTTTCTAGGAGACAGAGCCTCCACAATAGGAGGAGTGTACACCTCATCTGTTGTATCTGAGAGAAATGCTAGAGCCAGCACTCTGGGTACCAGAGCTGAGGACCAGTCCAGCTGGGCTGGCAGCCCTTCAATTAATTATGCTGCTAATTGCCTCACAGGCTGCTCATTCATTCGGCATCATTCAACAAATATTTCCAGCTCTTGTTGGTGATGATATTGGAGTTTTTCCAGGGCTCTGTGAGGAAGACTGGTACTCACCTCTTCAGTGACCCATTCCAGATATCTCTATTTATTTGTGATTTGGAGGGCTCTATTTTTCCTGTCAAACCAGACTATTTTATAATTTTACAAAATTCCTTAAACTTTCTGCTAATAAGAATTTCTCTGTTTCCCAGGACTGCTAAGGATTTAATCTCACTCTTATGTTCCTTTTGTCTTTTTCCTGGGATTTGAGGAGAAAATGTAGTTGTATATATCTGCCATGTTGATGTAGAAGCTATGTTTCTTCATAATTTACTACAGTTATTGAGTATATTTACAAAAAGTTCATGTTGGTTGCTGTATTTTCATCATCCTTACATTACACCCTCACATAAATAACAGCTGGGTATAAAATTCTCATCTTAAAGTCAGCGTTACCCCACATTTGCCTGATATTTGTAGTCACTATCTGGTGACAGGCTGCATTTAGTTCCCATTTAAGTTGTTTATTTCCTTCTGTTTAGATACTTATTGTATTTTTCCACTATATATATATTGCTGGAAACCAATTCCAACATGTCATAATTACAAGAATTTCACCAAAAGGTTGGTGAAGCTTGGGCAGCTCAACAAGGGTGAGCCACATATGTAGTTTACCTGTTGGAAACGGTTAAATGGCATTTCCCCCAAACCTGAACAGTATAATAGTTTGCTGCCAGACAGGTCAGGGCATTTTATTGCCTCCTGTTTGCCAAACACCTGAACAGCTATAGGCTAGTCCCCAAACTGAAAATGCTTCTGTACCCTTTGAAACCCTACCTTTTGAAGTGTATTATCTCCACCTTGCTTTAGGAAAAATTGTGTTAAATAAATAGTATGGGGTCCTTAGTCAGGTGAGTCTTCAATTCCTTTAGCTGAAGATCCTCTGACTCCCCAATGCCTTTCAAAAATTATCTTTTGTCTCTGAACTCTTTAATCATTTACACATCAGCCCCTTTCTCCAGAATGCTGACTCTTTGTAAGGCTGAGACAAGAATCCCGGCTATATATGTCTCAAACATCATGTCTCAAATCCTTTTCAGTGCATAAGATATAACCCTTTGCCATTCATCTCCTCTCTTCTACATACTTCGTTTATACTTTCTCTTAAATCTATACTTTTCTTCCAAGGAATTTCTACTCTGCAGATTGAAGAACCTCTTTAATCAGAACAAACTTTTTAAAATCCTCTATCACTTCATCTTCACACCATGTATGAAACCTGGTCTTCCCTTTAGAATATCATTCTCTGCAGTTCTTTCAAATTGGAGAGGGGACAAAGTTAACATATGCCATTTAAATACTTGAGCATTTCAAATACATCCTGGTAACTATGGTACTACCTGCCTAATCTCTTAGGTATTACTCCTCATTGTCAAAAAAAAAAAATTAGTTCACTGTACCTTTCACGATTGCCTACTTAGTTCCAAAAATGCCACATCCTCTCAAACTTGGTCAGAATGCCAATTAGAGGTTTCCTAGCACTTTATTTTAACTCATGTAGGAATTTCACCACCAGATTAACTATATTTTTTAGATTGTTTTTTTTTTTTTAAAGAATCTTTCCTTTTGTCTCTGTTTGCTCACCGTTACAAATGTGAGTGTACCTGAAATGGGTTTGGCTTGAACCACTTTATTGTAATAATTTTAAGTTGTTCAGACTCAGGAAAAACAATGAAAGTCTCATTTTATTTTGCTGAAATTGAGATCCATGTTTTTGTTTGTTTGTTTGTTTGTTTGTTTGTTTGTTGTGTGTGTGTGTGTGTGTGTGTGTGTGTTTTGTAAAAAGTAGGAAATAGCAAGTGGGAATATTGCCTTTGTGCCTCAGGTTGCACTTTTCCAGAAGTCAGCTGGATCAGCCAGCCTTCACTAAGGCTCTTGCCCTTGCTAGTCTGGGTCCAGAAGAACAAATGTCACAGTGGTTTCTCTGCCCCATATGATTCAATGTTTTGAATTCTTGTCAAACTCAGAAACAAAGCTCATCGTTACTCAAATGTTCTTTACAGCATTTCAGATTAGTAGCGTTGATTTTATTTGTGGTGTGCCGCACGCGTTATTAATCTGTGCCATCAGTATTATCATCTTGTACATAAAAGTAGTCTGGGTGACCTAAAATACCTTTACACTATGGCTCCCCCTCCTGGCCCTGCAATGGAAACTCTCCACTAGGATGCTGTGTAGCCCTGAGGAAAGCTGAGAAGTTCTCAGCTGAGCGAGGCTCCTCTATGAACTGGTTAACTCAGATTCCTAAGAAGCACTTAGCATGTTTTAGGAGACTGCCAGCAGGAATTTGAGCACAACATCTGCACATGATGGAAACTCTTCAGGTCTGAGACCAAAGACTTAAAGGTCCTGGCTTGGCCTGGAGTCTTCAGTCAACAGGGAAACACAAATCCTATTCAGTGGGGATGGGGGTGAGGAGGCAGGGAGGGGAAGGGGCATGTTTCAATGACACATGGAAGAAAGACTATTTGCTGCCCACTTACAGCTGTGCTGCCTTAAAGAGTCAGGAAACTGGGCTTCTGTGAGTTTATGAGAAGAGGAAACACTTGTTAGTGATTGAAAACACACACACAATTTCTAATTTTTCTTAACAAGATAAAGATGGGATAATTTAATTCTCCTGGTGAATTCTAATTCACTAATTCCATCTTTCCCTCATTATACATAATGGTTTGAAAACTGCGGTCTGATTGGTGTTTTATGATTTGATCAAATTCAGCATTATGGAATTTAATCAGTTAAGAAGGATCTCTGCTGTTCATGACTAAAAAACTTGATGAAAAATATGAAAAAACATTTGGTTTTTTTTTTCTTCTTCTAGCTGATGGTTCTCTGAACATTCATGTGTTTTGTGTTTGGAAGTCTGACCTTTTTTTCTCTCCTTTGTTACCTCAGGCCATAGATTCAACTACTAACAGGTATGTGTGTGAATATGTGTGTGTGAATGTATATACCTTATACACCTTTTCAAATTTTCAATTACAACTGACATTTAATATAATATTAGTTTCAGGTATAAAGTACAGTATAATGGTTCAGACATTTACCTAACTCCACAGTGACCCCCTTGATACACAGTTAATACAATCTTATTGACTACATCCCCTCTGCTGTACTTTACATCCCCGTGGCTGTTTTCTAACTGCCAATTTGTACTTCTTAGCCCCTTCATTTTAAAAATCATTTCTTTTACATATACTTACGAATGTTTCCATTTGAAAATACTATCAAATATCATTTTAAAATGCTTTTAAAATTATTGATGGACTAAAATGTTTTCCTTCTGCTAAGTAGAGAGATACTTAATAAAATCACCTTGTTGAGGATAACATACAAGTTTCTATTATATGAATCAGGCCTAGTTACTAATTTTCATGCAATAATTCTTATATTCTCTCTTTGACTCTCTCCTTATTCTACCTGAGACACATTCTGCAGCTTCTGCTCTTTACAGGGCTTGCTTATGTAGGTCTACTTAAGAGAGAATTGGTACATTTCTACATGATTTGAAGATATTTGACATTTAAAGAAAAAAGGTGCATTGTTTTAAAATATTTTTGTTAAAAGTAAGTTATTTTAGCCCAGCCAGTGTTGTTCATTGGTTGAACATTGACCCATGAACCAGAAGGTCACAGTTTGATTCCTGGTCAGGGCACGTGCCCTGGGTGTGGGATCAATCCCTAGTAGGGGGCTTGCTGGAAGCTTCCAATCAATGATTCTCTCTCATCATTGATGTTTCCATCCCTCTCTACTTCTCCCTTCTTCTCTCTAAAATCAATAAAAACATGTTTTTAAGTAAGTTATTTTAGTCAGATGGGCAATAGATTTATTGGAGTGATTACTTCATGAGTTATATAAAGATCTAATCACTATGTTTTACACCTGAAACTAGTATAATACTGCACATAACTGGAAAAAATAAATATTTTAGGAAACTTACACTGCAGGAAGATGACATTTGTCCCTGATTCTTGCTTCAGACTCACTGAAGACAGAAGAGACTGCAGGACAGAGGAGGTATACAGGGCACCATATTCCTACTGTGTGTGTAACTTTCTGTGAGAGTAGGCATAGGAGCCAGTAGAGATGTGATTAGTAGGCCTACTACTCCTTCTACACATCAGGAAATAGTACCCTGAGTTTTCTTTGAGTGTCCCCAATTCCCAACTCCAGTGCATCATATGGTTAAGATAAGGCTCTATTTGACCAATCTGCAATCCTAATTTTCCCTGCCTAGTGGTAGGGATTTAGATGGCCAATGACTAAAGTTGCCCGATCATAACTCACTGAACTTTCATAGAAGTGACCAGAGAGAGCTGACCAGAATGCAACATTCCCTCCTGTGCTGGGTTTAACCTGGGAGACAGTGCTTGTCACCCTCGGAACCTGTGCACAGGACAGATGAGCACAGCGATGAGAAGAGGCCCAAGGTATCACTGAGGCACTGGGTCCATCTACACTGAAATCCTGAGTTTCTCAGTAACATAAAAAATAGTATCTTCCTCATTACTTCATTTTAATGGGGTTTCTATGATTTGCCATGCAAAGAGCTCCAATTGATAAAAAAATATTTCTTAGAACCATGGTCGGCAAACTGTGGCTTGTGAGCCACACGCAGCTCTTTGGCCTCTTGAATGTGGCTCTTCCACAAAATATCATAGCCTGGGTGAGTCTATATTGAAAAAGTAGCATTAGAAGAAGTTTAAGTTTAAAAAATGTGGCTCTCAGAAGAAATTTCAATTGTTGTACTGTTGATATTTGGCTCTGTTAACTAATAAGTTTGCCAACCACTGGCTTAGAAGCATTTCAAAACTAAAGAATCACAATAAGGCAGGGCGAAGCCTGCACACACAGCCCAGTACTGCGATGTAACAAGAGGGAAGGAGGGCTGGACCCTGAAGTTTGCCTTCATTGTCTTTGCTGTCTCCCTCAATGAAAACGTTGTCTGACATGGGAACCACGTGCTTCGGTGTGACTCCTATGCCAATTACACCTTTTAGCTCAGAGCACACTGCTTGCACATCTAGAATCTTTTCATACAACTTGTTTTGGTTTGGGTTGGGCTTTTGCTTGTTTGTTTGTTTTGTAGGACTAGAATTATTAATAGAGGATTAGCTAGTTAAGCATTTTTTTTCAAACTTGGTTTAATGTAGAAGGGCACATTGAAAAAACTAAGTGAGAGCAGAGTTGCATGGATTTGAATTGGAGTCTCAGAGCATACCCACTTTACCCTACCCCTCACATATCCACCCAGTTTTATCCATAGCCTTCCTGTGCCTCCTTGACCCTCCATTCCCAGAGCCTGGGGCTCTGCTCAGAGCTGGAGGAACACAGAGCCCCATGAGAAATTGTCTAATCTTGCTTGACTAAGCATTATCTGTGACATATGGGGAAACTGAGGCCCAGACTCCCTGAGGAAATTTCCTAAATTGTTCAACTCACAGGCTTAGCTTTGCCGTGAGGTTATTTGGATTTTATTGCTATAAACTTTTAAAATTTGTATTACTTTTCACTTTCCACAAGTAATATGTTCTAATAGTATATGATTTAACAAAGAGTCCAATTGTCTAAAAATAAAGGTCCTCTTGAGTCTTCCTCGCCCGGGAAGGTAACTACTGTTCACAGTGTGGATGGCTCACATTCAAGTTCTTTTCCATGTGTCTTGTACAAATATGGAGAATGACTTCATGGGGCATTAATTTATAAAATAAAAGTCAAAGTGTAAAGGACTTTTAACATGTTAGTTTTCCCGGTCTTGGCAATCAATCCATAAAGTGTATGTACATCAAATCATCACATTGTACACTTTAAATATAGACAACTGTATTTGTCAATTATTCCTTAATGAAGTTTAAGAAACAAAAAGGACCTTTGGCATCTCCATGATGCTATGCTTTGTATTTTGTTATCTTCATACTCTGTCAGTAATAGGGCTAATTTATTGGTAAACACTTTTTAAAGAATTGTCTCTGGCCAATACCAGTTTGGCTCAGTGGTAGAGCGTTGGTCTGCGGACTAAAGGGTCCCGGGTTAGATTCCGGTCAAGGGCATGTACATTGGTTGCGGGCACATCCCCGGTAGGGGGTGTGCAGGAGGCAGCTGGTGGATGTTTCTCTCTCATAGACGTTTCTAGCTCTCTATCTCTTTCCCTTCCTCTCTGTAAAATATCAATAAAATATATTTTTTTAAAAGAATTGTCTCTGTATTTGCTCTGAGACTGGGTTATGTGCTGATATTTCTCAGCTTGCTTAGTCTATGCCTTCCTTCAGTAATAAAATAAACTGAGTTCTTTTTTCATGTTATTTTGAGATTCAAAATAATGACTATAATTTAAAACAATTATAGCATTAAACCCACCTTTCCAACTAAACTCCCTCCCTCACATATGGCTCCTCCCCATCCCCTCTATGTTCCACATAACCAGATGGCTGCCACTCACTTAGTGACACCACTTTCACCCCAAAGTGAGAAATCCCTAAGGAATATTCTAGTCGATAACTCAGAGGTGACTGAACATTTATATCCACATATAGTGATAATAACACAGCTGCCTTTTAGAGTACTGGAGAACATCTAGCAGAACTTATAACAAAATACAGCCCAGTAGACTCATTCAGGAAGGCTGGAAGTGAGCCTTCCTGCATTCATGAAAAAATCTCACAAGCCTCCTCACCATTACTCAGACTACATGGCTGAGTTGGGAGGGTGTGACTTTCTTTCTGTGCACAGTGCTCTTTTGAGTAAGTTCTCTCATGTGCAGTGTGGGAAGGGTTAAAGAACCAAGTCACCAATCAACCTTAATTTGTCTTGAACTGTCCCCGCTGGCCCCCATTTTTTTTTTCTAATTCATAAGGGTTTGGGGCAAAGGAAGAAAGGCAGACACTACAGATTAGGTGATGGACAGGCTGTGAGGAGCTGCGATTACTTTCTGAAGATTAAGCACAGAGGCCCCGAACTGGGGCTGGGGTGTTTCAGAAGAATCTCCCCTGAGATTTCCAGGTCAATTTACTGGGTTAGGCTGGCTCTACTGTGATCCCAACTTTGTCAAGAATTCTGCAAAATCGTTTCTCATGTTGACAGTACATGGGCAAGAGGGGAAGAAAATATATGACACTCTACTAAGAAAAGCAATGTGACCTAATTTGTTTTAGGTGGGGATTTTGTTTATTGGGGGTGAAATGACTTATAAGCTGGCCAAAGAAAGGTGTTTGGGGATTTCTCCCAGTCTCCGTCTCCATAATTAACCACCAAACATCATACTGTTGTCTCTCCACTGAGAAGAACCCTGCAGACAAACTAAACTTCAGGTGCTCCCCCCACCCACCAGGCCCTGCCTGGCTGAGAGCAGCTCCAGACCCCACCATGTTTGCCCTGCACCCAGCTACAACAATGTACCCCCTGAGCTCTGCCAAGAGACAAAGTCTTGCAGCGGTACCAACAAATAAATATATCACCCACACAGATCTAGACCTCTGCATTAACAACACGCCCTTCATTGATACCACCTGATGGGTTCCTCCTGCCCTGATTTCATAGTCATCCAGCAAACCTCTGATCATGATATGAATTTCCATGAAAGTGCATAATAGAAATAGGTTCCTTTTGGTAATTAATATTTGGTAATTAATATTTGGTAATTAACAAGCTGGCGTTCTGGCTCTCATGAACTTTGTAGTATAACCCAAGACCAGGATTTAGGTCAGGATTTTGACCATGAATTTTCTCTGCCAAAAAGCCCCAAACCCTCTCTTTCACTGTGGTCATGCTAGAGGCTGTGGTGTCCCCATTAATTGGATAACTAGATGTTTTTAACAAGATATTGCACTACATTGGACTAATTTGGGGATAAATAGATCTGCTGTAAGGAAGCAGTGGGAATAATAGTGGCAAGTTGAGACTCTAAGTGATAGGCTAATGATTTGGCTTTAAACTCTTAAAATAATATGAAATATCTTAATCAGTAAAGAAATTTAAAGAATAAAGTCTTAAAAATAACAGAGAATTGTCAAAGGTTTTTGAATGTTTAGTAAAGGTGAGGAGGTAAGAAGGGTGAGAACAGAGAAATGGATCTTATAGGTATGTTGCTTTTCATTTAGGAGTCTTTTCTCATACATAGTTTCGCCTAATCCTATTGGCACTGTGAGGCCGGAATGGTCATGCCCACTTTATGGATGAGAAAACCAACACTGTGACTTGGACAAGGTTTCTCGACTAGTAGAAGGGACAGAAAGGCAAATGCTGTGATTTCAAATGCAGTGTTTATTGCCAGGTTATCTAAATAGTCCCATGTTAGGGTTAGGCCACAGATGTCCTACTGAAGTTGCTAATTTCAGCAAGGAGCAGGTTATATTGGAAAAAATATATCCTTCCTGCTGAAACTGGTTTGGCTAAGTGGCTAAGGACTGAAGGGTCCCAGGTTCGATTCTGGTCAAGGGCATGTGCATTGGTTGCGGGCACATCCCCAGTGGGGAGTGTGTAGGAGGCAGCTGGTCGGGTCGATGTTTCTCTTTCATTGATGTTTCTAGGTTTCTATTCCTCTCCCTTTGTCTCTGTAAAAAAATCAATTATATATATATATATATATATATATATATATATATATATATATATTTCTGTTAAAAAATCAATTATATATATATATATATATATATATATATATATATATATATATATATATATATATTTCCTGTAAGCAATGGAGCTCATGATCAATGTCATCATTCCTTTACAAGCTCCCTAAAAACAGCCATATTTTGTATGTTTTATGATCAAAATGAACATATAAATAAAACATATTTGAACATAAAGTAGCTTATTGTCATCTAATAATAATTACCCAAAATGAGACAATTCGATGGATGCTGATAAAGAGAAATAAGAAACTTGCCTTGTATTTATAACAATGAACAGGGGTTGAAGTATTTTGGCTTAAAGAACTTTATGATTCTAAGTGGAGACCTGAGATGTATATCTAGGATGATTAACAGTGTTATGGAATATCAACTGAAAATCCTAGAGCTTGCAAGTCCTTAAAAAAACATTTTTGATGGATGATTCAGAGAACAAGCACATATCACCAAGTGGAAATTAGAGAGGACCTCAAAGTCTGGGAATTCAAAAAGGCTCTTCCTAGTGTGGTGAGATGTACAGCTGCCGGTGGAAAATAACTAAATCAGAGGCACCTTTCTACTCTTTCATAAAAGCTTGAAAGAAAAGGTGCTTTCTAAGTTACATACAAAAGTAGTCAGGAGGTTAACATTGTATGTGACTCTTATATAAATGTGGTTCTTCTCCAGCCTTCTCTGCAAACAGGATGTACCCACCAGTCTTCTAAGATATCAGTCCCATTGACTTCCCTTGAATTAACATTCTACATTTTATTGAATTTCTTACAATGGGTGAGGATTGATAATGGAGAGGAATAAACACATGTACTAAACACTGTACACATACTATCTGTCTTCACCCTGGATGGTGTGGGTCAATTTGGAGTGTCTTCCCATGCACCAAAGGGTCACATGTTCAATCCCAGGTCAGGGCAATGTATGGCAGGGAACCATGATTGATGTTTCTCTATCACATCAATGTTTCGCTCACTCCCTTTCCCTTTATTTCTCTCTAAAATCAATAAAAAACATATCCTCAGGTGAGGAGTAAAAAAACAAACAAAAGATCTTATTTCTTTTCAACCTGTAATAACCATGTCATTTTCCTTTTACAAAAAAATGATAACAAGGTTCAGAAAAACACAAGAAACTTTGTGAAATCACACAAATCCATATGGCTGAACCTAGATTTGCATTGAACTCTATTTCACCCTAAAAACCAAGTTTTTCCCTCTATGTGGCATCATCATAGGTTCCGCCCAACTTCTCATGCTTGTAGAAACTCTCAATCAAGCTCATTTATTCAGATAATGAATACTCCTTTAAAGATAGATACCAACAGCATTTGACAATGCTGCAAATGTACTAATGTCTTAAGTCCCCTGACAGAGACTCTCAGGGAAAAGTAGGATTTAATCTCTCCTAAAAATACACATCAATATACTCCCACCTTTGTCACACAGGCACTCTTCCACATCCCACTGCATTCATGGCTTTATTCCTCTGCGTCTATTTGGATGATATTTGGCCCCTGAGGGTGACGTAGTGGTTTCATTATTACTCCCTGTATCTCTGAAGAAGGTGCAGATTCATTTGCTCTGAGCGAATCTGGGCCCAGGGTTAGTTGTTAGCATGAGATGCACCTTGAGATGAAGACCGTGGCCTTAAACTATGCCAAGCCTTCGAGCGCCTGCAAACAGGATGTACCCACTAGTTTTCTAAGCTATCAGTCCCATTGACTTCCCTTGAATTTGCAGTCCTGGATAGACACCATTCTACATTTTATTGAATTTCTTACAGTGGGTGCCAAGTTCCATGTTCTTGCATATGGAACCCAGTCATTTTGCAGATCCAGTCCTAGGTATAGGCTGTCTGCCCCTCCATCATCCTGTTAATGTCCTTAATGTGTACAGTGATCTTACCGCTCCCCAAAGCATGCAGGACGCAGTAGATCTAATCAAACAGGAAATAGGAGTTACTCTACACCGGCGACACAAATTCCGTACTATGGACCTAAAAAACATGAAACAATGGGAAAATCCCCTTGCTCCTTACATCAGCCCAGTGAACAGGCTGCCAAAAGAACACCCTCGTTTCTTACAAGAGACCAAGCAAGTGCTGTGTTGATTATTTCCCTCGCCATGCCGTACTGAGACAGGAATGGGGGGGAAATTGGAAAATGCAGCTATCAAGTTCTGTGCACTGTCTTTGGAATATAAAAAAGTCTGACTAGATAAGAGTGTGTACCTCAGAGGGAGGCTCAGTTCTCTTAAAGTCTCTGTTCTTCCTACATTCGGAATTTGTTTGGGCTAAATGAACCCAGATGACAAGGCAGAATCAATAGGGATTATTTTTTCAAGTCCGTCAAACCTGCGGGATCTTTCACATCATCACCATTTTATTATTTCTGTCTTGATTCGTTCCATGAGGACCTTATTCATACTCTGCCCCTGTCCGTCCTGAGGCAAAGACAAAGCTCTCCGGGCCGGGCGGACACGGCTGCTTTCCCCCGTCCGCTCTCCTGCGCAATCGATGCCTGTGGCTGCAGTTACAGTAAAAATAGCGAGAGTCAATATTTGTGGCCCGTATCTGTCAGATAATAAAGCTGGCTGAAGGCGGGGCCACAGGACATCTGCAGCGGCGCAGGCTGGCCTGGTCCTCCCAGTTTGTCTAAGCTGGCGTCATATTTGTACAGCTGACATTCTCAAACTCCCCTGGGTCCTCAGGGAAGAGCAAGATTTTTGTCTGAATTTTGATCCTATTGATTCTGGCCTTTAAACTGGAAAAAAAAGTAAAAAAAAAAAAAAAGAAGTAGGAAAAAAAAAAGGTAAGATAATGAAACAAGACTGAATAACCACTCAGAAAATCTAACAGTCCTCTTTGAACTAGTGTTTTATAAACCTTGCCCAAATCCACAAAGAATAATAAGAAACAAAGAAATGATGAAAAAATCAAATGAAAGATCTAAAACAGGCTGGGAGATGAGTTTCTTTGGAGAGGTTGGATTGTAGATGAAGGATGGGGCTTCCGTTTGGGCTCTGTGATTTGGGGCAGGTACCTTCCTACAAATATCCTCAGATCGTTTTATCTATAAACTGGACATATTAATAGGGTACATTTTATAGAATTGTTGAAAAGGTTAAATGAGAGGAAGTGGGGAGGGTTTAGCACAGCAGGTGGTATCAAAGCCTGAGGTTGTTCTTATCAAAGTGAAGTGATTTTTAAGCGAACAGCTGTACTTTTTCTTCAGCTACACAGCCTCATTAAATGCCGAACACAAGTCAGGTAAAAAAAGTGAATGTGAAAGTCAAAACTCAGATTTTATAACTCGTTTTTATGTTGCACTTCTTTAGGACTATTACTATTAATCTTCTGTGGCTTGTTTCTTATTCTTTTCCATCTTGTTCAGTGTTTCCAAGTCTGAATTACTATCCTAGTCTGGGAACACCATTGTTATAATTCTGTGCAATTCGACCCCAAATTTCCACCTGGGAATCCCGAGTGTTTCACAGCCTCTCTGCGCTGTGCTTTCTCACTGGCTCTTTCTTCTGCCCTTCACTGTAACTCATTGCATTCAACAAGCCGGTCTTTCTCTTAAAGTGACACAGTTTTTAATATGTGAAATGACTTTAGGTGGATGAGCTTCTGGATTTTCATATTTATCAGAGAAAATATAATAGCAGACCAAACCCATGATTTCCTAGGTAATATCCTCTAGTTTAAGTACAAATCAAAGTAAGGATTAAAAATGGACAATTTAGCACAGCCAGTGTGTCTCACTAATCATGAGGAATCCACAGTCTGGGCATGAAGTAGATTCATTGGAAGCAAAAGTAACATTTCTTCATATGTATATTTTATATTTATGTGGCCTTTTTAAAAAAATGTAGCATAAAATGTATCATTGCTTATTGTGGCATAGTTTTCCCAAAACCTTTAGACTAAAATTGATACTATATAAGAAAGTACAGTGTTTATCTTGTGTCTGGCATGGAATGGGTCTCAAATTTTGACAGATAGAGAAAAGAAGAAGGAAGGAGAAAAAGAAGGAGGGAGAAGACAAGGAAAAGGAGAAAGAAGAGGAGAAAGAGAAGGAGGAAGAGGAGGAGGAGGAGAATGAGAGAAAGGCAAAAAAGAAGGAAGAAGAAAAGGAAGAAAGATAGAGGGTAAAAGAAAGAATTGAATAAATGTAGCAATGCATGGGGCATGTCCTTGGCTGATATTGTACTATCTACTCCAAAAGTGGGACCACTTCTTTTGTGAGATTCTGTTTCCAACATATATTGATTTAATATTTTTAGCATCTCTTTCTGGGTTAAGACAGTCCTCTTTTGGTTCCTTAGACACACTTCTGTTTTCCTTCTCAGGAGAGTGATTGCCATTGGTATAGTTAGAACTTTGAAGAGTCTCTCATTCCTCCTAAGCTACCACCCGTTAAAAATGCCACTAGCTACAGAATAATAATTACATGTTCTCTGAACTTTCATTCTTAGTCTCATTCTAAGTAACGCTGCCATCTGTTAAGCACACCTATGTGCTCCTGGATGAGAGATTGTTCTGTAGTCAGGAGGTTGATGTGTTTGGCTCAGGTGGGAAAAACTAAGAGAAGGATCCCTGAGTGAACATCATTGTCCAAGAACATAAGGGCTGTCTCAAGAGCTGCTTCCTTCTCAGACTGAAGCATGTTGTGTGAAACAACTTACATAATGATCTTCCCAGCTGGTAGCCATTTGGAAAGAAATAGCCTGTTATGCTATTTTTTTCTGAGCAAAAAAAAATATTTCAAGGGGTTCACTGTATTATTATAATGACTTTAGAGTCTTAACTGTACAATATTTGATGATGCAAATGGAAAAAGGGAAGAAAATGTAAATAAACTTGGCTATCCACTACCCAGAGGTATCAATATTATGGTGTAGATCTTCCCATATTTAAACTTTTAAAATTACAAATGTATATTATATTTGTTACTTCATACTGTTGGGTATTACACATTATACCAGGCTATATTTTTCCTCCTACAATATGTGATTATTTCCTTTTATATAAAATCATTTTCTAAAATACAATATTCATAATGATATAGTATACTATCATACCATACTTTATGTTAGAAAAACCTTAATATTAAACATTTTAACAGTTCTCAAATGTTTTTACTATAATGATAAACTTTCTTATAGCAATATCTTAACATAAATCTGTATATATTTTCTTAGTGTCAATTTCTAACAGCAGGATTATTCAGTGAATTTCTAAGACTGTTTTTATAGTTTTAAGACTTTTGGTACCTATTTCCAAATTATTCTCAAATACAGTGTTTATTTGAAACTTTGTCCCAACTTATATTTCTAATACCAATGTATGAGAGTGCTCAGTTGGCAAAGGGTATTGCTATAAAAATCTCTTCTAGCAGATAAGTAAAACATGACATCTCATATTTCTTCTGTGAATTGATTATTACTTGTTTTTTTCCAATTAGGATATTTGCCTTTAATGTTTTAAAATTTATTATATTTTTATTTTACATATATTTCAAGTACTTTCTCAGATTTATGTTATTTGAATATTAATTTACTTACAGTATTTGTTTTCATTATAGTAAAATGAAAAATTCTATATTTTTCATGCCTGCATTTCTGTTCATCTTTGTCTCTCACCTTTACTTCTCTTTTTCTCCAAAAGCCCCATAAAAGAAGTAGGTAAATAGGTGGGGTTGGGTGCTATCAGTGCTGGCAGCTGGAAAAGTATGGATACATAGGATAGAACTTCCAAATCACACAATGCAAATATAAAGTAATTTCAACATCAGGCAAGATCAAATTAAATGAAGAGATGATTAGATAATCAATTCTCTACAAATAATTGTGAAAGAATACACTAAACACATATGTTAAGTGGTATAATTATACGTTTAAAATTTTTCTCCCATGTATCTGCCTATATTTTCCAAATTTTCTATAAAATATATATTTTTATTGTGAATCAAAATAAATGAGCAAGGTAGACTGCAGGACCAGCATGAGGTGGTCATTTGATATCTCTGTGAGTGACAGAGAAATCTTTTCCTGACAGAGGATGGCAGGTGTGAGCAACTTTTGAGTTGGTGGCTTTAATCTGCAGAGAGCAGTGGTTCTTAACCAAGAGTAAGTTTGTCTCTCCACCCCAGGGACACTTGCCAATGACTGGAGATGCTATTGGTTGTCACAACTGGGGATTCTATTGGAAACTAGTGGGAAGAGCCCAGGGATGATACTAAATATTTTAGGATGCACAGCAAAGCCCCCACAACAAGTAATTATCTGGCCCAAAATATCAATATTGCCAAAATGAGAAACATTAGTGTACAGGCTTTAAGATGAGTGATCTCCACAATGGAGTTCAGGCAACCAAGGAAGTGCATAGGCCAACCCATAGAGTGAAAGAAAAAATATTAAAATTCCAATACATATTAATTTTTATGATTTAATGCTCTTTAAGCATTAATATATATCAACAGGGTTCCCCTGACTAGTCCAGGAGTCCCTCTAGTCAGCTTGAAATGCCTGGAGGATGGGAATGGGCCATGACGCCGAGGAAATGACAGCAGTTACCCCACTGATTTGCTGGCTTCCAGCCTATGGTGACATCCTGCAGTTCCCACGTGCCAGTCCAATGCATTTGTGGATGTTGTTATGCAGTCTTGACTAAGCCACTTTTCACAACATGCACACATAGCTTTAAAAGATCTTATAAAGAAATAAGGTTGACTGAAAATGGCCTTTATATGCAAACACAAGCAACAGAAAGGTAATGGCTGACACCTAATTCAGAGCAAACTCTTTGAGAGTTGTTTCACAAGAAGAATTGATGGTATACTCAGATCTGTCCTGGCAGGGAACTCTGCACAGGACAGCCTTGAAGAGTAGCTGTCCCCTCTTCCAGATCCCATTCCTTCAGGTTAGGAGGTGTGATTTGAGCAACCCATGGAGCCTGCATTTATTTGGATAAGGCCAGGGAGAAGTATATGCCCAGGGTGTTGCCAAAATAGTAAAGCAATCAGCTAGCAACCAGTGGTAACTTACAGCTAAAAGTATTTCCAATGGATACTAAAACAAGGGAAGTTCATTGCTAACATCAGTCATTCCAGGTGGTCCAGGGAGATTCGTGAATGCCTGAGGCTATGTCCTCTCAGTAACAACCAGAGAGGGAACCTCTAAGCTACTAGTCATTGGCTATATGGGACTATTCATATACTCCTTGGAAGCAGTCTCCAAGCCACTTGTGTGTCCAAGAGAAAAAGAGGAAAACTTTATTAGCTCAGGCAGTATATTGGTCAGCTAGAGATGCCATATGCAAATAATATACACTGGGTAGGTTAACCAACAGAAATTTATTTTCTCACAGTTTTGGAGGCTTGAACTCTGAGGTCAGGGTGCCAGGATGGTCAGGTTCCAGTGAGGCTCTTCTGGCTTGCAGAGGATGCCTTCTCACTGGCTTTTTCCTTGGCGTGTGCAGTTGTTGATAGAGTGAGCTCTCTGGTGTCTCTTCTTACTACAGCGATAATTTCATCATGAGGGCCCCACCCTCATGACCTCATCTTATTCTAACTACCTTCGAAAGGTTGCATCTTCAACTATCATCATATTGAAGGTTAGAGCTTCTGTGCATGAATGTGAGGTGGGTGCGGGGGCCTGATGTGGCAGGATCTCCCTTTTCCGCATCCCGCATGGAAAGAGAGATGAACGAACCGGTTTTAAGGGGAAGCGGCCAAGGATTGAGAAATATTAGAAATAAAGAGAGAAGACACAGATAGATTTTAAGCTGGGAGCTGGAAGGGCCGCCGCCCTCCTCTGCTGGAGAGGCAGACTGACGACCTCCTGAGCCACGCAGCACATCTATTTATACTCCAATCTAATAAGGGGGTTTCACAGAAAAACAAGGAGCCTGGGAGGGCCCAGGTCCCACCCACTCCTTCCTCCTGGACAAACACAAGCCAGGAATTAAGAACATCTCCTCACTCCCAGGGAGGGAGTGCAACTGACATGATTCTGCCAATATCCTGGGCCCAGTCAGCAACAATCTAAAGAATGTCCAGGTACCTTCCCATTTGGCCCTCTACAGTTGGGGGCATAAACATTCAGCCCAACACAGGGGGCTTGCTTAAATACAACCTCTAACCAGTCAGTGGCTGACCATTAAACTATTCTGACCCAGCAACCAGATCTAGCAAGCCAGGCAAATCTATAGAAGCTGAAAGTAAATGAGTGGTTGCCTTTATCTGGGAGTGTGGAAGGGATGAGGAGAAACAAAAGGTTTCTTCATGGTTCGATAAAAATGTTCCAAATCTTCAAAAGCTGGATTATGGGGATAGTTGTACAACTCTGTAAATATACTAAATTTATCAAAGTTATTTAATTTTATGCTTTAAATGGGTGAATTTGATAGTGTGTAAATTATAACTAAAAAAAGGTGTTCTTAAAAATTCACATGGAATAATTATAGCCTCAGATTCACTTCTCAGTAATAAGTCAATTAATTGTCTATAATATCAAAGGAGAGTAAGTTTTGAAAATTTTGACCAAGACTTAGACTGGCTTAATATGAGCCCTAGTATGGGCTTTAGCAATTAAATTTAATAATGAAAAGTTTAACATTTTGAAAAGTAAAATATTGAAATAAAAAAGTAGGAGCATCTCTGTGTGTAAAATTGTTATATGTCAATAAAATATTTAAACCTAAATTTGAAGCTTGGTGGACATAATAAATGTATTTAAAAGGCATAATAAATGTATCTTAAAGATTTCAGAGTTAATCATAAGGGCTATGCAAACGAAATTGGTACAAATAAATGAAAAAGAAATTGGTGGTACCTACACATGTCCATAATCTGGAAACTACTAAAACTGAAAATAGATAATTTCTTAATTTACCCAGGCTATACTGGCTTCTTGTACAACATTATGAAAGACTTCAAAGCACACTAAAAATAGCTACAGTAATTAAGACTGTGTGGTGTTGGCATAAAGGTAGGTCTGTGCCAGATCAATGGAATCCAATTGAGAGTACAAAAAAACTCATGCATTTATGGTCAATTGACTTGCAACAATGATGCCAAGATAATTCAACGAGAAAAGAATAGTCTTTACAACAAATGGTACAGTGGGGAATAGACCAGTGGCTCCCTGGGGAATGTTCAACTGCAGCTTCCTGGCAAAGCTGGACAAATGCCATGGCTATGGTATATGGCCTTCCCTTTGCTCCTTTTTTGTTGTTAGTAACTAGGTTAATTACAAAGGTTTTTATTTCATACCTACTGGGCAGCTAGAACAAAAAAGAGACAAATCTTAGAGAGAATGTGGACAAATTGCAACCATAGCACATTGCTAGTGAGAATATAAAACAGTGAAGACACTTGAAAAAAGTTTGGCATGCCAAGACAGGTTTGGCTCAGTGGATAGAGCGTCAGCCTGAGGACTGGAAGGTCCCAGGTTCGATTCCGGGCAAGGGCATGTACCTTGGTTGCAGGCACATCCCCAGTAGGGGATGTGCAAGAGGCAGCTGGTCGATGATTCTCTCTCATCGATGTTTCTAACTCTCTATCCCTCTTTCTTCCTCTCTGTAAAAAATCAATAAAATATATTTTTTAAAAAGAAAAAAAAAAGAAAAAAGTTTGGCAGTTCCTCAAAATGTTAAATACAGAGGTTACCATGTGACCCAGAAGTTCACTCCTATATGCCTAAGAGAACATATGTCCACACAAAACTTACACACTTGTATGCGTGTTCATAGCAGCATTATCCATAATAGCCCAAAACTAGAAGTAAACCATATGTCCATTAACTAATGAATGGATAAGAAAAAATGCTATATCTATACAATGGAATATTATACATTCTAAAAATAAATGAAGTACAGATATATGCTACAACATGTATATCATTAAAATATTATGCTAAGTGGAAGAAAACAGACACAAAAGGCCACATATCTCATGACTCCACTTATATGATGCTTTGATGTAAGTTTTATTATCATTTAGATATAATAAGGCCAACAGATCAATTGCCACTGGAAAATATAGTAATTTATTATAGTTTCCAAGAGAAGCAGAGACACAATGGGAAAGTGTAAGATGGGTCAGGAGGCAGAAGGAGATGGGGTGAGAGCAGTTGTTGAGGTTTCCATGGGAGAGAATGTTAAGCTGGTTTAGGACTGGATAGTTTCAGTAAACCCAGCAGACTCTGGGTTATAGGGTCTGTCCTTCATTGTCTGGTACCTGGTGCTGTGGTGACATAGCATCCCTGAGTGTGAGAGCTCATTAAAGGGGGGGTGATTGGAACTATGTGTTCCAAAATTGTTGGTTTGCATTTGAAAAATCATACTCTCTAGAGCAGTGGTTTGCAACCTTCCTAATGCCGCAGCCCTTAATATAGTACCTCATGTTGTGGTGACCTCCAACCATAAAATTATTTTCATTGCTACTTCATAACTGTAATTTTGCTATTGTTAACAAATCATAATGTAAATATCTGTGTTTTCTCATGGTCAAGACCCACAGGTTGTGAACCACAGCTGTAGAGCCTAAGTCCATCAGCAGCCAATTAATGATTCTCTCTCATTATTGATGTTTCTCTCTCTCTTTCCCTCTCTCTTCCTCTCTGAGATCAATAAAAATCTATTTTAAAATAAATAAACAAATAAATAGCTTCTCCCAGTCTAAGCTGTTTATAGAAGAAAAAGAACAAAAAAGGAGGAGGAGGAGTAGCAGGAGGAGGAGGAGGAGGAGGGAAGAAAGAAATGGTCATTGGGAGTTGGTTTTTTGGGAGAAAATTGGTTTTACAATTTTTCCTGTAGTCAAAACGGGAATATTGACAAAGTCAGTGTTATTTAGGAAAGCAGTGGTTTTTACCCTTTATTAAGACATAGATTGTTTAAACCACTGTTTTAGGCAAGACTCTTAAACAAAATATGGCTCGTGTCATAGGGTGTAGGAGACATCCATTCCCCCTGTTTTTGGTAAAGAACTTCATGTGCTGAGGCAAGGCTGACTGTACTTCAAGCTTCAAAGTAGCCATATGACTTATGCCTGACCAATCAAGGCTTCACATTACTGTCCACATAAAGATAGATTAAGCTATTCAGACCAAATTATCAATTAGGTTAAGCCACTCAAACCCAATTTTGAGACCCTAGCAGGAAGAAAAGAGGTGTGTTCTTTTTCTAGTGGAATTGAAACTATGAGATTATGGACTAGAACTTCTGGAATACAACCCTCTCTATATATAAAAACCTAAGTGACCATTATGATTGGTCAACTGAAGGACATGCACTGTCCACAGGGGGCAGACACTCAATGTAAGAGCTGCCCCCTGGTGGTCAGTGCGCTCCCATAACCAACCTGCTGCTGATGGCCATCCTCCTAAGGTCCCTTCCCCTGGCCAACCAACATCCCGTGGCCCCTCCCCCTGGCTGGCCAATCTCTTGTGGTCCCTCCTCTATTGTGACTGGGCAAGATGATTCTGATTGCCCCAATCGCTGGCCAGGCCCAGGGACCCCACTCATGCACAAATTTGTGCACCAATCCTCTAGTAGAGAATAAAGTCAGCATGGAGAAGGACAGAGCCATGGCATGGAGAGATAGTGATTCCTGTGGCATTGCTTGCGTACCTGGATTGAGCCATGCCTAAAGCTTACATCCACATGTTGTAGTTATGAGAGGCAACCTTGTGTTGTTATTTTTTTGTTTCTTAAGCTGGTTTTAGTTGGGTTTCCTGCTACTTGCAATCAAATAAGCCTTAAAGGAACCCAGAAAATACTTTCAGGGGGAAAATCAAATACTAGTAATATAATTCCAATAATCTTGATAAAGAAAGAAACCAGCTAGTGTTTATAAATTGCTTCATAGGTTTTATTTGATATGACCCTAACAACCATTTTGCTCATGTGTTGCTAGCCATATTTTAAGCATAAAGTTTGATATCCATGATCACTTTTTAAAAAAAATAAAAAAGGTAATGCTGTCAGAGAGAAAACAGTTTTCCCCTTCCTTCTTAGATTGTGCTGGTGGTCTTGCAAATTCAAATGACAAAAGACAGATTGGCCATAGAAAATATTTTTATTCATGTACACATATATATAGGAATTCAGAGGAAAATGCGATTCAAAGATACAGTTAGAATTTGTGCCTTGTATTCCATCTTAACAGACGAGGGGGCAGGGAGAAGGGCATTTATAGGAAACCAAATGACGTTTTGGAAAGGCTTAATGAACCCTTAGGAGAATAGGTGGGAGATGGGTAGTTTTCTGGCAATGTCTGTTTGGGTGTGATACTGATTCCTCACAGACAAGAGAAAATTAGCATTGGTCACAAAAAGAGACTTTATGACAATTGAGTTCATTTGGGGGGCTCTGCTTTTAAGCAGATAAGAGATTTCAGGAACTCAAACACCTTGAGCTCAAAATGTTTTTTATGCTACGGTGCTTATTGTAAATCTTTCCAATGCAAATCATTAACTAGTCAGAATGCAAAACAGAACTAGAAACCACGTCATCTGGCTCTGGTTATAAATTGAAGAGCCTCATAGATAAGTGAAATTATAATTTTTTTAAAAAAATTCTTATAGCCATTGAACAGTCCCCCCCCCCGAAAAAAAAACACACACACAAAAGATAATATACAAATCTTTTTATAGAATAAATAATAATAATTGCATAAGCATAAATGTAACAGTTCTTTGGGTCTTGAAATTGCTCCCGAATGTCAAATATTTAGCTCTGTGTAAACTGCCAGGCATTTGTCTTATTATGGTCATCTTCGGTTTTCTTCTTTTTTTCTCTAAGAAAAGTATTCGAAGGGGGGAAAAAGAGATAAATATGCACTTTCCAGCCACAGCAGACTAGCCCTGGGCGTTTGTCAGCAGCCCTAGTGTGGGATTGACAATCCCAGCTGTTGATGGGCTGTAGGGAGGCAGGAGAGAGGGAATGCAATTCATCAGGACACTGGGCAAATGGGCATGTCTTAATGTTACCATTTTCCTTATGGTCCTAATAACCTCCTGCACAGCACACCTGGAATAATTTAACTGAGTTTGACCGATCATTTGAGAAATTATTTGCAAAGTATGTGCCCTCTATTTTCTGCCAGGAGCTGAGCGGATTCAACAGTGAGCAGGCCAGACCATGCTCCCCAAAGCTAGTGAAGTGCTGATACCTTATTGAAAGAGGTCCACTGTTATCCAAATTGTGCCCTTTACCATCTCTGATTGTGCCAGCTCCTGATTCTTTATGCAGTAGACATGAAGGTCACAAATTGACTGCTAAGAGGTCTGTGTTTTTGTTTTTATTTTCCATTGGATTAATTGCCAGCATGTAAAATTTATGAGTTCGATTATGAGTTAAAAAGATTCAATTCTGGCTACTCTTCAAATATCAGAATGTTTGATCCCACTGGGCTTCTATTTTCACCTGACAATGGTTGGCGGAGGCAGGTGGTGACTCACATTTAGACAGGAGGTATGCCCTCCAGTTTGCTGTGGTTGCTACTGTGACCTGACATCCATTTCTTTCACTGATGCAATCTCCCTGCTCCCTGGTAGTATCTGAGTTTACTACCCCTGTAGCAGAAAGTGAAAAAGGAATTACTTAGAAAGTTCCCTTGGCCCTAAGATTACTGATCATGTTGTGACCAACCACTGCCTTTGATAGTGTGGGACTACCAGTTATTCATCCAGATGGGATTATGGAATTATTTCTAATCTCTTTCCTCTTCCTCTCTCTCTCTCTCTCTCTCTCTCTCTCTCTCTCTCTCTCTCTCTCTATATATATATATATATATATATATATATAGATATATATATATATCTATATATATATATATATATATATATATATATATATATATAGTGGCCAGATTATTATGTATTCAGAGATCATAATAATTTGGCCACTTAGTGTATATACAGTATATATATATATATATATATATATATGTGTGTGTGTGTGTATATATATATTTCTTCTTCTTCTTCTTCTTCTTCTTCTTCTTCTTCTTCTTCTTCTTCTTCTTCTTCTTCGTGACAAATACCCAACTTCTATCCCTGTAGCCTAGGAAGCCTGCATCTGAAAGGGATGTTTGAAGCAATAATCAGTCATAAACTGCTTCTTTATCTCAGTCTAAAAATGGAGAATGTTTCTCGCTGTCTCCAGCCATGTGTTAATGGTTTCTCTGAGGTCACCTGTACAGATAGATCTTTTGAATTTCACTGGGAACACATGTGGTTTTAAGCTAGATGTTAATTGGAAACATTTATAGTGTCAAACGTTTGATTAATGCTCTGGGTTTTAATTGAAAGGAATAAGCATTTCTTAAATCAACTTTTCACAGTAATGTGTTTTTTTTTAAGTTTCCTAGAATAGGTGAAACACTTATTTGAAAGCTGAGTAATATTTTTTTAAATCCTCACTTAAAACAAATATTTGGGGACAATTACTTGTCAATTAATAGTAAAATAAAATGGAAAAAAAAAACCCTCAGATACCAATAAATGCAATACTGATTTTGGAGGCTGACAGCCAGTTACAGTTCAGAAACATCCTAAAGATGGCTGTGCCCTGCCGCTGACTGCTTGGTGTAACAACTCCACACGCTTCACCCTTTGGATGAAATGGTTCCACAGAGAGAGTTGTCTGTGTGGATGGGACACTCTAACCTGAAACAATTAGGATGTGATTTGGGGACTGAGCTTGGGTAATATCCTCCAGGTGTGAGAGTCCAAGGTGGGACTCAGTGGAGTTCAGAAGAAGGTACATTTTGACTTTCATGTTCAGAAAGAACCAAATGGGGTCTCCAGATGGTGCTCCACAGACATACGTGAGCATCGCAATAAATCACATGCCAATGACATGGCAATTACCCCTCCCTGTCAGGTGCTCCCGAGACGCCCAGGCACTCTCTCAGGTGTTCTGAAACCGTGATGTGCCATCTCTGGGGCCTGGAGGGGGACACGCCGATCGCTTTCCCTGTCAGCCAGGCCCATAATAGGTGCAAGATGTAGCCTGGCGCAGAGGTGTTGTCCCCTCTGCCACTGCTCTCAGGGTAGCAGGAGAGAATCCAAACAAGCAAATTAATAAACACATGTAGTGTTACAAGTCCACATCCACAAACTGACACAGTTTGAAAAGGAAAGAATTACATATGCCCATTAGGTCTTTGGTTTCCATAACACCGAACCACCTGCTTCCAACCGCTTCCCACTGAACTACCTACCTAATAGGGTGTTTGGTAAACATGTACTCCTCATTCCTTTGTTCATATATGTGTATATATTTCAACGACCCTCATCCCCGAGCCATGCATAAACCTCTAAAAATTTGCAGGAATCTGTAGACACACTCGGGGATGCATGGACATTTGCTTGGGAAACATTGACTTAAGAATGTAAGATCCTATTCTATGAAAATGTCTTACAATGAGGAATAATCAATGCAAAATAGAAATAAATGTTTTCTAATACTTATACAGAATTAAACATTTCTCTAAAACATTCTTTAGCCTGAGAAACTACTGTTGTATTAGGTACTTCCTATGTGTCCGATCTCATATCAGCTCTGGGGCTAGGCCCTGGCGCATCACCTGATCCTCCTGCAGGCTGGGCACGCTCTGTCTTTGGGTCAGTCGAGTGGGAGTGCTTGGTTTCACCCCACTGTACACACTCAAAGCAGGTCTGAAAGATTCTGGAAACAGTGGAAAGGATACTTTTTAGTTACAGGTTTAATTTAATTTAGTTTAGTTTCCTATGGCTACTGCCAAAAATGACCACAAACTTGGTGTCTTAACACAGAAATGATATTTTACAGTTCTGGAGGTCAGAAGGCCAAAATCCCTTCCACTGGGCAAACGTTCGGATGTGAGCAGGGCTGGTTCTCCTTGGAGCCTCCAGGGGAATCTGTTCTCATGCTTTTTCTCAACTCCTGGAGGTCCCTGTTCATTGTTCTCTGATCACTTCTTCACATCATCAACCACTCGCTTTCATCATTTTATCTTTACTCCCCTCTTGTCCTTTACCCATTATACAGGCTCCCATGATATTGGGCCCACTAGGATAACACACCTCAAGATCCTTAAGTGAATGCTCTCTGCAAAGTCCAATTTGCTACTAAAGGTAAAATTCACAGGTTCCAGGGATTAGGATGGAAATCTCTGTGGGCCACTATTCAGCCCACCACCGTCCCTTAAGATCCAAATATCATGATCCAGTCCTGACCCCTCACATCAGGGTTCATGTCATGAACCATGTATCTCAACTCCACTTTGATTCACTTCACCCACTATCCCCCTAAAATCTGTTCCATGAGCCAAATTTTCTTTCTCTTGGAACAATGCTGTCATTCTACCTTTCACACAATCTTGAAACCTTAGTGTTACTCAAAAATGAGATACACTTTCTTTATTCCCTATGTGTTCTCTGCTTCCTATGACCCAACACTTTGCCTCTGAAATACCTCCTTTTGCTCATTCCAACCACAACCAAACTCTCCATAACAGTAAAGTGACCTGGACAACACTTATAGATTTCTATGTCATTGAACAAGTGTGCTTTTTATTTAAGTTGGTAGAACCCAGAATAGAATAAAATTTAGATAAAAATTTTGCATGAACATTGGCTGTCTCTATGAGAAAACCTCAATGAAAAATGTTGGGATCTTTCCAATGACTCACTCGCTAATTCTATAATTTCATTTTTTTATCTAAAATGTCTATATGTCAAACAGATACTGTTCTCAGCCTCAGAGCTTCTGCACACAAGGCACATGGCCACCAGCAATCCCTGGAAACTTCCTCTGTTCTTATCCAGGGTGTTCATCACGAGGAGGGGTCCTCATCTCATCCTCTCCTTTCATTCACCACAAAACTCAGTTCCACTTCCCCCCCTTGGCAGATAGTTTTATCTCCATTATTGAGAAAAAGCAACCTAGAATAGTTTTTTCCAACAGCCTTGCTCTTAATGACTCTAAGACGCCCAGTGCTGCAAGCCCTTGCTGACTCACCCACAGAGCCCTCAGAAACCAGCTTCAGACATGCGGTCACAGAATGCAAGCTCATGATTTCTAGGTTAAGTGGCTTGTCTCTTCCCTAATGTTAGAAATCATTTTAAGAAGTTGGACTATGACAACACATGGAAAATACTATCACATACATAATAAAACTAAACAGAAGCATTCATACTTATAAAAATTAAAATCCATGTTGGTAAGGAAGTGATATCAGAATTTAACTAAATTTTTACTAGCCATTAGAAAACCACATTTTTAAAGTAATGAATATTTACATAAAGTCAGAAATTCTTACTTTTCTGAGCATGTAATTCACTGAAATATTCATCTTTCTGGCATTTGGTAAATTTAGCTCACTGGTGATCTTCTAATCCAGCTGTGGCTTCACAGGAATAGTGTACAACACAAATAATGAATTCTGTCTCTATCTCACATTCAGAAAAAAAACATATGCCTTCATTTATTCATTTAATACCTAAGAATATACTGTGAATTTCTGTTGTGCCACCTCTGGAATTTACTCTTCATATGAATTCACATTCACCTGTAAATGTTAGTTTTGAAAATGCAGCTTCAAATGCATCTCAGGGTATATTTCTATCTAAGAATGTGTTTGTGTGTCAGGAGGAGGCAGCACATCTAACATAATGCTTTGCTGGCTTAGGTTGTTTGTTCTTCTCTATAGTTGCCTGAAGTGTTAGGACAACAGAAATTACAGAGTAGTGGTGCTGTCTTCCCTTCCAAAATTCCTGTTATTAAGCTTATTGGTAGTTTCTTAAAATCCTATAGACTTTCAAATGACATAAATTATGGAAACTTCTCTATAATGAGCAATACGAATAACCTCACCTATATGCCCTTCCTTCCTTTATCATTAAGCTGGTTTCTCCTCCTGTATCAGGTCATCCAATTGAGCCATGAAGCCTACTGTCCCATGAAGGAGTTGTGAGGTAGAGAAAGCCCCATTTTACAGAACATAGGAGTTGACTGCTTCCAGTCTAGAGAAATATAGGAAGGAAAAGAGCAACTGAGGTAGGGTAAGGAGACCAGAGAGAAAGGCTCAGTTCCACACCCATGGGGGCTGATTCCTAAGGAGAGGAGGTTGTAGGGATTTCCATAAAAGTGTGGGGAATCATAACAGGTCAAGACTGGTGGCTTCCTATTCCAGTTGTGCCCTGGAGAAGACCATGCACTTTTAGGGCACAAGTTACCAGTGGTATAACATTGATGGATGGAGACAATTAGACAAATTAATAAACTTGAGCTAAATTGATTGTGACCCATGTCCTAGAATATGGTGGCCAGGGATCCAGAAGTTTCTTCATTCCTAGTAATAGTGCTGAGGTACTTAAAGGATCAGGAGGGTGATGTATAATCAGATTTGAAGAGGAGATACAGAATATTGGAAACCAGTTATCAGAGATAAAGAACCAAAATCATGAACTACAGCCATGGGTACCTATGAGCTACTTCAATGGTTAACACTCTACAAAAGACTAACCTTTAAGGGCAAGTTCAACACATGGTCTGAGGCCCCTTCTCCCATTGCCATGAGGTCATATAAGTCCTCCCCCTATACATGGGGAGACATGGGTGGGGGAAGAGGAAGATATGGGAGATTGAATAACTATGCCCAAAAGATCTAAAAAAGTATAAAAGATCTGCTTAAGTCCTCAAATACTGAAATATGAATTGATAGGTTTAGATATCACCCTCTGACTGTAGCCAACATACAGCATAGTGGGGCTTATTAGAAATATTCTATCAGTTACAGAAAAAAAAGCTGTACTTTTAATACAATGAGTAATGAAGTTTTAAAAGTTTCTACTCCTGTATACACATGCAAGGTTTTATTTATGGCATTATTCACTCCCAACATCAGAATGGTGTACCTCATATATACATGTTTAATAAATATTTGTGAAATGGCTCAGTAAATTCCATCATTGATTCAATGATGCTAATGTTATAGAGACAATCAATGCCAACACCACACACCCCTTCCTCCTTTTTTCTCATCAGACACAAGAGCTTGTGATCAGAGAGAGCTTGGACATGATTCTGGCAACTTTCTCCATGAAATGCATATATACTTTATCTTAATTATTTCTGATTCCCCCCTTTGAGTTCTCAGGTCCAAAGAGGTATGCAAAACAAAAGCACATAAGTTCAAAACTCAAATATGGAGGACAGATAAGATTTACAGTAACAATCTTACCCATAAGAACAGCCTCCCTATGAGGACCAAAAGGCACACACATCAGAGCAATGAGAGCAGAGCTTACAAGGAACCATAAATACCTATGAGAATTGCCTGGGATTAGTTCCTTGTCAAGTAGGCATGTTGGAACCACCACTCATAAATGTAAAGTCCAAATAAATGACTTAATATAGCATGTATAATTCTCCCATACAAGGACTTTGACCTTCTTAAGAGCATTAAGTAAAAAATACTTCTATCTCTCTCTCATCCCTTCCCACCACAACTGGAGATGAAGGCAGAGAGCAGAAAATAGAGGAGGGAAGGGGAGCTATGTGAGCGCAGACCACCCAGCCCATCTCTTCTTCTCCCTATGCCACAGGCTTCGCCCACCCAGGCAGGAGGGAAAAGATTGAGGCTTTAAATAAACAGGACTGATTCATAAGAACTCAAATGAGACAGTTCAAAAAACCCAGAGACTGAGGACTCATAGAATCCAGCTGACATGTCATTAAGCATCCCCACTGCCCAGAATAGAGAATGTGGTTGGGGAGGTTATTAGAAAAAATAAAACTGTTTCATACTTGCCCCACAAATATTCCTCAACTGGTACAAGGCTCATGACTCCTACATCTTATGGTCGCTTTGAAAACTAAATTAGGTAATAATTATAGAACCTAGTGCATAGATGACACTTCATAAACACCACTAACATTTCTCTTTCCTTCTAAATAGCTTCTAATATATTTTATCTTTATCTAATTTATTGAAATAGTTATTTACTTATAAATCTATAGACATAGTCACATAAGAGTTTTAATGTAAAATTTTATACTGATGCATATGTGCATGTATGTGTGTGTTTATATGTATGTGTGTTTAAATTAAAGAAAAGCTGTCGTTTTCACCTCTTTTCTGGGAGATAAGCCTGCACTTCTTTCTCTTGATCCAGAGACAATATCTGGTCTGCAGTTGCCTTAGGAAATGCCAAGGGATATGGGTCAATCTAGACCCAAATAGGTACAAGAGCCAAAGCATAAAATGGGTAATGAACACAGTCTTTTAAGAGATAGGTAAGAGGTCCTGTCAGAATAAAAAAGGTTCTCATTAGAGTTAGTAATAGAAGACAAAGTTGAATAGATATGGATGATTGTGTTTGGATAGTTAAGATCTGATCCTCTAGATAAGCAGATTCTTTCTTCCTTCTTTCTTTTTTTTCACTTTCTTTCTCCTCCATTCCTTTCTCCCGTTTCTCTCTTTTCTCTCCTTCTTTACTCCCTTTCTTCATTCCCTCTTCATTTCTCAGTCTTCTTTTTCTTTAAGCACCAACAGGTAGGTTTTCTACAAATGAAATATCACTGGGAAGTCCAATACATACAGCAGAAAAGGGTAAGCCATTCTGATTGAAGCAGGAATGAGGAAACCAGAGCACTCTCTTCTAAGAATGCCTACCGCAGAACACCTAAAATCTCTGTATAAAATACAGTTTAAGAGAGAAATACCGCTCAACAGTGCCAAACCACCAGAAGGTTGGCCTGGTGGTTAAATAAAACTTTAACGTCCCACACCACCTCCATGCTAGAAAGGTGCTGAATGACGTGAAGGGGCAGTAACAGTGCTTGAGAGATGACTGGCCTGTGTCCACATGACTGAGCTAGACCCTGGCTCAGACTCTCTCCCCGTGTGCTGCTGGGTTGGAGTTGGCCACAAGGGATTTTGCATGAGGTGTGGAAGGTAGAAATGAAGCAGCAGCACTCATGTTTGATCATATGCTCAGGTGCCCATGCCTATTGCCATGTCTCCTGCAGCTTCTCCGACTCCTGGGCCAGCTGTACATTTAAGTTCATGACACAGGGCTCCACTAGATAACCCCATAAATCAGATTGATTACTCAGATGAGTGAGAGAAAGATGCAGATTCCAGTTTGCCTTTGCTTTATCACACCTCACACCCCTTATTTCTTCCCACCACTTACTCTACTGAGTTCAAGCTCCAACACCAAAGCCAGAAGCAACAGATGAACACACACTACTTAACCAGCCATCACCGGTGAAGTTGAATCCCCACAATTAACCCCTTCCTCTACACCCTACCTAGGTTTCTGCTTCTCTGACAGAAGCCTGGGTACTGCCTGGGTTCTGAGTTGTTGTAGTGCAGGGGGGGGTGCTCTATGGCAAGTGGGTTTTTAAATATCAGGAAGTCTTCCAGGTGGAATTATCCATTTGAACATATAGGATGGAGACTCAAAGACATGAGATCTCTTTTAAAAATATATATTTTATTGATTCTTTTACAGAGAGGAAGGGAGAGGGATAGAGAGTTAGAAACATCAATGAGAGAGAAACATCGATCAGCTGCCTCCTGCACACCCCCTACTGGAGATGTGCCTGCAGCCAAGGTACATGCCCTTGACCAGAATCGAACCTGGGACCCTTCAGTCTGCAGACCAATGCTTTTTGCACTGAGCCAAACCAGTTAGGGCAACATAAGATCTTTTACCAGAAAGAACTCTGAGATAGAAACAGATGTGAGGAAAGAAGCCTTCAGTGTTTTGAGATATAAAGGCAGAGCAGTAAGCAGAATGCTGGGAATAAAAATCTCCCTTTGTTGGAAGGAGGGAGAAAGAAATCAGCATAGGAAACACAGAAGTCAGACATTGGTGCAAGTCTGAGGCTGTAGGCATCGGTTAGAAAAGCGATGGATGTAGGTGAGTTCAAGGAGGAAACACTTGGTGTTTCTTCAAAGACTGAAGCAAGGTCAAGGAATATAATCTGCCCTGCTTGGGAGAGGGAGGACATTTAGCTTTGCAAGAGCAGCCACTGCGCAAGCATGGGACACTTTGGCACCCAGGAGCTGGCACCCCTATGAAGCCTCACTGACCCTCTGCACATTCAGGGTCTGGGCTTGGGCCACTCCACTCCCAGACTATTCAGGCAGCTTTTCTCCTCCTGGCTGCAGAGACTTGTCCTCGCCCTGTAGCCCAGTGGTATCAGAGCAATCTCACTCTCTCTGAGAGTAGGAGCAAGGAAGAAAATGCACGGGAGCATTCAGCAAATGGTTAATTGCCTCCTGGCACATTTTGTATGTTATACGTCATAGGTTATGTCATTCATTTATTCCATCAATAAATATTTCAGTCCATATTGTGCAAAGTCCTTTCCTATTGGATGTTCACTTCTGACCAGAAAAGTTTGCTTGGCCACAGATTAAGCTCAGTGACAGTATGATCAGGGATTTTGGTTTAGAGCCATCCCAGGCCCCATGGAAAATAAACAAACATCTGAAAGGACAGTGGACAAACCTCTATTAAAGGGAGAAGACAAATAATATGATTTTCCAGGTGTAGGAATTGTAACCCAAGCAAAGACAGCTTGTAGTGGAAAGAGGTGATCATTCATGTAATTTTCTCTGAAGGTTTCTTGACTTAACTGCCTATTACCCCATTAATTATCCCAACAGTTCTCAGCCTTTCTTCTCCACGTGCGTGATGGATGGCAGGTGTGACCCATTACCACAGGCATGCTCCACGCCGGGCAGGATTTCCAAGCACTTGTTGTAATTCTATGCCATTCTGCCTGGCAGCAGGAACCCAAGTGAGAGACAGATCTATATAACCTCAAATCTACTCAAATATATTTAGAAAAGTAAGTGATTCACATACACTGACCTTAAAACACCATTATTGACGACATACCTAACAGTCGATTATTACAAGGTAGCAGTATTTTTGCAACCTAGAGCTGAGAACTGGTGGTTTATAAAAAAGAAAACTTCCACTTCCTTCTAAGATTTTTAGAAGACCACCTATATTGCTAACTTAGAATGTACAACATGGCCTGTTGACTGAAAGGATGCCATGTTTAGCAATTAGCGTTCCAAAACCCACCACAGCCCCTCACTGGCACCATCAGGAGGCCTCCAAGAGCACTTGGAAGTAGAGGTTGAAGATCTCGCTCATTCTAGAAAGCCAAATGCTAGGTGATAGAACAAGCGTGGATAGTTGAAGCTATAGGAAAAGCAATGTCTCATTGGCATCTGTTCTTGTCCAATCCTCAATAAAAGTGTCCATTAAAATGCCAAATAACACCAATGCACAGAGAACAGATGTGGAGAGCAGGGGTTAGTCAAGTTCAGTTCACACCTGTGGGTCAGCTCCTCCAGCTTCTCCTCCCACGTGCAGGGAAATCAGACTCTCAGGCATTCAAGATCAAAAAGACTTAACAGTTCATTCTATCCAGCTCCAGGCCCCAAAGCAGGAGTGCCCGGGGCTCGCTTTGGAGGGTCTGGTTTTGTGAGTTTGGGGTGAGAACAGCTCTCACTGAGATCGCACTGCTTGGACAGAAGGAAATTCTGATCTCCCAAGGAGGTGGGTGAAGGTGTGCATTTTATAAACAGTGAGAGCTTTTAGACATGCAAAAACCCTTGATTTTCAAGGAACTCAAAGAACTTTTTTCATGTTCACTGTTAAGGAAAAAAAGTCTGTTTAAACAAAACTGACTGCAGCTGTGTCTGCTTTCTTGGCCAGTGACATAATTTGTCTTGGGGGTAAATAGTGTCTTGGTTTCAGCCTATTTTTGGACACTAGATGGAGAAAAAACCTGAAGACCCAAGGGAATAGCATAGATAAGTTAGTGGGACTAAAAGTATGGGTATGCATACTTACATATATGCATGCATACATATGTACATATTTATATAATACTAGAGGCCCATTGCATGAATTTCATGCACTGGAGGACAGTGTCCCTCAGCCCAGCCTGCACCATCTCCAATATGGGACCCCTTGGGGGATGTCCAACTGCCTGTGGGATCAGGCCTAAACCAGCAGTTGGACATCCCTCTCACAATATGGGACTGCTGGCTCCCAACCCCTTGCCTGCCTACCAGCATGATCAGCCCTAACCATTCCTCTGCCAGCCTGATTGATGCCTAACTGTTCCCCTGCTGACCTGATTGTCCCCAACTGCCCTCCCCTGCCAACCTGGTCCCCCCAACTGCCCTCCCCTGCAGGCCTGCCTCCCCCCCCCCCCAAACTGCCGTCCCTCCCCTGCTGGCCTGATCTCCCATAACTGCCCTTCCCTTCCGGCCATCTTTTGGTGGCCAACTCATGACCACATGGAGACAGCCATTTGTGCAAGGGCATGATGGTCAATTTGCATATTACCTCTTTATTATATAGCATATCTGAACTGTTCCTAATGGAATGACAGAACTTTTGGTTTCCTTGGGAACCTTGAGATAAAAGACTTCATGGGTCTGGGAAAAAGTAAGAGAGAAATACAAGAAATATCAAGAGCAGTGGTTCTCAAACTGCTGAATGCCAGATTCAATTGGAGAGCCTTAAACATGATGATGATCGAACCCCAAGATATTCTGATTTCATTTGGTCTGAATAAGGCCTGGGCATTGGAGGGTTTTTTTTTTTTAAGTGATTCTAATATATAGCCAAAACTGAGAACCACTGGTACAGCAAGACCTTAGAGAAGGTATATAGAGAGACACGTCCAATAACAATGACCTTGTTTTAGGAATTAGCCCATACATTTATAGAACTGTCATGTGTGGCATACATTGGCAATTGTTTTCAAAGGTAATCAATTTTTACTGCCCACCCTCTAATTGTTATTAAGACTCTCCCACCTTCACTCACACATCCCTGTGCTTAAGCTCTGCAGGATAGAGGGAGAGAGATCCTCTCTAGTGGGGCAGAGCAGGGCGGGAGGGGGACCTTCATTGTAGGAACTGTGATTGAAGCCGAGAGACTGGGAATTCAGAGGGACAGGAAGTGAACTTGAAAATATGACAGCCCCTACCCCACATGCCTAACTCTAGAGACTTGGGGAAAGCATTAATATACACCAAGTATATTAACATTTAAAGGACTACAAGAGAAATCTAAGGCTTGAGAGTATCCTGGCAACAATTATTGTGTGGGACAGGTAGACTTGATGGTCATGGTGGGGAAAAGAAACAAAAGAAGGATTCACCCTACAGGGTCACCCTGGCCAAGGGGAGGAGAGATTCATCATCCTGAGCCTCCAGCCTGGGTTCTTCTTGTTGGATTCCAGAACCACATGGCCTGTGTTCTGCCATTGCCAGGAAATTCTAACGGGAGCTCTGGATAAACACAGCTACTTGGCAATACAACCTTCGGGCGCTATGAAGACTGAATCCCGAGGATGAACAGGATGTTTATGTTCTAAAGTAGATTATTTATTTTGGCCCCAATGTGAATCCAAACTATATGCCTATTAGATCAACCATTATTTGTTTGTCAAACACAGCCCTGCTCGGAGAAGATTTTTATTAAAGCTATGCTAATTTTTAAATGTGTCTCAAGGCAGAACTGACCCTGGTTTCCCAGTTTGCAATTTTATTTGTTCCTTCTTTCTGTGCATATTTTTTTAAAGCTCCATTCTGTGAAATTTATAGAAGCCAATTAAAAAAAAATATATATATATATAATTGATATTTTACAGAGAGGAAGGGAGAGAGATAGAGAGCTAGAAATGTCGACAAGAGAGGAACATCAACCAGCTGCCTCTTGCACACCCCCCACTGGGGATGTGCCCACAACCAATGTACATGGCCCCAACCGGAATCGAACCCGGGACCTTTCAGTCTGCAGACCCATGCTCTACCTAATTGAGCCAAACTGGTTTCAGCTAGAAGCCAATTTTTAAACTTCATGATAGTAATGTTTTTTCTTTACAATTACTAAAAGCTTTGTCTACAAGTGTGCACAGGGAATGTATCTCTGACCACACCAGGTTGTTGAAGGATGTAAATGCGAAAGCATCCAGCTCAGAGGTGGCAGAGCAGGTGCTGCACACACACTTACTTAATCCACTTACAGATAACCACCCCAAGGTCAGGAAGCAATGTTCCTACTTCCTTCTAGCTCTCATTTTTATTTTTTTATGTTTACTAAAATTTATTTAATTTACTTAATTTTTTGTCATAGGCTTATTCCGAAGTAAAACTTCACCAATGTATGGCAAACATTGAAATGGTAAAAATCTACAAAGTAAAAATAATTTCTTCCTAATCTCTCTTCTTTCACTCTTGTCCTTTTTTCCTTTTTTCCTCCTGCCATCACCTTTGGGAGTATCCAATGTTGACAACCAGATGATAAGTAAGCAGACACTTGTTTTGTTTGGTTTGGTTTTACGTAATTGGTCACACTATATATATATATATTCATATGTAACTTGTTTTTCTCCCTTAACAATCTTCCTCCAGGTTGATAATTGTGGTCCAGAAAATTCCACAGGTTATCTGACCACCTCGTGATGGACATTCAGATATTGTCTTGAAATTTCTTATTATGTTTCTATTATTTATTGTTTCTTTGCTTTTTTCATTACAATTTCCATATATATATATATATATATATATATATATATATATGCAAGTATATTTAGGAGTAATGATTATAAATGTGGTATATCAATTTGTTGAGGTATGAAAATTTCTCTGTCCAATACTCCTGTCTGTGATCTGCGAATCTCTCTTCCATAAAACCCATACCAATTTGGTGGCTTTTGTTTGATAAGACAGTCTCACAAGAGTTCAGAAGATTCAATCTTATTTGTTTTAAAATTTGAATTTTATGTGTGAGCCCAATCTCTGCTTCTTCCTCTTCTCCTTTCCCATTCCCCAGTGCTGGCTGGATTGGTGTCCCTATCGACATGCCAGCATTGAACTGAGAACATGGGAATGCTTAGCTTTTTTTTTTAAATTACAACTTGGTTGTTATATTTATTTAAAAAAAAACCAAAAATAAAAAAAAACTTGATGTTGATATCATTGCAGGTGTCCCTCTTTCTTTCCCCCAACAGTTTTAATCTTTGGGGGAAAAAGTTACTCAGACCCCATACCATCCTGCTAAATATCTTTAAGCTCTTTCTCTTATTTCTGTAGACTAAATTGACATAGATAGTGGTCAAAGATGTGCAGATTTTGGTTTATATTACTAGATTACTTTCCTAAAATGCCAAAGCAATTCACTGTCCCCAAGATAGTGTTTGTGAGTACCATTCCCGTATGTCCTGGCCTTCAGTAGATGTTATAATTTTCACTTTTAAACCAGTTATTTTGATAATGCATAGATGCACACTACTAAAAAATATTAGTGTTTCCACCTATGGACCCTTACAGGACTGAAAATAATTACAGACATTTACTACATGGCTATGAATCCTTGTACAAACATTTAGTGAGGTCTGCATGTCTTGATTTATACAGTGAAGAAGCTACACAGCATGACTTCCACTATCCACTCTTGAAGATTCTGATGATAATCATGGCTTTGTTATGCCTCTTGGGACAGCTAGTCAGTCCCTGCTCCTTGATGGTGAGCAAATAAACACGTTAATAAGAAGCAGATGGTATGGGAAGTCTTTTCATTGTCACAAATAGTACATCAAAATGATGACTTTCTTCTCATGGTGCTGGGAAGACCTGAGGATATCTTTGGTGTGGGTGAAAGGTGCTGCCTGCATCCAGCAGACCTGCAGCCTGAGTGTCCAGATGACGATGCGAAAGATGGGAATTGCCCTAATGATTTAAATACCAACTTTGTGATTGTCTCCAGGTCCACCTCTGAAATGAGGCTCATGCTTCACTTCTTCTCAATTTTGGTTGATTCTTATTTGACAGGTGATTGGCTTTCTACACTCAGATGTTCTTTCGATGGATCTGTCACTTTTGAAAAGTTCCGGATTAGAAATAAAAATTAGAAATTTATGGTATTGATAGGAGAGAAGAAATTTTTGAGATGTTCCTTATCTAAAGAAAAACAACTGATGGAGGTCAAAATTACGTTTGTGCTGTTGTAGATGATTAAATGCTATCTCTCATCAACTTAAATGCCATTTATCATTCTGATGCTAACTCCAGAGACACAGCCTAACACTTTCATTTTCTTCCCATAACTGTGACCCAGATTTTAAGAGCAAAACCCTCTTTAGTTATGGTGGAAATAAGGGCTCCCCCTTCATACAAATTAGAAATTTGGAATTTCATTATTACTTTCCTATTAGGGGAAACTTAAGCAGCATGCCTAGTTTTTGTTTGTTTGTTTTAATCCTCACCCAATGATTACTTTTCCCATTTTTAAAATAAAATGGTACTTCTCCACTGTGTTCTAAAAGGTTTTTCTCCCTCTTAACACTTAGGCCTAGTTGCTGTTTCTATAGCATCAGCTCAACTGTGATGCAGCAGGCTGTGGAATAGTTCGATAGTGCCACAGCTCAATCATGAAGCAGCACAGAATGACTGTGAGGCAGCACTGGAGCCAGGAGGCTGTGGGGTGGAGCCCCTCTCCAGCTAGACAGCTCTCATCTGTTCTGCTCCACCCACTCCAGCCTGGTGGTCCCATTGAAGACATCTTCCCTGTTTCATCTTCTGTTTTTGAACTCCAGCAAGGAAAACATAGTCCTCAGTCTTAGGTGGAAAGAAAGGGGCACTCATTGAGCCAGTAGGATCTGAGTTATAAAGACTAAAGTTATCTGCTCCTAGTCCCTGATTGGTCTATCTTCATGCAAATGAGGATTCCAAGTCCTTGCAATTTGATTGATTTGAAAGGCACTGAACTGATTGTTCAGAATGCAGCTGTCCTGATTGGTTGGTGATAATGTTGAGGGGAAGGATATAGCTGTGCAGCTCTCTGATTGGACACAGAAAGTCTTAGTCCCTACTGGTTGAAGTACAATCCTAGGAACCACTTTATCAGGGGAGGCTCAGATGGCAGGCAGGCAGGCAGTTCAGTGCAGGAGGGAAACAGCTTAGTGCAGACTTCTCCCTGAAGTGTGGTTTTGTGCAAGAGGCCATCCTGCAAACCACCACAGGCCTTTCGCCCAGGGAGCCCCATGCCCCAAGGGAACCTCCACCCTGATATGGTATATCCTTCAGGGAAAATCAGATGACCCCCACCCATGCACCAGGCTCTATTCTATCTAATAAAAAAGTAATATGCAAATTGACCATCACTTCTAAACACAAGATGGCTGCCCCCATGTGGACACATGATGGCCCCCACAAGATGGCCAGCAGGAAAGGGCAGTTGAGAGGGACCAGGTCTGCAAATGAGGGAGTTGTGGGTGATCAGGCCAACAGGGCAGTTGGGGGCAATCAAGCCTGCAGGGGAAGGAAGTTAGGTGTGACCAGGCCAGCAGAGGAGGAAAGTTGGGGGGACCTAGGCCTGCAGGGGAGGGCAGTTAGGGGTGACCAGGCCTGCAGGGAAGAATAGTTAGGAGCAAATGGGCTGGCAGGGGAGCAGTTAGGCATCAATCAGGCTGACAGGGGAGTGGTTAGGGGGTGATCAGGTTGGCAGGCAGAAGCAGTTAGGGACAATCAGGAAGGCAGGAAAGTGAACAGTAGGGAGCCAGCAGTCCTGGATTATGAGAGGGATCCCAGATCGGAAAGGGTGCAGGCTGAACTGAGAAACACACACTCCCATGCACAAATTTTGTGCACCAGGCCTCTAGGATAAATATAAAGCAAACACTGAAAATTTAACAATAGCCACAATAAGACTTCTTATATTTTTAGATTTGGTGTATAAGTTAGACAAAAAATAAACATTATAAAGAACATTAATAATTTTTCTATGCTATAAGTAAAGATTATGACTCTTTTTACAATATCTGAAGAATGTTTATTAAAATGTATTATATATGAGGATATTAATGAATTTCAAAAAGTGAAAATATATACATTATTTTAACAAAATACAATAGAAATGAAGCTAATAAAAGTTTAATTACCTATGATCTTAACAATGAAAAATTAAAATTCTAAATAATAATTGAGTAAGAGAAAAACTTAAAATACAACTAGGGAACATGTACTAGTAGAGAATAGAAATAGTACTTATCAAAATTTATAGTATGGTAAACTGGTATTCAAAGACAAAATCAAAATATTATATTGTTTCATAGTTAAACAAGTAAATTATTAAATGGATAAATTTGGTATTCAAACAACAGAAAAAATTAAATTTAACAGAGAAAGAAAATAATAAAGATAAAAGTTGAATTTTGTAAATTAGAAGATAGAAAGTATAGTAGGTTGATTAGCCTAAGATCCTCCAGAAAATCTAATGGAGAAAATAATAAGAGTTTAGAAATTAATACATTAAAACTTATATGAGATACCACTTTTATAATTAAATCTATAAAAATTGTCTTTTTTCTTTGTTTTCCCACTTTCCTTCTTTCTTCCTTCTTGTCTTTTTAATCCTTTTTCCTTTGAGCTAAATACAGTAAGCACCTTCTTTTATCAGATGTTATAAGCAATATGATTAAAGATCTTAAATAGTATTTATAAAACTTATTCTAATTATGGGGAGTTATCAGCAATTCATTTATGTACCTATTCATTCTTTTGGCAATTATGGACAGAGTGCACATTGTATGTTCAAACTACTGTAGGTATTAAGGATAGAAGAGTAAAACTAAACAAAGTCATCTCTTCACAGAGCTTACATTACAGTGCAGAGAAATGAACATCAAAGAAACAGACAGCCATATTTAACAAAATGTCAGGAAGTGACCCCAAAAAGTGTGAGCAGTGCTTACGTTTGGGATGTCAGAATATGGGAAGATCTTACTCCCTATGTTATATTTGTCTGTAATATTACACTGTATAGTGAATATATATTTGATTTATACAGGTAGAAATAGGATTGGTCAGAAAAACCCTATATACAATGTAATTCGGATTTTATGAAAATACTGTAGAGGGATTAAGGTTCACTTTTATTTTTCCTTACACTCTTTTCTGAATTACCTCCTAAGTAGGATTATAACATCCACGGTCAGGAAAATGCTTTGAAGACAACCACAAATACTTGAAGGCAGCAGCTTCTATTTCTGCTCAGTCTTCCAGCTTCAGCTCAGCATCCTCTCAATTCTCTCCCTGAATCACTCATTCTACCGACCCCTTTCTTCAGCCATTGTACTGATTCTGAACCACCTGGTTCTCCTCTGGGTGCCTCTCCCTCCCCCACCCCCTCGATGAAACTCTTATAAGATTTCCAACATGAAAAGGAGTGCCCCTGAGGAGTCCTGGTTGCCCAGATGCGATGAGGACATTTTACCAGTACGAGGAGCCATGCACACGCAGGGGCCATCTGCACTGTTAGCCAGCCATTAGTGAGGAAGTGGGCATTTTCGCTGAGCTACACTATGTGTGCTGTCACACCAAACAAGAGAAGGACCCCAGCTATCCACAGCCTGGATACCCATCGTATGGAATTGCCTTTCCTCCTGGCTAGCTCCAATAAAAGTGGGGGCACTCGGCTGGAATGAGTCTGGAAGAAATGCCCTTTTGTGCAGCTGCTAAGGGAACCTCTGCTGAAGCTGAAGCCATCTCAGGGCCGTAGCATCATCCTCTTGTCTGTCTCCTCCACCTGGGCACCCGGACACAGAGCTCACCCATGTGCACGACTGGGCCCCTGAGAAAGCCTAGGAAACAATCATTGGCAGCCAGGTGCACCAACCATAGACGCTTCCTTTGATTCTAACCAGAGTCAAGCTGATCTCCGATGAGCCCCCCCACTTTCAGATATAGGTCTGAGAGCAGTTGATCAAATAAGGGACAGATTCTAGGTTTGGGTCTCTAACTTCTGCATGCCCGGGGCCTGGTTGGAGTCTCTGGAAGCTGGCGTCTGCGCACCTGGGAGCAGTGGGCACTCGGAGCCTGTGTAGGCCCCACCCTGCAGCGGGAGGGAAGCAGAGAAGAGGGAAAAGTGCTCTGATGAACTTCGCAGAATGACGGAGTGAGAGAAACGGGGGGAAAGAGGAATGGGGGTGTGCGCAGAATGATAAATTGACTCTACGTCAAATGAAATAGGTTTTGAAATAACTGTGCAAAGTATGAAATGCCTGAGCATAAAGAGCCTGCCACTGACAAAAGATGAATAAATGGGCACTTCAAAGAAGGAATTTCCCAGCTGTGCTCACAGGAATCTTCAAAAGCTGTTCCATATGAGATAGTGGCGGAATATTTCAAGAATAAATAGAAACAAATAACTGTTCGAAGGGCATCAGAGCAGAGCGTGGCGAGGGCCATTTGTTCTGCAGTATAATGACCAATGGAGGTGACGCTGGGTGCTGTGGGAGGCATTTATGGTTTCGATTATTGTAACTTAAATAAGTTCAGACAATGGAATCTCGTGTGTGATTTTTGTGTGTGCCTGTTCCCGGGAGAAGGAACATAAAGTAATTCTTCAATAGTCACAGCGCAAATACTGGAGAGATCACAGAGAAGCTCGAGGAAAAGATGTAGCCGCGGCTCAAAGGCCTTGGTTTGGGCGGAAAGAAAAATGGGCCGTGTGCTGATGTGCTTTTAAGGATGAAACGGAGCTCACAAGTGTGAGCAGGGGGCCCTGTCTCTGAAACCGGAGCCCGAGTCAAGGTGCAGGCTCCTGTGACACCTCCGCTGCTGGTTCTCGGAGGAGGGCCAACCCTCCCTCCGGGCCTTTGTCCGGCCCCGCTGCCTCATCATTCACACAGCGGGGCCTCTCCCGGGCTGGGCTGCTTCTGATCACCTGTTCCCGCAGGAAATCCTTCTCTGCTGCAGCTGGCCTTGTCCCCCTTTGTCGTCTTTATCCCCTTAACTCTTTATCCCCTTAACTCCGTGTTGGGACCCACACCAGGCCGGCCAAGGGCCAGAGAATAGCCATTCCCTGGTATTTCCTGGAGAGACTTTAGGCCAAACGCCACGGGGCTCATTCTGAAGCTGCGGGGCCTCTCGTGCCAGGGGGTGGCAGTGCTGACGTCTTCCCCAGTTTATCTGCCAGCTGGTGCTCTGTAACCAAGTCTGATGGGACCAGAGCGCGTGCTCCAGGCCTTGGAGCCTCAGTTCAGCCTCAGCCTCGCCTCCCATGGCCCAGCCTCCCCAGGATGGGCACCTCCCCCTCCGCCAGCCAGGCCCCCCACTCCTGCACCACTCCACCCAAGTGGCAACCAGGCCATGGCATCAGGAGGAGGCCAGCCTTTTGCTATCGCCCTCTGCCCCTGAGAGAGCCTCGGGCCATGCTCAGGCCACAGTCCCCAGGCAGGAGGCTCCCAGGGGCCTCTCACTTGCCTCCATCCTCTTGGGGAGCCTGGCCTGGCCCAAAGGCCGCCACCCCTGGCGGTCGCCCCGGTGCAGTGGCCAGCGGGAGCCTGCCTGCTGCTGCCTCTGGCAGGAGCCCCGCGCCTCGCTGGGCACTGAGCTCCACAGCCCCATGAGCCAACCACAGACACCCTGCCACATCTTTCCCACGTGACCACCAGCCTCCGCTTACATCCCTGCGAATGGCAAGCAACTGATTCCTTTAAACATAACACAGTGAAGTTCTGAGGAATTTTCATTGAAATTTATTTTTATGCCCTAACTGGCTTGGCTCAGTGAATAGAGTGTCGGGTCCCAGGTTCAATGCTGGTCAAGGGCATGCACCTTGGTTGCAGGCACACCCCAGTGGGGGGTGTGCAGGAGGCAGCTGATGAATGTTTCTCTCTCATCAATGTTTCTACCTCTCTATTCCTATCTCTCTCCCTTCTTCTCTGTTAAAAAAAAAAAAAGTTCTTTTTATGAAGCTAAAATATGGTATTTTGTGATTGCGACTTGCAGTTCTCAGTTCTACCACCGGAAACAATACAATTGGGGGCCTCTTCAATAAAACAAGATTCGAAAGCTCACAGGATGTTCTCCCTGTTCTTCAGGAAAAACATTCATTTCCTTCAGCTTTGCTACCTGTATCTCAGTCTCAAGGCCCCTATGCATGCTGGTTAAATTCCTCAGGGCCACTCTGTGAAGATCGCCTGGACCAGGCATGACACCTAGGTAACCATGTGCATGCATGCAGCTCAACGGGAAGAGTCTTACCTCCATCTACACAGCAGACTGCCCTGTCTCTGTCCTACCAGCCTCACCCAATGACTTGTCAGTGACTACAAGCCCAGGACCCACATAAACCCAACATCTCTCCATCCTTTACGGACACCACTGATTTTTTTTTTAAAATCTGTGGGCTAGATAAGGCTCTTATTCCTATTAAGCTCTATCTTTCACAATTGGACCACACTCTCTGGCCAAACAAGAACTTTAAAACTCTGCCATTATTTTTGTGGTTTGATTTCATCCCTAGCTCTGTGTCAATAGCCAGTTATAAATGTCTTCGTTTATTTCTTCTGTTACGTGCTGACTTGCTCGCAGGAGCAAGAATGGCCTTAGGTGTGGAGAATTGGTGAGCAGAGATGGTCTTCACGCTCATGAAGCAAGTCTCCTGAGGGTGCAGGTGTGAGCCAAGCACCGCACAGGTAGCAGTGATGGTCCCATGGTGTGCGGAGGCCGTGGGAACACGTAATTGGAGGCATTTGTGGGGGTCAGGGAGGCCAAGGTGTCTCCCTGAAGAAGTGAAGACGGAATAAGGGTTAGAGCAGCACTGTTCCAGAGAAATAGGAGCTGAGCTATATACATCTAATTTGAAAATTTCCACTACCCACACAAAAAATATAAAGTGAAATTAGTTTTAATAATATGTTGTATTTAATCCAGTAGATCCAATATATCATTTCAACGTGTAACCAATATAAAACACATTATTGAGAGATTTTACATTTCCCCCTTTTTACTAAGTTTTCGAAATCCAGAGGATGGTTTATGGATTGGGTCATCACATTTCAGGGCTCAGTATTGGCTGGTGGCTACAATACTGGGTAGCACAGCTGAAATTGAAGAGGTGAAAAGGGGATTATTTCTTAGGTTTAATAATTATTTTATTTCTAAATTTCCACCAACTCTTGCTAGTCACATTATTCTGGATATCATATGTGGATTACATAATATTTATCTTATTATGTAAGTACTAGAGGCCCAGTGTATGAGATTCATGCACAGGTAGGGGTTCTTGGTCTGGCCAGGGATCAGGGGCAATCAGGTTCCCTGCCTCCCCACTCCTCCTTCCCGTGCTGCTCCCTTGTGGTCAGCACACATCATAGTGAGTGATCCAACTCCCAGTCTCCTGGTCAAACTCAGAGGGAACACTTTGCACATTAGCCTTTTATATTATGTTCATCTGTAGAAAAAATTAGGGGAAAGAAGAAGAGTTGCATAGACAACAGGAGAATGACACCTTAATGCTCATTAAGGGTAGAGCTCTGTAAAGGCACAGGCCTATTAGCAAAGCCCACTCTTTCTGGCCAAGAGCATCCACTACTCTGAATGTGTGCAATGGGAGCCCGCGGGGCATCGCGTGCGGAGATGAGCATGAGGAGGTCAGTGGGGCTGGTAAAGCAGGGTGTAGGGTGTGGGCATTCTTTTTGTCCATGTGGAAGCAATGGTGAGCCTGTGAAGAGTTTTAAGCAAGACATACATGCTGTATTTAAATATTTCACTGTTTTATTTGTTTCTGTATAAATAATGGGTAGAAGCACCGAGGTCTATAACCGACTATGAGACTGTGCATTGTAGACTGATGACAGTTCCTGGAAGTGTAAGCTCCAAAAAGCCAGTGTCAGGTACTGCACTCACAGAGTGCTGCCACAGAGTAGGTCCTCAAGATGACTTTGTTATAAAAATACTAACAATGGGATGATCCTAAATGGGCTAATTTCCAAGGGCACATGCTCACTTGAAATTAGATAGCTCAGCTGCTTCACCCAGAGCCAGTGGGTCCTTCCTGGGCAGGGGTGGGCAAACTTTTTGACTCGAGGGTCACAATGGGTTCTTAAACTGGACCAAAGGACCGAAACAAAAGTATGGATGGAGTGTTTGTGTGAACTAATATAAATTTAAAGTAAACATCATTACAATAAAAGGGTATGGTCTTTTTATTTATTTATTATTTCAATAGTTTAGAACAGCCAAATGGGCTGGATCCGGCCCACAGGCCTTAGTTTGCCCACGGCTGTTCCTGGGGGACCCCTCCCCCTTCCCAGCCAGCATCTCTGACTCAACTCTGTAATGCTCCTGTTTGCTTCCTAGGGGTAGGAGTTTCTGCCAGTTGAAAGAAAGAAAGAAAGAAAGAAAGAAAGAAAGAAAGAAAGAAAGAAAGAAAGAAAGAAAGAAAGAAAGCCTTTATCCTCTTCAGTATCATCAGGGCAAACTCTACCTCTCCTCTCCCCCAAAATATCTCCCCTTTGGGAGCTAGGACATTTTGTCCTGTTACTCCAACACTGTCAACATCCGCTGACACTAGGTGCTCAGTGAACAGCAGCAGAGCTCAGTCTGCAGCCTTCACAGAGCCGAGAAGGAAGCCCAGACTTCCATTTGCAGACCACAGGGCATGCTCATCAACATGTCAGGCTTCACAGGAAATGGGCTGTGGGGTGGGGGGAGGGGGAGGGAGAGGCTGCATGCCTAGTTGGCATGTTCATATTAGGTGTCTGAAACAGGGGGCAGGTTTATATTTCATGTAACAAAAACTGGGGGAAGCACAGTTTTAATCTCAGCCCAAAGGACTGGTCTCAGGCTCTGAGAATAGAGTAGGACAGAAGCAGGGTAACGTGCTTCTGAACAGAGCTTGAGTCTTGGCAGTGTGGTTCTTGATTCTCTAGGCCCTTTCAAAGAATGAGCCACATATGGAAGAGGCCTAGTGGGTCCCACTCCAGATTCAGTGCCCATGGGCCTTACAGCTGGGGAGTAGTGGGGAATAGGTTGGGGGGGGGGGAGTAGGGAGAGCCAGACCTGCATAGTTGTATAGATGACACTATTAGCAGAGACTTGCAAGTGGCCAGCTGCCCCCAACCTGAGGCTGATGGGCATTCATGTGAAGCGACCATATCTGGAAATAAGTTTCCCAGAAAAAATATAGGGCACCTGCTTAAATTTCAATTCCAGATAAGCAATGAACACCATTGTGGTAGAAGGCCTAAGATCACTATTCTATGCTGCCTTGCCATTTAACACTGGAGGGTCTCAAATGGCCTAACTGCAGATCCGGTCCCTATTATGCTCCTGCAGATGCTACTCCAGAGCCTGACAACCCTCCTCACCCTGGGGATGGTGAGGGGCTTCGATTCCCTGCCAGGGAATTATTTAAACTGGCCCCACACATCCTCCCATAGGAACCAGGGGCCACTTGCCCTCCTCACCTCTGTTTTAAGGCCGTCCCATGTGGCCCTGCACAGGGTGCAGCACCCTCCTACCTTGGGCTATAGTGTATGTGACTGACAACCTGCCACCCATCTCCACTGTCTGGTGTCAGGTGTCACCTGTCTGGCCATCCCCAGTGGGGGTTGTGCAGGAGGCAGCTGATCTATGTGCTCTCTCATTGATGTTTCTCTCTATCCCTCTCTCTTCCTCTCTGTAAAAAAAAATCAATAAAATATATTTATAAATAAATAAATACATAAATAAGTAAATCTAGCTGTTCCTGCCAATGCTTCCTGCTTAATAATTCAGGCATGAGTGCAGTTTGGTTGAAAGATGGCTAAGGACCTGCACCCATGTCTTCTCCCAGCTTGTAACTAACATGTGTTGAGGGAATGTGTGTAGTTAAGGTGTGACAAAAGCATGGGCTGTGGGCAGGCGGCCATATCCATGCTGTTCTGCTCCCTGGGCTTGCAGCTCAGACCCAGTTCTGCCATGATGAGTGGTTTGTGAATGATTGCATTTTCCAGGGGACACACACAGAGGGACAAAGTGAAAGCAAGTGTGTGTGTGTCCCTGTGCTCTGTTCATGTTGCACTCACCCCATAGAATTTTGTCACCTGGATTTCTTCCCAAAATGCCTGCTCCCTTTAATTATTTCTGCTCTCCCACCAGGAGCAGACCAGGTGCCACTGATGGAAGGCTCCAGGCTTTGCATTTGTAGCAAGTCAATGAATGCCAGACACGGATTTCTTCTAAGAGATGAGGGATTCACTCTCTGCTGACCCGGGTGACCTCTGCCAGCGTGTCTCCTCCAAAACGGTTGATGAATCGTTCATAGCAAAGATCACATTTCTTCTCTTCATTCTTCTTAGATTTCAGTCGGGTTGGCATCTTCCCTGGGTTTATAGAAGCAGCAAAATAAAACTTCATAACAGTGTGTGGTTCATTATATAGAGGCCAGTTGGCCAAGTCTTGTCATTCTTAGGGAGTGGCAACCTTGATGGTAGTAGTGCTGATCCTGAGCTTATGTATTATATTCAGCAATTCTGAGGTTTCTCTCTTCTTTTCCAGTGCAAATGTGGGAGAGTGACTGCCCGTATTAAGAAAATGTCCAACCCTTCCACCCAGGCTCAGTTTACAGTGTGTTTACATTTTGGTATATTGCTCCATTCCCAAACCAGCCGGCTTTGTTTATTACCAGCTTCCACTTTTCGTTGAAATGTGATTCTTCTGGGCTTTATAGCCTCATTACATGATATCCCATCACATGTAATGCTGTAAAATAGGATGAGATCATGTAGGTTAAAGGGCCATCCTAAGGAGAGAAATGATTGTATTAATACCAAGTTTATATTGCACTCACTTTTCTTTAAACATTTCAGAAAATTCTCCATCCTGCACGCTTGGCAGGAATGGATGTGGGAGCACTGCATTGTTTCTTCTTTGAGGTGACCAAAGTATTTAAGCCCAAGATATCTCAGGACAGAGCTTCTGTGAAGTAAAAGTAGAATCAAATGCTATAAGATGTTGTTCCATTTTATTTCAGATACTAAAATTTTAGTTCATGTGTGTGATTCATTTATTACCTTCTCCTCTTCCTGAAATTTTAAAGTTAGTGTCTGGTCATTTGAAGAATTGTTGTCATGCCCTTTAAAAGATCAACTTTACCTTCATCTCCAAATGGCACCTGTATGGTCTTCTTTTAAATATATGTTTTAAAAATTCTTTTGTTTCGGAAGTTTGTAAAATATCCTAGAGAACCAAAAGGGAAATTTCTGAGGCAAATAGGCCAGTTGTTTATAAGAGCAGAGGATCAGAGTCAATAAACAAGTCTCCAGCTCTTGACACATGATGCTAAGAGTTACAATGGAAAACCAGGTGGGACATTGCATTAAAGAGCACAGTCGTCTGATACAGTTATGGAGCCATGATTGGGTGGGGGCTCACTAAAGAATGACCTCAATTATAGATAATGAAAGACTTTATCTGGTCCAAATGTTTCCTCTCCTGATTTTTGTTATCAGGTTGTTCCATTGGCTAGCACTTCCTTTTCATGATGTGTATAGCTTGTTTTGGGAGATGTAAGTCTCAGATTTACAAATGCTGGCTGTGACAATGGATTTTCAGAGGCTATCCAGGTTGGTTTGGCCCATTGTACATTACAAAATTGCCACATTAATATAACTACAATAGCAAAATATACTCTCCTCTCTCCCCCTACTCTCTGGTATCATCTCCTTTCATCCATTTATTCATTGACTCAGCAAATATCTATTGACAGTCCAGTGAACCAGATACCAGCCAGTCAAATGCTAAGTAGACAAGGTCTAGAAAGAAGCCAGAAGATAGAGACAAATCTTGGGGTGCCTTGGCCTTTTCACTGACCTGGCCCAGGCTTGGTTCTGGCGTAAGCCAGCCTTGGTGCGTGGCTTGGCCCTCCCATGAGAACTTGTTTTCAGCACAGGCAGCTACCAGTCATGGCATAGGGATTGCCCTATGGCATATGACAGGCAGCCTGGGCACAGCCACATTCAGCACAAGAGTTCCTCCCTAAAGGCCTTAGAACCAATACATCCAGTGGCTGGCTTCAGACCACATCAGAACATGATCTAATTAGCTCCACAAGTGGCCCACACAAAGAAAGGCCTTGGCAAACACTAGACCCAACAGGAGTGAATTCAGCCTCATGCAGTCATCCCTTGTATAACAGCTCAGACACTGTGGTCAGGGCCAATTCTCACAGGCAGCAGCCTCAGGGTCCCATCCTCCCCCCCCCCAGCCACAATTGGGCCAACAGAAATCATGACTCAACCACAATAAGAAGTATCACATGTCCCACCCAAAAGGCATTCCGGGTGTACCCAGCTCAGATAATTAGGAGGACTGCATCACTGAGCCCCATGGGATACTTACTACATAAGACCAGAATATCAAGGCTAGGGCTCATAGTAGATCTATGGAATACATAGAAACAAACAGAAAGGTAGCCAAAATAGAAAAACAAAGAAATATGATCAAATAAAAGAACAGGAAAAATCTCCAATAAAAGAAATAAATAAAATGGAGGCAAACAATTCTACTAGATATAGACTTTAAAACAATAGTTATAATGATGCTCAAGAAATTTAGTGAAACTTCAACAGCATTAAAAGAAAAAAACATGGGAGAGGAGAGGAAGAACCAGTGAAAAATGAAAAATACAATATCAGAAATGAATACATTAGAGGGGATCAAAGCAGATTAGATGAAGCAGATGATTGAATCAAAAATTTTGGAGACAAGCTAGCAGGAAACACACAATCAGAGCACCAAACAACAAAACAACATGTTTTTTTAAATTAGAAAATTTTAAGGGACCTCTAGAACAACATCAGGCATAACAATATTTATATCATAAAGGCACCAGAAGGAGAAAAGTATGAGCAAGAGATTGAGAACCTACTTGAAGAAATAATGACTGAAAACTTTTCTAACCTGGTGAATAAAAGATGTGCACAACTCCAAGAAGCTCACAGAGTTTCAATAAAGATGAACTCAAAGAGGCCCACACCAAGACACCAATATTAAATTGACAAAGGTTGAAGACAAAGAGAAAATCCTAAAAGCAGTAAGGGAAAGACAATTATTTAGCTATAAAGGGGCTCCCATAAAGCCATCAGCTAATTTCTCAGCAGAAACATTTCAGGCCAGAAAGAATTGGCACAAAATATTCAAAATGACCCTGACCGGTTTGGCTCAGTGGATAGAGCATAGGCCTGCAGACTCAAGGGTCTCAGGTTCGAATCCAGTCAAGGGCATGCACCTTGGTTGCCTGCACATCCCCAGTAAGGAGTGTGCAGGAGGCAGCTGAATCGATGTTTCTAACTCTCCCCCCCTCTTCCTTCCTCTCTGTAAAAAATCAATAAAACATATTTTAAAAATATTCAAAATAATGAAAAGCTAGGACTTCTAACACCAAGACTACTATACCTATCAAGACTATCACTTAAAAGTGAAGAAGAAATAAATAACTTTACAGAGAGAAAAAGATAAAGGAGTTAATCATATTGCCCTAACCGGTTTGGCTCAGTGGATAGAGCATCGGCCTAGGGACTGAAGGGTCCCAGGTTTGATTCTGGTCAAGGGCATGTACCTTGATTGCCAGCATATCCCCAGTAGGGGTGTGTGGGAGGCAGTTGATTGATGTCTCTTTCTCATTGATTTTTCCAATTCTCTATTCCTCTCTGTAAAAAAAAAAAATCAATAAAATATATTTAAAATAAATAAATAAAGGAGTTCATCTTTATGAGATCAGTACTACAAAAAATAGTAAAGGGACTTCCTTAAGAAGAAGAAGAAAAGGAAAAGGAGGAACATAGATATATATAATAAAATGACAATAAATATATACTTATCAATGATCACTTTAAAGGTAAATGACTTATATGCTCCAATCAAAAGATACAAAGTAGATGAATGTATAAGAAAACAATAACCATTTATATTCTGTCTACAAGAGACCCAACACAATGTCTGTCAAAATACCAATGGTGTTTTTCACAGAACTAAAAGAAATAATTAAAAAATTTATATGAAACCACAAAAGATCCCCAAAAGTCACCACAATCTTGAAAAAGAAAAACAGAGTTGGAGGTATCAAGCTATCTACTATCAAACTAGGTTACAAGATTATAGCAATCAAAACAGCATGGTGCTGGCATAAAAGCAGACATATATATCAATGTAACAGTATAGATTACCCAAAAATAAGTCTATGCCTATATCATCAATTTATATTTTATGAAGAAGAGAAGAACATACAATGGAGTAAAGACAGTTGAGTCAATAAGAGATTTTTGTGAAATTGAATAGATACATGAAAAAATAAACTTAGACTACCCTCTTACACCATATAAGAATAAACAAACTGAAAGCAGATTAAATTGGAAAACTCCTAGAAGAAAACATAGACAGTAAAATCTTGGACACTTTTCATATGTTTTTTTCTGATATATCTCCTATACTCAAGCAAGGGAATTGAGAAAAACTAAACAAAAAGTTTTCTCATAGTAGCACACACACAAATTAACAAAACAAAATGAAAATCTACTGAATGGGAGAACATATTTGCCAATGATGCAAAAGATATCCAACTTAAAACAACAACAACAACAACAAAAACTCAATGCCAAAAAAAAAATCCCATTAAGAAATTGGCATAGAACCTGAATAGATACTTCTTCAAAAAGGACATAAAGAAGGTCAATAGATATGTGAAAAGATGCTTTCCATCCCTAATAATCATAGAAATGCATATTAAAACCACACTCACACCTGTCAGAATGGCTATCATGAATAAATCAACAAACAAATGTGGGTGAGGATGTGGAGAAAAGAGAACCCTTGTGCTCAGTTGGTGAGAGTGCAGATTGGGGCAGCCACTATGGAAAACAGTATGGAGGTTCCTCAAAAATTAAAAATGGGCCGAGACTGGTTTGGCTCAGTGGATAGAGCTTCAGCCTGTGGACTGAGGGGTCCCGGGTTCGATTCCGGTCAAGGGCATGTACCTTGGTTGCGAACACATTCCCAGTGGGGGGTGTGCAGGAGGCAGTTGATCGATGTTTCTCTCTCATCGATGTTTCTAACTCTCTATTCCTCTCTCTTCCTCTCTGTTAAAAATCAATAAAATATATTTTTAAAAAATTAAAAATGGAACTGTCTTATGATCCAGCAATGCCACTTCTGGGTATTATATCCGAATTAATACAAAACACTAATTCAAAAAATATGCACACCTTTATATTTGTTGCATCATTATTTATAATAGCTAAGAGATGAAAGCAATCCAAGTGTCCATAGATAGACAAGTAGACTTTTTAAAGTCGTTTTCTAACTTTATCTTCAAATCATTTATTACTAGCATATAGAAATCCAGTTTATATTTGTGTTTTCATCTTTCTAGAAGTTGTGTGTGTGTGTGTGTGTGTGTGTGTGTGTAATGTGTGTGTATGTGTATGTGTGTATGTATGAGAGAGAGAGAGAGAGAGAGAGAGAGAGAGAGAGAGATAAGTTCAGCAATCATCCATGTGAACTTTGTACTCTACTTTATGGGAATTACCTATATTACACATGCTGAATGGATTAATGGTTTATAAAAAATCTGTTAGTTTTACTTCCTAAAGTTCATTTTTCCTTGTGCTGTCATATAATAGTTCATCTTCGATAAGTATATGTAGCTTGGGACCAGGGCCTCCCGAGGCCTGGCACATAATTTATAACAATAATGGGAATGGCATGCTCAGTAGTGACAGCCCGGGGACCCCTGCATGCTCAGAGGGAAGGGAAGTTATATCACCCATGAAAAGGCTAATGAGATAGGCAGATTTTGGGGGGAAATGATCTTTTTGTCTTGGCCTTAGACCTCGTTCTACCGGTGAGACCCATGTCTGAAGCGTAATGATTCCCACATGCTCTCTGTGAATATGAGATTATATGACATATGGGGTGAGCTACTCAGAAGTCAGAGCTTTCACCAATAAACGCCAACTTAATTGGATGCTTTAATTCTGTCACCTTCACTCCCAGGACATAGCCCCAGGGACCATTTGAGGACTGGTTTTCAGTTTAAAATCTCAGTCTCTGGGCCCCAATTTTCAACAGTCTTTCAGAGAGAGAGAGAGAGAGAGAGAGAGAGAGAGAGAGAGAGAGAGAGAGAGAGAGAGAGAGAGAGGGAGAGAGAGATCTGTTGTCTTCTGCAACTGAGGAAATATTTGTGTATCTGGCATTTGGAAACACAGTTCTGAGGCTCAGGAGAGATTTCAGGAAAAGAGACAGAGCTCTGAGAGTTAAACTACGTCTAAACCAGGCTTGCCAGTTTTACAAGACAGCGTAGGCCCCTTCCGCCCTCTTTACTCAGCAGCTGAGAGCCAGCCATCGGACGCAGGTGGACGGGAAAGATGCTATTGGTCCGAGACCAGCCAGCAATCTCTCCCCTTCACATCCAGATGCTGCAGCGGAGCGGAGTTCTTTCCAAATGACAGAGAATCTGTTGCTGTTTCAAGTTTTTCTGAAAACTTAAGGTCTTAAACTTGAAGCCATTCTCCAAGCTAGCAATATGCTAGCTAGCAAGACCCAGGGACTGGCCAGATAAAGGGGGCATTTGGGATACATTAGAAATTCAATATCAACTTTGTAAAGTTGTTAATAATTAGCCACAGCTTTTGTCTCTATCCCTGCAACTAATGACATGAAAGTGATTAGATTTCTTAAAAACAGGTTAAACTTACTACATGTATTAAGTCCCAAGGTTTTTAATCAACCGCTTATTGATTCCAGCAGGACAGTCATGAGAGCAAAGAGCTCTGGGGCCGGTGGGATGGATTTATAGGTTCGTTCGCTGGGACTTTACAAATCAAAGTCACAGATATGTTAGAGCAGTGGTCGGCAAACTCGTTAGTTAACAGAGCCAAATATCAATAGAACAACGATTGACATTTCTTATGAGAGCCAATTTTTTTTTAAACTTAAACTTCTTCTAACGCCACTTCTTCAAAATAGACTCTCCCAGGCCATGGTATTTTGTGGAACAGCCACACTCAAGGGGCCAAAGAGCCGCATGTGGCTTGCAAGCCACAATTTGGCTACCACTGTGTTAGAGGAAATTATATATATATTTTGGTAGTAACTTCAAGACAAGGAAAAACTTACCATTTAAAAAATAGTATTTTAATATAAAGCCAGCTTAATGTCTCTTTTTTTTTCAGGTTTACATTTTAGAGAAGAGGCTAATAATGAGCCGCTTTTAGAATCAGTACTCACATTTCCCATTTAAAAGTATACCCATAAGGCAGCTCAAAAAAAAAAGGGGGGGGGGGGAAACCACACCCTGAAAATCCAGAACTGTAAAAATTTGCGACCATCCTAAAAATGACAGGTAACGTAATACCGAAATCGACAGGCCTCCTGGTGCGGACACTGGAAGGACAGATTTCGCTCTGACTATGAAGCTCAGAGAGCTGGGTTAAGACAGACAAATTCGGGCTCCTCCACATAAACACACACCTCCGGCAAAGGGACTGGAAACCGGTGCAGCGCCAACCAGAAGACCAGAGGCCGCTCCTTATCAGGTGAGCGTTGCTTTGGAGGCCCCTGCACTGCTGGCTGCCGTGTTTCTCTGCCCGCTGCCTGCATCCATTCCGGGCCGGAACCTACAACAATTCGGCGGGAACACGGGAGGAAGGGGGTGCAGCACTGTGTGATCTGCCAGGAGGTGAGGACTGCAGCCGTCCCACCAGCAACAGAGCTCTGAAGAGAGAGCACGGGGAAGGTGGAGGAGAAGAGGCCATCCAAAGAGCACTTCCCAGGGCTGAAAGGTTGCACGTTTACAGACACATGAATTTTCACATTCCCAAGGACCGGGAATTGTCCGAAGGCTGGTGTGTTGAGTGTTGACACCTCCACCTCCGTGTGTTGCTGATAGAAAAAGAAACCAAGAAACTGGGTTTTTTTTTGTTGTTGTTGTTGTTGTTTTAAATATATTTTATTGATATTTCACAGAGAGGAAGAGAGAGGGATAAAGAGCTAGAAACGTTGATGAGAGAGAAACATAGACCAACTGCCTCCTGCACACCCCCCACCGGGGATGTGCCCGTAACCAATGTACATGCCTTTGAATGGAATCGAACCCGGGACCTTTCAGTCCGCAGACCAACGCTCTACCACTGAGCCAAACCGGTTTCGGCCAAGAAACTGTTTTTGGTAGCCCTTATCTGGAAGTAGAATTGTGAAGATCTTTCATTTTTTCACTGTCTGCATTTCTATATTATTAAGATTTCATTTTGACTGTGATATTGTCATTCAGAAATTTTAAATATCTTGATTTAAATATAATTTAAGATTCAATCTAATCAAGGAACAAAACAAAACAAAAATCTTAGAGGTATGCAGATATAGTATAACAGGACTGCCACAGGACATAGGAATAAAAAATGGACCTGCACGGAGTGGGCCTCATTTTGTGTAAATGTGAAAGAGTAAATATAAATGTAAAAACTATATGATGTAATAAATAATCCCAGATGATGTAAACTTTTGAAAAAATGTATTAGATAAGGAAAAAAATAAATTGATTAATTTCTCATCTTTTGAAAGGAAACTTAAAAATCCCCACCATTACTTAACTCTGACAATTGCAAAAATATAGACCAAAAGTTGACTCTTAAAAGTTTATAGTGCTATACACAATATGCATCCTTTCCAAACACAGAGGAAGATTAAAACAACAACAAAATCATATAAACAAAGCGATAACTCCAAGGAAAGAACAAGAATGAAATTGCATAAAGCAAGGTTACAGAGGAAATACAAACCTATCTGTTTCAATAATCCACAACATATATAAACCTAACACTATTGAGCTTGCAGTTCCTAACCGCTCAGAAGTACCTGATGTTACTTAATCATTCTCTTCTTCTGACACCTCTTCCCCTTGACTTTCATGGTGTCTCATTGTCCTGACAATTCTCCTTCCTTTCCAGATACTGCTCTTTGCAGGCCTAATCTCTAACACCTAAACATGAACTATTGGCATTCCCCATGTGTTTGGTTTACATCTGCACTCAGCTTTACAAATACTGGGCACTCAAAGGCCTAGATACCCAGATTTCAGTTACCATCTGTGTGACAGAGAACCCTAACTTTGTTTGCTAAAGCAGATCTTTCGTGTGGGCTCCAGACCCAAACATAGGCCTGCCTACTTACTTTCCTTTAGAATGCCCTGAATTCTCTGCAAACTCACCACGTTGGAAGCTAGACTCACTCCCAAATTCACTCCTTTTCCAAGGCTCTCCCAGCCCCGTGAATGCTGCCCCAGCCACCCAGCTGCTCAGCTCCTCTCTGACTCCATGTAGCCCAGGACGGTGTGTGGTATACCTCAAGCATCTAGGACAGTGCCTAATATTCACCATGAATACATTTTTGCTATATATTCCTAATGGCTCATTATTTGGGAAATATTCTTCTGTTTCTCTGATGAATGGAGTAGGAACTGGACCCCATGTCTTCCTAAAGAAGTCATGAGCAGACCATGTTTCTAAATAAGTGTCTTTTCACCCACAACTGTGAATTTACACAGGCAAAGAGGTTTTATTTTGAGCGACTCTCATCTCTCTGAAACTAGAGGAAGTCAACAGCTGGAGTGTCCATGGAGCCCTGTTGTCCATTTGTTTAGGGATGTTAAACAGCTGCCTTGCAGGGCTTATTTCCACTTTCTGTTTGGGCCAGGGCCTAAATGCATTGTTTTCCAAACACATACCACAAATCAAAAGCGCTGGTTGTTTGGAGAGCTACCCAGTTAGGTTTACATTTGAGACCAGTGAGAAGTTCCCTATGGCTATCTCTGAAATGCAATTTGCAAGTGCACATTTGTGAAAATGGAAGATCCATAAAGAACTTGGTGCTGTTACCAAATGGTTGTTGCTGTCACGAAAAAAGTGGAATTTGTGCAACTACCTCTGTTGGGAGTTAAACCTGTCTTTGACCAAAAGTTAGGATAGCATAAAGAATCAGACAGTACTACAGTGTTGTAATGCTATACTAGCTTGTTTTCCAGCTTAAAAAAAAAAAGAATCCATGATTGCCTTCAGGATGCTTGAGGACAAAGGGAGTCATTTCTGTTGTGGAAGAAGAAAGCACAGTTGTACGGGGTCCGTGGGGAAACTTAGGTTTCCTCATTGGGTGTGACTGAGGTAAACTTACACCGGGGTCCGTCCTAGTAAACCTGATCAAATATCTAGTTTCATAATCGAGAGCAGAATAATCCAACAAGAGCAACAAAAATAGCCCTTTTCAAAAACAGTTACAGATTTTAATCTATATGATTTTAAATATATTTAATAATGCATATTATTTAAATTTTATATTAGTTAAAATATAATGTAAATATATCATATGTTAATATTATGTCTACATATTTTATTTATATATTGAGCATATACATTTTTATTTTAAAATATATTTATGACACTCTCAAAGTGGTCCAGTTCTAGTGATGGGGAACAGACCGGTGGCTGCCATGGGTTATGGATGGGGAGAATGAGGTGTAAGGAGCAGCATGAGAGAGTTCCTTTGTGTTGATGAGGCAGTTCTGCCTCCTGGACCTCTCCCTTTCTCTCTCTAAAATAAAAACATTTAAAGGAAACTTAGTTAAGCATGTGTAATTGCTTGTATATAATTTTATGAGCACGCATAAAGTTATTGGAAAATACACTGTTTCACACAATAATTACCCAGAGAGGGAAAAATGAAAATAAAAAGAGAAGCAGATAAATACATTTTCTTTAATTTAGACATAATTATTTTTTCACTTGTTATAAGGTAATATTATTTTTTATTTTAAAAATCATCTAGTAAGTAAATGTTTAAAACTATTTTAAAATATAGTTTTCAATAAGAAATAAAGGTTGGATTAATTTGTGTTTGCTCTTCTATGTTTCTTTATGCAACTTCTTTTTTATTTTGTTTTCGAGACACATTATTATTAGTACCATTAAATGGCAGTTTTCACACAGTACTGGTAAGTTAAAGAATTCTATTGAAATGATTTGTTGAAACAAAGTTTATCTTAGAACAGCTTATCATCCATGATATAGGAGAAAAACAAAACTTGTTTTATACATATTTTAATGAAGTCAAGTAATCTTTTTTATTGATTTTAGAGGGAGGGTAAGAGAGAGAAAAAAAACACATTGATATAAGAGGGAAACATCAATCGGTTGCCCCATCAATCAGTTGTCTACCACATGCATCCTGCCCTGGGGTGGAATGCAAGTAATTGAACCCACAACCTTTCAGTGCGCAGGACAATGCTCCAACCAACTTTGCCACACTGGCCACAGCATGAAGTCAAATAATTTTAAACAATAATTTTACCACACAAATATCTCTGCATAGTTAAATAATATTATAAATTAATAAAGTAAATATCTTTATATATATATATGTTTTTAATATATTTTATTGATTTTTTACAGAGAGGAAGGAGAGTGAGAGAGAATTTAAAATATCAATGAGAGAGAAACATCAATCAGCTGCTTCCTGCACACCCCCTACTGGGGATGTGCCCTCAACTGAGGTACATGATCTTAACTGGAATCGAACCTGGGACCCTTCAGTCCGCAGGCCTAAGCTCTATCCACTGAGCCAAACCAGTTAGGGCAGCATCTTTATATTTTTAAAAATAATACTACTACTTGCTTTTACAGACTTTGAATTTGGAATTAAAAGAATTATTCATTCTCTTGAATGTCAGCCTTGAGATAAATGTTACAATGTGTTTCAGAATATTTGTGCTGTATTATATAAAACAGAGAAGTCACTGTGAAACAGCTCAGGAATATATGTTTTTTAAAAGATGAGATTTTTTAGTTGGTCTGAGTCCTAGGATTCAGGCACCCATGGGGACTGGGTTCAGGACCAAATATCACATTGCAGGACTGATGCTGCCTTCATGCTGCCCTCCTCTGATCCGCCGTGCTCCAGCCCGGCCACATGTGATGTTAGAACTATCAGGTGTCATTGCAGCTCTCACTTTACAGCCAGAAATATGGTCATTCTTAGGCAAAGAATACTTATCATGGTATTATAATTGGAAAAAAATGGATTATCCCTTTTTATCGCTTTTTTATGTTTGCTCAAGCAGAGACAATTAGGACCTCCTGAGTTTTGGAGGTATTTGTTATAGAGTTGAAGTTAGACTCAAGGCCAGACAGAGACCAGGGGATCCCCCTGAGCTTTGGTAAAACTGCTCTTTTGGGGGGATCATGGCACTGTTCCTACAGCAGAAGGAACATACTTAGGGAAGAAACATCCAGCCCATGTTTTGCTTGCGGTGATTTTTCTGTTTTTCTGAATGCCCCACCTTGAGTAATATGGGACATTTGAATCAATTTCCTTAGAACAGCCTCCAGAAATAATTCATTGTTTTCCTCCCATATCAAAGGATTCATTAACTTTCTTGGACTCATACCTGGCCTGAGCGCTCACTCAGTGATTTAGTAGCTCCGTGACCTTTAATAAATTACTTAGACCCACTGGCACTGTTTCCTTAACGGGTGAGAATGTTCACTTCAAAGGAGTATGGTAAGGTTTAAATGCCTGAGAAAACGTGAGCATCAATAAATGTTTAATCTGAGGTCTAAAAATAATATTTGTTAAGAAGCTGGCAAACAGTTATTAAACGTCTATTACCTCTTCAACAGTACTGCTGGAACAAACATAGTCCATGGAAACTCTGATTCAGTCTCTTAAGAAAAAAAAAATCAAGTTGCTATTTCTTTACCCGCCCTTTTTATATGGTATATATAATAGCACTCATGAAAATTTACAGTTTAATCATCCCCAGTGGAAATCAGTTCTGGACCTCCAGTTCTATCTTTATTTGGCACCTGAGTTTTTTGCTTCTTGAGAGCTGTATCTTTTTCTTAAACACAGGAAATCTTGATGAAATTTTATAGCTGCCAAGTGAACAATTATTTTCCTAAATCGTTATTTGGAAAGCTTCATCATGTTCAAGCTGGAGGTTCAAGTGCCCTTGGTGGTCATGAACTGGCAATGCTTTCTGGCCTTATGTCTTTGTTAGACAGAATGTGACAACCACACCCCTGACTAGCTGATTAGGTGGTGATGAAATTACTGGTACCCTGCCCCCTACACCCCCACCCCAGCCTCCTCCCCAACCCCAACACCACACACACACACACACACACACACACACACACACGCACAGGCACACGCACACGCACACACACACACACACAGATACACTTAAGATTTCTTAAGAAGGAGAACCCAAATGTGTTGGGGAAAATAAACTATATATTAAAAGTATATATTTGACTTAGATTTTTCTGTCCCAGTGGCTTCTTCCTCCTTGGAATATCCCAATGGAATACAAGTCCCATCCATGCTTTCCCTGCGGACTTGACTCAACAGTCACTACGTTCAGGGACCTTTGGGAAAAGAGGAGGAAGAGGGGAGGAAGAGGTGGTGCTGGTGATTTTCAGCTGGCAATCCATGACTTGCAGCCAGAGCCTTGAGAACCAAATCCAGCAGGGATTCAGTCACGTAGGGGCACTCATGGTAAGCATGACGTGAGAAGGGGCTCCACATGACTGGGCCCCAGGCTGCAGCGCAGTGAACATCCCAGAAAGCACAGTGAGGTCACCATGAATCCCTGTGACATGGAAATTCAAGTATAAGGCAGCATCTGAATTTGAGGCTGTGTGGTTTTCTTGGCACTGCGTTCTCAATTTGGCTTTCAAGGGGAATATCCCTGAGCCACATCCCCACTGCAGCGTCCTGCTCTGGATCCTACTTGACAGGCATCAAGATGGCTCCTGGTCATCGCCAGCTCCTTGCCACCCTCCCCTGTTTGCTTGATGGTCTCTTGTCACTTCCTTCCACATCGTTAGGCACACTGTCCACCTCTCAACCAGGGGACCACTGCTTTTGTAATGAAGCTGGCTCTGACATTGCTTCAAAAAGAGCCAGTATTGCCACATCTCCTGTCTGCAAATGGGACTTGGCTGTGAGTAACCTACACCCCAATATGTGAGCCGGCCTGGTCACCTCTGTGATGGGCTATAGGCCCTGAGTGTGTGAGGAGGAGACCTCTGTCTGCTGGCCCCAGGCCTTGTCCTGTCCATCATTTATAGAAGCTCCACGGCGTAGCTAAGAACCAGTGGAGAAATTTTTGGGGGTTGCTTTGTCTCCTCCCGCCACCTTTTTTGTACAATCACTGGAAAAATTCACTCAAGCAATAAGGAAGTACAATCTCATGCTCATAGATTGGCAGAGCTTAACAGTGCAACACTATTAACCTCTGGCCAGATAAGGGGTGATGATAGTCCTCATAACTAATAATGGAATATAAATTGGCTCAGTCACTTTAGGAAGCCACATGAAATATCTCATAAAATTGAGAATGGCCATATAAATGGCTGACCATTTTATTTTTGAACACTTAACCTACTGAATCTCTCATTTATCCACATAAAGACTGTGATGGTCCATTTTATGTGTCAACTTGACTAGTTATTCAATCAACAATTAGTCTAGGTGTTTCTATAAAAGTATTTTGGTATTTTGTAGATATGACTAGAGTCCATAGCCATTGCCTTTCAGTAAAGGCAATTACCCTAGTTCATCTGCATGGGCCTGAGTCAATGGGCTGCAGAGCTGAGGTCTCCGTGAGGAAGAAGTGTTGCTTAGGGATAGCAGCTTCACCTGCAGCTGGAAGTTCTAGTCTGCTCTCCTAGACAGCCAACCTTAGCCAGGCCCACAGGCAGTAAGTCAATTCCATACAAGACATTTCTTTAGAAATATGGTATCCTGTCAGTTTGTTTCTCTGATCAAACATATAACCTAATATTAATTTGAGCAGAGAGAGAGAGAGAGAGAGAGAGAGAGAGAGAGAGAGAGAGAGAAAGGAAGGGAGGGAGGGAGGGAGGGAGGGAGGGAGGGAAAAAGGAGAGAAGGAAGGAGAGAGGGAGGGTAGGTGGTGGGAGGGGAGGAGTGTCTGTAAGATAATTGATATGATGTAAAGTTTTCTGTTCTGATGAAAGGCAGTAACTCCCAGGCAGAGTCTTGGACGGCCCCCTATGATAAAACTCAGTGAAGTCTTGCTAGGAAAATTTCATATTCACTCTTCATTGAACCTTGGATTGTTTTATGATGTTACCTCCCAAGGGAAACTTTCTTGTCAAAGATGATCCCCTGGATTCCAGACTCTCTATTCTCGACTCACCTCTGGCACACCCTTTTGCTTGCCCTCTCACTGTATCGTAGAATGTATCAGAAGTTCTAGCTTGTAAGCAGTACATAAAATGTTGGGTTAAGTGCTATATAAAGCTAAAATAAGTCAGACACGCATTCCTTTATTCCCCTGCTTTGAATGTTTCCCAAAATAGAAGCAAGAACATGCATGCTCAGACAACCTAATTAATAAGGTACCAGCATGCAACCTGGGTTTTTCTAATTAAATGTAGCCATGAGCGCCATAGCAGGGATTTCATTAAACTAGTCAAAACAATTGCACCCCTGGTATTGCAGGGTGGGTGTAGTCAAAATACGAATACAGAGTGTGATTCTGGGGCTTGCTGAACTGCATTCACCATTGAGTTCACAGCCTCATCATTTCTGTCATGTGACATTGATAACATTCATTTTCAGAATCTTTGTGGCGCTCTTTTATATTAGTGCAATTCACTTGTGGTAAAAGTTAAGGGTAAAATTGTACAAACTCCACACATCCAGAATTGCCAAAGTTAAAATCCCTGAGTTATGAAAGTGTCAGGTAAAAAAAATCCTGACTAGCCGAAACTGGTTTGGCTCAGTGGATAGAGTATCAGCCTGCAGATTGAAAGGTCCCAGATTTGATTCCAGTCAAGGGCATGTACCTTAGTTGTGGGTACATCCCCACTAGGGGGTGTGCAAGAGGCAGCTGATCAATGATTCTCTCTCATCTATGTTTCTAACTCTCTACCCCTCTCTCTTCCTCTCTGTAAAATATATATATATATATATATATATATATATATATATATATATATATATAATCCTGACGAGGAACATGCTTAGTAAGGGGGGAAAAAGTATAATATAGGTAGTGGAGGAAATAAAAAATACAAACTATAACTTCATGATAATTGTTCTTGCTCTTTGCTGCTTTCTATAGCATATGCTGATGATGGTCAATTTCACAATTTTGTACATTGTTACAAATAATTAATAAAAATAATAGTTATTGAGCTAGAGGAGGAATGCACATTAACCAGAAAGCCTTTGGAAAGACAGTTGATACTACCTTAGTTGATATGAACAATAGTTGGATTATTTTAGAAAAAAGTGGGTTTTTTTTAACTTGTATATAGAAGCCAAGGGGTGGACTATAACATTTGTAATTTATCTTTGGACATGTGTTTTGTTTTACTCATTTTCCAAATTAAGTGGTACGTCTTCCTAAGGCAGAAGCCAGAAAATTCACACCCTCACATTCCCTTGTAACAAGTGCACAGGTATGATATCTAGGTTTTACCAATTAAAGTAATCCATGAGACATTTGGGCTCAGAAGTAAATATCAAGAAAAGTCCAAAGTCGTGCCCAGGCAGCTGTCTGTAGCAGGCATGACGGTAGAGACGTCAGTACCTCAGGTGGCAGCGCTGGGGCTGCAGTGCTCATGGCAGGGTTATATATTCTCATCAGAGAAGAGCCCTAGCTCTCCTGGAGATTCTTTGAACCACTGACTACCTTTACTAGACACTTCTGTTAAATGACCTGTGGAGGATTGCTTTGTGTACAAATAAAAACTCTGAATTATATATTTTGCTGAATAATGCATTCACAGAAGTAGAAAGTACAATAGTTAAATAATAATGTGACTTCAATTGTTTTAATGTGTTATCAAAGTATAGTATGCAAAAATATTTTTTTAAAGATGTGGAATCCTGAGGGATATTACTTTTTATTATTTTGTTGGTTTTCATTAAAATTTTAAGATAGAGACTCACATGGATCTGTAAGAAATAACACATAAAGATCTTTTCTATTCTTTACTCAGTTTCCTCTAATGATGAAATTTTATAAAGTTACTAGAAGCCCAGTGCACAGATTTGTGCACCAGTGGGGTCCCTCAGACTGGTTTGTGCCCTCACAATCCCAGAGCCATTGGGGGATGTTGGACTGCCAGTTTCGGCCTGCACAAAAGCGGCAGTCCAACATCCCCTGAGGGATTTATTAGTGCATGAAGCAGCAGGCAGCCAGGGAGGAGACTGAGCCTGGGCCAGGTGTAACTCCCATTCATCCGGGCCCCGCTGCACTTGCCACCACTGCCACTCAGTAGTGCTGCTGCAGAGGCAGGAGAGGATTGTGCCACCGCAGCTGCTCTTGCTAGCCATAAGCCCAACTGTGGGAGTGCACTGACCACCAGGGGGCAGCTCCTACATTGAGTGACTCCCCCTGATGGTCAGTGAGCATCATGTGACCAGTTGACCAGTCATTTGGTCATTTAGTCTACCAGTTGCTTAGGCTTTTATATATATAGATGGTACATCACAACCAATGCATTGACAAGCATACAGCATATAAACTTTGGTACAGTGTTTTTCATCACTAAGCATAGTGCCCTTCATACTCATCCAGGTTTTTGCACAAATCAACCATCTGCTTATTTGTATAGTACAGCTGAATAGTATTCCACAGTGTGGATGTACTGGCTTGTTTAATCATTCACCTGTTGAAGGAAACCTGGATCATTCCAATTGCAGAATATACAAATAAAGCTTCTATAAATATTTATGTAAATGATTTTGTACCTCAACACAAGTTTTCTTTTCTCTGGGATAAATGCCCAAGAGTGTATGTAAATCCTGGGTTGGATGATAATTCCCTGTTTACATGTATAGGAAACTGCCCAGCTGTTTTTTTCAGAGTGACTATACCATTTTATCCAAGCCATGCTGATAAGTGTGCAGTGTTCTCTCACTGTGGTTTTAGTGTGCATTTCCAAGATGACTAATGATGCTGGGCATTGTTCACATTTATTTGCATCTGTATATGCTACTTATTACTACAGCTTTGATTCAAGTCACCATTATCTTTTAACCGGATAGAATTTCTCCTGAATTGGTTTTATGATTCTGTGTCTTGTTACAAGTTACTAAATCCATAATTTCACTTCCAGTAATGGCAGACTAGCTAGATATAGATCAATCCCCCTTCTATTCCTATATGATAAAGAGGTAATATGCAAATTGATTATCACTCCAACACACAAGATGGCCACCTCTATGTAGTCAAAGATGGCTGTCCCCATGTGGACACAAGATGGCTGCCACAAGATGGCTGGCAGGGGAGGGAAGTTGGAGGGAATCATGCCTGTAGGAGAGGGCAGTTAGAGGCCACTGAGACAGCAGGGGAGGGCAGTTGGGGGTGATCAGACAAGTAGGCGAGGGCAGTTAAGGGCAATCTGGCTAGCAGGGGAGTAATTAGGCACTGATCAAGCTGGCAGAGGCTTGGTTAGGGGGTGATCAGGCTGGCAGGAAGAAGCAATTAGGGGCAACCAGGCAGGCAGGCAGGCAGGCAAGCAGGCAAGCAGGCAGGCAGGCAGGCAAAGGGTTTGGAGCCAGCAGTCCTGGATTATGAGAGGGGTCCTAGATTGGAGAGGGTACAGGCTGGACTGAGGGACACAGTATCCACCCCCCTGTGCATGAATTTCATGCACCAGGCCTCTAGTGATAATTATAAAAGCCCCTCAAATACAAAGAAATCTCTTAAGAGTTACTTAGCCATGAGATATTGAAGGACAATGATCTTGGAAAGAAGATAAATGCAAATATATTGGCCTAATATTAAGCATTAGTTTTCCCTTCAAACTATTTGCTAATTTAAAGGCAGCAGCTGAGAAATGAAAGCTAAGCATAAAGCAAAGGTTCAGAAGCTGAGAAGAACTTAACTTACTGTGAGTGAGGAATGGGAAATAGAGTGCAGATTGCCAAAGAAGAGAAGATCTAATGAATGACTATCACTGGGACTCTCACTGGCCTCTTCCTAAAAAGCCTGGGGTAGCCCAGCCGGTGTGGCTCAGTGGTTGAGCATTGACCTATGAACCAGGAGATCACAGTTTGATTTCTGGTCAGGGCACTTGCCTGGGTTTCCAGTTCAATCCCCAGTAGAGGGCGTGCAGGAGGCAGCCTCTCAATGATTCAATCTCCCTCTCCCTTCCTCTCTGAATCAATAAAAGTATGTTTTATTTTAAAAGTATGGGGGAAACAAGAAATGTGCCAGCCTTCACAAAAGGAGAGGCTCTTGAAGACCGAGAGCAGCCTCCTATTAGCTCAACCCTGATGGAATCAAGCTGATCTGCCCCTGAACTCGTGGATGTTAAAATAACTATGATTGTCACATTCAAAAACTCACATATGCAGAACTTAAACAGAGGACTACAAATTCTTAAAAAGAACCCATTAGAAATTGTGTAACTGAAAACTGATAGCTGGAATAAAGAACTCAGTAGGTGTGCTTGATAACAGATTAGTCACGGGATCAGCAAACTTTCTCAGATAATAACGATTTCAGGCTTGGCGGGTCAATAGCCCTGCCCAAACCACCCAGCTCTGCCCCTGGAAGGCAAGTAGACCTTAGCCAAATGAGTGGGCATAGCTGAGTCCCAATACATCATGATTTACAAAAACAAATGACAAAATCACAGAAAAAGACAAGGATAGAAAAAGATTCGCAGGATCCTTGCCCCGATAGAGGTGACTTTAACTTCTCTGATTTCACTGCAACTCCCCCGTCTCTCAGAGCCCCTGGGGTAGTGCCTGGCTCCCCTGGGAGGGGGAGAGAGAGGGAAGGGACCATGCAGTTCTTCTTTACATAACCCTCAGCACCAATTTTACTATATAAAAGGCTCTTAGTAAATGCTTTTCTTCTACAAGCAGCATTCGTGTAGAGAATCTTCATGCTCACACATCATTAATGCCGGCCACTGTTCCAGGGCCAGAAACAGTGACTGTGGGATGTGCAGGAGACAGCGTGGCACTCTCTCTGGGGGAGGGGGCCGTCAGCCACACAGCACTCCATGGCATTTTCAAAAGGTCTTCCCAATGCGCCCCAGTGAGAGAGGGTACCCTCTCACACACTCTGAATGGCATTTCCTTAGTTCTATTGCGGAATTTCTACAAGAGGGGCCTGGCTTTATCAGCACTTCATTAATTAGGAAACTGGGATCCAGACATTTCTAAGAACATAGCTAATAAGAGACAGAGCTGTGCTCCCAGCCCACATCACCCTCATTCCAAAGTGCCTCCCCCCACCCTCCACCCCCCACCCCCAGCTTTTTTGTGGCTATTCTGTCCTCTGCCCTGGGATTGACTCTCCTTGAAAACTGAGACCTCGCCCGGCCACTGAAACTTCTTGAGTATCAGAAGCGTATAAAACAATTCTCCATGCCTGCCTGGCTTGAACTGCGATACCGCTATCCCCTTACGGATCGATTGGTGTGAAATCAGATCCTGCCTGGGAGCAGGAAAAAAGAATGGAGAGGGAAGACTCTGGCTCTGAGCTCCGAGAGACACAAAACCTTATTGGAGCTCTGTAGAGTCTGTTCAAAGTCCAGGCGCGTTCTGTCATTTGGCAAGAATTAAATGGAGCCTTGTGTCCTCTAAGATTATTCTGTTACCTTCAGGATTAGGTTACCCGTCATTATGCTTAACCTATGGGAAAAGCCGCCACAAAGCTGTGCTAAAGATGTAATGGGAAGCATATAATAAAGAGCCCTCATGTCAAAGAGATACAAATTTCCCACAGAGAGCGGCCGCTGAAGGACTGCTTTCTGCTCCCGCCTCCCGTCCCTGAGGGGGCCTCGGCCTCAGAGGCCAAAGGGATGCGAGGGAACCAGCCCTGGCCCCTCTGGACAGATACAGGTGCTCTGGTCTTATTCATTCGCGAGGTGACTACCCAGAGGGGTGCAGGAAGAGGAGAGAGGGTGGCTAAAGGACTTATCTTGCTTAATCTGTAGGAATTCCAGAAGGCCCTGGGGAACCTGAGATTCCTAGACATTTTCCCTTCTCACATTTCCTACTGGAAATCCCTCCAGCTGGCGGGATGCTGAAATAGGTACCATTTAGCCGGCTAATGAAGTCCATATGCAATTGTTAGAAACATAACTGACACTGCAGACTCGGGCCTGCTTTCTGCTGCCCAGAGCGGCAGCCTGCCGGGGAGGCTGCTGCTTCCCCAGTTGCTCTGCCCCAGCTGGAATTCACAGGAGACGCTTGATGTGCTAATGTTGGGTTATGATAATACCTATCTGTTACCCTGATCAAATAAAATAACATTTGTAAAGCAAAGTGCCAGACAGACGGTGGGCACTGTCTAAATCAAAAGGTTATTTACAACCTGTCCCGCCCGCCTTTTCCAGCTCATTTCTCAGAACTCGCTCCTCGCCGGGCCCAGCCCAGGGCACCTCTGTCTACACTGAGAAGGTCATTGTTCCCGCAGACAGTGGTTCCCTCCTGCCTCTGTGGCTTCCTGCACGCCTGTGGCAGGCAGAGAGCTGCGCTGGCCGGCATTTATCTCCTGAGCAACAAATTCCAAGTGTTTGAGGGTCGGAGAGCAGTCTTCATGAACTGGGTTGGACGTTCTCTGTGATGTTTGGCATTTTGGCTTTGGGGACAGAGTTGGCACTCAGGAAATAGTTGTGAGGCGAACAAGTTACATAAAGGAAGAGGGTTCCGAATGCTTCTGAAACATCATTAAAAACATCACCGAGGAGGCTTGTTAAATTACAGTCTGCAGTGTTTCCCTTTCAGATAAGAGTTGCAGAAAGGGGAATTTGTAATGTGTATGCACACACATGCCCAGTCACACACATGCAAACACACAGTCACATAAAATAATTGATTAAATACATAACTAATAGAAGAACATAATTCATTTTATTTTTAATTGAGTTTATTGGGTAACTGGTTAATAACATTATGTAGATTTCAGGTGTGCACTGCTGTTGTACAGCATCTGTGAATTGTATTATGAGTTCACCTCCCCAAGTTAAGTCTCCCTCCATCATCATTTATCATTTCCTTTATCGGCTCCTGCCTCCCCAGGCCTGCCTTTCCCTCTGGTAATCACCATACTCTTGTCTGCGTCTATGAGTCATTGGGGGTTTTGTGGGTCTTTTTGCTTAGTTCCTTCCCTTCTCCCCCGCAACACTCCCTCCCCTCTGACAGCCGTCAGTCTAGTCTCTGTATCTATGAGTCTATTCTGTTTGTGGTGGTTTTTTTTTTCATTCATTAGATTCCACATGTAAGTGAAATCATAGGGTACTTCATAGGTTTTCCTCTGACTGGCTTATTTCACTCAGCTAATGAATGAATAATGCTCCCCAAGTCCATCCATCCTGTCACAAAAGATAAGATTTCTTTGTTGTTGTTTTTTATAGTCAACTTATATTCCATTGTATAAATGTGGCAAACCTTTTTTATCCAGACATCTACTGATGGGCACTTTGGCTGCTTCCAAATCTTGACTATCCTATATAATAAAAGGCTAATATGTAAATAGACTGAACAGTGAAACAACTGAACAACCAGTCACTATGATGTGCACTGAATACCAGAGGGTGTGCACAAAACATGGCAAGCACCGGCCATGGCAGAATGGTAGAGCAGGTGAGCTGGGGCACCAGACAAAGGTGGGGCACTGGTCACTGGCCCCGATCGCCCCTGAGGGCTTCTTCACCTCCCCCTGCTCCTGAGGGGTGTTCAGGGCAGCAGCAGCAGCTTGTACCCACTGACAACACTGGACCCACTCAAACCTGCTGCTGGCACTGGCTCTGCACCATCAGCAGGTATGAGCAGGGCCTGCACTGTCAGCAATTGGGAGCAGTGGTGGGAGTGGGGCTGCAGGCAGACAGGGGACCAGGGGTGTGGAGGATGGGCCAAGACCCACTCTTGTGCCCACTGCAGCCTCCCAGCCCACAGTTCCTTTCAAGGTGCATGAATTCATGCACTGGGCCCCTAGTCTATAATAATAAAAGTGCAATATGAAAATTGACCAAACAACTGACCAGATGTCCTTCCAGACAATGCCGGGGCTGTGAGGGCCGAGGCAACTGGGGCTGCGAAGGCCTACTCTTGCACATATTTCATGCATGAGGTCTCTAATTGTAAATAACACTGCAATGAACATGGATGTGCATATATTCTTTCAAATTGCTGCTTCAGGTTTCTTTAGATATATTCTCAGAAATGGAATCTCTGGGTCATAAGGCAGTGCAATTTTAATTATTTTTTTAAAAAAGTCTTTTACCTTCATCTAAGGATACCATTTATTGGAGGGAGGGAGGGAGAGAGAGAGAGAGAGAGAGAGAGAGAGAGAGAGAGAGAGAGAGAGATTGGTTGCCTCATATACTTGTCCCAACCTGGAATAGAACCTGTAACCTAGTTATGTACCTTGACCAGATGTCAAACCCACAGACTTTTGGTGTGTGGTATGACACATAAACTAACCATGCCACCTGGCCAGGACCATTTTTAATTTTTTTAAGAAACTCCATAGTGTTTTGCACAGCAACTGCACCAATCTGCATCCCCACCAACAGTGCACAATGGTTCCCTTTTCTCCACATCCTCACCAGCACTTGTTTGTTAGTTTATTATTGACTAGAGGCCCAGTGTATGAAAAGCATGCACTCAGGTGGGTCCCTCAGTCTGGCCTGCACCCTTTCCAAGTCTGGGAGCCTTTGGGGGATGTCTAACTGACAGTTTAGGCCCTCTCACATTGGGGAGCTGGATTAAGCTGTCAGTCAGACGTCCTTAGTGCTGTCTCAGAGGTGGGAGAGGCTCTCACCACCACCACTGCACTCACCAGCCATGAGCACAGCTTCTGTCTGAGCGGTGCTCCCCTGTGGGAGCGCACTGACCACCAGGAGGCAGCTCTTGCCTTGAGCATCTTCCCCCTGGTGGTCAGTGCATGTCATAGAGACCAGTCATTCCAACATTTGGTTGATTTGCATATTAGCCATTTATAAACTAGCCCAGCACAAGAATCCATGCACCAGTAGCTCGCCTGTAGCTCACTGGCACCTCCAGTAGCTCTCTGCTTGCTGCCCACCCTCTTGAAGCTCCTTCCACCCCTATGCCCCCTGTCATAGCTTGCTGCCCTGCCCCCTCCTGAAGTTCTCTGTTGCCCACTTGTAATTAGCTGTCCCACCCTCCTGCTGATTCATGACCATTTGCATATTACATTTTAAATCTATAGGATAGCCATGCTGACAGATGTGCATCTCTTAATTTGTATCTCTCTGATGATTGTGACATTGAGCATCATCTCATATGTGTATTGGCCATCAGTATACCCTCTGGAGAAGTGTCTATTTGGACCATTTGCTCATTCTTTAATTGGATTGTACTTTTAGTGTTGAGATGTATGATTTCTCTATAAATTTTGGATGCTAACCCCTTATCAGATGTATTATTAACAGATATGTTCTCCCATTCAGTGGGTTGTATTTTCATTTTTTGATGGTTTTCTTTGCTGTGTAAAGACTTTTAGTTTGATGTAGTCCCATTTGATTTTTCTTTTGTTTCCCTTACTTTCCCAAGGGCATATATGAGAAAAAAAATATTGCTATAAGAATTTGCTCAACATGATGAGTACTCTGGGTCTCTTGCTCAGGGCACATGTCCAGGCTGTTTTCACTCTGGGTCTCTTGCTTAGGGTGCATGTCCATGCTGTTTTCACTCCCTGTGGGTTGGTGACCTAAAGAGTGGCAGGTCTGGGATCTACCGGCAGTGAACCCTTCCAATTCCCACGGGGAACTGGAGGAGCGGGAGCTGCAGGAGGTGGAGATGTATTGGCTCCTTCCTGAGCCTTCAGCCTGAAACAGGGCCGGGAGCTGGCCCTGGCTTCTTTCCTTATTAGGGGCACAGGGACAGGAGGGATCATGGGGCCCCTTCACCAGTGGCGTATTTCATCATCCATTCAGAAAATTTGCCTTGCTCAGGGGCTGCTGTTGTAGGTGTTAAATTTCCGGAGCAGTGAACAAAGAGATGAGGGCTGGGTGCTTCGTGATTTAGCCTGAGACGCTTCAAACACCCATGTTTCTTTCACACATGGCTTCTGCCATTGGTTCTCTCCCCCAATCCCCTGAAATGACAAAAAAAAAAAAAAAAAAAAAAGCCGTCCAGTTCCAAAATATTTGGAGGCAAATGGAGCCACAAAGGGGCCCCTCCCAGGACTCTGACATGGGAAGCCATGGGGTAGTTCTGGTTTTACATGAAGAATTTTCAGAGTCCTGTCAGTTCCCAGATTGGCCGAAGGCTTTTGGTGTTAGCAACAATGTGATCACAAGTGTTTAAATAAGCAAGTTTGTATCCACATTGGAGCAGAAACTGAAGCAGGATCAAAAAGGTTTTTTTAATTAATTTATTTATTTTATTGATTATAGTATCACATATTTGTCCTCATCCCCCCATTCCCATCCCAAACCCCTCCCTACATATGCCCCCATCCCCCTGTTGTCCATGGCCACAGGCTAGACCCATATGCATGCACACAAGTCCTTTGGTTGATCTCTTCCCCTTACCCCTTCCCTCCCCTATTTTCCCTCTGAGGTTTGAGAGTCTGATAGCTGCTTCTCTTTCTCTGGGTCTGTTTTTGTTCATCCATTAAAGCTGAGCTTGCCCACTCGCTTCGCCAGCTTTCAGGGTCTGGGGAGACCTGGAAGGCTGTTTTCTGCAGACCACCCTATTTCGGGAGGTGAAGCTTCATCTCGAAGCCAAGGTCACAGGACAGCTTTGAAGGTGATAGTACAAACACACTGAGGAGACAGATGAGAAGGAACGAAGGAATCCGGAACCTGGAGTGGGGAAAGGTTTGTGCCTGTTGCTGTAGCCCAAGATCATCAGAGAGAGCTGCCGAAGTGCTCCACCTGTGATTGGGAGGGCACCAGAAGCACTGACAGCAATGGATTGCCAAGGGCGAAGGAGCTGGAAGAGTTGAAGGCAAGAGAACTGGGTGACCAGCACTCCAGCAGCAAGGTAGTGCAGAGGGGGCTAGAGTTCTTTGAGGGCAATGGGAACTTCCTGTACTGAATGGGAACAGGAGCTCCGCTTGTGGAGATGCCACGTGAAACACAGCTGAGAGAGTGTATTTGAGCTCCCTGGATTTCAGTGTGTGAATTATCCACCTTGGAAGTGATGAACATGGCAGGCACCGGAACATGTTCTGGAAATGGAAAGAGCTGCTTGGATTTCAATCTGACAAGGGACAGTGCACTTCACAGGGCAGATGTGTACGGGGGCCGCATGAACAACTGGCTAGAGATAGCCTAGCTTCTGGAGCATGGCTCCTGGTCTGACCATGAGGATATACAGAGAACCTAAGTACCTTCTTACTTAGGTTCTCTGTGTCAAAACCAGCCTGTGTCACATGTGTTAGGAGTTTGCTGTACTTGCAATATGTGTTTGGGAGGAATTGAAACGCTTTCCTTCTGACATTGTTTACTTCTTGATTCATGAACACTGACAGTTCTGAAGCTACTTAGTCAATTGGTTGTATTCTTCATTATGTACAAAATAAAGTGGAAAAAAATAATTTATTCAAGATTTTACTGCCTTTGTTTTATGGGTTTGAGTTGTTGTGTTTTCATTTTAATTTGTGTCACAGTATCTTTTGTTTTCTTCCTGGATCTCATTGTTAACCAGATCATTGTTTAATAACATGTCGAGACTTATCTTGTGATCTGTCCCAGAAAATGTTTCATGTGCATGAAAATGAGTGCATATTCAGCTGCTTTGGGATTAAAATATCTGAAGATATCAATCCAACCTATCTAATCTATTATGTTATTTAAGATCGCTGTTTCCTTATGGATTTTCTGACTGGAAAATCTATCCATTGATATCAATGGGGTGTTAAAATCCACTCTATGAATGTATTACCAGGTGTACCAGTTAATAATTCAGGTTTTGTAATCAAAGAAAACATGATAATTTAAAGAGAAACAGAGAAAGTGCTTCATTAGAACTAATGTCCATCGCTAGCTATACATTTCCCCCATCTTTCAGGTAATTTGTGGATATTGTCCCAATGGAACTTTTCTTGTTTTGAGGCAAACCATTAAGAGACCCAATTTTCCATTTCTTCATGTTTTGAAGTGCTGCTCAGAAAATACGTGTGCCATCAATCAAAACAAGTAGTGATCTGAAGGAGCAAGGTCTGGTGAATATAGCGGGTAGGTTAATACTTCCCAGGTAAGATCTTGTAATGTGTCTTTAACTGGTTTTGAAGTGTGTGATGGTGCATTATCATGAAGCAAAATTATTTGCCATGTCTTCTGGCCCGGTCATTTTATGATCAAAGCATGGTTCAAATTCATTATCTGTTGTTGGTAGTGATCAGTACTAATTGTTTCACCTGGTTTTAGAAGCTCATAATACACCACACCTTCCTGATCCCATCAAAAGCAGAGCATTGTCTTCTTTCTGAAGAGATTTCACCTTGCAGTTGATGTTGATGTTTGACCTTGGATCAACCCATGGATTTGTGTGTGCATTTGGGATTCTCAAAATAAATCCACTTTTCATTGCCAGTCACAACTCAATGAAAAAAAAAAACAAAAACACTTTCATGCTGTTGAAGCAACATTTTACTGATAACTCTTCAGTTTTTCATTTGTCTTTAGTTCAGCTAATGTGGCACCCATTTTCCTTCCTTTAAAATCTTACCCATTGCTGCCGAAGCCAGTTTGCTCAGTGGATAGAGAGTTGGCCTGTGGACTGAGGGGTCCTATGTTCAATTCCGATCAAGGGCATGTACCTTGGTTACGGGCACATCCTCAGTGGGGGGGTGTGCAGAGGCAGCTCATTGATGATTCTCTCATTGATGTTTCTAACTCTCTATCTCTCTCTCTTCCTTTTTGTAAAAAATCAATAAAATATATTTTAATAAATAAATAAATAAAAGCTTTTATCATTGCTTGTAAATGATCAGAAATTGGTTGCTGAGCAATATTTAATCCTTCTGCAAATTGTTTTTGAGTTTGCCATGCATCTTCATCTAATAATGCTTGTAACTGTTGGTCTTCAAACTATTTTGGTTGACCTGGGCTTTTTTAAAATATATTTTGTTAATATTTTACAGAGAGGAAGGGAGAGAGAGATAGAGAGCTAGAAACGTCCATGAGAAAGAAACATCAACCGGCTCCCTCTTGCACACCCCCTACTGGGGATGTGCCCGCAACCAATGTACATGCCCTTGGCTGGAATTGAACCCGGGACCTTTCAGTCCGCAGACCTATGCTCTCCCACTGAGCCAAACCGGTTTTGGCGACCTGGGCATTCTTTGTCTTTAACATAGTAATCATCACTTTTAAAGCATTTAAATCAGCATTCACAAGTAACCTGAGATGAAGCATGTTCATCATAAACTTCCCAAATTGTACAATAACTTTCAGCAGCACTTTTCTTCAAAATAAAGTAATGAATTAAAACTTCCCTCAAATGCTCTTTTTCTGGCATGAAATTCAACATTTTTAAGTGTAAAAATATTTATAATGCTAACACCTTCAGAAAATTTGATATAAGTTTTGAAGCTTGCTATCAATACAACAAAATAGAATATATATCAAATTGCATATATATTAACCTATGTGTAACTCCATCTATTGAAAAAAAAATCTGCATTATTAACCAGTACATCTGATACTACAATTTCTCCTTTTATGTCCATTAAGATTTACTTTACATATTTAGGTGCTCTTATGTTGTGTGTATAAATGTTTACAAAGATTATATCCTCTTATTGGATTGCTCTCTTTATTATTATGTAGTGTCTTTCTTTGTCTGTTACTGTAGTCTTTATTTCAAAATCTGTTTTGTCAGATACATCTATTGCTATGCCTGCTTGTTTTATTTCCTTTTGCATGAAATATATTTTTCCATCCTTTTATTTTTGGTCTGTGTGTATCTTTCTTTCTGAGGTGGTTCTGTTGTAGACAGCATATATCTGGGTCTTATTTTCTTATCCATTCAGCTACCCTATGCCTTTTGACTAGAGCATTTAACTTATCCTAGATATTCCTAGATAATAAAGAGGAAATCTGCAAATTGGCCTTTATGCCCTCACAATATGGCTGCCTATGACCAGGCTGGCAAGGGGGTTATTGAGGAATGACCAAATGACTGAACAAACAGGCTGCATGAGGCAACCAGGCTGGTGGAGGGGATGTGAGGGATGACGAGGTTGGCAGGGGAGCAGTTGGGGCAACTAGGCTGAAAGGGGAAGCAGTTGGGGGCTCCCAGGCTGGCAAGGTGGGGCAGGTAGGGGTGACCAGGCCACAGGAGGGGTTTAGTTGGGGGTGATTAGGCTGGCAGGAGGGCAGTGATGGGTGACTAGGCCAGTAGGAGAGGGATGTCCGACTGCTGATTTAGGCCCAATCTAAACCAGCAGTTGGACATCCTAAGGGGTCCCTGATTGAAGAAAGTGCAAGCTGGGATGAGGAGGACCGGTCCCACTCCCCATGCACGAATTTAATCACCAGGCCTCTAGTTTATATATAAAGTGGTTATTGATAGGTACATATTTATTTCCATTTTATTCTTTTAACTATGTTTCCTTGGGTTTTTTTTCTTCCGCTTCTTAAAGAAGACCCTTTAACAATTTTTATAATACTGGGTAGATGGTAACAATTTACTTTAGCTTTTCCTTGTCTAGGAAGCTCTTTATTTCTCCTTAAATTTTAAATGGTAGCCTTGCTGGGCAAAGTAGTCTTAGTTATAAGTACAGGATTTTCATTTAAAATTTTTAAATGAATCTCTTCTGACTTGAAATGTTTTTGATGATAAAACAGAGATTTCTGAGAGCTCCTTATAGACAACTTACTATCTTTTTCCTCCTGCTTTTAGGATTTTATCTTTGTCTTTAACATTTGTCATTTTAATTATGATGTGTCTTGGTGTGTGCATCTTTGGGTTCATCTTGTTTAGAACTCTCTGCACTTCCTGGACTTATGTATCATTTTCCTTCAACAGGTAGTAATTTTTTCAGTCATTTTTTCTTAAAATGGGTTTTTAATCCTTGATCATATTCTTCTCCTAGTACCCTTATGATACAGAGATTGGTATGCTTCATGTTGTCCCAAAGTTTCCTTAAACTATCCTCATTTTTAAAAAAATATGTTTTATAGATTTTTTTTTTCAGAGAGGAAGAGAGAGGGATAGAGAGTTAGAAACACCTATGAGAGAGAAACACTGATTCAGCTGCCTCCTGCATATTCATTCCCATAACCAAGGTATATACCTTTGAACAGAATCGAACCTGGGACCCTTCAGTCTGGAGGCAGACACTCTATCCAATGAGCCAAACTGGTTAGGACTATCATTGTTGTTTTTTGTTGTTGATGTTTGTTTGTTTATTTAATTCTTTTTTTCTTCTTGCTGTTCTGACTGGGTGTATTTTATTATATTGTCTTCCAAATCACTGATTCATTACTTTGCTTCATCCAACCTACTGTTTATTCTTTCTAGTGCAGCCGTGGGCAAACTACGGCCGTTGGGCTGAGTCTGGCCAGTTCCACAGTTCTATCCAGCCCGCAGAATTGAAAGAGTGGAGGGTTCTCTTGCTCTCCCCTCCGCTCCTTCACCAGTAGCCCAAGATGAAAGTGCCAGCATAGCCAGGTTGCTTTTGTTTCGGGCTTCCAGTCTAGTTTAAGAACCCATTGTAGCCCTCGAGTCAAAAAGTTTGCCCACCCCTGTTCTAGTGTATGCTTTATTTCAGATATTGTATTATCCATTTGTGACTCTTTTTAATGTTTTTATGTCCTTTTTCATGATGCTTTAGTTCTCACTAATTTCCTTGAGCATCCTTATAGCCATTCTTTTGAACTCTATATCTGATAAATTGCTTACCTCCAGTTCATTTATTTCTTTTTCTGGAAATTTCTTCTGTTCTTTTATTTGAGGCATGTTTCTTTTTCTCCCATTTTGACTCCCTCCTTTGTGTTTATCATTATGTATTAGGTAGTTCTGCTATAGCTAGCTCCCAGCCTTGGTACAGTGTCTATAGTAGGTGTCCTGTAGGACCCAGCTGCATAGTCTCTTAGATCATCTTCCCTGGGTGCTCCAGTAATGTCCTTTAGGTGGGTTATCTGGGCTCTCCTGTTGTAATTTTCTCTTGATTTCTATTGGCCCATTTAGGCATGGTATTGATGCTCAGGTTAGCTGATTGTGAGGATCAATCCCAGCCACAGTGTATGAGCTGCTCTGCAGGCACTGACCACACAGAGCAGAATTTACCTTAGCAGGGTCTAGTGAAGGGGTGTGCAAACTTTTTGACTCCATGACCACAATGGGTTCTTAAACTGGACCGGAGGGCCGGAACAAAAGCAACCTAACCATTCTGACACTCTCATCTTGGGCTACTGGTGAAGGAGCAGAGGGAAGAGCAAGAGAACCCTCCTCTCTTTTGGCTCCAGAGGCCGGATAGAACAGCCGAACGGGCCGGATCCGGCCCATGGGCCATAGTTTGCCCATGGCTGGTCTAGTGCCTGTTGAGATATCCCTTTGGATGTGCTGCTTGTGAGGCTTACCAGATCCTGCTCTGATGTTGTCTAAAACTGGCCACTGGGTGTATTGGCTTTAGGCCCTCTTGGGAAGCACCCTGGTACAGGCCAGTGTCAGACTCCATTTGCAACTGATCATGGATAGACGTGTTTGGAGCTAAAAAGTGATCCACAGTTTGAGGCTGGGTCTGCTAGGCCTGGGTGTGCACATGAAAAATCTTTTCACCAGTTCTATGCCTGGGGTTAGCAGTCAGCAAAAGTGACCAAAAAACCCCAAGGTCTTTTCTTCCTGTATTCCCCGGCCAGCTGCCTATTCAGCTTAGACTCTAAAAGAACCTCTAGCGGTATTTAAGTTGTATGAAGTATGTTCTCAGTGAGTCACCAAGTAGAAGCAAGTGGTATTCACCAGACCTACACAGGTTCAAACTCAGTGCCAGTGCTCGGTCTAAGGTCAATCAACAAATACCATGCGTATACACAGTTGAGCTGCCACTGGAGTTCACACACCTTTATGGTTGGTGGCCTCTCAAGGAGTGGTCTGGGTGAGGCCAGCTGCATTTATCTGGCCCAAACAGACCAATATTTTTCTGTGTCAAGGGAAGGCTCTACACTGCTTCAGTGTGTGAGGAAAAATGCTCCCAATCCTAGAGCCAGTCTGACCCAGATTCTGCCAGGAGCCCAATCTCAGCAGGGCAGGGCAACCAGCAGTTGGGAGAAGGGAAAGTGCTGGTTAGGCTTGAGGAAAGTTGAGGGGAGTGACTCTTGCCCCAGAGTCACACAATTCAATCTGTTCTGGATTTTGTCCAGAACTCTGCAGAGTGGAGCACTAAGAGCCAGGGGAGTGGGGTGGCTGATCTCCCATTGGGGTTGGGGGGGTGGGGTGGTAGTCAGTTTCATGGGAAAGTGGAGATAATGGCACCAACTCCAAAGCCACACAACTCATTCACTGACATCTTCTGGGTCTTGCCCAGACCTCTACCTGGGCTCAGGGACCTTGCTCTTCAGTAGGGTGTGATCTCTGCAGGGTGGGGCTACAGGGAGAGCAGAGAGTGGGACTATTGCTTTGCCCCTGGCTGAAGCCATAGGAAAAGGAGTGCTCCATCCAAGAAAAATGCTATCTGTGATACAAGAGAGTGACTACACATGGGTCCCAGTGGCTGTCCCCTCAATTTGCTCCCCAGAGCCACATACCCCAGTCTCTCCTCTTGAGACTATAGTTCACTATGCCCTCCCTTTGATGGAGTCAAAGGCGAGTGGCCATGAATAACATTTTGTATGTTGGGCCTTTAAGGAAGTGCCTGTGTCTCTAGCAGACTCTCCTCTCTCCCTGGCAGACAGAATTCCAGCTAATTTTCACAGCTAGATGTTATGTGAGCTCCTCTTCCTGGCTCTGGCTTCCTGGGCTGGGGAGCCTGGTCTGGGGTTCAGAATGCACAGTCCTCAGGGGAACCTTTGTAGCTGAGCTATCCCTCTGTAAGCTCCGCTGCCACCATGGGAGCAGGGACAGGCCTTTCCATGACTCTGCCCTTCCTACCAGTCTCCACATGGCTTCTTTTGTAAATTCTTGGTTATAAAACTTCTCTCAAGCCAGGCAGTCTTCAGCTAGTCTTCAAGTTGATTGCTCTATATTTTAGTTGTAGTTCCAGTTTGGTTCTGGGAGGAGGCGGGTGTAACAGCTATCTACTCTGTGGCCAACTTTGACCCCTCTGAAGAATGTATTTTTAAGAACAGAAGGATAGTGAATGATACTGCAGATGAAAGATACCATCAGTTTTTGGTTACCAGTGTCTAATCAACCAGAGTTCACAATTAGATAAGGATCTGTCTGTTTTCTTTGTAGTCTATGTATTAGGTGCATATTCAGAAAGCAATAATACATAAATAGCAATTATTTATATTGAGGAACAATATTGATGACTCGTCTTGAATTACATTAGTATTGCTTACAACTCTATGAAGTCACACACACACACACACACACACACACACACACACACACACACCAATCATACAAGCAGGGAAGCCAAGGCTCAGATTTACCTAAGACCACAAAGCGTTAAGTCTAGACAGAAACCCAGCACTCCCTGACTTTGCAATCTGTGCTCTCAACCACAACTCTTTACACTGTTTCCCAGTCATGTTAAAAGTGAGGCCAAGTTTAAAAGGCTCATGATCACTCTGAGTACTTCAATGAGATCCTCCATATTAAGTTAGGGAGGCAGAATTTAATTGTGAACTCTATTGATGAGTCATATTCCCAGGTTAATTTTGTTCTTGGAGCTGCTATAAAGTGTTTATGTTGTCTGAGTGTCCACTGGAGCCATAGGAAATGAGAAGAGAGCTATGCTGTACTGAGATTTTACTGTGTGCAAGCAACAGGACTAGATGTGTAATATGCTTTATCTCATTCAATTAAGTTAGAATGAGGGAAAACTTTGATCTAATAAGAATTAAGAGGAAAAGCTTCTTTACTAAATGATTTCTATTTTTTACCTGATTTTTTGTAGTATTAGGAAAGGTATACATTGTTCATAGAAGGCCAGTTATAAAGTATGTTTTTAACATCTCAGAGGGAGTCCCTGAGTTAAGTCCACGCCTCCTTTACTTACCTGTGTGCTGTCTGAAGGTATGCAACTGAAGAATAAAGTTTGCTTTAAAGTTCCTTCCCCTGATAAATTGCCAGGAGGGTATCAGAGTAGTCTAATAAATCTTTTTTTTTTTTGGTTATAATATATGAGGTAAGGATAACCCAACATGTATTACTGGGGGTACAGATCAGAGACTGAGAAAGGCCATCACTGAGCATGGGAACAGGTACTTGTGTGCTTGGAAAAATGCTGAATCACTTTATAACAATTCTGAGGTTCGTTTCTGGTCACTGGGAAGCAGTTGCTTCTATTGTCCATCCTCATTCACACCAGTCCTCCCTCTCTACTGCATGCTCCCTGCCCCAAGTAAGTTAGCATTCCAAAACACCTGCTTGTAGACTGGTCACATAAGAACCACTTGGAGAGAATTTTTGGAAATAAAAAATTTTGAAACCTGCCCAAAATCTTTTAATGCAATATCTCTATAGCAGGGCCCTGGAAGCTGGGTTTTCAATAATTATCCTGAGTGATTCTGAGGCAGAGCCAGATTCTCATCCTCTGATAATCTTGCAAAAACCAGTGCTAGAGACACTTTGCTTCATGTGTCTTGAGGTGCCCAGAAACATGGGGATCAGAGGAGATGCCATATTAATATTTATCTCTCTTACATCAATTTTCAAAACTCATTAAGCCATAAAATTTGATTTCCCTGAAATGTGTATATTGGCTTAATTCACAGGGTAGTACACTTGAGCTTGAAGCTTTGCTACATTCCTTATATCTTCCACGTCCATGCGACCAGAGGCAGACATTATTTAATCACTCAAGTAAGAAACATTTAGCTCCCTGGCCTTCTCTCATCACACCCTGCCATAACTCTGCCACCCTAAATCATTTATCAGCGCAGCTGCATCATCTAATCTTTTTTTTTCTAAGACTTCTCATGCTTTCAACAGAGGATCAGGGAGAGAGACACTCTTTCCCATTTTATATAAAAGTTAGCATCCTTTTAGGAATACAAATGGGAAAGGAAGCAAGCATGAGCGTCTCGGTGGCCTTTGTGCCTGATTCTCACAAAGACCATCTATTTCATTTCAAGCTTTCATCAAAACAAATCAATGCTCTGTTCACAGAAACACAGCATTGTACTAAGCCCCAGACATTGGTCTACCCCAAAACAAAGTGGAAGACAAGCAAACGTTTCTAGGTGCCGATACACCTAACAATCCCCTGGAATGGGCTCTCACTGGCTGGTAAAAACCAATGCTGCACATCTATCCACATTCACAAACATCACTTTGGAGCTTGAAAGAGAGGTTGGGAGTATCTACATCATGAAAATGAGCAATAGGCTACAATCTAGGGTGTCTTTACTTAGAAATCTGGCTTACCAGCATGCCACTGCACAAATTCCTATTCCACCTTCTTGGCCTTCTAGGTAACTCCTGTCTTCCTGACAGCCATTCGCCTTGTAAAGCTGGCTACTTTGAATACTTGTCAGGTCTACTTTTCTGCAAATACAAAAACTAATCAACCTTCCCTCCATTTTAATTTAACCCATTTACTATAAAATATAAAACAAAATATAGAAAACCACACAAAATTGATAAAAGGAAGTTGTTGACTACATTAGGGATATACCTGCTAATCAGGGTTATCTGGGCTCAAATTCATAAGCAGAGTAAAGCAGCCATTGTTCACAGAGGTCCCCTCATACACACTGCGTTTCAGGGAAGACACAGACTAGGTTGCCATGCCTCCTGCACATTGTTCCTACCAAGTGAGCTGGCCCTTGTAAGAAAGCTCCTAGGTTCACATTTTGACCAATAGGACTGAAAATGTTCCCATCTAATTAGACTTACACAGCTAAGTCCTCATTTGCATATTTGTCAACCAATCAGAGTAGCTCCATTCTGACCAATCAAGATAGTGCTATTTGGAGCAATTAAACAATTAAGATTTGGAGTCTTAATTTGCATGGAAATGGACTGGAGACCATGGTTGGGCACTCTTGTGTACATAAGACAGCTTCACTTTTGCTTCAACTGGATGCATTTTCATTTTCCATCACAGACTGAGTTGAACTGCAACACCCGTGCTTGAGCTGTAACCCTATAGCAGCCGTGGGCAAACTACGGCCCTTGGGCCGAATCCGGCCCATTCGGCTGTTCTATCTGGCCCGTGGAGCCAAAAGAGCAGAGGGTTCTCTTGCTCTCCCCTCCACTCCTTCACCAGCAGCCCAAGATGAGAGTGCCAGCATGGTCAGGTTGCTTTTGTTCTGGCCCCTCCAGTCTAGTTTAAGAACCCATGTGGCCCTCGAGTCAAAAAGTTTGCCCACCCCTGCCCTAGAGTCACTTCTCCTGAGCTGTCTCACAGCTGGGCTGTTTTGCAATTGAGCTGTTTTAATGAACAAATTCTCCCCTTTCAGCTCACCTCAAATTGGGGATTTCTATTGGCATTGAATTGGTGGCCACAAATTGGTGGTGACAAACTTCAGTTGACAAAATATACCTTTATAACTGCCTTTTGAGTAAAAAACTAGACATTTTTTTAGTTATCTTAGAAGCTCTGTCATGTGTCCTCTTCTAAAAGTAACCATTAACCTAGTTTACATTTCTTTGTCTAATCACCTGTGTATATCCATACTTATTACTGCACTTGTCAACTTTTTATTAGTATGTCTTTTAAGTTTTTTAATCTACACATCCCTCCTTTTTTGGCTGTATTTTCTTTATAATTTATCTGTGGAGGAATCTATACCTCTGGCATTCAGGTTTTCCCACAGCCTCCATTTTACTTAGTAGGCTCACGGCACAGTTTCACAGGTCTCTGTCTTCTGCATTGGTTCACATTAGCAGCTGGATTGAGAGACTTTTCAGACTTAGGTGGATACCTTTGCAAGTATAGGCAGTTTTGGAGTTTTTCATCAGAATAGATATAACTGGTTGTTTCTATTCTTACAATGTTCAGTCGTTGATTCTCAATGCCTAGATTCATCAATTCATTGGCAATTGTGAAATGATGATAGTCTAACTCTCTCATTACCCTTTTTCCCTGATCAGCTGAAATACTGTAAAAGGTGCTTCTATTCACCTACTTTTGGGTGACTTAGTGGCACAGAACAAATAGGAAATGTAAAATAAATGAGTAATCATTTCTTTATTTTTACTAATTTTAGAGATGAACTGACTCCCTATTCTCTTTTTAATAAAACAGAAAATGTAATTGTCTTCTTAATAAATTAATGAAATACAGAGATGCATTGATGCTAAAATACAACTGTCTCAAACCAAAGCCAACACCAAGCTTAATGGGGAAAAAAACACTAAAAGAATTTCAACCTAAATCAGAGACAATAAAAGAATGTCCACTAATGGTTATAATGTGCACATTTATTTATTTTTATTCTAGAGATTCTGGCCAATATTATTAAATAAGAGAAAAATTGGAGGTGTAAATATTGAGGAAAAGGATGTAAAATTGCCACTGAAGTGCTGTGATTGTATTCCTGCAACATACTATTGAATCGACCCAAAACACTACAATATGAACACATAGTAAGTATACAGACTAAAAATCAATATGCAGAAATCAGTAATATACACATAGGAAAACAAGTGATTAGAATAAATAATGAAATAAAAGACTTCATTTGCAAAAATAAAAGTAATGAAGGAAATACAAAGGAATAAACTTAATAAGGTGCAGTCTCTCCTGGGAACACAAAGGAAGTGTAAATAAATGAAGCCATCCCTTGCGTTAGCTGGAAGACCCAGCATCATAAGGATTGTGAATTCATCCTGCTTTATCCATACGTGCACTGCAGTCCCAACATGATTTTATGGGAGAATTAGACAATCTAATTTTCAAGTTAATATATGCAAAAATAAGCAAAGGTAGTGAGGAGGGTTTTGAAAAAGAAGAGTAACATATCTAGCAAGCAGACATTAGGCAGCATTTGACATGAGCAGCACTTGTGAATAGATTGTTCACAGACTAGGAAACACAAATAGCTCACACATATGAAAGATGTTGGATTTATTTATAGAAGTCACATTTAATGCATCATAAAATACTTCCATTCAATTATTCACATATCTAAATGTTTCAGGTGGGGCATCCAGAAGCAGAGCCTGAGATGGGGAGTTTCTCATGGGTGATTTAGGAAAAGGAGAGTAGGGGAGGCAGATGGAGTAGAGGAAAGCTGAGCAGGATGTGATCTGAGCTCCAGACGGGCTTCTGCCTCATCCCATGGAGAACCCAGGAGCACAAGTCACACCATGGGTTAGGTTCCACCTCAAAGCTAGGAGGAGGTCCTCATGCCCCTGTGTCTGTCAGTCAGTGACCTCTGGAAGGAGGATGCAACCTCCTGATGAGGATGGTTCCTCTCCACCTGGGACATCCCTAGAGATAGGGCTGACTTCAGCCATCAGGAGCCACCACACACAGGGGCTAAAGACAGTACCACTGGCCTTGAGAAGGGGATCTGGGCAAGGCACCAACCATATCCTTTACACTTAAATACATCTTTGCTCAGCACATTGTCTATAAAATGAAAGCTAAGGGCAAAACTTAAAGAGCTGTGAATCCAGAACACACTTAGACGCTTTGCTGATGAACATTTGCTATCTGGAAGGCAGTCAGAGTTGGGACATTGAGTCAAGTAGACTGGTTTGGAGTCCTGGCTCAGCCATGGTGATAATGGTGAAATGATCTAACTGAAGCCTAAATTTTCTTTAAAAAATTATATATATATATATATATATATATATATATATATATATATATATATATATTTATATTGATTTTTTACAGAGAGGAAGGGAGAGGGATAGAGAGTTAGAAACATTGATGAGAGAGAAACATCAATTCAGCTGCCTCTTGCACATTCCCTACTGGGATGTGTCCACAACCAAGGTACATGTCCTTGACCAGAATCGAACCTGAGACCCTTCAGACTGTAGGCCGATGCTCTATCCACTGAGTCAAACAGGTTAGGGCTAAATTTTCTCTTTTGTAAAATTGATACAATTATCATATTTAAACCATAGCCATAAGGATTTAAAAAGACGTTTTTCAAGATGAGAAGCATTTTGCCTTGGATGTGCCCATCTCAGCAAGCTTGGTTAATTCCTCCTTAGCTACTGCCTAATTCAACTAATTGTGCACCTTTTACAACATATACACAACATAAACAAATAACTACCTAAAGTCCGTGTTTGATTTAATATTTCTCTAGCCCCAGCCCTGGTGTTTTCCCTTCAAAATGTCTTAACTTCCTGCCCAATTCCTGCTGCACCTGTGAACCCAGAAACACCCTGAAATATGTAATTCATATAAAATAAAGTAAGCCTACTTATTAAGCAAAAAACAAAAAACAAAACAAAACAAAACAAAAAACCCAAAACAAACAACAACAAAAAACCTACCACTTTCCAACATCTCTTTTTGGATTGGAGGTGTTTTTTTGTGTTTTGTTTTGTTTTGTTTTGTTTTGTTTAAATCCTTACCTAAGGACATTTTCAATGATTTTTAAAGAGAGGGTAAGGAAGAGATAGAAAGACAGAAACATCAATGTGAGAGTGAAACATCAATTAGTTGCCTCCCATACACGCCCTGACCAGAGATCAAACCTGCAACCCAGGTATGTGCCCTGACCAGGAATAAAATCCATGACCTTTCATGAATGGGAAGGTGCTTCAACCATTTGAGCCACACCATCCAGGGCAGCTGGGAGATTATATAATAATAATAATAATAACAATAATAATAATAACTATTATTATTATTTTACAGAGAGGAAGGGAGAGGGATAGACAGAAACATTGATGGAAGAGAAATGTTGATCAACTGCTTGCTGCACACCTCCTACTGGAGATGTGCCCACAATCAAGGTACATGCCCTTGGCCGATGTTTTATCCAGTGAGCCAAACTGGTCAGGGTGGGAGATTATATTAAAGAGAATTTGGTGATGTGAAAGTCTTTTCTCTTACAAAACTTTAAAAACATATTAATAAAATTATATATTAAAAAGAGGCCTGGCGCATGAAATTTGTGCAAGGGGGTGTTTGTCCTCAGCCCATCCTGCACCCTCTCCAATCTGGCACCCCTCAAAGGATATCCAACTGCCCATTTAGGCCCGATCCCAGTAGGATTGGGCCTAAATGGGCAGTTGGATATCCCTCTCACAATTCAGAACTGCTGGCTCCCAACTATTCACCTGACTGCCTTTCTGATTGACCCTAACCAATTCTGCCTACCAGCCTGATTTATGCCTAATTGCTCCCCTGCCAGCCTGGTTGGCCCTAACTTCTTTCCCCTTTAGGCCTGGTTGCCCCTAACTTCTTTCCCTGCAGGCCTGGTCACCCCTAAATCCCTCCCCTTCAGGCCTGGTTCCCCACAACTTCCCTCCTCTGCAGGCCTGGTCACCCCTAACTACCATTCCCTGGAGGCTTGATTGCCCCCAACTGCCCTCCCTTGAAGGTCTGGTCCTTTCCAACTGCTGGCCATCTGGTGGTGGCCATCTTGTGTCTACATGGGGGCAGCCATCTTTGACCACATGAGGGCAGCCATCTTGTGTGTTGGAGTGATGGTTACCGTATTTTTCGCACCATAAGACGCACCTGACCATAAAACGCACCTGGTTTTTAGAGGAGAAAAATAGGGGGAAAAATATTCTGAACCAAATAGTGTAATAAAATATTTAATAAAGTATAACAGAATAATATTGTTGACAGTGGCATTGAGAACCATTATCACTGTCATTAACACATAAAGACAAAGGTTTGAGTACTCTAGTCTTCTGAAAACCCCAAGAACTCTTCTTCGCTAGAGTCAGAATTCATGAAGACGCAGGCACTTCTTCTATTCGGACCATAAGACGCAGGCACTTTTCCTCCCACTATTTGGTGAAGAAAAAGTGCGTCTTATGGTCCAAAAAATATGGTAATTTGCATATCACTCTTATTATATAGGATAATTATTTTCTCCTGAGTACAAAAGCTTTATATATACATTGTAAACATTTTAGAAAATACATATTAGCAAAATAAAGAAGGCAAAGGTAATTCAAAACTCATCAATATTATTATTTATGCATATTTTTCTGGATTTTAAGTGCATAAATATTTATCACAAGAATATTTTACTACGAATATGTATTCACCAAATTTATAATGTTTTGTAATTTTCTTTTATCATTTCAGAAAAATATCAAGTCTTTCTAGGTCATTAGAAATTTTGCAATTTCATTTAAATGATACAGAATACCAAAATATTAGATATAAACACAAATCTAGATATGGTTATAAATCCTATCTAATAAAGAGGGAGTGTGCTAATTAAATGCCACACCCTCAAAGATGGCAGTGTCCAGTCCCCTCAATCCTGCCTGGGTGGCAGGCACTTGGCATGGGCAGGCCTGCCACCAGTTGGGTCTGGCTGTGCCATGCTCCTACCTCTGGAGGCCCCCAGTCCCCTCAACCCCCAGCCTCCCAGGGCCAGCCAGAGGTACAGGCTAGTCTCAGATGGCAGCTGCCCAGCTGCCCAGGGCCACCTGAGGCTCAGGTAACCAGGGCCGGCAAGGCTTGTGCTGCCAGCAGTGGCAGCAGCAGAGGTGTGATGGTGGTGTCACCTTCCCCTGATCATCAGATCACCTCCAGCCCCCAAGGACTCCTGGACTGTGAGAGGGGGCAGGCCGGGCTGAGGAACTCCCCCTCCAGTGCATGAATTATCATGCGCCCAGCCTCTAGTATGTATATAAAGAAATATATGTATAACTATATAGGTGCAAAATAAATACAAAATATTATTTAACCTATAGGGAGAAATCTGTTTATATATACTGTACTAAATACAGACCTTATTTTTAAATAATCATATACGTTCATCTTTTTTTAACTTTTGTGTTTGTCATTGTGCTTAAAGTTTTATACATATTTTAAAATACCAAATGAGTACAGCCTTGTAAGACAGGTTTTAAATTGATTTAACAACTTCCTTTTGCACCAGCGGGGTGAAAGGCATCCAAGGTGTTACCAAGGTGAATCAGAAGCAGATGCTGCTGGCTTATCCCAGCCAAGGCTGAGAGACAGGTGTGAGCGCAAATAATCATACCGTGAGAGATAACATGTCATAATGACTATAGCAAGTGCTAAAACACAACAAGAAGCAGAGCACAACTTCTGGAGGTGAAAGAGAGACGGGTCAGGAATGCTACCGCAGAGAAAAGGTCAACTTGATGGGTGCGGCATGGGGGAGAAATATTTCAGCCGAGAAAACATGAGGAGAGGCATGGGGACTTTCGGGCCCCAGGGAGCAAGTGCCCAGAGGAACGCTCCAGTTGTTGGCTCCAAGCATCAGGACAACGCAAACCATTTCCTGAACTGTGCCCAATCAGAGATGCCAGGTGGGAAAAACCTTCCTATGGAGACTGTTCTTATTGTGCCGAATGCCCTGTGAAAGCCAGCTGATTCTTCTGATGATGCATCTCTTCTTTGGTAATGGATAGATATGGAGTAATGTTGCCTCCTGGTTGTTCCTCAGGCAACTGAGGCCGCGGCTTGGTGTGCCAGCCCCAGGCCTGGACAGAAAGGCTTGCTGGCATTTTCAAGCCATCCCAGAGTTCAGAGGGTAACTAAATTTCCGGCGAGAGAGCCAGTTTGTTGTGGGGTAAATTAAGTTATTATTGCCTCTTGAATGTCAGCTGGCAGGCTCCGTCTCTGGCGAATGCCCGTAATCACACACACGGCCCTCGGAGCACACCCCAATGGCAGCTGCATGTGGGCCTCACAGTTGTTATAATAACGCCACGGCCAGCCAAGAGGCCAAGCACAAGCACGCTCTCACCCGCAAGTGACCTGCTAATTAGCAGCTGTGCGGGGTTAATGGAGGGAGCACCTCATACAGGGCGGTGTGTTATTAATGTAAACACGGCCTGGGAAATGGGAAAACATCCTCATTCCCTGCCGCCGCTGGTCACACAAATGAGCAAAGCACACATCAATGAAAGAGCCCTGCAAGTGACATGACACTGAGAAGAGGGATTCTGCCGTCTCTCCCACCCCACCCCAGCACCCCAGCACCCCAGCACCCCAACACCCTAGCAACCACTACCCCAGCACCCCACTATCCCAGCACCCACCAACCTACAACCCCACAACCCTACCACCCCACCACTCTACCACCCCATCCCAGCACCCCAGCACCCCACCACCCACCACCCACCAACCTACAACCCCACCACCCCACCACCCCAGCACCACTGAATCAACTACAGAATTCAGCCCTGTGCGGGGATGTTGGGGTTAAGCATGTCCTGTCTCAAGGCCCCACTCTCCATCCTGGCTCCAATGGCTTCTTCTCCTGCTCCATTGCATTGTTTAATTTCTGTTTGCCCGAAGCTTCTTTTGGCTCCCCCTTAGCAGTTTTATTTGTTTTGTTCTCTGTGCTCAGAGGGTGTTTGTATACTCACACTATTGATTGAGAGGAAAAGTGAGATGCCTCCTAGCATTTCTCCTCCTCCTGTCAGACTGCTGCAAACACCAGTGTGTCCACTCTGATCTCTTCCCCTCTTGGTCTTCATTCCAGACTGCGCTGCCGTGGAACATGTGGATGTTGTTTAGAATTGTCACTTACACAGGCCACTCACAAACAAATGTAAAGTCACGTGGACGGTGAAGGCTGCTCACATGGCGGCCACGCCTCGTATTTTCTTTTTATATTTGTCTCTTCATAGCACTAGTTTCCCTCTTAATCTTTCTACGCAGCAAAGCTAAACTACTTTCTCCCTTCCCCTATACAACGTAGATCACTTGTAAGGTCACAAAGTGACAGGATATCAAATTAGATGATCATTATTAACCACAAAAGCCGAGGTTTATTGGGTGTCCAAGTAGTTGAAAGCTGGATGGTAATACTGTAGCAATATTCACTAGGTTATGACATTTATAGCACTGTGCTGGACACTTTGCCTACGTAATCTCATTCTGTTCTTACAACAGCTTCATTAAGCGTGTTCCGTTATCCTCATTTTATAGGTGGGAGAATGGGGGCTTAGAGACATTCGGTACTTGTTCAGAATCTCACAGCCCATGAGAAAGCTGGAACTCAGATGGGATCGGTCTTACTCCCAAACCTACAGGCTTCCCCACAAGGCTCTGTTCAGAGCCTTGGTCTCCTCCAGTGTAAAGAAAAGAAATTAGATGAAACAGTCTCAATAAAACTTGAGGAGACTAAGAAATATAAATTACAATCCTCAAGAGGTTTCTACCTACTTATGAATCAGGATAAAAAGCCCGGCCAGTGTCGCCCAGTGGTTGAATGTTGACCTATGAACCACGAGATCATGGTTCAATTCCTGGTCAGGGCACATGCCTGGCCTGCAGGTCAGCTTGCAGGAGGCAGCCAATCAATGATTCTTTCTTATCACTGATGTTTCTCTCTCTCTCTCTCCCTTCCTCTTTGAAATACATTAATTTTTTTAAAGAATATAAAATCAGTTTAAATTAATGTGTTTTATATTTTGTCGTGTATCTGTTTTTTTTTAACTTTTATTTTATTAAGGTATTATCTGTGTACATAGCTTACCATTGCCCCCCCCCCCTCCCATTTATGCCCTCCCTCCCCAGAGTTCTGTGTTCATTGGTTGTACTTATGTTCATGCATACCAGTCCCTCGGTTGTTCTCCTATCTCCCCCCAGGTCTCCTTCCCCTCCCCGCTGTCATTTGACAATCTGCTTGTTTTATGGTGACCATCTCAGGACCCCATGAATAGAATCTGCTCCTCATTTGGCAGTCTGCTTGTTTTATGGTGACTATCTCAAGACCATATGAATAGAGTCCGCTCCTCCTCTGGTTTTCACCGCCCCTTCCCCTGGGTCCCACTGCTTCCCCTGGGACACACGGCTTGCCCGGGGCACTCGGCCCCCTGGGACACTCGGTTCACCCGGGGCACTCGGCCCCATGGGACACTCGGCTCACCCGGGGCACTCGGCCCCCTGGGACACTCGGCTCACCCGGGGCACTTGGCCCCATGGGACACTCGGCTCACCCGGGGCACTCGGCCCCATGGGACACACGTCTCACCCGGGACACCCTTCCCCTTTGGGGGGCACGGCTTACCCGGGGCACACGGCCCCCTGGGACACTCGGCTCACCCAGGGCACTCAGCCCCATGGGACACTCGGCTCACCCGGGGCACTCGGCCCCCTGGGACACTCGGCTCACCTGGGGCACACAGCCCCTCTAGGGTGTTGGGGTCGCATATTGGAGGCACCGCGCTAGCTCCTTGCTAGCATGGCGGGCAGGCTGGGACAGCTGCAGTTGGGCTGAGATGGTTGCAGCCAGGGGGACCACCTTCAAAGGTGTCTCGTTCGGTGTGGGAGCGGAGCAGGTGCAGACATGGAGGCTAAGTTCTGAGGTCGCCCACTCCCTGAGCCCAAGGCGTGGTGAGCTCTGTTCTCGGTGGATTTCCTTTATTCTCGGCGGCAGTGGCGGGTGGCGGTGCCAGGTGCAACATTGACGGTCGCTCCTGTGGTTCAATTACCACTGTAGTTTTAAAGTTCACATGGCGGTGGTGGCGAGAGCTTCGGCTTGGCCATGTGGCATGGGAGGATGGGCTCGCCTGGGTGGCTAATGGAAGGCACCGTGCCATTTCCTCACCAGCGAGCTCCATCTCCCTCCCAGCATGGTGGGTGTGCTGGGAAGATTGTGGGCGGGCTGTGATGGCTGCATGGGGAGAGTCCGCCCTCAATGGTGTCCTCTTTGTTGCGGATGTGGAGCTGCTGTGGATGCAGAGGCTAATTTCTGAAGCCACACTCTCTATGAGCCCAGTGCGTAGTGAGCTCTGATTTCGGTGGATTCCCATTCTTGGGGGCGGCGATGGGTGCGGCAGCGATGGTAGCTCCTGTGGCTCAATTTCCCCTGTAGTTTTAAAATCCGCGTGGTGGTAGTGTCTGATGCTTTGGCCTGGCCATGTGGCAGCGGAGAGAGGATTCTCCGGGTCTGCCAATGGAAGGCGCAGCACCAGCACAGCGCGCGCGAAGGCCTGGCAGAGCAGGCCGCGGGCAGTGTGGGAGAGTCCCGCTGGCGCACGCTAAGGCAGGGCTGAGCCAGTCGTGGGCGGTGGCGGAGAGTCCCCGCGATGTCTTAGTCTTTCAGACTTAGTGGAATGCTTCCCCTGAGCCAGGACAAGCAGCACCACCACAAATATTGGCCAGCTCAGTGCTGCCCCTCTACAGGTGACAGTAGGGGCAACCTCACCTCGGTAGGCCTTTGCTCTTGGAGGTCTTAACCAGTGGAAGGCAGCACAGTACAGAACTGCCCCACCTTCTCAGTCCTTCGCGTGTATCTGTTTTTTTATTTAAAAAGTAATTTGAGTCTTTCACTTCAAGGTAGCAGATCTGTAACATGCCTGTTTCTCCCCTCCTCTCTCAAAGTTCAGGAAATGTCAAGGAAATAGACCTAGAAGCACACAGAAAGGGGGAATGGACAGTCAACGGACAGCCACTCAGGATGGTTGGCTGTGGGGAGCAGACGGCAGTGTGCTGAGGAGAAAGCTCTGGCCGGAGGACCAGCCTGTCTTCCAGATGGATCCATGAGAAGCTCCCAGGCTGGAGAAGGCAGAGGCTGTGGTGATGGAGGGAGATGGGGGTGGGGAGGGGAGGACTCTTGGGAAGTTTAAGCAGGAGTAGCATGCCACTTGCCCCACCCTCACGCTGAGTCTCTGAAGCCTGGTTCTGCCCAGAGTGAGCAACACAAAAGTCTTTCCTCCAAATAAATTACCGTATTTGCCGGCGTATAAGACGATTTTTTGGCCCTGAAAAATACGTATTTGCCGGCGTATAAAACGACTAGGCGTATAAGACGACCCCCTAACATTTCCACTAAAAATACAGAATTTGTTATATACTCGCAGTATAAGACTACCCCCCACTTGGAGGCATATTTTTCAGGGCCAAAGGGTCATCTTATACGCCGGCAAATACGGTAAGCAGATTGCCCAGCAGGAGTTTGCATCGCTGGTTCCTCTTGGTACAGAGTAAAGCCCTCCTGATGCCGCACTTTCCTGACTTTCCTTTCTCAGGCAGCATGCTCCCTTCCAGGACATCCTGAAGGGAAGCCAGCTTCTCACCCGAGTCTGCAACAGCACACGGGGACTGCACATCGGTTCCAGCCACCTTCACCTGCTCTGCATCTCACAGAGATTCATGAAAAGCAGCAGCATATACAAGAAAGACCATCCAGATGAACAGGAGAAACAATCAATAAATCATGCGAGTGAAATGATAAATAATGTAATTATATTTCTTAACCTCAATGAAATTTGAGAGGAAATTTATCTATTAAAAAATAAGATGCTGAAAAGTGAAAAAAAATCAGAAAATATTTTGAAATAGATTAAAACATTTGAAATACATTAAACATTAATGTATTTCAAAAAATAAATTTAAAAAATTAAAAATAATTTTAATGTAGATCAAAATTTTTTAAAAAATATTTTTTAAGAAGAGTTCTTTAAAATTAAAAATTAAATGGCTTAAATGAAATGTCAATGGAAGGAGAGAAAAGAGAGAGTACATGCGTTGGTATGTAGGACATAAATCCGAATGATGGGAATAGACAGAATGAAGAAAACTCTAAGACCCAGTCCCATGCAGCTCAACATCTCACTAATGAAAATTTCTAGAAAGGAGATCAGAGAAAGGAGAAAAATTTATCAAATATAGAATGAAAGAAACTCAGAGATTTAAAAAAAATACAACATTCTTCAGAATAACAAGGCTCTAGTGTGAGGTGGTGATCAAGACAAATGACAGAAGGCCACACTCAAAGACTATCCTGAGATGTAAGAACAGCATGGACTTAGCAAAACAGAGTCTGAACTCCTCCAGAGGATGGAAGAGCCCTGTCCCCACGAGGGAGCAGCCATCTGACTTCTCACAAAGACCACCAGCCAGCCTGTGGGGACTCCGCTGGCAAAGTTCTGAGAGTAATTTTTAATAAAGTTAATTTTAGAAAACTTGTAGATTTATAGAGCAATTGAGGCAATAGTATAGAGTTCCCAGAAACTGAGGACCCAGACTCCTCTATTACTAATACCAATACTCCATATTAATAATCTTAGATTATTAATATGGAGTATTGGCTGTAATTAGTGTATCCATACACAACTATTCCATTTCCTTTCTGCCACCCAACATCCTTTTTCTGTTCCAGAATCCCACTCAGGATGCAGCATTGTGTTCCATTGTCCCATCCCTTTAGGCTTCTCTGGACTCTGACAGTTTCTCAGACTTGGCCTTGGTTTTGTTGATTTTGGCAGTTGTGAGGAGTGCTGGTCAGGTGTTGTGTAGAATGTCCCTCTAGTGGAACGTGTCTGCTGTTTTCTTGTGGTCAGGCTGAGATTACGGGCTCTAGGGAGAACGGCCACAGAAGTAAAGTGCCATTCTCATCACATCATATCAAGGGGTACTTTCCACATGGTTTATCACTGCTAATGCTGATCTCACCCAGCTGAGGCAATGCAGATCCACATCTATGAAAGCAAAGTGTGTTATTCAGAACATTTCTTTATGGTGGCTTTGTCTCTTCCTCCCCGTTCATCAACTACGTGTTTATATTACTGTGGACTCAGTGGGTATTTGCTTTATACTCTGGGTTGTAAGACAATATTACTATTTTATTTTGTTGATCCAGTTTGCTCTGGATTTGGCCAAGGGAGCTCCTTCAGGTGCCTCCTGTGGACCTCTGTCACCCCCTCAGTGTGTGCTGCTTGTATTTAGGGGGTGTTTCCTTTGTTCGTTTATGTTTTGAGCACTCCCTATCTTTCTGTCACTCTACAAGACAAATTAGATCATCCTGTGCATGTTTTCCTCAGCCTACCAGTAGCCGTTTCTCCAGGAGCCCTCTGCCTCTTTTATTGAAATAGTTTTAGAAAATAAGATTTAAGGGACAAGGGGTGTTCATGGCTTCTAGGCTCTCCGAACTGACAGCACAAGGAAATGCTGGCATGTGTGTGTACCAACGAGTATCTACAGACACACCTGTAAATATTACTGTGTGTAAACATGTGTGTCTGTATTAAGCTAAACATGATTGTATACTGATGTCTTCAAACATACGCCACCACCGTGGAGATGACGCTAGCCCCCGGCCCCCGTTGCCTATTTGTAGACCACCGCTCTTACCGGGAGACACTGGCACCACCGTTTCCTACCTATTTACTTAACGGTGCACTTCCTTTGTCTTTAAAATTACAGATCCCACTTGTCTCCAGAGTTACTCAGATCAATACCTTTTCCTCTGGTTGAATTGTGTGTGTGTGTGTGTGTGTGTGTGTGTGTGTGTGTGTGTGTGTTTCATTTGAATACTTGAAATTCACTCTGTACTGTTACATTCTATAATTTTGATAAAAGGATAATGTCTTGTATTAACCCTTATACAGGGTGAGGCAAAAGTAGGTTGTTTGGGTGAAAATAATTTAATAAATAATCTATAATAATAGAAGGGCAATATGCTAATTAACCTGGACTGGACATCCCCCCAGATGAAGCCAGGGATGCAGCCTTGGGATCAAGGATCCAGGCCAAGGATCCAGGTTGCTGCCCACAGGCTGCGAGGGAGGAATCAGGGAGCCACCTGTGCCTGCAAAGGCCTACTCTTGCATGAATTTTGTACCTCAGGCCTCTAGTAATACAATAAACTGTTTTGCATACTCACCACAATAAACCTTCTTTTTGCCACACCCTGTAATGTTAGCACTGTAAAAATAGTCTTAGCATTGTAAAAAAAAATGTCTGTGCTTCAACTATTCAATTTTCCCCATATCCTCCTAAATGGTTGCTAATCAGTGACCTTTTTAGCATCTCTATAGTTTTGCATTTTCCAATATATTATATAATAGAAATTGCATAGTGTATACCTTTTTAGACTGGCTCTTTTCCACTTAGCAATATGTGTTTAAGATTCCTCAATGTGTTTTCATGCTTGATAGATCATTTCTTTTTAACACTGAGTACACTTAAGTACACTGAGTACACTAAGCAGATGTACCACAGTTTGTTTATCCAATTACCTACTAAAAGATATCTTGGTTGTATCCACTTTTTGGTGGATATGAATAAAACTGCTAGAAGCATTCACATGTTTGGCTCGATGGTGTGGTAAAACTGCCAAACTTTCTTCCAAAATGGCTGTATTATTTTGCATATGCACCAGTAGTGTTGCTCAACATTTTTTCCAGAGCTGGGTGTTGTCTGTGCTTTGGTTTTTTTGTCATCCTAATAACATGTATGTCATGGTATTTTCATTTGAAATCCCCTGGTGGCAAATGACGTCAAGCATCTTTTCTCTCACCAATGCAATGCTGTATAAATTACTACAGTTTTACAGCAAATCTTGAAATGGAATAGTGTGAGTCCTGACTCTGTCCTTCTTTACTCAGGATTGTTCTATTCTAGGTCTTTTTGTTTTCTATGTAAACTTTAGGAGCAGTTTGTCAGTGTCGACAAAGTAGCATGCTGAGATTTTGGTTGGGGTTGTATTCAACCTATAGGTTATACTTGGAAAAAAGGAAATCTCAACAATATTGAGCCTTACAAACCATAGCGTGCCTTATGAACAAGAATCTCTATATTTATATATTTATCTTTGATTTCTCATCAAAGTTTTCCATATATAAATGCAATATGTATTTTGTTCAATTTATTCCTAAGTATTTTAATGTTGGGTGCTATTATAAATGGTATTGCTTTTCTAATTTCAAATTCTAATAGTAATTGACTTCTGTACATTAGCTTTCAATCCTGTGACTCTGTGACTATGCTCTACTTGCTTATTAATTCCAGAGGTGTTTGTATTTTGTATTTCTATTGTTGTTGTTGTTTTGTTCTCTTTCCCCCCCTGCATTGTTTGTTTGTTTGTTCGTTTTGTTTTCCATTTGGGAGATGTTATACATAGAATATCATGTGATCTGTCAACAATGACAGTTTTATTTATTTATTCCTAATCTGTTTTTCATTTTATTTCTTTTTCTTGTCTTACTAGCTAGGACTACCAGTAGGAAGTAAAATAGGAGTGTTGTGACAAGACATCCTAACCATGTTCTTGATCTCAGAGGGCAATATTTCTCATTATTAAGTATAATGTTAGGTTTAGGGTTTTTGTAGATATTCTTTGTAAAGTTGATGATGTCCTTTATTCTTTGCTAAGAATTTTTGTCATGAATAGATGTTGGATTTAATTAAATAATTTTCCATAGATTGACAAGATCAAATGATTTTTCTTCTTTAGCTATTCTTGTGGTGGGTTATATTAACTGATTTTTTAAAAATATATTTTTATTGATTTCGTAGAGGAAGGGAGAGGGAGAGAAAGATAGAAACATCAATGATAAGAGAGAATCATGGATCAGCTGTTTCCTGCATGCATCCTACTGGGAATCGAGCCTTCAACCCAGGCATGTGCCCTTGACCAGAATTGAACCTGGGACCCTTCAATCCATAGGTCAACGCTCTATCCACTGAGCCAAATCAGCTAGGGATAATTGATTTTTTAATGCTGAACCAGCCGTGCATACCTGAAATAAAGCCCACTTGGTTATGATATATAATTCCTTTTACACATTGTTGGATTCAGTTTGCTAACATTTGGTGATAATTTTTCCACCTGTTTTATTAGTTGATTTTTGTTACTATAAAATAATTACTACAGCTCAGCCAGCATGTCTCATCTGGTTGAGCAGGCTCCTATGCAACAAGAGGTCACCAGTTTGATTCCCAGCAAGAGCACATACTCAATTGCAGACTTGATCCTAGTTGGGGGTATGCAGGAGGCAGCCGGTAGCCGGCAGCCAAATGATGTTTCTCTCTCATGGATGTTTCTCTCTCTAATCAATAAAACATATTTTAAAATATATTTGAATTTAATGTTCAAATATTTTAAGATGGTTTTATTATATTTCTATTATGGATTTCTAGTATAATTTCATTGTGGTCCTTAAAAATAAGTTGCATGACTTCTAGTCTGTTAAATTGTTTCGTAGGCCAGAATTTGCTCTATCTTGATGAAAGTTCCTTGTGCTCTTCAGGTGAATTTATATTCTGCTGTTGTTAGATGAAGTTCTCTATAAATGTCAATTAGATCAACTTGATTGATGTTGTGTTCACTTCAAGTATATTATTTTTGATTTTCTGCTTCCTTAATCTATCAATCATCGAAAGAAAGGTGTTGATGTCTACTATCACAGTGAAGTTACCTATTTTCCCCCTTTCAGTTCTATCAGTTTTTGCTTCACATATTTTACAGTTTGGTCTTAGGTTAAGGATTGTTATGAGTTCTGGGAGAGTTTGTTCTTTTTTTGTTATTTAATCTTTTTTATTCCTCATAATTTTTCTTTTTCTGAAATTTTCCTTGCTTAAGATTAATTTGGTTATTCAAGTTTTATTTAATTAGCATTATCATAATATATCTTTTAAAATATTTTTGTAGAGAGAATGGAAGAGGAAGAGAGATATAGAAATATCTATAAGAACCCTAACCGATTTGGCTCAGTAGATAAGAGCATTAACCTGCACATCAAGGGTCCCAGGTTCAATTTATAGTCAAGGACATGTACAAGTTGTGGGCACATCCCCAGTAGGGAGTGGGAAGGAGGCAGCTGATTGATGTTACTCTCTCATTAATGTTTCTAACTTTATATCCTTCTCCCTTCCTCTCTGTAAAAAAAAAATCAATTAAGATATATTTTTTTAAAGAAATATCCATGAGAGAGAGAAGCATCATTGATCAACTGCCTCCTGCATACTCTTTACTGGGGATCAAGCCTGAAATGTGCCCTGACTGGGAACCCAACCAATAAGCCACACTGGCTGGGCCATTTATTCCTGTTCTAATCATCTCCCTTACTTTATGTAGATTCAAGTTTCAGATCTTTTATTATTTTCCTTCTGTCTGCATTTATCTTACAATATTTTCTTTTTCCAGCAAGTTAGTTGCACTGATGATAAATTTTCTTCAGTTTTGTTTATCTAAGAAAGTCTTTATTTTTCTTTAACTTTTAAGGAATAATAATCTCTAGTCATAGAATTCTAGGTTGGTGGGGTTTTTTCTTTCAACATTTTAAATATTTCATTGTATTATTTCCTGTTTGGATGACTACTAACAACAACAACAACAGAGTCCATTGTAGTTACTTTTTTCCTCTGAAGGTAAGTTTTAGCCCTTTCTGGCTTTTTTAAGATTTTCTTTTTATCTTTGCTTTTGTGCACTTGAATACAATATGCCCATATGTAGTATTTTGGTATTTACCTTTCTTGTTATTCTCTGAACTTCCTGAAACTGTGATTTTGTGTTTATTACTAATTTTCAAAAATTTTAACCATCATTATTTCAAATATTTTTCACTTGTATGTTCTTTCTTGCTTCTCTGAAATTCTAATTGTGTGTACTTTATACATTTGAGATTGTCTTAGTTCTTAGATTTTTTTATCCACATTTCATTTTAGTCAGTTGCTATAGCATATCCTCAAGATTGCTAATTCTTTCCTCAGTTATGCCCAATCTACTGATGAGCTCACGAAAGGAATTCTTTATTTCTCTTACTGAATTATTTTTTAATTTATAGAATTTTATTTTTTCTTAGTTTTAATCTCTTATTTATTTTACTCATCTGTTCTTACGTGTAATTTTCTCTTCCCGTTTGTGCTCTGTGATGGTTAAATTCATGTCAACTTGACTGGACCATGAAGAACCTGGAAATTTGGTCAAACATCACTCCGGAAGTGTCTGTGTGGGTGCTTTTGCATGAGATTATAACTGAATGGGTAGACTAAGTAAAGCAAACTGCTCTCTACCATATTAGTAAATGAAGATCTAGATAAAACAGGAAGGCTGAGGAAGATGAGCTCCTTCTTCCTGGCCCTGAACTCGGAGACATGTGTCTTCCTGCTTCCAGACACAGACGGAAAAACTGGCTCTTCTTCAGCCTGCTGGCTTCTGAATAGAACTTACATCATCAGCTCTTCTAATTCTCAAACCTTCGAACTTGGGCTATAACCACACATTGACTCTCAGATATCCTGACAAATACAAGTATACTAATATATTGATCATAGTCATTTAAAAATATATATTTTATTGATTTTTTTTTACAGAGAGGAAGAGAGAGGGACAGAGAATTAGAAACATCAATGAGAGAGAATGATCAATCAGCTGCCTCTTGCACACCCCCTACTGGGGACGTGCCCACAACCAAGGTACATGCCATTGACCAGAATCGAACCTGGGACCCTTCAGTCCGCAGGCTGACGCTCTATCCACTGAGCCAAACCGGTTTTGGCAGATCATAGTCATTTTTAATTTCCAATCTGATAATTTCAAAACATGCATTATATTAGAGATTTTTTCTGATGCTTGCTTTCTGTCTTAGTCTGTTTAGGCTGCTATAACAAAATCCAACAGATGGTAGCTTATAAACATCAGAAATTTATTTCTAAAAAAAAAAAGAAAGAAAGGAAGAAAGAAAGAAAGAAAGAAAGAAAGAAAGAAAGAAAGAAAGAAAGAAAATAAGTTTATTTCTCACAGTTCTTGAGGCTGGAAGTCCAAGATCAGAATACCAGTATGGTTGGGCCAGGCCTCTTCCAGGTTGCAGACTTCTCATTGCTTCCTCTCATGGTGGGATAAGCTGGGGAGCTCTGAGGGGGTCTCTTTAATGAGAGCACAACCCCATTCAGGAGGGCTTCATCCTCAAGACCTTATTTCCCAAAGGCCCCGCATTCTGATACCAATTGCCTTTAAGAGTTCATGTATTTTAACATGTGAATTTGAGGAGGCACAAACACAAAAATTAGCACTTTCTATATTCTGACAGTGTTTTTTAAAAATATATATTTTATTGATTTTTTACAGAGAGGAAGGGAGAGGGATAGAAAGCTAGAAACATCGATGAGAGAGAAACATCAACCAGCTGCCTCCTGCATACCGTACCCTACTGGGGATGTCCCCACAACCAATGTATATACATGCCCTTGACCAGAATCGAACCTGGAACCTTTCAGTTCACAGCCCAACGCTCTATCCACTGAGCCAAACCAGTTTCGGCGTGTTTTTTGTTTTGTTTTGTTTTTTGTTGTTGTTGTTGTTGCCTTTTAGCATTCCTTATCTTTTTTTTTTAATGAAAGCCAGGTATGATGTACTAGATAATATAAACTGAGGTGAAAAGCCTTTAGTGGGAGTGTTCAGGTTAATCTAATTATGAGTTAGTTAGTCTGTCATGACTGACAGACTAGATGATTGGACATTAGATGTAGCCATAGGGTTCAGACTCTCTAAATTCCTCTAATGTCCTTGTTTTTGTCTCCAATGTTGCCATTGGGCTTTCCTCGAGCTCCTTCTTAAGTAGCACCTGTGTCTTGCTGTTTCTTCAGCCCCAGCACCCTGCAATTACACAGCAGTCCTCTCGATGTGGGAATGAGGTATGGGAGGGCAGAAGCAGTCTCTAATCACATGATTCACTTTGTCTTTCAAGAGGCTTGTATTCCTGGGCTGTGACTTTAGCAAAGGTTTCTTAGCATTTCCCCTCCTTTGGGGAGACAAGAAGACTAGAGACTACTTTCTCTGGGTGTCATTAGACTCTGGTGAAATCTTTCTCCTTGTCGATTAGGGCTTTGTTATAGAGAACACTTTGGGAATTTTCAAAATATTACTTTTCACTTTTCCCTGACATTCCATGTTCAGTCTTCAGCAATTCATCAAAATTATAATTTAAATGTTCTTCATAGTTTTAGGCTCTAGCAGGTTCTGCACCATGTGAACATATTTTAATCTCTAGGTTGGCCTTTCTTTCCAGATTTAAAGGTAACATTTTGCCCTGAGACCTCAATTCTATAAAGGGCCCAAGAAAGGTCATGATTTTTAGTGTGTTCAGCTCTTTTCTTGTTTTAAGGACAAGAGTAACAACTTCTAAGCTATTTAAATTTATTTTGCAGTTGAAATCAGAATTTCAAGGTATTTAATTTAAACCTACCGGTATATCAACATGCAAGCAAACTGTAAGCCAAGTTTGAAAGCAAAATAAAGACATTTTTAGGTGTGGATAGACTCAGAAATGTCCAATCATTGAGGTGTTCTTTAATTATATTTTAAAATGCCAAAATAAATAAAGTATTAGAAGCCATTGGATCTAGGAAATAGACGGTTCACCCTATGAAGCAGAGGTAGGAGGTCTTGGGATGATAGCTGGAGTCACTAGTCCATGGTGGAGCGAAAGGTACACGGGGTCTCCAGGAAATGGTTGTGAAGGAAGTAGATTCCATACAGACATGACTGACAGACTAGATGATTTGAGAACATAGTAAGGACACACCATTCCCTTGTCAACAAGAGAAAAGAAAGGCAATTAAAGCTATAGTGCAGGGCTGGACTTGTATATGAAATTCATGGTTGACTTACAGTTCTAGCAATAACCTGCATAACCATCTGGCAACAAATATCTACAAATGATTATTTTAGATGTGTCGCTGAGCTAGCAAGAAAGTAAGGAAAATCTTTAGAGGCCAATTATAGAGCTAACACATGACTCCAGTGAAGTGAGCTCTGAAGCTGCTGACTACCCAAAGGGTATCTACCTCACTCTACTACTCAAATATTATCTTTCTACAACTGCCCAGAGAAAGGAGACTAAGTCTAAGAATATGTCTCCTTCCCACAAAACATCCCCCACCCAACAAAAGGAAGAGCTGGGTACAAAAATTCCTGTGGACCTGGGACATTTTCAGTGAAACAGAGAATCAGAGGAAAATCCACCCCCACAAAAGAAGACACAGAAAACAATTTCCTATCGTGACTTTGTCTCTGGGTGAAGTGGAAAAGAAACCTCTCTTCATATCTGCAGCTCTGCGCTGGCTTCATGGATTGGAGGTATGAACCCATCCTGTAGGCATATTCTAAAAGCGAGCAAAGTAAATAATAAATAAACTGAGAAGTTAGTTTAAAGTGCTTCCAGGAATTTATAATGCCTCTAGGCAGGATCTAACACAATCTTTTTCAGAGAAACTATCCTTAATGTAGACCTCAAAAAGTTCCTCCTGCCCCACTTATAATTTCCAAAGAATTCAACTTACAGTAAAAACAAAACAAACTAAGACATAAAGATAAAGCATACAGGGAAAAACACATCACGGGTGATAAAATAAGCCAACATGACAAAGAGCAGAACTAGACTTCAAAAGACTCCAGAGGTTGTTTTTATTAGATACAAAATACCGGGATGGGCAAAAGTAGGTTTATAGTTGGGAGTACACGAAACAGTTTATTCTTGTATAATTATTTATTTACTAGAGGCCTAGTTCATGAGAATTGTGCCTAGTGGGGGAGAGGGGTGTCCCTCAACCCAGCCTGCACCCTCTCCAATCTGGGATTCCTTAGGGGATGTCTGACTGCCAATTTAGGTCCAATCCTCAAGATCAGACCTCCTCTGTCAGGACCTGCCTCTTTCGTGTAAGGCAGAGATGCTGGTCCTAGTCTCCTTCATGCTGTGCAGAGCCGCGGGACCCCCAGGCCTCACCACATGGAGCGGCTACCAGGCCCAGCCTCTGCTGTGTGTGTGACCATCTTGTGACAGCCATCTTGTGACAGTGTCATTCATGGGCATCAGTGATGGCGTGACACCACCTAGACTTATATTATATAGGATTATTGTATTATTTGTGCTATGTAAACCTACTTTTGTCCACTCCTGCATAAGTAATAATATTTAAAATGATTCTAAAAATAAGATGAAATTTTAAAAATATGAATTTGGACCAAAAGACTAATAACAATGGCCAGAAGTAGGACAATAAAAATCACCTACTAGGACTTAGGTAAGTGGGGGAAAAGCCTCGGTTCCTTTCTTGCTGTGAACTGAGAGAGCTATTCTACTAAAGGTCTATAAATTCTGGGCCCAGGAATTTTTGCCATGAGACATGCCAAATTAAGTTTAATGGGAGGATTGGTGGTTAGCAGTAGAAATAGTAAGTGAAACACCTAGTCAGCACATTCAGAAGAATGGGGTTTGGTTTGAGCCAAGTCTCCAGGGGGCTGCCAGGACCATCCACCTAGCTCACTGCTCTATCCCAGAACCCCTTGCGCTGAGGCTGGGGCAGCTCCTGGGCTCCAGCTCTGACATTCTCCCAACTGATGGCACCACCAGCCTCCTAATCCTACTGCTTCCACCAGCAGCACCTCCCAGGTTGCTTGTCAGAGCCACATCGCCAACTCAGTTTGTATTCAGGCCCCTCAAGCTCAACAATGCTCACAAGTTTGAATCATGTGTGTCCTGTCTCCGTGACATCATCTCCTCCAGTTGCTCACGTTGGTAATAATCCTCATTTCCTCCCCTTTCCCTTACCTTTACCCATACCAAGATAAATCACCCAAATCTAATCAACTATTAAAGAAGAGATGTAAAAAAAGCCTTTCTTTTTCATTGTCTCTCACACACGTTTGGTCACAGTCCCATTGAGTCTCCTGTGCCTCCAGGCAGGATCCCTTCCGATCCACCTTGCAGAGATGTTCTCTGAGGCTAATCAAGTTTGTTTCATGGTCTCTGACATGTGCCAGCCCCTTTCAAGGCCTTGAAAGACTCTGGTAGTAGGTTCATATGGCTACATATTTTGTAAAATGTGCAGAGATGAGATGCTTTCATTGCAATTGATTAAGACTATTCTCTCTCCATTCCAACATCCCCTCTGCCACACCTCCTCTTGCATCAGGTGGTAGTGGGAGCCCCGCCAAGGAGACATTGGGCTGGAATTGCACTGAGCTGGAATTGAGCAGGATATACACATACGGTGTACAGTCACTTCCATATAGAAGTGAGTTATTGTTTATTGCTCTCATATAAGAATGACTTCTAGAAATACTACTGCTTGTCTCTGTGCATCATGACAAAAAGCCATCGAAGACAAACTGGGTAATTAAAGTCCAATTCGAAGAGTCTTTATATTAGTAGCTACACAAGAAAGGTTGATATGCATGTCAAAAATTTACGGCTCAAAATATGTGAAATAAATCTTTAGACCTTTTCTGAAATTTGACAAACTTAAAAAAATTATGCAGCAATAAGAAGAAATGATAAAGGTGAAAGACACTTCTAAACTCTTAACAATAAATAGTTTCCATTCACTATGCTAAAGGATAAACTAGCTTATCTTTCTGAGATGTCAAGAGGAAATAATATAACAAAATGACTGTCATATCAAGTGGAGAACAATGGTTAATGTTTACAAACATATGAGGAAATGTTTTACAAAAGTATGTTGGCAAAAAGTTAATAAAATATATTTTTTTTGGATTTTGTAATTTTTCTCAGGATTTTTAAATTTTCAAATTGCTGTTCTTTTTTTTCATTCTAAACAAACATTCACGTTTGTATCTATTTTTTATTTTTAAATATATACTACTTTTTTGCTTACAGAGGGACCCCCAAATGATATATGTGTCAAGTCCCACAAAACCTGGATACACCAATGCTGTTATTAGCGACCATTTCCAAGTATAAATAAGGCCACCCCTCTTACCTCCAGGATAAAAATCCAAGTTTCTTAGCCTAATTTCTACTGACTACATGGTCATATTTGCTCCTCCCTTCTAGCTTCAACTCCAGCTGCTCCCCCAGTGAACTTGTATATTTCAGACACCAGACAGTGAGAGTCAGCCAAATGCGGCACATCCTTCACCTCTGCGTCCTCGACCTCTGGGCACTAGATGGGACAACAGCGTGGCACTCCTTTTCCTCTCCCTCTTCCCCTCTTTGAGATCTTCCCTGATTAATCATCCACAAGATGCACATTTCCTATTCTTTCCCACAACACATTCTCCTTATTGTAAAACATTTATCACACTTGTCAATATTGTTTTCACTTTTATTTTCATGTTTTATATTTTCCTCAGTAGATCCCAAACTCTCTGAGAGCAGAGATTACAACTCTCTTATGAGTGTTTAAACCTAGTGTATAGTAGGTGCTCAGTGAGTATTTATTGAGTGAATGAAGAATGAAATTGTGACTTCGAGAAAGAGTGTGTGCAATGAACTAGAACCAAATGAGACTTATTTCAGAAGACGTTTCTAAGCAGTAGCTAAAGATGAGTGACCTGCAAAACTACTGGGCCAAGTAGTTGATGTTTTGCTGCGTCCCCTAATGGCATTCTACTCCTTAAAAAATTTCCGGGGAAAATAACATTTACACTAGCAAATAGAAATTCTTTTGTGAACAGGTATAAACTGAAGGAGAAAAGAACTTAGACATAGATACATTTTTTAAAAAGGAGGGATAGATAGACAGATAGATACTGATAGAGGGTTTATGGATACAGATAAAGGATGGATAGATAGATAAATTGGGAGGGAAGAAGAGAGAGAGGAAGGGAGGGAGGTTATCATAGGCAATAAAAAAATCTAGATAGCTTCCTAAGCAAAATTACTATTTAACTATAAATCATGTGAATTTTTTACCTCTAGAGGCAACCTCCACTATACACACAAATGTACACTGAGTGGCCAGATTATTATGATCTCTGAAAGCATAATTATCTGGCTGCTCAGTATATGTCCTATATAATAAAAGGCTAATATGCAAATTGTCCCCTTGACCAGGAGTTCAACCAGCAGGGAGGCGGGCCAACTGCCCATGTCCCCTCACCCTGGTCAGGCTGGCCGGACCCCACCCATGCGTGAATGCATGCACTGGGCCTCTAATATATATACATATATATACATATATATACACACTGAGTGGCCAGATTATTACATTTTCAGAGATCATAATAATCTGGCTATTCAGTGTACAGCCACAAATGGGTGTGATTAACATAAAGCCACCAAGAAGAGAAAATATGGAACAAATGGGCCTGTTGAAGCAGCACTCTGATATCTATTGAATACAAACCTGGTTTTGATCCTAGCATTGTTAAACTGTCAGATCTCTGAGCCACGGCTTAAAATCCAAGCTTTGTGTTTTGTTTTTCTGCTTGCTTGTTTCATTTTAATTCATCTTTGAGGCAAGAAACAGGTCCTCTCGACGTGGGTACAAAGTAAACGGAAAAAGGAAACTCCAGAGCACCTTCTTGAGGAGCATCCTCATATCAAAGCCTCCCGGTTCCTTGATCAGTGACAGGGTTTCAGGTGGTCCCAGTGCCTTGACTGTTGGCCTCACGCCACCAGGCAAGACAGTCCACCACGACGCTGCTCCGTGCCCTCTGCGAAGCCCGTTTAGTCTCAGGGATGACGGCAACTTTCTGCAAAGGCTGAGCAAAGCACCAGAGCCGGCGGACTAGGATACTGTGGAAGCAAGCGCCTCCCCCAAAGGGCCAGAAGACACAAATACTAGCGAAGCATGTCAACCAGGCTGCTGCAGTGAGTCCCAAAACGGTCACCTGCTATTTGATGTTTCATTGTTTTCATAATCAAAGCCCAGACACCATACTGAAAAGAGAAAGAATTTGCCCGGTAGGACTGTAACAATAAGGGAAAATTTAACAGACTTATTAAACCATACAACTCCTATGAACATGGTGGACATTGAGGTCAGGGCAGGAGGGAAAGGAATTTGCCTGGTGCTCTGCGAAGATAATAATCTCATCTGGGGAAAGACCAGGCTATTTCATTTTTTTTTTTTTTTGGTAAAATATATATATATTGAACAGGGTCTCAAATAAGATTCTAAACAGAATCCATTTGACAGCTTTGGCAGTAGGTGGGCAAAGAACTTTCAATTAATCAGAGAGGCAGGAGGGTGTGTGTACATATACAAAATGCAGATGTGCAGAAATAAATACCACCCTGGGCTGGCCCAGAGCCAGGTAAACATGTGACCCGCACACCTCCCCGGGTTCGGCGTGCCGACGTCTGGAAAAGTGATTAACTATCTAAAGGCGAGTGTGACTGCGCCGGGCCCCCGGGGAGTTTGGGGAGAGAAGGAAGGCTCTTATATCCTAATTAAAAGTCCAAGCTTTTGCCCCATGGAATGCAAAACGTCTTTGGCTCCAGGAAACTGTTCTTCATCCAGCTACACTCATAAAGCTGTCAATACTCGGGGAAAGTGGCCTTGATGGTGTGAAAAAAACCACCTCTTTTAAAGCACTGCTGGTAATAAAAATCTTTTCTGTTCAATGAAGTCCAACAAATCATCTAGGATCATATAAATAGCAAATTTAACAGCAAATTAGCAAGGCTTATAAAATATATGACCACTTAGGCAGCAAGAAAAGCCAAAAATCAAGGCTGGAGAAATTGCTAAATTATGGTTAAAAGATTTTTTTTTTCCTTTTTATGCTTTTCATTGGAAGCCTTTAGAAATGCATTTTGAATGACCTAACTGCCGTTCAAAGGGGCTATAATTAAGCTGGCTGCGCTGGTGGGGGTCGGGGCCTCTCACACTTGATAAGCACCAGAAAATGAGCAGCGATTTGCACACTGAGAGGCGCGCGAGCGCGCGGAGCATCCACGCCGGGCCACGTCCAGCGTGCGGCCTCCATGGCTATCTGGCGACGGACACTGCACTTGCGCAAAGATGGCCTCCACAGCTATGGGGAAAAGACCGCATCATCTCTCCTCAAAAGCTTCCAGAGAAGTGAAATAGCTACCTTTCTTTATAAAATGGACAACTGTTTAAAGAGTTTCTAATAAAACCAGGAGCCAGATTCCACTTGAAGTAAGTCAGTGATGCCATCACCAGGACATGCAACCTTCCGGTTCCCCGCTAATTCTCCTTGCCCAGCTGCAGAGATTCTTATTAGTTGTGCCCGCGACAGACACAGGAGGGGCCATCACCACCCAGCACATTCCGATGCTGCTTGCAAGGTTATGTCAAATTCTCAGGCCTGGTCACTTCGCAATGAAACGTCCTTTTCACCAAATTCGGGCAGGCACAGTCTCTGCCTGAGTCACTGTCAGGAAGATTTGAACAGGAAAAACAGAGTCAGCACTTTTGAAGCTCCTATCTTAAATCAGTATTGGAAGAGTCGACGTGGTTAAGACGATTTTTTGACTGGGTATTGCAAGCTATTTCGTGCTTCCTGAGCGTTTATTTCTAAGGATGCTTTTTCAAGAACATCTGGAAGGATGACAGCTGAAAATAAACATCTCATTCTTTTTCTTAATCCTCCCCATCTTTTAAAAAATGAAAAAAAAACACACACCCACACACAAAAAAAACTATCAGAAAGGAGCAGGAGTGGCGGAATGTGTGCCAGCCCTGAGACAGGCGCGTGGGGCCTCTGGTCGCCCAGGTTTGGGGTTCTTGCCACCAGGCAGTGGGACCCAGTGGCAGTGATGGGGACAGAGAGGGTGGTACCCCAGGCCTCGGGGCAGCGCTGTCCCCCAGAAATGCCTTGTGATACTCAGATGTGAGCCACTTGGGTAACTTTCAAGTTTCTAGTAGCCAAATTTTTTTAAAGTGAAAAGAAGCTGGTGAAATTAGTGGTAAAAATGTATTTTATTTACCCCCAATATAGCCACAGTGTTATCATTGCCGCATGTGATTAGTTTCTAAGAACCATTGCTTTGTTTTTGTACTGTCTTCAAAATCCAATGTGTGTGTTCCATGCTGACAGGATATTCCCACTCGGACCGGCCACATTGAGTAGTGGCTCCCATATTGGGCATAGGTTACAGGATAAGCGTAACCTACTAAACGGAGCTGGGGACACAAGCCTTCTTCTGCAAACCTGTCCCCAGTCTCAGACACACATGTTTCTGGACGGATCTAGTGGCTCAGATCTTCTCACGGCTGCCATCTTCTTATCATTTAGGCCTCAGCTCAAAACTCAGCTCCACTGAGAGGTCTTTCCCCATCTACCCCAACCGGCAGCCCCTTCCAGTCACCATCAGAGACCCTGTTTACCTTCTTCCTATCAGATGTTGCTCTTTTGACTTAAATTGTGTATGTTTTTATTTTTGTTTATTCCTGTGCTTGCCGTCTTTCTCTCTTACCAGAATATAAACTTCAAGAAAGCAAAAGTCATGTCCGTTTTACTTACCTCTTTCCAGTCCCAGCCACAGACCGGACACAGAACGTACCTCACCAGGTATGTTTCATGCAAGTAATACAGTTGGGGACTTATCATTGGCATTCACAGTTTTTAAGAAACAAAGTCTGTTTTTTCATGTTTCCTCTTTCTTCAAACTGTGTGTGTGTGTGTGTGTGTGTGTGTGTGTGTGTGCGTGCGCGCATGCGCCTGAGTCTTCCCCTCCAACAATAAATCTATCACCATCACCCTCAGCATTATCTGGCCCCTTCAAGGAAGCTGTGGTGCCTATTCACTCTAAAGTGTGAGTGGCTGGCAAAGTGTAACGCAGTAGGGCTTGTGAAGCTGAGTCACAGCACACACAAAAAATGAATTTCAGGTCAACACATCTCCAAACGCTCAAAGGGGAAGCTCTCAGCTCCTCCCTTCCTTCTGTTTGCTATTACGTTTTTTTACACTGAGTTTTTTACCCAACACACTGACCTTGGGTCATTCTTAGAGGTGATCACACAATTGACTTCACAGAAGGTGCCAATGAAATGGATCCTCAGTGATAACCCTTCTGACCAACTGGGCTGGAGACCCTGATGCCTGAAAGGCTTCCGTGATGTGCTTCAAATGTGACAACCCAGGCGTGGACAGCCCGGGTAAGGGAACAAGGAAAATGGCAGTACGAAATATTTTAATATTAGGGGGTTATTAAGGGAAAACATGTTCCACTTGGAGCAGTGGTACGGCAGCTATTCATAAATGTTAGACAAGCATTTAGGAAACATGGAATGAAATGATGGTAGCTGGGAGCCAGAGGTCAGACATTGATAACCTGTTGCTAACCTGCATGTGGAAAGCTCCCAACTGCTACACAAGAGAGCTCTTAGGTCTGAAAGAGGCACCGACAAAGGGAGGTGCAGGCACAGAAAATTGCAGCCACATCAATATGAGTCATCGAATATTTAATGACATTGGGCTTGGGTGACATAACTTTCTGAGCTGCAAAGTCGCCATGGTAACAAACTGTTTGTGTGTCCTGGCCTGGCTAGTCCAGCAGGGGAGGTGTAAAAGTCTGGAATTTCCTTTGTTCGAGTCTCTTCAGACCTGGCAACGCCAAGTGGTCGCCGACCCTCGCCACCACCCTGGGAGCACTCTCATGGAGCCCAGGAGGCCACGGAGGATTCCTGCTGACTGAAAGGTAGCCTTCTCCATGCTGGCTTCATACCAATTCTGATTCTGAGGGAGGTTAGTGTGTACAAGTGAAAAGGGTCTCTGACTTTCATTTCTAAGATATTTAAATATTAGAACATGAGTCTAAGATGTGTGTCTTCCATGATCCAACCCTAAGACAGTAATATTAAAAGTAATAAAGCATTTTTATATTAACAGTAACAAAACATCAAACCTATCTGAAGAGATATAAGCAATAAATGTTTTCAGCCTCTTCCTAGATTTAAAAATGGGATTATATTAGAATGTATAGGTTCCTATAAGACAATTACCTAAAATTAGCTCCATTCAAACTAAATCCTATTCTTATAATGAACAACATAAACTGATAAACAGAAATAGATCCAGAGACTAAGTAACACTGAACCGACAGTCCAACCTCAGAGAGAAGGCCGTGGGGGAGGATGGGAGTAAGAGATTAAAGGACTTGTATGCATGCATATTAGAATAACCAATGGACATAGACACTGGGGCAATGGGGGCTTGTCCGGGGGGGGGGGAGTAGCAGGGAGGGCCAATTGGGGGAAAAGGAGACAGAAAGAAAATTAAACCCTATTCTGAGCTTCTACTATTGAGCACTTCAAAGCAAAGCTCCAGGTTCCTTTTCTTTGGCTTTATTCTCTCTACCTTTACTCCTGCTCCAGGTTGAGGCCCACCATGAGAGAACATCTCTCTGAAAGCACCTTTTGCTCAGGACCATGGAGGGTGTCCCACTCTGTCCCATGGAGAGCATTGTGCCCTGAGTCTGATTGCCACCGATTAGTGGAGCTGGAACTGTATTTATACTCCTGGACACACTCTGATTCTGGGAGTGGTTGTTGCTGACAACACAGCTACTTCCCTTGGTTTCTAGGAGAGAGGGGAAGGTTGGAGTCTCTGTGAGCCACCATCCTTGTGCCTTGGGGTAGTTCACCTTCCTTACTGGAACCACATCAATGGAGATTTGCTTGCCACTTTTCCAGAAAGAGTATAAAACCATTCCTTGCCCAAAACATTTCAGAGTTTCAGAGTATTTGTGGTAGATTGAATAAACACACACACACACACACACACACACACACACACACACACAGGTGCGCGTCCTGAAAAGATAGCACATCCTAATCCTTAGAACCTCATGTGACAAAAAAAGGACTTCAGATGCGATGAGTGACTTTGATAACGATGAGGACGTTATCTTGGATTATCTGGGTGGACAAGAAATGCAATAAGGTAAGTGACATATACCCTTAGAAGAGGAGGCAGAAAGAGACAGCACCACAGAAGAGGAAAAGGCCATGTAAGGTGAAGTGCTAGTGACCAGAGAGGCAGAGAGGGGAGTGATGCAACCACACGCCAAGGAATGCCACAACCACCAAACCTGGAAAAGGCAAGGGATGGATTCTTCCTAGAATCGCTGGAAGGACGGTGGCCCTGCAGACACCTTGATTTCAGACCAGTGACAGTGATGTCAGACTTCAGGCCTCTGGAACATTGAGAGGATAAATATTTTTGTTGTTTCAAGACACTAAGTTATAGCAGCCACTGAGAACAGATATAGTGACTGACAGCAATAACATGGACTTTTCTAAGGGAAATTTCTCCTCACTCACACATCCAGCAATTATAAATTTTATAATACTTGCATATTCCCCCAAGGCACAGTTAATTCTAGCCATGGAAATGTACAGAGTGAGGAAAATAACCTAATAATTAATAAATAATAATACAAGAATACTCACAACTGTAAACCTACTTTTGTCCTACTATATATATATATAGTGTTTTCTCGAAAATAAGACATCCTCTGAAAATAAGACCTACTTCATGGAAACATAATACATCCCCTGAAAATAAGACTAGCGCATCTTTGGGAGCAAACATTAACATAAGACACTGTCTTATTTTCGAGGAAACAGGATATATATATATATATATATATATATATATATATATCAAATACCTAATTTACATTATTCCAAATTTTTGCAAATATATAGCAAACATAATTTTTATGTTTGTTTGGGTATTCAAGATTTTTTTGTTTTTAATATAAATCATCTAAAATAGCCACCACTGGCTCAAACATCATGAAAAAGTACTATATCTTTTTCTGATTACAAAAGCAACATATATATTGGTAATTACAGAAAATCTGTAATAAGAAAATTGACATTATAAGTGAATATTTTGCCTTTAATTAGCTATGAGATAAACATAGCTAATTAATTTTTTCTTCTCGTCTTTGCTCTGTGAATATATAAACATATTCATTGCATAATGTCATTTTCGTGACTATTTTCCAAAATCTTTACATACTCACTCCTCTACAACATGCTTTTCATGGCCACATAGTGTGTTCCACCATTGGCTCTTGCATTGAGGATTTTAACGCTCATCTAGTTCATATATCAGTCCACTTACATATTGAGTTGCCTTTGAAAGCATGCTTAAAGCCCATTATGCTTTCTTTCAGAGCTTTATGGTATCTATGAAAGGATTAACCTATCTGGAGTTTATTTTAGTTTATGATTTTGCAGCATGTGTGTCAACAAGTTGTGAGATGATTTTTATGAGTAATAGCTTCTCCACTGGTTCTATATTCTAACTTCTTATTTATTATTTTAGGCTGACTTCTAGAAAAACATTCTGTTCCACTGACAGTTTTTGTTTATTCCTCACCATAAAAGATGACTGAAACTTTATGTGATAGAGCACTTTCTCCTCATGACTGTTATTTTTCAAAACCATCCCAGCTTTTCCAAAGCATTTAATTTGCTTTGTTAAATATTTTCAGTGTTAATATTTTAATTAAAATCTACTTTTTAATTGCAGATGTTTACTTAGAGATAGCAAAATGCACTTACATATCTTCTTATCTAAAAACTAGAGGCCTGGTCCATGAAATTTGTGCTGGGGGGGGGTGTCCCTCAGCGAAGCCTGCACCCTCTCCAATCCAGGATCCCTCTTGAGATTTGTATCCACTGGATCCTAACCACTCTCCTGCTTGCCTGCCTGATGTCCCTAACTGCTCCTCTGCCAGCCTGATCCCCCTAACTGCCCTCCCCTCCTGGCCTTATCCCCCTAACTGTCTTCTGCTCTTCCCTACTGGCCTGATCCCCCTAACTGCCTATCTGTGTTCCCCTTCTGGCCCGATGGCCCTAACTGCCTATCTGCTCTCAATTCCTCTTCCCACCTTTCAGACCCCTGGCACAAGCATATTGAGAGCTCTCTGCTGTGGCTCCACCCCTGTCCTGATTGGTCCTCATATGACAACATCTCGGACAATTTGCATATTCCCCTATTATTAGTATAGATACATTTTTTATTGATTTTTTACAGAGAGGAAGAGAGAGGGATAAAGAGTTGGAAACATCAATGAGGGAGAATAATCGATCAGCTGCTTCTTGCACACCCCCTACTGGGGATGTGCCTGCAACCGAGGTACACGCCCTTGACCAGAATTGAACCTGGGACCCCTCAGTCTGCAGGCCGATGCTCTATCTACCAAACCAGTTTTGGTAGTATAGATAATTTTTAAACATTTATAAAGGATCCCTTCTCTTTCCCCCTTCAAATATTTATCTCTGTGCTGGATCCCCACTCTTCAGCAAAATTAATTGACTCCCTCCTAGATTATTCTCATCAGCAATCAAGCATGATCTAGTTTCTGTCTTGCTTGGAGAAGATATAATTACCCTACATCGCATGTCCTCATCTCTGTTGCCCTGCACATTGAAACCTTTTTGAAGAGCTGTTTGAAATCCATGATTACACTTAACTCTGTGCACTGTTCAACTTAACATTTTTCTGGAAGTTTTAAACATTGTTCTCCTCATCATGGTCCACCAAACACTCCTTGTAAGAACATCAAACCCTCCCTACTGCAAAATTCCCAACCTTCTCTGGCCTTCTTATCTCCAACCTCTGAGCAGTAGGCACATCTCTCTTGGAAAATATTTCACCTGTGGAATATTCTCTGACTTCTGCGACCCCACACCATTGATCTTCCTCCAAGTTCGTAGGGTCTTCTGTTGGTGATCTTTTCCAGCTCATCCAGGTTAGTGTTCATCTGTGAAGCCACGAGGTCCAACTGGGTCCTCTTCTTCCTCCTCCTCAGTTGTTTAACTCCTCTCACACTTTTCTATCACCTCTTGCTGCTATTTTACTAATTGCTTACTCTTTACTGAATCATCATCCAGTCATCACAAAAACATGCTTTTTTTCTCCCATCTTGCTCCCTTTGCCAGCCATTAACTGCATTTTTTTCCTTTCAATCATTCTGGGGGTCACTTTTTAAAAAAAATATATTTTATTGATTTTTTTTACAGAGAGAAAGGGAGAGAGATAGAGAGCTAGAAACGTCGATGAGAGAGAAACATCAACCAGCTGCCTCCTGCACACCCCCTGCTGGGGATGTGCCCACAACCAATGTACATGCCCTTGACCAGAATAGAACCCAGGACCTTTCAGTCCACAGACCGACGCTCTACCACTGAGCCAAACCGGTTTCGGCACTGGGGGTCACTTTTTGTTGTTATTATTATTCTTAATTTGTAACTAACCATCTTCTGATCCTGCTCACTAACTCCAGATTATTTTAGCTTAATTTTGAATTTTGTAGGTCAGCTATCTGTTATCAACTGATAATAAATTTTCTCATTTCTGGTAGTAATATCTTCTATTATTATTTTCTTATTTAGTTGAATTGATTAAAACTTCCATAAAAATATTAAGTATTCAAAATGGTCCTATCAGGCAGGCATTCTCATGTGGCTTCTGATGTGAAGAAGAATGTGCTCAGCATTTCACTATTACTATGACAGAGTTCAGGATAGACGTTCTTTATGACATTATGAACATTTCCTTAGTTTACAAAGAGTTTACATCTGCAGCAGATGTTCACTTTTACCTGCTCTATTTTTATATTCATATAGAACATCATAAAATGTTTTGAATTTGCCTTGTAATCAATTATCTTCATATTTTATGCTATTTAGCTATCTTTGTTGTCTCATAATAAGTCCTATTTGGTCATGCATAATTCTGCTTCAAATACACTGTGTATTTAATTTATTGGCATTTTATTCAGGACATTTGTCCTTTTATACATATCAGTCCTTAAGTTCTATTAAGTATATATTTTTATTGATTTCAGACAGAGGGAGAGGGAAAGATAGAAACATCAATGATAAGAGAGAATCACCAATCAGCTGCCTCCTGAATGCCTCCTACTAAAGATGGGTGGAGCCCACAACCTCAGGCATACACTCTGACTAGGAATTGGACTGACCTCCTGGTTCATATCTCGATGGTCAACCACTGTGCAACACGGGCCAGCTCTATATTCTATTTTTATCCTATGTTTGTTAGGCTGTAGGGTCAGAGGTATGAAACCTTTTCATTTCTATCTAAAGATTTGGTGTATTTTATAACATAAATAACTTTCACAAAAATCAAAAACTGAACTGCATAACTTCTGTTAGCCTTTTTTAAAAAGGAGAGTAGGGGATTTTTAATTCTGATTTCATTATTAATTTAATTTATTTTGGCAATTTATACTTTTCTAGAATTTGAATTTGTCATCAACACTGCAATTTCTTGTCATATAGTTTTACATTGTATTATTTGTGCATTTTAATAATCCTTAATATCTGTTTTTATCTCTTCGTTCCTATTTTGCATATTTGTTCTAATTTTTTTCATAAATACCACCTTAACATTATCTATTTTATTATCTCTAACAACTTTCTTTCTGACACTATATCAGATTTATTTTTTTCTTTTCTGTTTTATCAATTTCTGCTCTCATTTTATTATTCCCTTTCTCCTGTTTCCATGGTTTATTGGGTTATTTTGTTGTTATTTTCTAGTTTCTTTTGTTGAACTCTTGATTTATTTTAAATCTTTTTATTTAGTAATAAAGTGTGATAGTTATAATATTTTAGAACTTATTAGTGGGCTTTATTCTTTTATCTAAAACCTAATATCCACCCAGTCCCACTGAGGCATCCCATGTACCTCAGAGTTAATGAGGAATTGTTGCCAAAGAAATTCATAAAAGTTTGCCATTGAAGAGAAGGACTTTGTCTTGAGGAAATATTGTCTAAATTCCTTCCTCTCTATTATTATATCAAGTGATAGGCTGCATGGGTGAACATCAGGCATGAGTAAAGCTGGTTCTAGGTTACAGAACAAAATGCAGCAGATTAGACCTTTCCAGCCACTGGGAGTGCTCCTTCCCCCAACACTTACCCAGATAATGGAAAATGGTCAGACAAACCATTACTTTCTAAAAATCTATATCTGCAACTTTATTTCCTCACTCTACACGTTACTTAAAATATAGTTAAATTTCTATGTATTTCTATTTTTTCTTATCCTTTTGTTATTAATTTTTTTGTTATAAATCTTATCATCAATACTAGAAGTATTGGTGGTAAGAAATTGTATTCTAATATTTATCTTCAGATATTTTAGATTTCTCTGAAGTTTAGAATATGAAAAGATATTTTAAAGTTATGTGTTTTTGTGACCTTTTTCTAATGTTCATAAACTTTGTTGAAGTTTTAAAGTCAGCAATCATATTTTTTCTTACTAGAAAAACTTCTGATTTTACATTAGTTCCTGTATCTTATTTTTGTTCTGTTTCAATTTTATAGGCTTATTATTAAAGTTACAAATACAAATTAACATCAATGATGTTTTTCTTTTCCATCAAAAGTCTAAGACTACATTCTGAAGTGTATTAAAAATGAAAAACATTTTCATGTGCTTTTCTCAAGATTACTTCATTTGCTCCTCCTGATGATCTCATAAGCTCGGAAGGGGGATTTATATGAGCTAATTTAGAAATGCATGGGCTATCACAGCTTTGACATGAATTAGGATGATAAGAATTCAGGGAAGTGAAAAAGGAAGTGAATTTATATAGATGTAAAGTTGATAGTTTAAAAAATAAATTAATAAACCAAATACCTGTAATATCATGCAGCTCAATGAAAGTTTATTAAACAAATGAACAAAATCTCCCTAGCTATAAGGTGGAGTGAGCAGTGGGAGATAATTAAGAAAACATAGGCCCAGCAGCCTGTCTGACCTCTTGCTTTGGATTAACATTCACACCATACTCCTCCTGTGAAAGCAGAAATGTGAAAATCCAGAGGAAAGGACTCAGCCAAAAAAGAAATAATATTTAAGGCTTCTACCACTTTCTTTCTATGTTTGGTCTTATTACATCTCTTACTTTTCTATCTGTCTTCTGTTTCATTTCTAAAATAAATCAGACTTCGTTTCTGGACAAATTGGATTTCACTGTTGTCAATATTGTTTTTTATCTTTTCATTAACAAGCGTAAAGGAAGCAACAAAAGCTAAGTAACCTTCACCTTTTGACTGGAAAAAACAACAACAAAAACTGGGTTGCAATAACCATTCAATTCCAGGTTCATCTTCTGCTCTTCAGCAGTGGGCCTGGAGAGGGGGTGGCGGGCCTGCACTGGAGGGGCCCGGAGGGTGGTCTCCGTGAGTGGGGCTGAGGTCACTGCAGGGCCAGGGTGAGGGGTCAGGCTTTCCCCGCTGCACCTGGAGGGTTTATAAATGGGGATATTTTAGCCTCTCGCACAGGCCACTCCTCAGCCTGAGAGAGCACAAATATTTACAGAAGGAAAACCAAACAGGAACGCGGCTGCACGGCCAGGCTGTGCTGCTGAACTTAATGGAGGGTTTCTTTCCCCCTCTGGGTTTCAAAGCAGCCTGAGCCGAGGGCACTAAAGCAAACAGCATATCTGAGGTTTAATGGAAAGGAAAACAGGAATGTGGCATAAAAGCCCCATTATTATTCCTTAGCACTTAATTTTGGGTAAAGTGCTCCGCAGTGACTTTTTGATGCAGCACTCTGTCCCCTGCCTGTGCAGCAGGTCAACGCCTCAGGCAGTGACATGGTTGGGTGGCATCCATCACGAGCCACGGCCTCTTGAGGACCAGAAGGCAGTGATGTGTGGCTGGATTGGATACATGTGTGGTGATGTGACACCTACCAGCAGTGCCAGGCAACCAGCCCCAGAGCCTGAGCTGATCTCTGGAAAATTCTATGCTGTAATGGAAAGGGGTAAGGCTGCAGCCACGGAGAACTGTGAATCCCACGTGGACCCCCAGTTACTCCATGGATTTGGGACACCTACTCTGATACCAGTCACCTTGGATTTGTTCTGCCTCTTCTGGCATTCACACAACATACATTGTTTTGTGCTTGGACTTGTTTACGCAGCATAATGACTGAGATTCAGTTATGTGGTCACATGTATCAGTAGTTAATTTTTTTTTTATTAGCAAGTGGTATTCTTTGTAAAACTACATCGCTGTTTATTTTTTAAAGCATTACTATTTTTATTTTTAATTAAATGCATTGGAGTGACATCCTATATAATAAAAGGCTAATTAATATACAAATTGACCAAACTGTAGAACAACTGGCTGCTGTTACATGCACTGACCACCAGGAGCCAGATGCTCAATGCAGGAGCTGCCCCCTGGTGGTCAGTGCACTGCCACAAGGGGAGCACAGCTCAGCCAGAAGCTGGGCTCATAGCTGGCAAGCCCACTAGACTGGGAGAGGGTGCAGGCCAGGTTGAGGGACCCCATCCCCCCCGAGAGTGCACAAATTTTGTGCACTGGGCCTCTAGTTGGTTAATACAATTATATAGGTTTTGAATATACCATTCTATGATACATCATCTGTTTACTGCATTGTGTGTTTACCATCTAAAATCGAATCTTCTCTGTCACCATAGACTTGACCCCCTGTACCTTTTAGTCCTATCCCCAGACCCCTTCCCTCTGATAGCCACCATATTGTTGTTTGTGTCTATGAGGCTTTGTTTCTTTGTTTGTCTTGATTGTTTATTTGATGCTTTCAGTTTTATGTCCCACATATGAGCAAAACCATATGGTTCTTGAGTTTTCCTGTTTGATTTATTTTTCTTAGCACAAGGTTCTCAAGATCCACACATGGTGTCACAACAGGGGTATTTCACCTTTTTTATGGCTGAGTAGTATTCCATTGCACACATATTCCACATCTCCTTAATCCATTCATGTATCAAAAGACATTTTGGTTGTTCCTATGTTTTGGCCACCATGAATAATGCTGCAATGAATGTAGGCTGCACATATCTTTGAGAATAAATGCTTTTAAAACTTTCATGTAGCTGAAACCGGTTTGGCTCAGCGTAGAGCATCGGTCTGCGGACTGAAAGGTGCCAGGTTCGATTCCGGTCAAGGGCATGTACCTTGGTTGCGGGCACATCCCCGGTGGGGGGTGTGCAGGAGGCAGCTGGTTGGTGTTTCTCTCTTATCTTTCTAGCTTTCTTTCTCCCTCCTCTCTGTAAAATATCAATAAAATATATTTTTTTAAAAAACTTTCATGTAGATATCCAGAAGAGGGATTGCTGGGTCATATGGCAACTCTAGTCTTACTTTTTTGAGGAACCTCCATACTGTTTTCCATAGTGGCTGTACCAGTTAACATTTCCCCCAGTAGTGAATTAGGGTTCCTTTTTCTCCACAACCTCCCCAACACTTGTTTTTACTTGTCTTGTTGATAACAGCCAATCTAAAAGGTGTGAGGTGGTGCCTTATTGTAGTTTTGATTTGCATTTCCTTAAAAGCTAATGAAGTTGAGCATATTTTAATATATCTGTTGGCCATTTATATGTCTTCTTAAGAGAAATGTCTGTTTGGGTACTCTGCTCATCTTTTAATTGGATTGTTAATTTTTTGTCATCTAGTGATATACATTTTTTAAATTATTTTGAATGTTTACTCCTTGTTGGAGGTGTTGTTTGCAAATGACTCTCCCATTTGTTTGGTTGCCTTTTTGTATGGTGGACAAATGTGTTTTGTTTTTAGTTTCTTTTGCTTTGTTTTCTGTGCAGAGACTTTTTGGTTTGATGTAGTCCTAATTATCTATTTTTGCTTTAACTTCCCTTGCCTTTGAGGTCAATTCATAAAATCCTCTATAAAACTAAGATCCATGAGTTAAGTACTTATGTTTTCTTTATGTAGTTTATTGTGTCATGTTCTATATTCAGGTTTTATATTTTCAGCTAATTTTTGTATACATGAACAAAAGCAGGCTAGTGTCACTCTTTTGCATGTATCTTTCCAATTTCCCCAGCACCACTTATTAAAAAGGCTTTCTTTTCTCCATTGTATGTTTTTGGATTCTTTGTTAAAAATTTATTAATTATCAATTCTGTTGATTGGCATTTGAATTATTGACAGTTTGGGCTATTTTAATAGGGCTACTTTGAAGTTTTCTGTATAAATATCTTTGGGAATATATGTACTCATTTCTCTTGTTTATATACCTAAAGATAGATTGCTGAGTCAGGTAGGGTAGGAAAATGTTTAACTTAAAAAAAGGCTAGCCTTGGCTGGTTTGGCTCAGTGGATAGAGTGTCAGCCTATGGACTGAAGGGTCCCTGGTTCGATTCTGGGCAGGATACCTGCCCAGGTTGTGGGCTTGATCCCTAGTAGGAGGTGTACAAGAGGCAGCCGATTAATGATTCTCATCATTGATGTTTTTATCTTTCTCTCCCTTTTCCTTTCTCTCTAAAATCAATAAAAATATATTTTAAAAAGGTTATACAGTTTTATTTTTTATTATACTTTTAAAAATATTTTTTTGTTTTTAAATTACTGTTGACATATAATATTATATTAGTTTCAGGTGTACACCCATTGATTAGGCTTAAATATAACTTACTAAGTGGTCATCCTAATAAATTGCATACTCACCTGACATCATACATAGCTGTTAGTATATTATTGATATATTTCCTATGCCGTACTTTACATCCTCATAACTATTCTGTAACTACCAATTTGTACTTCTTAATACCTTCATCTTTTCCACCCATCCACCCCAAAGTTCTCCTCATCTGGCAATCATCAAAATGTTCTCTGTATCTATAAGTCTGTTTCATTTCTGCTTATTTATTTTGCTTTTTATATTCAACTGTTGATAGATATGTATATTGACATTTTACTGTTAATATTGGGGTGTTTTTTTTCTTCTTAAAGAATGCCCTTTAACATAATCATTTGGTGATGACAAACTTCTTTAGCTTTTTCTTGTCTGGGAAACTTGTTATATATCCTTCAATTCCAAAGGATAGCTTTGCTGGGTAGAGTAATATTGATTGTATATCTTTACTTTTCATGATTTAGAATATTTCTTGCCAATCCCTTTTGGCCTTCTGTTGAGAAATCAGATGACAATCTTATGGGAGTTCCCTTGTAAGTCACTAATTTTTTCTTGATGCTTTTAAGATTATCTCTTTGACTTTAATATTTGGCATTTCAATTATATCTTTGTGTAGGCCTCTTTCGGTTCTTCTTGTTTGGAACTCTCTCTACTTCCTGGTCTTATATGTCTGTTTCTTTCACTAGGTTAGGAAGTTTACTGTATTTTTTTTCAAATAGTTTTTTTTTTAATTCGTTCTCTCTCTCTCTTCTCCTTCCAGACCCCAATGATGCATATGTTGGTATCCTTAAAGTTGTTCCAGGGGCTCCTTATGCTCCTTTTTTTTCCAGTTCAGATTGCTTCCTTATATTCCAAATTACAGATTTGATTCTCAACTACATCTATTCCACTATTAATTCCCTAAAGTATTCTTAATTTCAGATAGTGTATCCTTCATTTCTGACGTGTGTGTGTGTGTGTGTGTGTGTGTGTGTGTGTGTGTGTGTGATTTTTATGTCCTCTAGAGCAGGGTCTCAGGGAATCACCATGGCAGGGCAAACAGTGTGGACTAGGCTACTAAAGTTCTCACTAAGTTCATCTACTCTTCCCCTAAGTTCATTGAACATTCTTTTAACCAGTGTTTCAAACTCTATATCTAGTAGATTGCTTCTCTCCATTTTTTTTCTGGAGTTTTGTCCTGTTCTTTCATTTAGTACATGTTTCTTTTACTATGTATTAGGTAGAGCCGCTACATCTCCTGGGATTGGTAGAGTGGCTTTGTGAGGTCAGTGTCCTAAAGGGTCCAGTGGCATGGCCTCCTCATTCACCTTAGGTGGGTACTCCAGGTGCAATGGCTGACTATACTCTCCGGTTGTAGTTGAACCTTGATTGCTGTTGCCTAATCAATGGGAGGGATTTACCCCAGGCTAATTGGCTTCAAGGACAAGCTACAACCACTGTGGAGGTTCAGCTGGGCAGAAACCCACCCCACAGAGAAGGATTTACTTTAATGGGATTCTGGTGCCCACTGAGTCTGCCTCTTAAATGTGTCACTTGTTTTGGTGATTGGGTAGTGCTTCTATGTGGTATGAAGCTGTGCATAGCATGCACTGGCTTTGGGGCCTCCCTGGAGGTGCAGGTGAAGGTCAGCCACCACCTGCGTTCTACTCAGGGCCAACCAGTGTGAGCTACAAAGCAATCAGCAGATGGCTGCTACTTGTGCTGAGCTAGGAGTTGCCCAGAATAGGCCAAGCTGTGAGCCAAAGGTAGTTGCCAGTAGTGCCCAGGCCTGGAGCTAATTAATGAGAAATATGAGACATTTTAAGTACAGATGCCACTTGTTAGAGAGATTTTAGGAAAGTCTGAAGCTTGAGCTAATATAGATCATTCATATGGAAAAGCCCCTAGAAATAGTTTGGGTAGGGCTGCAGTTGAGTGGGCAGGGTCTCAGGGAATCGCCATGGCAGTGCAAACAGTGTGGGCCAGGCTGATGGAGATTCAGATGTGGTGCCTGCCTGCCAGCTCTGTGGTGGGGAGAACTCAGAAAAGGAGCAATGGTCTCTGCCAGTACTTCTGTCTGGAAGAAAATTGCCCTTCCAACTCTTGCCCTGATGCCAGATTATTCAGTACTTCCCCATATGTCGCTGGTACTGTTAAAGCTACTACCCCAGCCCTAGCCAGTGTGTCTCAGTGGATAGAGTGTCTGCCTGTAAACCAAAGGGTCCCAGGTTCAATTCTGGTCAAGGGAACATACCTCAGTTGCAGGCTCCTCCCTAGACTGAGCCCTGGTTGGAGCTCATGTAGAAGCAACCAATCAATGTGTTTAACATCGATATTTTTCTCTGTCTTTCCTGATCTCTTCCAATCTCTCTAAAACTCAATGGAAAAAATATCTTTGGGTGAGGATTTAAAAAAAAAAAGAACTGCTACCCCAGTTCTAGAGTTCAGAGGAAGGAAGTCTGTGCAGTCCCTCTAGGAGGAACTGTCTGGGACTCCAACATCCTCCAATTCCCTCAGCCTCAATCCCCACTGGTTTTTATAGCAAGAAATCATGGGAACTTCTCTTCCTGTCACTGGAACCCTCAGATGGAGGCTTGGTATGTGGATAGGATCCCTTACCCCTCAGGGGAGATCTCTGCAGCCAAGATATTCCTCCCAATTTTTACCCACCACAGGTAGGTGGGGCTCAGCCTGTTCCACATGCCTGCCCCTCTTACCAGTCTGGATATGGCTTCCTTAGATCCTTTGTTGTAGGATGTCCTTTCAGCTAGATTTCAGGCAATTCTCAGTGATGGTTATTCTGCAGTGTCTTTGTAATTTTTATGTGGTTGTGGCAGGATGCAAGTACTGTATTTTCCTATGCTTCCATCTTGACTAGGAGCCCAATTATTATACTAAGCAGTGGTCCATAGTAGCTGAACCATTTTGCATGCCAATTAGCAAGGCTTGAGAGTTTCAGTTGATCAACCTCTTTGACGATGTTTGGTATTGTTAGGTTTTTAACTTTAGCCATTCAGGTGGGGGTAGTGTAGTGATATGCTGGCTGGGTTTTCATTTATATTTTCTGGATGAATAATGATGCTGAGCACCAACATTTTAAAAATATATATTTTATTGATTTTTTTACAGAGAGGAAGGGAGAAGGATAGAGAGCTAGAAACATTGATGAGAGAGAAACACTGACCAGCTGCCTCTTGCACACCCCCTACTGGGGATGTGCCCGCAACCAATGTACATGCCCTTGACCTGAATCAAACCAGGGACATTTCAGTCCGCGGGCCGATGCTCTATCCACTGAGCCAAACCGGTTTCGGCGAGCACCAACATTTAAAATGCATTTTGACAATGTGGATACATTTTTGTGTAGCTGTGGCTTGAGTCTTTTGCACATTTTTAATTTGGTAGTTTGCTTTGGTTCTTCTTGTGGGATTTATTTAGTATTCTGATAGCGAGCATAAAGCTAAGTGTATGTATCACTTTAATACATTTTAATTTTGTATTGTCACTTATAAAGTGGGGTAACACTGATTGTGAAGAATAAATGAGTTTATGTATTCTGCCTGATGTCATTTCCATTTCCCTACTCCTAAACACAGATAGCTTCCAGGCAAAATACTTAATTATAATTAATTAAAATCAAGTGGTATAAGAGTGGGGAGGAAGTTTCGCATTCCCTGTTATATTAAACTAAAAGAATTGCCTTTGAAAATTAAGGCAAAAGGAGATTACAAAAATTATACTGTATAAGTAACCACTAGATGAAATATTTAAATCTTTCTAATGCCTGATAAAATAACCCGCAAAAACAAAACAGAACCAGACCACATAATGGTAGATTTTTAAAGCTACAAAATCAAAACCATAGCATAAAGTATATAATATAATTAAGAACAAACCTGGATCATATGATTAAATAAAAAGAGACTAGATTCACTGATCAATGGGGGGGGGGGGCATTTGGATCACAAAATAAATATGGCATATATGAGACAAATAAGAAACATGATTCAGAAAGATTGACTATAATAATTTACAATGAAAGGAAAGGAGGAGTGATGGCTCTTATCATCATAGCATTTTATATTCAGAAAACGAAAACTGGGGGAGAAATTATGAGAAATCCTATCTAATAAAAGAGTAATATGCAAATTACCATCACTCCAACACACAAGGTGGCTGCCCCTATGTGGTCAAAGATGGCCACCCACATGTGTACACAATATGGACACCACAAATGGCCAGCAGGGGAATGCAGTTGGGGGAAAATAGGCCTGCAGGGGAGGACAGTTAGAGGCAACCAGGCCAGCAGGGGTGGGCAATTAGGGGCAATCAGGCTGGCAGGGGAGCTGTTATGAATAGATCAGGCTGCATTGGAAGTGGTTAGGGGGTGATCAGGCAGGCAGGCTGGCGAGCAGTTGGGAGCCAGTAGTCCTGGATTGTGAGGTGGATGTCTGATGGCCTAAATGGGCAGTCAGACATCCCTCAAGAGGTCCCAGATTAGAGAGAGTATAGGCTGGGCTTAGGGACACTGCCCCTCCCACCCATGCATGAATTTCATGCACTGGGCATCTAGTAAAAATATATTACAAGAAAAAAGTTTTAATTCACATTTCAATTCATAAAATAAAAAGTTGACAATTTATACTAATAAAAGTGAAACATGTGAATTGACCATCTGTCTGCTATGTCTACCAACCCATCAGAGTGAGTATGCAAATTAACCCAACAAAGATGAAGGCGGCCATGGAGTTGGAGCAAGCTGGAGGTTTGGGTCGCCCCCAGCGACAGAGGAAGCCGAGCTTCCCACATGCCCTGGCCTCCACTCAAGGAGGGACTGGAGAGAGAGAGAGAGAGAGAGAGAGAGAGAGAGAGAGAGAGAGAGAGAAAGAGAGAGAAAGAGAAAGGAAGGCTGAGAGCCTGGGTTACTGGGAGGTGTAGCCAGCCTGAAAATGGCCCTCAGCTCCTTACCCAGGCTGGTCATTCCCCCATGGAGTAAGAATCCCCGTTGGAGGGTGTGGCCAGCTTTAAAATAGCCTTCAGCCCCTCACCCAGGCTGACCCTCACCCCATGGGGTCATGACCAGCTAGCAAACCACCACTGGCCTCTCACCCAGGCTGCACCAGGGAACATCCACTCTGATCCGGTACACCCTTCAGGGCAAACTAGCCAGCCCTCACCAGTGCAAAAGGCCTCTGTCTATACTAATAAAATGATAATATGCTAATTAGGCTGGGAGACCTTCCAGAAATTCTTTTGGACAAAGTCATGGTGGTGGGGCCAAGGTAGAGGCAGTTAGAGGCCAAGAGTGAAGGGCAGTTGTGTGTGATGAGGCCAGGATGGGATGGCAGTTGTGGGTAATCAGGCAGGTGGGGTACACATAGTTCACAGAATACACAATGACTGAAATATGATCATACTAGAGTCCCAGTGCACGAAATTTGTTCACCGGGTGTGGGTGGGGGTGGGGGGGAGGGTGGGGGGTGGGGGGGAGGGTGTCCCTCAGCCTGGCCTGTACCCTCTCCAATCTGGGACTTCCCTGCCTGCCTGATTGCCCCTAACTGATTCTTCCTGCCAGCTTGATTATCTTTAACTGCTTCCCTGCTGGCTTGATTACCCCTAACCACCTCTGCCTCAACCTTGCACCCGGGACCCAGGATTCCCTCCTCCAGCCAACCACAGGCACCCGGGATCTGGGCTTCCCTTCCTCTGGTCAGCCATTGGTGACCAGGCCAGCTGTAGACTCAGGGGATGGTGGGCAGATGGCTTTGCTTGTGCTCCAGCCACAAATGCTGGTGCCTGGGAACTCAGCGGGGGCAGCCTCTCCATCTTCCAGGCCACATCCAGCCGCAGGTGCTTGTGCCCAGGCCTTTGGGATGGGGTGCTTCTCTGTCTACCAGGCTGTATTCAGCTGTAGGTGCTGGCGCCTGGACTGCAGGCGAATAGCTTCTCTATCTTCCCTCAGATGCAGTGGGGGCAACTTCTCTACTAGCTGTGGCCTGGGATCACAGAGCAGGTGGCTTCTTCATCTCCCAAATTGCAGCCAGCCTCAGGCACTGGCACCGGTTTCTTGTCTCCCCCAGGATGTGGGACAGCGGACATGGGGAGGGTGGACATGGGGCAGGCGGCGTCTTGGTCTCCGTGGCTGCAGCCAACCTCAGTCACTGGCGCCTGACTTCTCCAACTCCCACAGGTTCAGAGCAGCTGGGGGCAAGGCTGCCACCATGTTTTCTGTTCAATTTACACACTCACTCTGATTGGCTGTTGGGCATAGCAGAGTGATGTGATTTGCACGTTTCTCTTTTATTAGTCTAGATATCCTTAACCTCACTTATAACAGAAATGTCAATTAAAACTAGCATCAAACAACATGATACATAATTGGATTGGTAACACAACAGATCTCATAAACAAGTTAGGCTGGCTACTTGAGTAATGATGATTGACAATTGAAGGAATTTTTTAAATTGTGGATTAATTTATATATATAAATTACTTAGTAAGATATTCAAATTATATATATATATATATATATATATATATATATATATATATATATATATTTCAAGTAGTTTTTTTGAAATACTATTATCTCTAACTGCTAGAGGAATAAATTATCTCTAACTGCTCCCCTGCTGGCTTGCAAGGTCAAAAGTAAAATACATATTAATTAGTAAGATATTCAAACTTTGTGCCGAAACCGGTTTGGCTCAGTGGATAGAGCGTCGGTCTGCGGACCGAAAGGTCCCGGGTTCGATTCCGGTCAGGGGCATGTACCTTGGCTGCGGGCACATCCCTGGTGGGGGGTGTGCAGGAGGCAGCTGGTCGATGTTTCTCTCTCATCGATGTTTCTAGCTCTCTATCTCTCTCCCTTCCTCTATGTAAAATATCAGAAAAAAAAAAAGATATTCAAACTTTGTATTATGTTACAAAAGAACACACCGTAAAATCTTCACCTAACCTTGGCTACTTGGCTCCCTTCCCCAAGGCCACCCAACCACGCTATCTGTTTCCGATGTAGTCTTCCAGAAATGTTTTCATTATAATCAACCAGTCATTTCTTCATTCAGTTATGTATTCATAAAACTTTGGTTGAATACCTACTATGAGCAAGGTACTGAAGGGGTAGTAGCAAATAAACAAGGAGGTTCCTGCAAAATAATTTTGCCCTCATCGGGTTTTCATTTTAGTTGGAGAGACAGAGACAAAATATTTTAAAATGTGAAAAACAGCCGAAACCGGTTTGGCTCAGTGGATAGAGCGTTGGTCTGCGGACTGAAAGGTCCCAGGTTCGATTCCAGTCAAGGGCATGTACATTGGTTGTGGGCACATCCCCAGTATGGGGTGTGCAAGAGGCAGCTGATTGATGTTTCTCTCTCATTGATGTTTCTAGTTCCCTCTTCCTTCTTCTCTGTAAAGAATCAATACAATATTAAAATAAAATACAAATGTGAAAAACATAAGTAATGGTGTATTATAAAGAAAAAAAAAGCAGGAAAGATGCACCTAAAATATTGATGTGGAAATGATTTGAAATATTACAAATGGAGGTCATGGTGGACCTCAGAAGAAAGGGTTTTTAAGTCAAAGCCTGAGGGCGCTGGGAGAGCTGTCCAGGAAGGGCACCCCTGGCGGCAGAGTGTGGGGGAGAACATGCCTCAGGGGTCCCAGGGGACCCGTGTGGCTGGAGCAGGGTGGAGGAGAGTAGGGTCAGAGGGAGCCATGGTTCTGTGGGTCACCCTAAGAGCTAGCTATGGGTTTTACTCTGAAGAAGATGGAAATCTTTGAAGGGCAGAGAAGGCACAAAATCTGACTCACCTTTAAAAAACAAACAAAAACCCTTACTTAAGTTGACAACAAACAGCAAAGGAACAAGGGCAGAAACAGTGAGTCATTTGCTGCATGTCTCACACCCCTGTGAGAGGTGAGAGCAATTTGGATTGCCAAAAGAGTGAGTGGGGGGGGGGAGGAAGTACCTTGAATTCTAGATATATTTTGAAGGTAGAGTAACTATATATTCATTCTCCCATCCCTTTTTAATCCACAGATGCTAGCATAATAGACTGTTCTGAAACAGCCTTTTGGGTTTCATTACATAACTTGGCAATTTTTTCACTTGAGTAAATGAGGAGCTTTTCATCCTTTTCATGATTTCACTTAATTTCATTCTTTATAATTTGCCATTATTTAGCCAGCTTTGTACTGATGAATATCTAGGGTTTTTTTTTCTGACCTTTTGCTGTTACTAATTATGATGAAATGAATAATGTGCCACATTAGATACATGGGAATATGCCTACAGGATACATTTGTCACACAGCATTTGCTTAGTCAATAGGCGATTATATACATAATTTTGACAGACTATTTCCTGATTGCCGTCCATCAAAATTGTGCAAGATGACACTCCCATCAGAACCCATGAGAATTTCTGTTTCCTCACCACCTTGAGGATAGATAAAAAATATTAGGTGTCCCTTCTGTTTCCGTTTCAATTTATGAAAGATTATCTTGCTTTTTACTCCATATCTTTATGAAAACCAAGTATTTTTTGTTTTACTGCAGAGGATTCACTTGGGTACACTCAGAAATACAAAGGTGGTTTACATTTTTAAAAGGCATGAATATAAAAATGTTATAATACTGGTTTAACAATAGATAAACATTGATTCCTGAATTGTAATAAATATTAATTCACAATCAATGGCCATTTCTTTTACTTAAAAAGGAGTATTTTCTTGAAATCAAAAGTACAATTTTAATGAACAAATATCAGAAGCATTCCCAGTGAAGTCAGAAATAAATCAAGGATGTCTTCTGTAACCACTGATATTCAACATTGCTCAGATAGTCGTTGGCAATGCAGAAAAGACCGGTCAAGAAAGAAAAAGAAGGAATCACAAATCTGATTTTTAAATATATATATATATATATATATATATATATATATATATATATATATATATAATTTTTACAGAGAGGAAGGGAGAGGGATAGAGAGTTAAAAACATTGATGAGAGAGAAGCATCGATCCACTGCCCCCTGCACACTTCCTACTGGGGATATGCCATAACCAAGGTTCATGCCCTTGACCAGAATCAAATCTGGGACCCTTGAGTCTACAGGCAATGTACTATCCACTGAGCCAAACTGGTTAGGGGACAAATCTGATTTTTTAAAATAATGTAATGATCTGAATAAAAATAAAATAGCAAACAAAGTAAACCTTTTGTAAGTTCTTTCTGAAATATCTAATATTATTATAAATTCTATTTTATATTATGTTTTTAAAAAGTTAAATATTTAATATGAAACAGTTTATCTTATAGTAATGGAAACACTGGAAAACATAAAAACAAACTGTGATGGAACATAGGATCATGGTAAAATAATGTTTTTACTAAGTTAATAAATCCAGGAACAGAAATGGACTTGCAAATAGCTTTGGTACACACATCATTTCAAAATGGAGTCCAAATGAGCTGTGATATTATAACTAATTGAAAGAGAAGCTGTGGTTATCAAAATTTACCAATGTTTAAGATAATTGAAAAAATTGAAATGCACATTTAAAAAATGCATTTCTCATGAAAATATCAATGATGGGATATTAGAGTGAGAGATGGTGAAGAAATTGATTGTATAAATATGCATTAAAATACTTATTGTGTTTATGTTCATTCTCAAATTATCTATTTTTTGTTCTGACTCCCAGGGGCTCCTCCCAGCTATCTCATTCTCCAGTTCTCTCCTACAAAGTAACCACCCTACAGTCTAAAATGTGCCTTTATTAGATGCATGAATCTCTTCCCATTCCTTTCACCACAGTCTCCTCTTTTCTGAGAGTGCTCTTGGGTTTAAATTTCTTGGTTGTGTAATAAATGCGCAAAGGATCTGAACAAACTTTCTCAAAAGAAGATATACAGTGGCCAGGAAGTACATTATTAGTCATCAGGGAAATATCAATCAAAATCACAATGAGATACAATTCACACCTACTAGCATAAATACAATTAAAAAATTAGATACCAGGTGTTGGTGAGAATATGGTTAAATTGGAACTCTCATAACTTTCTGGTGGCAAGTAAAGTGGCCCAGTTGGTTTGGAAAATAGTCTGACAGGTGCTCAAACAATTAAACACTGAGTTAACATATGACCTAGCAATTTCATTCTTAACTATGTACTCAAGACAAATAAAAATATATATCCTCATGAGCTTAAGGCTGGATGTGATCATATAAAATTGGGTAAATGTGATTGGGCTCTCATTGATGGGTATAAGATTAAAATTTGAGGGTTGCTCCAAGCCCACAGTGAATGCATTCTTCTTTAAGCTTCTGCTTGCCTAAAGCAGTAGTTGAATAATGACAGTAGCTTCCATAAGCAGATCTCTCTAGCAGAGCTTCCTCTGTTGGGTTCAATATGTCCTATCTGGCCCTACCTGGTTTTGCTCAGTGGATAGAGGCCTGCAGACTGAAGGGTCCAGGGTTTGATTCTGGTCAAGGGCATATGCCCAGTTGTGGGCTCGATCCCCAGAAGGGGGTGTGCCAGAGGCAGACAATCAATGATTCTCTCTCATCATTGATGTTTTTATCTCTCCCTCATCCTTATTCTTTCTCTAAAAATCAATAAAAATATTTTAAAAATATGTCCTACCATTAAATATGAGTCGGTTACCAAAGACCACCCTCGTTGGAAGTTGACCAGCACCTTGGAGATAGGAAAGGCCTGAAGAAGTCAGCAAATCCAGGTGCCAAACACCACAGTAACATTACAGTCATTCAAAATCAGAGGGAAACACTTTCTTCCTTCAGTTTATTAACTTCTAAGCATGGAGATTGCCAAATAGCTGCCAAACTTTTCTTGTTTAGGAGAAAGGACAGAATTCTTTTAGCAAAGCAACTCTATCAACAGAGAATGCTTTCAACTACAAGTACACAAATACTGCATTAAACACATAAGGGTTTCTTTTTTCCACACAAATAGGCAATTTAGGGCCTGTGTGTCATTAGCTAGAATTGGGTCACATGGCAAACCCCTGTGGCACAGATACCTGGGAAAGCAAGTACTGGCTTCCCAGTTTTTGCAGCCAGGCATGGGAGGAAGGGTGTGTTAACTTAGGAGCCAACAGTGTCAGCTAGAGTCGGCCTTTCATTCATGTACTTTTTCTCTGGAGCCATGTCTTTCCCACTTTCTCCCAAGCCTTCTAAGTTCTCTAGAAGGTGCTCCATTATCTCTTTCCTGGTGGAACTCTACTCCCAGGTGTGTGTGGCCACCTGATTTGTCTTGATGTCCACTTGTGACACCTACTTTCTAGTCACTCTGCATTTTTTTAAAATCGAAGCTTCCTGTATAATTCCACCATGTGAGTTTTCCCCACTTTCACTTGTATTCTGGTTCTGTACATGGTAACATTACCTCAGTGAGTTGGACAGTGGCCCCACAAAAAACTACGCCCCTTTCCTAAGTCCCATAACCTATGCATGTAAACTTATTTAGTAAAAAGACTTTTGCAGATATAAGTAAGTCAATGATCTTGAGATGGAATCATCCTAGATTATCCAGTGGGCTCAAAGTCCAATGGCAAGTGTCTTCATAGGAGAGAAAAACCAATGAGAAGACAAAGACACAGAAGGGAATGCCATGAGAAGATGGAAGCAAAGATTGGAGCTATGTGGCCACAAGCCAATGGATATCTAGAGCCCTGCAGATGCAATGAATTCTCCTCAAGAGCCTTCAGAGGGAGTACAGCTCTGCCCACAGCTTTGGCTCTGGAATTCTGGCCTCCAGAGCTACAAGAGAATCAATTACTGTCATGTGAAGTCAACTTTGTGAGAATTTGTTATGACAGTTCTGGGAATTAATAAAATTACCACATTTTTGTTTTTATTGTCTATGAAATTTACAAATCCCTTGAATTTTGTACACAGAACTCAGAAGTCAATTCATATTAGCTGGAATTCTTCTATTTTTGATTTAGGGAGTTAATATAAGTCTGTTTTAAATTTTTTACATCAAAACAAAACCCAGTCCATGATACATTTCATTTTACCAAAAAGTCTATATATATTCTAATGTGTCATTAATCTTCCAACCTGTGAATTTAGTCCAGCAATTTCCCCACTTATTGATCCAGCATTATCAGGCTGAGTTCCAAATTCAGATTCTTTTTTCTTTTTCACTGTGACTTTTTAAATAGATCTTAATGATAGCAAAGTTCATTTTCTAAGCTCCTTCTGAAAATTTAACTCCATACAAACTTGGTGACCCAAGAAGATTTGAACAAACCAATTAAACATCACATTTCCAGCCTTGGTTCATCCCAATCCTGGTGTCTCATAACCAGTTTTATTGAAGGTTGGAAATCTTATTATCTTTTGCTTTTTAACCCAAATTTCAATTCATTCCCATGATAACATTATATTCATATTCTTGGTTGTCTTCCAGAGTGGGAACACAGGAAGAAGGGTTACAGTAGAACTTCAACATTGTTGATAATCATATAGAAGTATGTTGCTTTTATGATCACCTATCATAGATACACCATAGAAACAGCTGCTTCAATAGAATTGTGACAGATGGAAACTCATGGATTAGGACAGTGATCAGCAAACTGTAGCTCACAAGCCACAAGCAGCTCTTTGGCCCTTTGAGTGTGACTCTTACACAAAATACCATGGCCTGGGCAAGTCTATTTTGAAGAAGTGGTATTAGAAGAAGTTTAACTTTAAAAAATTTGGCTCTCAAAAGAAATTTCAATCGTTGTACTGTTGATATTTGGCTCTGTTGACTAATGAGTTTGCTGACCACTTGATTAGGGAATCATCCAGGACTGGGTTTAAATTCAGCTTTTCTCTTACTTGTATAACCTTTGGAAGGTTCCTTAACTTTCACTGAGATCTAGTTTCTTCATCTGTGAAATGGAGTCAATAAATCTATTTTTAGGGTAGGGTTGTATTAAAAGGATGGTTTGTGTAAGCAATCAGGTACAGTGACCAGCACACACCAATGCTGATTTAATATCAACAGTATTGGAAGAAACATAGTAGGTTATGTGGGATACAAAGGTGAGTAAGCATGGGTCGTGCCCTCAAAGAGCTTACAATTAAAGTTGACTCTCAGAACAGATTGCATTTGAAGATGTGGTGGAGATATTGTTGGGAAGGCTAGAATTGGCTAAAGCAAGAGGGGTCCTTGAAATGAGAGTCACTTAATACTCAATAAAATGATGACCAGATATGAAGATAGTGAAACAGGTCAGGTGAGAGGTGGTGAGGGATTGAACTAAGGCCGAGGTGGTAAAGACAGCCTGAAGGGGATAGACACAGAAATGTTTAAGAGGTGGCGTAGACTGAGTATGCTTAATTATCTGAAAAACTAATGAGGAAGTCACTGCTGCACATAAGATGATCTGGAGCTGTGGAGCACAGGACTGCAAAAATGCAGGGAGAGGTGGGAACGAAATGGCAATGAGATTGCATCATGTCTGGCAGGGATAGGAAATGCGTGGCCTTGGGCTTTCACTCCCAGATACCACAGTCATGCTAGGCATCCCCTATCAATCACAAAACGATCCAATTCTCATTGAATTCAGATGTAGCTTTAAATCCCTTTTTAACACAACATTCCACACAAAGAGGACAAAATCCAGCAGGGTGGGTGCACTAATTGAAAACTACTCACCAGTTTTGGTGCTTGGCTTAGAATGCCTTAAGACAAAGTTTGGTCGTTACTCAAGAGGTATAGGAAACCGTTGATGGCTTTTGAGAGGAAAGACTCATGTACAGAGGACATTACATTTGGTAGACACATGAAAGAGTAAGCAGCTAGAGAGAGGCAGACAGATGGGGCAGATGTTTATTTAAAGACTTTGATGGCTAGTAACTAGGAAAGGAGAAAACAAAGTAAAGATTAAGGCACAATACAACCTTGTATTTGTCAAACATCTCTTTTTCATGATGCCACGGTATCAATTTCTTCTTGTGTGTTTTATCTCTGAGTATGTTTATGCATATAAGCCATGATTATGTTTTGTGTCTGCTTGCATGGATGTAAATTTAACATATGTCACATTTTAGTTCCAAACATTCTCAATTCTCTTATATAAAAGAATTGGAGAAACTCATTCTTATTTAGTCTTTTATTAGGTGACTTGTATGCCTTTTAATGTTTTATTCTTTTTTAGCCTGATTGATTGATTGATTGATCTAGCTGTCTTTGTCCCTTTTTAATTTTGTTGTGACTTTCCAGGAAAAGTGGTTTTGAAATTTTATGAGAATGACTATTACAGAAATGCTAGCAAAACGGACAAGATTTTTGTTTACAAGTGGCTCTGGGATTTCCTCCCAGTCCTCATATCTAACACAACCCGCCTGCAGCTCCTGGCCAACCTGTCCAATGCAGGGGGCTTCCCTTTGGCTGTCAAGTCAAGATGACCTGTTTAAGACAACACCCATGACAAAGGCCATTCACAGGAGTAGAAAGGGTACTGAACCCAATATTTGGAGGCATAAAGTCTAAGTTTTGAGCCAGGGACAATTTTTTTTTACCCTCTTTATGTCTGTTTTCTCATCTAGAGAAATACAGGAGAGTTGTAATAGATGTTGCCAAATGCCTTCATTTGATCCCAATTCTTTCTGATTCTCTGAATGGCCACTGGCTATAACCAAGAAAATGCTAAGCACGTTCAGTAATGAAATAAGACTGTTAGGGATAAGGACACTCAGAAGATTCTGTTCACTACTTTGCTTTGAACAATTCCAGTTAAGCCCCAAACTTCTGGCAGTGGACTGAGCATTTCAATAAGATCCTAAAACATCTGGGGTCATTCCAGGGCACTGAAATAATTTATATTTCCCATAAACAGTCTGTCCTTAGAGTGTGCCTACACATCTCCTTATCCCTCGGAAATCAGAAAGTGTTTGCCATAGGGACCTCCGCTCTGATGAATGATGAGGCCTTACCCAATTTCCAAACGCTTGGAGCTCGAAGAGCAGCCCGTGTTTCATCCCTCGTTGCTCTATCACGACAACCAAATCAGCACCATATGGCGGATGAGCCCTAGATTACAGAGCAGCGGCCTGCTTTGAGGACATCTGGAAGTCTTTTAGCTCGTGCTCCCAGGACTTGAACGGATCGTTTATAGCCAGTCGCGGGCCTGTGTGCTGGAGATACCGTTACTGTGCTTTATCCGGCGTGCCACGGGCCCACCTCTCTATTAAGAGGCCTTTCTTGCCCAAATCATGTTTTTTTTGTGTGTGTCTTGCTTTTATCATTTCTATGTCTTGGTGAGTTTGGGTTTCTCTGGAATGTGTGATCCTTATGTGGCAAATGGCTCTGAAACCAAAAGCTTTAGGGCAAACTGATTCCAAGTGTCTACATTCGCCATAACCCAAAGGAAAACTAGGCGTTTTTCCCAAGGCATCTGGTATCACTGATATTTATTGGGGTTTACTAGGTTAGTGAGGGAGTGAGTCAGAGAGTACATAAAAAGAGCCTGGCGCTGGGACATATACTGTAGTGCTCACATTTTTGTGGAAATTACTACATCAACAGAAAGCATTGTCCTCTTGGCGGGTCCCCTTTGGCTTGGCTCTCCAAAATTTTAAAGAGCACCTAATATTTCATTGGTGCATTGGCCAAAGTACCATAAGGGCATTCTACATGTGTGTGCATAGGCACACACATGTACAAACCCAGACAAAATTGTATAACTATTGTAAAAATAAAAACCAACAAGCAACGTTTTTTTCAAACCCAAGAGAATTCACCAGTGTTGGAATTAAGAAGCTAAAGTGACCAGGAGTCACTCCCTTTTGGAGTACATGATTTCTGTGCTAAAAGTACAACAGAAAATTTCTTAAATTAGAGCAGGCGAGAAATAGTTGCTTGGTACAGTAACTTAGTATAGGATCTTGAGTTGGGGAGAGTATTCTGGATTGTCCGCTGGGCCTTAAATGCAGACACAAGTTTCTGTATAAGACAGAAACAGAAGAAGATTTGACACAGAAGAAGAAGAGAAAGCAATGTGACCACAGAGGCAAAGATAGGGTGACATTGCCATGCGTCAGAGGAAAATACAGATCCTTCCCAAGAGCCTCTGGAGGGAGTCTACCTTGAGTTGGCCAGTGAGACTGATTCAAGACTTCCAGCTCCAGAGAGGGGAGAGAATACATTTCTGCTATTTTTAAGTCAGCAAATTTGTTGCAGAAGCCACAGGAAACTAAAGCAGGCACATTAAAGTCACTGTTTTAAACTATCACTCTTTCCTAAAACTGATCTGCTTAAACATGTACCATGTTGAAAGGAGGAGTCATGTGGTTCCTTTTACCACTTTCCCTTTCACTGTTGCCTTCTCCCACTTTCTTAAAGACAGACAGACCTCTCGCCCATTCAAATCATACTGCGCCGCAGTGCCCTCAGGTGTGAGGTTGCCCATGGCACAGACCATTCAAAATTGTTGGTGTCTGAGGAACTTTGAATCAAGCACCATAAACTCCCCGGATTTCTAATATTGCAATAAAAGTCAAAACATGGTGCTCTGTGTTATGTTAAGATAGTCTAAATTCAGTTATATACACACATATGTGTATGCATACATATATAATTATAGATACACAGTTTTCCAAGAAGACAGGATGACTGGTAAAATGTTCCTGCATAAAAATATACCACACAGCCCTGGACTTCTGGCTCCAGGTCCAGCAAGGAAGGAGCTTAGAAGTCATCACTGTGTCCTCACAACAACTTAAACAAACTGAAAAATTCATGAGCTCTTCTTAGATTTGTCCAAAAAGTGAGGTCACAGGGCAAGGCTCTGGCCCCACAGTCGGAGAGACAGTCAAGTGAATGGAGAGATTCACAGCTCCCAGAACATAAACGCCGGGAAGCAGCGCAGCGGTAGAAAAGACTAACCTTTCGTGATTGATGAAAAGCTGATGGTTTAGTGTGAACAAGTGGGAGAGGTAAAAACTCATCATCTCACAGTGAACATAAGAAAAAAAGGGGGAAATTTGATTTGAAAATACTGCAAATTATGTTGCTCTTAACAAGGCCTGCCTTCAAGAGGAACTATTTTACCAAAGCCTCAACTATTTTATTTCAGAGCCTAACTGGTCTGTGGGAACAAATATACTTATTCCAACTCCCTTAGTCTTTCTTTCATGTGGGAAAGAGAAAAAACCAACACCAGCCCACTCTAGTCATCCCGTCTCACCTAAGGGGGTAAAAATAAAAAAAAAGGTAATCTGCCTTTCAAGTTCATTGAGGCACAGACTCACTGAAAAGCTGAGGCTAATCACAAGAGCCAACACAACACTTCCCTGCCTCACACATTTTACCACGCATTGCTGAAGGCCTGTTTACCACAGCACCTTTTAGCTAGGATATCATGTACTGCTATCAGGGAAAAAATGGCCAGACTAAAAGGTAAAAACAAACAAAAAAAACACAGTTTGGGGAAATAGTGGGATTATCAAACCAGGAATTTAAAGTAACTCTGATTAATTTGTTAAGGGTTCCAATGGGTAAAGTAGACTGCATGCAAGAACAAAACAGGGAGGCGGCAATGCAAGCAGAGAAATGGAAATTCTAAAGAAGAATAAAAAAGAAATGCTAGAACTTAACACTGGTAACAAAACTCAGGAATACTTTTGAAGAGCCTATGAATAGGCTGGGCATGGATAAGGAAAGATCTCAGAACTTGAGGATATGTTAATAGAAATTTCCAAAAAGGGAAGTGTAAAGAGAAAAAAGACCAAAAGAAATAAAGAAAATAGAAATATCCAATAACTGTGGGAAAACTACAAAAACTGTAACATGCTTAATGAAAATACCAAAAGAAAAGACAGAGAAAAAGAAACAGAAGAAATATTTAAAGCAGTAATGACTGAGAATTTTCCCAAAATTAATATCAGACACCAAACCACATATTTAGGAAATTCAGAGAACATTAAGCAAGATAAGTGCCCAAAATAAATAAGCCCTACACCTAGGCATATCAAATTCAAACTGGGAAAAATTAAAGATAAGAAAAAAATCCTCAAAGAAGCTTGGGGATAGGAGGAGCACCTTACCTTTAAGGATGTAAAAATAAGAATTATATCTGACTTTTTGTCAGAAACCATACAAGCAAGAAGAGAGTGAAATAAAATATTTAAATATTTATAGTGTTGAGAGAGGAAAAACAAACAAACAAAAAAAATCCCACCAACCTAGTATTTTCTATCTTTTTCTAAAGTGAAGAAGAAATAGACATTCTTGGACAAGCAGAAACCGAGGAATTAGGTTGCCACTAGACATGACTTGCAATAAATGTTAAAATAAGTTTTTCAGAGAGAAAGACAATTCAGAAATTCAGATTCTACATAAAGAAAGAGCATTAGAGAAAGAATAAGTGAAGATAAAATTTTCTTTTCATATTCTTAATTGATCTAACATAATATTCTTTTGTTCAAAATAATAACAGCAATAACATAGTTAATGATTATATCATGTAAAATGAAAATAATGACAGCATTAATGCAAGGGTTAAAGAAACAAATTAGAAACATTGTGTTATTATATGATACTTGAATACATGAGGTGATATAATGGTATTTGAAAGTAGATTTGGATTAGTTGTAAATGTGCATTGCAAATTCTAGGGCAAGTCTAAAAATGTTTATTTTTAAAGTGTAATTATAAGGAGAGATCATTGAATCATGTTCAGTCAAAACCATAATAGCGAAAAAAATAGAAAAAAAGAGAGGGGAAGACAAAACAAGTGGAAAATCACAAAGGCAATTAATAAAAAACAGTAACAAATGGTATAGGTATTAACCCAATGATATTAATAATCAGTTTAAAAGTCAATGGTAAAAAATGCACCACTTAAAAGACAGATTTTAAGTCAAAATGTATTAAAAAAGCAAAACACAACTATATGTTATCTACCAAAAAAGTACTTTAACTATAAAATACATATAAATTATAATGAAGAAAGATATACTATACTAACACTAATCAAAAAAGTGGGAGTGGCTATATTATAGTCACACAGAGCAAACTTCAGAGCAAGAAAAATAATCAGGGATAAAGAAGGACATTACATAATGATAAAAGGGTCAATTCTCCAAGAAAATACAACAATCTCCAATTATTCATTTGACAGAGGGTCAAAATGCATGAGACAAAATTTGATAAAATTGCAAGGAGAAAAAGATAAATCCACTCTTATAGTTGGAGACTTTAACATCCCTTTCTCAGAAATAGACAAATCTAGCAGGCAGAAAATCAATAAAGACATAGTTGAACTCAATAGTACCATCAATCAACTGGATAAAATAGACATCTGTAGACTACTTCATCCAACAACAACAGAATATACATTTTTCGCAATCTCACATGGATATTCACCAACATAGACCACATTTCAGGCCATAAAGCACCTCTTGGCAAATTTAAAAGAATGGAAATTGGTCACTATACACTCTTAGAACACAATAGAATGAACGTAAAAATCAGCAACAGAAAGATAGTTGGAAATTTTCAAAACACTTCAAAATTAAACAACAAACACACTTTTAAATAACACATGTTTTAAATGATCTCTAGAGAAATTTAAAAATATTTTTAATTAGTGAAAAAATAAAGCTTATCAAAATTTGTAAGATGCGCCGAAACCGGTTTGGCTCAGTGGATAGAGCATCAGCCTGCAGACTGAAATGTCCCAGGTTCAATTCCGATCAAGGGCATATACCTTCGTTGCGGGCATACCCCCAGTTGGGGGTGTGCAGGAGGCAGCTGATGGATGATTCTCTCTCACTGATGTTTCTAACTCTATCCCTCTCTCTTCCTCTCTGTAAAAAATCAATAAAATATATATATTTTTAAAATTGTAGGATTCAGTAAAAGCAATGCATAAATAGAAATTTATAGCATTGAATGCATGTATTAGAAGAGAAAAAAACTTCAAAACCAATCACCTAAATTTCTACTTCAGGAAACTAGAAAAAGAGAATAAATTACTTCCAAAGCAGGTAGAAGTAAATAAGTAAATAATTTTTAAAAACAGAGCAGAAGTCAATAAAATTTAAAACAAAAAAATTAATAGAGAAAATCTACAAAACTAAAAGCTGTTTGTTTGAAAAGATCAATAAAATTGGTATGCCGCAAGTCAAACTAAGAAAATAAGAAAGAAGACACACATGACTAATAGTAAATGTGAAAGAAGGAATGGTATAACAGACTACATGAACATTAAAAGTATAATAAAGAACATTCTGAATAACTGTATTCCTGCAAATTTGATAAAAAATGAAATAGAGCAATTCTTTAAAAGTCACAATATGTTAGAATTCACAGAAGAAAAAGACCTTCTGAGCAGACTGATTTCTATTAAAGAAACAAAATCAGTAGTTTAATGTCCTTCCAATGTACATCAGACACAATGCCCAGATAGGTTCTTGGTACAATCTACCAAATATTGAAGAAAGAAACTATACCAATTTTCAACACTCTTTTCCAATAGATAAAAGTAAAGGAAATATTTCCTAATTTATTCTATGAGGCTAGTGTTACCTTAATACCAAAATCAGGCAGAGACATCACAAGAAAACTATAGGCCAATATCACCCATAAAAAATAGATACAAAAATTATCCACAAAATATTAGCAAATCAAGTCCAAAAATGTATAAAAGAAATTATGCACCACAACCAAGTGGGAATTATCCCAGGTATATAAGAATGGTTCAACATTCAAAAATAATTAATTTTATCTATCACATCAGCATGGTAAAGAAGAAAAATCACATGATTATATCAATAGATACAGAAAAGGCATCTGACAAAATGTAACACCCATGAGTAATATGCAAATTGACCATCACTCCAATACACAAGATGGCTGCCCCCATGTGGTCAAAGATGACTGACCCCATGTGGACACAAGATGGCCAGCAGTGGAGGGCAGTTGGGAGGGACCAGGCCTGCAAGAGAGGGCACTTTGGAGTGATCAAGCTTGCAGGGGAGGGCAGTTAGGAGTGACCAGGCTGGCAGAGGAGGGAAGTTAGGGGCAACCAGGCCTGTAGTGAAAGGCAGTTGGGGGTGCAGTTAGGGGTAACCAGACCTTCAGGAGAGGACAGTTAGGGGTGACCAGGCCTGAAGAGGAGGACAATTAAGGGCAATCAGGCTGGCAGGGGAGTGGTTAGGAGTGCAGGCAGAAGCAGTTAGGTGCAATCAGGAAGGCAGACAAGTGAGCAGTTGGGAGCTAGCAGTCCTGGATTATGAGAGGGATGTCCCAGATTGGAGAGGGTGCAGGCTGGGCTGAGGGATCCCCCTCCCCATGCACAAGTTTCATGCACTTGGCCTCTAGTTAATGATTAAGAGCTCTCGGCACACTAGAACTAGAGAGGAACTTCCTCAACTGGATAAAGAACATCTTAAAAAGCCCACAGCTAATGTTATACTTAATGGTGAGGAACAAAGCTTTCCCATGAAGGTCAAGAACAATGAAAACATACCCCCTCTCACCATCCTTGTCAAAATCATACCAGAAGTCCTAACTTATGTAATAAGATAAGGAAAGGAAATTAAACATATACTGATTGGGAATCCTATATAATAAAAGGCTATATATACAAATTTTCCCCTCAACTGGAAGTTCAACTAGGAGGTCATACAGGGTGCGGGCCGGCCGGCCAACTGCCCATGGCCCCTCCCCTGCCAGCCCAGCCCAATCGCCTGATAGTTTAATCAGGCAGGCTGGCTGGACCCCATCGATGCACAAATTTGTGCAATGGGCCTCTAGTAAATAAATAAAACTCCAAAAGAATTGACAAAAAGAAAACCTCCTGAACTAATAAGCAATTATGATTGCTTGCTGAACAAATTATATCAAGGTTGCAGAATACAGGTTAATATACAAAACAATCATTTTCTTATCTATAATAATAAAAGCATAATATGCTAATTAGACTGGACAGCTAAACCACCTTCCTGATGACCTTCTGGATGAAGTCGCAGTAGCAGGGGTGTAAGGCAGCGATGGTCACCATGGCAGGTGGTTGGGTGCTGAGGCAGAGGTGATTAGGGACGATCAGGCAGGAAGATGGACAGTTAGGGGTGATCAGACAGGTAGTTAGAGTGGTTAGGGGCAATCATGCTGGCAGGCAGGTGAGTGGTTAGGAGCCAGTTGTTCCAGATTGCAAGAGGGATACCCCACTGCTAGTTTAGGGATTGGGCCTAAATGGCAGTTGAACATCCCCTGGGGGGTCCCCCATTGTGATAGGGTGCAAGCTGGGCTGAGGGACACCCCGCCTCCATGCACGAATTTTGTGCACCAGGCCTCTGGTATACCATAAAAGTCTGTATACTAAAGGATTCCAGCTATATGACAATTAGAATTTGAAGTTTAAAAAATATATTACCATCCACATTAACACCCCATAGAATGAAATACTTAGATATAAATCTAACAAGTTATGCACAAGATATATGTGAAAAACTACAAAACTTTGATGAAAGAAAATCAAAGAGCTAAATAAATGTATAGATACTCTATGTTTATGGATAGAAAAACTGAACATTGTCAAGGTGGCCATTCCTCTCACCCCTTGATCTGTAGATTTGAAGCAATAAAAATCCCAGTGAGTTATCTTGTGTATATAGATTCCAAAATGTATCTAAAAAAAGAAAGAAAAAAAAAGCTAACGTAGTATTAAAATAAAAGAACAAAGTTTAGGACTGACACTATCCCACTTCAAGACTTACCATTAAACTACAGAATTCAAGAAAATATGATACTGGTGAAAGAGTAGAGAAATGGATCAAAAAATAGAACAGGAAGCCAGGAAAAGATTTATAGAAATATGGTCAGCAGTTTGACAAAAGAGTAAATGTAATGCAATAGAGAATGCAGAGTCTTTTCAATAAATAATGTTAGAACAATTAGACATCTACATGTAAAAAATGAATCCATTGCTCTCATCATTGATGTTTCTATCTTTTTTTTTAAACCTCCCTCTTTCTCTCTGAAATAAATAAAAATATATTTTTTAAAAGTGAATCCAGTCCAAAATCTTACATCCCTCAGAAAAATTCATTCAAAATTGATCGCAGATCTAAATGTAAATCATAAAACTTCAAGAAGATATTACAGGAGAAAATTGAGATGACCATGAGTGCAGTGATGACTTTTAGATAGGAAACCAAAGTCATGATTCATGAAAGAAATAATTGATAATCTGGGTTTTGTTAAAATAAAAACTTCGGTTTTATAAAAGACATGTCACAAGCATGAGAAGACTTGGAGAATATTTTCAAAATACATATCTGATAAAAGATTATCAAAACATACAAAGAACTCTTAAAGCTCAGCAACAAGGAAATGAACAATCCAATTTAAATATGGGCAAAAATCTAAATAGACACCTTACTAAAGAAGACATATAGATAGCAAGTAAGCATATGAATATTGCTCAATATGATAGGTCATTCAGGAATTGTAAATTAAAATAATAATGAGGTGCCATTGCACAACTAGTAGAATGGCTCAAATTCAAAACACTGACAAAACCAAATGCTAGTGGAGCAACAAATGCTGCCATTCATTTCTAGTGAGAATGCAAAGTGGTACTGAAACTTTGGGCAGTTGGAAGTTTCTTACATTATTAACAAATGAGAGACCCAGTGCAAGAATTCATGCACCAGCGGGGTCCCTCATCCTGGCCTTTGGGAATCAGGCTGAAACCTGCTTTCCAACATCCCCCAAGGGGTCCTGGATTGCGAGTGTTCAGGCTAGGCCTAGGGACCCCACTGGTGCACAATCAGGGTGCTGGGGCAGGGGGCGGGGGAAGGGAACCATGGGAAGCCTCCAGGGTGAATATGGCCCATCTTACCAAGTCCAAATCGGCCGGACCTCAGCAACAATCTAACCTACTTCGGGGCATCTGCCTCTTGGTGGTCAGTGCATGTCATAGTGACTGGTCAAGCAGTTGAGTGAAAGGTTGGACACTTAGGATATTAGGCTTTTATTATAAAGATACTGTTACTAAACAATCCAGCAACCATACTCCTTTACTCCTTGACACTTATCCAAATGAGTTATAAATGAATGCCCATAAAAATCCTTCACATAGATATTTATAATAGCTTTATTTATAATTGCCAAGACTTGAAAGCAACTGAGATGTCCTTTAGTAGGTGAATGGATAAACTGTGGTACAGCCAGACAATATAATGTTATTCAGTGCTTAAAAAACTATCAAGCCATGAAAAGATATAGAGGAAACTTAAAAGCACATTACTAAAGGAAAGAAGCCAATTTGAAAAGGCTACATACTGTAGGACTCGAACTATGTGACACTCTGGAAAAAGCAAACCATAGAGATAGTAAAAATATCAGTTGTTGCCCGGATGTAGGGAAAGAGGAATAAATAGGAGAAGCACAGAGGAATGTGGGGGCAGGAAAACTATTCTGTATGATACAAGAATACCAGATATAGGTCATTATATATTTGTCAAAACCCAAATAATGTTGAGCACCAAGAGTAAACCCCAATGTGAACTATGGAATTTGGGTAAGAATGATCTATCCATGTAGATTTATTGATTACAACAAATGCACCATTCTAGTAGTAAGTATATGAGAACTCTGTGCTTTCTGTGGAATTTTTCTGTGAACCAAAAACTTTTCTGAAAAATAAAATCTATTACAAAATAATTAATCCAAAACAACAACAAAAAAGCTTACCAGGATATTAGTTGGGATTGTATTGAATCCATGGGCCATATGCAGTCCATCAATATGCTACATTATTTATTTAGATCTTTAATTTTCTTTACAATATTTTGTAAATTGAAGGTTGTGAACATCTTTCATTAAGTTGTTCCTAAATATTTTATCTTTGGATGCTTCTCTAAAATTTTATTTACTTTATTTTCTAATAGTTATTTGTTGGTATCCTATATAATAAAAGCCTAATATGTAAATCAACTGAATGGCAGAAAGAGAAAATCTGTGCACTACTCCATACCCTTCTGTTCTTCTACAGACAACTGGCCTCCTGCATCATAGTCCAATAGAAATGATAACATGGAAACTCCTACTTTTCCGTCATCTCGTCTGCAAGCTTACTTGTTTTCCAACAGATCATGTTCATGTCTTCCCTTCTGCATGAAGCTTACCCCTCCACTTATGATCTGGATCCCACTTCCAACTATTTCTTCAGGGATTTAACTGTATCAGTTATCTCCTTTCTCATCTACTAGTAAAGTTTCATCACAGTATTCTACACTCAGCCTCTTTTGTATATCAGCATTTAAATGTGCTTCTCTTCCATAATGTATTCTTTTAATTTAAAAACTTCCATAACAAATGTCCCTCATCTAATCTTGTTCTACATTCATCTGCTCTTCACAGAGGAATTTCTGGAGAGAGGGCTGCAGTAGCTGTCCCAGCCAGGAGCACTCGGCACCCAGAAGTCCTCTCAAACTTTTCCGCTGAGACTCCTTTACTTGGGATTGCCAGCGCCCTGCTTGTCTGCTTGTTGCTAATTCTAATGGACACATTTAATCACAGTTGGCAAAGGGCCTCAGAAAGATGAAAATTAAGTCGATTGAAAAGTTGAACCAGCAACTAACTTATGATCAAGCTCAAAAAAGCAAGCTTACCAAGCCCAGCCAGCGTTGCTCAGTGGTTGAGTGTTGACCTGTGAACCAGGAGATTAAGGTTCCATTCCTGGTCAGGCACATACCCAGGTTTTGGCCTGATTCCCTGTGTGGGGGATGCAGGAGGCAGCCAATCAATGATCTTCTCTCATCATTGAGATTTCTATTTCTCTCCCCCTCACCCTTCCTCTTAGAAATAAAAAAAAATATATACTTAAAAAAACTAAAGGATGCTTATCTAATTGCAAAATCATTTTTTAAAGCAAATGTGCCAATATTAGTATCAAGTGAAGTAAAATTCAAAGCAAAACTAAGATATGGAAAAAAGAGGGTCATTTTGGATCATAAAGTTTAAAATTAACAGAGAACTTAAAATTTATTTGAATCTTTGTGGATGGGATGGGATGGAAAAATTGCTTATAATGATTAGAAAAAGTAACAAAAATTAGAAAATGTGTTTCAATTCTCTAAATCTTTGTAAGATTAAGCAGTTCCCCACAAAATCATGCAAAAGAAATGAATAATATAATTTGTAAGTCTAAATTAAAAGGTGGGTAGTGTTCAGGTTTTATTGTTGTATTAAGTACTATTAATCATATTTAAAAGCAAAAAAAAAGTAAATACATTTCTCCAAAAACAAATGATCTATGTCATAGTCTTTGGCCATTAATACAATAAAACTAGATATTAGAAACAAAAATGTAAATGAAAAAAAAATACTCAACCATATTGAAATTTTATTTTATTTTTTTATTTTTAAATATATTTTATTGATTTTTTTTACAGAGAGGAAGTGAGAGGAATAAAGAGTTAGAAACATCAATGAGAGAGAATAATCAATCAGCTGCCTCTTGCACACTCCCTACTGGGGATGTGCCTGCAACCAAGGTACATGCCCTTGACCGGAATTGAACCTGGGACCTTTCAGTCTGCAGGCCGATGCTCTATTCACCGAGCCAAACCGGTTTTGGCCACATTGAAATTTTAAATGACTGTGATATATCACTACTCATATAAAGAGAAAATCAAAACTGAAGTTATAATTCCCTAGAAAATAACAATATCAATATTAGATATCCATACCTTTTTGGATATACACAAAGCTGAATCCTAGGAAAACCCAAAACTTTAAATTATTTCATTATAAGCTAGATGTATTGAAAATAAATTATGTTATGCAACAGAGGAAGTTTTTAAAAAGTAAAGCAAAATAGAGATAAGTATTAAAGATGATAGATACAGATAAGAGAAAATTCATGAATTAGAAATAAAAGCTGGATTGATTAGTGAATCCAAGAGCTGATTTACTTACTTAACCATAAATAAAACCGACAGAGCTCTGGGAAGTTCACTCTGCAATATCAAATTATAATGAAAAAGGGCATGCAAGGAGAATTATAAATATAAATTGCTATGTACACATTTTAAAATCAATGTGATATATTCAATGAAATAAACATTTTTCAAAAAAACAAAACACAAAACAAAACAAAACAAAAACAGTTTCAAAATTGACACAAGGTTAATAACAGAAATATCCACACAAAAAATGGTTAATGATTTTAAAGAACCTCCAAATGATGCTGGGCTCAGGAAGTTTCCCAGTAAATTCTAGCTAACATAGAGTGACAGATACTCCAGTTGGTATTTTATTGTCTCAGAGCAAGTGAATTGACAGAAAGCTAGCATAAACTTGATGTCAACACCTGAAAAATATTGCATTTAAACAATTGAGACACATTTTTAATTATGACTATAGAGGGAAACTGATAGGGAAAATATTAGCAAAGCAAATCTAGATATAAATAAACCACATCCAATGAAAACACAATAGTCTTTCTCTAGAATTACAAAAATGAATCAGTCCTTAGAAAAATCTATGAGCATAATTATATTAGTGGATCAAAGGAGGTTTTCTGAAGCACATAATTGCTCTCTTAAATGCTAAAAATATTTTTAAATAGAAAATATGTTTCTAACTTCTTTTGAAGCATGGCTTTTAAAAATAAAAACAAGAATATTTAAGTAATGTGATACATTACAACTCTCTGATACCAATAGCACATACAACTCTTAACCCTTTAGTGTAGAGGCACTCTTATTAAAATTAGGAGTAGCATCAATGCCAGCATTGTTATTGTCCTATCTAATAAAAGGGCAATATGCAAATTTACCATAACTCTGTCACGAAGATGGCAGTGCCCATAGCCATAAGATTGTGGCACCCAGTCCTCTCAGCCTTGCCAGATTCTCCCAGTCACTGAGAGCATGCAGCACGAGTAGCCAAGCAGGATGCTTGCTTTGAGGCCTAGAGCAGAGCCAGGGGGACACTGTCCAAGGCACAGTGGAGGCTTGAGCAGAACTGGGGGGGCCCTGCCCAAGCCACAGCAGAGGCTTGAGCAGGTCCAGAGATGTGAGGGGGGGGGCAGGGATGCCAGCCTCGGTTTGCCAGCAGTCCTGCCTCTGCGCATGAGCTGCAGATGAAACACCTTTCCTAACTGCTCATTGGCTAAGCTCCCTGAATGCCACTGGCAGTGTTCTTGGTAACTTGGGTAATAAAAATCCAAGAAGGTAATCTGGGGTTTTCCACCGCACTCCTGGAGGAAAAATCAAGGGTCCACTGCTGGAGGGCTAAGTAATGTCATATCCTGCCCTAGCTGGTTTGGCTCAATGGATAATACCTTGGCCTGTGGACCGCAGGGTCTGGGTTTGATTCTGATCAAAGCCATGTAATTAGGTTGCAGGTTTCCCTCTTGCCGGGGCCCAGGTCAGGGCTCATGCAGGAGGCAACCAATCCAAGTGTTCCGCTCATATTGCTGTTTCTCTCTGTCTTTCCCTCTCTCTTCCATGCTCTCTAAAAATCAATAGAAAAATATTCTCAGGTGAGGATAAAATAAAAAGAAAGAAATGCCATATCCTATGAAAGACACATCTTGAAAATGCCTAAAGAAAGTTGTCATTTTTTTCGTGGTGAAGGAGCTAGAGTCTGTGTTGATGAAAACACCTTGGCAGCTGTGGCAGCAGCAGCAGGGGTGGTGCCTTCCCCTGATCAGCCTAGTCGCCTTCCATAGAGGAAGGACAGACTGTGGCTTAGGCCTGCTCCCTGAGCAGGCCTAAGCCATCAGTAGGACATCCCCTGAGGGATCCCAGACTATGAGAAGGGGCAGGCTGGGCTGAGGGACCTCTCCCCATCCCCCGCAGTGGACTAATTTCATGCACCAGGCCTCTAGTTTAAAGTAAATGTAGAACCCTTGCTCATACAATCAGAAGAGAATATGTGTGTGCATTTGTGTATACATGTATATACATATGTATATATGTGTGTGTATATATATGTTGAAATTATGTAACAATGCTATCATCATAAGCACAGTAAAATGTATTAATTTCTGGAAATCTGAAAATCACAAATGAGAAATTATTGAAAATAATAAATGATTTTTTTGGTCACCTATAACAGAATGTACAAAAGTCAATAGGCATTTCTCATATCAATAATGAGCAATATATTATTCAAGATTCTTTTGGTTGCAAATAGCAGAAATCATTCTGAGCAGAATTGGGCCTTTGTTCTTGGGTTTTATGAACTGCCAGGGGCAGTCATGCCCAGCCAGGAGACCATGGGCTCCAAGTCTCCTCGAGGTAGGACTTCACAGTGGGAGCCTCCATCTTCCGCTTGCCTTCATCCTCCGAGTTTTTCCTGGTAACTTGGGTTTCTCTGCCTGGTTTGAAGGATGGCATTTCTCACCTCTCATGTTTCGCTTCCCACATCTTCCACTCCCAAAAAGGGACTTAGTCTCTAAGTTTCAAGTGTAAAGATATAAGGGAAAGACACTATTCTGGCCTGGTTGAAATTTCCACCTATGACCAATCACCTGGAGAGTGGAGTCTATCAAAACCTGATGGCACCTGGTGAGTCTCCTGACAGAAATGGGGCCTGCAGTCCCCAAAAAAGGAGACTGGGAACTGACAGGAAATGTAATGGAAAAGAAAAGACCACTATCAACATGATAATGAACAAGTTTAGGAACTTTAAAATAACTGTAAAAAATATTTAGAAATGCCTGGAGATACTAGCAAAACTTGACTAAGGAAAATAAAAAGACTAGCCAAGAAGTTTTCTTTAAAATATTTGTTATTCCTTTATTAGATGTTAAAATGTATTTCAATCTAAAAAAAAAAAAGTACCAGTGAAGAAGTAGATTAACAGGAAAAGAATAGAAAATCTAGTTAAAACAATAAAATACATGGTATTCGCATATAAAAGAGATAGAATTACAAATTTTAGGCTCTAATGGTTGGGGAACAACTATCTAACTATCAGAGAGAAAAATATGAAAAAAGTCTATGACACTAAAAGTGAAACACATAAGGAAAACACTAATAGATTAAGTTATAAAAAGTAAAAAAAAAAATTGTGAACCAATAAACACATTCAAAATGTAACTTAACAATACATTCAAATGCTTAATATCCTTAATATGAATTTTGGTGTAAGGCTGGATATCAAGGAGGTTAAGAGCCAAATAACTTTGATAAGATCTTAGCTATAAAGTTTAAAAATCATGTATTTTTTTAACATACTTCTTAAGCTACTTCAGTTTCCCCATCAAAAAGTAAATAAAAATTGTACCTACCTTATAAAGGAGTTACAAAGGCTTAACAAAGTTAAGAGTTATAAGGCTTAACAAAGATAATGCATATAAAAGCTTAAGAATAAATGCCAAATACTGCCTATGATTGAATGTTATCCATTAATATACAAAGGATCCTTAAAACTGAGTAATAAATTAAATATCCTAATAAAAAAGTCATGAACTAGCACTCACATGAACCAGTAGCTATTAAAGTAAGGTTAATAATCAATGAGGGAGGAACAAGATGGCGGCGTTAGGTAAACACTCCTAAACGGCTGCCGGGCACAACAAGTCCATGGGAAAACAACTATAAAAAAAACATCTATCTCCCAGGAACCAAACGAAAGCTGGCTGAGAGGAAGCCCTACATCTAAACTGAAAAGAAAGAGGAGAATCCAGGACACAAGCGCTGAAAAACTGAGATAAGGAGGCCCTGGATGCAATAAGGGCTGGCAGCAGATTCAAGCTGGCGAAGGGCGATGCTTTCTTCAACCTAAGGAGAGACTAGCGCCCGATCTCTCTGAAACCTAGTTTCTAGGGAGCGGCTAGCCACTAGACTGTCTGCCATCAGATCAGATAGTGAGGCACATTGCTTGCAGAACTGGGACTGTTTACTGTGCTGTGATGGGATAGGTGGGGATGCCATCACAGAGGGGGCGGACCAGCAGCTATCACTGTTGGCCACACCCCAGCCTAGTGATGCTCTGAGATTCCGCCCCTCACAACATATCCTGGCTACAAGCATCAGACTTTGCATATGAATGGCCCTCTCTATTGCAGTTTAACAAAAATTGCAACCTGGGGCAAACAGATACAAGGAGGACAGGACTGGGGTTCACTCTATAGCTTCTGCGACAGTACTGGCCTCAAACAGTTAGCACATTTGAGGTACCTCTCAATGAGGTAGCTGTACCTGTACCTCATTGAGACCCAGAAACCAGAGTTCTAATGCTCAGTTTCAATCCCTCACACCCATAAGTGACACATTCTGAAGACAGTCTTAGTGAGCACCAAAGCCCCACTGAAACAAGGCATCTCTCCAGCGCAGCAGTTCTTCCTTTATAGACACAGCGGATCCTCACAGACAATTGGCCTGGAGGTCAATTCCTCTCAGTGTACCAACAGCAATCAAGGCTTAATTACACCAAGACTTTGCACTAAGCCCACAAAGAGATATAGCAAAAGCTACCACCGCAGGTGATTGGGGAAGCTGAGCTACTGACCCCTATAGGTCACCGACCACACAAAGCCACTCCAGGGAGACAGCCAAAATGAGGAAACACAGAAATATGACATGAATGGGAGAGATGGAGGAGAGTAAGCTACTGGACAATGCACAGTTCAGAATCACATTTCTAAAATTACTCAAGAATCTTCTAAAAACCTTTGAGAAACTTGATGAGACCTTCAAGGACCTTAATTAGAATACCAAAAAATTGGAAAAGGATCAGCCAGAAATTAAGCATACAAAGTATGAAATAAAGAATATACAAAAACCTAACTATAGATCAACGTGCCCCAAGAACCAAACCAAAGATCTGGAATATAAGAAGGCAAAAATCACCCAACCAGAGAGGCAAAATGAAAGAAGAATCCAAAAGTGTGAGGATCATGTAAGGAGCCTCTGGGATGGCTTAAAACGTACCAACATCTGGATTTTTGGGGTGCCAGAAGAAGAGAGCGAGCAGAATAGTGAAGGCTTAATGGAAGAAATAATGACAGAAAACTTTCCATACCTGGTGAAAGAAATAGACCTACAAGTTCAGGAAGCACACAGAACCCCAAACAGGAGGAATCCAAACAGGAATACACCAAGAAACATCATCATTAAATTGCCAAGAGCAAAATACAAAGAGAAAATCTTACAAGCAGCAAGAGAAAAACAACTAGTTACCTACAAGGGAATATCCATATGACTGTCAGCTGATTTCTCAACAGAAACTATGCAGGCCAGAAGGGAGTGGCAAGAAATATTCAAAATGATGAACAACAAGAACCTACAACCAAGATTACTCTATCCAGCAAAGCTATCATTCAGAATTGAAGGTCAGATAAAGAGCTTCACAGACAAGAAAAAGTCAAGGAGTTTATCAATACCAAACCATGAATACAGGAAATGTTAAAGGATATTCTTTAAGAAGAGGAAGAAAAAGAAAAAGGTAAAGGTAAAAAAAATTATGAACAGCAAAAAGGTATCAAATACATTCCTACCAACAAACGAATCTAAAAATCAAGAGAATTTAAAAAAAAAAAATCTGAAGAAAATGGACTGGTGAATATAATAGAATCAGGGACATAGAAAGGGATTGGGTTAACAATTCACAGGGGAAAGGGGTCTGAGGGGTGTGGGAAGAGATTGGACGTTGATCTTACATCTATCGATGAAGACAGTGGTGGGGGTAAGGGTGTGGGGTGGGGTTGGGAATTGGGTGGAGGGGAACTAAGGGGGGGGAAACACCTGTAATAATCTAAACAATAAAGATTTATTTTTTTTAAATAATCAATGAGGATATATGGCTTTATTCATTCTTGTTAGTAATGAAAGAAATGTAAGTAAAGATATTAAAATAACATTTTCTTTGTAATACACATAAAATTAATAATAACAGAAAGAAGCAAATAATAATTAATATATTTGATATCACCTGTCAAATGTGATTCTTTAAACTTCAAATTGTGCCTGCTCCTTAACCTAGAATATCCACTTTTCATCTAGACATTTCATCTAAAGAAAATAATTAAGATTGTGTGCAAAGCTGGTTTCTAAGGGTTCACAACAGCACTGTTTGTTAGAGAAGAAATGTTCTTCATCTAATTACCCAAAAGACAATGAGGACACCTGGAAATGAAATGCAGTTGACTTTGGAAAACATGGGTTCGAACTGTGTGGGTCCACTTACACAGAAATTTTGCTTCAGTGAATATTTGAAATGCACATTCTCTTCTTTATGATTTTCTTAATCTTTTCTTTTCTCCAGCTTACTTTATTATAAAAATAAAAATAACATAAAATGTCTGTTAATTGATTGTTTGTGCTCTGGGTAAGGTCATCAGCAGTCGTTAAGTTTTGGGGAGTCAAAAGTTATATGTAGATTTTCAATTGCATAGGATTAGCACCCCTAACCTCTGTGTTGTTCAAGGGTAAACTGTACTATGCTGCCCTCACACATAAGGCTGTGGAAGTATGTACTCATATTTATGTAAAGATTCTTGGCATCTTTCTAATGTTAAATGTTTCTCTATAAAAGCAAGAGTCCTCAAGATATTTATTTAAAATGTCAGTGGTGATTTTTCCAAAGAGGAGAAAAAATAGTTAAACATGACTTCACTGTTTCCCTTTGTCAAGGAAGAATGGCAGTGTCACTAACACATAAAGAAAGTAGAAGTGAGACTTCAGGTCAAGATGGTAGTGTAGATAAATATGGTACTCCATCCTCCCATAACAACATCAAAATTACAACTAAACTACAGAACAACCACGATTCAGAACCTCCTGAAATCTAGCTGAACAGAAGTCCTACAACTAGGGATTTAAAGTATTAAGACTGATAGGAAAGGCAGAGACATGGAACATGCCAGTCCTACACACACATGTGCCAATTTAAAATTGGGTAGATATCTCAGCTTTGAGGTCCCCATGAGCAGTGAGGGATCCCAGCCCCACGTCAGGTCTTCCAGTCCAAATTTCCAGAATTAAGAACATAAATTACTCAAACTTATGGATGTAAAAACCAGTGGAGATTGTGGCTGAGTAAAAAGAACTTGCTGGAGTCCCAGAAAGTTCCTCTTAAAGGGCCTATGCATGCTCTTACTCAGACTCATTCCCTCTGAGCTCCAATACTCAGGAAGTAGCTTAAAACAAACCAGGGACATTCAGGAAGACACTGAATTGTCTGGCATAGGGTGAGAGCTGGGAGGGCAGCTAGCTTTCTGTCTGACAAAAGTGCTGGAATAGGACATGGTTCCTTTTCTAAGAGCCCCTCTCCCCCCCCCCCCCGACAACAGAGCTGCAGGTTGGCACCATTTCTGAGTCTCCATCAACCTAGCCCACACTGTTTGTCAAGCCCCCATAACTCCCTGAGATCCTTCCCCACCCAATTTGCTGGCAAACCCAAATGGTTTCCAACAGCTTTTCCATACAACTTGCCTTTCTTGTTTCATTCTTCAGACTCCTAAAATCTTTCAAACAAGCAGCATCTGGCCTCTGTGTACCTTTTACTTCTTGCTAAGTGGCCCCAGGCCCAGTACTAGTGATCCCTGGCTTTGGTTCTCAGCTTGGACTCTCTGAGCCCAGCATAAGTAGCAGCCATCTGCAGATCACTCTGTAGCTCATACCAGGTGGCCACAGACAGAGTATAGGCAGTGGCTGACTGTGCCTCCTAAGAGACCAGAGAGCCAGTGCACTGCTTCACACCACCTCTGTGAGTGATACACTCAAGGAGTAGACACCCCCCCCCCCCCCCGCAAAAGTAGACCTATGGAGCAGGACTTGCTTCATTAGCAATTCCTGCTCCATAGGTCTACTTTTGCACAGCTGCTCTTGTTCTATAGTCATACATAGGTGGTCCTCATAGCCAATTGGCCTGGTGGTCAATTTCTCCCAGGGATGCCAACAACAATCAAGGCTCAACTACAACAGGACAGTACATAAAACTCATACAGAGACACACCTGAGTGCATAGCTTGGGTGACTGGGGAGGCTGAACCACGGGGGGGGGGGGGGGGGGTAAATGAAATGGAAGTAAAGAAACTGCCATAATACAGAGTTTATAACAATGATTATAAAGATGTCCAGGAAAATTAGTGAGAAACTCAATAGCATGAAAAACAACATAGAAACCACTAAAAAGAACCAGTCATAAATGAATGATATACTAACTAAAGTGAAGAATAATTTATAAGAAATCAACAGTAGATAAAGCCTAGAATCTTGCAATTTGCAATTTGGAATATAAGGAAGCAAAAAGCATCCAATCCAAATAGCATAAAAGAAAAAATAATCAAAAAATTAAGCATTGTATAAGGAGACTCTGGAACGGCTTTAAGTGTACCAACATTTGCAACATGGGAGAAGAGAAAGAGCAAAAAAAAGCAATAAATAAATCTTCTTGAAAAAAATAGTAACAGAAAACTCACCTAACTTGGTGAAGGAAATAGACATATAAATCCAGGAAGTACAGAGAGTTCCAAACAAAATGAACTCAAAGGGATCCATAGGAAGACACAGACAGAATCTTAAAAGGAGGAAGAGAAAAGCAGTTAGTTGCCAACAGACAGACTTCCAAAAGACTATCAGATGATTTCTCAACAGAAACTTTGCAAGCAAAAGGGAGTAGCAAGAAATATTCATAGTGATGAAAAGCAAGGACCTATAACCAAGATTATTCTACCCATCAAAACTATCATTTTAAATAGAAGAACAGATAAAGAGTTTCACAGAGAAGAAAAATCTAAGAGTTCATCCACCAGCCAATCAGGAGTGAATATGCAAATAAACCTAATCAATATGGCTACAGCCACAGAGAGCATAAGGGAGGCTTGGATTTCCCCGGCAATGGAGGGACATCCTTCACGGCAAACCATCTGGTTCCCACCGGTGCACCAGGCCTCTATCCTCTCTAATAAAAGAGAAACATGCAAATTGACGGTATCTTCACTACACCAACAAACCACACCCACCACAATCAGAGGAAAGTATGCAAATTAACCTAACAAAGATGGAGGCTGATTTGCATATCCAGGCCAGAGCGAAGACTGAAGACAGCTTAGAAAAAAGCCAAACACTACAGAAGGGAGCAAAGCTGAAGAGAATAAAGCAAGTGGGGCAATGGAGAAGGAAGGGAAGCAGGCAGGGTGGGGCTGCAGAGAAGGGAGGGAAGCAGGTGGGGCAGTGGAGACCACAGCAGGAAGCCCTGTTGCAGGAATCTTCCTGCAAGGGGCCCCTAGTCCTATCTAATAAAAGTGTAATATGCAAATTGGCCATCACTCCAATACACAAGATGGCTGCCCCCTTGTGGACACAAGATGGCCTCCACAAGATGGCCAGCAAAGGAGGGCAGTTGTGAGGGACCAGACCTAAAAGGGAGGGCAGTTGGGGGTGACCAGGCATGCAGGAAAGGGCAGATGGGAGGGAGTAGGCCTGCAGTGAAGAGCAGTTGGGGGTCACCAGGCTGGCAGAGGAGGGAAGTTGGGGGTGACTGGGCCTGCAGGGAAGGGCAGTTGGGGGGTTCCTAGGCCTGCAGGGGAGGGCATTTAGGAGTGACCAGGCCTGGAGGGGAGGACAGTTAGGAGCAAACAGATTGGTAGGGGAGTAGTTAGGCATCAATCAGGCTGGCAGGAGAGTGGTTAGGGGTTGATCAGGCTGGGAGGCAGAAGCAGTTAGGGGCGATCAGGAAGGCAGGCAGGCAAGCAGTTGGGAGCAAGCAGTCCTGGATCGTGAGAGAGATATCCGACTGCCCTCGAGGGGTTCCAGACTGAAGAGGGTGCAGGCTGAGCTGAGGAACACCACCCCCTCTGCATGAATTTCATGCACGAGACCTCTAGTATAGTCAATAATATTCCAATAACTTTGTATGATGTCAGATTGGTACAAGTTTTATCAGGATCATCATTCAGTAAGTTAAATTATGTCTAATCACTGATGTGTACACCTGAAACTGGTATAATATTGTATGTCAGTCAGCTGTAATTGAAAATAAAAATGATTAAACAAAAGAAAGTGAAAGTGAAGATTGGGTTGCAGGGGGGAAAAATGAAATCAATGCAGTTAAGCATAATGGAATGGGGGGATTCCAAGTGGATTTATAAGAAAGACAGACAGAAATAAAAACAGAACAAAGAAGAAAAACCAAGCCCCTCCATAGAGTTGAGTTTACTTTTTGTATAAATGCATGAAAGTGAGTGAAAATCTCAGAATAATGCATAGGAAAAGGCCTGGAAGCAAAAGCTGAGCATTGAGGAAAGTCTGTTACTGGGCAGCCAAAGGTGAAAGAGAATTCAGAGGCCAAAGAAAAAAAATCAGGTAGACTATAGCAGTATTCTAGACCCACAATTGTTGACAAATCTGCATGTGTTGCAGCATTTCCCAAATTTAAAGGACCAGAGAACACTTATTTAGAGTGAAATCTATTGACTCTTAGTGGAAGGAGTGTTCTAAGATATAATTTGGGGCACACTAGTATAAAGATATGGCAACCAATGCAGAAAAGAATTTTAAGAGGTTGTGAACGGTTGTAATGCAATCGCACACAGAAATGAATGGCTTAATTACTCAATGGCCCAAAAGTCTCCTTATCACCCATGTGTAGCCAGAGTTCTTTCAATAATCAGGATATTCACTTACTCCAGCATCTATCAGTTATGTGCACAGTGAAAAGTGAGCATTTAAAATAGTATTTGAGGGTGTATTTGAGCAATGCTGATCATAATGTAATAACAGCTTCTCCATTTTGCTCCCTTGCTAATTGTGACTAAGACATCTGGCAGCAACTAGAATATCCTAGTAACATTCTTATGGTGCTTTTTTGTTCTCAATCCTTTTTCTAATGTAGAGAATAAAAGAAAGGCAAAACAAAAGAAAATAAGGAAAGGGAGAGAGAAAAAAATGGAGAGAGGGAGGAAGGAAGAAAAGAAGGGAGGGAGGAAAGGAGAGAAAGAGGGAGGGAAAGAAAAAGGGAGGAAGGGAGGTGAGAGGGAGGGAGGAAGGAATTAAATATTAGATTGTTTCTGAGGATAGCCTGCATCCAGAGAATACTTTTATTGCCATTCAAGCCTCTATCAAATTCATAAAGTCATTTGGAAAGCTGTACATAATGATTAAAGCTGAAAATATCTACTTATCTTGCTTTCAGAGATTTTTTCTCTAGACCTGACTTAATTCTGATGCCAGGAGTGAAGCGAGCTGGACTGATAATAGCATCTCATCGCACTTCCAGAGCCAAAGGACTGTGGTTAGTTTGGTTTTTCCTTGAGATTTCACACACACACACACACACACACACACACACACACACACACACACAAATAAATAAAACAATTGAAAAGAATAAATTTCTCAGAGCAAGTAAGTTAGGAAGTCTGCATTGCCCTGATGACTGGCAGAGCACATTGATCCGAGGTAGATACTGGCTGTCAAACTGCTGTGGGCCAGCCAGCCCCCAGAGCCTTTGATATGGAAATCCGAAGGGTGGGATGGAAATCTGAAGGGTGGGATGCTAGTGAATGGGCTTTTGCAGCCTCTGCTGCAGACAAAGAATAGAAGCAGATTCAATGAAGTCCTATTCTTGTCCATGGAAGCAGCTTGGAAGTGAGCTTCCTGTTAGCCGGATCCTTTTGATTCTACTGACATCTATGGGCTGTGCCTCAGCTGTGCTCTTTCTTTCCCTTTCTTTACAGATCCATTGTCCCAATTCTCCCCTTTCTTAAATTTCTGAACGTCATTTTTAAAAGATAACGGAGCCAATCCAATGGTGCTCCAAGGACTGCCCTTGGCTCTGTCCTGTCCGGCAGAGACAGGGAGTTGGGGAGATTTCTCACCTCGGAAGCTGCAGGGTTTGGTGCCTCAGCATCGCTTTCCATGAGGCTCCCTTTCCCCACCCTGCTCTGCTTCAGGCACTACAGAGCGTGAGCTACATGGACAAAGGATCTTGGCACACAGACAGCATGGGATTTTGGAACATACTATCATCACAGACTACATTTCATCTGCCTACTAGCCAAGCTTGACTACTTCTAAGGACTGACAAGCAAGTTTTTGGCACTTGGCACAGCTCTTGAGCTAAATCTGGAGAGCCTTCCTAAACGTCAGTGAAGGCTAATCCTCTGGATTTTCCATTTTGAAACACATGGCCATTCTATTCTCTCCTCTGCTTCCACCCCATTTTTAACATCTTTGTTCCCTTCTCTAACGCCTGCTCCGTTTGTAACAAAGTCCCCAGCCAATTCCACCAGCTCCAGACATTAATTCAGAGCACACAATAGTTCTCTCTCCCGACATCCACGTCTGCTCCAGCCGCCGGAATCACACCTGTCTTACTTTAAGTGCACATGTGCGCTGCCCAGGCACTCCCTTCTCTGACCTGAGACCCCACATTTACTTCTGAATGCAGAGCACCCCACTCCTTTCTTAGGGCGCTTTGCCACATGTCAGCGTTTCACTCCACGAAGCAGAAGAGGATTTTCTCTCTGAATCGAACAGCCTCGCGTCTTTAAGCTGCACTGGGTGTAAGCACAAATCTCGCATTCGAGGGGATGAGGAAATTTGCAAGTCGCAAATGGAAATATGAATGGCAGCATGGCCCAGTGGGTTAGGCTTCAGCCGAGAGCTGCAGGGGCCCCAGCCTCCGAGCTGGCACTCTGTAATCAGCAGTGACAAACACGAGACTGCAAGGCTAGAAGACACACTCTTGCTTTAAAAATCCACCGAAGTGAGAGGAACCGTGAAGCAGAGGACTCTTTACTTGTAGGCATGCCATAACAGTAAGATCATGGACTTTAAACTTATAAGCTGAGTTTGAAACCTGGTTCTGCTACTTATTATAATGGGTGAGCTTGGGCAAGTTATTTATTTTATACTAGAGGCCGGGTGCATGACACTGGTACACAGTTAGGGCCCATAGGCCTGGCTAGCAATCAGGGCTGATCAGGGCCTTCCTTTGCTCCATGCTTCCTCCTTGTGGTCAACACATGTCATAGCAAGTGGTCAAAAATACCAGTAGGTCAAATTACCAAGGGGATGATTTGCATATTAGTCTTTTATTATATAGGATAAGCTTTATATTTGTCAGCTGTAAAATGTAAAGAATAAAAATTTGAACCACAGAAATATTTACATTTCTGACATTCCTAGATCTAGTCCATCGAATGCCTTAAAAGGACATTTTACTATAAGAAAATAAGCCCAATAAGCATTGAACAGTGAGAAAGGACCAAACCACCTTGGAACCATCTGTACTTCCTGCTGGGTCCCCAGGCCCCAGGACATCCCACACCCATGCTTCCCAAGTGTGGCTCATGCCCAGTCTCAAACATAGAACTATTACAACTATCTGTCCCTGAGCCCCACCCCCTGAGAGTCCAATTAGGTCCAGAAATGGCCCAGGAATCTATGTTTTCAATAGTGTGCCCAGGTGATATTAGTAACCAACTAGGTTTGGGAATTACTGACCTCCTTACAGATCGACCTGGGATTCCTTTGAGACCAGGGAGTGATGAATCCATTTATCCAAGACCGCTCCCTCTCCCCCAAGCTGCTAAAACCAGAAAACCCTCCACATACAACTGCCTCACATTTTCTGTGTGAGCTACGGGTTCTCTGAGATCAAGGAGCAGCATGAAACGCCTTGTCCTTTAAATGTGGTTTCTAACCAGAGCTCAGAGTGAGTCCCTGTCACTCAGGTAGGTTAACTGGATTCTCCGTGCAGGCCTGATGTGGGTGCCCCTTACCTTAAAGACCACACCCAGGTTTGTGCCCCCAGAAATCACAAGATACTTCCTCCCCACTGAGGCTGGGTGTAGATATAGCTCAATTATTTGCCAGGCACCTTCCAGCAGAAATCCTGTTCAGAGTCCAGCCCTTCCGGCTTAGTATCTGCTCTAGAAATAAGCCTTCCACTGAGGAAGCACACAAAACATCAGCTTTCCAGGTAGGTGAGGGGCCGTGGCCGTAAAGGAGCTGGTTTGCATTTGAAACTCAGGAGCCAGAAGGTTGGAGTTGAAGCCTGGGGAGTGTGTGTGTTACTTGTAAATTGTATTCTTATGCCCAATCCCACACCAGGATTTCCACCCAGATCCCTGGAGATTAATTAATCTGTAACGGAAACATACCTTTTCTATTCTTCCACACCACGTTGCCTTCCTTCTCTTCCAAATAAATAAAGCATTAAAAGATGCTAAGTCCCACCTGACAGTTTTTAAATGTGGGATTGTTTTAGCCTGGAGGTCAAAGGAGGTGGCAAATGTGCTCAGTGTGAAAACTCTCCACATAGAAAACTCAAAACAGAATTGTCTTGGTGTCGGACTCGGCCCCTGACTTTGCCCAGCCCCCCCCCCTCCACCCCAATTCCCCTTCTCCTCGGGGCCAAGGAGATGCTGACAGTTTAAACAAAGGCTGGGGTGCACAAAGGAGCCCTCGAAGGGATGAGCCTGGCAGTCTCTCACCCAGCCCTCTCCCCCTCCCCCGTCCCCTGCCCCTTCGCCGGAGTCTCGGGCCAGGGCGTCCTCATCTTCAGGGGTAACTGCAGTTTTGGATGATGTACACGAACACTCAGCATCATTTTTTAAAATACACCACTAAGAGAGCCTGACACCAGAACCCCGGTAATCGGATTAGGGTGGGCTGCTCCAACTGCCATTCAGAGCCCGGGCCCCTTTATCTCTTGGCCGATATGAAGCTAAGCTTCTTTACTCACTTTGCTGCTGTCTCTTTGGAGTCATCGAGAATCTGACTTCTTCAAGCCAACAATTTTATTTGCTTAATCTTGGGTGAAGAGATTAGGGATTTAGAGAGGGTTTTTCAACACCCCTGCCATTCCTAGTGAGAAGGCAGATTCTTTCCTCCTGCACACTTTCTCCCTCAGCCATCAGTGCACATGCACACACACATATATACATACACGCATGCACGCACATACCAAAGCAATGAAAGCCACTGACACATACAATAACACATACACAACACATACAAGACAACACAGACATATGGCACACACACACACACAGAGCACATACTACACAGTACACACAAAACACACACGTTGCACACACACAATTTAAGAGAAGAAGAGCAATTCAAACCTGCTAATTTCTTTGTTTTAAGAAAATGGCATTTCCTCAGATCCAGCGGAGCGACTCTCAGAGAGAGAAGCTGCCGGAAGTGATGCCCCTTGCTGGAGGGCCTGCAGCCAATTCGGGTGCTTACACCTGTCTCCTGGGTCAGAGGTCAGCATCAGTCACAGCCTGCAGCTTTCAGATGGAGAGCCCCAGTACTACTGTGGGGGGAAGTGCAACACTTCACACTACCTTGGCCTCGTCAATAGCGCTCAGTGCATTCCCTGATTTCCATGGCGCTTCAGTCACCATTTTGCACTAACATATGTGGTGCTCAATCCAAGCTCTCTAGCTCCACTCAGCCTCCGGGAAGGGCAAAATCAGACAGCCACAGGGTAGACAACCGCTCTCCTCACCTGAAAAGTGTTATTCAAACCAGAGCTGGTTCAGGGAAGAGGGACTGGGTGGTCAGCACTCCGTGAAGCACCTGCAGTGGGAGCAGGTGAACTCGGGTGCCCCCGTGTGGCTGGCACCAGCCGCTCATCCTTTCTAACAGTTTCTCCATCTCCAATAGGGGGAGGACAACGGCCTTCTATCTGCTTTCCCTCCATATGGACTTGTGTGTGGGCCAGAGGAGATCATACATGAAATCTCTGCATGTGATAAAGATGGGTCACCAGTAACTTGTGTCATCAGTGGAAGAGGCTGGAGAGGCAATGAAGAGATGCCTGATGGCTGCCTTCAGAGTCCGCTCAGCTGTGTGGCGGAGGCCACGGGCTGCCGGTATGTGTTCGGGAAGGGCTCCTACAGTATCCAGTTACACAGAGGTGATGTAACCCAGCTCATCGGGCCTGCTCCATAGACACTGACTTTGCATCCCGTGCACCGGGCATCCTGCCAGCGGCTCACGGCTTCCGGGGCACCGCGGAGAGGTAGTCACGGAGAGGAGCTGTCTGTGAGGATGGAAATGATGCGTAAGGCTTCACCGAGAGGGCACGGGTAAAGGTGTCACAGAGAGAACGGGACCCTACAAGGAACATGCGAGAGGAAGTGGGAGGGGTGTTTGGACAGAGTGACTACTTCGCTGCAGCACCAGAGGGTGTGCGAGGTGACGGCAGAAGGATCTGCAGCTGAGCCGTGGCAGACCCGCTGAGGCCCGCTTGCGAGGCTGTGTCCCTCGTGCTGGGGTTAATTCTAGGCCAGTGGGAGTGGAGGAAGTTTATGGGCCAAGAAGCAGCAAGACCAGATTTGCGTTTTAGAAAATATCTACCACCTACCACCCCGATGCACACGGAAACATGAATGCAAAGAGGACTCTGTGCCTTCGGAGGGAGGGCCGCCGCTTGGTCTGCCATCCCCGGATGTGAGGGCTGGCTCCCCGGAAACCCAGGGTAGATCAGCCTCGGTGCCCAAACTTAAGAGCAGAACTAGAGGGAGTGCAGCTCGGGCACAAATGAGCTCATGAAGCTCCCATAAATACTTTCCTGGTTACAATTACAAAGGTGTTCCACTAAGCACCAGACACCGATAACATTGCCCTGAAACAGTAAGAGTGCTTTGCATTCATACTTTACTCACACATCTGCTGAGATGCGTGGAAATCTGCTTTGCTGTGTTGCTGATGGACGCCATTCCCGCTGAATGACCGTCCCCTCAGGACTCACTCTACATCTAAATGCTCAGTAACGTCAAGTGTGTGGCTCAGAGTTGTCGGGTCTCTCCTTCCACCTGCCTGTCTCTAAGACTCAGAGCAGGGTTGTCAGATATGCTGCTGGCTGCCCATGGCAGGCAGTGTTCTCCCCCCGCTCCTCACACCCTCCCCCCCAAAGTGCAGAGCTACTTCGCCTCAGCACCGGCCTGCCTAACAGGGTGCTGTCACACAGGCGGTGCCTTGGGCCTCCAGGGGACAGAACAGTCCTCCACTCCTGCTTTGCTTTCCCTCAACTGCCTTGCCTCTCCTCGGCTTCCTTGCGCAGTCTCTGTGGTGCCACGCTAGCTGCTTTACGCCTGGGCTGCGTTGGGAGGAAAGTTAGCAGAAGGCTGGACTCCTAATGGCAATACAATGTGGCCAAAGTGACTTCACAGACTAAAACCTCTGACTGATAGTGATGCCAATACTATCTCCCGCAGCATCATGTCCAGAGGAAGGTGGCCACAGGGTTGGTGCAGTGGCCAGCTGTGCTTGAAGACCCGGCTCCCTCACCTTTTCACTTGCTCCTCCCTCAGCAGTTGACCCGGTCCTTAGGCTGGCATGCTCATGGGCACACGCTGGCTGCTGTGGCAACAGGCATCGCACCGTCACACAAAGACATCGAAGGCAATAAGCAGGGATGTTTTTCCTTGTGCATCTCTGCTAGTTGCCCTCCCTGAAGCATGTAGTCTATTTCCCTTTGATTCCACTAACCCACATTTTACATATATGTGTGTGCCCAAGCCCATGCTGTACGAAGTTTATAGAACAAATATCTGATGTGACCAGGGTTATGATAGGGAGCAGCCTCGGTCATGGGCAGGCAATTAAGTCAGGTGACCAACTCAGCCCAGTTTGTCAAGACTCTCCCAGTTTCAGAACAGAAAATTTCATGTCCTAGGAAACCCCTGGAGTTGTGGGAAAATTGAATGGCGTCACCATGTGTCACTGTGGACACATACAGGGTGGCGGAGGGGTGTCCTAGTAAAGGTGTAAGGCAGCCATGGGCAAACTACGGCCCGCGGGTTGGATCTGGCCCGTTCGGCTGTCCTATCTGGCCCCACAGAGCCGAAAGAGTGGGCCGTACCCTTTTATGTAATGATGTTTACTTTGAATTTATATTAATTCACACAAACACTTCATCCATGATTTTATTCCGGTCCTCCGGTCCAGTTTAAGAATCCATTGTGGCCCTCAAGTCAAAAAGTTTGCCCATCCCTGGTGTAAGGTTATGTCTGTAGCCTTGCGGAGGGATGAGGCATTGCCGGTGGCTTGGGAGCAGGAAGTGGGGCTGGGGCGTGGGCTTCCCTCAGTGAAATGGACAGGGCATGATTAACATTTGGCCGGAAAGCACCAAGGAGAGCCAAGCATCATTGATGACTACAGTCATCTTCAATAACAAGAATGCCTATCTATTACCTCACTACCTCACGGTCTGTGGCTCAGAAGTCTGGGTAGTTCAGCTGGTTAGAGCATCCTCCCAATATGCCAAGCGTGAGGGTTTGATCCCTGGTCCCTGGTCAGGACACATGCAAAAAAAATGCAAGAATCCACCAATGAATACATAATCAAATGGAAAAACAAATCTCTCTCTCTCTCTCTCTCTCTCTCTCTCTCTCTCCACCTCTCTCTCTTTCTCTCTCTCTTTCTGCCTCCTTCTCTTTTTTCTCTCTCAAATCAATTTATATATATATATACATACATACATATATATATATATATATATATATATATATATATATATAAATTTTAAAAGAAGCTTAGCACAGCATGGAACAACTCATCTTGTGCTCATTGTCTCATAAGACTAAATCAAAGGGCCCAAGCTCTTTTGAGTTATTGGCAAATTTCTGGTCCTTGCAGATGTAAGACTGAGGCACCAGTTTCCTTGGCTTGTGGGGTCCCCTTCATCTTTATACCAAGACCACTACATCCTATCTGTTCCCTGCCTTGCATCTCTGATTCTCCCTTGTGCTACCAGCTCTAGTATTCAATTAAATTAGGCCCATCAACAGTCCAGGGTAATCTCCTTAACGTCAGTGATCAGTAACCTTATTGGCCTCTGTGAAGGCCCTTTTGCCATGGAACATATTATATTCAGGAATGAAACCAGGAAGTGAAGGTCATGGGGACCAAAAGGCTGTGTGATACACAATATGGGACAACTAGGAGGTCATTGATGACATTCTGCCATGGAAAAAAAGAAAAGGGTTTCTAACAACAGAAATCCAACTTCCGTTAGATGGTCCATTTTATCAAACACTGAGCCTTCCACTCTCCCTACCCCCTTGCAAAACAAAACAAAACAAAACAATTTAGAGCTACTTAGAGTGTCCTTAAAGAAATTCCTACATGAAGGAAAGATGGGACTGAGTGATTCCTAAGGTTGTATCTAACTCTAAGATCCAAACCGTGGCTGTCCTGCCAAGTGGAGGAAAATGTAATATGTTTGATGAATGAAGAGACAGAACTTTGCAGAAGTTGCCCCGACTATTCTGATACAGTGTTCTGACTTTCGGTGTAAACGGCTTGCAGTCCAACTTCAAAGGACCTGCAGAAATTGGTCCTTCCTTTCCCATTTCATGGTGCTATTGGTTCAGAGGCAAGGTCTGGAGGCATTTAGAGGTTCCCAATATTGCCTGTCTTAGCCGAGAGCTGGGTGATTGCACGATATTATGAAACACTCCCTTGGAAAAGGCTGTTAGGGTATCTCACCAATTTGTCGTGTGGGGACCTTTCCCCCTCAGGTGACAGCCTGAGTGCTGAAAGTGGAACCAGACCCGGGGCCTCCCTAGTCTGGGCTTTATTGATGGTAAATGCAGGGAAACAGTTGCAGGCTGGATGGGACGATGAGGAGCAGATGAGGGATCATAAAACCTGGCATGTAAAACAGAAACCCCATGGCTCTACAGCCCTGTAAGGGTGGGAATTTAAACAGAATATCTTCTCTGCATACTAAGTGAGCTCTACTACCAATGCCGGGTTCAGGACAGGATGAAGACCAGCATAGCTTAGAAAACACCGCTGAGGTACAGTCACTCTGATGATCTGCTCAGATCAGACAGCAACATGAAGTAAACGCTGCAAGGAACACTTTCGATGGATATTCATGGAGTGGGCAAATGTTGGCTCCTTGTGGGCCTAGAAATGTGCAGGGAAGATCCTAGACCTCATCCCTGCACAACTTTGGAGAGCATGATGTTTCATTTGACAAGGCTGAACAAGTTAGAGCAGAGTAAGTCGGAATGTGTCCACAGGATGGAGATTGCAAAGGAGCCCCATAGCACAGTCAGTCTCTGAACAAAACGACCAAGACATCACAGCCTCCTAAACGTAGCACAGACTATCAAGTAATGGGCACTAAACAGCAGGAAGTGCCAAAACAAAAGTGCAGAGGTTGAGGCAATTGGCGAGAGAAGTGGTTATAATATGCTCTAATGTATAGTGCACTAGCTGTGCACCAGGCCTGCGCCCCACTCTGCGTGCCTGATCTCACTTCCCTCCCACAGTGCGTAACCAGCTCGTGCTCAGCAGGACCTTGCACAGGGCAGCTGGCTGCAGGACACACACCCTTAAGCATGACATCACTCTAACGCAGTTTAGAGACAGCATGTGGTTCAGAAGGCTAATCGCCCTAGAATGTGTCTAGCTTTTCACGGCTATCTCTGTAAAACCATAAGAATCATAGAATCTGCCCTAATTGGTTTGGCTCAGGATAGAGTGTCGGCCTGAGGACTCAAGGGTCTCAGATTCGATTCCGGTCAAGAGCATGCACCTTGGTTGTGGGCACACCCCAGTAGTGTATGTATAGGAGGCAGCTGATGTTTCTCTTTCATCGATGTTTCCTAACTCTCTCTCCATCTCCCTTCATCTCTGTAAAAAAAAAATCAATAAAATAGATTTAAAAAAATAAAAAAGAACCATAGAATCTCCATGCCCAACAGGACCACAGCACTCACCCTTGCTCCAATTCCCAGGCCCATAGAGGTTACCTTCCATACCTGCTGACCCTCCATGTTGAAGCTGCCCATGATGAAGCTGAACCTCTTTATGCACAGACAATTCATTCCACGGCTGGCCATTTATAATTGTTAGACACCTCTTCCATCAGCCTGCATCTAAATCCTCTTCCCCCTTGCTCAGAAGTCTAGAGCTATAGAGAAAAGGCCTAGCTTTCTCCACATATAAAATGCATGACAAAGTTGAAGGCTACCATCACTGCCCCAAGTCCTCATCTCTCCAGGGGAAATATGATCGATTCCTTCAATTGTTTTTGAAAGAAACATAGACTAACAATGTCCTCATTGCCACAGTCATCAACACCACACTGCTGCTGCTGCTACCACTAGTCCTTCCAGTACCTAGGTATATGAAAATATTTAAAAGGTCAAAGAAAAGTCCCCAACAAAAGATACATATTAATTGCCCCACTACAAAAGCTTGAAACACTTAAAAATGAAAGCTCAAAAGGTTTGAATAAACATTCACTAAATAATGAATAGCAACATATCCAATTTGAAGTTTCAATGTGTGAATAGTAAATATACACTAGACCATTAATCATCTGGGAAATCCAAATTAAAACTAAAATTACCACTACACATGGCTAAAATTAAAAACACTGACAAAGTCAAGTGCTGACAAGAATACAGAGCAACTGAACCTCTCATACCTAGTTCTTGGGACCAGAAAATTGTGGAGACAGTTTGGAAAACATGTTGGCAATATCCTATACAGTAATAATGATGCAACTGTCATATGATCCAGGAATCTCATGCCTTATGATTTATTCAAGGGAAATGAAAACATATGTCCACACAAAAACCTCTGTGACTGTTTTTCAGTAATAACAGGAAGCTGGAAACAGCCCAAATACCCTCCAACTGGTAAAAGAGTAAACAAATTGTGGTCCCTCCATACAATGAACACTACTCCCCAATGAAAAGGACAAACTGCTGACTCACACAATAAATTGATGTATCTTAAATACAATTTTCTGAAGGAAAGAAACTGGACCAAACCATTACATATGCAGTTACACTGACAGGCTATTCTGGGAAAGAGAAGCCGATGATTGAAGAAGCAGGTCAGTGGTTGCCAGGGGTTGGGTGGGGGAGAGGGACTGACTACAAAGCATGAGGGGCTTGGTTTAAGGAAACTGGTCTGTGCCACAATTGCGGCAGATACATGACTTTACGTTTTCATCAAAACTCATACAATAGCAAGAGTAAGTTTTTCTAAACATAAGTTCTTAAAAATCAATCAAGGTTTGAAGTTGATACAAAAGCAGAACACAAACTGTAAAAAATGAACCTGCCTGCATTACATATTAATAAGGTAACTGCTGTGAAGGCTACAGGAAAAAAATTTAACCTAAATAACTTTGGGAAACTCTACTCTGACTGGAAGTTGTAAGACTAAAGACTAAAAGAACTGTGCACAATGCCCTCACCCAGCCGTGGGCAAACTACGGCCCGTCTCTGGCCCGTTCAGTTGTTCTATCCCGCTCACGGAGCCAAAAGAGAAGAGGGTTCTCTTGCTCTCCCCTCTGCTCCTTCACCAGCAGCCCAAGATGGGTGCCAGCATGGTCAGGTTGCTTTTGTTCCGGCCCTCTGGTCCAGTTTAAGAACCCATTGTGGCCCTCGAGTCAAAAAGTTTGCCCACCCCTGCGCCTAACCGGTTTGGGTCAGTGTTGGCCTGGGGACTCAAGGGTCCCAGGTTCAATTCCGATAAAGGGCATGTACCTTGGTTGTGGGCACATCCCCAGTAGGAGGCATGTAGGAGGCAGCTGTTCTCTCTCATTGATGCTTCTCTCTATCCCTCTCACTTTCTCTCTGTAAGAAATCAATAAAAATATATATTTTTTAAAAAGAACTGTGTACTACTACTGTACCCTGGTTAGTAATTTTTCTCACACAGATGTATGGGTTAGCAATTCTAAAAATACTAGGGTTGAACAAATAAATAAATACACTGTATATAATAAGAGCCAGGTTTCTTCTGTTGGAGAAATGTTACATAAAAGGGAAGGGGAAGAATGGAATGAGCCCTGTGGTGTTGGATTAAAATTAGGTATGTACACTTGGACGCATGGGTAAAAGCAAAAAATGAGAGAGAGAGAGAGAGAGAGAGAGAGAAAGAGAGAGAGAGAGAGAGAGAGAGAGAGAGAGAGAGAGAGAGAGATTTCTGTGTATACATAGGTTAATATAACTTATTCATATATTTCTAGTCTCTACCAAAAGGGCCTAGAAGCAATGAAATTTCAGTGGCAATGAGCACAATCATTGCCTAGACCTTGGTTGCTAATTACCAGTCTTTTGTGAAAAAGAGCCAGAGCTTGTTAGAAAAGTAGGTATTTCCAGAACTGGGGCAAGAAAAACACAAGACAAACCTGTAGTGTCTTGTGGTTAGAAAGTAAGAAAGTGCTGAAGAGAGAACGGGTGTGTGGAAAGGATATGGAGTTGATCTAAGGAAGCTCCCAACAGCCAAAAGATGAATAAATTGAAAAACAAAGTAAATAAGAATAGAGTTGTATTATAATCAATAGAATAAAATAAATATTCATGAGCCTATTGAGATATAAATTAACAACTGAGTAAGTAAATTGAAGGTGAAGAAGAAAAGCTATTTCCTATGGGATGCTTCCAGGTAACAAATGCAAATTAAATGAGAAAAAAAATGGAAAATAACCATCAGCAGTAATTTTAGATAAGACTCAACAATGGAGGTTAAGATCTATGGGAAAAGTTTGAGGAGAAACAAAATATGTGAACAGTTCAAAAGTTTCTCCCTCATGACATATGACAATAAGAATAGAATAGAATAGAATAGAATAGAATAGAATAGAATAGAATAGAATAGAATAGAATAGAATAGGAAAATATAAGTAACTTTACTTTGGATCAACCAAGTGATCACAGCTAGCATCCATTAATAAGACACATTAGCATTGTGCATACCTGCACTACTTCTGTGGGGCTCCTGCCACAAATCCATAACTTCAACCTAATCATGAGGAAACATCAGACAGACCCAAACTGAGGGACATGCTACAGAGTAACTAATCAGTACAATTCAAAGTGACAAGGTTCTGAAAGACAGAGAAAGGAGCAGTCCAGATGGGAGGAAGCCAAGGAGATTTAACAATCAAATGCCATGTGGGGCCCTGGATTGGAAAACATTAATGGAAAAACTGGTGAAATCTGAATGAAATGTGTAATTTAATTAACTGTATTGTACCAATGTGTATGGCTTAGCTTTGATAACTGTTCCATGATTGTATAAGATACTATGTTACATTTGAGAAAGCTGGGGAGCTCTGTAGTAATTTTGCAGCTTCTCTGTAAATTCAAAAATATTTCAAAATACAAAGTTTAAAACACTGTAATTACCACTCCTTTAGAAAATAACAATAATATTTAAAGTTATGACTGACATTCTTCAGTCTAAGCTAAATTCAAAGAGCAAATCTAACTTTTAACTATCTTTTATTAAAAAGAATGAAAGTGAGAGAACTGAAGTTTTCATTTAGGAAGTTTAAGAATATAGGCATATAGTCATGCATCTAATGATGGTGTCATCAGTGTCCAGCACCAGTTCCTTCCATGCCCAGCCTAGCAACCATCCCCTCCTCTCTGGCCTGGTTCTGATTGGCCTGGCCCCGATCGGCCCTGATGGCCAGACAGGCCTAGGGACTCCACCCACGCATGAATTTTGTGCACTGGGCCTCTAGTACAATACAAATTTTTAAGGTCATGTTACTGTCTCAGGGAGTTCAACTCCCATTTTCGAAATTTTACCCAATCTCTTTCAAATGTAAAGATTCAGAAATGAAAACAAAATAAAATAAATTCTAAGATGTTTTTCCTGTGTCATCTCTGTCTAGTGCACCTTTGCCCAGGGAGAGGCCCCGCATATTGTCCTTAAACTCTTACTCAGGTGCCACTGGGAAGCCCGCCTCCCTGAGCTGGCAGGCCACAGTGCCTTCCACTCTGGCACACACACCAGCCACTCCTTCCCTCGGCCCTCTGCATTGTAACTCTCCTCACATCTCTCGTAGGCGTCCTTTTACAATGTGAATTAATTAGGAAGTCTAGCCACATTGATTTCTACAGATGTCTCCTCCGTTTCTTCCTCATTAAAAATCATTTCTAATTATATTGCTAGAATTTGATTTTTGAAAGTGTAAGTCCCTCCTGATGATTGCAAGTTAGGAATACTGGCTCTCTTCTCCGGGAAGCTTTTGAAATGCAGACTGTGAGCAAGGAGGCACGTCTAAAGGAGGTGACCATTTTTCAGTTCGACTTAAAAAAAGACGTGTACAAGTTGCCCAAAAGTAGCAGTTTCACTATACTTACTTTTGTTTTGTTTTTTAATCCTCACCCAAGAAGATGTTTTTTCATTGATTCTAGAAAGACAGGAAGGGAGAGGGAGAGAAAAGAAACATCTACCAGTTGCCTCCCCGGTTGCATCAATTAATTCCCTGACCAGGGATTGAACCCACAACCTGGGTATGTGCCCTGATCGGACAGGACGAAGCTCTAACCATTTAGAAATACCAGCCAGGATGCTCTACTTACTTTTTTTTTAGAAAGATGGAATTCTCCAAATCTTGATTTTGAAGGTCTTTTTCTTTCTTTCTTTCTTTTTCTTTTTCTTTTTTTCTTTTTGGTTTATTCTCACCCTAGGACATTTTTTTCCATTGATTTTTTTTTTTTTTTGAGAGAGAGAGAGAGTGGAAGGGAGAGACAGCGAAAGAGAAACATCATTGTGAGAGAGACACAACTATTGATTGCCTCCTGCATGTGCCCTTGACCAGAATCAAACTGGAGGCCCTTCAGTCTGCAGGCCAATGCTCTAATCACTAAGCCAAACCAGGTGGGGCTAAAAAAGGACGTGCTTCCTATTTTTCACGTAGCAGCGTATGCTGACATCATTTCTCTCTCAGTGGTACTCCCAGCAGTCAGCAGCTCTGCAAATGTGCAGACCCAACCTAGCCCTCCGGAGAGTTCTCACAGAGGTGCTTTGGCTGGAATGACTGCTTTCCCTCTTGCAGTTACAGGTACCCCACCCACACTCTTGTCCTGACAATGAAGAGATGAGCAGCACAGCTTCCCCGGTGGGCCGCAGGGGTTATCACAGAAGACCAGGGGTTTCCAGGGCTAGTTCCTTAACACAGGGGCAATTGATCAAGCGCAAACCACCGGCAAAGTCAGTCTCTGAGAGGCGAGCACAGAGGGCTCCAGGGTCAAAGCCTTCCCGGCAGGACACAGATAGAGCATCCACCTGTGGACCAAAAGGTCCCAGGTTCAATTCTGGTCAAGGGCATGTACCTTGGTTGCAGGCACATCCCCAGTAGGGGGTGTGTAGGAGGCAGCTGATCGATGTTTCTAACTCTCTATCCCTCTCTCTTCCTCTCTGTAAAAAATCAATAAAATATATTTAAAAATAAAATTTAAATAAAACATTGCATATAGAGTATTATTTCTTCCCCTTCCCACTGCTACTCCTTATCCTTTGCAGAGGGAATCACACACACACATGCATGGGCCCATGGATGAGCACTGTGCACTTATAAATGGGTAAGCAATGTTTTGGATTTTATGGAAATGTAAATAAATGTATCATATGGAACATTTATCTTCCTTTCTTCCCTCAACATTTTGTGTGGAGGATTTATGGATATGTTGATACATTCAACACTAGTTCTCTCATTTTTATGTCCAGGAATGTATTCCAGAGCATGAACACACCACATTGTGTTTAAGCATTCCCATGTTGATAAACATCTGTGTTGGTCCTAGATTTCTGTTATTACAAACAGGCTGTTGGGGGGTGGGTTGTAGGACACCCTGTGAGAGCTGCGTGTGTGCGTCTGGAAGCGGAGTCTTGCCCAGAGCACCAGACAGCGAAGGCTTCAGGCTCTGCCAGCCAGATGCTCCGTCAGGAGCCTCCACTCGCCCTCTACAGAAAAGCTGCGTGGACGTACAGAAGCCAGTGGGCCTCGTGTTCCAGTGAGGCTGCCAGCTGCCCCCGGGCACACGTGAGCTCGGCATCTGCCATGCCCTGACCCTCAGGCTGCAGGGGGCTCACTGCCCTGTCCTGACCCTCAGGCTGAGGGGCTAACTGCCCTGTCCCCACCCTCAGGCTGAGGGCCTCACTGCCCTGTTCTCACCCTCAGGCTGAGGGGCTCACTGCCCTGTCCTCACCCTCAGGCTGAGGGCCTAACTGCCCTGTCCTGACCCTCAGGCTGAGGGCCTCACTGTCCTGTCCTCACCCTCAGGCTGAGGGCCTCACGGTTCCTGTCCTCACCCTCAGGCTGAGGGGCTCACTGCCCTGTCCTGACCCTCAGGCTGAGGGGCTCACTGCCCTGTCCTCACCCTCAGGCTGAGGGCCTCACTGCCCTGTCCTCACCCTCAGGCTGAGGGGCTCACTGCCCTGTCCTCACCCTCAGGCTGAGGGCCTCACTGTCCTGTCCTCACCCTCAGGCTGAGGGCCTCACTGTCCTGTCCTCACCCTCAGGCTGAGGGGCTCACTGCCCTGTCCCTGTCACTGACTGCAGGTCAAGTCCTGCTGGAGGACTGTTAATCAAGGATGACCTCTATGACCCCTGGATGTGAGAAGCCCTCCTTCATGGTCACAGGCAGCAGTGCTGACAGGAGGACAGAGACTGGAGTAGAGAGAGCCCGGCCTGACTTCTCAGAGTGAACGCTGATGCTTCCCAGGCAAATGCCGAATCCGGAGTTTTGCTGGATCCTTCGTGCACTGGGTTGAAAGCTACTCTCCTCATTGGAATTTACAAGGAAATAATGCCAGCAGATTCTCCTCTGATCTGGGAGGGGGGGATGGAGAGGCATCAGAAAGAGAACTTGGGGGGTGGAGTAGGTGGTAGCCGGGCCAGGCTTGAGAGTGAGAGCTTGGCAGGCACAGGACACCCAGCCAGGCAGCCTGGGGAAGCTCCGCGGGTGGCCACTCCCAGGGGACCCAGGTTCAATCGGGGATACGCTGTGGAGTGGACTGTTACCAGCATTCTGTAACACCCAAGGATTCCTTCAAACCCCTGTCCCTTCAGTAAACACGACAAAAACCCCTGCCACCGTGTGTGTGGTCTCCATGGCCCAGGGCAGTGAAGGTCTGAGCCGGGACAGGGGCAGGGGAGCCAGGGGTGCGGCTGCCTCCAGTGCCCAGGGCAGAGGGCAGCCCCTCTCACTGCTCCCTGCGGTCTGCAACGCCGTGCGGAGGGTGGAGGCTGCCCGCGGGAGATGGCCCTGCCAGCAGAAAGCCTTTGGACAGCGAGCTTCTTGTCTGCAAGTGGAAGAATGTCTTTCCACTTGGAAATCCCATGGGGAAGGAACGCAAACGCCAAGACCGGCTTTGCGGCCAACTGGAAATTTTGCAGAGAAGTGATTTTTAAAAATACAAGTAATACCGAGAAGCGTCCTCGCAGTAACTAACCCCTCCTATTTGGCTGATCTCAGCCTGGCAGTTTGCAAAACACTGACATCTGTCATGTCATCACGGCCCGGGAAGGGCTGCTTTCCCCCGTGTGGAGGCCTGCCGACCGCAATCCTTCTAGAAGAATGCACTGTGCCAACTGAGATCCCGCATCCACCCCTGGCTCGCCCTACAGTCCCGTCTCCACTGCCCCACCCAACCCAAGGCCCAAGAACAGCCCGATAAATCGGGTCATGTTCACGGCCATCCCCAGCCTCACGGTGGTCCCCGCCTCTGTAAGCACAGGGCTCCCCGTGGTCTGGGTACGGGGTCTCAGGCCACGTAGCCCACGCTCCAGGGGCCGGCCCCGGGAAGCACAGGTGCGGCCACGGCCTTGGCTATTGTCAGATGATTCTCACGCGGCCCTGCCCCCGAGCTGTAAGAAGCGGGCTTTCTTCTCCGCAGAGAGGCACGCTCTGCGATCATGCCATAATAAAGGGAAGCCTGGGAAGAGTGTGCCGCCTGCAGTGTTTCCTGGAACCAGGAGTGGAACTTTTGGCACTGAAGTCGCTCTGCCGTGTGACCCCTGGGCCCGGGTGGGGTTGGTGAGATAAGGTCGGCAGCAGATCAAGCAAAGCCCTGTCTTCGCCCAGCGAGGCGGCGAGCCCCTTAGCACCTTGTCAAACACTGAATGTAATCCCGGTTTTGTTTTCAGGTCGCTTTCTCCAAATACACTAACCATGAAGCCATAGCAGGAAAGGTCCCTTTAAAATGATTTATGACGTGTTAACAGCTAAAGAAAACCTAAACAGTGTCTCCATAAACACCCGCGATCACGTTTTTAATTAAGAGCCACACTTCTGATGGAAAGCATAATGCGCCCATTCATGCCGGTGATCCAGCAGGCGGACTCGATCCACACCTCCCCGTCCTCCGTTAAAGAAAATAACAATAAAGTGAGGTCCCTTTAACACCTGAGTTTGGGAATTTCCACCCAGAGAAAGGATACATTTTGTTTCATTGCGGGGACATTTGTTACAGTTTCTGAGCCCACAATAGCTCACTCAGGGCTCTGAGTAACCCAAACACCCCTTAAGTTTTAATATGCAGCGAGGTCATTCTGAACGTGACCTGTGTGTGACCCCACACATTCCTGCCTACACTCCGGGGAGGCTGTGCCCTCTGAGAAACAAACTGCCACTCTTTCTCAAGCTGTCCCCTTCGATGCCTTTCCTCCTCCAGCTCTTTCCCGGAAGACGAAATGTCCTGATCTAGGAGGGCAGAGCCCTGTGTGCCTGCAGGAGGTATTGATGGCCCATCAGCATCCACTGGCCGCCTCCTGGGTGTCAAGGAGCTGCAGTTACAAGAACCCTGTGAGCAGGGATGGGCAGGCCGCATTGCTGAGGAAGGTCAGAGGAGGGCGCCCCTGCTCTGGGCTTGGAAATAGAGGGGGACTCAGTCTTTGAGGACACTGAGAGTCTTTGTAAACAGAGGGGCGGTGAAAGGGAAAGAGGATTGTATACGCCAGTGTTGGCCTAACTTGATTCTTCGTGCCATTGTTAGCCAGGACGAGGGTCTGGAGGTCTGAGCCGTTCTCACTAAACGCTTTCTTGCTGACTGTTAGGAGGTAGCGCAGTGTTTTGCAGATGCAGCTGTGAACAGGAAGCCAACCAGGTTAAGAGGGACCAACTGCAGAGAAGAAACCAATGTGTGATGGACCAGACAGTGTATCTACACTGTGACTACACCTCCCCTCGGGGGCTGTGAATCCTCCTTTGTTTGCTGCACGTGAATAGAATCACGCTGTGAAAACCACAGCTGGCTCTTGGGTCGAACGCCCCAACCAGAGGGCCCCTTGAGTTGGGTAACACCAACTTCAGGGTTTTCCCTGCACCCACATGCCACCTGGACTCTCCCGGGGCCAAATTCCTGCCTGGAAACTCTACTATCATTCCTCAATATTTTTCTTAACACATGCCACCCTTTAAAAAAAAAGAAGTATTTTTTAAGGGAAACTTCATATTGATACCGTAATTTGGAAAATAAAAGCATCTAGTCGAAAGTAAAGACAGAAGCCCTCCCCGCCTGCAGAGCTCGGGCAGCTGATTCTCATCCCCGGGCAACACCACCTGATGAACAAGAAGCAGATACAGAGGCAGGAAAGCATCAAACCCACTGTCAGACTGCAGCTGGAAGGATGGGGAGGGGGAGGAGATAGGAGATCAAGCCTAGGGTGAGGGAGCAATGGAAAGGTATATACACATGTAATACCTTAATCAATAAAAAAGTTAAAAAATAAAAACACACCTGGGCACCTCTTTTTCTAAAGCCCTTGTTAGAAAGAGTAAGTGTATGCAAGTGTCTTTAGAAAACTGGTTTAGAGATTGTCTTTAGAAAAAACCGTGTCTGTAAACACCCCGGATTTGCCTCACTCTCCCGGCAGGCGGAGAGGACGGTGGCTCTGGGGCTAGAGCTGCCTGTTCCCTGGGGGTTGCACTGCAAACAAACCAAAGGCCATCTTAGGAAAAGTCACTTATGCGGGCTGGTCTAGAATGTCAGCCTGGGCCCAAGCTGTCCCCACTGCAAGCGCAGGCAAGTCCAAGCACATGTAGCACAGGCTGTGTGCCCAGGGCAGGAGTGGGCCGCTCTGAAGCCCGAGAAACACCCCAGGGAGAGCTGCGTGGAAGGGAACACACAGCTCAGCGTGAGCCCAGGACAGGACCTCCCGACAGAGGAGGGGTCACCGTGAGCTGCCCTCTGTGGCCAGCACGCGAATTCGTGTCTGGAGTGTGCAAGCTTTCATGGTCCCAGCACTCTAGGGAGTGAGCACGGTTTGGTTACCCATCTAACACAGGGGCGGGGTCTCCTAGAGGGAGAGGAGCCCTCTGTCTCCTCACTTCTGCTGCCTGGGGCTCTGCAGACCGGAGAGGCAGTCGCTGCAGGGTCCCAGGGGAGCCCACGGTGAGCGTCACGCCCAGGAAGCAGCACATGGAAGGTGCCGGAGAGCACGGGGGAGTCCGTGGGTGCCTCCCTGTGCCTGTGACCCCCTCTCATGCCTGCACCCCCTTCCTGTGCCTGCAAACCCCTCTCTGTGCCTGCAACACTTCCCATGCCTGCACCAGCCTAGCTGACTCCTAGGCTCCGGACACCCCCAAGACCTGGTGCTGTGGGCGGGGCACCCAGCACACAGAGGTCGGGGTGAAACTAGCAACCATCACTCAGCATCATATGTACAGGACAAAGAAATTAAATAAAAACCCCTGCCTGAGCCATACCTGATAGCCCCCTTATTTCCAACAAAATTATCTATAACCAATTTTTTTTATGTAAAAAGGGGGTTTTAAAAACATCAGAGTTTTGTTCTTCTTGAGGAAAAGAAATTCTGTTAAGAAATGATTTTTCCGAATTTAAATCCCTAAACTAGGTGACTATGTTCTAGATAAAAGTAAAGGAGATGTACATTTGCAACATTTGCTGTTTGATTGTTAAGGATAAATGATCTTTAGTCATTCATCGCCTTCCTTCTCATCTCCATCACCTCCTCCTCAAGTTGGTGCTTAGGGTGCTGGACCTGGGCCCTGCTGTAAGCAGGGGAATCCCACCTCTGGGGGAATGGAGGCTTCTGGTTCTTTTTGTGGTCAATGCCCCACTTGTAAAATGGAGGTGAAAATACTACCCTCCTCACACGGTTGCTGAGAGAAGTAAAAGAGTTAATTCAAGCACAGCACTCATAACAGCCAAATAGAGAACAGTCACTGAATGTTATGAAAATCATTAGCATCACAGACGGTCAGAACTGACAGGTACATTAGGGTCATTGAGGCCCCACCCTGATTGTTATGCTGTTTTCTTTTGTTTTGTTTTGTTTTGTTTTGTTTTGTTTTGTTTTGTTTTGTTACCAGCTGAGGAATCTACATTTTAAAAAGCTGTTCTGAGCCAGAGTCTGGATTTCAAATCAAGCCAATCTCTTTGACACAAAATAGGCACCTAACACAGAAAGCAAGTGGTGTTTTTTTCTTTGGCTACTTTGAAGACTGTCTTGAAAAAATTCCTTGACAACGTGGTTTGAAACATGATTCAACAAACAGGAGCCAAGCAAAGCGCTTCCCCAGATCTGTGGCACTGTGTGTGGGGAGCTCTCGGAAACCAGAAAGTTATGGAGGAGTCGCCTTGGGTGGGCATGTTCCCGAGGAAGCTGAGCTATCCCTTTCCCTGCTGGTGCTGGGGGTGGAGTCCTCACAATATCTCAAGAGAAAGGATTTTCTGAGACTTGCACGGGAGGAGAGATGATTTTTATTTGCATGGAATTACAAACCTGGATTTCCAAAGTCCCATTTCCTGTGGTCCAGACAAGAGAGTACAGCTGGCGAGGCAGTAGAGCTAAAAGCAAGCCAGCGTCCAGAGTTCTCACTGTATTTGGGAGCTGGGTCCGGTTCAGCATCAGGCTCGCTGCAGCCCATTAGTCCACTGTGCAGGGTCCACACGAGCGTGGGCCACGGGGGCAAATGCAGGAAGCAGGAGCCAGAAAGCGCCGCATGCCAGGAGTCAAGCACAACATGCCAAGAGCTAAGAGAGCGAATATCTTTGTTTCGGGGACTAAATAGCCCAAAGTTTATGCCATTGCAGTGGCCATGCCCATTCTGGCCAATGACCTATTCCCAGGTGCAACTGACAGGCATTTACCTTCCCACAGCACCCCAACTTTGCTGGGCATGCATCTGTCCTCTCTCTGCCCATTCCCTTGGTGAGTGTAAAGTTGTAGCTTCCTGGCAAAGCTAGCCACGTGACATGCCTATAATATTTAGTCTTCCCTCTGCTCCTTTCCGATTACCAATAACCAGGTTAATTACAATGCTATTAGTCAGGCCAGGTTTCCCAAGAGCAGAGTCAAACCTGAGTCCTCCCGAAAGGCCCACCCACCAACGCAGCTCCCCCCACTTCCACAGAGGCCTGGCAGCTCTTTCCTGAGACTCCGTGCTTTTCCCGGCAGGCCCTGGTAGAATACTGAAGCACCAGCCCAACACCACATGCGTCAGCCGGAAGCTCACTGAACACTTGTACTTTATTACAAAACAGTTCGTGGAAGCCCTTAAATTGCTCATTCACTCTTTTCAGAAATTAGAGCGAGCCCCACGTTCCCAGGTGGCATAGCATGTCCTGCTCTCACTCCCAGCAGCTGCAGAGCTGGTCCCGCTGGAGGGAAGCAAAGGAGCCCTCGGGCAGGGCATGCCTACATCCTCTGACTTTCCCGCTTTATGGAGGATGATTGACAGGTGGGAGGCACACAACCCTGAACATAGGAGCAGGTCTCACATTTAACATCAGCTTGCATACAGGGACACTAGAAAAGATCCCCAACTGGGTTATAATTCCCCAGTCAGCACCTAGGATTTTACAAGTTCAGTTTGGGCTCATTTTCCCTGGTTGGATCATCTTTTCTTTGCTCTCATGAAAACCACTAAGATAGCTTGGAAGGGTCTAGATCCGAATGCTGAGCTTTTAGGGAAGGCACTGGCCCCCATGAGAAAATGAAGTCACTTTTGTTCTTGATCACATTTGAATGTTAGAATCTTGCCTCTGGGGTTGTTATGAGGATTCTAATTAATTTTTGGAAAGTGCTTGATAAGTAAGTGTTCCATAGATTAAATTAATTAAATGAGGAGGCTGTTATGGCTAGAAGGCTTCAGGGGATAAACCCAAACCTAAGCCTGCAAATGCATCTAGGCTGGGACATCAAAATATGGTGGCAGAGTGGGAGGATGCTGCGCGGACAGTGTTAGCCTTTTATACTGTCCTGCACTAGGGACTGAGAGGTGTAGAGGATATACCTAATACATAGTTGCAAACCCAAACAGACAACAAAAATGAGGAAACAAAGAAACAACCCCAAATGAAAGAACTAGCAAATTCTCCAGAAGAAGAGAGAAATGAAGCAGATTTAAGAAATTTATCTGAAACAGAGTTCAGAGTAATGATGTTTAAAATGCTCAATGGTGTGAAAAAAAGATATAGTAACTATGAAAAAAAAAGAACAGTTTGAGATAAAGAATGACATAACACAAATAAAGAACACATTGGAAGGAATACACAGCAGATTGGGGGAAGCTGTAGATTGAATGAGTTAATTAGAAGACAGAGTTGAAAATATCACTGGATTAGCAAAACAAAAAGAAAAAAAAAACAATTAAAAAACAGGAGGGAAGCTTAAGGGAGCTGTGGGACAATGTGAAATGTAACAATATTAGAATAGCAGGTGTGCCAGAAACCGGTGGAGTTGAGGGGTCCCCAGAAAAGGCCCCTCTCATACACTTTCAATAAAACCTCTACAGCCCACAATCTCAAATCCTGCATCCTCCCAACTGGCTCTCCCCTTTTGTAGTAAGGAAGGGAGTAGAGGAGGTGTGACATCTACAAGTAAAGGCCCCTAAAGTTGCTGGAACATTCGTATTTAGGAAGCCCCTGCCCACTTTATACACCCTGCTTGAAGAATGGTGGGGTGGATCGGGGGTAGGGCTTCACTTCAACAGTTGAAGTTGGTTGTTGAGTTTGATCAATACAAGGAAAGTGGACCAAGGCCTGACTAGTGTGGGCCTCACTCCCCAGACCACAGGGCCAATCCATGATCTGATCACTGATTCACCCACCATGTGCACCTGTGGAAACTGTTGAAAATTTCTGAGGTTTTATTTCATTACCTCTAAAAGCACAACAAAGTCTATCACATATTGCTTTTGCAAATGTATAAATAAGTTAGACATTTTTAAAAAGACAAACACCCTTCCTTCCTTCCTTCCTTCCTTCCTTCCTTCCTTCCTTCCTCCATTCCTCCCTCCCTCCCTCCCTCCCTCCCTCCCTTCCTTCCTTCCTTCCTTCCTTCCTTCCTTCCTTCCTTCCTTCCTCCATTCCTCCCTCCCTCCCTCCCTCCCTCCCTTCCTTCCTTCCTTCCTTCCTTCCTTCCTTCCTTCCTCCATTCCTCCCTCCCTCCCTCCGTCCCTCCCTCCCTTCCTTCCTTCCTTCCTTCCTTCCTTCCTTCCTTCCTTCCTTGCCTCCTTTCGGCTCCCTCCTCCCTCCTTCCCTCTCAGCTCCCTCCCTCACGTTCCTTTGGGAGCTGTGGCCTTTGGTTCTGCCATGGGGGTCCCCCTTTTCCCCCTTCCATGTTGGCTACGCATTGCAAACCACCCGCTGATGGAAGACTCGCCGTGTTTGAGACAGGGTGGAAGGGCCCCCAGCTCAGCCTGACCAGCAGAACTCTGGTGCTCTGTCCATTCTGTCTCCCCGGAAACACAATTGCCTCAGAACCCGGGGCACTGTGAAGCCCCAGGCTTTCAGGAGCCCACGGCCTTTTCGCTCGAAGGTCTTGTCTTCGGAGCAGGCATCGCCTGCCGCATCTTGGAGACGAGCCCCTGCGAAAGAGAAACGACTGTGATTTTCCTCAGAAGGAAGGCGCCCTGCCCTGCCTTCGGGGAAAGCGTATTTTCCAAAGGACCTCGGAGACGCCCGCTGACCCTTGTCGTCTTCTGGTGCGTGTGACACCTGAGACATGAGATCGTCAGCCTGTCGGCTCTCCAGTTTTTCGAGAGACACACTATGGAATCGGATGCCGGACCAGATCTCCGTGTCCGAGTTCATCGCCGAGACCACCGAGGACTACCACTCGCCCACCACGTCCAGCTTCACCACGCGGCTGCACAACTGCAGGAACACCGTGACGCTGCTGGAGGAGGCGCTAGACCAAGACAGAACAGCTTTGCAGAAGGTGAAGAAGTCTGTGAAAGCCATCTACAATTCTGGTCAAGACCATGTGCAGAATGAAGAAAACTACGCCCAAGTTCTGGATAAGTTCGGGAGTAATTTTTTAAGTCGAGACAACCCAGACCTTGGCACCGCTTTCGTCAAATTTTCGACTCTTACAAAGGAACTGTCCACCCTGCTGAAAAATCTGCTCCAGGGGCTGAGCCACAACGTGATCTTCACCTTGGACTCCCTGCTGAAAGGAGACCTCAAGGGCGTCAAAGGAGATCTCAAGAAGCCATTCGACAAAGCGTGGAAAGATTATGAGACAAAGTTCACGAAAATTGAGAAGGAGAAGAGAGAGCATGCGAAGCAGCACGGGATGATCCGCACGGAGATCACGGGGGCGGAGATCGCGCAGGAGATGGAGAAGGAGCGGCGCCTCTTCCAGCTGCAGATGTGCGAGTATCTCATCAAAGTCAACGAGATCAAGACCAAAAAGGGCGTGGACCTGCTGCAGAATCTCATCAAGTACTACCACGCCCAGTGCAATTTCTTTCAAGATGGCTTGAAAACGGCTGACAAACTGAAACAGTACATTGAAAAACTGGCTGCTGACTCCTATAACATAAAACAGACCCAGGACGAAGAAAAGAAACAGCTGACTGCCCTCCGGGACCTAATAAAGTCCTCTCTCCAGCTCGACCAGAAAGAAGATTCCCAGAGCCGCCAGGGCGGGTACAGCATGCACCAGCTGCAGGGCAACAAGGAGTATGGCAGCGAGAAGAAGGGGTACCTGCTGAAGAAAAGTGACGGGATCCGCAAAGTGTGGCAGAGGAGGAAGTGCGCGGTCAAGAACGGGATGCTGACCATCTCCCACGCCACGGCTAACAGGCAGCCAGCCAAGCTGAACCTTCTCACCTGCCAGGTGAAGCCCAATGCCGAGGACAAGAAGTCTTTTGACCTGATCTCACACAACAGGACGTATCACTTCCAGGCCGAAGACGAGCAGGATTACGTAGCATGGATATCCGTGCTGACGAACAGCAAAGAGGAGGCCCTGACCATGGCCTTCCGCGGGGAGCAGAGCACGGGCGAGAACAGCCTGGAGGACCTGACCAAAACCATCATCGAGGACGTGCAGCGGCTGCCAGGCAACGACGTCTGCTGCGACTGCGGCTCCTCAGAACCCACCTGGCTTTCGACCAACCTGGGTATTTTGACCTGCATCGAATGTTCTGGAATCCACAGGGAAATGGGGGTCCATATTTCCCGCATTCAGTCTCTGGAACTAGACAAGCTGGGGACTTCTGAACTCTTGCTGGCCAAGACCATTGGGAACAACAGTTTCAATGACATTATGGAAGCCAATTTACCCAGCCCCTCACCGAAACCTACCCCGATGAGTGACATGACTGCGAGGAAGGAGTACATCACAGCCAAGTACGTGGACCATCGGTTCTCGAGGAAGACCTGTTCCTCCCCGTCGGCTAAGCTGAACGAACTGATGGAGGCCGTGAGGTCCCGGGACCTGCTCGCCCTCGTCCAGGTCTACGCGGAAGGCGTGGAGCTCATGGAGCCGCTGCTGGAGCCGGGGCAGGAGCTCGGGGAGACCGCCCTTCACCTCGCAGTCCGAACTGCAGACCAGACATCTCTCCACTTGGTTAACTTCCTTGTCCAAAACTGCAGGAACCTGGACAAGCAGACGGCGCTGGGCAACACGGCCCTGCACTACTGCAGCACGTTCGAGAAGCCGGAGTGCCTGAAGCTACTGCTCCTCCGGAGCAAGCCCTCCGTGGACGTGGTGAACCAGGCTGGAGAGACTGCCCTCGACATAGCAAAGAGACTGAAAGCCACTCAGTGTGAAGATCTGCTTTCCCAGGCCAAGTCCGGGAAGTTCAACCCGCACGTGCACGTGGAGTACGAGTGGAACCTGCGGCAGGAGGAGATGGACGAGAGCGACGACGACCTGGACGACAAGCCGAGCCCCATCAAGAAGGAGCGCTCGCCGCGCCCCCAGAGCTTCTGCCACTCCTCCAGCATCTCCCCCCAGGACAAGCTGGCGCAGCCGGGGTTCGGCACCCCGCGGGACAAGCAGCGGCTCTCCTACAGCGCCTTCCCCAACCAGATCTTCACCTCCACCAGCACGGACTCGCCCACGTCGCCCACCTCCGAGGCCCCTCCGCTGCCTCCCCGGGACGCCGGCAAAGGTCACGACATGGGTCCGTCCTCGTCCAGTAAGACCACAAACAAGTTCGAGGGGCTGTCTCAGCAGGCGAGCACCGGTTCCGCCAAGCCTGCCCTTGGCCCGCGAGTTCTGCCTAAACTACCTCAGAAAGTGGCCCTCCGGAAGACCGAGACCAGCCACCATCTCTCCCTGGACAAGGCCAGCGTCCCGCCCGAAGGCGCCCAGAAGCCAGCGCCGCTGGCAGACCTGCCCCCGAAGAAGCCCCAGATCGGAGACCTGCCCCCGAAGCCGGGAGAACTGCCCCCCAAGCCCCAGCTGGGCGACCTGCCCCCCAAGCCCCACCTCTCAGACCTGCCCCCCAAGCCACACATGAAGGACCTGCCCCCCAAGCCGCAGCTGGCGGACCTGCTGGCCAAGGCGCCGCCGGGGGAGGCCTTGCCCAAGGCCCCGCCCGCCGACGGCGCCCCCAAGTCCCACTCGCTGGACCTCTCCCCGAGCCTGCCGGCCCGGGACCCCGTCCAGAAGCAGGCCTCCGAGGACGCCGGCGACCTGACGCCCACCCTGCCCGAGATGCCCGTGCCGCTGCCCAGGAAGATCCACACGGGGAAGAACAAGGTGCGGCGCGTGAAGACCATCTACGACTGCCAGGCGGACGACGACGACGAGCTGACCTTCGTCGAGGGCGAGGTGATCGTCGTCACGGGGGAGGAGGACCAGGAGTGGTGGATCGGCCACATCGAGGGAGATCCCGAGAGGAAAGGGGTCTTTCCTGTGTCCTTTGTCCACATCCTGTGTCCGACTAGCGACCAGCGAGGAGGAGACCCTGAGACTGCCCACGCCCTTCGCGGCTGACGCCGCCCCCGGCACCCCGCGCCCGCGTGTATATAGCTGCTGTTACGTAGCGGGACCGCCGGGCGCCGTGTGTCTTGTAAATAAACGCCCTGTTATCTTCAAAAAATAAAAAAATAAAAAATAAAAAAAATAAAAAGACAAACACTGTGAATGTTTGGGTCATTTCCATCTCCATTGACTCAATTGAAGCTCATCTTAAAAATAAAAACCTTCCCTTCATCCCATCACCATTCAGATCCTCACATAGTTTCCCACTCCCCTTCTCAGCACCTGTCGTGAGGGTTAGTCATACTCATTTCTCCACTTTCTCCCCTCAATTCTTTAAAAAAAATGTATATATATATATATAAAATTGATTTTTTACAGAGAGAAAGAGAGAGGGATAGAGAGCTAGAAACATCGATGAGAGAGAAACATCGACCAGCTGCCTCTTGCGCACCCCCTACCGGGGATGTGCCCGCAACCAAGGTACATGCCCTTGACCAGATGCTTTATCCACTGAGCCAAACCTGTTTTGTCTCCCCTCAATTTTTACACCCTCTCTGATTTGGTTTCATCCCCACCTGTCCATAAATTGTTCTTTTTTAAAAAAAATATTTTTTTATTGATTTCAGAGAGAAAGGGAGAGAGATGGAGAGAGGTATAGAGATAGAAACATCAATGATGAGACTCTGCGTGCCCCCTACTGGGGTGGAGGAGATCAAGCCTGCAACCCAGGCACATGCCCTTGGCCAGAATCAAACCTGGGACCCTTTAGTCTGCAGGCTGATGCTCTATCCATTGAACCAAACCAGCTAAGATAAAAAAATTGTTCTTGACAAAGCTATTGGTGATTTCTATTTTGCCAAACTCATAGACAGTTTTCAGTTAAAATTATCCATGTGCGCATAATATCAAAATAGATTTTTCCATCTTAGACAAGTCCTCTGAGATCCCAGCCTTAAATATCACAAAATCAGGTGTGCACTCCTCCGCAAAAAGCAGCTCATTGTCCTGTATCTACCAATCACACCCATCTCTTTAAATGATACCACCTTCTACACATACAAAGCCAGAAACCTACCCTTGGTTCCGGTCAGCCTCTACTCTTCTATATCAAGTCCATTAGTAAATCCTACAGAGTCTAACTCCACAGTGTATCCTACCTCCACCTCCTCCTCCCTCCCTCCGCTGCCCCTGTGCGAGAGGATGGGATCTCCGGCTGACCCTCTAGCTGGACCCAGGCAGTTGAAGGCTTCTCACTCACTTCCCTGCTGGAATGCACCTCCTGCTCACCTCCCCAGGGCAGGCACTGCTCTCCAGGAAGCAGCCTTCAGCTCTCTCTTATGGAGACCATGTGGACTGAATACATGGCTGAACCCAGTGAAGGCTTCTGTGAGAACTTCTAAGATTCTGGCAGGTGGTTGTAGAGACCTACTCATCCTGCAGCTGCGTAAGACAAGCTCCCTCCATAGGTAAGGTCTAAGACAAGCTTCATAAGCAAGTTCCCCTGCTTCTTAAACCTGCTGCCTCTTAATGCGGAGTGGGTCACCTTTCCTCCAGTCTCTCCTTGCCCTCCTCAGACAGGGACCAGTTTCAGATTTCATCTGGGAAATGTCCAAGGTTTTGAAATAACAACCCAGCTCAAGACTGATCCTCCCAGTTCCACCCTTTTCTCCCTTTCCATCCTTCCTACACATGAGAGCAAGAAAGATCTGCCTACCATGTAAATCAGAATGAAGCACTCCATCTGCTTAAAATGTTTCAGTGGCTTTCCATCCACTTAGAATTAAATCTCAGCTCCTTGTAATGACTCTGCCTTATTCGGCTCTCATTTGTAAACTCTCTCCAGCTGCATGTCACTGATTGCCCCCCCCCACACACACACACACACACACTCACGATGCTCCGTCCCTCTGCTTGTTCAATCCCTGACTCCTCAGCCCTCTTTCCCACCTGGAAATAAGTGGAGGCCAACCACAGGAGAACAAGCAAAGGCGACTAATTCAGAACTTCCTGTAGTCAGAGAGTCAGCATCATCTGCATTTTGGCACAGACTCAGGGACAGGCCGAGGAGTGGGCAGGATCCACAGTGTGAAAAGGGAAGGCTCTTGGACACTAGCTGGAGGCTGTTGGCTGTAGGACAGCCAGTCAGAAGTGGAGCATCCAAAGTTATTGCTTATGGACCCCGGTTGGCTTTCTGCGGTTGGTCCTAACTTGGAAGTGAGGACAAACATTAAGAAAGCTGTTGTTCGTTAATCAATGTTGGATCATTATTATGACCCGGCTTCCAAGACAATCTGCCAGGGGTGGTAGGTGGTCTGATTTCCTACTTGTCTGACTTCCCGAGAGCAGGCTGGCATCCTGGGCTGGTTTCTGTACTTAGGGGGTTGGTTTTCCGGGCTGGATGCTGCAGGCTGTGGCCCTGTTCCTTTGAATATACAGCCTCAGGCTTTAGGGCCTCTCTCTGCATGAAGGCCTTTCCCCCATTGCTCATTACACCCCCTCCCACTTGTCAGGCACCAGCTTACCAAGGTGACAACCTTCTCAGGGAGGCGGTCCCAGACCACCCAATCCAAGTCCGACCCCTTGTTTTTTCTCCAACCCATCCCCTTATTGCTAGGGTTTCCTTTGTAAAACTTGCCAATTTTTTTAATTGTTTCATTTATTTGTTTTTTTTTTCTAATTTTGACATTTTTATTCTAATTTATTCTAGATTTGAGAGGTCTCAGAAAATATGCCACCCCAAAGTATGCCATCTTAGCGTAAGTATTATTTTAAGCTGAAGTTAAGCGAGAATCATTAGATGTAGAAAGTTTCCTGGCCTCCTTGTCTTCCTGAAAGCAGACTAAAAGGGGTGTCACTCCCTTTTAGTCACTGGAAAAGGCCTGGGACCCAGGTAGGTATGTCCCGGCATAGGCTGGAATATGTGGGTTCTTGAGTTTGTGCAGGAGAGATTTCACAAGGTGATTCTGAGAGCATGTTTATGAAAGCTGGGGCAGTGAAACCAAGGAAGGGCTTAAGGTAGAAAAGGCAGGATCAGAGCCACAGGAGAGAGCCGAGGCAGAGCTGCTGTGGCTTTTTGGAGAGAAAGTCGCAGAGGCTGGGCTGCGTGGACTCCGAAAACAAGTTAGGAGGGCCTTTGGAGACAGGTTTATGGGGTTAGCCCTGGACGAGCTGCCACTGCGCACGGCTCCCCTGGTTGCAAGCCTGGGGAAAACTATGGAGCTTAGGAGAAAGAAAGCAAAGCTACACACCCAGGGAAAGAGTGGGAGAAGGGCTTGGCATGTATCCCTGCACACTGGGTGCTTTGTCTTCAGGGTGCTCACCTGTTTCCTAAGGTGGGAGGTTTAGCAGAGGTATTGATCAGGATATTCATTTGCCTTCCAATGCATCCTTGGCTGTGCGGCTGCATTAAAGTGAGTGTACGGAGGGGATCAGGGTCATTCTCTGGTCAGTTTCACCTTCAAAGAATGTCACCTAAGAGGGACTGGGACCAGGACCAGGGTGGGTCTGCCCCCCCACCCCCGGACCCCCCCTCTTACTGTCTGGAATGTGGAAACTATTTGCTCCTAAGTGCTCTTGGTTAGAGAAGATAAGATCTTGCCATTTATTAGCCGGCTGTAAATTGCTCAGCTGGCTCAGTTCAGTCATCTGTCTGTTTTCCTATTCATTTGCCAAAAAAATTTCCTAATTCTTTAATTCATCTGCCTCATTCTGAGAGAGGTGTCCCCATACCAGAGGTGAATAATTGACACCAAGATATATTTGCATAAATAGACTTCCTTAAAATAGCCCTTATCTTTAATTAGGTTTCCTTATATATCCTAGTTGCTTCCCCATTATTTTTTTTAAAATATATTTTTATTGATTTTTTTACAGAGAGGAAGAGAGAGGGACAGAGAATTAGAAACATCAATGAAAGAGAAACATCTATCAGCCGCCTTCTGCACACCCCCTACTGGGGACGTGCCCGCAACCAAGGTACATGCCCTTGAACAGAATCGAACCTGGGACCTTTTGGTCCACAGGCCGACGCTCTATCCACTGAGCCAAACCAGTTTCGGCTTCCCAATTGTTTATCATCTCTTTAAGCCCAAACCTATTCATTGCCAAAAAGCTATATAAGCCTCTGAGTTTAACCACTTCTTTGAGTTTCATTTCTTTTCTGTGGCCTCCCAGGCAGGTAAATAGTAATAAAAACTGCTTTCCTTTTCTCCTGTTGATCTGTCTTTTGTTTACTTTGCAGGATCTGGGAACTGAACATAAGCTGGTAAAGGAAATTGTTTTCTTCCCAGCATGATGCAAAGCGTTTCCAACTATTAGGGTTGATTGGGGAGTCAGGGTAGCATGAGAAATAAGGTAGAAGAGGGAGGCCAGAGTCAGACAGATCACAGAGCAGCTGGTATGTCCTGCGCGGGAGTGTGAGCCTTATCTGATGAGTCAGCAGTTTTCACTTTGCTCAAAAGGCTGCCGGGGCGGCAGAATTGTCTAAGGCCTGTTGTTAGGCAGCTTCCTGGGATTCCTTCCAGATCCATTAAATCTGAATCTTCAGCCAACGGGAAGCATCAAAGCGGTTTAGGATGAGAGGTCACGTTTGGGATGAAACTGCAGATCCACATCATCATTGCAATGGAAGGAAAGGCTCTGACCAGAGGGAGTAGTATTATGATTTGCCCCGAGGGGAGAGGAAATCTCTTAAATCCGAGGAAACACTTGTCAAAGGAGGGCCTACCTGAGGCGGGGCTTTAGTTTGCTTCTATTAAATGTTATCACCAGCCTTGCATGTTCAGGTGAAATCCTTAGCAAAATATTAATGGCGGTGTCCTCAAATTCTACCCTAGAGGAAGCTGCCTGGTGCAGGGGTGCCTTTATTTACCTTCCCTTTGATTTGGGAGATCCTTCCCCACCACCACCTGCCCAGAGAGGAAGTTGTCCCTCTGGCTCAGGGGTGGGCAAACTTTTTGACTGGAGGGCCACAATGGGTTCTTAAACTGGACGGGAGGGCCGGAACAAAAGCAAATGACCATGCTGGCACTCTCATCTTGGGCTGCTGGTGAAGGAGCGGAGGGGAGAGCAAGAGAACCCTCCGCTCTTTCGGCTCTGCGGGCCGGGTAGAACAGCCGAACAGGCTGGATCCGGCCCGCGGGCTATAGTTTGCCCACAGCTGCTCTGGCTGCTGTCAGCTGACATGCTTTGTGCCCAAGACTGTGAACAAGAATCGCCAGTTTAGTCAGAAAGTTTGATAATTTATCTTGCAACAGCAAAGCACCAATTTATCCATTCAACAAATACTGAACATCTACCAAGAGATGGCTCTTGGTGGCCACTGAGCACAGAATGAAAGGCACTTCGTTGCTACTGAAACCATTTCCGTCATTCTCCCTAATAGACTGTCAGTTGTCAGCTCCCCAAAGACCACCAGGAAAATCCCTAGCTTGTCAGATCTGGTGTAGGGTCCTGGCTGGACGGCCCAGAATCCCACTGTGGGGACTGGGTTCCCCAGAGGGCTTCACCCCCTGTCCCTCTCCGGGTTTTTTCTCCATTCAGTGTTGCTGAGCCAAAGACGAACTGAAGCTGAGTGTTCAGCGGCCAGAGGATGGAGAAGCGGGAGTCGGGCTCACAGATCACTTCTCATTCTAGAGAAGTCCAGGGGGGTTACTATGGGGGCAACAGAATGCACAGGCATTCATTTTCGGAAATGGCTTTGTCTCCTTCTGGTAATGGGGTGTGACCCTGTCTTTCCTTACATGGCCCCAGTGGGACCTGCCATGGCCCAGCGGTGCCAGTCAGCACCTAATGGTTCTGACCAGGGTGTGATGAGGGCAGGGTCTCCTGGAGGCTAGACCCAGCGCCATCGTGGCTCAGGCCAGCTCTGGTCGGGTTTTGTTATTCCAGCTTCCCAGCTTCTTTCCTTCCTTCCTTCCTTCCTTCCTTCCTTCCTTCCTTCCTCCCTCCCTCCCTTCCTCCCTCCCTTCCTTCTTCCCTCCCTTCCTTCCTTCTTTCCTTCCTTCCTTCCTTCCTTCCTTCCTTCCTTCCTTCCTACCTTCCTTCTTCCCTCCCTTCCTTCTTTCCTTCCTTCCTTCCTTCCTCCCTCCCTCCCTTCCTCCCTCCTTTTCTCTCTCTCTCACTCTCTCTCTCTCATTTTTCTTTTCTTGTCCCTGTAACTGAAATGGAAAGACAAGTACACAAGGCTTCAACAGCCATCCATGGTGATGGTGGAGAGTGAGGGAGGATCTTTACAGTTTAGGGCCTGAGCCAAATGGTTTTGAAGAGACTGCTTCATGGCAGAGAACACAGGGGACTTTTTTGCTGGGAGGGCTGAGCATGGAGAGCCTGAAGCACCTCTGGATGAGCCAGCGTTACTGCAGGTGAGTACCCGGTATGCTGCCTGGGTGGCTGTCAGTTACCTGGAAGGGGAGGTATTTCTAGAGTCTGAAGGTAGGTCAATTTTGCTTGGTCTCTGTATTGTTTACCACTGGAATGAGCACTTCTGTTGGTTCCAGTCCTCATGAGAATGGTGTCTAAACCTTACCCTGAGAACAAGGGAGGGCCTACTGAGAGAGGGGCTTGATTATATTACTGGTCCAGCTTTCCACCCTTCCTGTGTCCGCACACTTCCCATAATACCCTGCACTGTGTGCAGGCCCATTCCCACAGCTGAGTTTGTTCGGTCATGAGATGTTTGGTCATAAGCAGCATCATGAGGTCATGTATGGTTGAGTTTGCTCACTTTCCCACATCTGCCCCCACAGGAAGGACGTGCCCAGGCTACCTTCGAGGACCAGGAGGAGGAAAAACACACCGAATGGAGGGGCTCACACTCTGGGGCCCCGCCCAGGCACCAGGACCAGAGCCCCAGCAGAGCCCTGAGTGGTGAGCCGGTCCAGGTGAAGCCGCAGAACTGCCCTGCCCAGCCCCACAGAAACGAGCCCTGCAGACTCTCAAGAAGTAACTTTTCCACCGCACGCCTCTGAGGTTGTGTAGCTGTTGTCCTACGTAAAGAGATGGTACACGTCGCCCTGGGAAAAGGGCTGCAACCAAAATTGAGGGCAGGACGTGGAGAGGAGAGCCAGACTGAGAAAGAACACCATAAGCGGGATGCAGACATCAGTGGACAGAGCAAACAGATACCAGAGCCTTGTACTGGTAGAGAAGAGAAGTCTACGTGGAGGGAAGAGCTGAGGCGGAAGAGCTGAGCAGGGACCAGACTGGAGTCCTAAAAGCCACACCAGCGCTTTCCAACGGCTGCACCACAAGAACTTTTAAAACTGGCAATACCTGATTAGTCAGTAAGGAGCACTGACTCTTCTCCCTTGGACTGTCAAGTTAAAAATGACAACAGCCAACACAGCAATAGCCATCTGATGTGAATCAAGATTCTCATGTACTTAGTTTTTTTGTTATATCAGCAACATTCTTTTTGGTGTGCTGCAGAATTTTAGCAATTCGTTTGTGTGTGCCATGAAATGAGAAAGGTTGAAAATCACTGAGCCATGTGAATGTGACATTCCAATCACCATCTCCCAGTAGAGACGGGTATCCACACAGCCCTGGTGCCCGGTGTTTTGTGCCATCTGCCCTCACCCACCCCTGCTGGGGAACTGGTCCATGGGCTGCCTCACTCTCTCAAGACTTTGATCTAAAAAATGGCCTGCTGGTAGTTTGTCCCATGGATGGGTTATGCTTAGCACCCAGCTCTGGGTATGCTCAAGGGGTGGAGAACCCTAATTTGCAGTGTTGGCTGGTGTCATGATGTAAAGTCTCCCAGGGCCATTTACAGGCCACCAGTATGACTTCCCAGGAAAGGGGCGGAAGTGGGGGGGGGAAGGGGAAAGGTGCACAGTTAGTTGCAGGGATCCAGTGCGAGCTTGGATGAGAGGCACCAGCCTTCTCAGCATATTTGGAACAGTTACTCTTGATGAGGCAACATGAAATGAGGTACTTGACCATGTCCTGCTAAGATAGAAGCTGAGCCCGGCTGGTTCAGAGGTTGAGTGTCATGGTTCAATTCCTGGTCAGGGAAGATGCCCATGTTACGGGATTGATCCTCAGTGTGAGTCGTGCAGGAGGCAGCCAATCAATGATTCTCTCTCATCATTGATGTTTCTATGTCTCCCTCCATCTCCCTTCCTCTTAAAAATTAATAATAAAATATACACTTTTTAAAAAAAAATAAAAGATAGACTTTGAGCTGAAAAAGTTAATGATGCCATCGGCAGGCAAGCATTCAGGGAGCATGAGCCTTTTGGAGCCCAAGAGAAGTTGAGAAGAAGCAGGCTGAGTGAGATGGGATGGTAACTTCTTACCACAGCGAGAAAGTTAGGGGGGTCAGAATGCCCCTCTCAAGGGAGAGTCTCCCTGGACAGGGCCAACATGCTCAGGCGGCTAACCCAGATGTGAAATCCATCTGTCCTGTTGCTTGAGAGCCTTCTGGCTGAAGTAATGGGGCCAAGACTCTTCCTCAGTGAAATGTTAGGACACAGTGAATTTTCATAACTGCAGCAGGAGTGTCCTCTGGGAAGTCAGGATCTGGGAACCTCAGTGAAACACCTCCCCTCTGCACCCTTGTCACCTGCTTTGACCTAAACTCCCACCAGCATACTTGTACGGGCTGATTTACGCCTCCACAGAACTCATAGGTTGAAGTCCTAACCCCCAGTGCCTCGAAGTGTGACCTTAGTTAGAAACAGGATCCTTATACAGGTTTTCAAGCTACAATGAGGTCCTTAGGGTGGGCCCTGATTCGACACAACGGGTGTCCTTATGAAAAGGAAGCGTGGAAGCAGACACACACAGGGAGAACGTCATGGGAGAGCCAAGGCAGACAAGGGGGCGATGCCTCCGCCTCCACAGTCCAAGGAAAGCCAAAGACTGCCAGCTGCCACCAGAGGCCAGGCGACAGGCAGGAAGGACTCTCCTTCATGGTCCTCTAGAAGAACCCACCCTGCCGGCACCTTGCTCTTGGACTTCTGGCCTCCAAAACTGGGAGACAAAAAATTTGTTACAAGCAACCCAATGTGCGGGGCTTTGTTATAGCAGCCTGAGCAACCCATACAAACACCAAAGCATGGCCTGAGGGGTTCATATCCATAGAGGTTTATCAAAGAATACATGAACCCGTGAATGAGATAACTGAGGCTCTCCCGACTGAAATCACAGAATGCCTATAAACAATTTGTAGTGAATATAGGTATTGCTTCCTCTCTTGTGAGGAATAATTCCTTCCTTCCAGTGTGTGTGTGTGTGTGTGTGTGTGTGTGTGTGTGTGTGTGTTTAATTTCTGAGAGGAAGGGAAAGAGAGAGAGAGAGCTAGGAACATCAATGATGAGAGAGAATCATTGATCCACTACCTCCTGCATGTCCCACACTAAGATTGAGCCCACAGCCCAGGTATATGCCCTGACCAGGAATCAAACTGTGACCTCCTGGTTCATATGTCAAAGTTCAATCACTGAGCCACACCAGCTGGGCCCTTCCTACAAGTTGTATTCCTGGCAGGATGGAAATCATGGTGCCCACTGCCTCCCTCACAAGACAAGTGGGTGATCCAGACTGGTAAATCAGAGAACCCCTGGCTCTAGTGATCAGCTCAGAGCTGAGTAAATGACTCAATCAGGCCAACTACGTATGTGCTAACGTTTACCAGGAAAGTCTGACTCTCGTCTTTGTGATTTGGGTGGGGGAAGGTGGAGCTGGCGCTGTCACCTGACCTAGCGTTCACTCGGGTTTCACCTGCAGGGTGAGGGAAATGGGCCATACACTCTGGGAAGCAGAGCTCAAGGCTCAGCACCCATACTTGCAACCTCTGCCCTCGCTGTGCCCACATCAACCACTGCTTCCTGCGTATGAAAGTGAATAAACGTCCTGTTCTGCTTAAGCTGCCTTAAATTCTGTTCCTGCCACTTTCGGGGGAAAGAATCCGATGCTGTTGCCTTTAAGAACGGCTGTCAGTAGGTGGAGCACATCTATTACTGTGCACTTCTCAGTACATCCCTCCGGAGACTTTCCTGGTTACTAACATTTTCCCTTCCCACTGTTCCCACTTCACATGTGGTGCAAATGACACACAGAAACATCCCGTGGTCCCCAGCCATGCACGTTGCTTTAACCCTTACCATCCTTTAACTGCCATGCATTGAGATTCATGCAAATCCGTGACCAGAGCTAAGTGATTCCAGAAAATGGAAGAAAACCCATCCTTTCGGGCCCCTCTCTCCATTCAACAGCAGCGCCTCTTGCAGGCACACAGGGGAAGTGCTGGTTTGAAGATGCCGCATGCTCAGGGCGGCCCTGCTGGAGGGGGCTCTCCGGGGCCCTCGGAGGGTGTTGGCAGGTTCTGTGCCCAGCTTCTGTTCAACCCAGGAAGCTCCTCTTCAAACCACGTTGTACCTTGGAATATGGGATTACTCAATACATTGGGATATACTGTGATATATTAAAAGAAACTGCTGTTACAAGAACATTTTGTAAGACCCTCTCGGGCAGTGGATCCTAAGTGACTATCTCAACAGTACATAAAGGGTAGCCTCCTGAGGACTGAGGTTAAGACCCTTGGCCAGGCGTGGGCAAACATTTTGACTGGAGGGCCACAATGGGTTCTTAAACTGGACGGGAGGGCTGGAATAAAAGCAACCTGACCGTGCTGGCACTCTCATCTTGGGCTGCTGGTGAAGGAGCGGAGGGGAGAGCAAGAGAACCCTCCCCTCTTTTGGCTCCACGGGCCGGATAGAACAGTCGAATGGGCCTGATCTGACCTGTGGACTGTAGTTTGCCCACGGCTGCCCTTGGCCAACACCTCCTGCCCGTTGTGCTGTCACTCTGGGTGTGACGCAGGTGGCGCAGAGGCTGGTGCACAGATGATTAAGGGAACCGCATGCCTAGTGAGTCCCAGTGCTTTAGTCATGTGACCTTGGACAGGTGACTCAACACCGTTAGCTTCCTCACCATCAACTGAAGGTCGCAGCAATGCCCTGACCTACGGTCTCTGTAAGCACTGCAGTCCTCTAAGCATGGAGAATGTTGACAACAGTGCCCGGCCCACACAAAACCCCCTGGAAAGGCATGGCCCCCAGGCCCGGCCGGCCTCCCCCAGAGCACTTTGCGCACAGAACACGCTGGGAGAGGAGGGTTACACGCCCAGAAAGAAAGTCCATCACACACGCCTGTGGTTGTGCAGCACGGGTCAGGGTGACTTACTCCTCTGCACACATTTTCCACTTTTAAAAAAAGAGAGAAATCCTGGCACGGTCCAGTGCCTCCGTCCCCTGGGTCTTGTGTAGGGAATGGTTAGCAGTGACTAATCTAATATCAGGGGTGGCTTGACAGCCAAGGACGTAATTTATGAAGTGTTTAGTGTGTTCCTGACAAAGATTGGCTCGAACATATGGACACACGCTCATTCATGCCTTACGGCTTCCCGATGCAGAGCCGCGGCCGTAAACACGCCCGTTGGAAGGCAGGAGTGGATTTCCAGAGGAAAGGTTTCCTGGCAGTGGGTCCGAGGGCCAAGCTCCCCGGGCGGAGGGCTCAGAGGACCCCAGCCCCTGGGCGGGGCAGGAGGAGGCTGCAGACCTCTGGCCTGTTGGAAGGGGCTCCTCAAGTTCACTGTCTCTGGGATTGTGCTGCTGACAACAGAGGGCGAAGGGCACAGGCGGCTTATCTCTCTCCAATTTGTAGATAAGAATGCAGAGACCCAGGACTTCACGGGCTGAACTTGTGTAACAAAAGGTGGCTGAGAACATCAAGCATGTCTGGAATAGAGCCTTGCCCAACCCGAGGAGAGGTGGCTGCAGTGTTGGGGTGGTGGTGGGGGGGGGAGTGGGGGTTCGGGGGGTGTTAACGTGAGGATCCTGAGTTGCAATAACTGTTGGGTGGCTGGTTAATAAGTGAGCACAGCGATGGATTTGTGCACGTTGCTCTCTGCAGGGAGGTAAGAGTTATGGAAAGCATGCCAGGCTGGGAACGAGAACGCGTGAATCCTGAGATGCTCAGTGGCAGGTCCTTGCTGTGTGATGCGCCAAACCTCCCTGTCCCCAGCCTCCTTAACGTGGGGCAGAGCTGCCATCCAGCTGCTGCTCAGGGCTGCTGCCGCTCAGGCAATCACGTGGTGAGAAGCACAGTGTCAAACACACAGCCAAACCCCAACGGAAGGGAACGGATGCGCATGGAATGCGGGGTACAGTGTAAACGTGGGCTGTGGGGTGTCTGAGCCTCAACAGCCACAGGGGGAGGAGCTCAGGACAGGATGGGGCAAAGGCAGAGTTCAGCATAAACACCCTCACAGTGAGCCCGGGAGCAGGTTGAATAAGATGTCAAGAAACAGTTCCATTTAGAAATGCAGGCTGTCCTCCTGGCTGGTGTAGAACAGGCATCTGAGTTCTATGAAACTGGGCAAATGGTGGGAGTTTGTAAGTTATTAAATTCTCCTTGCTTTTTATCTTTCTTATTTTTTTCTGACTCCTGGTAAAGCGCATTTCCATTGTGCTCTGGCAGAGGCGTTGCTTGTATCTGAAAGTTATGCAGTGCTGCCAGGAGCGTTGTAAAGAATCCTCAAATAGGTGGGCAAGATGGTGTAGGAAGTCCAAAAGGGGAAAGTTCCAGGTATGGAACACATAAGGCCGGTGTATGTGTGTGTGTGTGTGTGTGTGTGTGTGTGTGTGTGTGCCGGACAGCAGGTGACTCTCGTTAATACTACGGTGCCTCTTTGAAAGTTACTGAGGGACGAGATCCTTTGAGTTCTCATCACAAGAAAAGCACAGAACATTTGTAAGTCAGCCTCGCTATGGACGGTCACTAGTCTCACTGCGGTGATATTTCACGATGTATACAGTGAGCCATTGTGTTGTACACCTGAAACTAATTTAATGTGTGTCAATTAGATCTCAACAACATAAATGAAAATAAATTACTTTTTTTTAAAGTAAAAACAAAAAGAAAGAAAAAAAAAGTTTTAGTTTAGGTTCCTCTTCACCCCCATTGAGCCTGAATCCAGGATTCGGGTGTAAACAGCTGGCTGGGAGTGACTTGGAGGGCTGTGATGGAGGGCAGTGTGGGAGGGCGAGGCTGGGGGAGGGCGGGGCTGGGGGAGGGCGGGGCAGGGCTGGGAGGAGGGCAGGCTGTGAGCCTGGGGAAGAACAGCCAGTGACTGAGTGTGACATTGAGTGTGTCTCTGCTGCGGGTGGAGGGTCCATCCAGCAGAACTGTGTTGTGAGGCAAGAAAGCTGAATGTGTATCCCCCAAGCCAGCCGTGGGCAAACTACAGCCCTTGTGCCAGATCCTGCCCATTTGGCTGTTCTCTCCGGCCTGCGGAGCCGAAAGAGCGGAGGGTTCTCTTGCTCTCCCCTCCGCTCCTTCCCCAGCAGCCCAAGATGAGAGTGCCAGCATGGTCAGGCTGCTTTTGTTCCGGCCCTCCGGTCCAGTTTAAGAACCCATTGTGGCCTTCGAGTCAAAAATTTAGCCCACCCCTGCCCCAAGCCCTCCTGCCACTACCTCGGGGTCTCTTCTAGGAATTCTCTCCCTGGTGCTTTCGGTGCCTGGAGCACAGGCTGAGGACACTCTGGACACCAGATGAAACCCTGGGGCAGAGATAGGCAGGCTGGCGAGGAGGAAGCTGTAAGGGGAATGGAATCCAGCCACTGCCGATGCAGGTGGAGGTGGGGGAGCCAGAGAGGGAGGGGCAGCAACAACGTCTACCCCCCACACAGGAGGAAATGGGACAGCGAGGTAGTCTGGCATTATCCATGGCATCGATCGCCTCAGACCCACACCTGGTGCCGGTGGGACTTGCCTAGAGTCTAATGGCTCTGAGCAGCTTGGAACCTAAGACCAGAGGCTGTCGTTTGAAAGGACCAATAAAAAGTGTTTCTTCACGTTCAGCCCAGGGCCCCTGCTTCAGAGCCGCGGGAGGGGCCTGCGCAGCCAGTGTTCCTGGCCCTGCCGCCTGCCCACATTGGGATCTGGGAGGTGGGGTGCGAGGGTGCTCGGCCTTAGTAATAAACACTGAGTGCTTCTGGCAGGAACCACCTACAGTCTTCCGCCAGCTCTGCCTCCCCCTCCCCCCTGCAGCTCACCAGCCCCTGGGCAACCACCTGAGCAGCTACAACGATGTCTGTCCAGGCACGGCCTCAGGACCCAACCCGGGAAGGATGTCGAGTCCTCCTGATATCCCAGAGCACCTTCCCCCACACAGGGGATGCCCACACCCCTCCCCCACACAGGGGATGCCCACACCCCTCCCTCACACAGGGGATGCCCACACCCCTCCCTCACACAGGGGATGCCCACACCCCTCCCTCACACAGGGGATGCCCACACCCCTCCCTCACACAGGGGATGCCCTCACCCCTCCCTCACACAGGGGATGCCCTCACCCCTCCCTCACACAGGGGATGCCCACACCCCTCCCCGACACAGGGGATGCCCACACCCCTCCCCCACACAGGGGATGCCCCCCACACTCCTCCCCCACACAGGGGATGCCCCCCACACCCCTCCCCCACAGGGGATGCCCACACCCCTCCCCCACACAGGGGATGCCCCCCACACTCCTCCCCCACACAGGGGATGCCCACACCCCTCCCCCACACAGGGGATGCCCACACCCCTCCCCCACACAGGGGATGCCCCCCACACTCCTCCCCCACACAGGGGATGCCCACACCCCTCCCCCACACAGGGGATGCCCACACCCCTCCTCCACACAGGGGATGCCCACTCCCCCTCTCCCACTCAGGTCCCTCTGCCATGGTATATCCCAGTCACGGCCTTCCTCCAACCTCCACAGGCCTCTACCCCACCTCTGCCCCATCCGTGGCCTGGTTCCTTTATCCATCCCCGGGGCCCTAGAGATAACTATGGGGAGGCGCCTAGCGTGCTCGGCAAATGAACGAGTCTGTGTGTCCTCCACCTTTTCGCCTTCTCCTCTTCCTCTCGTCAGCTCCCCTCAACCTTTCTTCCATAACCTTCCTCCTCTCATCCTCCCTCTTTTTTTTAAATATATATTTTATTGATTTTTCACAGAGAGGAAGAGAGAGGATAGAGAGTTAGAAACATTGATGAGAGAGAATCATTGATCAGCTGCCACCTGCACAACCCCTACTGGGGATGTGCCCGCAACCAAGCTACATGCCCTTGATGGGAATCGAACCTGGGACCTTCCAGACCGCAGGCTGACGCTCTATCCACTGAGCCAAACCGGTTTTGGCTCACCCTTCCTCTTTATATGACTGTAACGTAGACTTCAACTAAATGCTGGTGTGCTATTCCTGTTAAATGCAATTCCCTTCCCTTAGCTTACAGATGCTTGGACCTCTTAGTTCTGAAAGGTTTTCTTTTTAACAAAGGAAGCTCTCAGTATATCTCCCCAGGCACGGGACATTGCTGGGAGGGAAGGCTTCTGGGTGTATCACTGGGAGAAAAGACACACATCCCCAGTGTCTCCGGACAGTGCCAGGAGGGGTCGCAGGGATGCAGCTTTACTCCATAGTAGACACTTCATCTCCTCGGGACCCCGCCGCACCCAGAGAATTGCCCTTGACTCAGCGTGGCTGGCCTGGAGCTTGATTTAAAGAACAGAGCGTCGTTCAGAAACGCCAGTGTATTTACGGCTCTCTTTCCGTGAGGGTCCATGACTTAAGAAGGGTTGAGGAGGAAAGAGCGATCTGGCGGGGGCACAGAAGGTGATTCTGGACGCCTTTTACACATCCTTTACAGTCAGGCGCTGAGTCTGGGGTGATTTACAGCTTCTACAATGGAACAGACCGGAGCCAGCGGCTCCAGGGCCTGCCCGCCTCGCCTGTGCTGGGAACCGCTGAGGAGCCCAGAAACCCTGAGTCTGGACGCGGCTCTCCCAGGCCCATCCTCCTGTCCGCGGCGGACCCGGGGCTCCTGGTTCGCCTGGGAAAGCTGAGGGCGGGGGACCATGGAGCCACCTGCCCCGGGCCTCCTGGGCTGTGCATTCCCGGCTAACTTCGCAACCCAAACCACCAGCGCTTTAAAAGGAGGAATAAAAAGACACCCAAGAAGATGGGAGAGGAAGGACAGACGTCGTCGTCAGTCAGAGGTGATGTGCTCACTTTAATGGGGGAGCGCAATTCACCTGAGCATCCTGAGCCTCCTCTGCCCCCTCGCAGACCGCGGGGCGTGAGGGAGACAGCCCAGTCCTGTCCCATTAGCAAGACCCCTCCCTCCGCACAGTCAGAGAGGTGGGGGGGGGGGCACGGGCCGGCAGTGGCTGCTTGTCTGGGGCATGGAGCAGAAAAAGGAGGCGAGACCCATGGCTGGAAGCTGGTCTCTCTCCTCTTTGTCCCCCTTTTCTCTCTTCTGACACCCACCCCCCTTTTCCAGGGAAGGGAAAGGACCTGTGCTCATTTTGTTTATTTATTTATTCATTTTATTATGCTGCTAAAATTTATTTAATTTTTTGTTGAATTTATTGGGGTGACATTGGTTAATAAAATTATATCGTTTCAGAGGTACAATTCTATAATGCACCATCGGTATACAGCACTGTGTGTTCACCCCCCCCCCCAGTCCAGCCTCCTTCCATCACCATGTATCCCCCTTTCTCTCTTCTGACAACCCACCCCCTTCTTTCTGGTAACCCCCCCCCCCATCTGTTGTCTGTCTATGAGGGTTCTTGTGTGTTTTGTTTTTGTTTTGCTTAATCCCTGCACCCTCTTAACCCAGGCCCTTTTCCCCCTCCCCTTTGACAGCTGTCAATCTGTTCTCTGTATCTATGAGTCTGTTTCTATTTTGTTTATCTATTTATTTTGTTCATTAGATTCCACATAGAAGTGAGATCATATGGTATTTGTCTTTCTCTGACTGGCTTATTTCACTCAGCATAACACGCACTCATTGTAATGCCAGGCCATGCACTCATTCCAGCCCTCAAAGCCACACTGAGAACACACACACACACACACACACTCACACACACACAGACACACTCACACACTCACACACACACACACTCAGCCACACTAACTGCCCACAACCCCGGGCATTTACCAAAGGGAACGGTGAAACCTGGCCCAGCAGTGGGGAGCCGAGTTCCCAAGGCGCTGCCTTGTGAGGCGCTGAGCACGTCAGCAGAAGGCACATGGGCGAGGGTGCAGCTCGGTGAGCGGCCAGTCCTGTGCTGGGACAAAGGCGCCTCTTCCTCCACACCGACACAGCCCCGCCAGAGGGCCTGGTGCCTAGAGCAGTGCAGGCCGGATTTTCACCCCCTCACCTTAGGCGGCACCTTTTGCAATGTCCAAACTGCACACCTGCGCCTGCAGCCTGAGACTCTGGGAGAAGCTTTGCATGTCTGTGCCTGCAGCCTGGGAGTCTGGGCAAACCCAAACTTTCCCCAGGTATCCAGCCTTGCTCTTTTCAACTTTGCTCTGTCTGTGTCTGCTTCCCAAAGGGCTCACCCTTAACTATATAGCTTTGCCTGAAGTCACGTGGAGCATGGGTCCTTGTTGTGCCCTTAGACCTGGCTGCACACAGTAGGCAGACAGGCAGGGACCACGGAAAGGGGAGGGATCTTCCTAATGCTTCTCTGTGAAGTCCTCCAGGGTTGATGACATCGTGGTCCACACAGTAAGTGTGTCCACACCCGCGGACTGGGAAAGCCTGGACTTGATGCAAGACCCGTCCATTCATTCCACAGCGAGGCCCTGGAGCCGGCCCCTGTAGAGTCCTCATGTTCCTTGTGGCCCAGGAAGGACCACAGAAAACTTCTATATTCTGGAACACGGTGCACCCTTTCCTGTGCACCGGGGATCCAGGACAGCTGGAAGCCAGCGGGCCCGCAGCCCTTACTGCTTTGCCAGCCCATTTCCCCAGCCATTAATGAGGCAGAGGTGCCAGAGCAGGCACGGGGTGGGGGGTACACAGGGTGTGGGAGGATGTGGAGATGGTTCTGTAACTTGGAGAGCCCCGGGGCTGCCCTCGTGGTGGTGAAGTGTCCTCCGCTCAGGGAGAGGGCTTATTTCCCGAATGGAAGTTAGAGGTCCCTGGGGGCGCCACCCCTTTTCCTTTCTCAGAGAAGCTGGATACTGTGCAAGGTACACACAGCCGGAGGAGCGCTTCCAGAGATGAGGGGAAGGGCTCGGTCCCTGTCCAATGGCCGGGGGTGGGCCCAGCTTCTGAGCCTGGCCCGGCCTCCCTGGGCTCGGGTTTGAGTCCAGCCTCCAGGCTGCTCAGACCCGTGGCCCAGGGCGCCCGCTGCTCCCCACCAGGCTCTCCAAACACGTGCACTTACCCGGCAGCCCCCTGTCCCGGAGACACAGGCAAGTCTGGGAAATGTTCACAGACTGACAGCCAGTCCCGCCTCCAGGTAACTCAGCTCCGGCCACACGGGCTCAGGGAAGTGAGCATCACCTGGCCGTGCAGGTGGCCCATCCCCAGCTCCCAAAGCAATCGCTGCCCGGACTCACACACTCACCCGCACAATCACACTCACACATACATACACAGTCACACAGTCACACTCACTCTCACACAGAGTCACTTTCACACACTCTCACATACACACTCACACACACCTTACACACACACTCACACTCACTCACACACATACACACACTCACACATTCTCACACACACACTCACTCAGACATACAGTAACACACACTCACTCACACACACTCACACACAGTCACACACACACATACACACTCATTCTCACGCACACACAGTCACACTCACACACACACTCTCACACACATACACACATACACTCTCTTACACACATTCACACACACACACACTCAAGCACACAAACACACACACACACAATGTGCCCTCTGTGAACTCTGGGGCCTGCTATCCTTTAACGGGAAGAGTGGGTGCTAGACTGGATCCCAGTTTCCCTGACTGTGATTCTTGATAAGAACCGGGCTCGCACTAAACGTGGCCGATGGCTGGAAAGGGAGAGTCCACGAGGAAGAGGACAGGGAGGCACGGAGCCCAGACACATGCTCCTGGAAGCTGCCTCGCCGGCCTCCCCAGAGTGTCCTTTCTCCCTCTGAAGCCGTCCCCGGGGCCCATGTGAGTGTGAGGTCGTGATAAGACCGACCTGGCTCCCAGCCTCCATCCACCCGTGGACAGAAGGCCGGAAAGGACTGTCTTGAGATCCCTGCCGACGCTGGTGATTTATGAGCCTGTGATCACCCACATTTTGTAAAACTGACACAGGGTCTTTCATATGCACAAAAAGAAACAGAACCTCTATTTCAGCAATCCCCTCCTAGGAATCTCTCCTAAGGAGATAATCTAACGTGTGCAAAGCTGTAGGTACAAGAATGTTCCCACAGTGTTATTTATGGCAGCAAAGAGTTGGGAAACCTCCGTGGAGGTTCAGCAATAAAGGACTGGTGAACTCAGCATTTCCCAGAGTGTGTTCTGGGATATAAATGGGTATGATGGGGGTAGGGTAGTGGGAGGGAGAGTGAAGAGGGGAGGAGGGGGCTGTGACATTCCATGGTTCAAAATTTTAAAGAAATATCACCTCTGAGAACAAAGTTACAAAATATCCCTTTGATGTAGAATTTCACTGGCCTCTTATGCAGCACTCAATAAAACCTGTTGAATGACTGAACAGAAAATAAATGTTTATAGTGAGAATAAAAAGCTTTTTGCTTCATTTCTTTTCTTTAAGTCAGAGCACAAGCCCCCTGGTATGGGCATTTACACAGCATGAGGAATAGGGCGCACGTTGATTTCTGACTTCATTCTTCTCAGCCGCTCCCCTGGGAAACAAAGTAGATGAGCAGGGTTCCCCCTGTGCCGTCCTGGAGTCGGGGCCCCGCCCTGGTCACTCTCTGGCTGCAAGATCCGGGCCCAGAGCACAGGCCAACAGCAGACTTTTGTTCATGGGCCTCTCCCACAAGCGTCTTCTGTTTTCCATAAAAAGATTATTTTAGAATGAAAATATATATTGGTTTGGAATCCCGGATCTCAGAGTCTTCAGCTCGCACCTACTGACACTGCGACTTTTCGCAGGCAGAGTGTGCACTGATCGGACGGGGCGTTTCTGTTATTGATGACTCCGGGCCCGCGCTCCCAGGTTCTTCTCCAGAATCGTATTTCTAGTGAGCCAGGCGGGACCACGTGTGAGTTAGAATGACTTCTTTGTGCTCCTGGCCCAAGACTTAGGCTAAATTAAACATAATATATGACAGAATCAAGAGTTTATAAACACTTTAATAAATGTCCAAAGCAAAAAGTTATTGGTTACCTGGCCAGTGTGGTTCAGTGTTGACCTATGAACCAAGAGGTCACAGTTCAATTCCAGGTCAGGGCACATTATGGGTTGTGGGCTTGATTCCCAGTGTGGGGTGTGCAGGAGGCAGCCAATCAATGGTTATCTCTCATCATTGATGTCTCTCTCTCTCTCCCTTTCTTTCTGAAACCAACACACACACACACACACACACACACACACACACACACACACACGTGACCCAGTGCATGACATTCATGCACATTAAAAGGGAATTAATTAGAGGACATATTTTAATATTGCTATTGCCCTTTCTCTATAATAAGTGTCAGAGATGAAAAAAATAGTAAAACATATATGAAAATCTTCCTCCTGTCAGAGTCTGGGACGTGCCACGGGAACCAGAGTCAAGTCCCCACCCACCCACATGCTCCTCAAAATCGAGCTATACCCAGACCCAGCTGGCTCCACTTCTGTCAAGCCCCACCAGGGCGGGGCAGCATGGCCTTAGGTCACCTGGCTCAGGGCAGGGGGCATGCCCTGAGGTCTCCTGGCCTGGGTGGAGGATGCATCCTCAGGTCCCCTGTCCCGGGCTGGAGCAGGGGGCATTCCTTGAGGTCTCCCATCAAGCCCCACTAGGAGGGGGAGGGGGAAGGGCTGCAGCCTCAGGTCCCTGATGATTGCTCATTAAGGTTCATTACAGGAACTGGGCCTCCTCTGTGGCCATAACCATCTTGTTAGGGTGTGATGGTCAATTTGGGTATTATCTCTTTATTAGATAGGATATTTAAATTATTGATTGCCTTAGCCAGTTTTGCTTAGTGGATAATGCATTGGCCAGCAGCCTGAAGTGTCCTGGGTTTTATTCTAGTCAAGAACATATAGTTCAGTTGCAGGCTCAATCCCCATGTGGGAGGCAACCAATCAATGTGTCTCTTTCCTATCAATGTTACTCTTTGTCTCTTCCCCTTCAGTCTTTTTAAAAATCAATGGAAAAATATCCCGGGATGAGGATTAACAAAAAATAAATAAATAAAAGTGAATTTCCAATGGGGGAGAAAAAGGAGACATATGTAATACTTTCAACAATAAATAATTTAAATTAATAAAATAAAATAAAGAAAATACATTTCTTTAAAAAAATAAAAATAAATAAAATATTATTGGCCACAATGATAATAGCTGACATTGATTGAGTGCTTGGGCTTGTTAGTGTTATTCTACGTAGTTTTAGATGTATTAATTCATAATTCTTATAGTAACACTGCAAAGTAAGTACCTTAGTTATTCCCTATTTACACCTGAGGAAAGCTAAGGAAAAGAGAGGTGAAGCAACTTACCCAAGGTCACACAGCTAATGATAGAACTAAGGTTTAGATGCAGCAGTCTGTCTGCAGGAGACATGGGCTTAGTTACCATATGATGCTGTCTCTTAAAAAGCATTACTTTTTTACTTGTTGTTGAAAGTGTTATGTAGGTCCTCCTTTTTCCCATCATTAAATGTTGTAATTGTCCTATAGAAATATAGTAGATTCAGAGTACAACATGATGACTTTTATAAAATGAACACATCTTTTAGCCAGCACTCAGATTACAAAAAGGAATGCCAGCCACAGCCCAGAGCCTGCCTGATTCTGACCTCTCTGATAATCATTATAGTGACATTTATCATCATAAGTTAGTTTTGCTTGCTTTTGAAATGTGTCAAATAATTAAGTATATATTCTCTCCGGCTTTTCTTCCACTCACCAAAATGTCTGAGAGTTTAATTCATATGGCTGAGTGTGTAGCACTTGTTAATTTTTCTCCTGTTTTTGTATAGCCCAGAAGCCAAGAATAGTTTTTAGATTTTTTAACGGTTGAAAAAATGTTAATAATATTTTGTGATATCATATGTGAAACATATGATAATCAAATCTCAGCGTCCATCATTGAAGCTCAAGAAGCACAGCCATGGCCGTCGGGGGTGGTCTGTGATGCGCTCACAGCACAGCCACTGGCAGGAGCTGTGCCAATAGGGCCAGCACAGCAGCAGAAGGTCCTGTGCTTACCACCTGACTCTGTCTCATTGAGCCTTGCTGCTCTCTTCAGAAGGTTTGTGTCACCCCAAAGTCATGTGTTGAAGTATTCATGCTCCATGGGGTGGTATTAGGAGATGGAGCCTTCGGGAGGTGATTAGGTCCTGAGGGTGGAGCCCTCATAAGTGCGAATAATGTTTTATAAGACACCCTGAAGAGCTCCCCAGCCTGTCCTGCCATGGAAGATTACAGAGGAAATATGGCCACCTGACAAGGGAGCCCTCAGCAGAGAACTCTTCAGGGCTGTGATCCTGGACATCCCAGCCTCTGGAGTGGGAGAAATAAATGTCTGATAGTATAAGCTACTTGATGTGATATCTTGGTATAACAGCCCAAATGCACTAAGGCAACTACTGTATAGAGTGTTATACAGTATGAATTTAAATTACACTAAGATTATTAGCCTTTCAATTATTGTTAGGTATTTGGGTTGTTTCCAGCTGGGGTGATTATTAACAGTAATATTATGTGCATCCTTGTACACATCTTTTCGTGTGCCTATGTGCACATTTTTGTTGGTATACCTAACAATGGAACCACTGGGCCATTGAACAGAAAGATTTTATTAGATGCTATCAGTTTTGCAAAGTGGGAACGCCAAGTTACACTGTAGCCAGTAGGCAGCTTTGTTATAAATCAGGTGATTGAACACGTGTGGAGCTGTTTCTGGATTCCGTTCTATTGCATTGTTCAGTGTGCTTATCCTTATAGTATCAGGCATTAATTGCTATAGCTTTAATCATCATGATTATTCTTCTACCTTGACTACCTAAGAATTGCTCTTTTCATTTTCGTCAAAATTTTATAATCAGTTTATAAATTTCCACCAAAAAAATCTGTTGGGATTTGGATTAGTATCATATTAAGCATATATATTGATAAAAAACAAAACAAAACAAAACAATGTAACAATTTTGAATGTTTCAATCCATGAGCATGACATTTATGTCCATTCATTGTCAGTAATTTTTGTAGTGTGTATGTTTGGGTGTGTGTGGGTGTGTGTATAGAAGTCTTGAATATTTTCTTTGGGCATTCTGTAGATATTTGATGTTTTTTATACTCTTTTGAATAAAATTTGAATTCCCCAATTCCAAACCTCTCTGGTATTCACTATTTTGACCTATAATCATAAATTAGTTTTGTATAATTTTGAAGTTTAGGTAAGCAACAATGTGGATAAAATGCACAGATATAGAGGTGAGTGGTGGGGGGGGGGTGCGCCAGACCAGAAAGAACATATACTTTATGAGTTCATTTTATAAAGTTCAAAGCAGCTCTCCTCACTGGCCCCTGAGCCACTAGGACCTCCTTCTCCAAGTCTTCTCAGCCCTTCTCTTCTGAGATGCCTTCCTGCCTTTCCCACACACCAGGATTTAAATTATGTTTGAAATTCAGGGAAAAACAATCCATCTTTTACTTGAATTCCCCAGACCTCTCCGGTCCTGTGGTAATGTGCAGGGCCCTCCGTCAGTGCCAGCTTTCACCTGTTTGCCTACTTACTAATGGATGATCCTTGGTCTCCCTTGGGAATAAATCAACACAACTTTCCATGTCTTGTCTCCCCCAAAGTGTGCATTCATTGAAGATAAATACACATTATCTTTCAGTGCAGTGTTCCTCAAATACTTTCAGAGCACTGTGTTCAGAAGGAACTTAAAGTAACTTTGATTCAATCCTAAACTCATTTCCCTGAACATGCTTTAGCTGGAGATGGATGTGAATCGGTTAGCCATTTCCTATTCTTTCTGTAATTGACTCATACATCATACACATAGTAATTCATGGATTTTAAATCTTCTAATGCTAAACTTTACAGACAGTTAAGAGAAATATATTTATGCTTTTATTTCCTCTCCCCCACTCCTTTCTTTTTGATGAAAGAGGTAAGCAACTAGTTCAAAAAGATATTTTTAAGGACACTGTCTTCAGGTGTATGTCTGTTTTTTTCTTTCAACTTCCAAAGTCCCACAGAATGAGGCCATGACATTATAGAAGATGCAGATCTGTTATCTATAATTTGCAGTTGTTGACATGCAAGACCTCCCTGTGTGCATTAATAAATCAGTTTTTAAAATGCTAGGCAGCATTTTTGGCTCATAAGTAGTGATGGTGGCCTGTCTGACCCAAATAACTTGTTTCTTCCATTGGGAAACCCTTAGAAGTAGCCGGGCCAGTTTAGAAAAGAGAAAAGCGGAAATACAGAGAAAAGGAGAGGAAGGTGGCCAGGCTGGATGCATTTTACTCCAAATAATGAGGGGCTGGACATGAGAAAGATTGAGCTTCTGACCAAGGGGATTGTGTGGAAAGCCTGTGCACAGACCATTTGGGGTTTATGTTTTGTGTGTTTTTTTAATCTCACCCCAACAACCAGCCTGATCCCTCAAAAATGCTCCCAGCAGCTGGCTCCTAGCGATAAAGCGGAGGCATTTCACAGCCTAAACTAATCCTGTTTCAGAATTTCAAGTAAGATGGGCCACACTTTTTTCATAATGTTTAAGTTCAAAGCAAGAACTTGTTCTACATGTGAAGGATCCTCTCGGGTCTAAAATACAAAACAGAGGAAGAGAGAGTGGAGATGCAGCTGGAGGCAGCGGGGGAGTTGGAGGGAAGATGTGGGTCTCTTTCCAATCGAACAGAGTTATCTATGTTGAGGGGAACCAAGGCTGCTCCAGCTGCTGCCCAAATGAGGCCAACGCTGCTATGGGGGCTGCTGCCGAGGCTGCTGGACCTCTAGGGTCAGGAAAGACCCCCAATGTCCTCAGATATTCTAGACGGACACGGATGAGGGGCCGGAGGGAAGGGACACCTTCTAAATCCTGAGGAGCAGCTCCATCTTCTGCCATGCCTCCAGACCCTTCTGTGAGCAGCCCTGCCACAGACTCTGCATCATTTGTGTGGACATCAGTGGAAAGAAGCTGTAGGCTATGACAGAAATGCTCATTAACTTCCTTCTCTTAAAACTTCTTTCCATCTTGGTTACGTTATCAGACTGAAATGCTTTCCTTCATATGTGTTAACGTGGGTGTAAGTCAATAGCTTCAGGCAAAAAATAAAACTAAAAAATAAAAACACAAAAAAACTCTCCAATCCTTAAATTAGCTCAACCTGCAGGCAGTCAAGATTGGTCATCTTTATTCTACCACCTCCCCCTATTTCAGTTTTTTTTTCCTTCCAAACCATCTCATGAAACCCCATTTTGAGATCCCAAACCTACATGGATCAAAGGACAAAAAACAAAACAAACAAACAAACATAAAAAAACCTGGATAGAGTCAAATAAGTCAGTGTTGGCCTGCGGGCTCAGGGGTTCCGGGTTCGATTCTGGTCAAGGGCATGTGCCTTGGTTGCAGGCACATCCTCAGAAGAAGGTGTGTGGGAGGCAGCTGATCAATGTTTCTCTCTCATTGATGTTTCTAGCTCTATAGTCCTCTCCCTACCTCTATGTAAAAAAAGTCAATAAAATATATGAAAAAAAATCCTTACCTGCTATTCCAGTTTGCTGCCACACAGAGAAAATTTACACCTTCACACCTTTCTCCATCATGTTCCTTTAAAGGTCTAAAGTGCTTTTATTTCTATTTCTACTTTTTGAATTTCTAGTTGTTACTCAAGAACTGTGCCAACTATTATCTTGTCAGTGAAATGTTTCCTAATTCCGAGGAAGAAAAATCACTTTCTTCATTGTGCCTTCTCAGCCTTCACCACCTACATTTGGGATATTTGGCAAATAATTACCAATAAGCAATAAGCAATTTAATATCCACTCCTACTAGATGGTGAGAAAACCAGGATGGAAAGTTATTTCAGGGATAGCACTGCATTCATATCCTCTAGCTATGGTTGGCACCTTAACATATTGGGTGGATGAATGGATGGATGGATGGATGAGTAAATTGTTTTTTAGATTGAAGTAGAGGAATGTTGCTGTATTAAATTTTTATTGTTGAGAAATAGCATGTTATTTCACTTCTTAATATTTGACGGCTGACAATACTTGAGCATCACCCATCTATTACCTTTCTGAACCACACCTGGTCAAGCTGGTAAGAATGCCTTGGTGTCCATCCTGGCCAGTGGCTATGTTGGTTGGAGAACCACGCTGTACTCCAAAAAAAGGTTGTGCATTTGATTTCTAATTAAGGCACATACCTAGGTTGTAGGTTTGATCCCCAGTTGGGGTGTGTACTTGAGGCAACCAATCAGTGTTTCTCTCTCACATTGATATCTCTCTCTATCTCCTCTCCTCTTTCTCTAAAAATCAATAAAAAATATATCCTCAGGTGAGGATTAAAAAATAGAAAAAGAAGGTCTGGTGCCCTCTCCGTGGATGTTAATGGTAAGAGCAAATCATGCAGGGGAGCCGTCACCCAGTCCCCACCTCCTAAGCACCATAGATTCTCCAAGACAGTTTCCTTTCCCTGATTTCTCAGGCCATTTTTGGACAGTTTTGGAGTCACCTTGAAAGTCTTATTATGTGAGTAACAAACTTGTTCATTCCTGCAAGGGTGTGTGTGTGTGTGGGGGGGGCATTGTCAGTTTCAAATTTGGGGAGATCTACCCTATCTCTGAGGGATACTTAATGACTTAAAACACAAGTTCATTCTCATATAGTTCTTTAGGTCACCAGGGACATCACTGGGTTAACATCAAGGCATTGGCTGGTCTGCATCCCTTTCGGAAGACTCTAGGAGAGAATCCGTTTCCCTGCCTTTCCAAGTTTCTAGAGGCTGTCTGGATTCGGGGCTCTCAGCTTCATCTCCCATCTTCAAAGTCACCAGTGTAGTGTTTCTCTAGCAACACCTCTGTCATCAGTTCTCTTGGTCTCAGTCTAACCACTGCTGGGGAGGTCTTCCATTTTCATGTCATTAGGTTGGGCTCACCTAATAGTCTTCCAATCTCAACATCTATAATCTTTTAATCACATCTGCAAGATATTTTTTCCACCTAACAATATATTCACAGATTCTAGAGGTTAATATATGGAATCTTTTGAGGGGAGGCACTTTATTCTGCCTACCAAATTAAGATAAATCAAGCAAAGTTGGGATTAGAAGGATCCAGGTCAACAATAACAGAAACTTAGAGATGAATAGAGACTTATTACAAGGGATTGACTCATGTTTTTATAGAGGTTAAGAAGTCTAGGACCTGCCATCAGCAAACAAGAGATCCAGGAAAGTTGGTGGTGTGATTCCATCAGTCTGAAACTCTAAGAACCAGGGGAATTGATGGTGCTGATTCCAGGCTAAATTCCAATGTCCCAGCTGAAACAATCAGGCAGAGAGAGAGAATTCACCCTTCTTCCACCTTTTTGTTGTATTCAGGTGCTCAATGGATTGGATGATGCCCCACCATGCTGGAGAGGGTAGTCTTCTACCAACTCAAATGCTAATCTCTTCTGGGAACAATCGCACAGATGTACCCAGAGATAATATTTAGTCAAACATCAAGGCACCCTGATGTTTGTGATTCAGGAAGGTTGACGCTGAAGCTCACAACACAGGCAGCTGATGAGGTGGGTTTTGTGGTGCTGATACTTTCCACTAAGGATAGCAGGTTACTTTTCAGCCTCTGCTCCCTCTGATCAGCACGAGAAAGAAGAAGGGCTTAGGGCACAGTCTTGCTTGGAAAACCATTGAGTAGTGCTTGCCTCAACCAGTGCTCTGGCTTCGGGAGCATCCTGGTCAGCCGAGCCAAAGGGCCTGCACATCTGGTTTACCAGAGTGCCTACCTGATTAAAACACAGTGTTACCCGGTCAACATGTGTGGCCTCTCTTCCCCTTGGCAGCTCTGTGAGTCTGTCTTTTACCATGCCAATTTTACAGAGGAAGGCACAGATTCCAGAGGTTAAGTAAGCTTCCCAAGCTTACTGAGTTTCTAAGTGGGATTTAAACTAAGCCTCAGAGTCCAAAGATGAAGGCTTTTCCCTACCTGCCATGATGTTAGAAGACATCCAGAGCACTCTCCAGTGCTGGAGAGTGGAAGCAGTTTTCCTTATGCCAGGAGCTCTGAGACTAGACAGGGTGTGCTGCAAAGCAGACTTCACATAAAACAGGAAATCAAGGTTTTCCTTCCTGCTCAGTCACTTTTATTTGTAAGATCTGGGGTTGCATTTTTTTTTTCTCTCTCCTGGAGATGATGCCCTAAACCATGGGCACAGTACTTACCTCAAATCAGAAGGCCATGCTGGATATAATGTTTTAGTTCCTTGCAGCTCTAGCCTTCACTTTCCAGAATAAGACATTTGTTGTGTATCGAAAGCAACTGTCCTACTTAATAGTGCAGTCTCTACCCATACAACTTCAAAAACAAAATTTAGAGCAAACCTTCAGAGGGACTCATACAGTCTATTTCAGTAACAGCAAGGAGGTCAGTGTGCTGAATAAGAAACAGCTCTAGCCTGTAAGTCAAGAAACTTTGGTTTGAGTCAATTCCAGTCTATCCCTATCATTCATTAGCTATGTGCCCTCTGGCAGATATCCACCATCCATGCTTCTGTTGCCTCATCTATGATGCGGGAATAGTATTTGCCTTATCTCTTTTTAAGGTAAAACATAGCATCCTCATTAGTGTTGTAAGAAACCCATCCATCCAAGAAATCTGCTGCTGACTGGGGTCTAAAGGGAAAGAAGGACAAGAAGAGAAATGAAGAGACAGAGTGGATTTGAAGAAAGTTAGTATTCCTTTGCTTTTACCTAAAGATAGTAGAATCATTTAGTTCCTCACTTAGTTCCCAATATTTTCCCAGTGAAAATTGTGCTTAGTTTAGTTTTTGTTTTTCCCAGTAAATATCAGGACTATGAATATTAACAAGGCACAGATGTTTCCCTTCTTTGCTCTGTTGGCATCATTAAACCATCCAAGGTTTTTCAACTATGAAGAACTATGCAAATGTAAGTCATTGTGGCTATTGTTATTATTATTATTACCAGAACAATGTGATGGAGTAGAAGGAACTCTGGACCAGGCATCAAGAAACCAACCCTGCCCATAATTAACTGGACGACCTTGAGCAAATCACCTAGGCTTTCTCTGTGCCTTGTCTTCTGTATCCAAGTGAGAAGTTAGACCACGTGCTTTCTGGTAGTCTCTTGGCTCTAAATGTTTAGTCTTTAGCATTGAGTAATCTCAGCATGTGTGCTAACCCTCTAAAGTGCTGGTTCTCAGTCTTGAGGCTTGAATGCATTTTGTGTCCCACTTATTTTTAGCTATGGTGGTTGTTTTGATGTGTCTGCCTCCGCAGAAGCACATGTCGTATCAGTGACTTTATCCCCAGGCTTGGTTACTGGATTAGAGGAGTTCATCCAACGTGTGCAGGTCTCCCTAACCAGCGTTTTACTGCACTGAAAGCTTGTGTTCAGAGAGGCAGACATAGTCACTCCCCAAAAATATTTCTAGAGAATTTCAGCATAATGTGCAAAGAAGGGGAGGTGGGGTCTGAGCTCTATCCCCACCAGGATTACTTAAGAGATCTCTGAACTCCGACCTCTGTCAACTCTGGACCAGGACTAAAAAATGTATGGAAGGACATGATGTCACTCACTTCTCTTTATCTAATTTAATCTCTCAACAGCCCTGTGTGGGATTTATAAACATTTACATGCCATAAAGATGAAGGGGAGCATGGCTGGTGTTGCTCAGTGGTTGAGATCACAAATCAATTCCCAGTCAGGACACATGCCTAGGTTGCAGGCTCAGGCCCCAGCAAGGATTTTTTCTCATCATTGATGTTTCTGTCTCTCCCTCTTTCTTCCTTTCTGAAATAATATATCTATATCTATATCTATATCTATCTATCTATCTATCTATCTATCTATCTATCTATCTATCTATATCTAGATAGATATAGATATAGATATATCTAGATAGATAGATATAGATATATAGATATAGATATCTAGATATAGATATAGATATAAATATAGATGATATATAGATATAGATATAGATATAGATATAGATATAGATATAGATATAGATATATAGACATATAGACATATAGACATATAGACATATAGACATATAGACATATAGACATATAGACATATAGATATATAGATATATAGATATATAGATATATATATTAAAAGAAAAGATGAAAGAGAGAGGGGAGGAAGGGAGGAAGAGAAGAAAGAAAAAATGGAAGGCCGGCTTCTTCTGCTTCCAGCCACAAACACCTGACTCACAGTGTGAGCCTGTTACTTGGTGTTTCCACTATGTGGGGACAAATGTAATGAGCCTAAGGTCTGGTTCAAACTTGGCATAAATATAAATGTCCTATAGAGCAGAGCCCTGCGGCTTACATTAGAAACACTCTCCCAGATTGAAGCTAATCTGCTCATCTTTGGATACAAGGCTTCCCAGTTGTATTGTCATTCCACATATAATGTTTTACCTACTTACATAGAGAAACTGGATACATAGCTCAAATACTTTATATGTCAATAATATTAAACTGGGGCTGGGGAGGGAGGAGCCATAAAAATTACAAACATATAGGTAAAAAAAAGAAAGAAAGAAAGAAAATAAAAGATATACTTGGATTGCAGTATGTCCCTGACAGTCCAGTTATCCCATAAAAAGAAAAAAGGATGGGTCCAGTGTGGAAACACACTCATAATAAACATTTTATCGCCGAAACCGGTTTGGCTCAGTGGATAGAGCGTCAGCCTGCGGAATGAAAGGTCCCGGGTTCGATTCCGGTCAAGGGCATGTACCTTAGTTGCGGGCACATCCCCAGTGGGGGGTGTGCAAGAGGCAGCTGGTTGATGTTTCTCTCTCATCGATGTTTCCAACTCTCTATCCCTCTCAATTCCTCTCTGTGTAAAATCAATAAAATATATATTAAAAAAATAAATAAATAAACATTTTATCTGTACATGTGGCATTTGTTTCTGTAGGTGCTCTCAATGTCATCAGATGCCTTGACTGGCAGGCCCTATCAAAAGCCAGACCAGGTGCGGGGCTAACAGTCTGGCCTGATGTGCATTTAGACCATGACTGACTGGTTCACGGGGCTGGTTACTGTTTGAAGCAGCCCCTTTTGAAACTGGGGCACATGTCTCTCCCCAGTTTTCTACTTTCCACCCATTTCCCACAATCCATCAATGTGCATGGGACTAGCTTGCTCTAAAGATCTCTATGAATGTCAGAAGAATAGGCTAAAGTTTCAGAACTGGATCAATTTTAAATCTGACAAGGCCCTGAATCAGGAATTTTGTGTAGGAGAACCTAGGATTACACTGTTCAATCTAGGGGCGGGGAGATGGCAATGAAATTTCTAAGGGATTTATTTGGTACAAAATGCTTTTCACAGATGGAAATATTAATCACATTCACATGTCAGTGATCCGACCTGCCAATTCTGTTTGCTGGACGCTTTCAAGGTGCCTCCAGTCCCAGGAAGGAGACAGAATTGCCTGCAGGTTGGCACTTGAGAAGCCAGGCTCCCAGGAGAGCGCAAGGAGCAGCTAGCTTCTGGGTGATGTTAACCAGAGTTGGCTGCCGGGATCTTAGAGGATCAAAAGGAATTTTTAAAAATTGTACATGAGCCCAGAAGAAAGCCCATAAAATCATTTCCTTGTGTCTGTGGGTTCCACCCATGAATAGCCTGCCAAACCCAAATACCTGAGGAGGAAGCAGGCCGGAGAGAGAAAGGAGGAGAGCTGGCCCTGAGGACAAAGGAATCAATCCCCAAATCTGGTTTCACCAGCAGATAATGGAGGCCAAGTGGGTGCATCCTTCCTATTACACCATGTGTGTATGATTGCCCGGAGAGCATTCAATAATCTTCACTTAACTTCACTCATCAGTGATAAGATATCCACCCAGCCTGGAGGCCTGCTGTTGAGGGAGGATCTGAGAGAAGAGAGTGACATGAATGGAAAGAGAAAACTTAAGAGAACAAGCTAATTCAAAGAAAAGTAATATCTCCTTTTTTTTTTCTCACATAAAAGCAGTAGATTCTTTCATTTCCACATCCAACCTCCCCCCCCCCCCCGTATTTTCCCAGTGAAAGCTGAACTTAACTTTCTTTATCTTTGCTGAGCCCCAGTAAATATCCTGACTATGAATATTAACAAGGCACAGTTGTTCCCATTCTTTATTGGCCTCATTAAACCACCCAAGATAAGCTCTGACTTACAGCCCGGCCACTTCAAGTTGAATGTAGTCACAGAGTCCACCTACTTTCAGTTCAACCTCACTAGGAGGACAGGCTATTTGGCAAGTTAGGCAATCGGCTCTGTGCCTCTGTGGCACCTGGAATGCCTTTCTCTTCTACCACCCAGTGTCATGACTCACCCATTCCTCACTCTCACCTCCTCTGTGGCCTGGTCTCCTTCCCACCCCACAACACCCCGAGCCAGCAAGCCCCGTGCCTCCCCACACAAGTACTTCCCTCTCTATGGTCTCATGACCTTTATATGTTCCTCTAGAATAAAGCTCCTTCCACTTCTGGTTTTCTCAACTATGAGTGACTCATGGACAAGATCCTCATCCTGTTCATATTTTTATCACTGGTATCAATAAGGGATGACTGAATGAATGATCTTTTATCAAAGAAAGGCCAGATCCACCCTTTATCCCAATACAAACCCTGTAGTAGTAAGAACTGAGACATATTGAAAGATTCTATTCATTCTCAATAAATGATTTAAAATGAATTCATTGACTGGTGGCATGACTGAAAAAGAGCAATATAATGAGGAGTAAATGTACAAGATATTGGAGACATTTTCTGCAATTGTCTTTATGAGAAATGTGCTGCATGGGGCACAACTGCTTCATCAAGTTGGTCATGGTCATCATCATCACCATCATCACCATCAACACTGTCATGGACAGAGTCTAGTATTTCTATTTAGCAATGGGCTTGTCACCATGAAAGCCTGATGGCCACCTCTACAGCCAACATTTAAGGTTCTGGGAGTTCTGACCAACTGCAGTCACACAAGCAGTAACAGCAGACACGTGCGCCAGGTACAGGCTATGTGCTTTGCAGGATACAGTCCACTTAATCCTCAGACGATCCCTGCAAAGTACCTATCCTTATCCCTTTTTAGAACTGAGGACACAGAGTCTCAGAAATTGGCGAAATTGCAGGAAAGTATGTGGTGCAGTTGGAATTTTTCCCAGGTCTATCTGTCTGTCTGTCTGTCTGTCTCTGTCTGAAACAGTTATGCCTTTTAGTCTTACACAATATTGATCTATAATAAGAAAATAAAAAGAATATTTACATATTGACAAACATTTCTTGCAAATAATATGATTACCTCTTTTGCAAGACTCAAGATATTCAATCTTAAAACTATTATAGCAAATTAAAAACAAAACAAAACTGTTAATGTGAATTTCAAAATATATATTTAAAATTTATATCCTGTCTATGAGTCGCCAATTATAGGTTCAAATATTATGGTATTTAAAAACTCATTCACAACAACAATTATTTATTTATTTATTTATTTATTTATTTATTTATCTATCTATCTTTAAAGGATTTTAAAAAATTCTGATGATCTTTTATCTTTATTTTTTAATTGATATTTTATAGGGAGGAAGAGAGAAAGTTAGAGAGTTAGAAACATCGATGAGAATCATCCATCAGCTGCCTCCACCCCCTACTGGGGATGTGCCTGCAACCCAGGTACATGCCCTTGACCGGAATCGAACCTGGGACCCTTCAGTCCGCAGGCTGAAGCTCTATCCACTGAGCCAAATCGGTTTCAGCCACAACAACAATTTTTTTAGAAACTAAATGATCATATCACATGTTCCAGTGTAGGACCATTGTTGCCTTGATGATGAAAACTAGCCAAGGTTTTGGCAAAGTGGGAGGGAAATTCATAAACAATACTCGGGGCCTATACGAAGAGAATAACTGGAAAATTTCACTGGGAGACACACAAAATGAGAACAAATAGCATGTTCCTGCTGAGGAGATTTAATATTGACATAACATTATTTTTCACAAATTTAGTTTTACATTAACAATGCCAATAAAAATGCTACCACCATCATTTCTGAAATTTCACAAAATGGTTTTAACATTCATATGGAAGAATATATACACTGGGAAAGCCAAAAATACTTTGGAAAGGAAAAGTTATAAGAAAGACTTACCACACAAACATTAACATGGAATATGTAGTGCAATAATTAAACCAATATGTTTTTTTGCACCACGTTGCAAAGACAGAATAATAAAATAGAATGTGAAGTATAATAGCAGACCCACGTATGTGTGTGTGTGTGTGTGTTTGTGTGTGTGTATATCTTAATGTAATTTTGATAGAGGAACTTAAAGTTAGTAGAAAAAGAATAAATAATTCAATAAATGGTTTTGGAGGAAAGTGGTTAATCATTTAGAAAGTAAATGTAAATATACAACTCATCTAAACTCCAGATGTACTAAAGTTGTGTTTTTTTTTAAAGTAAACTATAAAACACAGTAAGCATTAATTTTTAGCAGGATAGAGCTAAAATGTATTATCAATGGCAGAAAACTAAAAGAAATACCCTGGGAGACTTGACTGAATGCATACATTTGTTTGTAAATTTGCTCTAGACAGTTAGGCCAGTTGTTAGAGCATTGGCTCACAAACTGAAGGATCTCAGGTTAGAGTCCAGTCAAGGGCTCATACTTTGGTTGAGTATGTGGGAGGCAACCATTCGATATGTCTCTCATATTGATGTTTCTCTCTCTTGCCCTCCCTTTCACTCTCTCTAAAAATGAATGAAAAAAATACGCCCAGTTGAGAATTAACAACAAAAGTAATAAAATAAAGCAGTGAAAAATTTTTAAATTTTGTTTGTAACCTTAAAACATTTTAAGCAAATGACAAAGAAAATCTTTGTAAGTTATGAGATAAAAGCTTTATCCTTCTCGTATAAAGATCTTCTGTGACTCAATTTTTAGAAATAAATATTTCCATTAAAAGCTCAGCAAAAGCAAGTTCCAAATGAAAGACAAATGGGTGTATATACTACTAGAAACCCAAGAATCGCAAAGCAATGCATCTTGGAAGAAATGCTGCTTCAACCATCAAGTGGCAACAATATTCCTAGTTGTTGGTTCCTTAGAGTAAGAGGCACTTTCATACTGTACTTATGAGGAGTATAAATTTATGCAATCTTTCTGGAAGGCAATTCTTTAATAAGTAAGCAAAAATCCTAAAAACTGTGCCAACTGCTCTGGAAATAATAGTACTGAAGTAGCCATATATGCAAATAAATGCTCAGCTTTTAGAACATTTTCTGGGTCATTGCTATGGTAGTAACCAACTGGAGTTATGATGGGAGTGTGGAACGTCAGAGGAATGGTTTTAAAGAGTGATGGGACATGTGCACGATGGAATACTATGCAGTCATTAAAAAGGATTCTGTTGCCATATCTTATCACACTAAAGATGTTTACACACAGTGAGAATACATGGGAGGCAGTGGCTGTCATGTGCTGCCCAATAGAACTTCCTGTGCTGGTGGGCACACTCGGGTCTGCACTGCCAGGCACAGCCTGCTAGCACCTGAGATGTGAATAGTGTAACCGAGAAACTGGATTTTTAGTTTTTCTAATTCTAATTTTAGCTGCCACCTGTGGCTGTTGGCCGCCATCATGGACAGGTTTATAGTACGATTACATGTTTATCTACTTACTAGAGGCCCAATGCATGATGATTCATGCAAGCATGGCCCTTCCTTCCCCTGGCTGCTGGCATCAACTCTGCTCTGGCAGGAGCTACCTTTCCACCTCCCCATGCTGCTCAGAGCCCCAGAGCACCTGGGGCACTGTGGAATGCCTGCATTGTTGCCATGGCTACTCCATGTCTGTGCATGCAAATTAACCCACTATCTTTGTTGGGTTAATTTGCATACACACTCCTGATTGACTGGTAGGTATTGCCAAGGTATGGTGAATTTGCATCTTTCTCTTTTATTTGTGTGTAGTAATAGTATTGGAAGGATATATCCCAAAATGTAGGCAAAGGTTGTAGCTGAGGAGTGGGACTTGTTTGGTTTAAGTATGTTTACATTTGTCTTCATATGGGGAGTTATTTTATAAGTAGGAGTACAGCTGCTTTGTACACACTTTTGTGTGTGGAGAGCGGTGAAAACTCTAGGTCTCTCAGATAGGTGAGATGGGTGCCACCCAGACTGAGTCATATTGAATGGGAGCCCCCAATCCCCCCTAAGGACGATTGCAGATGCCACTGTCCCGAACTCGGCACACCAGGGACCACTTCCCCAGAGTCACAGCCCAGGGCTCTGGTCAGTGTTGCTTTGCTAGCAGTGCCTTAACTGATGGACCAGATTGAGAACAGCATGTGTGAACGATGGACAGGAGGCCTGGTTTTAATAGAGGCCATGCTGCAGGTTAGGGAGCAGCCCCTGTACTTCCACTTAGCTCTCCTTATCTCCCCCGCTGTCAAAGCCTTTCACCACATCCAGTGCCCGGGGCTTCCCACTATGGCTCCCAGCCCAGCTCCCATCCCAGGACTCAGGCCGAAGCTCGCCTCCAGGACCACAGGCCCCTGAGCTGCGGGACAGGACAGGGTCCGCCCTCCTCTGTGGAGAGTCTGTGCACTTCAGACTCCTCTGACACTGAGCGGTTCTGCCATATGCCTGTGCCCGGTGCTCCTCCGGGACTCTTGAGGGCCCTGATGTGATACCGCTCCAGCCTTCACCGGCCTCTGCTTCAGCACAAGACCAGCAGGGAATAGCCTGGCATCAGTTCACCCTCTCTGCCTCCCTCGTTGTGGCATTGACGGGTCCAACACGTCCAGCGAGGCCTCAGCACCTTCTCAGCACACACAGGACGGCCATGGCCCCTATGGATCCAGACACCAGAAGGAGGTCACGTGGCCGGAAATTAAAGTCCTATCATCAGGCAGTGACAACGGAGCCCCCATTGTAGCCAGAACCTGACCTTTTGGACATTGGAGACCAAATAGCACTGCTGTTGCCTTCCACTTGCTTCCTGATTTTCAGACACTCTCACTGGCATCTGAATGTTCTAGGATCTTGCAGAGTCCAAGGGCCAGTCCCGGTGCCCCACGAGGAGCAGGCTCCTGGTCACCAGGCGATGAGGTGACGGGGGCTGGGGCACTGTAACCAAGGACCTTCGTCCCAGGTCACCTGACTATAGGCAGTGCTCCTTCCCCCAGAAGGCTCTGCAGCCCACGCAGCTGACAGCCCGAGCCCCGACTCGCCTGAGGCACCCTGTGCAGCACAGGCAGGGATGGAGAAGAGGGCAGCCCTCATCTGGGTCCCCCAACGGGCTTCACCGCTACCTAGCTGAGTGACCTAGCGGAGTTTCTCAGACTTTAGAAGTATCAGTTACCTCAGATGTAGACTCAGATAATAAAATCACTCCCGCCTAGAGCTGTGAAAATAAAGTAACACTCAGCACACTGCCTCTTAGCACACTGCCTCTGGTCATGAGCCCGGTTTTCACAGGGGCCTATGAGGGCGCCCGGGAAAGGGGCCTGCCTCCCCGCATAGGAGGAGGGCCTTGCACTGTCCCCACCAAGGAGACTGACCAACCTGGAGGAGGAGGGAGGGCTGGGGATTCGATCACAGACAAAGAGGGACATAGTGTCCGAGTTGGAAGTCATTTCCAATTGCTGTTGAGGAGGATGGTTTCCCTCTTACCTTCAGGGGATGAAGGCTGAGCTCCCGAGTCAGGGGGACCTCAGGAGCGTGTGCCATGTGCAGTTCTGGAAGTGCTGTCCCTCTCCTGCATCACTGCCCTGAGCCTCTCTTCTCTCCAGGCCTCAGACTTTACCTGGAAGAAGGAACTGCGATCCAGAAAACTTGACTTTGATGAAGTGTCATTCCCCGGGCACAGTGGAAACTGCAGCCTCAGGTTTAGCCAGAACCTTCTTGTTCCAGATGGAGGCTGGCAGGCTTGAGAGCAGGAAGAAAGTGGGAACTCTTTTTGTAACTTTTTAACCTTACAGGGATGGCGTTTCTAGGAGTACTTTGTGATAGAAGGCCATTGTTTCATTGCATTCTCTCTCATGCTCACATTGGCTAAGACATTTACCCCAGCTAGGCAGTTCACTCCCCTGGCCTGTCTGGCCCTGCAGCTCCCTCCTGGTGCACCGGGAATGCGAGATCCTGACCCATCTCTGCTGATCCATTTATCAGCAAGCACCCCTGGGAAGTGACCCTCCTGGCCACTGAGCAGGAGAAGCAGTGCCTCCTCCAAGCGCAGTGTCCGCTCCGTTATCTCAGCCCACTGCTTGTGAAGGCATCTGGCCCATCTGCGTCACCCCAGGGAAATGAGGATCTGGTGAACCCACAGGTCACAAGCTCCTGTTGCTGGCTGTGCCCTCATAAAGGCCTTCGTCTCTGACCCCCAGTCTCCGGCCAGCATCCCTGAGCCAGGAACAGCTTAGTTCACTAGCCTACAAATAGGATGAACTCTGGGCCCGTTATGGTGCATACTTATTATATCATACAAATGGTTTGCTCCTTGTGGAATGGTGGACAGCCAGGGTCGCCATGGCTCCCCGAAGCCCACAGCTTCTTCTCAGTGAGCTGTCCCCAGATGATGCATTGTGTCACAGGCCAGGGGACTGGTCCCATTGACAGTGACAGCTAAAGGGACCTGAAGTGGGCACAAGAAAGAGGGGTGCCCATTCCTGAGCTTCCAGCAGGGTGTACTGTGGGCAGGCACAAAAGTATGAGATGGGCTACACTCACGGCATCTGGCATTGGTGGCTGAGCTGAGGCACCACTGGGGCCATGGGCTGAGTTGAGGCATCACTGCGGCCATGGTCTGAGTCATAAGGAAGCAGAAATTAGGAGGGAACAGCAGCTGGAGACAGTGGGGAAAACATGGAGAGTCTGGGAAGGAATGGGCCAGTTAGTGACTATACAGGAAACACTAGACATGAAAAAGTTATCTGTGCTGTGATCAGTGGTGGAGCCCAGAGCGAGGTATCAGCAGCTCAGCCAGGCAGCCATGGAGCCACCTTGGACTCACAGCCACCCACTGCTTCCTGTTCTTGGTGGCTTCTTGCCTGGCCTTCCCTGGAGTTCTATGCTTGTGTACACACAGAATAAAACCCATGAGGTAAGGTAACTGAAATCCCCAGGAAAGCAGACATGTATCCACCCTCCCCCCCCCCATTCCTGTGCATGATTTGGTTCATAGAATGGAAGCCTGGTTGGCAGAGAGCTGGGCTGGATTAGCAACCACCTTGACTGCTTAGGGTGATTGCCTAGGGGTGGCACCATTCCCAGGGGACACATGCCCATTGGCCTATCTTGGGGCTCCATCAGCAGAGGTCCCAAAAGCACCAACAAACCTGAAGCCTTCTAAAACTCCTTCATCTTTCACAGCAAACCCTAGGAACACAACCTCAGACACAGAGTGCATGGCACCAATTTAACATAGAATATTTTTGTGGTTACTGTTTCAAGCAAGATTTAGAACAGAAAGTTGAAAATTATTTAAAGTTATAATGATCCTCTCTCAACACGTGGCTTTCAAATTAATATACAGTACATTGTGTGTGCATATCTACAATTCTATGACTTTGTGTGACCATCCATGTAAACAACACTACAATAATGAGGGGAGAGACCACTCATGTCACAAACCTCCCCCAGGCTGCACTTCACCCAGTCATATCTTCACCCCGTTCCTACCCTATAGGCCACCACCCACCTACTGTCCTATAGTTTTGTCTTTTTCAGAATGTCATGTAGGGAGCAAGATTTGAGATCTTGATTCCTAGTAATGTTGGTTTAGCTCAAGTAAACTGGTGTAAAAATATTTTTTTAATATGTCATGTAAATGGAATGACACAATGCATCACTTTTTGAGATTAAGTGCCTTTCGCTTACATAGGCCTCTTAACCCTACTCTGCTGTGGTGTGTATGGCAGTTGGTTCCTTTTTATCAGTGAGTGGTATCCCACCCTGAGGATATACCACTGTTGTTAATCCGTTCGCCTTCCAGGAGCCCGTGTTCACAGGGTGATGGTGTTTTTGCCATCTGCCCTCTCCCCATCATGGTTCAATTCCTGGTCAGGGTACCACAGAACCCGAGTTTTGGGCTCCATCCCAAGTAGCGGGCAACATTCATGATTCTCATCATTAATAGATGAGCATCAGCTCTTCCTGAGAGCATTTAGAATGCATTAACATCTTCATCTGCCTGGACCAGCAAACACTCTCAAATTTATTTCTGCCTTTTAGTGAGATAAAGGAAACTTTTACTCATTTGGGCAAAGTTGGTTGGCTGAATTGAACGCAAATTTGGACAAAGATTATGACCTTTTGGGGGAGCTAATCATCAAGACTCTCATCAGCTGAGCAAAGGGAGAACTCAGACGAGAGCCCACAAGGGTCTGACTCTCAGGGTCAAGGTGATTCAGTCCTGGGAGCTTGCTGCTCTTCCAGACATTGCCATTTTCACAGCGAGGGGACTTACACGGTCACACCATTGCTCTTTATCTCCTTTTCTTCTGGATTCTGTGTTTGTTCCTTTATGTATGGATCCTTTAATGGCATATCTTATGCCTATGTTACTTCCCACCTCTCAGTCATGTAATGTGATAAAAGGACACTGTTAATCGAAATAGTAGCAGCGGATGACATGGTATACACAGCCACAATAGCACTGCTGACATTACTTCTCACATTCTCATTTCCCTCCTTCCCCAGCTTCTGTTGTACATGTGGCCTCGCACACAACCAAGCCCTTCAGCACAATTCACTCCAAACCACACGTTGCTCTCGGGCAAATTAGTAACAGCCCAGAGGAAAATAATAGCAGTGTTGAGCACATAGTTAAGTTTCAAATAATTTTAAATCATTCCAATTGAGATAGTCAGCAAACCATCCTGTGAAATCAGACCCAGGAGGCCATGAAGAATCAGAGTAAATGGTTTTGCAATCATTTTCTCAGAACTGTGGACAAATCTTCCAGGTCAATCACAGTCCACCCATTCATTAGGGTGGGCAGCTTCTGGGGGATGTGACGTTCCCTTCCGGTCGCCGAGGAGCACAGTGAGCTGGCATTCTGTGGCGGGTGCAATGCCTCTCACCACTCTGTAGTATGGTGAGATTTCTGTTCTTCTCCAACAGCCCAGCGCTTGTGGATGAGCCATTGTGAGGGGTGCACTGTGCTGCCATCTCAGTGTCGCCAGCACTGCAACTGTCCCCACCCAACACAGGTACTTCTCCAATGAGGTGCTAGCAGGCTTGACTGATTGTGGAATCAAATCAATATTTAAGGGGCTGCCGCATCATTACAAAACAAAACAAAACTGGGTGTACCCACTACGCGCACACACACACCTGTTGACAGGAATGGGCAAAACTATTTTCCCAAACCCATACCAGTTCCCCAGCATTTAAATTAGGATTCAACATTCTGGATCAGTACCCATTTTCTCATCTCAAGGGACCACATTTCTGGAGAAGTGAATCTGTGTTTCAGAAAGTCTCCTCTCCTCAAAAAACACTGCCTATTTTCATTGATACTCTGACTAGGCAGCATGGCAGAGTAATAGTCTACTCAGAGGCAATCACTGAGGATTAGTGATTGGGGATTAGCCTCTGGAGCCAAACTACCTGGGTTCGAGCCCTGTCTCTCCCACTCACTAGCTGTGTGAGGACCCCCACGGTGGGCTAAAACCCATTGGACCCACCGCCACAGCTCCAGTGGCTTCGAGCTCTGCTGGGGCTGGCTCTGCGGAAATGCTCCCCATCACACTGGCCAGCTCTCTGGTGCTGCCAGCTCCGGTTACCCGACCTCTTGCACACCCTATTTTTTAATTAACCTTGGATCAGGAAAGCAATATCTGTTCTCTAAATACAGTCATATTTTATGCAAGCAGTGACAAGCTAATTGAGTTAATTATTGTAACACCTATCTGTGTAATAAACTGGGGCTGGATGATTCCAGCTGCTTCTCCTGAGAGTGCATCCCAGTGATGATTAAAAAATAATTAATATTTCACCAAAGACAGGAACAAGAAGTTAATTAAAAGACGGAGGTGCAGCCTTAATGAAACATATCCAATTGTGCTCCCCACAATGCTTCACAGCCAGATCCCTCCTCAGAATATAGATGAGCATCAGCTCTTTCCTGTGAGCATTTAGAAAGCATTAACACCTTCATCTGCTCGGACCATCAAGCATTCTTTTTGCCTTTTAACGAGATAAAGGAAACTTACTCATTCAGCTAAAATGAATGCACATTTGAAAGAAGAATTTGACCATTTTTGGGGAGCTACCTCATCTAGACTGTCCCCTGTGCTAGTACCAAAGCCACCCCTACAGGTCCCAACTCCACAGGAGCATTCTCGCTATTCCCATGGTGTCTAACCAATTGTCCTGCCTCACAAAGGAAGGGAAGGCCACATTAAATGTCCTGGCGAGAATGCTCAAAACTTGACTTTGATTCAGCTACTCCAGCTTCCAGAGCTGCTCCCCCTGCTGGCTGGGATCCCTGTTCCCACCAATGGCCAATGGGATGGTTGGCTTGCTGTGCACATGGGGCAGTCACCAGAGGTGCTGCCAATGTCTAAGTCAGAGGAGGATCCCAGGGACCAACCTCATGCCACACCTGCCAAACCACTTCACTCCGAAGGAGGAGGAACTGGAGTCATTTGCAAAGGGAGGGGATGGGCATCAGTGTTTTAGCCAAAATTATAACCAGCAGCCAGTGCCTCTCACAGCTGAAGATGGGGGTTCCCGTCCCCATTCAACTCGGTGTCCTCAGAGAGTTTATTGCCTCCATGAACTTTCACCTCCTCCTTAGTAACCTGAGGTAGGGGACTAACCTCTAACTACACTTCCTTATGAATCTGTCTTTCTTTGGATCTAAGATGTCATCCTAGAGATTTTTTTTAAGCTTAAAATGAGAGACACTGGGGTGATTGAGCCTGATTTACAGGTGAAATGCCAACCTCACTGATCTCCCAGAACTTGGTTGGAGTTCCTTAGTCTCCTCTGAACCTCAGATTTCAGACAAAACGCCAGCTATTCTGAATCCTCATCCAGAGCCCCATTGTTGATGCTGAAAGCAGTGCATCCACTAACCAAGCCCTTCCCAGGAGCCCTCCCTGGCCCCCCCCTCAGGTCTCAAAGCCCCTGGCCCACCCGCATGCTGGCCTCACTCCAGCCTTGTTTGTTTGGCTTTGCTTTGTTTCCTCTAGTGGATGCTCAGGAACAAAGTGGAAAGGACTCCATGAGGGGCCATGGCCACATAAAAAGCCTCTTAATGTAGCTGGACCAGATGGGACTTTGCTGGGGCAACAAATCCTGGGCAGCTCATCATTAACACCTCATTTGCAACAGGCTCTCCCCCCTCCCTCTCAGGAAGCAGTCACACTCCTGGCTGCCTGGAAACTGTATCCTGGCTTCAGGGCAGGCACCAGCACAACCCTGAGGAAAGGGGTTGCTCTCTCATTTGTTTGGAATGGGGGCTCAAGTGCAGGTGTCTGGTGAATCGTGAAGACATTTTAGAAAGCGCTTTGGTGCCTGAAGAGGGATGGGTGAGGTGGTGGGGGACTCTTTGGTGGGGAACCCAGACATTTAAATGGGATTCGGTAAAACCCCGCTAAGATGTGACAGTGTTCTGGGGGTTGGAGTATAGCCCAGCAGGGCACCCTAGGGCTCCTGTCAGGGGTCTCCCAGGGCCTCTGAGCTTTTCTCTCTAGAAAGTCTGGTACAACAGGGCCAGGGACTGGCTTCCATCCTCAGCACAGGCCTGTATGCTGCAGGAGGTAAGGAGAACCCCAGCATGTGTTCTGGGTGCAGGGGTGCACTGTGCACGGAGAAGAGAATCCCTTCCTGGGATCCCTACTGGTTGGCCCCTTCTCCCAGCCCCCTACTCTGCAGCTCAATGCTGGTCACAGCCAAGGACGCCCAGCTCTCCACGCAGCTCGCTGTGTGTGCGAAGCACCCATAGCCGCATACAAATAACAGCCAGTACCCTTGTTCTCACTTTACAGATGAAGAACCTGAGACCCAGAAAGGCTTAAGACTAAGGTTACACAGATTCTAAGCAGCCCAGTCAGAACCTAGACTAAGGGCTTTGAATTACAGCATCCCTGCCCAAGCCCTGATCAGTAAAGCTCCTCTCCCCACATCCACTCACTCCTCCCTGACTACCCAGAGGGCTGCTCCTCTAACGCAGGAAGATGAGACACTCAGGTGCCCGCGTAGACGTGGCATCCATCCTTGTATTACCAGGGGTCAGAAACAACGCACCTGAGAACAGGTTTTGCTTCCCTGAGAACATCATAACTGTCCTTTCTGCAAGGAACCCAGGCCCTCCCTAGTTCCTAATGGCCTGTGTAGGCAGCACCTGCTGTCCATTTCATTTCATTTTATTTTATATTTTTTATTGATTTTAGAGAGGAAGGGAAAGGAAGAGAAAGCTAGAAGCATCAATGATGAGAGAAAATCATTGACTGGCTGCCTCCTGCATGCTCCACACTGGGGAATCCACAACCCAGGCATATGCCCTTGACTGGAATCAAACCAGGGACCCTTCAGTCCACAGGCTGATGCTCTATCCATTGAGCCAAACTGGCTAGGGCACCTGCAGTCCATTTTAGACTCTCCCTCATGGTGGTGCATGGATGGGCAGGTGCCCAACAGAGAGCTTGCTGAAGGGAGTGTGGGCTCCAGGTCCAACCCCCAGGCTCACACCTGCTTCCCCTGCAGTACATTGGATCTCAAAGGCTGTGTCCTCTCTCTGTTCCTCAGTGGGTACCTACCTCTTCAGATTATTCTGAGATTAAATGAGATGAGTCCAGAGAGGTTTAGCACATCATTCGGCATAGTCAGAGGCCCTGTCATGTTGGCTGTTACTGTTAGGTTTCCATAGCAACATTTGGTACATACAGTGCATCCCTCATGATGGACAAAGGGGAAGTCCTGCCTTCAGGAAGCTTACAGTCTAGTGGCTGAAGCATGGCAGCGTGCTAAGCTGGGAGGGAAGAATGCAGGAGAAGCCCCTGGAGGGGATGTTAAGGCACAGGCCCTCCTGCCTTTGGTCTTGACAGATAGGTGTGGACCACCCCAGAGGTTCTGAATCAGTAGGTCTGAGGTGGGTTCTGACAACTAACATTTCTGGCAAATTCCCAGTGATGCTGCTGCCAAGGCTCTGGGGATCCCACTTGGAGAACCACAGGCTCTGGGGCCACAACATCCTGTCTGCCCCTGGGCAGCTTCCTGCCCTCCAGAGGGCGTGGTTCCCTGACTCCCCACACACACTTATTGGTGAACAGGCCCTGAGGGCTGATGGAGAGAATGCAGGGAGTGAGCAGCAGGCTCTAGGAGGGCAGGACCTCACTGTCAGCTGCAGTTGCCTTCATGGGGCTGCCAGTGGAGCAGGAGACAGGAGATGCTGGCCCACCTGCAGGGAGGCTGGGAGGAAGCCAACGTGATAGGGTCCCCACAGCTGGAGTCACAGTGAGAGTAACAAGCGCTCTGAACCCTGAGCAACAAACCTGGGCGGCTGAGTAGGAGAGCGACTGGGAGCACATGTCACTGTGTTGTGATTGGCTTCGACCCATCAGAACACTGCAGTAGGAATGCTGGCGGGTGGCCAAGAGGAACCCCATTCTTTCCACCTCGACCCCCATGGAAAGCCTTGCACACGTGGCGGCCCCCCTGATGTCAGGAGGGATTTATACCTCTATCACACATGGCAAAGCACCAAGAACCAGTGGTTTTACACAACAAATAATTTTCTAAACTAAAGAAAGCATTGCCTCCATTACCTAAGCCATCTCAGCGCGGGCACTGCAATCCATTCCCCTCACTCCCTCGCCGCCATTATAATTCAACGCTTCACTCACTCTAAGTTTGAAAATGTTGATGTAAAATGTGGCAGACATTTCCTGAACACACCAAAAACCTGACAGCCACCTCCCAGGAGGCTCATTGCAAATCGCTCAACGGCCTTGCCCGCACAGAATCCAGGGCCCGGTTGGCTCACAGACATTCGGTGGCCACAGTGCTCTCCCTCACAGACCCGTGCCTGGTCCCCAAGCCAGGGCACAGGGAGCGGTTGGACATCTGGCAGCTCCTGCCAACAGCGAAGAGGCAGGTGGGAGTGCGGGGTGGGGGTGGGAAAACGGGTTTCAGACCCACAGGAGGAGTGGGCTCAGGCTGCACAGGGTCTGCATGTCCAGAGAGCCAGTTGCACAGCCTAGAGGGCAGGTCCGAGCCTGGACGGGGCCTGGCGTCTCCCACCGGGGGCTGGGCTGCGGCAGGAGCCGGGGCAGGAGCCTGGACAGGATGGGAAAAACAAGGGCGCCTCCAGCCACACCCATTGCCCAGGTCGCTGCCTAGAGGCAAGGCCAGCCTGGCTGTGTCCCCTCCAGGAGCAAACAAACCAGGTTTCTCGGATGTTGTTTCCCAAAGGGCTCAGATGCAAGATGCGCTGGGAGCGCCTGTCTTTGCAAAAAACCAGCATCCCTGTCCCTTCCCTTGGGGCCCACACCAGATGTCCGCAGGCCTCTCTGCCAAGCTCCTCTGTGTCTGCAAACTCTCCCCTCCATAGATGTTACCATTTCCAATCTGACTCCTTCAGCTTGAAGAGCAGGGAGCACATGGTGGGCATGTCCTGCCAGGCCTCTCCTCTCACCTCTCCTTGCTCATACCCCACACAGCCCAGGCTGATCAGAGACCCAGTACTTCCCCACCCCGCCGCGCACCTGAATCACAGGGGCTGTTACAGCTCAGACTCTGTTCCCTGGGGCTGGGAGCAGACTGAGCCGCCTCCTGGACCAGCTCTCCGGTGACACTGCTGTACCTGGATCAACACAGCTGTAGAGGATCTTAGGACACATGTTGAAACCAGATCAGTGAGCACTGCTATTCTAGGTCCTCCACCAGCACCCAGCAGGAGGGCGGGGGACAGGAGGGTTAGATTTCATCTTGGTGAAGGTTTAATGGGTTTTATTTGTGCAGTGGCTGCGGTTACCATGCTAGAGTTGGAGGTGATGGCTTCTACCTTGTTGCATGCCTCCGTTATCCTGACAGTGAAAGGGAGTGAGGCGAAATGACAAGGGGGTGGGGGTGGAAACTGCTGGCCTCAGAATCACTAGAGGCAGCGGGAATACAAAATACCAACCCCTTGCCGTCACTAGGGGGCGTTGAACGTGCCGCTAACATTTGAAAAATGGGAATAAAAACTGCCCTATTGAACCACACAGGGCAGCCTTGAAGATCAAACTAGATGAAACATGGGAAAATCCACGCAATTTCAAATGCTACAGTGTTGGCCGCTCCCTCTGGGCTCAGTGGGGTATCAGTGGATGCTGGATGCAAGCCAGCCCTCCTCTAAGGAAGGGCGCCTGGTTCCACTGTCCATGGTGCTGCCCCGCCCAGGGGCTCAGGGTAATCTGCTCCCCCTTCTTACTGCCTTCCTGGGGACACCAGTGGCTCTCACAGCCAAAATCATCACAACACTCGCGTACAACACAGGGATCCAACAGCCCGGCTCCATTCCTCACTATGGGAACAGAGAACCTGATAGGAACCGCCGACTTCCAGCTTGGCCACCTTTCCAACAGACAGGGCCCAGAGCGTGGCCCTTCCCCAAAACGGTTGCTTTCACCTCCTGTGACTTCCCTCCTGAGGCCTGCCCTTCAGGAAAAGATTGCTCAAGTGTCCGGCCAGCACCCCAGCCTCCTCTCCGCCGCAGGGGGGTGTCCCACTCCTGGAGACCTCCTGGAGGACCGGGGAGGAAAATGTGAACGTGGTATTTTTTGGAACCTGCCGTCTTAAAAAGAGGCCCCGCTTCCTGAGCCTGCATCCCGTGAGAAACTAGGTCTGTGTCAGCAATCAGGGTCCCGGGCTGAGCGCTGGCGAAGGGCCCAGGCCTCGGCGTCCAGCGTGTACCCCGTTTACAGAGCGGTGTTCCAGCGCGGGGCTTGCCTATTACACAGTGACCGAAGGGGATCCCTACCATGTTATTAAAGCTTACATAATATATAAATTAATATACTCCGTTATGCCGTTGTCAGTAGGCAGTCCCCCCAGAGGTGCCTCACGGCTATAGCTGGATTTCCCTGGGGGTGCCACCCTGTACTGCTCTACAGCCCCTATGGGAGCCAGTGGAAGTCCTCCTGGGCCCTGGATGGGTTTTGATTGTGGTCAACTCCTGGGAGAAGCTTGCCTCCTGGGAAGCTCAGCCAAGTAAACAGACCCCCCCCCCCCCAGCGTCATTAACCCTTTTCTGGGCGGGCAGCGAGTCCCACAAATGTAAACCAGATGGCGAGGGGTCCTGGGAGCGGGGAAGGCATTTTTAGAGGCTCCACATGGGAAATGGCCGGGTGAGTGGCCTGCATTAGTCGCGTGTTTCAGGAAATCTGTCTTGAATATTGTGCGGAGCTGGACTTGGCGGGAGGCTCGGGCCTGGTGGGAGGGAAGGGCTTCCCAAGCCTTGGCTGATGATGACCCCGTGACCATCTAAGGGCCTCGGGGGCCAGGATGGTGTGGGTCAGGCTGGGTTGGCTACAAATCAAAACTTTGATAATATCAGCCTAATGGCCCAGCAGCTACATATGGTGTGTATTCAGTGCAGACGGGTCTACTGGCTGCAGCCTCAGAGTTTCAGTTCTAGGTCAGGAATTGCCACCTTCTCAGACTGAAGCTAATAAGAGGGAACATGGAATTGAAGCAATTAGCCATCTGCGGGGGTAAGTGGCCCTTCGGCAATGTGTTGCAGATGAGATTGGGGTGTTCCCTAAGTCTCCACCCAGAGTGGAGGCCCAGAAGTTCTCCATCGCCAGTCAAGTAGAGTCGCCCAGGAGGACCAGAAGGCAGCTGCTATTGGTGCTCTCAGGACTGAGGGAGGGGCTGCCCTGCTACGCCCAAGATTACCTCCTGAGACAGCATCTCCAGCCGAGAAGGGCGATTCATCTGGTTCCCTCACCTTAAGGGAAATGAAGCCAAGGAACAAGCAAGGCCTTTTGATTAACTTCTAGACTCCGCAGGCAAGTTGTCCCCACTTCCTGATACCAATTACGCCACCCAAAGTGGTTCCCCGGCTGTGCTAATAAATTGACATTCCAGTATAGAGGTGGCGTGCCTGACTCTGAGGAACAAATTGACACCAATGAAGTCTGAGTGCCCATGGGTGGAATCGTAAAACTGACAACTTCATTAATTCCCTCATTGTCCCGTGGAACGTTGACAGCACCATCTCTGCTGGATATCGAGTTAGACATGAGGAATGCCAAGGTAAAAGGTTCCTGCTGTTTGGAAGCTTCCAGGACACTACAGTGTATCTAAGGCTGTGGGTTGTGATCCAGGAGAGTACTAGGGAGTCAGTTTAGTTGGTTATAAATAGCACTTCTAAAAAACTGAAGATAATAGAACAAAATTAAGAAAAGAATATACTAGAACAAAATATAATAGGAACTATTGGGGTATGTTGCTATTTGTCATTTTTACACAAGCAACAGCCACCAATTATCCCACTCTCTGACGACTGACTGGTGTCCAATAATTCAACTCTCACACTGAATTCTCAGAGTTACACAGACTCCAGAGGCTAAGGGCTCAGTTCCACAAAATGCCCCCACTTCAGAGGCCAACCACAAATGGGGTCCCCAGGCATCTGCACTTCAAATGGACGACTAAAAATTTGCAGATTCCCATGATGCTCTTCAGGTTTGACAATTTGCCAGAATGACTCACAGAACTGATAAAAACCTTAAACTTATTTGGAGGAAAAAGAGGTTCTATGGAAAGTAACCTCACTGGGCGAGCGGAGCATAAATGCATAATGAGGCATGCCATGGTGGGGATATAACTTCTCCAATAAAAAGCAAATAACTTACTAAATAAAAGGCTTATATTTGCCTTAAGCAAGCCCTGCCCATTGTTTCTGTGCATCTAGGTTAACACACCTTCAAAATGCCTCCTTTCAGACCTTTGTTCTATGTGTGACCTCCTTCAAGAGACCACATATCTTGTTGACAATCTTGTAATCCAACCCCTTCCTCGTTCTCTATCACTTTTATGTAATCTTCCTATGTTCCCTCCTTAGTTCCAATGCATAAAAGAAACTGCCAAACTATCCCCCTCCAGAGCATTTAAGATCTTGCTTCCTGGTAATTATCTTCAGTTTGGCTCAAATAAACTCTTAAATTCTTTACAATGTTGGATGTTTCTTACATTAACACTTACTGTTGCAGTTTATTATAAAGGGTATCCTATATAATAAAAGCCTAATATGCTAAGTATTCAACTGTTCATTCGACCTTTCAACCAGTTGCTATGCCAGGCATGGACCACCAGGGAGCAGACACTCTGACCAGCAATTTAGCATGCTGCTGGGGTCTGGAGGATCAGGACTGGGCAAGAAGGGCTGGAGCCCTCTCACAGTCCCTCCCAGGCCCCAAATGTGTATCTGTGGAGTCCCTCAGCCTGGTCTGTACCCTCTCATAATCTGGAACCCCTTTGGGGATGTTGGACTGTCAGTTTCAGCCCGATCCCGTCAGGCCAGAATCTGTGCACTGAGTTTCTAGTAAATTAATAAACAGACGAAGACGTTCACTGGCTGAGGTCTGGGAGGGTCCCAGTGCCAGAGCCTCCGTCCCTAGGATGCTGGTATGCATATGTTCCCAGTATGCCCATGCTCCCAGAGTTTTCACCAACCCAGAAGCTCCTCCCACAGGTTGTTCTGAGTTTTGTATTTGTATTTGTTCCATTACCTAAACATTTTTAATTGAATCATGGGCCATTGGTGACTGACTCAATTCCTAGCCTCTCTGCTCCCCCTTGAAGGTCTGAGGGTAGAGCTATCAAGAATCACCTCATTAGTATAAACTCAGGTGTGGTTGGAAGGGGCTCATTATGAATTAAAATGTTACTTCTATCACTTTAATTCTTCAGATAATTCCAAAGGTTATCGGAATTCTGTGCTGGGAATATATATATTCATTATATCACCATGGCACGTAACAGAAAGTAGTGTTATTTGTTCTCAGTTGTGTGGGCGTGTGTGTACTCCTACTGGATCTGGACATAACAGTTATTTCTTACTATGAATTGTGGGAAAAATTATTGAAAAATCCTACCATGCAGACATTCCTTCCTCTTACCCCCACCAGATTACCCTGGAAACCCTGATGCCTAAGCATGCCCGGGGAACAGGGGGGTGGTGGCTCTCTGATCCTTCAATGCCCTTTCTGAACCTCCATGTTCTGGCTTCTCCTCCAGTGTGTAGGGTCTGATTCCTGTCATGAATTCTGCTTTTTATATATTTTTAAGTTTAAAAGACACTTTACTAGGAGAAACATTATACAGTATTTATAAGTGTAAGGTTTGAAGGCTCAGGAGACAGACCAACAAGGAATTTTAAAGTAAAGTTTATTCCCCAGTAATGAGTGGAACTCATTACGGAGGTAGAAAAATCAGAATTGAAGGATTTGGGAGGGGACAGGGGACCCAGGTGGGCTGCCTCGTGGACATGGAGGAGCAGTAGCACCTGGCTGGTCTGGGGGTCCTTTTTAAGGGGGAGAAACAGGAGAGGGTTGGACCCAGGGCAGAACAGGAAGGGGTGGGCTCCAGGACACTTTGGCACATGCTGATTGGTGGTTCAATGTCTTGGAGATGTCTCTGTGACAGGTGCCAGTAATGTCATAACTCCACCCACCAGTTGGGAGGAGGGAGAACCTTATAATAAGGATTTGTGTCCATGTCTAAGGGTTCTACTAAAACAGGTGAACATATGAAGAGAGCCCAGATAAGAAGTGGCCTTAAGAGGAAGGAAAAGCATCTTAGGAGAAGTAACACTTAACTAGATCTTAAATGATGAGCAGGCCCCACAAATGTTAAAGAAAAACATTGTGAAGGTTGTTAAATAAGTAAAGACTTTATTCAAGGGAGACTGTTGTGATAGGTGTGGGGACCCTGCAATGGGGTTTTGCTGTGGGGAAGAGATTGGACTCAACTCCAAGAACAACCATGAAAAGTGGGAACTTACAGTCAGGGAGTAGGTTTGGAGTCAGTGGATGGATAATTATCAAGGGTCAGAGGGGATTCTTGTAAACAGACCCAACAGGGTTCTCTCTGAAGCAGGCCAGGGTCATCAGACATCACCTGGGGATGGTAGACACTGAAGGAGCTGATTATGGAGGGTGATCAGGCAGGGAGGAGGGAGGATTCTGGATAAAATTATTTAGCAAAATTCTTGCTAAAACTGGACAATTTAGAGATTAACACAGAAGTCTAAAAGTCATTTGTTGAAAAAGTGATCATAGAACCCTAGGATAGAGTTTGGTAAGACGGGAATCTTTGTCATCATTCAAGACAAAGCAACACATCTGCTTTTCTCCTTTTCTCCCTATTTCTTAATATGATCATGCAACCTCAACATAAATATTTTTCTTCATTGATAACCTGAAAATTTAGCCAAATACAGGCCAAACCAATACAATATCAGTCTGTTTAGCTGTATACCTGCCTTGATATTTTGTTGCAGGTATAATTATCCCAAGAAGACAGCCCCAAAGCTAAGACTGAGATTCGGCCAGGACAACAGAGAATCAGTTCCTTGACAAGGAAGTGCCTTTAAAATAGACACTCAGCTCTATTGGTCAAGTCCACAGACCAGAAGAGAGAAAACCAGGTGTCTTGGATTGGTTTCTGTATAAACAGACTTGGAGATGGCAATGTGTGCAAAAGGTTTATTGGAGAGAAATATCTCCAAGGCCTTGGGGAAGTCAGGAATAGCAGTGGGAAAAGTAGATTCACAATGTGGCTGCAACTGAGGCCTTGGCCAATTCAAGGGGAGTTCTGCATTTGGGAGCTCTGCAGCTAGTCATTGACTGTGAGCTCCACCTTAGGAGGCCATGTAACCTTTGTAGAAGCAGGTCCCAAGTACTGCAGCCACTGGCAGTTCTCAGTGAGACAGGCAGCCATGAACAATATTCCAAGAGCTAGGAGATAGATATGTAGGTCTTGAAAGGGGCACCTGGACACTGCGTCCCTAGATCTAACACAGCTCTGGGTTCAGTTAACACAGCTCTGTGTTCCTAATGGGGTTTGGTTCCTAATTTGAATGTGGCTTCCCTGTGAGCTGGCCTGGAACACACCCAGGCTGCCTGACAAACTTTGCCACGGCTAGACTAAATACACCTCATGTGATTCCTTTGCTGTCAGGACACGGATTCATATGGATATGAAGGAAAGAAACAAGGCCTCCCAGACAGGGAGATACAGCAAACCCCCCACCCCAGCAAAAGAGATATACTAAAGCCCAATCCAGAAGGAAGATAGCAGGCCGAAAAAAAGGACCAGCTCCAGAGAGAGCTTAGGAAGAATCACCTATCATTTCTGGATGCCCAGAAACCATTTCCTCCTTTGATGGTGGCATCATCTTGACTTTCCTCTGGAGGACCATTATTCCTTTCCCTCTATCTGCCTCTGAGTTTCCTAAGGACTGATCCTCTCCCTTTGCTCTGTATGTGGCCAGTAAACCAGTCCTGAGAACCAGAGTGAAGCATTCCTAACCCTGGGACTGGCTTAGAGCTCGGTGTGTGACCAAAGCTGAGCCAACTGAAGACAATGAGCATCAGCCCCAGCATGCTTACTGGAGCCTTTGTGAACAAGGTGTTCTATTTCTGCTGGGGTTGCTGAGAGAACAGACCATCTGACTAGAGCTGTGGCTGTCCATAAACCTCCTTCTGAGTGGAATCCGTCTGAGAACGAGGCCAACAAGGAGAAGCAAGGAGCTCAAAGGGACAGGTTCCCATGACACCGCTAGAGCACTGGATTCCGTCTACCTGAAAATGTCTTACCAGACCCACCTCTGAACTTTTCTGGTGGTTGAGCTAGTAGCTGTGGTTTCTAAACTAATCCCTTAAGTTGTCTTACCACTTTTCACCAAGAGAATCCAGACCTATATCACATGACACCTGAAAGGAAGCTGGTGCTCTAACCAACTCCTCCCACAATCCTCTCTGGCCTCCTCCACCCCAGCTTTTCATCCTCTGTACCAGCAATCCTCCTACTCCTCAGGGCAGTGAGAGTAGGGAGGGGCCTGCAGCCTCCTGAGAAGAGTTAGGGAGGCAAGGAGATTTGTATGTGGCCTCTAACAACAGCCTGGATGGACAGAGTGGAGGCTGAGGGGGAACATGCGAACCTGTAGAGAAAGACTTTTCTTCTGTTCTCTCAGGTTCTTTGGCTAGGCCTGCCTGAGACTTAAATCAACAAATGACAGATTAACAGGAGAAAAGCAAAGGCTTTGCTTGATGTTAATTGTTTCCTTGTAAACAGAGGCCTTCAGATATAAGAAGTGAGAAGTCAAAGCAGTGGACAAGCTTTACCATTTCAACAGAGGGATAAATTGTGGCTACGGATGAACATCTGGTTGTTCCTTTAGATAATTTAATATCCTTTGTAATAACCCAGTAGTCTACTAAGTAATCTATGACCAGAAAAAGAAAAGAGGGTTTGGCTAGGGTGTTACATTGTGAGAAAGTGCCTAGGATACTGGTGGAGGAAAGGTATGGGAGATAAGGATGACTTTAGTAGGTTTGTTTGTACAGATTCATCTCAACATTAACTCTCCATCTCTGGTGATAATCTCCTCTTTTTCCTGGCACAGGGAAAAGTTTGGTCCTTATGCCTGGCTCACAGCTCCCAAAACGTTATCAATGTTCTAAGCAACAGGAGTAACGGGAGCGTCTTTTGTCATAACACCTGGTCTCTTGGCCTCAGGCCCTGCAATCACTGCAGAGCCATAAAGGCAGAATGATTTCATAAAAGCCCCTTCAGCCACAACTGAGGACTGAGTCTATGTTAATGAGGTGACTTTTGGAAATTTCCTAAAGGGGGAGAAGTGGTGGGGAGAGGAGTTGGAGGGGTGGGGAGGGGGTAGGGGAAGGGGACTGTTTCCCAGAGGAACCAGCCATGACTAGAGAGTTGTAGTTTCAGTCCCAAGCAATCACCACTGGCCAGTGATTGACTCAATCATGCCTGAGTAATAGAATTTCCAAAAAGGGGGTTCAGGGAGCCTCTAGGTTTGTGGACTGGAACCAATCCAAGAGTGGGGTCACAACCTCCACCCATGGATGGGCCAGAAGTTCCTTCATCCCATTTAAGACTTCACCTGGTGTATCTCTTCATCCAAGTCTTTAGCTATGCTTTTAATATCTTTTATAATAAGCCAGTACTCTACTAGGTGAACTGATTTCATGAATTCTGTGAGCTGCTCTACCAAATCCATAGAAGCCCAGGAGAGAGATGTCAGAAGTGGGGGAAAGGCAGTCCCTTAAGACCAAGTTGTCTCCAGGTAGATAAGGTGAGAACTGTGTTTAACTGTAGGGCACCCAGCTGGTGTAGAAGAACTACCTGCTGGTGGGGAAAAAAACATGCATCAGAATTGGTGTCAGAATGCTACTTTTCATGGGAAATGTATGTTCCGAGTTTAGGTAGGCAGGGGGAGGTCCGAGAGCCCTTCTTGACCTGCTAATCCTCAATTGCCTTCAGCTTGAAACACTTGGTGTGCAGAGTAGCGTGTTTTGTGGTGCATGTTCTGATCCTCCCACAGCAATGAAACGGGCCCCACCCTCAGGGCCAAGCACACCGGAGGGGTGCTTCCAAGAGGCAGCAGGAGCACGGCTGTGGTTGGCAGTGTGAGCTCCCTGCATCACTCCTGCTCTGCCACCCAGCTGTGTGGCCTGGGACATTTTGTGTCTCAGTTTCCTCCACCATAAAACAGGAATAAAAGTGACACTCACCTCATATAATTGTTCTGAGGAGTAAGAGTTTGGAGTGTATATAAGGTGCTTAAAAAGTGCCTCACATGTACCAAATGCAGAGTTACTATAGCTGGTATAATTTTTATTTGCACTTATGTGGTAGGAGTGGAAAAGCAGACATGAGTTTGTAAGTCCCTCCTGTGCTATGCGAGGGGGGGGGAGCTGGATAGCAGCCCCCAAAGGTGTCCACGTCCTTCTCCACAGAGCCTGCGAAGATGTCACCTCATGTGGCCAAAGGGACTTTGCTGGAGCAATGAAAGTGAAGACTGGGAAGTGAGATTAGCTGAGTTCACTGGGTGGTCTCCTGGCATCATCCAATCATATTTTTAAATATATTTTTATTGATTTTGGAGAGGAAGGGAGAGAGAGGGGGAGAAAGATGCATCAATGATGAGAGAATCATTGATCAGCTGCCTCCTGCACACCTCACACTGGGGATCAAGCCCACAATCCAGGCATGTGCCATGACCAGGAATCAAACGATGACCTTCTGGTTCATAGGTCAAGGCTCAACCACTGACCAACACCAGCCAGCACGTTACCAAGTCTTAAGAAGCAGGAGTCAGAGCCGGAGACGTGAGGACTGAAGCAGAGGCCGGAGGGGTGTCAGCACATGGGCCAGGCCAGTGGGCGGCATTTGGAGGTGGAAGAGGTTCCTGTGGAGCCTTGAAAGAACCTGGCCCTGCCAGCCCAGTTTAGACCATGGCCCTGAGCTGTCAGGGGAGGATTAACTGTGCTGTGTGAAGCAGCAGCTTGGAGAAGCAGCTAAAGGAGAAGGGAGATTGAGGAAGTTCAGAGTCCACTGGGACAGGAGTCAGTTCATGAAGTGGCACAAACCACCCCTATTACCCCCTCCCCCGCCCAGGGGAGGCCCACTGTCCCATGTCCTGACCTGGGACTGACCCAGGGGCACCTCTGTGAATCTCATCCAATGGCACGCAGAGGGGACACAGAGGGTGCATGTGTGAAAACACACCTCAAGCAACTTGAAAGCAAGTGTTCAAAATGAAAAACACTTCAATGTCTCAAGCTCTCTAAATCTCCCAGGGAGGGGGGAAAGTGCACAGGTTCTGGTCTTTACAGGGAACATGGCCTAAGTGCCTCACTAGCAGGGGAGGCAGGGGAGGCCCAGTGCGGAGACTGCCCAGGTCGCCCTGGCTCTCCCCAGCAGGGTCCCAGCAGGCTCCTCTGGTCCCACAATGCCTCAGTGGCCCAGCAGCCTTGGCAGCACCTGGATGCCTGTTAGAAAGGCAGTTTCTTGGAATCAGAAACTCAGGGAGAGGGCTCAGCTGCTTGCCTTCTAACACCCCTCCCCTCCCCCCAGCACCCCAAACCATTCAGGTTTGAAGCCCTGAGGCTCAGATCCTTCCTCCCCTTTCTGAGTGACAGGTCTCTGAGAGGATGGCTCAGGCCAGCAGCTCCCCCAAGAAAAATACTAAGACTTCTGCACACAGTCAGGGGTGGGGGTGGGGAGAGAGGATGTGAAAGGGCTCCATGAAGTTCCTTTAAGAAAAGTCTGAAGTCTGAGCACCCAGGAAAGGCAGAGAGCACAGCTCCACCTACAGACACACAGGCTCCTTCAGGGACTTGGGACCCGGCCTCCTCACAGGTCCATGAGCTCACCCATTTAATGCTGTGCAGGGCATTGCCCCACGCAACTCCCATGAGCAAGGCAGGTCCACCAGCCTGGCCTCCAGCCTTGTGCCACCATCCTCCTCTGCCCCCCTGCCTCCTCCTTCACCCCCCTCCCCAGCCCTAGGCTTCCTCAGCATCTCTCAGCACCACCGACCTTCCAGAAGGGGAAGGTGCTATGCAGAAGTCAGTTCCAGCATGTCATAATTGCAAGAGTTTCATCAAAAGGTCGATGGAACTTGAGGACTCAACAAGGGCTGAGTCACATATGTTATTGCCTGTAGGAATGGCTAAAGGCATTTCCCCAAACCTGAAAAGATTTGAATAGATGATTGTTTGATTCCAGACAGTTCAGGGCATCTTAATCTACATGTTAATGCTGCCTCCTACGGGCCAAATACCTGAACAGCCATAGGCTATTCCCCAATCTGACAATGCTTCTGTACAAAGCCCTACCCTTCTAAGTGTGTATCTTTGCCTTAGGACAAATGTGTTAATAAAAAGCAAGGGGTCCTGAGACCAGGAGAACTTTGCTCCTTTAGCTAAAGCTCCTCTGATCCCTAATGCCTTTCAAAATCATCCTTCATCTCTGGATTCTTACTTCAGTTACACACGGCCTTTCTCCAGATTGCTAATCCCTTTTTAGTGCTGGAACAAGAATCCCAGCAGGAAGGAGCATGGCCTTCCAGGTGGCACTTTAAACCTCCCTGTAACAATATGTTTTTGGAAATCAAAGTCCAAATTCAAGAAGGTAGGGAGTGGGTTTCCTCTGTTCTGTGAAGAGCAGGGAGCACAGCACCCCCTTTTCACCACTAGAGGGCGGTCACAGGACAAATGCCCAGGCAGCCCAAGGTTGCTAGGGGCACAAATTTGACTTCCATGCATCTCCTTTTTGGCCCACAGAGAGTTTATAAATGATTTCAGGAAATCTCACATAAAAATCTAGATTTTCAGATTCATTTGCATAACGAAAGAACTGGCACTGTCTGGCCCTGCGTGTCTCAGGGACAATGCCTGGCTGGAGCAGAGCTGCCCCTTCAGGAGGGCACTGGACCCTGCCCTGCCACCCTCCGCCCCCTGCTGGGATTCATCCTCCTCCACCTGCTAGGCCTCTGTGGGCCTGGACTGCCATCCAGCAGCCCAGCATGGAATTCATAAAACTAGGGAGAGGGGAGGGAGGGAGAGAGGAAGAGAGGGAGGGAGGGAGGAAGGGAGGAAAGATGGGAAGGAGGGAGGGAGGGAGGGAGGGAATATGAGAGGAAGGGAAGATAGGGAGGAGGGAGTGAGGGAGGGAAGGAAGATGGGTGGAAGAGACGGAGGGATGGAATATGGGAAGAAGGGAAGATGGGGAGGAGGGAGGGAGGGAAGATGGGAAGATTGGAGGGAGGGAGGGAGGGAAAGAGGGTAGGAAGGAAGATTGCAGGGAGGAAGGGAGGGAGGGAGGGAATATGGGAGGAAGGGAAGATGGGGAGGAGGGAGGGAGGGAAGGTGGGGAGGAGGGAGGGAGGGAAGATGGGAAGACTGGAGGGAGGGAGGGAGGAAGGGAGGGAAAGAGGGTAGGAAGGAAGATTGCAGGGAGGGAGAGAGGGAGAGAGGGAGGAAGGGAGGAAGGTGGGAAGGGTTTACTCAAACAGCACTGCTGAAACCTGAATGGGCTCTGGGCCCCCGGGAGGACCTGGGCAGCTGGGCCTGCACCCCCAACCCCCGCCCCTATGACTGGGGTTGCTTCAGCAGGTGGGGGGGGGGGACCTGAGTCTGCTCTGCAACAAGTTCTTGGCTGATGCCGCTGCCTGGCCCTGGACCGCATTTTGCAAACCTCTGCTCTTGATGAGACGTTTTCAAAATACCAGCTTCCAGAGTTTACAGACGTGTAATAAGTCTCCCATGTCTGTCTTTCCCTTAGCATTGATCAGGTGCTCAGCACGCAGTGGCTCAGGGGCACGGGAAGGAATGGCTTCTGCCCGGCCTGCGGTGCTCAGAGGAAGAGGGGGCCACAGACCTGCCTCCACCCGGAGCCCAGGCCCCGCAGAGGACAGGGCCCTGCGTGTAATACGGGGAGTGCACTGCCCTTCCTGGAGCCTAGGCTTTCTGGACACGAAGCTGGAGAGATGCAGAAGCGGAGGAGATGTGGTCCTCAGGCATGAGGGTCAGACAGGAGGAAGTTAGCTGGGGGCCGCCTGCTGCCTCCCACCTGGGACCAGGGGAACCCAGGCCTCTCAGGGGCACAAGCAAACCACTTTCCTGAGATGTGCACAGGAGGAGGACATCTTCCCTGGCAGTGAAGCTCTGGGGTTTCAAGTCCCCTGTCCCTGTGTCCAGCCACTGGAACGTGCATCCTGCCCTCAGCAGGCCTGGAATGTGGGCCTCTGCCCGGAGCCCCCGCTCCCCATCAGAGCGCCCCCAGGCTGTGGGCCCAGCTGCAGCCCATCCGTGTGGGGCCACGAGGCCAGGGGCCATGCGGTTGTTGAAGGCCACGTGGCTATGATGCCAGGACAGGGGAGTGCAGGTCATGGAGCCACGGGCAAGAGCCAATCAAGAGCAAGAATTCTCTGTCTGGGGTTCATAACCAGAGTTTAACCCCTGAGTCCTGCAAGAGTCAGCAGCCTCTCAGTGGCTTCATGGACCCCCCTGCCCCCACCCCCACCCCAGGCAATGACCTTTCCCCCAGGGGCAACTGAAGGCAGGCCCCTCCCCTAGGTCACCTGTGCCAACTGCCCTTGGTTGGAGCCCTTCCCTGGGTGACCAGCAGGGAAGGGGCCGTGGCTCCCTGGGGTATGTGAAGTTGCAGCTTGCTGCTGAAGCTGCCCAGGGGACCGTGCTCATGTCTGGCCTCCCTCTGCTTTCTCCCTATCACTAATACCAGTAACTAGCTAGTTACACAGGTAACCACACCCTATACCAGGTGCTTCCGGCTGCCCTCCCAGACCACACGGGGACAGGAAAGGGTGGCAGATACGGAGCAGACGTTGCCCATCAGGCCTCACAGCGTTCCTGCTCCCTGAGCCTGGACGTGAGGCCACTGCTGCTTAACCCCACATGGAGCAGCTGCTCTCCGCCAATTAGAGTTGGCCCACGAGATGCGAACTAGTCTCTGCCTGATGTCCTGCCCAGTGGTCGGCAAACTCATTAGTCAACAGAACCAAAAAAATATCAACAGTACAATGACTGAAATGTCTTTTGAGAGCCAAATTTTTTAAACTTCAACTTCTTCTAATCCCACTTCTTCAAAATAGACTCTCCCAGGCCATGGTATTTTGTGGAAGAGCCACCTTCAAGGGGCCAAAGAGCCACATGTGGCTCGCGAGCCGCAGTTGGCAGACCACGGTCCTAGAGAACTTGCTGGAGAAGAGATTCAGGAAAAGAAACCTCAGTGCTTCTCAAACCCGCACCCCGAGGTGTCAAGGGGCACAGAGAGACCTATGGGGTCCGGGCAGGAAGCAGCTATTCAGCAAGCAGAACACAGAGGGTCGCCCAAGGGCTTGGTGAACTTGGGGCTATTGGTCACAGGGAAGCGGTTGGCCCAGGAATTTTGTGGAGAACTAAATAACGCGTGTCAGGCAAAGCCCCTGAGAACAAAGCCTTCCTGGTAGGAACTCTTCCCCTGTGGGGCTGCTCAGCTGCAGAACAGATGGAGGCCAGGTAGGGGCCGCTGCCTTCCTCACAGGGCTCAGGCCAGGGCGGAGAGTGAGTGCACACTGCCACCTCGTGGTCATAGCCGGCAGCACCCCGTAGCTGCGGAAATAGGAATGAAAATCAGTAACTGTCTAATGAATGGATGCATAAGAGGATAAAAACTATAATTACTTTATCTAAGTCTTTCACAGTGAACTGAAACAGACACTCCCAGTTTCATGTATATAACGCTTGGAAAAGTAGCAGCCAAGGAGAGTCAAAATCTTAGAAATCCCAGACCAGATATTTCTGACCAAGAAAAAAATAGGTGAACTGGGAATTCCAGGCAGGCCCCTTGGATCCCATCCAGATGTTCAACCAGCTGGCCACACCAAGTCCCCTCCAGTCAATTACTTTTCTTGATGTTTCTAATCAACAGTATTATAGATGTGATGCTATAAACTTTTATATTTAATATTAGCTCATAACTCAGGACCCTAAACCAGATGTTTTGGGTGAGAAAGAAATTGATGACTCATCAGTGGATTAAACCCAGGCCACTGGCTGCTCTCCAGACACTTTACCAGCTGAGCTGCAAAGTGAGTGGCTGCTACCAGCTCCCTCTAGCTGTGGGAGAGAGGGGGAGGGAGAGAAAGATCGGGGAGGGGGGATCAGAGAGAAAATGGAATAAATATGAACATAAAGTAGCATTCAAGATCTTTTATGCATTTTTTTTCTCTTATAAAACAGGAGATTGCCGTATTGTCTTCAATCAGTGGCCGGCAAACTCATTAGTCAACAGAGCCAAATATCAACAGTACAAGGACTGAAATGTCTTTTGAGAGCCACATTTTTTAAACTTCAACTTCTTCTAGTGCCACTTCTTAAAAACAGACTCGCCCAGGCTGTGGTATTTTGTGGAAGGGCCACACTCAAGGGGCCAAAGAGCCACATGTGGCTCGAGAGCTGCCGTTTGGCGACTATGGTCTTACATCATTACTAGTCAGGCATCCGCAATCCTCTGAACACACCCTCCTCTCCTTTATGAAGGGCAAGTGAGGGTAAGGGGGTAACATACATAACCAAGAAAGGTGGCATCAGGTCTTAAAACTCAACGATCCTTCCTCCCAGAGATTCTCACCTTTGCAAGTCCCTGGTCCTGATCACAGGGCCCACTCATTGCGGGGACGGGGGGGACATGGGGATTAGGGAGAGAGGAGAGCAGAGAGGCCCTGGCTATGGCCCAGTCTCCAGAGGGAGAGGAACTCGGCCCCACCTTCCTCTGGAAGACATCCCCAGTGTGTGGAGCAGAGCAGCATGGCTGACTGTCTGGGTTAGAGTGCTGGGAGGTGGGGGATCCCAGACGGGGCGGGGCTGCCTGCAGGGTCTGGCCAGATGGGGCCTGATGATCCTGCATGAGATCATCCTTGAAAAGCACTTAGCGGGGTGCCTGGGACACAGCAAGTGCTCAACAAATGGCAGCTGTTCCTGCCTTTTATCAGATTCCTCTAGTCAGCCAGACCCAGCTCCCTGGGCCTGTCCGCAGCCAGGGACCCAACACAGGCCCCTACCCCCTTCTACCTCCCTCCCAGCATCAGACAAGACCACTTTTAAATTTTATTTTTTAATATATTCTTATGGATTTCAGAAAGGAAGGAAGAGGGGGGAGAGAGAGAGAGAGAGAGAGAGAGAGAGAGAGAGAGAGAGATTAATGATGAGAGAGAATCATTGATTGGCAGCCTCCTGCACGCCCCCCACTGGGAATTGAGCCCACAACCCTGGGCATGTGCCCTTGACCGGAATCAAACCTGGGACCTTCCAGTCCTCTGGCCAACACTATATTCACCGAGCCAAACAGGCTAGGGCAACACTACTTTTTAACTGTTACCTAAAATGAGTCCATTTAAACCAATATGTGATGGTTAATTTTCTGTGAAAACTTGGCTAGACCAGGGTACCCAGACACTTAGTCACACGTTATCCTGGATGTTTCTGTGAAGGCATCGTTTAGCTGGGAGACACAGTTACCTGAGGAGACTTTGGGAGGGCGGGTTGCTCTCCATCCTGTGGGTGGGCCTCACCTAATCAGTCAAGGCCTGAATGGGTGAAAGATGAACCATGTCAGAGGGAGAGGGCATCTGCCACCCACCGTGTGGCCTCTGCTTTGGCCTGCTGATTATCTGCAAGCTCTCACCTTGCCAGCTTCCACATCACATGAGCCAGTTCCTTACAATAAACCCTCTTCTCACAGCACACACTCACACACAAGCATATACACATGGACACAAACATCCTGCTGGTTCTCTGGAGAACTCTAATGCTCATGTTTCTACCAACATGTCAGCAGCCGCACAGCCATGCTTTGGCTCCCGGCCCGGGGAGGACGGAGCCCAGCCTTTCAGCCGCACTGGCCACTGGTGGGACGGAGCCCGCCCTCCTGCTTTCACACTTTCTTGTCTTCCCTTTGAGATTCCCCGTTCTGCGGGTTTTGTCCAGGTTTTACTGGTTTTGCTCAGGATCACTGGAGGCTCCCTCCCAGCCTCCGTTTCCGGCTGCTTCCTCTGCTCTGGCCTTGGGTGGGGAATGTCGCTGTGTTCGGGCTGGGCCAGGGCAGACCCTGGTCCCTTGAGAGATCAGGAGCAGATTGCAGGGGGAGGGGGTGCAGTCCCTGTGGCCTGGCGACTGTGCAGATCTTGTCGGATGCCTTCCAATGAGAGCGCCACGCTGAAGGATTCTCTGGAACCCCCAGGTCCCTCAAGAGTAAACCAACCGACTGGGGGGTCTGAGAGCGCAGCCTGGGTAACCCACCCTGCATGTTCAGGCTAAAGCACCAAGGCCCTCCCTCCGGGATCTCCATGCCTTTGTATAACCTGGCCAGTATCTAACGGGAAGGGAGGAGAGGGAAGGCGAGGTGTAGGCATGCCATTCACAGAGCTTTGCCAGCAGCTGCCTTTGACACTTGCCAAGTCTGTGCCCTGCAGATGGCTGGGGGAAGGGACTGGACGAGGGCAGTTTAGGCTCATGCCCAGAAAGGTCTGAGTGGCATGGGAGGTGCCCACCTGTCTGCCAGCCATACCTGAAATTAGTGCCAGGATGGGCGTGGCCACTGCAAGTTGGAGGAAACCTAAATATTTAAACTTCTAAACAAAGAAATTCACTTCCCTCCCCCCTCCCGCCCACCTCCTGTGCTGGCTCTCCTGCTGCAGGGGATGCACAGCCCTGTGCTCAGGGCCAGGAAGGAATCCCGCATGGACCAGGAGCCTTTAGTGAGCGTGGGTGCCAACCACAGGTGCTGCAGCCTCAGCAACATGTGTCCAGGCCTGGCTGAGGGGCAGGGCCTTTGGGGCTTCTGCAAATGCTGATTTCAGGGGCGCCCCAAAAACCTGGCTCCCCCTGCTGTGGGTTCGAACCCTGGGTTCAAAATAAGACCACTAGAGGCTGATGATTGATTTAAAAAAGCAGGCAAGGATTTATTGAACTGGCCAGGACGGCTGCGAGAGGACCACATGCAGGTGGAGTCCACATGACCGTGCCGTTCCAGGTGTAGGCAGTCCTTTTAAAGGTCTACACCACATGAACTTTCCTTTGTTCTGAATTCTAAATTCTAAATGCTGGGAAACAGCCCGCAGGGTTGTTCTCAGGCACATCCTGCTGGACATTGGAATGTGGCCCTATCTTGCAATAGCAGATAGTACAGAAGCAGAGCTGAGCAGTTAATCTCTAAAGGTTATCTACAGGTTCTACTCCTAAAGCTACTGAGTCAGTGGGACTCAATCTCCTGTGGTCCTGGTCCACAGGCAAGGGAAAAATTGCCTTAGCCTCCAGGTCTCCATCTGGAAGCTGAGGTAACTACGCTATGTTTAAGCAAGTGCAGAAGCCAGACTAGCAGGGTTAAAGTTCAAACAGCAGTTTTTGCCAAGTATGGTTGCTTTTGTATTTCACCCCCACCCATAGGGAGTTCAGTTCTCTGGTAACAACCCGCCTGTTGCTGACTTCCAGACCTCCGCCGGGCCCTACTCAGAGGAGGCCTGCCTCCTTATAGCAACTGCTTGAGGGTGACATGCTGATCTGGGGGACTGGGCGGCCTGGCTTTGCATTCTAACTCTGTTACCCATAACCTTGGTCATCTTGAGCTGAGGAATGCCTTCCTGCCTCCGTTTCTGCCTGTGAAACGGGGCTATCACAAGCTACACTAGCAGGGTCGTTGGAGGACGAGAGGATTTGCACATTTAGATTCATGGTACATGCAGCTCTCTGCACCCACTCCTGTCTTCCCTAGCTCCACCCGCCACCTCACTGGGCTATCCTAGGAATCTAGAATCATTCCTAGATCCCAAGCATGCCACCTGCTCTGAGCGTTTGTCCAAATCAGTTGCTGAACTGTGTGTTGGGGATGACTCTCAATGAAAACATCAGCTGTGCAAATATACACACACACACAAACACACACAGACAAACACACACACACACACACACACACACACACACACACACAGTATATGTCTTATTCCTTTATTTGAGCCACTAGTTGGCAGAAAACTCAGACCTATGAATTCTCTGAAATTTCAGGATCTCTGGTACCCCAGGGGCCAAGTCGGGTGCCTGGACATGGGCTGAAGCAGTCTGCTTCAGATGCCCAAACCAAATGCCAGAGGCTGGGGCTTAAACCACCACATTCTTTGCTAGCCCAGGCCCACATGCCTCGTCCTGTAGAGCATAGGCCCATGCACCAAGAGGTCCCATTCCGTTCCAGGCCTGGGAACACGCTTGGGTTTGGGGCTCCATCCCTGGTAGGGGGCTGGCAGGAGGCAGCTAATGAGGTTTTCCTCATCAGTGTTTCTCTCTCTCCCTCCCTCTACCTCTAAAATCAAAATATATTTATAAAGAAAGGAAAAAAAAAACCTGTATGTGACCCCAAAGCCTGTCAGTTCTTGTAGAGATGAGTCATATCATGGTCAGAAAGGTAAGGAATATACTGAATGTACTTGGCTATTACAGAGCCCAATTTCTTTAAAAGAAGAAAAAGGTTAAGGAGAAGGAAGAGGAGGAGGAGGAGGAAGAGGAAGAAGAGGAGGAGGAGGAAGAGGAGGAGGAAGAAGAGGCAGAGGAGGAGGAGGAGAAATGTATTTTCTCACAGTTCTGGAGGCTGGCAGTCCAAGAACAAGGTCTGTGCTCCCGAGGCTGCTGTCCTTGGCCTCAATCTCTGGCTTCCCTCTTGTTTCCCAGACTCCCATTAGCATAAGGAATCCCCACCCTGATGGTCTCCTGTCCTCTGACCTGAAGAAAAGCCCTGTCCTGAGATGGAAGTACAGCATATGGTTACTGGGGGTTAGGCCTTCACCATGGGGATTTTGGAGAAACATGGTTCAGCCCGTTACCCGGGGCACAGGGGCAGCCCACACATCATCAAGGCAAATGGGCAACACATCTGGTCCTCGGTCCCCGGACCCGAGCTGCCCAGCAGCCATTCCTCCCTGCAGCCTGTGGGCCTCGGGCCCAGGGCACAGTTGCCCTGCACTGCTGCCCACTTGCCTTTGCTCTCTCACCTGACCCAGTCCCAGAGAGTCCACCCCTATCTCCCAGGGAATCCTCCTCCCTTGGCTTTTTGCAACAGACATTGTCTGTCCACAAATCCTCTCTCCTAGGATCGGACACTTTTTAAAAAATATATATATTTTATTGATATTTTACAGAGAGGAAGGGAGAGATATAGAGAGCTAGAAATGTCGATGAGAGAGAAACATCGACCAACCGCCTCTTGCACATCCCCTAACGGGGATGTGCCCGCAGCCAAGGCACATGCCCTTGACCGGAATCAAACCTGGGACCTTTGAGTCCGAAGACTGACGCTCTACCACTGAGCCAAACCGGTTTCGGTGGAGCGGACACTTTTGAAACAAAAGCAAGACAGACCCAGGGCTGCTTCTGCTCTCTGCACAGCCACATCCATCTCCGAAGACATCAGAGGTGGCTCACTTGCTGCGGGATGAGGGAAAGGAGAGACCCAGAGAAGACAATATCTCAAAATGGTCTGCGGGGCTTGGTTTGAAATACATGAAAAATGACATAGATGGTTGTATGGAAGACAGCTGATAGAGGCGTGATGAAGCATGAATAGCAGTGCTAATGGTGGGAACTAAGTAGTGGCTGATGGGTGTTCCATGGCTGTTTGAAAATTTCAGTGTGAATTGGGAGTGGCAGTGGCAAGACTAAGGCTCAGTGCCAGCCTTAGTCAATTATAAATTATATTTATTTGTGAATTTTTAGTTAGATAAAAAATAAAGAAGGTGTTCAAATCAGGTAATCTCTATAATTTTTCCCAGCAATAAAATGCTACAATTCTGTAGGTTGTTTAGGGATCCAGCCCATCGCTAGCATTTAATATCTGCAATGCATTTTCTAATATTTTTTAATCATACTAGAGGCTTGGTGCACAAAAAGACTTGCAAGAGTAGGCATTCCCCTGTTCGCTTGGCTTCCTCCATTTCCAGGGAAACCCAAGCCTGCCTCATGCTCTCTCCATGGCTACAGCCATTGTGGTTTGGTTAATGCCCATACTTGCTCCTGATTGGCTGGTGGGCATGGCTTGTAGGGGAATGATGGTTAATTTGCATATTACTTTATTATTAGATAAGATTCCTTTTTTAAAAATTGTGGTAAAAGCCACATACCATAAAATTTACCATCTTAACCTTTAAAAAATATTTTTATTGATTTCAGAGAGGAATGGAGATAGGGATAGGGGGAGAGAGAGAGAGAGAGAGAGAGAGAGAGAGAGAGAGAGAGAGAACATAACTGAGAAAGATAAGAAAAAAATCCTGATCAGTGACTCCTGCACACCTCCTTCTGGTGATTGAGTCTGCAATCTGGGTATGTGCTCTGACTGTAACAAAAGGTATTTGTTACAAAGCTGGAGCACATTCTGGGAAAATAACCAAGAGACTTCATTAACAAAAGTATCTAACATAGATTCTCTAGTTGCTATATTTTAAATTTCTGCATGCCCTGGCCAGCTTGGCTCAGTGGGTATAGCATTGTCATTGGGCCTGAAGTTTCCCAGGTTTGATTCCAGCCAAGGGCATGTTCCTGGGGTTTGGGCTCCAAACCCAGTGGGGGTGGTGCAGGAATCAGCTGATCGAAGATTATCTCTTATCGAAGATGTCTCTGCTCCTTCACCCTTCCTCTCTGAAATCAATAAAGAAATAGATTTTTAAAATATTGTTTCTGCAAATATAAACAGAGTATAAAATGTAAATATATAAAACTGTATGGGGGTTCAAGGAGTGTTTTAGGGTTCATATTATTATCATTCAAGTAATATATGAGCCTGATGTCTCAACTTAATTAAGCAAAAGCACCAAAAATAAAATGAAAAGAAACTTTCTAGACCAGAAGAAAATATTTGCTTTATACCTGGAAGAAAAATATACCCATACAATAAAAAGTATTCCCTAGCCAGTATTGTTCACTGGTTACCTCGTTGGCCTGTGGACTGAAGGGTCCCGGGTTAGATTCCTGCCAAGGGCATATGCCTGTGTTGTGTGCTCCATTCCCAGTCAGGGCATGCAGGAGGCAGCTGACTAATGATTCTGTCATCATTGATGTTTCAATCTCTCTATCCCTCCCTTTCTATTTGAAATCAGTAAAAATATCTCTGTATATGAATTCCTAAGCAATCAAATCACTGAACCATGTAATGACTTGTCCACTGGTCACTGTGAAACACACTGACCACCAAGGGGCAGATTTTCAATGCAAGAGCTGCCCTCTGGTGGTCAGTGCACTCCCACAGCAGGAGGGAGGCTCAGCTGACCATCCCATACTGGTGGCCCTGCAGCCTTAGGGCAGCCACACACACCCTCAGTGATCCTAGAGCTCCAATCTCCAGAGAACAGGCTAGGCATTGAGGGACCTGCACCACAGGCATGATGTCAACAGTTCAGCTGGCTTCCTGGAAGTTGGCCTTGGGCACTGTGCCTGCTTACTTTCCTGAGAGGCTCTGCAAGGAAGAAAGTACATAAAAACGGCCAGCAGGTGGCTCCAAATAACTGGCACAAACATTGGTGGGATGGATTGGATCCAGAGCCAGGAAGGAAGGCCCAGGAATGAAGATCCAGTCCCTTCCCCCTCAGCCCCCCATTGGGAGGGGTGCCAGACACAGGCCTCACAGCTGGTGAACACCACTGCAGCAGCACGAGCCCCTCAGGATCCTGAGAGAATGTACAAGAGATTATATCAGACCCAGTGGGGTGGGGATGAGTGAGAGCAGCACACAGGACAGGCAGGTGGCACTGAACTGCCCCTTTCAGCCCAATCCCCGCAGCCCACCCAGGTGACTCCACCCATACACGAATTAGTGCACCAGGCCTTTAGTATATATATATATATATATATATATATATATATATATATATATATACACACACACACACTCACACACACACACACACTAGAGGCCTGGTGCATTAATATATATAGAAGGCTAATAAGCAGTGTCCTCTCAGGAGTTCCATCAATAGAAGAAGAGTTCAATGGCTCCCTATGATGTGTGCTGACTGCCACGGGGCAGCTTGGAGCAAAGGAAGGCCCTGGCCAGCACCCAGGGTAGGAAGTCCTGCGGGAGCTGCTTGGGACCCTTCATGTGCACTAGTTTTGAGTACTGAGCCTCTCGTATAAAAAATAAAAGGTGTGTTTACAATAAAAGGCAAATACCCATAACAGCTTTGGAGAGGCATCAGTCTAGCAGCATGCCAATTTCCCGCTGGGGCATTTCTGAGGCTCATTCAATTGCAGGCTCCTCAGAGGTGCAGCTCAGGTGACCATGCTGGCTTCCTAGGCCTGTGGTACCTGTTGCTTGGAAATCATTGCTTCCAGCAGTCACCTAGCAACAGGGAGAAAAGGAGGGGTTGGTGCTTCAAGGTGGTCCAGAGGGTCCAGGGTGTAGCCCCAGCAATTCCAATGGGCCTTATTCCTCCCCACCGCCCACACAGTCCCAGGAGCTTCAACTTGAAGGGTCCCTGAGGAGCGGGGATGGGGGAGGAAGGGAGAATAGGCCTTCCAAGCATCCCTGGCCCCGCCCTTGCTCCCTTGTGGACCCATCAGTGGCTCTGCTCCAGACCTCTGGTCACCTGGGCACCAGGAGGAGGCTGAGGTGGAGACCTATATGCAGCAGAGATGGGGGCAGCAGTAACCCTGGGTACCAGCTGCCAGCTCCTTCCCAGCCTCACCCTGACCCAACCCCACCCTTAGCACCTGGGGCCATAAAGGGATACCTGGCTCAGACTCCCTTGGTGTGTGGTGTTCTTTGATCCTGAAGGAGAAGTGGATGAGGAGGAGGACAGCGACCCAGAGGAGACCCTGGATTCTGAGGAGGCTGAGGAAGAGGAGGGGGAGAGGCCCAGGAGGAATCCCCTTATCCGGAGGAGAGGGAAGAGGACCACTCTGCCAGTGACTTCAGGGAAAGCAGCCTCAGGAGGCTCAGCACCTACAGCAGCTGTCCAGGGGCCCACCCAGACCCTGGCTGTGGGCTCCCTCCCCACCTCCTCTGCCCTCCCCCTGCTGTCTTCCTGCCCTAACCCTAACCTCCTCTTCCCCTCCACAGAGGGCAAATGTCAAGGCACCTCAAGTGACACACACACACACACACACACACACAAATAGCTCACCTAGATTTACCAGCAGAAAGAGGCGCATGGTCCATGAAGATTGCTTTGTTACAGTTTGAAAAACACATACTTGCTCGCTCTTTCTCTGCCCTCAGCCCTCCCATTTTCCTCTTCAAAATTTTCCCAGTGCAGAGTCTCCTGAGGCAGGATCAAAACTTTGGCACATGGATCCATTGCATTGATTTTTTTCTTTCCTTGTATTGGATTGTTTTTCTTTTTCTTTTCTTTTTTTTTTTTTAATGAAAGAAGCCTCTTATTTTGCAGACCTCTGTATTTCTAATGTGGTTTCTTTTAGAATTTTATAACTATCTGTTCTTTAAAAGGGACTTGAGTATTTAGACAGGTTGTCTCCCTCCTCGCTTGCTCTCTATTTCTCTCTTCTCTCTCTGTTTCTCTCTCTCTCTCTCATCCCCCCCCCCCCCCGCCCTTTGCACCTCTATCTGTGTGGTTTTAAAATTATGTTGAGGAAATGGATCAGCTTGCTTTATGGCAACCTAAGAAATATTCACACCTGTAGAGCATTTTTGTAAAATTATTTAAGCCAAAATGACAATTGCTGGAAAGCAAAATCTCAAAGGATTGAGAAAATTCTCCAGAGAATGGCAGTTTTGCACCTTATTTTATACATTACAATAAAATTAGATTTACATGGATTAAATCCATTGGTTACAGATTAGGAAGGCAGGAGACAGCCAAAACAGTCAGGAAGCTCCTGGGATTGAATAAAAACTAGTGATGGACACATATTTCTTTTCCATAGGTGATTACAAATAGTTAACAGTCAGCAATTAATTCAATAACAATGAGGGGATTTGCAGTCTCCCCTCTGATTGGTATCTATGCTTTGAGGGGTCTAAAAAAAGGAAATTACTTTGACATTCCAAAGGAATGTTATGGTAGATGCAAAAAGACAACGCACAGGCTTAGTTAAGGTGAAAATTGACCTCTGTCAGGTAATATTGGAGCCTAGGAAATGACTACTGCTTTAACTTATGAAGTTTTCATTTCAGCCCTAGCCTGAGGGGCTGGCCTGTGGACTGAAGGGTCTGGGTTTGATTCCTGGTCAGGGGACATGCCCAGGTTTGGGCAACTGATCCATGATTGTCTCTCAACCTTGATGTTTTATCTCTCTCTCCCTCTCCCTTCCTCTCTGAAATCAATAAAAATATACTTTTAAAAAGTTTTAATTTCAGACCATGCTTTGTGTTTTTTAGTCTCTAAGGTTGTAAGGCTGCCATACAGGCCTCCCCTGAACTTCCCAGGTTAGCATGTGGCCCCTTTGCCCACAGTTATTCCGGGACTTACTTGGTTTTATTTTCATTTTTAAGTGCTAGTGAGCTCCTGTTACAGCTGCTGGTGAATGGCTGATTAAAAAGCAAAGCAGAAAATTAAAAGTGAAGCAGAAATCTAAGCAAAAACAAATGTGGTAATTCATCCAATTCAGACATTTTGGAAAAATCCAGAATTGAAGTAAGAAATCACGGTATAAGTGGCTTGCTAATTTGATCCCTTTCCTTTGCCTGAGAATCAGCTTCATGTCACCTGTTGCAGGAGATGTACAATGGATCATGCAGATGTCATTACTGAAGGTGAACGTGTGGACCAAGTTTTAAGTCACACAGCAAAAGTACAGGGGGGTTTAGTAGAAAAGGACTTTTCCTTTTTATCCTATTTCAAAGGGTAAAAGGTTTTCCCTAGATCTGTAATGCACTTATACATGGTGACTCCTCTCCAGTTTTCTCATCTGGAAGCTTCTTTAGCCTGTGCTGAGATGCATTGTTTGTTTAACCACATAATTGTTGATTTGTGTTAAATATGTAGTTGTATTATCAGAGAAATACATGGAGAGGAGGAAATGGCAGATCTGTCACTCAGAGTTGGGTTCCAACAGACTTTGTGATCTAGAAAGTAGGCATTAAATATGTGAGTTGGTGGGAAGAGTGGGCAGGTGTGTGTTTTGATGTGTGAGTGTTGGAGATAGATGGATACAAAGAAGGACATGAGAAGAAAGGTTTGAATGAAAAAAGAGCAGAGATCACCATCCTGTATAATAAAAGGCTAATATGCAAATGGACCAAATTGTGGAACAACTGGTCACTATGAGGCACACTGACCACCAGGGGGCAGATGCTCAATGCCACCCAGCCAGAAGCTGGTCTCTCCCACTTCTAGGATTTCCCACTGCTGGCTTAGGTCCTCTCCCCAGGGGGACATCCCTGTCAGGCATCACCCAAGGGTTCCCAGACTGTGAGAGGGCACAAGCTGGCCTAGCAACACCCCTCCCCCACCTTGAGTGCATGAATTTTGTGCACCAGGTCTCTAGTCCTTAAATAAAAATTAGAGTATTTTCATGTCACATTTACCCAGCTTTTTTTTATATATATATATATATATATATATATATATATATATATATATATATATATTTCTGTGCAATATGTAATTGTAGTTATTTTGAATTTTTATTCAGAAATAACCTTTACAACCCAGGCAGCATGGCTCAGTGGTTGAGCATTGATCTATGAACCAGGAGATCAGCAGTTTGATTCCTGGTCAGAGCACATGCCTGGGTTGTGGGCTAGATCCCCAATGTGGGGCACCCAGGAGGCCGCCACTGATCAATGATTCTCTCTCATCGTTGATGTTTCTATCTCTCTCTTTCTCCCTTCCTCTCTGAGATCAATACAAGTACATTAAATAAACAGAAATGACATTTATCAGAATTCTCAGCAAAGAAAAAAAATTCAAAGAATCATACAAGGATTCATTTGAAGGCCTGCTATTCCTCAAGTATTGTAAGTTAATCATAAATTATATTTATTTGTGAGTTTTTAATTAGATAAAACATGAAGAAGGGGTACAAATCAGACAATCTCTATAATTTCTCCCAGCAACAAAATGCTACAACTCTGTGAATTGTGTAGGACTTCAGCCCATCTCTAGCATTTAATATCTGAGATGTATTTTCAATTTTATAATCATACTGGAGGCCCAGTACACAAAAATCCATGCTTTGGGGTGTCCCTCAGCCCAGCCTGCACCCTCTCCAATCTGGGACCCTTTCAGGGGATTTCCAACTGCCAATTTAGACCCAATCAGTTGGACATGCATGTCATAATCGGCACTGCTGATTCCCAACCGCTCCCCTGCCTGCTTGATTGCCCTTAACTTTTTTTGCCTGCCAGCTTGATCACCCACTAACAACTAGACGGCTAGCCTAATTGATGCCTAACTGCTCCCCTGCCAGCCTGGTTACCCCCAAAAGCACTCTCCTGTGGACTTAGTTGCCCCCAACTGGTCTCATCTGCTGGCCTGGTCTCCATAACTGCCCTGCCCTGTCAGCCATCTTGTGGTGGACATTTTGTTACTATATGGAGGCAGTCATCTTGTGAAGATGAGGGGACCATCTTGTGACAACATCGGGGCAGACATTTGTGACCATATTGGGCAGACATCTTGTGTGAGGGCATGATAGTCTATTTGCATATTACCTCTTTATTATATAGGACAGACAAGATATAGATAGAGAAAACTTTTTAGTTATAGAGGAAAAGTGGTAATGAGGTCTGAATTATTATACACATTCATATGAGCCTGGTGTTATAAGTGTTCATATACCATCTGCTTATATTTATATTTATATTATTTATATTACTTATATTTATATAATTTAGGGCCCATGGATCAAATTGTGTGTATGGTGTGTGTTTTTACAAAACATAATAATTTTTCAATTTTGAAGGGTTGTAAAAGGAGAAAGGAATTCAGCTTAACCTCAAATTGTCTTCTATAGGACAAGAAAATATAGAACACTTACATTAATTTAAATGTCATTAACTCAGAAATTTTTGAAAATATAATCTAGCTGAAACCAGTTTTGCTCAGTGGATAGAGCATTGGCCTGAGGACTGAAAGGTCCCAGGTTTGATTCCAGCCAAGGGCATGTACCTTGGTTGCAGGTACATCCCCAGTAGGGGGTGAGGAAGAGGCAGCTGATTGATGATTCTCTCATCAATGTTTCTAACTCTCTATCTCTCTCTCTTCATCTCTGTAAAAAATCAATAAAATATATTAAAAAAAAGAAAATATAATCTAAATTAGATGAACATTTATACATTAATGTTTAACTAATCAGATGAGTTATATAAACAGTATTATTAAGGACATATTAAGTTACCAAGAGAGCCAACTTGTGTTAAGGATATCAACATAGGAATTGTTATGCCTATATTAAAAATAAATATTTAAAATGGTTAAGCCCTAGATGGTTAGGCTCAGTGTATAGAACATTGGTCTGTGGATTGAAGGGTCCACATTTTTATTTTGATCAAAGGCATATGCCCAGGTTACAGGTTTGATCCTCGAGTAGGGGGCAAGCAAGAGTCAGCCAATAATGAATCTCTCATCATTAATGTTTCTATCTCTCTCTCACTCTACCTTACTCTCTGAAATCAATTTAAAAAATAGCTTAAATAAATAAATAAATAAATAAATAAATAAATAAATAAATAAACTGATTGTTAAGCACAGTCAATATGGCTTAGTGGTTGAGCATTGACCCATGAACCAGGGGGTCATGATTAACTTCCTGCTCAGGGCACTTGCCTGGGTTTCAGGCTCAATCCTGGGGATGATTTTCTCTCATTATGTTTCTATCTCTCCCTCTCCTCTCTCTCTCTCTCTCTCTCAAATCAGTAAAAAACAATGAAAAAAATGATGGCTAAGTGGTATAGTTAGAAATGTCTACATAAGTAAATATATCAAAAATGCCCCTAACTTTACTAATCTCTATAATAAAGAGGCAGGGTGTAATGAGTATTACCAGCAAAGTTCCAAGCTGGACCAAAAAGGTAGTCAGTGATGGATTGCCATGGCAACCCAGCGCTGACTGCTTCAGCTTCAAGCTTAGTGACTCAGCACTGACTGCTGAGGGAGAAAGAGAGGAGAGGCCTGCAGAGAGAAGCAGGGACATTGCCTCTGTGGCAGCTTTTGACCAGCACTTGCCTCTCTTTCTCTCCCAGTCTGGCCAGCAGCTGCACCTCCATTTCTCTCCAGGATTCCCCTGTGGCTGCTGATCAGCCCCACCTTTCTGATCTGGCACAGAGACACCGACTGCCATAGAAACTTACCAAACAGAACCAAATCTGGGTAAAGTGTGAGGAATCAATGGCTGTCTAGGTGGAGCTCTTGATTCTGTGATAAGATCAGGCCTGCAGGAGATTGCAGTTGGGGGCAAAATTATGCTGGCAGGAGAGGATAGTTGGGGGCAACCAGACCCACAGGGAAGGGAAATTGGGGCTGAGATATGGCCACCAGGGGAGGGCAGTTGGGGATGAGATCAGGCAGGCCAGGGAGGGCAGTTGAGGGCAACCAGGCCAGTAGGGGAGGACAGTTGGGGGGGGGGGCAAGATCATGTGGATAGGGCAGGGCAGTTAGAGGTGATTAGGCAGGCAGGCAATTATAGTTAGGGGTGATCAGGCAGGCAGATAGGTAAGACCTCAGGAGCCAGATGTCCAAGATTGCAAGAGGGATATCCAACTGCCAGTTTAGGCCCAATCCCTGTGTAAAGGGACAGTTAGAAATCCCCCAAGGGATCCCTCATTTGAGAAGCTGCAGGATGGGCAGAGGGAATGCCCCTTTTGTGCAAAAATTTCGTGCACTAGTTACAAAAAAAATAAATATCTTTTTCCTCATTGACAAAAATGAAATGCTTGCCTGATAATTCTATTTATTGAAATGTAAGGTGATGTTCTTTTCTATAAAAACTCAATTATAATTTTTGCCCTTGGCACCTAGAGTCTTATATGTCTTTAATCCTTATTAAGCTAATTGATCATGTTCTTTAACAAATAGATTCTTTTTGGCTTAAAAGAAGTGATTATAATGAACTTCAACTGACACTAAAAATAGCCTTTTGAATTACTGAACCTTTGAAGGGACAAACACTTTTGTATTGATCTTCTTGTGTACCTCTGAGTTCTAAGTTTTACAAACAGTTTGGAGGAAGACAAATGAGACAACTACCTGCTTAATAGATTAGGTCATTCATTACTTCTACTGTGAAATATACTGTTAGCTAATTATTTCATGCTATCATAACTATCCCCATTCATTAAAAAATCCCAATCAATAAATAACTTAGCCCTAACTGGTTTGGCCCAGTGGATAGAGCGATGGTCTGAGGAATGAAGGCTCCCAGGTTGAATTCCCATCAAGGGCACATGCCCAGGTGGTGGGCTGGATCCCCAGTAGGTTGTGTTCAAGAGCCAGTCAATCAATGATTTTCACTCATCATTGATGTTTCTCTCTCTCCATCTTCCTTCCTCTCTGAAACTAAAATAAATATACTTTATAAAAGGTAATAATTCTTTCATTCTCCAAAGATTAAGGAAAGTTATATATGTATATGCCATTTTTAGTTAGCTTTATTTTGATCAAGAGACCTGAGAAAGTTTCTTAGGCCTCTAATCAATTCAGTTCAAAACCATTCCTGAAGGGTAGTTGGGGTCTGTATTAGTTTCATAGGTCTACTGTAACAATGTACCACAAACTTAGATTAAACAATATAAATTTATTTTCTTACAGTTTGGGTGTATAGATATCCAACATTGAAATGTTACAGTCTGATACTTATGTCCCCCCCATCCAAATTCATATGTTGAAATCCAACCACCAATGCAATAGTATTATATCTTTTGTCAAGTACTTAGGGTTAGATGATATCATGAGGGTTAAGTCCTACCCAATGCCTCTCTTTAAAATCGATAAACATATCTTTGAATGAGAATTAAAATTTTTGCTTTTTGGAATTTCAAGGAAATTGCAACATTTTTAAAATGTAAAGTGTGTCCCATTGCACACCACTCTGGTGTATTTTGTGGGTCAGCTACTCTTCCTAGAAGCAGTATGGCCATTGGGAGGAAGACTCAGAGTTCAGCTTTGAAGAGGAGCTCAGACTGCCAGACTAGACTAGCTCTTCTGAATTTACTGAGATACCAGGCCCTGTGGCTTTTTTGGAAAGCTCTTCAATACCCCCCAACTCCCCATCTTCTTTTACAGCCCCTATGAACATGCCTGGGCTCTGGGGATACCCAAGTGCGCAGGCCAAATCCAGCCTCACTGTGAGTGGGTAGGGGAGACTAAGAGGAAGACAGTTATCTTTTTTGCAGGTGAAAGGAACCAAGTGATCCCTGGTGATTCTGGGGGAAAGGCTTACTCTTCTATAATCACTTCATCCCAAGTATAATATAGGTTAGAACCTGAGGTGGGGAGGGGAGCTGGGTTGCTAAGGGGCACAGGATGATAGGGCTGCCCATTGTGACACAGCTGCCAATTTTTGAGCTCCTGCTCGGCGCATGGTGCTTGCATTCCACTTGTCTGGGTTGCTTGATTGTGCCCCAGCATTTTGGATAGCTCTTTGTGCTCCAGAACTTTGGATCGCTCTTTCTGCCCCAGTATCCTGGGACACTTTCCTTGCCCGTTCCCCTTGGTGGCTCACGGTGCCCCGGACCTCTGCCTGTCATGTCCGGGCTGCACATGTGGGCGCCAGGGTTTCTGTTCCTGTGGCAGCTGTTATGGCTGCAGGTCCTGGCAGTTATGATTCTGGAGTTGCCTATGGACTCTGTCCTGCTGACCTCCACCCCCCTGGGGCCTTCCAGGCCTTGGTCTTGGGATCAGCAAAATCCCAAGCTTAATCATGGTGCCACAGAGGACCCACCTCTGAACCCTCAGGAGGCTTTAGCTCAGCTTCTTTCCCAACGAGAAGTCTCAACTGAGTCTGAAGTCCACGGGAATGGTCAATGTAAACCTCCAAAGTCACCTATAAATTTTGAAGTTCATCCTTCATATAACAAGGCAACAGACTCACTTCAACATCAACTCTTGACTACTGGGGTTAAAGATGTGGACCTGGGGGTTGTGATAAGTTCTGAGCCTCCTAAGAAGATTGCACCATCTATTACAAAGAAAGGCTCAGCTCATCAGGCTACATCCCCTTAGGCATCACCAGGTCTGTCTACTTCAGATGCTGGTGCTATGGCCCTGGAGCCAACTGCTGCTCCTCCAAAGCATTCTGAGGTGGCATTTCCACCTCAAAAGCCTCTTCAGGCTCAGTGGCCCACCATTCCACCTGTGGACCTGGGACTCACCATCACTTTGGAACATACTTTGTGGAAGTTGCTACTGCCCTGAAGCAGCCTGCAGCTCCTCCACTAAACACTGGGATGACATTTCCACTTACAGGGCCCATTCAGGCTCAGCAGCCAACCTCTCCACCATTGGAACTGGAAGTCCCCATCATTCCAGAACCTACTTTGAAGGCTGGAGCTACAGATCTGCAGCCAACTGCAGTTCATCAAAAGCTCCCTTAGGTGACATTTCCACCTCAACAGTCTGTTCAGACTTAGCAGCCAACCTCTCCACCATTGGAACTGGAAGTCACCATCATTCCAGAACCTACTTTTGAAGCTGATGTTACAGGCCTGCAGCCAACTGCAGCTCCTCCAAAGCACCTTGTGGTACCACTTCTACCACCAGAGACTATGCAGGCTCAGCAACCAACATTTCCACCTTTGGACCTGGAGCTCACCATCACTCCAGAACTGACTTTGGAGGCTGATGCTACAGCCCTACAGAAGAATGCAGCTTCCCCAATGCACCCTGAAGTGACACTTCAACATCCACAACTTATTCAGGTTCAGCAGCCAACATTTTCTGAAGTCACAGCCACAGTTCTTTCATTTGACCTGGAAGCTCCAATAACTCAGCAATCAGAGTCATCAGAGTCAGTTCCTCCAATGACTGAACAGATTGCCACCATGAACATATGTGAGCTCTGGTCCTGCAATAATGGGAAACTGTCTTGTATTGGTTTTGGCTCAAACCAGAGGCTCCAAAGAATGCCAGAGCCCAGCACCTACAATGGCACCTTCCTCATCTGATAAGCATTGCATTTCCTCTTTTGTTCTCTGCATCTTGGCTGATATGGCAGCCTTTTCCTTGAGGTCTTCCTGGGCCTTCCTCATATCCCCCTAACCATGTTGAATGACCTTGTTTGTATCTTTGTTTGACAACTATTCCTTATCTTCATTCTCCTTAATACTATTGTTCCCCCTTATCCTGTCTTTGCTTGTAATGTCCCATGTTAGTTGTCCAAATTTTAGCCCTAGCATTTCATTTCTTAACCTCTACTGTCCTCATACTTTTGCTCCATTTTGTTTACAGCAACATAGCCATCTCCCAGACTCATTGGTTGTCGTGCAACAAAGTAGTTGAGAAGAGATTCCACAGCCAACGTGACTGGGTTTGAACCTAGTATGCCATTTGTTATTGTTGAGGCTCAATTTCCTCATGTGTAAAATGAACATTATATAGATATCATTAAATAGGATTGTAGTGAGTTATAGAAGTACTATATACTGTATATACTAGAGTCCAGGTGCACAAGATTGGTGCCTGGGGGGATGGTGGTCCCCTCAGCCCAACCTGTGCCCTCTCACAGTCAAGACTTCTAGCGGGACATCCCTCTTGCAGTCTGAAGCTCTAGCAGTCAGGGATCCCTTGCTCCTTACCACCTGCCTGCAATGCAGGTTGGACAGGCTCCAGACACTGCTGCTGCACTCGCCAGATGTGAGCCTGGTCTCTGATTGAGCAGTGCTCACCCTGTGGGAGCATATTGACCACCAGGGGCAGATTCTGCATTGAGCATCTGCCTCTGGTGGTCAGTGAGTGTCATGGCAACTTGTTATTGCACTGTTCGGTCAATTTGCATGTTATGCTTTTATTATATAGGATAGTACTTACACAAGTTCTTAACATATGTTTGTGGTGGCTATTATTATTTTATCCCTAATTCATATCCAGAATTTATCTTTGCCCCTAGTCTTTCTATATAAATCACCTGTTTTGTGCCCAAAGTACTGTGTGAGGCACAGAAGTAAGGCATTGTCTATGAAACATGACAGTGGAGGTGAGAAGAAAGGGAATATATATTTAAATACTAAAAGAGATACAGGTAAGAGGTGCTCTTTTTCAGCAGAATCTATAGTTATTGGGGTGTGGAAGTCAGGGAAAGCTGCATGGATAAGTCAGAACTTTATCTGGGACTTAAAGGGTGGCTGTGGTTTGATAAAAAAGTGAGGGAAAATGCATGGCTACAGGAATTTTTAGGACTTAATAGACAAGTCTGGTTATAAAGAATTGGCTTAGGAAGCAGAGAAAAACATGATTATGAAAAACCTTCACTATCAGATTTAGGTGTTGTAAGTTAAACTGAGATAAGGAAACCCAGTAAACATTTTCAAGTGAGAGAGACAGATGAGTAAAATAAGAGGATCATTTTAGGTTCCATGGGTAAAACAATGTGGAGAGGAAGTCTTAACTCAGGGAGACCAAATAGAATACTCTAGGAGTCAATTGAGAAGGCACTGAATCAGAGTGGTTGTGACAGGAGTAGAAAGAAAACCCAGGGAATACTATAAAGGGAAGAACTGACAAGGTTTGGTGATTGGAGTGCGGGATGTGATGTACAGAAAAGAGAAATATCAAATATGACTCTGGAAAATTTCTGTCCTGGATGATGAGGAGAATGACAGTGGTATGACAGGCAGACATACAGCAGTTGTGAAAGAGAGCCAGTTTGAGTAAGTAAGCTCAGTTTGGGCATCTTTCATGGGTGAGCAGAAAGCAACAGGAAGACTTCTGATTGAGTGGAAATGTCCACTGGGCAGAGAAGAAGGCAGCTATCTGACTTTTTCTGACCTTCCTGAAAAATATGTAAACTGATTAGGTAAGTTGAGAGAAGAGAGAAAGCTAAAGATTCAAAGTCATCCACAGAGTTAGTGTTTGAAATGGAATCTCAGGAATTTAACAGCTTCTTTTAAACACCTGTAATCCATGGACACATTCTTACTGTTTTCATTTTTTCTTTCTTTAACACATTTTTATTGATTTCAGAGAGGAAGGGAGATGGATAGAGAGATGGAAACATCAATGATGAGAGTCATTGATTGGCTGCTTACTGCACATGCCCTACTGGGGATTGAGCTGCAAACCAGGCATATGTCTTTGACTGGAATTGAACCTGGGACCCTTCAGTCCACACGCTGATGCTCTATCTACTGAGCCAAAGAAACTAAAGCTCAAATTATGTCTTTATTAATTGTGCAAACTTGGAAGCTGATAGTGCTAGAAATTAGAAAGCTTGTGTTTTCTGCAATTGAACATCAAGGTTACCATGAATGTTTTACTTATATTGGTCATTCATTTTTTTAGCTAATCAATGATATTAACTATGTTTCTTCACAGAAACTTGCAGGGAAATGCTATATCATACATCGGTAAAGAAACATGCAAGTCATACCATTTGGTTGAGAAACTGAGTATATTCCTTCCAAAAAATAATTTTAAAAAGCACTGTATTGTAAGATCCTTCTTGGTCCAGAATTTTGAGGTCAATAACTCTGAGAAAAGGTATTACCCTCTCTGTATTCCAAATCAACATCTATTGATTACAATTTGTTCATTTTAAAAATTAAATTTGGAAGGCCTTCTTTAAAATCAACTTCAACTTCAACTTATCTTCCATTATCAGAAGTAATACATGATTATGTTTTCAACATAAAAAATGAAATAGCAGGTATAGTAAAACCCTGCTTGTGCCCTCATCCCCACTCTAACATAACTGCTACTCTATGTTTACTATAGAGTGTGTACTTACAGACCTTTTCCCCGCATTTACCTATATACATATTGACAGGTAGCTAAATAGGTATGTTACTTGGTTTTCATATCTTTTTTTATGTAAGTGGTAACATCCAACCACTTGATTCTTTTACCTCATAATATATCTTACACGTGTTTCCTTCTTGATACAGAGAGGGTTACCCAATTCATTTAAACTATTCCATAATATTGCATAGTTTAATAATCCGCCTACTTTTGGATGTTTAGATTATGTCCAGTTTTCTTGTTACATGTATTTGATGCAACACACATTCTTGTACTGAATCTTTGGGATCATGGGCATGTGTTTATGTAGAATAGACATTTAGAAATGGAATTATCGGGGTGAAAGTATACTGATACAACATTTTAATTGCCCTGGAAGAAATTATGCCAGCCTATACTCCAGTTAGTAGGCAATTACAGTATTTGTTTCCTCTATCCTTCCACCACTAGATTGTCTTTATTTTTTGGCTGATTCAATGGGTGAATAAAGGAAGTCCCAGCTAAGTTTGAATTTTTCTGATTACTTGTGAATTGAGATACCTTTACATATTTATTGAACATTTGATTCTTTCAAATATTTTTTATTGATTTCAGAAAGGTAGAGGGAGGGAGGGAGACAGAATCATCTATGTTGAAAGAGAATCCATTAATCGGTTGCCTCCTACATACCCTACACTGGAGATTTGAGCTAGAAAACTGGGCATATACCTCAACTGGGAATCAGACAAAAATTAACTTCCTGCTTCATAGGTTGACAATCAAACACTGGGCAATGCTGGCCAGGCAGATTTGAAGATTTCTAAGTTAGCTTGAGATTTATACCTTGTAAGGGAGGGGTTTCTAACTTGGAGTCAATGGACCTCCCAGTGCACCATTTCTTAACCATTTTTCCTCCCAAGTGATCTGCACAAGCTTCTTTTCTTGAGCACTATGTTTTTTTTTTTAATGAGTTATAAATTAAAACATAATTTAAAAAGAAATCTATTATTAAAATGTAGATTTCAAAACATATTATTTTTCTATGATTTTTTTAAATCCTCACCTGAGAATATTTTCCCATTGATTTTTAGAGAGAGTGTGAGAGAGGTAAAGACAGGGAGAAAAGGTTTGGGCTGGGAAAGAGCCTGCCACCAAGGTCCATGCCCTTGTCTGGAACTGAATCCGGGTCCATTGGGTCCACAGGTGGAAACTCTATCCACTGTGCCAAACTAGTTAGTACCAAAATATTTTTTTAAAAGATTACTGATAGGCTAGCAAGCTTGGCTCAGTGGTTGATTGTCAACCTATGAACCAGGAGGTCACAGTGGGATTCCCATTGAGGACACATGCCCATTTATGCGCATAATTCCCAGTGTGGGCTGTGCAGGAGGCAGATGATGAATGATTCTCTTTCATCATTAATGTTTCTCTCTCTCTCTCAAATCAATTAATTTTTAATTAAAGCAATAAATTATTATTGATACTACTACTCTTTTTTATGCTTTTATTTAATCCTTGCCCAAAGATATTTTTTGTATTAATATTTTTTTAGAGAGAGTGGAAAGAGGGAAATAGAGAGAAAGAAAGACATGAGAAAGACATATCCATTGACTGCCTCCTATTGGTTTGAGATCAGGGGTTGAACCTGCCACCATGATATGTGCCCTTGATTGGGAATGGAACCCATGACCTTTTGGTCCATTGGCCAACACTAATCACTAAGCAAAACCAACCATGGCACATCTGCTCCTCTTATATTAAATAACACAAGCTATAGTAGTTGGTCTAATAACTGTTATAACTTCAAGGTAGTGATGAGAATTAATAAATGGTATTTTGAGTTATATGCAATAAATATGTTATATGAAAATATCTGTGATTTTATTGGAGAACCAATGTACTACTCTACTGCTAATCTACTATGATTTGGTGTCTACATACACAATGCAAGGTAATGATAATTTTAGGTAGAGGTTTGTGAAAACAGAGATGTTATTTCATTTTCCTTCCAGGTTTGGCCTCCTGAGTTCAATCCATTCAATCCTATTCACAGACCTCTGATCTATGAACACTGTCATTAAACAGTGTGTTACAGATATTAAGGCTATTTGTTGATGTATTCCTAGGGTTTCAAGTACGTTCTGAGATATTACTATATGTTATCATTGTGAAATTCCAGAGTCTGCTCTAAAGAGATAATCAAGAAAGGAAGCTACATGCACTCTTTTGCATTTATTTAAAAAAGTGAAGTTTTCTAGGAAATCTTGTCTCCAAAGATTAAGAATCACAAATGTGTGGTAGAAGAAAGACATTTCCTTGCCTGTAAATCTGCCCTTACCCTCATGAGTCATTGCAAATGGATGATTTGCTTTAAATAAAAGAAGTATACTGAAAATGACATCTGTCATTTTCTTAAATCCTGGGAAAAGTATTTATGAAACATGTGCTACATTCCAGGAACTATTTTATGTGCCAGGATTACAGGGCCACGAACAAAATTGATAAATTACTCCAGTTCTCAAGGGGTTTACAAGTATATAATGACTATATATATATATATATATATATATATATATGAACACACATATATGTATTAACAAGGTTGATGTAATTTCAAGTATTGATTAAGTTGTTTGGAAAAAAAGGGAGATGTGAAGGAAAGTGAGTCAATTCTAGAATGGTCCATTGTTTGCACAAAGAGTACCTGAGAAGATTAGTTTAAATTTAAAAAAGAACAGATTATCTCCCTTCAGTTAAAAAAAATTAGGGTGGCACCATTACCCAGGTTTCCTCATATATATTTCTGTACAGTAAATAGTTGTAGTTATTTTGCATCTTGCTCCAGAAATGACCTTGTCATTTTTCAGCAATCTCAGTGGAAATAATTTGTGGGAAATACATAAGGATTCATTTGAAGGCCTGATTTCTCTTCAATATTTGTAAGTTAACTGTATTTACTTATTAGCTTTTTAGTTATAATATCTATAAAATAAGTAAAGGGTTCGAATGAGATAATCTCTGCAATTTCTCCCAGCAGTAAAATTCTACAATCTCTTAAGTCTGTGTAGCTCATCTCAAGCCTTTAATATCTCCTATGCATTTTCAGTTTCACAGTCCTCTAGACAAAATATAGATAGAAAAAACTCTTCAGTTATGGAGTAAAAGTGGTGATGAGGTCTGAGTAATGATACACACCCATATAAGCCTTGTTATGTAAGTGTTCAAATGCCATCTGCTTATATTTATATTCAATTTAGGGATCATGAATCAAATTGGGTCTATGATTTTTTTAAAATTTAAATTCTTTATTTTTTAAAAATATTGCATAAGTCTCCTTTCCCCCCATTGATCTCTCTGTGGCTGCCCCCAAATCCCCAGATTGTTTCTTACAGCACATAAGTTAAGAATGATTTTTACACTTTTAAAGTGATTTGAAAGAATATGCAAGACAGACTATTTGTGGCCTGCAAGGCCTAAAATATTTACTGTCTGGCCTTAACATAAATGGTTTTAAAATATTGATTAAATAAAATGAGAGGGATTTAAATAGTTTAACCTCAAATTGTCTCCTATAGAACAAGAAATTATAAAATAGTTATATTAATTTGAATGCTATTGACACATAGTTTTAATAATTAAATCTAAATTAGATTAACATTTACACATTAAATGTTTAAGAGATGAATCATGTAAATGATATTATTACACACGTATTAAATTATGAAGAGAGCAGACTGGTGTTGAGGATTTCAAACCAGGAATTGTAATACCAATACTAAAAGTAAATGTTTAACATGATGGTTAAGTTGTATTTTTAGAAATGTCTATACTGAGAAAGTATATTCAAAATGCCCCTACCTCCACTAATTACAAAATAAAAATCTCTTCAGCCTCCTTGTCACAGAAGAGATACAGGCCCAGTAATTCTATTTACTTAGAAATAAGGAGATATTCTTTACTATAAAAACTCAATTATGATTCTTTGTCCCTGACACCCAGATCTGTCTATGTCATTAATCCTTATTAAGCTGATTAAAGATGCTTTTTATTTAATTAATGGTGCTATTTAATTTATTCTGCAAATATGGAAGCCTTAAGGGAAGTAGGTATAAAGAGCCTCACCAGACACTAAAAATAGGCGTTTGGATTATCAAACCTTTCAAGCTTCAGAGGGAATCTTAGGTCTTTTCTATTGATCTTCTTGGGTCTTCTTGGCATCTCACTTCCAAACCTTACATACAATTTGGAAATAAAATGAAGTAAATAACTGCTCAAAAGGTACGTCATTCATTATTTCTACTGTGAAATACTTTGTTAGCTAACTATTTCATGTTAGCGTAAGTATTCCCATCCACTAAAAAATGCCAATCAGTCAGCAAGTTAAAAAAGAGCATGCCAAGCACTGAACCTAGAACTATAGGCACAAAGATAGGTCCATCAGCATTCCTACCTTCTGGTAATTCATGATCTCCTAGGGAAAGTAAACATATAAACTCAAACCAAGGAGCACAAGTACTAAGGGGAAGACGATGTGCTGCAGTGGCACACAAGAGGGAGCCAGGAAATCATAAAACTACATTTGTTTTAAAAGTCATTTTTCTCTCTCTCCTTCCCAGCCTTACAGTCTGCTGAGTGCTTTACTCCCAAATGAGCACTTGTCCATTAGTGGGTGACAGGTGGTAAACTGTTTGTATGTCTTCGGATTCATTGCCCTTTGCAGTGCAGCCACATACAGATACATTTTTATTTTGTTTGTATTGGCAAGTTTATGAATAGAGTACAAATGATGCTGTTTTATATAAGTTTTATTTGGAACCTGAGCATTTTTGGATCCATCACCAGAAGCTGCTACCCAGCCCTTCTAAGACATGAAGGGCTCTTTATTCTCAGACTGCGCATCTCTGAACTTGCTCTGAAGTAAAAGGTTTTCTATCCTCAGGACACTGGTGTGTTTTTATTGGCAGCTACTTGACACTTCCAAAATGTGCTTTCATGTCCAGATAGCTTAACTATGGGCTCCCTTCAGTGATCTGTGATACTTATATGAACTCAGTGTTGCTCAATTTTGTAAACAATGCTTTGACTAATTATATTCCTCCCTTCTGTCCCAACAGTGGACAGAGCAGGCAATTTAGTCTCCTTTTACAGGAGAGTAAAACAAGATCAGAAAGTGCTAAGAGCAGCCACCTAGTGCCCAGGTCTCCAGGTCTCCAGCTCCCAGTTTGGGGCTCTCCACAAGCCCTTGCTCTTTCCCACGACGTCCCCTCCTTCTCTGACCCTCATCACCACCAGCAATACTTCTACTTCTTCTGGAAGTTCTGTGTACCAGCTGACAATGGTACACTTGAGTGTCATGCAATCAGAAGCTTTGGATGGTTCCGCAAGTAAAGCTGAAAATATAAGAAATGACATGAAATGGTAGCAAAGCAGGCATCTGACAAAAGTCATTATTTCCCTTCTGTGTTTTAGAAACCCAGGTATTATTCCATAGTTTATTGAACCTTCCACAATGACTTGCCTCAACCTGGCAAGTCTCTTAACGTACCTCCCAGATGCCTGCCTAAATCTTAAGGACAGAGCAAGGGTAGACATGTTGTTGTTTTCTGTATGGAGCCCTCCTTTATGGGCTGGCATATGTGGAAGCAGGGCCCAAGTAAGGAACAGTGGGCTAGTGGAGAAGTGTGTGTCCAGATGTGGGCCAGTTAGCAGAGGGTGTTAATCATGGTCATCTGTGATGGCTGCAAGAACACAAGCACTCTGAAGAGAGAAGAGAGGAAGCCTCAGGCTCCCTGTGCATCTGAGGCAGGACAGGATGGGGTGTGTGTATGTGAGGACTGACAATAGATCTACAGAGAGGCTAAGTGAGTGGGTTTTCTCCAGTAACTGGCAATTGAACTCGGGGACCAATGGAATAATCCTAAATATAGTTAATATATGTCATGCTATGGAATGATTTTTCATATTTTTTTTCATTGATTTCAGAGAGCAAGGGTGAGGTAGAGAAATATAGAAACTTTAATGATGAGATAATCATTGATTGGCTGCCCTACTGGTGATCAAGCCCACAACCTGGACATGTGTGTTGAACAGAATGAAATCAGGGACCCTTCAGTGCACAGGCTCTATCCACTGAGCCAAACCAGCTAGGGCTGGAATGTTTTAAGTAAATAACCCCTTTTTAAACAGATACATTTTCTACTTTTACTGTATCAACAATCATAGATTTAAGTTGGGGTTTATTTTTCTCTTCTCTTTATGGCACTCAAATATTTTCTGATTCCATATATTTTACTGGGATGTTTGGCTAAGCTCTGAGGAATAGCTGTCCTATGAGTCTTTCAATATCAAATGTGATTTCTTCTTTTTTGACAGATGAAGAATTCTTAATAGAAGGACCGCTCAGAAAAGTATTACAAGACCTGCAGGACACACCAGCCCTGAGTTGATAATTGAGCCAGAGAGGCCACCCTCAAACAGAAAGTGTGACACTTAATCATCCCTTATGAGTGAGCACCTAGACTTTAAAGATAAAAGTGATGGTTTTAGTGCACTAATTTATGTGTTTTCCTTTTTTCTTAGAGGGGGGGGGGTTAGAAGATATAGAATCAACCCTATTACCACTCATTAAATTCCCTTTTTTGAATGTACATGAAGCACATATGCCCCTGAATCATTTGAAAAACAACAGAGGGACTCCTTCTCTTAAACCTGAACTTAACCATTCAAGTTTCAAAAATTAACCTAGGAAACTCTATTTTCTGGAACAGCCCTTCTACTGAGAGTGCTCGCTGAGCAGCAGGAAGTAAAGATATCCAACCCAGAGTGGGATGAGGAACAATGGAAAAATGAGAGGATGCAAGCCCCTGGGTAGCAGGCAAAGAAGGAATCAAATGAGGTGAGGACAGGTCCTGAAACACTGGTCCTGACTTTGAGTCAGTTTAGGACATGCCATGAAAGTACTCAGGCAAGAAGACCAGGGGCACCTCCTCTGAATTTTGGCTCTACCTTGTGACTTTGGCTAAAATAGTGATCTCCCATTTTACTCATTTAGGAATTATGTCACTGTTCTAGGGTAGAGGAGAAGAGGACCTAACACCCAAAATTACTAAATTGTACAAGACAATGCTCATTCTCAAATTACATAAAACATGAGATATTGTATGTTCGTGAATGGTCACTATTCATCTGAAAGAGTGGGATTTTAGAATAATAGTTACCAATAGTTAGCTATTCTCTAGAATAGGCTACATAATAGTTATTTTTATCCCATCAATCTCTTTGGTTGTGTGTGTTTCTAAATGTTCTTTTTTTTTTCAAGTTCAGAAAAGAAGTGCCAAGATATAAGAACTACAACAAAATTGCCATAGCATCACCTGTGATTGCAGTAGTGGCATGTTTTTCATAGTATACTGTCTCATCATGGTAAGACAACAGTTAATTCAGATTTCCAATAGACATTCCATCTTTAGAGAAGGTTTAGAACCCACAACCTGAAAATCAAAGCCGCTGTCCCACCTGCTCCTACTAGATGCTCCTCTTTATTCATGAGCACTGAGATATGATTTGATTTGTTCTTTTATTACACATTTATATTCTATGGATTTTAAAATGAACCCCATTGCCAGAGATCTCTCTGGAATTGAAATCAACATAAGTCACTAGACACTTTTGAAACTTAATTTTGATAGGCCAGAATTGACATGATAGCAAAATTTCTTCCACTCAACAACGTCTAGTGTTGTACCCATTAATCTCTTTCTATCATTAGTTTCTTTTCTTGTTGGCTGAAAGAGGACATGTAGAATCACCACCCTTCTGGAGCTATGTCACCCTGGTACACTGGACATGGCAAAATAATAAAAGTGTGATCTTGTCAATTCATAAGGTTTACTTAGCAGCTTTTTTCTCCAGGGTGTAAGGCATGGGGTAAGTAGGTTCAGTTAAAACACTGCAGCCTAAATCCTGCAGCAGGCTTCTCTAAAGCATGTCATGTTAGAGTCACCTGTTCCTAGAGCTTGTCTGTGTCTCTTTTGTTCAATTACTTACTGGTTTACTTTCCCTACAGGCAGGTTACTGCCATTAAAAGAGTGATTTAATAAGCTGACAACCTGGACTCTACCTGACGGATCCAACCTAATATATTTTATTTACCATTTCAACAGTCATGGCAGCCCTCCATTCCAGACAAAGCCACCCCTCACCATACCCTAGTCACACCAGGCCCATTCCCACTTTTTTGATGGCCTTTGCACATCTAAAATCCCCTTATTTTGCTCTTCCTGGGAAAGTCCTATGAATATATCAAAAGCCAGCTCAAGTTCATTTGTCTTCATGAAGCTTTCCCGAATTCTTCCAGCCTTCCTGGTCCTAGGCCTTTTGTAAACTGTGGCAAAATTTTCTTTTTCTTTCTTTTTTTTGGCAATAGAAAGGTATTTCCTTCCAGTGAGGACTTAAAAATATGGTAAACATTTTTTTTTCAATGTGCATACACAGGAGATAAATACCTAGGTGAACACATCATGGAGCAGAGCAGAAGACCAAGTGACTTCAGATATGTGTTCCTAAGTCTTTTGAAATATTACATTTTAATATTCTAAACTGTGGAAGAAAATGCAAAAATGAGAATAGAACAGCTACCTATTTGAGGGAGGACATAATAACAGATCTATACTTCTTATTTTAAGCAAACATATTTATGTAAATGTAAAAATTAGAACCTTTATATGTACTGAAAGTAAATATAAGCAATATGTTTATAATCTGGTGGTGGGAAATAGCTTTTTGAACCTGATACCAGAGGCAGAATCTTTGATAGATTTGACCACCTTGTCTGTGACATCATTAGCGAACTTAGCACTGGTTGATGCCAGCACAGGATGAAGAATTTGCAGTATACACACTGAGTGATTCAATCTCCACAATCCTGTGGGGAAGATAGATAAAGGAGATCATTGTAAGTTCCCAGTGGCAAAGTCAAAAGGAGGACCTGATTTTCCTGACTGCGAAGTCCATGCTTCTTATTCCACTATTCTATCTCTTTTAAGACAAAAACACTTGGGTCATGGCCACTGGTGCTCAGTAGTTAGAGCATCAGTCTGAGCACCAAAAGTTCCAGGTTTGATTCCAGATCAAGGTCACATGCCTGGGTTTCAGTGCAGCTATAATGCAGGAGCCAACCAGCTGATGTATCTCTCTCCCATTCCTATTTCTTTCTCTCTTTCTTCCCTCTTGCTCCCTCCCTACCACTCTCTCTGATAAAAAAAATGCTTAGGCGAGGATTAAGAACAACAAAAAGAACACTGGGGAATATTTGAAATAAAATTCAATGAAAGCTAAGGATTAAGTTATCTATATGGCTAAGAGACCAGCCCATCTGAAACAACCGAATGGATGACCTACCAGGCTGTGTAGAGCCATCAGACTAGCAGGGAGGTTAGTGAGGGGCCACCAAATGATTCAGCAGCAGGGTGCATGACGTGACCAGGCCAGCAGGAAGGTTAGTGATGGGCCACCAAATGACTGAACAGAAGGCTATGTTCATCTACCAGGCCAACGGGGGCAGTTGGGGGCAACCAGACCAGCAGAGGGGTCAGTGCAGAGCAACCGAATTGCCAGAGGGGTGGGGGGCAGTTGAGTTCAAACATGATGCAATAACGGGAGGCCAGGCCAGCAGGGGAGTAGTTGGGGGAGATCAGGCCAGCGGGGGAGTACATGGGGGTGACCAGGCCAGCGTGTGGGGGCCAGTTGGTGGTGACTATGCCTGCAGGGAGGGCAGTTGGGGTGACCGGGCCATTAGGGGGTTGGGCAGTTAGATGCAATCAGGCAGGTACATGAGCAGTTAGGAGCCAGTGGTCCAGGATTGTGAGAGGGATGTCTACCTGGGCCTAAACTGGCAGTCAGACATCCCCCTAAGGGTCCTGGATTGGAGAGGATGTAGGCTGGGCTGAGGGAACCCCTCCCCGGTGCACAAATTTTGCCCACTGGTTCTCTAGTTTAATATAATAAGAATTCCATAAATCAACAGGAAGAAGACAATCCAGGGTGAAAGAGGGCAAGGGCTATGAAGAGTATAATGTATATAGACAGTATGTCACCATATTTGTTGGTCTTCTCATGGCTTACAGGCTGTGGGTGTTGTTATTGAGGCCTTTTCACCTTACAGTATGAAGGGGTAGTTTGATATTTTCTTCTAGTCCTTTTTATAATTTTTTTTTTCAAATTGAAAAAAACAAACAAACAATGGATATGATTTTCCTGTAGTTCACTGTTTCCCCCTATAAGAAGATCCACTTGTCTTAAAATGTTGTATTGAATATCTCACTCTTTCTTCACTGATCTGAAACCTATCTTTGTATGGACTATTCTGTTGACCCAGTTATCTTTTTTTTTGTACCAGTAGGAATATCACTGGGAAGTCTATATATAAATTAATTTCAGAGAGGAGGGGAGCGGGAGAGAAAGAGAAACATCACTGTTGAGGGAATCATTGATTAGCTGCCCCTTGCACACCCCTACTAGGGATCCAGCCTGCCACCCAGGTATGTGCCCTTGACTAGAATGGAATCCAGAACCCTGTAACCTGAAGGCCCACACACTATGCATTGAACCAAATTGGCTAAGGCCAGTGTCACTATATAATTGCACTTCCTTTTTAAATTCCTTTTTGGAAGTTAAACTCCTCTTTTTGTATCTTTTTCATACATTTCATTCCATATTTTCTCTACCAAATGTCAGTTGGTCAGTGTTTGTTTAAAAATTACCTCATAATTTGAATAGGATTACATTGTATTTGTAGATTAATATAAGGAGAATTGGCATCTTTACTACCTTTTATGAACATGGTACCTCACTTTGCATATTTTTTCTAAAGACCTGCAGAAGAGTTTTAATTAGTCTTACACATTTTTGTCAAGTTTATTCCTTTATACCTTTTTTGATATTGCAAATAGGTTCGTTTTAAAATTATTTTTGTGGTATGTAGGAAAGCTATTTGGATTCGCATGTCTTGATTTAGCCATCTTAGAGAATTGTCATATTACTGCCAATAAAATTTTAATCTATGCTCTTGGGCATTTTAGGTTGTGCATCATCTCAAAGGGCAACCTACTGTTTTTCTTGACCTAAAACCAAACTGCTGCATAGGTTTCTGGTAGAGACTTTCATTTTCTTTTCTACTTCTAAGACTAATTATTGGGAATTGTCTGCTGAATGTTAATTGAAACAGCCAATAAAATGCATTGCCAGATGCACACAAAGTCCTACGTTAGGATTATGGAAGAATCAAAGGACTAGACAGAGTTGCTGTCCTCAAAAAGTTACCATCTCACTTAAAAGAGAAGGAATAAAGCTCTAGAGAGAATGTTCATTGTGAATCTATAATCATGATGTTTTCTTCCAAAATAGATTTCTCAGAGGAAGGTACATGGAAGTAGAAGCTCCAGGTAAATATGAGTCTGGTGATTTTTAAAGTAGAATTTGAGAATAAGGCTTCCATAGGGGTCATGGGTGGAGGGCCACTGGCCAACATTCCTACTTCAGTGTTCTGGTGGGTCGAAGCCAATCAGAACACAGTGACATGTGCTCCCAGTCGCTTTCCTACTCAGTCTTCCAGGTTTGTTGTTCAGGGTTCAGAGCGCTTGTTACTCTTACTGTGACTCCAGCTGCGGGGACCCTATCACATTGGCTTCCTCCCAGCCTCCCTGCAGGTGGGCCAGCATCTCCTGTCTCCTGCTCCACTGGCAGCCCCATGAAGGCAACTGCAGCTGACAGTGAGGCCCTGCCCTCCTAGAGGCTGCTGCTCACTCCCTGCATTCTCTCCATCAGCCCTCAGGGCCTGTTCACCAGTAAGTGTGTGTGGGGAGTCAGGGAACCACGCCCTCTGGAGGGCAGGAAGCTGCCCAGGGGCAGACAGGATGTTGTGCCCCCAGAGCCTGTGGTTCTCCAAGTGGGATCCCTGGAGCCTTGGCAGCAGCATCACTGGGAATTTGCCAGAAATGTTAGTTGTCAGAACCCACCTCAGACCTACTGATTCAGAACCTCCGCGGTGGTCCACACCTATCTGTCAAGACCAAAGGCAGGAGGGCCTGTGCCTTAACATCCCCTCCAGGGGCTTCTCCTGCATTCTTCCCTCCCAGCTTAGCACCCTGCCATGCTTCAGCCACTAGACTGTAAGCTTCCTGAAGGCAGGACTTCCCCTTTGTCCATCATGAGGGATGCACTGTATGTACCAAGTGTTGCTATGGAAACCTAACAGTAACAGCTAACATGACAGGGTCTCTGACTACACCGAATGACTTACTAAACCTATCTGCATTCATCTCATTGAATCTCAGAATAATCCGAAGAGTTAGGTACCTACTGAGGAACAGAGAGAGGACACAGCCTCTTTGAGATCCAATGAAATGAAATGAAATTGACAGCAGGTGCTGTCTACACAGGCCACTTAGGACCCTAGGGAGGGCCTGGGTTCCTTGCAGAAAGGACAGTTATGATGTTCTCAGCAAAGCAAAAGCTGTTCTCAGGCGCCTTGTTTCTGACGCCTGGTTATACAAGGATGGATGCCACGTCTACGCGGGCACCTGAGTGTCTCATCTTCCTGCGTCAGAGGAGCAGCCCTCTGGGTAGTCAGGGAGGAGTGAGTGGATGTGGGGAGAGGAGCATTACAGGTCAGGGCTTGGGCAGGGATGCTGTGATTCAAAGTCCTTAGTCCAGGTCCTGACTGGGCTGCTTAGATTCTGTGTAACATTAGTCTTAAGCCTTTCTGGGCCTCAGTTTCTTCATTTGTAAAGTGGGGACAAGAGTACAAGCTGTTATTTGTATGCGGCTCTCGGTGCTTCGCACACACACAGCGAGCTGCGTGGAGAGCTGGGCGTCCTTGGCTGTGGCTCGCACTGCGCTGCAGTGTAGAGGGCTGGGAGAAGTGGCTGCCCAGTCCTGGCCCAGCAGGATTCTCTTCTCTGTGCACCCCAGCGCCCAGAACACAAGTGTGGGGTTCTCCACACCTCCCGTAGCACACAGGCCTGTGCTCCAAGGACAGAAGCCAGTCCCTGGGCCTGTTGTACCAGACTTTCTAGAGAGAAAGGCTCGGAGGCCCTGGGAGACCCCTGGCAGGAGCCCTAGGATGCCCTGCTGGCCTACACTCCAACCCCCAGAACACAGGCACTTCTTAGCGGTGTTTTACTGAATCCCATTTAGATCTCTGGGTCCCCCACCCCCTCACCCATCCCTCTTCAGGTACCAAAGCACTTTCTAAAATGTCTTCAGCCTTCACCAGACACAGGCACTCGAGCCCCCATTCCAAACAAATGAGAGAGCAACCCCTCTTCTCCTGGCTGTGCTGGTGCCTGCCCTAAAGCAGGGATACAGTTTCCAGGCAGCCAGGAGTGTGACTGCTTCCTGAGAGGGAGCAGAGAGAGGGAGAGGCAGAGGGAGAGGGACAAGGAGAGGGAAAGGGAGAGGGAGGGGGAGATGGGGGAGGGGGAGGGGGAGGGGATGGGGGAGGAGGAGGGGGAGAGGGAGAGGGAGAAGGAGAGCCTGCTGCAAATGAGGTGTTAATGATAAGAGCCCCAGGATTTGTTACCCCTGCACAGTCCCATCTGGTCAGGCTACATTAAGTGGCTTTTTATGTGGCCATGGCCCTTTATGGAGTCCTTTCTCCTTTGTTCCCGAGCATCCACTAGGCAGTGTTTCCCAAAGTGTGGTACGTGTACCCTCAGGGGAATGGGAAGAGTTTGGTGGTTCTATGTGTTGCACTGGAGTTTGGTGGGAATATGCACTGCACCATGCTTAGCTGTGCCTAATTCTACATTCTCATGAGTCAAGTCAAGATGGTCTGATGTGCAAATAAATGGTAAGAATGATGAGAATCATGAATGAGAATCATGAATGGGCTGTCCCCTGCATGCCCCCTACTGGGGATGGAGCCTGAAACTCAAACTCTTGATGTATCCTGACCATGATACATGACCAGGAATCGAACCATGACTGGGAGAGGGCAGATGGCAGAAACACCATCACCCTGTGAACACGGGTGCCTGGAAACCAAATGGATTAACAACAGTGGTATATCCTCAGGGTGGGGTACCACTCACCCATAAAAAGGAACTGGCCATACACACCACAGAACAGTAGGGTTAAGAGGCCTGTGTAAGTAAAAGCACTTAATCTCAAAAAGTGATGTATTGTGTCATTCCATTTACATGATTTATTAATTTTTTTACATGAGCGTATTTGAGCTAAACTGACAACATTACCAGGAAGCAAGATCTCAAATCTTGCTCCCTACATGACATTCTGAAAAAGACAAAACTATAGGATAGTAGGTGGGTGGTGGCCGATAGGGTGGGAATGGGGTGAAGATATGACTGAGTGAAGTGCAGCCTGGGGGAGGTTTGTGACATGAGTACTCTCTCCCCTCATTATTGTAGTGTTGTTTACATGGATGGTCACACAAAGTCATAGTATTGTAGACATGCACACACAATGTACTGTATATTAATTTGAAAGCCACATGTTGTGAGAGATCATTATAACTTTAAATAATTTCCAACTTTCCGTTCTAAAACTTGCTTGAAACAGTACCACAAAAATATTCTATGTTAAATTGATGTCATACACTCTGTGTCTGAGGTTGTGTTCCCAGGGTTTCCTGTGAAAGATAATGGAGTTTAGAAGGCTTCAGGGTTTGTTGGTGCCTTTGGGGACATCTGCTGATGGAGCCCCAAGATAGGCAATGGGCATGTGTCCCCTGGGAATGAGGCCGCCCCTAGGCAAGCACCCTAAGCAGTCAAGGTGGTTTGCTAATCCAGCCCAGCTGTCTGCAAACCAGGCTTCTGTTCCATGAACCAAAATCATGCACAGGAATTGTGTGTGTGTGGGGGGGGTGGATACATGCCTGCATTTTTGGGAATTTCAGTTACTTCACTTCATGGGTTTTATTCCCAGTGTACACAAGCATAGAACTCCAGGGAAGGCCAGGCAAGAAGCCACCAAGAACAGGAAGCAGTGGGTGGCTGTGAGTCCAAGGTGGCTCCATGGCTGCCTGGCTGAGCTGCTGACACCTTGCTCTGGGCTCCACCACTGATCACAGCACAGATAACTATTTCATGTCTAGTGTTTCCTGTATAGTCACTAACTGGCCCATTCCTTCCCAAAATCTCCATGTTTTCCCACTATCTCCAACTGCTGTTCCCTCCTAATTTCTGCTTCCTTAGAGCTCAGACTGTGGTCGCAATGGTGCTTCAGCTCAGCCACCAATGCCTGATGCTGTGAGTGTGGCCAGGCTCACATTTTTGTGTCCGCCAACAGTACACCCTGCTGGCAGCTCAGGAATGGGCACCCCTCTTTCCGGTGTCCACTTCAGGTCCCGTTAGCTGTCACTGGCTGTGGGACCAGTCCGCTGGATTGTGTCCCGATTCATCTTTCGGGGACAGCTCACTGAGAAGAGGTGGTGGGCTTTCGGGCGCCATGGCGACCCTGTCTGTACACCATTCCACAAGGAGCAAACTGTTTGTATTAGATAATATGTATGCTGGACCCAGAGTTCATCCTATTTGTAGGCTAGTGAGCTAAGCTGTTCCTGGCTCAGCGATGCTGGCCAGAGACTGGGGGTCAGAGACAAAGGCCTTTATGAGGGTACAGCCAGCAGCAGGAGCTTATGTTCCTGTAGGTTCCCCAGACCCTCAGTCCTCTGGGTGATATGATGGGCCAGATGCCTTCACAAGCAGTGGGCTAAGCTAACGGGTTGGACACTGCCCTTGGAGGAGCCACTGTTTCTCCTGCTCAGTGAACAGGAGGGTCAATTCCCAGGGGTGCTTGCAGATTAATGTATCTGCAGACACAGGTCAGGATCTCGCATTCCCGGTGCACCAGGAGGGAGCTATAGGGCCACACAGACCAAGGGAGTGAACCGCCTAGCTATGGTAAATGTCTCAGCCAATGTGAACATGAGAGAGAATGCAATGAAACAATGGCCTTCTACCACAAAGTCCTAGAAATGCCATTCTTGGAAGGTACAGAAATTACAAAGAAAGTTCCCACTTTCTTCCTGCTCTCAAGCCTGCCAGCCTCCACCTGGAACAAGAAGGTTCTGGCTAAACCTGAGGCTGCAGTTTCCACTGTGGCCTGGAGATGGCACTCCGTTAAAGTCAAGTTTTCTGGGAGGCAGTTACTTCTTCCAGGTGGAGTCCAAGGCCTAGAGAGGAGGCAAGGCTCAGGGCAGTGATGTAGGAAACAGACAGCAATTCCAGAGCACCTTGCCCGTGGCACATGCCCCTATGCACTCAGGGTCCCTCTGGACTCGGGGGCTCAGCCTTCACCCCTGAAGGTAACAGGGAAACCATCCTCCTCAACAGAAATTGGAAATGACTTCTGTCTGGGACACCACACCCCTCTTTGTCTGTGATAGAATCCCCAGCCCTCCTCTCCCTCCAGGTTGGTCAGTCTCCTTGGAACCCGCTTGGTGGGGAGAGTGCAAGGCCCTCCTCCTATGCGGGGAGGCAGGCCCCTTTCCCTGGCGCCCTCATAGGCCCCTGTGAAAACTGGGCTCCTGACCAGAGGCAGTGTGCTGAGAGGCAGTGTGCTGAGCGTTACGTTATTTTCACAGCTCTAGGCGGGAGTGATTTTATTATCTGAGTCTACAGCTGGGGTAACTGATACTTCTAAAGTCTGAGAAACTCCCCTAGGTCACTCAGCTAGGTAGTGGTGAAGCCCGTTGGGGGACCGAGGTGAGGACTGCCCTCTTCTCCATCCCTGCCTGTGCTGCACAGGGTGCCTCAAGCGAGTTGGGGCTCGGGCTGTCAGCTGTGTGGGCTGCAGAGTCTTCTGGGGGAAGGAGCACCGCCTGGAGTCAGGTGACCTGGGACGAAGGTCCTTGGTTACAGTGCCCCAGACCCCATCACAGCATCCCCTGGTGACCAGGAGCCTGCTTCTAGTCGGACACCGAGACTGGACCTTGGACTCTGCAAGATCCTAGAACATTCAGATGCCAGTGAGAGTGTCTGAAAATCAGGAAGCAAGTGGAAGACAACAGCAGTGCTATTTGGTCTCCAATGTCCAAAAGGTCACGTTCTGGCTGCAATGTGGGTTCCACTTTCACTGTCTGATGGTAAGACTTTAATTTCCAGCCACGTGACCTCCTTCTGGTGTCTGGATCCATAGGGGCCATGGCCGTCCTGTGTGTGCTGAGAAGGTGCTGAGGCCTCGCTGGATGTGTTGGACCCGTCAATGCCACAACGAGGGAGGCAGAGAGGGCAAACTGATGCCAGGCTATTCTCTGCTGGTCTTGTGCTGAAGCAGAGGCCGGTGAAGGCTGGAGCGGTATCACGTCAGGGCCCTCAAGAGTCCCGGAGGAGCACCAGGCACAGGCACATGGCAGAACCGCTCAGTGTCAGAGGAGTCTGAAGTGCACAGACTCTCCGCAGAGGAGGGCGGACACTGTCCTGTTCCGCAGCTCAGGGGCATGTGGTCCTGGAGGCGAGCCTCAGCCTGACTCCTGGGATGGGAGCTGGGCTGGGAGCCATAATGGGAAGCCCAGGGCACTGGATGTGGTGAAAGGCTTTGACAGCGGGGGAGATAAGGGAGCTACATGGAAGCACAGGGGCTGCTCCCTAACCTGCAGCATGGCCTCTATTAAAACCAGGCCTCCTGCCCATCGTTCATACACGCTGTTCTCGATCTGGCCCATCAGTTAAGCTACTGCTAGCAAAGCAACACTGACCAGAGCCCTGGGCTGTGACTCTGGGGAAGTGGTCCCTGGTGTGCTGGGTTCGGGGCAGTGGCATCTGCAATTGTCCTTAGGGGGGAATTGGGGGCTCCCATTCAATATGACTCAGTCTGGGTGGCACCCATCTCACCTATCTGAGAGACCTAGAGTTTTCACCGCTCTCCACACACAAATGTGTGTTCAAAGCAACTGTACTCCTACTTGTAAAATAACTCCCCATATGAAAACAAACTTAAACATATTTAAAGCAAACAAGTCCCACTCCTCAGCAACAACCATTGCTTTCATTTTGGGATGTATGCTTCGAATTCTATTACTGCACATACATCTACACTAGTAAAAGAGAAAGATGGAAATTGACCATAACTTCATGACACCCATCAGCCAATCAGGAGTGTGTATGCAACTTAACCCAAAAAAGATAGTGGGTTAATTTGCATACACAGATGTGGAGCAACCATGGCAACAATGCAGGCATTACACACTGCCCCAGCTGCTCTGGGACTCTGGGCAGGATGGGAAAATGGAATGGCAGCTCCAGCCAGAGCAGAGGTGATGCCAGCAGCCAGGGGAAGAAAGGCCCATGCTTGCATGAATCTTCATGCATCAGGCCTCTAGTAAATAGATAAACATGGAATCGTACTATAAACCTGTCCATGATGGTGGCCAACATCCACAGGTGGCAGCTAAAATTAGAATTAGTCATAAGAAATGAAAATCCAGTTTCTCAGTTACACTATTCACATCTCAGGTGCTTGCAGGCTGTGCCTGGCAGTGCAGACCCGAGTGTGCCCACCAGCACAGGAAGTTCTATTGGGCGACACACAACAGCCAATGCCTCTCATGTATTCTCACTGTGTGTAAACATCTTTCAGGTGATAAGATATGGCAACATTATCCTTTTTAATGACTGCATACTATTCCATCGTGCATATGTGCCATCACTCTTTAAAACCATTCCTCTGAAGTTCCACATTCCCACCATAATTCCAGTTGGTTACGACCGTAGCAATGACCCAGAAAATGTTCTAAAAGCTGAGCATTTATTTGCATATATGGCTACTTCTGTACTGTTACTTCCAGAGCAGCTGGCACAGTTTTTAGGTTTTTTGCATACTTATTACAGAATTACCTTCTAGAAAGATTGCATAAATTTATACTCCTCATAAGTACAGTATGAAAGTGCCTTTTACTCTAAGGCACCAACAACTTGGAACATTGTTGCCGCTAGATGGTTGAAGCAACATTTCTTCCAAGATGCATTGCTTTGTGATTCTTGGGTTTCTAGTAGTGTTTACACACATTTGTCTTTCATTTGGAACTTGCTTTTGTTGAGATTTTTATGGAAATGTATATTTTTAAAAATGAGTCACAGAAGATCTTCATAATAGGAGGATTAAGCTTTTATTTCATAACTTACAAAGATTTTGTTTCTCATTTGCTTAAAATGTTTTAAATTTACAAGCAAAACAAAAGGAAAAAAAAACAATTTTACTCCCTTATTTTATTATTTTTGTTGTTAATACTCAACTGGGCATATTTTCTTCCATTCATTTTTAGGCAGAGTGGATGGGAGGGCTAGAGAGAGAAACATCAATATGAGAGAGACACATCAAATAGTTGCCTCCCACATGTTCAACCAAGGTACAACCCCTTGACAGGAATTGAACCTGAGTCTCTTCAGTCTGTGAGCAAATGCTCTAACCACTGAGAAAACTGTCTGGAACAAATTTACAAATAAATTTATGCATTCAGTCAAGTCTCACAGGGTTTTTCTTTTAGTTTTCTGCCACTGATAAGACATTTTAGCTCTATCCTGCTAAAAATTAATGCTTACTGTCTTTTAAAGTTTACTTTTTAAAAAATACAACTTTAGTAAACTCTGAAGGTTAGAGTGTTGTATGGGTTGTATATTTACATTTACTTTCTAAATGGTTAATTACTTTTCCCCCAAATCATTTATTGAATTATATATTGTGAACTAACTTTAAGTTCCTTTATCAAAATTACATTGATACAACACACAGACACACACACACACACACACACACACACACAAACACTTGATTCTGCTACCGTGTTTCCCCAAAAAGAAAACATCCACCGAAAATAAGACCTACTTACAGGTTTCCTCCTGAGTGAAATATTAGGCATCCCCTCGAAAATAAGGCCCCAGACTCTGTCTCAGAATGAAAATTAACTTACTGTATACTGGTCACTAGGGCCGCCCCAACAAGCGTCTAGCAACCAGTGACATTAAGCAGAATTCTGATGTCACTGCTGTGTGGCAGCAGAGCAGAGGTCAGAGTGAGCAGTGAGCTCTGGGCAGGAGAGCGGAGGTGACTTTCGCAGATGCATGTAGAAGAACAAGAGGATTAGAGCAGAGGGCACAGGGCCAAGGTGATGAGTGCTGGTCTGTCTCTGGTGATACTACCTGATGCTTGCAGCAGCCTTCATGATGACTGAAGGTTCTCAGTCAGTGACAGACCCTGCTCCAGCCCAGATCCAGGCCCCAAGAAGCCCAGTGACAGTCCCCAGGTAGGCCCTAGGGGGTAAATGTCTGATAAAGAGGTAGGGGGGATATCTGGTGAAGGTGTTCAGCAGCACAGGGGTGAAGAGAGGGGGATCACTTAAAATGACACAGGAGGATCAGAGGGGGCAATCAATATGACACAGGAGAATCAAAAGGGGTTACTAAAATGGGAATCCCCCCTCTGATTCTCCTGTGCCATTTTGATTCCCCCCTCTGATCCCCCCTGTGTCATTTTAGTGATCCTCCTCCTCCACCTTGATACCCCAATTCCCACCCCCCCTTTTTTTTTACCCCTAGAAATGAGCACAAAAAGAAAAAGCTACTCTGTGGAGTACAAGAAAGGAATCGTGGCAGACCCTTGAGGCCAAAATCTTACTGCTTCCTGCTAAGAGATGTTGAGTATCAGATTGGTCATTAAATGGCAAGCAGTGTATGGTAACCTCATTGAACAAGTTGTCAAGGGGAATGCTAAAAAGCACAAGTGTGGATCAGGTGGGCAACCATTATTTTCTGAGTTGGAAGACCTGTTCTATGAATGGGTTGTTGACAGGAGAGCAAAGGCTTTGGTTGTGACTAGGGCTCAGATTCAAGAATGTGTCCAACTCTAATGAGGATGTTATATTTCACCTTAAAAAGAGATAAGGCAAATATTATCCCCATATTTATAGACAAGGCAACAGAATCACATGGTCTAGGACAGTGGTTGGGAAACTCATTACTCAACACAGCCAAATATCAACTATACAACTGTTGAAATTTCTTTTGAGAGCCCAATTTTTTAAACTTAAACTTCTAACAGAACTTCTTCAAAACACACTCTCCCAGGTAGTGGTATTTTGTGGACGGGCCAACCTCAAGGGGCCAAAGACCCACATGTGGCTTGAGAGCCGCTGTTTGCTGTCCACTGGTCTAGGATATTTGCCAGAGGTCACATAGCTAATGAATGATAGGGATAGACTCAAACCAAAGTTTCTTGACTTACAGGCTAGAGCTATTTCTATTTCTTATTCAGCACATGGACCTCCTTGCTAAATAGTGTGAGTCCCTTTGAAGGTTTGTTCTAAAATTTTTTATGAAATTTTATGAGTAGAACCTGCACTATTAAAAAGGATACAATTTAGGGCTTTCAACACACAACAAATGTCTTATTCTGGAAAGTGAAGGCTAGAGCTGCAGGGAACTAAAACATTCTATCCAGCATGTCCTTCTGATTTGATGTAAGTACTGTGCCCATGGTTTAGGGCCTCATCTCCAGGAAAAAATAATGCAACCCAAGATCTTACAAATAAAAGTGACTGATCAGGAAGAAAAACCTTGATTTCCTGTTTCATGCTAAAAGTGTTACATGTGTCCTCTTTATACCTCATTGACCATTTCTAGCCAATCCCTGCCCCCTCCCTAGGCCTTTACCACCTTATTGACTGTATCCCTGGGTAATGCAGATGTGCATACAAGTTCTTTGATTGATCTCTTCTCACCTACAAAGTTGTATTTTGTTGTTTTTTTAATGTTGATATATACCCACTTGCTCCCTATGATCTGTTCTCTCTCTCACTCAGGTCACAGAGAGGAATAAGACTCTGTGCTGTGAGCTGCTATCTGGAGAGACCCACATGGCCTAGTACAGAATGGGACCAATAGACAGAGGGGAAGGCAGGCCTTCCATGCAAACTGAATCCCAAAGTCCCCTGGATTCAGCTCAGACCCTCAGTGACACAGATCCTGCCTCAGGTGAGACCACAGTTGTCCCAGCTGATCCATGCTTATTGCTTGTCACAGATGTGTGAGCTAAAAACTGTGTATTTGTTAAGTCTCTAGTGTGGGGGGACTCTCCACAATAGATCACTAACACAGTCGTCCCACAGCAGGCACTGGCCCTGCCCCCCTGTCTCCCTCATTTTTTCCTCCTAACTAACACCTGCCCTCAAACCCTCATTTCTTACACACTCAGCCTCCAGTTTCAAGGATGGCTGTGAAACTTAGGAAAGGACCTGGAAAGTAGAACCAAACTGAAAAGTGTAGTTTGAAATAGGAAACAGCAGCTGTTGAGACCACAGTTCTGAGCTTCCAAAGTAAGGAGATGCACCATCCAAGGTGCGTGGCTTTCCCTCCAGGCCCATTGCTAGTGCGCACAAGTGCACTGACCATCACCATTGGACCTCTAAGGTAGACTGGTCCCCTTGATTTCCAGACCTCCATTTATTTCACACAGCTTCCAAAGGCTGCCATTGTGAAATCAGGATTATGAGGGTTGACAAGTACTTATTCATCTTTCTGGTTTATGAATGGCATCCGAAAGAGTCTGTGCAATGTTCCAATGGTGGGCTCACATTCTCAGTGCTATGTTCCTCGGGGACAATGGCAGGACTCATCGCACTCCATTACAATTTCCTTTCTATCTATGTGTACCAACAGGGCTGATCTCCTTGAGAGGAGGGAGCCTTGGTGTGGTCCAAAGTTAATACCCATTTGCCATGAGACAGTGTAGCTTGAGCCATGGCGGGGTGCCAGACAAGGCTGATAGTGTATCCCCACCAGGATGGTTCAGAGCAAATGAGAGAATTGATGTAAAAAGAGGAGTCAGGCTCTCTTCACAACCTCATTCAGCCGTGGGGCGTGAGAAAGAATTGCTGACCTCAGAGGACATTTGCAAGCAGTGCCTGGGGAGGAGATGAGTGTTGACCCTGGGCCCTGGGACATTAACTGCGCCCTATTCAGTGCTATGGGCCAACAGAGGAGATGCTCAGAATGTTGTTGAGTGCCAGTGGAGCAGGGGTGAGCCTCTGTCCAGGTGCAGGTAGCAGTCAGTGTTCAGGAACAGCTTGCTGCTGGTTAAACTTTGCTGCATTCTGCCACGTGAACGCGAGGGGGCGTGTAAGGCCATGCTTGGCCCATGAGCCACAGGGAGATGAAGTCAAACAAAATGTGGGTTACCAGGGGTAGCCCTAACCTAAAGACTCCCTGCCCTAATGCTCATCAGTCAATTTACCCCAAAGTCCCATTATGCTGGGCCTCAAAAATACCAGATTTGCAGAGCAGATGGCTAATGAGAGACACATTACACCCACCCTATGACTCAAACTAACAACAGGGATGCCCAAAAGAAACAGACTTCCTCAAGGCTGTTAAGAAATGCAGTTACCGCCAAAACCAGTTTGGCTCAGTGGTAGAGCATCGGTCTGCAGACTGAAAGGTCCCAGGTTCGATTCTGGTCAAGGGCAGCCGGTAGGTGTTTCTCTCTCATCAACGTCTCTAGCTCTCTATCTCTCTCCCTTCCTTTCTGTAAAATATCAATAAAATATATATTTTTTTAAGAAGAAATAAATGCAGTTACCATTTATAGAAACTAAATTAATTTTATGTTTGAGTATTTCATTACATTTTCTTTAAAATATATTGTATGTTACTGAATAAAATACAAAACAATACAATAGTTATAAAGAAATATATGGTAAACACAAATATCTTAAAACTTCATATAAAGGAGGGGAGGGAGCCCTCTCTGCCGTGGCCACCATAGCCCAGGATCTAGGACCACAGGCCTCATAGGAGCTGAGGCAAGTTGCTCAAATGCTGCAGGTGGTTCCACATCTGTATTTTCAGGGACAGCTGTTCCTGGAGCCTACTCTGACTCTGCAGAGGGCACAGAGTTGGCATTTCCTCTTCAGGTGTTTCTTGATCTTGCTCAGGAGCTGCTTCTGGAGATCCAGGAAGAGAACATGTTACAACAGGACTGCCTTTTGTGTGCCTTCCAAGGAAGGGAACCTCCCATCTCCATCACTGAAGTTCCAGTCAAAGCCCCCACCCCAGGAGTCCTCCACATTGCAGGCTCTGGGCACTGACCTGATCAGCTCTGTGCTCCTGCCTAACCCCAGCCTTGGGAGCTCATCTCCTTGTGGGCAGCCCCATCCCCTCCTCGCTCACCCACACCACCAAATCCACATGCACAGCTCTCTGACTCCTACCATTTTTTCTCAGGAGAAATCCTCAGACCTCTGTCCTCTTACAGAAATCCCACAAGGCATGGGACCCAGGGTGTTACCAGATGCTCCAAGCCACAGTCCCCCAAATCCCCTAAGGCTCTGATCCAGAACCCACTCACTTTTGCTGCTGGTCCAGAGATCCACTTTCTGCTTCAAAATGTGAGAAAATGCAGCGATACTTGGAGAATTAAGTCACATTGACTCTCCTGTGGACACTAGCTGCCTGTGAAGTCTAGTGGGACTGAATCACTCCTGACTAGAAGGAAGCTCTTGGGTGCAGTCCTGGGGGCAAGGAATTTCCTGACTGAATGATCCCAAACCAGCCCCATATCATATAGCTAGGTGACACGAGGGACACTTGTTCCCCACTGGGATTTCTAACCTGGCTTCACCCAGGACATGAGCCACTAATGGAATCTGCAATGTTTGTATCCCAAGAGAAAGTAGCTTAGCCTGAGGCCTGATGAGAATCACAAGTGAGGCAGAAGCTTCTGTAAGAGGAAGATTAAATGGCCAACTAGGACAACCACAGCCCCTCCAGCACACCTCTCCAGTGTCCAAGCTGGAGAGGGCCTTTTTTTTTCCCAGGGGAATATCCCCCACCCTGAGTTGGGACAACAACCCCTTGAGGCTGGGCCTCAGTATTCCCCATGGTCAGAGAAACAAACTCTCAGAACCTGAAGACTCACAGCAAGCAGGTGGTGGAGTGACCACTGTGCTGTGGAGGGGCAGGGCTCATCTAGTACATGGTTGGTCCCACACACGTTGTTTAGTAGCAAATGTTCTGTATGAACACAGAAGGGTGGGTGGGGACCAAGGTGGAGATGCCACCTAGGAAGCTGGGGATCAAGTATTTGATCAGTTTTCCCACTGTTCCTTGGCAGCCTGCACTGTACGTCCTTTATTTGATTTCTGCCCTGTAAGGGTCAAGTGTATTTGGAAGCCCAAGTGAGTGGTGTCGGGGTCAGCATGAAGGCCCAGGGCTGGGATGTCTGGCCTACATGTTGGGCTCCGGATGCCTCCCTGGGAGGCCAGTCCTTGGTCTCTGGCCACCCAGCACCGAGTCTGGGCACAGGGTGGAGCCAGCTCCCTGGGAAGCAGAGTCCTGGCCGAAGGAGGGCAGGTGGAGAAGCTGAGGACAGATCTCCTTGCATGGGTCAGGGTCCAGAAAAACAGACTTGCTCAAAGTTCTAAGGATTAATAGGGTTAAATTTTATAGAATCTAAATTAAGCCTATGTTTAGGAGAGTTAATAAATTTTCTCTACAATACACTCTATCGTACTAAATATCATAAAATTCAGTACAATTGTAAGAAAATATAACATGAATAAAAAACGTTTAACAATTCATCTAAATGAGGTTGGGGGGTGCCCTCTCTGCCATTGCAGCTGACACATGCTGTGGCCCAGAATCTGGCACCACAGGCCTCGCAAGGAGCTGGCAGAGTTGGTGAAACGCTGCAGGTGTTTCTTCTGCATCTTCAAGTTCAGTGAAAGCTGGGCCTGGATCCGGCTCTGGCTCTGGGGCGGCCACGACGCTGGTGTTGCCTCTTGAGGGTTTTCCTGCTGTTGCTCTGGAGCTGGTTCTGCAGATCCAAGAAAAGGACATGTTACCACCCTCACTGCCTTCTGTGTGCCTTCCAAAGGCACACTCACCCACACCAACCCCAGAGGCCTCCTCCTCCTCCTCCTGTCTCAGCCTCAGTAGGCTCAGGAGCCCCAGCCATGACTGGGGGCACTGGGCCTGGTTTGGCAGGTCAGGGTCTGGAAGGTTGAGCTCTATGGAGGCCAACAGCATCATCAGGCTGGGAAATTCAGGAGGTGCTGGTCCAGCCAGATGCCCAGGATGCAGGAGATGGCCCTGGGGAGAGAGATAGGTGGGCAGCAGAGTCTGAGGTGTGCCCTTTCCTTCCACTTGGCCCTCCCACAGGTCCTTTGCCTCCTGCTCCTGCCCATCCAGAAGCCAGACCTACTCCTTGTCCACCTTCACTCTGGCAGTTCTGGCAGAGATGTGCCTTCTCACACAGAAGGGGCTGGCAGAAAGCACTCCTACCTGACAGCTCTGGATCAGTGACAGAACCACCTGTCCCCTTGTTATCGGGAACCTGACATGGTCTCTCAGTGTCCCTGTTCCCTCCCATTAAAATATGAGGGCTGGTGTCTACCCTGTTTATGTCACTCATTGGCACAGAGTAGGAGCTTCAGGAATACTGACCAATGGCAAAACAACGAAGAACGGGGACTTCCTCTCACCTCAAACTTTGGCTCCTGCACCTACATGCTGCATAATTCACTAGTTGTGCTCTGTGGTTCTTTGCCTGCCACTGAAACTCAACTCCCACAGGGTAGGGTTCGCCCACCAAGCTGCCATTGAGGAGGTTTTACCAGATTAGTTTAGCAAGGTCTCAGGATAGGGGTGCAGGTAGGGCGTGGATTAGGAACAAAAGGGTATGGATTTTCTAAGGGTCTGACTCTCTCACTGAACTCCCACTACTAGCGCACACCACCCATATCCATATGCACAGCTCCCTGACTCCTGTCCTTTTGTCTAGGAGAAGCACTCAGACCTCTGCCCTCTCGCAGAAATCCCACCATGTGTGGTATCCAGGGTTCTGCCAGCACCTTCAATTCACAGGCCCCATACTCCCCTCGTGGCCCTGACCCAAAACTGACTCACATTTTCTACTGGGACGGAGGTTCACCTTCCTCTTCACTGTACAGGAAGATGCAGCCATAGGTAGAGGAGGCCAGGAGGACGTCACATCAGCTGTTCTGTGCACACTAGGAGCCTGTGCAGCCTAGTGTGACTGAATCCCTCCCAACTACAAAGAAGCTCTGCAATGAAGGCTGGAGGGTGTGCTCTGTGCACTGGATTAGGGTCAGTGCCTAGAGTCGTGTCTGTACCTGGCAGGGCTTCTAATGTATCTGCTGAATGAATGAGCCCAAAGCAGCCCGATATCAGATACCTGGGTGACCCTGAGGCCACAATGCTCACCTCTCACATCTCTGATCTGGATTCACCTGGAACATGGACCTCAAATGGCATCTCCAATCTATTTATGAAAGGAGAAAAGAGCTTAGCCCAAGGCCCCAGAGAGAATCACAAATTTGGCTGAGGCTTCCCCAACTGGAAGAGCAAATGACCCACTGGCTAAATCACAGCCCCACCAGCAGACCTCTCCACTGTCTAGGCACCCAGAGAACACTTACCTGGAGGACCCCAGCCAGTCCCTACAATAACCCTATGAGCTGGATCCCGGGTTCACTGAGGGTTCAGAGGAACAAAAGCTCAGAGAGTGCAGTGACCTATAGGAAAACAGCCAACAGGTGGCCTGGCGACCATGTGCTCTGGAGGGGAGGTGCTCACCTGGTAAGTAATTGGTCCCACAGCTGTTGGGTGGTAGCAAATGTTCCATAGTAAGAGACTGGAAGGACGGTGTGTTCCCTGATCAGAAATTCGACCACTTTGTCTCGCCAGTGTGCCAGGGAGATGTGCACCATACAGGTTTTTTTCTCCCTGTGAGGCTGAACTTCATTGGGAACCCCGGGTATGCAGTGCTGGGGCCAGTCGGCTGGGTGGCAGCTGGCTCCTAATGTTTGGCTGACTGGCCTCCAGGGTCTTCTCAGAAGCTGACAATCAGAGACCAGCCCTTGTCCTCTTGCCACCGGGCTCTCATGCTGGATGCAGGCTGGAGCTGGCTCCCAGGGAAGCAGAGTCCTGGCTTGTAGGGAGGGCAGGTCTTCCATGCCAGAACCTTCTCACTGGGAATGTTGGGCATCCTGAGGCCAAAACACATCTCCCTTGATTCTCCAGATCAATACTGCCTGCCCTCTTGACTCCCACCCTGGTTATTGAACAGAGCGGTGAGGAGCTCCAAATGAGGGGCAACCCCCTTAGGTTCCAGGCTGTGAGTGCATTCGGACCCCAAAACAGTTTCTCTTTGGGTTTCCAGGGTCTGTGCCTCTACTGAACTGAACTGTTCCCAGAAAAGCAGCTGCTGGGCACGCGCAAGGTAGGGTGAAGGGCAGGGAGAGGGGGCGGGCTAGAAGGTGGAAGTGGAGTGTCCGAAGATGCAGATGGGGAAGTGCTTGACCTGGGAGGACCACTGCGCTGCCAGCTGGAGGGATGTCACATTGTTCCACTCCACATCATCGATGATGACCGGCAGCAAGTTCTGCTGGTGCTTGGCCTTGCAAACCAGGTGACTGATGTCATGGATGCACTGGCTTGTGGACTCCACTTCCTCATCCTTGGCTTTCTTGGGTGCCTTCCTTGTCTTCTGCTTGGTGACCACAGTCATGGACATGGTGGTTGTTGCTGTGGCCTGACCACTGCTGGGCAGCCTGCTGACCTGGACAGACTGGAAGAAGCACTTGAGTGTGCTTTTGGCGGCAAGAGGGTCTTTCTTGTCCGCAACTCTCTTTGTGTCCATTGCCTGGGCTGCCGTCCAGTAATCCAGCTGCAGCTCCATCATCTCTGCATGGACACTCTGGCTGGGGGAGGACAGGCCCCCACTCGTTGATGGGGGGGAAAGTGTGTTGCGTGAGGCCTTGCTGGCAGGGGACAGAAGCTCACTGGAGCAGGAAGGGCCCGCACCATCTGAGTCTCCTGACATGGTTGAAGATGGTTCCCCACTTCCAACCTTCACTGTCCCCACAAAGGGGATGACCTGCTTTGAGGACTTGTCATCAGGGCGCTGCTGCTTAGACATGAGCACGGCCTCTGCGATGGGCAGCAGGTAGACACAGTTGGCCCCGGTGACATACTCTGTGATTCTTGACACCACGTCCTGTGTGTCCTGCAAGGTGTTCAGAGACTCCAGGTTGTTGAACATGTCCCACCAGTACAGGTCCTGGAAGAAGTTGTCGTAGCGGCAATCCATGGAGCCCAGGTAGCTGGCCAAGGCGTGGGAACCCAGTGGAATGACCAGGAAGCGCAGGGAGTCCAGCCACTGGGGTGGCTGGTGGGACAGCAGCTCCACGAAGACCCGCAGCACAGCGTTGAAGTAGGGCTGTGCCCCTGCCACCGCGATCTTCACAGGTGTCGGGGCCTGGGAAGTGCACTTGCAGTATCTCTCTATCCAGGACACGATGATGCTGAAGGCCTCCTGCGCGTCATCTGTGGAGCAAGTGCACACCACGGGCAGCATGTGCCCCTGCAGGATGTCCGAAAGTAACTGGCCCTGCCAGTCTGAGGTGTTGAGAAGAATGATGCTCTCAGGCAGCTTGTCTGGGGAAATGAGGACGTCATTAAGCTGGTCACGCACGGGCTTGCTGGGGATCTGCCGCTGGCTCTGTGGTTCTGGGTCCTCGTCGTCGTCCTGTCTGTTGAACCACTCATTCAGGGATGTGTTGCAGCTATGGAGGCCAGCCTGCTTCCTCTTGGACCTGCTGGAGGGGATGACCAGAGACTTGGTGAAGCGCACTATGGATGGCAGCTTCCTGGTGAACCAAGCCCTGGCAGAGGATGCTGCCTCCCGGCTGTCCTCCAGCTGTGCCAACTGCCCCCCACGGGAGCAAACTCTGTGGGCCACTGAGTCAGAGTCACTATCACTTGACATGCTGTCAAAGTATCGCCTGAGCTTGGGCTTTGGGGTGCTTGGGACGCTGATATCCTCTTCCGTGTCTAGGCTCATCTCGCTTGAGCTTGCCACGATGTCATGGCGACGGACCAGCGCCTTCTCCACTTTGGGGACATATCTCACAAGGGTCTGTTCCGAGGACAGGACCTCCTCTGACACTTGGGCCATGAGCATAGATGCCACGGCTTCCTGGTGGTCATTCTCTTGCAAGGTCGTGCACCTCCTTCTTACTATCATCGGGTTCCCTGCCTCAAAGTTGTCCTCCGGAGATTGCCTGTGTGTCCCACTGTAGCTGGCCGCCTGCTGAAAGAAGCCCTCAGAAGGGCCGGCAGAGTCGTTAGGCGAGGTCTGGTCAGTGGTGTTGGCCTGTGTGGCCCTGGAGTCATGATCGATGGGCTGGCTGGACAGGGAGGCCATCTGCATCGTGTCCACCTTAGTGGTGCATGTACTGTAGACCACCAATTTGGAGTCACTGTGGCTTGGCTGATTGCCTCCCGGGGTGCACGTGTTCTCAGGCACCTGTGACAGACTCAGCGACTCCCTTCGGTTCCTGGCGCTGTGCGAGCCCCACATCTCCATCTGCAAGCTGGAGTCTGACAGGCCCTCGATGCATGGCTTCAGCTTGGCATTGGGGCTGCTGAGGATACTGTGTTTGTCCTTCATGCCCGGGCTACTACACAGGCCTTCGAAGTATGGCCTGAGCTGAGGTCTGGGGGTGCTGAGGATGCTATCATCGTCCTCAATGTCTGGGCCACTGTCACTGGGGTTCTCTAGCATGTCACACAGGAGGTCCAGGTCCTCTTCCACTTCCAGGACATGCTCCCCATGATCCTGCTCCGGGTCCAGGGCCTCCTCCGACACTTGGACTGTGTGCAGCCATAACAGGACCTTCTCGTGGGAGTTCTGTTGTGTTGTCAGGATCCTCCTTGTGACTTCCAGATTCTCTTCCTTGAAGTCATCCTCCTCCCGTTCCTGCCTCTGGGAATCCTTGGAGCTGCCCTCCAGCTTTGAGAAGCAGGTCTCGCACTTGCATTCAGAGTCGCTGTCTGAGGACTCAGCCATGGCACTGGTTTTCCTGGCACTGTCCTTGTGGCCTATGGGTGTCCTAGACGGAGAGGTCATTCGTATTTTCTCCAGCTGGCTGGTGGGTGTGCCGTAGGCCTCCAGTTCATTGTCACTCTCACTTGGCTGCTTGCCTCCCATGGCCCATGCGTTCTCTGGCATGTGGGCCAGACTCAGAGGCTCCGTTTGGGTTCTGTCATTATGGCTGCCCCACATCTCCGACTGCGAGCTGGAGTCTGACATGTCTTCAAAGTATGGCCTGAGCTTGGGCCTAGGGATGCTGAGGACGCTCTCATCATCCTCCATGTCAGACCGAGGGTCCCTCTCTGACACTTTGGACCTGTGGCACAGTGCCAGCACTTTTCGCTTCCAGTCCATTCCTCTTATGGACCGCCGCCGCCGCTGCTTCTTTGGCTTCCCCTTCCCAAAGTCATCCTTGTGCCGGTCCTGTCTATGCTTTCTACTGCAGCTGGGCTCCTGCTCAGAAAGGGGGCTCTGAGTGTATTTACCTGCGGACTTGGCCTTTGGCCTGGCCCGCATGGCACTTTCCTCATGTTTGATGGGCTGGCTGGACAGGGAGGAGATCCAGACCTCAGCCACCTTGGTGGAAGACTCCTTGACGCTGCTGTAGAGGCTCAGCATCTGGCCACACTTGGGGTTTCTCTTCATGACATCTGCCATGAGGATGGCGCCCGTGGCCAGTGTCTTATAGCCCAGGACGATCCTGTTCTTATAGCGCTTCCTCTGCTCCAGCATGATCTGGAGCTTGTTGCCTTCTCCCTTGAGGAAGTGGGAGTACTGCAGGGAGAAGGTCAGCGCCACGTCAGTCTCCACTGGTTCCCTGGGAGGCAGCATAATCTCTTTGGACCTCAGGATGCCCTTGGAGTCCTGCATCTTCACGGAAATCACCACGGACCCTAGGTCCTTCGCCAGCTCCTTGAAGACCACTAGCTTCTTTAGGGTGACACTGCACCACCTAGGCACACAGCTGTGGCTTGAGCAGTGCACCGACCAGGTGGCTACCAGGTTCTGGGGTGCCTGTGCTTTGAGCACAGTGGATGTGCCGGCCAGCCGCACAGTTCGCGAGCAGTCTACAGCTGGTGGCACCCTACGGGTCCTTTTCCTACTCAGGGTTGATGCTTTGTCCTCCTGTGGTGGGACAGAGGAGAGACGTGATTGGTGACAAGAGGTGGGGCATAGGACATCGAGTGTGCAGACACAAAAATGGCCACTCGCTACACTGTGATTAGGTCAGACCTGGGTGGTGGTCTTTTAAACTCAGAGACCTGAAGGTATTCCACAGGATGTCCTAAAATTAAAACTTTTTCATTAAAACTAGTTTACGGCGAGTTGCTCTGACCTAGGCTGGAATCTTCTCTAAAGAAAGATGTTTCTTTACCTTCACTGAACCTGCCTATTGTCTTTTGGAATGTACAAGGACATAGCTTAGGAATATCAATGGAATTTTCCATGTCTGGACTCTCTGTGCTCTGTGGAGAACAGAAATCCCCTCATTGTTGTTGAGTTCATTGTTGGCTGTTTTAACCTTTAGCCACATATAGGAAAAAAAGTATGTGTCCATCATTTTACTTTTTATACAATCTATCACCAATGGAATTCATAAAACCCTCATACATCTCCACTTTTTATTGAAATATCTAAAAAAAAAAAAAAGTGAAAACTGCCATTCTCAAGAGCATTATTTCAATCCTTTGAGATTTTGCTTTAAGACAATTGACAGTTTAGCTCAGATAAAATCCCAACAATTGTTCACAGTTTTGACTGCTTCTTCCACTGACATTTCCTTGGCAGGATACATCAGGATCCCAGAAAACCTCACCCAGCACCACCCTATAGACCCACACCTGGTACTGGGATGCAGCAAAGGGCCCATTAACCCACCAGTTCCCTGTCCATCAGGTGAACTTGTGTGGGTTGTCTCTTGGATCCTGGACCTGCTCTTGCTTGTGCTGCTGACATTATTTGAGCCATATTTTTCAATACTCTTGGTGGAACTAAGGTTAACCGCTTGACAGATCTCAGGCTAAGGAGAGACAGGTGGAAAAATGAGCCTGGTACTTGCTTTTCTATTGTGAATTGCCTTTTGAGAGACTGGGGAAAACATCAGAGGTTTGGCTCCAGAAAACATGTCAAAGCAAGCCAACCAAATCCTTTTACCTTCCACAAACCTCCCCTAATCATTTCAGAGGCTTGTAGATAATTGGCTTTATGCAACCAAAGTCCCAGAACTTTTGAAGTGGAAATACCTGAGTTCACCAGGACAAATTGCCTAGGCTGTTTGTCTCTGGAAGATATGTCTTACCCCAATAGAAAAAAAATACCTTACCCACCTACAGCAATCACTTTAGCTGATTTCAACGACTTCTTTCTAAGTTAGACGTAAGGACAGTTATTGAATATCTAGGTATTTTGAAATAACATGAAATACTGAAACATTGCTTGCTAGACAAGAATTATGTTCACCTGCTTTGGGGTTTTTTATTACAAAAGGTTTGTAAAATGGATTTGGAGCTGTTGATGTAATGTTGTGTGCTTTGTGGAAGGTGTGTTTCTTGAATGTGATAGTGTGATTACAATATGTTTATCACCATCAACCTAAGGAATGTGGTTATTCACTTTGTGGTTATCATTGTAAATTAAGGCTCCTAAGATTAAAAGTTCCAGCTAAGAAGGAAGAAATTACATAGTCGTGATAACAGAAGGCTTCAGGTATGGGGAGTCATATTTGAAGGAAAAGGACAAATGCACATTTCTCTAAGGATGGTTATTTCTGAATGGGTGAGAAGGTTTGTGAAAGTTAGGGAAAGGTTTGTAAAAGGGGATATAGACTATAAACTTTTGTGAAAATTTTACATAAAACATTCTTGTATTTCTCTGCAAGAATTGGTTAATTAAAATTGTGTGTATAGACTTTATGTGATATGTGTCCATCTATGTGTTATGTGTGGTGAATTTTCAACCTCCAGATGGCATGAGTAGGATATAATCTTTTATTGACCTAAAAGGTTAAATATTTGAGTAAATTAAGGTGAATTCAGGAGTGTGGACAAAATATTTAATATTAAAACTGTTTATAAGTATGATTAAGTTCTCTTTGACTTATTACCATAAGCCTCTGTTTCATTTCACTTAGATTTACAAAAAGTCCATGGTATAATCTTTTGCATATGTATCTTTGACAACCTTCCTAAAATTTCCATTTTAAGAGACTTTTTAAACAAAATATGACCTTGAGTTCATACCAATGGGCCCTGAAATACTTAAAGGATTTATTATCTCGCCTAATTAAAGGGCCTATGTGGACCTGAATTAGTCCTACTTCATATGCTTGAAATTACCTGAGAAGCATAAGCAAATTAGGAAAAGAAAACAACGGTGCTATTTGTGTACATATATTTTTATTAAAATGGAAATTATAGAGATTTCAACCTGTCCTAGAAAGGAAGGTAGGAAGATTCAAAGAAATGTTCCAATAGGAAACTCTCAAGTGAAACCGGGGTCTTGGTGTCAGCCACACTCGGCCAGGCAAGAGGGATGGTTCCCTGTGAGAGCATCAAACTGTGGGACTCCAGGTATTTGTACTGCAAACATTCCACTTTTATGAATTATACCCAATGTTCAATACAAGAAGCCATGGACAATGTTTTAAAATCTTACATGTCATTTGTTCTTTTTATATTGACATTGGTGATTGAATCCAAATATACACATATTCTCATATTTTTTCATATTATTCTCTGCCATCTTATAGTAATTACTAGAAGCCTGATGCTCAAAGATTCGTGCCAGAATGGGCCTTCCTTTCCCTGGCTGCTGGTACCCTTTTTGCTCTGCTCAGAAGCCCAGAGTGGCCTTGTATGCAAATTCACACCCATTTTGTTATGTGACTTTGCATACCCACTTGTGATTGGCTGGTGGGTGTTGCAAAAGTATGGACAATTAGCATGCTTGTCTATTATAAGGTAAGATTATTTTCCAAAAATTGTTGCCTTGTTATAGTTTACCAAAAAAGCAAAGTTTTTTGTTTTGTTTTTTTTAAATCTATTGCATTACAACCAAAACTATTACCACTTTGTTTGGTCATCCATAGATAGTTATTGCTTTATTCTAATGAATTTTGAAATATGTTACATCTTTAGAAAAACCCATGAAAAAGAATCTAACTTGTTCTAAATAACACGTGTCTAAGCAGGTCACATCTTTGGACTGAATGAAGAGGTATAGAATTCTAAGGAATAACTGAATTCATGAAAATACTGGCAAATAATAAGGATAAACAAAAAATGGGTACAGGACTAAATGAAGTCAAGATGATTATTGTTGTTTTGACTCTGTTTAAAATACTGCTGATTTTTAAAACATTTCGTTTTCCAAACATAAGGAAAACTAAAAGCATGCATTCTACATTGGTATCAATGACTCACTCATAAGCTTATAGGGACTGACACATTTGGGACATTCATTTCACAGTACTGCCAAGAGCCAAAAACTTTATAGACCAAAACTCACAATAAGGGGAGTTTTGTTTACTGAAACACATTAATTATAGACTCGTTCCAACAACTTTCAAAGGACTTTACTTCATCAGAGGTCTAACCACAATGAACATCTGTCTCTGACATGGTTTCCATCGACCACAGAGACTGAAGACATTTCAAGGATGAGAATAAACTGGCCATAGGAGCTGACCATTATCCCAAGAAGTCAACAAGTCTGAGATGCTCACAAATTACTGTTGCTCAAACCCTGTTCTTCTAGGTCCTAATTGTTATTGACTAAATGTACATCAAATGATTTTACATTGTTATTATCCTCCATGATTTGCTACTGGAAACAATATCTGTCTCCTCAGGCCCCTTCCTTTTACATATGAAAACTTGAATTTGGATACCTCCTAATTTTTCCCACCTACTACACAATGACAGTCTGATGATCAGTTATCATAACAAAAGAGGAGAGTCTTAATTCACCTGGACAAACACAGCAGAGTACAAGTGACAGTGGATGAATCATAAGTACAAGCAACATGCTGGAAGAGGTAAGAGGCATTTGTGCCTCCAGCAGGAAACCATGTTATTAGCTTAATAAACAATTATGATAATGCATGCAAAGTGTTTTTTGGTTGGCTGAGTTGCTTATTCCCCTCAGTCTAGCACTAGACATTAAGAGGTGTTACTGTTTTAATACCATTGCTTTTGTTCCTGCCTGTAAATGTTATAGTAGGCACATAATTCCAAAACTTAAGGCAAGAAGCAAAAAGACCCTACTCATGAACTATTAAAATTTAAAATTGATACAGAATATTTTGTAACAAGGGCATATAGCATATCGCGTCCACCCATACACCTGCCTTTTTATTTTGAATCATTATAAAATTCCACCTTGAATGCCATTGAAAGTTGTGGTCTTGCCTCGTCTGAAATGGTCCATTGTTCAGCAAGAGAAAACACAAACACTGATCATCATTGCATAACTTGTACTGATTTATGAACAAAAGCAGTGTGCATGGACGATAAAAGGGGCTACATGCTCACCTGACTAGATCGGGGAACTCCGGTGTGGTTACCTTGCAAACTCAGAGACCATAAGAAACCATACAGGATGGTCTGAAATTAAAACACTAACTAAAAGGAGCTCATGGTGGGTGGTCATGTCGTAGTCTGGCATTTTCCTTGACAAAGGTCAATCTTACCTTAACAGAGTCTATGCACTGCCTTTTTGTGTCTATGATAACATATATTTGCTTTACCAAAGGAATTTTCCTTATTTTGGACAACTCAGGCACAGGCACCACTCTGTGCTCTGCAGAGATCAACAAAGATCTTGGATATTTAGTTCATTGTTGACTTGAAACTATCCTACATCCACCTCTGGAGAAGAAGTATGCGCCTAACATTTTATCATTTATCCAATCACAGAATACTTTGCTTTCTCCTCTCTCCCTAATCCATTGCCCATGGATTTCAGGTAACACACATAGGTCTACACTTTTGCTGGTAATTTATAAAATAAGTTGGAAATTGTAATTCTCAGGAGCATTATCTCAACACATTGAAATTTGCTGGCCCACAATTATCAACACTTTAGCTTAAATAAATGCACAAAGCATTTTCACCACTTTGAACATTTTTCACATTGATATGAGAAAAAGTTCTTGGCAGGAAAAAGTAGAATTGGAGGTGATGAATATGTATAAGATACTAATGTATAAAATATATCAATATCTTAGGTCATTTTCTTAGCAGAGGACAGATAGCACATGCTTTATTAATAGTGTCACAACATGTGATTTCTGACAAAACATCCCAAAGTAAGATGAGAACACAGAGGATTTTTCTGGGATATTATTACATGTGGTATATTCAGGGTGGCACCGATGTCATGGCAACAGTGATTACAAGGGCCAGGTCCCACCCCAATGAAGACATGGGTCGCTGTGCTGACCAGTCCCTATCCTGGTAGAATGTGCAGCCCAGGGGGCCCCACGTCCTGACCTGGAGCTCATGGGGACCCAGATTCCTTTGGAAACTGGATGCCAGGAGTTCTCTTAGGGGAGAAGCAGTGTGCCTGCTGGAAGCAAGGTCCTGTTGAACCCCAAGGGTTGTGGAGTATGGAGCAAGTGTCACCTATACTCACCCTGAAGCTGTCCTGCACGCTGGAGGAGGTATGGGGCACCTGTGTCTCCTGAAGGGACATCGAGTTGAGGACCCCATCTGTCAGTTCTGGTCTGTTCTCCTGTGTGGAGCTCTGTAAAGAGAGTTCCCAATCACCAGAGGAAATGCTCAGAGCCCTCTTTTGCTGGATCTGTGACTCCTGTAACCCTCCCATCCAGACACACGCACACACACACACACACACACACACACACACACACACACACACAGTGTGATCTGCTTAGACCTCCACTGCTGAGGAAAAGGCATGACAGCCTGAGGGGCCTAAGATTCCCATTGGCACAGATGAAAGACCCCCCTCTTGGAAGCCCATCTCCATTACCTGCCCTGCCCTTTCCTGCTCTTGGGTGTGATCACAGCAGGACCTCTAGGCTATCCACTGCCCTGAAAGCTGTGCCTGTCCTGGGATTCTCCCCTCAGGTCCCTCTTCCCATCACATGAAGGGGAAGGGATGTGGGCTGCACAGGGATGGCACCCAGAGTAGCCTGGCCTGGTGTGAATGGGTCTGACCCAGCACACCTTCTCTTACCTCAGGGGATCTTCTCGAAAATGGCCAGAGATGTCGGGCACTAGTGTTGAACCGTCTACAGAGTCGAGAACAACTCTCACTGCAGGGTCTCTGGGAACCAGAGCCCTGATAACAGGGAATACAGCAAGAGAACATCTTGAACTGTCAACCATCTCTTGCCAAGTGAGTGGCAGTTGGGCAGTTGCTAGAAAGTGGGAGCCTGGTTACATGGATTCCAAGATCTATTAGGAAGTGACATCACTTCCTGGGATTGCCCCCTGCCCCGAATCTCCTCACCTAATAACAGATATAGTTAGTCCTGTGGCCTGCTGACTACTCACCCACTTTCTCCATGGAATATCCAACAGTGTACACAGTGACACCAACACACCCACTCCACAGCCCCTAGAAGGTCTGCCTGCAGCCAGGGTCCCAGGTTTGAGGAGACAGACCTAGGCTCAGATTCAACCCCTAGTTCTTGCCTCTTCTTCATCCTGGATAAGTCACTGTACCTGTCAGGGCCTGCCTCTCCTCTGCCTGCACAGTGGGTTATTGCAGCATTTGCTTCTTAGCAATGTTCAGGTTCGTGAGGGGGAGAATTTACTATCAGGTAGAAGGAGGACTGTCACAGGCAGAAGTGCCTCCAACCTCCTTTTTATTCCTATTGTCATCTCCTCCGTGTCTGCTTTTCTTCTAATTCCGCTCAAAATTATTTGATCTAGTGTTTTTTTGTTTGTTTGTGTTTTGTGTGTGTGTGTGTGTGTGTGTGTGTGTGTGTGTGTGTGTGTGTGTGTTTATGTGGGGGTTTTTTGTGTGTGTGTGAATGTGTGTGTGTTCCTGAGCACGAACATGCATATGCACACTAGTTGAGCCAGTAAGTCCACTTCCGGGAATATATCCCAAGAAACCAGAAACACTAATCAGAAAGGATGTATGCATCCCTATATTCATAGGAGCAGGAAACCTAAGATTTGGAAACAGCCTAAGTGCCCATCATAAGATGAGTGGATTAAAAACCTGCAGTACATATGCACAATGGCATACTATGCTGCTGTAAAGAGGAAAAAACTCTTACCATTCACTACAGCTTGGATGGACATGGAGAGCATTAGGCTAAGCAAAATAAGCCAGTCAGAGAAAGATAAATATCACATTATCTCACTCATTTGTGGAATATAATGAACACCATAAACTGATGAACAAAAATAGATCAAGAATCAGAGAAGCTTCAAACTCAAGCCAAATGTAGAGGAGTGTTGGAAGAGAGTAAGAGTTCAAACAAAGAACAAGTATTCATGCATATAAGCAGAACCAATGGACATGGACACTGAGGGGATGGGGGCAGTTGCTGGGGGGTGGAGGTGGCGTGGAGGGTTTCCTTGGGGAAAAGGAAACATGTGTAATACTTTAAACAACAACAACAACAACAATAATAATAATAATAAACATTCCTCTTAGGAAGAGAGACTGGGCTTAGTGCTCTTTCTGGATCCCAGAATAAAGCACACTTCCTATCGCAACCCCAAGATACAGAGGATTAGGCAGGAGCTTCCCAGTATGTCAGGATTTCTAATGTCCAGACCAACTCTGTTGGAGAGGTGAGAGCCTTGGCCAGGAAGGTCTGAACATTCCTGAACTCTGGGCTCTGAATGCCATGATCATTGGGTAATATCTGCCACGCTATGGACATCAGTTTCCCCATTTTCCATGGAAGGTTCAGAACTGCATAAGCATGACCTCAGAACAAAGGGGCCCAGTTCCCTCCACTCTGGATGGTTATTGGACAGAGGTGCATGTATGTGATTCCAACTCTGGCCAACATTTTCAGACAAATGTTGGCCAAATGCCCATCTTGCCTTCTGACTGCTCACCATCTCCCCCATGCCTCTCCATGTCTGTGCATGCTGCCACCAGCAGATCCTTTTCCAGAGCCCATGAGGAACCCTGGGTACAACCAGGACCCCAACTTTGAGGACACGCCACTGGGTTCATCTCGGGCTCTGTGGGGCTCAGTATCTTGTTCATTTATTTCTAAACACATATTACCCTCCTGGAAAAAGCATGTGTCAGTATCACTGATTTCATGAAACATAAATGAACAAACAAAACACTTCTCACTATCAGTTGAATTGGGGAAGATTTTATTAGCAAATATATATATATATATATATATATATATATATATATATATATTTGGTAATATTGGTATAACATTCCCCAGTTTCCTATTTGGAAACAGGTTTTGATTAAAAACAGACATTGATTAAACATCCCTGCCATTTGCACAGGAACTTGACTCTGAAGAAGAAGAAGATTAGGTGGATGTGTTAGGAAAAGCTAAAGTAGCCCCAGTGTCTATTGCCATTTTAGAGTCTTCTCTTTCTAGGATAATTTCAACTTCTCCCAAACTGTCATTGAGAAGAGGAAATACCCTTGGATCAACCCTATGCTTATTTTTGGGTTTTTCCCCTTTTTATCTACATCTTATTTCAGTTTCATATGAATCTAATAGTGGACAGGAATTTTCTTGCAGACCTTATTTAGGAATTGTGTTGCATTTACTGGCAGAAACCATTAGTTATATTCATTGGAATCGGTTAGGAGAGCCAGGATCAGTTGTTCTAACAAGATATGAAGAGATGTTCAATGACACTTGTAGTCAGAGAAGTAATGAAGTGCTCTACACCAATCTGTGTGATAGATTAGAGTGTGATGATGCCAAGTGTTGGTGAGGCTTTGGGACAATTGGAAACATCATGGTCTGCAATGGGAGTGTAAACTAATATAGGCACCCAGGAGGGCCATCTATAAGTACTTAGCAAAATTAAAAATAAATATGTTCTCATAGATTCGAATATTCATATATATATATATATATATATATATATATATATATATATAATTTTGATAAGTCCAAGGAGCCTGAAGAATCACTGCAGAAGAACCTATAACAGAGTTCTCTCATTCTCAAGTTGAACTCATCACTTTCTGAATAACATTTCCTCCACTGGGACACAGGGAAAAAGCAGGCCTTCTGTGTCATAATGTTGCCCCCAGGAAGATAAGAGTAGGAACCTGGTTCTTCTGATCAGCATCACTGGATGGGAATGGACCATTGGCAATATTTGCTTGGATGGATATCAAAGAGACACCTGGCATCAGTGAGTTCCCAAACTTTATCCTGTCAATTCCATCTCAAAATCTTTAGCCTTTTTATGAGTGTTTTCCCACTGACATAAACATCCTCCCCACGGTGTTAATTGTAATCTATATGAACGGCATGGCTAACAAACTCATGTGACATCATAAAATATGGCAAAGTGCTGTGATGGAGCCTAAAAAAAAAAGTATCTTCTGTGTACTTTCTTCTGCTATTTGCAAGTAAAATGATAATGAAGGTAAAACAATAAGGTATCACTGTAGGTGTACATATAGCCACATGAATATTTTTTATAATATTTAAAGTGTGAAAATTACGGATTAAATGTAAAGATTGAAATATATGTAGAATAAATTATGACTACCTGTGTTACTACTAAATCTTAAAATGCCCTCATTGCCTGAGTATTTAAATAGAACATTAGAGTGACAGTTGGGAGACCGTTGAACTCCTGGTTTCATCCCAGGTTTTTCTTCCCCAGAACTACTTACTTCCACTTTGTGCTTGTCCTTCAGGAGGTTTCTCTAATTTTACTTGGAAGTTGTGTACACACAAGTTATATTTATTGTTACTTTTGCATTTTTGAAGTTTTATTTCAATAGCACCATTCAGAATGTACCTTGAAACTTAGCTTTTTTTCAGTCAAATCATGCTTTGAGGTTTGTCCATGTTGCTACACATAGTGCATTACCTTTACTGCGTTGATAGGCATTTACTAAGACTACTTTATGCTCCTGTTGAAGGACATTTAGGTTATCTCTAGTTTCCACATCATAAACAATGCTGAAATGGACTTCTGGTATCCTTCCTCATGGGCACAAGGATGAAGGTTCTCTAGAATCTGTTGCTAAGAATGAATTTCTAGCAGGAAGGTCATGCCCTACCTTGGGTTTCACTAGTGGGTACAATTTCATTGGCTGCTGCAGCCATCCCTGCCTCCCAGCTGCTGTGGATGTTGGCTGCTCATGGCTCCTGGTAGCCCTTTCCCTGTCCAGAGTGGTTAGGCACTCCCCTTTCCCTGCCCTGGAATGAAGGCTCAGCCAGAGGCCAGTAATGACTGGCACTGGTAGACAAGCCTGGCTCCTTACCTGCAATGGAACTCATTCATTGGCTACAATTCCTAGTAAAGATCCCTTCTTAAGACCAGGCTTCACTTAATGTGCTGAGTCCTCATCTCTGCTCACCTCCCTCCATCTTCTTCTCCTGAGGTCCCATCTTGAAAAAACTCTGCCCCAGTTCCCAGGAGTCACTGTGCTTCCAGGGAGCTGGGCCCAAGCTGACTAATATTGCCAATGTCTCTCCAAAAGGGCTGCTCCAATGTCCGGTTAGGAGAAGCTCGAAGGCTGAGAAAGAGTAAGCCCATCCAAGAGGTAAGCTGGGGAGGGGAAGAGGGCAAAGGCACTGAGATGAAAGAACTTTGCAAATTCAAGAAACTGAATGAAAGCTTGTTGGGGTGAATTGTGGGGAGCAGAACAAAAGCAGGACCCTGGTTGAGGTGCGAGATGTATGTAGGAGCCCATAAGTAGAGCTCATAGTTTGCTTTCCATTCTTTTTTCTAATTTTAATAGGAAGTTTTTGAAATGCTTTAAATAGCTAAGTGTTAGGGTTCAATTTACACTAAGAAAATTAGTCTGTGTGTAGAGGCAATGGTTTGGAAAAAGATAAGAGAAGCAGGGTTTTGAGTATCCCAATGGTAAGGAAATTGGATCATAATAGTAACAGTGTCAACACAGAAAGCAAAATTCACTATGTAATTTATAACACAACATTATGTGTGTCGGTAAAACACACAGGCAGACAATGACATAAATTCTTCAATCATCCATGTCAATTTTGAGGTGGATACTTTGTGGAGGGAGGTGAAGCAAATGGAGATTAGCTGCAATAAAAGACAATAAAACCTACAGTTGTCTTAGAAGGAATGGAGGTGTCAAGTTGTCCTGAATTGAAGCATATGACTTAGGGAGCACAGAACCAGGAAAACAAAGTCAAAACAACAGCAACCACCCCCTTCCTGCCTGTTATTTTTCTCGGCCCTGTGAAGACCTATATCTGGGATGGGGAACAGGTTTTCTGAGAGACTTTTCAAATAATCCAACTCTTACCCACTAGGTGGTTGACCTGGATGTCAGAGACCTTCCTAGTGATTAATGCAGCATCTGAGTGGGAAAACTGGATGGAAGAGGAAGCAGAACCTCCCTGGTGCCTCATTAGTGTGGACACAGATGGGAGCACTGAGGCAGTGTCATACCTGACCTGGTGGTGCTCCTGATTCTCTATCTCATCTTAGTCCCTCCTTTCCCTGGGGGCTCCATGGAGCCTGGTTTTATCTCTGGGATTATAGATAACCCAGGTTAACATTTCTTGCTATTTCTCCTTTGCACAAGTTTATGATCTGGTCCCAGGGGATCTAGGGACCAAACTTCTACCATGACTGCTAGCTCTTTGCTTAGGTGCCCAGGGTAGGAGTAGACACACATTAGGTATGAATAAATGCCTGTGGATCAAAAGTGATCGCTTAAATCCATACCTGAGGGAAAGGACCTTGGGATTTCCCTCCACATTTTTTTTCGCCAACTTACCAGAGTAGCACATGGCAGGCTCTGCAAATGCATTTGTCTCTTGGTATGCACAGAGTTTGCTGTGTTGGTACCTTTCTTCCCCTGTCTGCCCTGAGAGACAAAATCCCAGTGGATAGAATAGAGTGGATGCTGGGTTTTCCCAATGGCATGCTGCTCTGAGGTGCTCCAGAACCGCCCTCTGAGACACTGTTCAAGAAAACCCGACACCCATTCCTATTTACTGAGCAAGCTCCATGCAGGGGTAGTAGTTTGTTAGTGATTTATATCTGAGTGTGGAGCTTAGGGGGGGACCCAAAACTTGCTGGAGGCTTAGCCACATGATTTCCTTTTAGGCCGACAGTACTTTGGTCTTCTGGGCACCAAGACCTTGACGTTGGCCTTGGAACATTGAGGGGAAAGAGTGATTCTTACCCAAGAGAAGTCCTGGGTCTCAATTCACTGTCAAACAAAAGTAAAATCACCTGGAATCCCATCACCCAGAGATAATCACATGCAAGGTACAGTTCTAGTATATTTGACTGTAGTATTTTTCTGTGCATGTTGAAATAGTTTCTGTCTTGTTTTCATCATCTTACAAGAAATATCTGTTGCCCGTAAACTTGCTGCATAGTATTTTACCTGTTGAGGTTCCATCATGTGCTTAAGCATTGCCTATTCCATGGGTATTTAGGCTCTCTTTATTTTTGAAAAGCATACATAATGCTGTGATGGATATCTTTTTTTATAAAATGCATCCATTTGAATGATTTAGTAGGAACTCTATCCATAGAAGTAGAATTATGGAACGAAAATATATAAACAATATATCTTGTTCTTTCAAAAATGAAATTTCCAATCTTAATGATTTGGTAATGCACTTGCAGGGTTTTCTGGTGGCATACAAACACATATATGTAATTTCAAACAGAATCACACAAACCTTGGCTTTTAATTTAAACTTCATGGTGGAAAATTATTTTCATATCTGTCTTACGATAACATGACTCATTTCTACAACTGCATAAGTATCCAAAGGTATACACAATGATGTATTTTACTCAATTGTGTAATCATAGGTGGTGCCGTAATTCCAAATGTTTATAAGGACAATGTTGTCATAAATTGACTAGTACTCAAACATTTTCAATTTTACACTCTTCCTAGAATTCCTATAAAATAAGTTCAAAGAGAGGAATTGCGTCAAAAGATTGAACATTTTAATTTGTGTGGATGCCCTAAATTATTCTCTAATAAGCTTATCCCAATAAAAATCTGTCCCTGAAATATATCAGTGGCTATTTTTTCACACTCTTTCCAGTATTTAGCTTTTCCTATTGCTCATCTGCCAGTAGAAATAATTTTCCTGAACTTTTCAAAGGAAAGTTTGGTTAAAATTGTTTCCCTGGCTTCATAACTTAAGAGCTCCCTACTTTGCTGCTTTGATGTAGGGTTCATTATGTGGTAACATTTGCTGATCTTCTGTCTCGGTTTTCGTTCCCCATTTCTATCTGTACTGTGACTTTCTTTTGCCCTGTTTCCCTGTCCTACTCAATTTGGATTCTATTACCAGTAACTTCCCCTCTTCCAAATTACACCACCATCCAAGACTTCCCATGCATCTAAATGCCCTCTTGCCATCTCCCCTGCTCACCACTCAGGAGTTCAAACTCTTCCCCACATTAACCCTTTATGGAACTTCTGGAGGGCCCCTAGTCTGAAATGAAGGGTCATTATTATTTTTACCATGCACTGAGCCTCTAGGACAGGAATAAAACTGGGTGATTTTCTCTCATGGACCCAGTCCACCATTGCCATTTCTTGCTTTCAACTACAAGTGGAGCTGGTTCTTCTCCTACCTTTCCTACTCTTGTGCTAGTTTAGGCCACCCTCCCCAACTGCTGGGCCACTGCTCTCTCTGCTTCTGATCTTGTCCTGTCTTCAACCTGTTTCCCTCCCTGCAACCAACCATCCCACCCTACCTGCTTAAGACACTTTAATGACTTCTCATTGTCCTTAAAACTTAAAACAGCATGACTCACTGGCTTATTGCCCCCAGTGGACCTCCCAACATCCACTAGTGGCTCTCACAGCCTCACTCACAAACACCTCCTTTCAGTCTTTGACTCACGCTTCTGTGCCTTTGCAGAAGCTCTTCCTTCTCTTTGCAATGCTCTTTTCCCAGCTCTCAGCTGTCTGACTCAGCTTAAATGTCTTTCTGAGAAAACCTCACTGACCATCTAGTCTAAGACGTTGCCCTATTCTCCCCACCCCCATGACTCTCTATTGCAGAATACTGATTCCTTGCAGCATTTATCAGTTTGTGATTATTTTATCCTGTCTGCTTGTTTTGAAAAGCCCTATCCTGTCCTGGTCTACAAACTCCAAGAGCGGAAGGGAAGCAATCATGTCCATCTGTCCATGGTGGAATCCCAGCACCTAGCCCCATGCCTGCCATCATAGAAAATTGTATTCTTAAGATACATTTCTAGAACTAGAATTTGTCTAATCAAAAGTATCTCCTTTTTTTGTGTGTGTTTCTTTCGTTTGTTTGTTTGTTTATTAAAGTCACAAAATGACAATGTTGAATGTACACTTTTCAACTTTTTGGTGTGTGGGAAAATAGTAATATGGACACAGTATTTTTCAAGAATAACAGAGAGAAAAAGATAGAAAGAGAGGGGGAGAAAGAGAGAGAAAAAGAGAGAGAGAGAGAGAGAGAGAGAGAGAGAGAGAGAGAGAGAGAGAATTAACTGTGAACCATACTTCCAAGACTTTCAAGTAATATAAAAGTAAATATACAAAAAAATGGAAAAACAATTATAAGCAGTTTGGTATATTCTTCAGTGTCTACTCCTATCACAATGATTTCTCACATGAAAGCAAACGGTTATTGGGTCTCAGGTATCTGCAATAATTGTCAGTATAATTTATGATTGTTATCCTGGCTTCTTGGAGAGAAGCCTTTCTCAATAGTTGTGAGTTAGCTCCAAAAAGTTCCTTTTGCTATTTCCTTAAGGTAAAGAATTAATGAAAAAAATTGTTTACATTCCCCTTGATTTATCAGTAAAAAATACTGTGAGAATTAAACCTGTTTCCCAGACCAGGTTGGCAGGGCTGCATGAATCTGACAGTTTCCATTAACTTGGGAAGGTGAGTTGAAACTATCTCCCGTGAGGACACTCTGGTAATATGTACAACAAAGAGGTGTGCTTCCCTTTGAATGTACCTAGAAATATATCCAAAGGTGATGTACAAAGACATTTACTGGTTCATTGTCTATATTAGGGAAAAAAGGAGAAAAGCTAAATATCATCATCACACTATTGATTAAAATAATCCTAAGTTGTCATAGTATGTAGCCATTTAAAATGATGGAAATATTTACAGAGTTTGTTCACCAGCACATTGAGTGAATGAAAATAATTTAGTAAGAAAACAAAATTGGAAGAATTTTCACCAAAATGTTAATAAGACCTGGGGTGATTTTTACTATCTTTACAGTTTATGTTTCATGATATTGAAGAAATTCAACAAAATCCAAATAGTAGAAAATAAACATACGTGAAAGCAAATTTAATATGGAAGTTAATGCAACAGATAACATAACAAAAAGTAAGTTTGGCACATACAACACAAACAGCTGTGGACCAACTTATTAATAAATATGACTACAAAAGACCAATTAAACATTAGCATATCTACTTCATTAGTTTATACTGGAACACAAGTATGGTTTAATATCAAGAGAGCTACTAAACCTGATATGATGGCAAAGGGATCCAAAACATATCCATGATTTGTTTTTAAATAATGCCTAGCCCAGCCAGAGTGGTTGATCATCATTTTGGGCACTGAGAGATTGCTGGTCAGTTCCTGACCAGAGCACATACCTAGGTCGTGGGTATGATCCCTATTCAGGGTGCATACAGGAGGCAACCAATTGATGCTTCTCTCTCACATTGATTTCTCTCTCTCTCTCTCTCTCTCTCACACACACGCACACACACACCTACACACACACACACACACACACACACAAACACACACACACAAACACATTTTTGGGCGGAAAATTTTTTAACATTTTAATGCAAATTGATTTCCTTTATTTTTTAATCTTTATTATTAAAAGTGTTACATATGTCCTCTTGTTACCTCATTGACCATTTCTAGCCAATACCTGCCCCCTCCCTAGGCCTTTACCACCCTATTGACTGTATCCCTGGGTACTGCAGATGTGCATACAAGTTCTTTGGTTGATCTCTTCTCACCTACAAAGTTGTATTTTGTTGTTTTTTAATGTTGATACGTACCCACTTGCTCCCTCTGATCTGTTCTCTCTCTCACTCAGGTCACAGAGAGGAATAAGACTGTGTGCTGTGAGCTGCTATCTGGTGAGACCCACATGGCCTAGTACAGAATGGGACCAATAGACAGAGGGGAAGGCAGGCCTTCCATACAAACTGAATCCCAAAGTCCCCTGGATTCAGCTCAGACCCTCAGTGACACAGATCTTGCCTCAGGGGAGACCACAGTAGTCCCAGCTGATCCATGCTGATTCCTTGTCACAGATGTGTGAGCTAAAAACTGTGTATTTGTTAAGTCTCCAGTGTGGGGGGACTCTCACAATAGATCACTAACACAGTCCTCCCACAGCAGGCACTGGCCCTGCCCCCTGTCTCCCTCATTTTTCTCCTCCTAACTCCCTGCAGCCCTCAAACCCTCATTTCTTACACACTCTGCCTCCAGTTTCAAGGATGGCTGTGAAACTTAGGAAAGGACCTGGAAAGTAGAACCAAACTGAAAAGTGTAGTTTGAAATAGGAAACAGCAGCTATTGAGACCACAGTTCTGAGCTTCCAAAGTAAGGAGATGCACCATCCAAGGTGCGTGGCTTTCCCTCCAGGCCCATTGCTAGTGCGCACAAGTGCACTGACCATCACCATTGGACCTCTAAGGTAGACGGGTCCCCTTGATTTCCAGACCTCCATTTATGTCACACAGCTTCCAAAGGCTGCCATTGTGAAATCAGGATTATGAGGGTTGACAAGTACTTATTCATCTTTCTGGTTTATGAATGGCATCCGAAAGAGTCTGTGCAATGTTCCAATGGTGGGCTCACATTCTCAGTGCTTATGGTCCTCGGGGACAATGGCAGGACTCATCGCACTCCACTACAATTTCCTTTCTATCTATGTCTACCAACAGGGCTGATCTCCTTGAGAGGAGGGAGCCTTGGTGTGGTCCAAAGTTAATACCCATTTGCCATGAGACAGTGTAGCTTGAGCCACGGCGGGGTGCCAGACAAGGCTGTTAGTGTATCCCCACCAGGATGGTTCAGAGCAAATGAGAGAATTGATGTAAAAAGAGGAGCCAGGCTCTCTTCACAACCTCATTCAGCCGTGGGGTGTCAGAAAGAACAGCTGACCTCAGAGGAGATTTGCAAGCAGTGCCTGGGGAGGAGGTGAGTGTTGACCCTGGGCCCTGGGACATTAACTGCCCCCTATTCAGTGCTATGGGCCAACAGAGGAGATGCTCAGAATGCTGTTGAGTGCCAGTGGAGCAGGGGTGAGCCTCTGTCCAGGTGCAGGTAGCAGTCAGTGTTCAGGAACAGCTTGCTGCTGGTTAAACTTTGCTGCATTCTGCCACGTGAACGCGAGGGGGCGTGTAAGGCCATGCTTGGCCCATGAGCCACTGGGTGATGAAGTCAAACAAAATGTGGGTTACCAGGGGTAGCCCTAACCTAAAGACTCCCTGCCCTAATGCTCATCACTCAATTTACCCCAAAGTCCCATTATGCTGGGCCTCAAAAATATCAGATTTGCAGAGCAGATGGCTAATGAGAGACACATTACACCCACCCTATGACTCAAACTAACAACAGACTTCCTCAAGGCTCTTAAGAAATGCAGTTACCGCCAAAACCGGTTTGGCTCAGTGGTAGAGCATCAGTCTGCAGACTGAAAGGTCCCAGGTTTGATTCTGGTCAAGGGCATGTACATTGGTTTCGGGCACATCCCGGTAGGAGGTGTCCATGAGGCAGCTGGTCGGTGTTTCTCTCTCATCGACGTCTCTAGCTCTCTATCTCTCTCCCTTCCTTTCTGTAAAATATCAATAAAATATATATTTTTTTAAAAGAAAGAAATGCAGTTACCATTTATAGAAACTAAATTAAATTTATGTTTGAGTATTTCATTACATTTTCTTTAAAATATATTGTATGTTACTGAATAAAATACAAAACAATACAATAGTTATAAAGGTATATATGATAAACACAAATATCTTAAAACTTCATATAAAGGAGGGGAGGGAGCCCTCTCTGCCGTGGCCACCATAGCTCAGGATCTAGGACCACAGGCCTCATAGGAGCTGAGGCAAGTTGCTCAAATGCTGCAGGTGGTTCCACATCTGTATTTTCAGGGACAGCTGTTCCTGGAGCCTGCTCTGACTCTGCAGAGGGCACAGAGTTGGCGTTTCCTCTTCAGGTGTTTCTTGATCTTGCTCAGGAGCTGCTTCTGGAGATCCAGGAAGAGAACACGTTACAACAGGACTGCCTTTTGTGTGCCTTCCAAGGAAGGGAACCTCCCATCTCCACTACTGAAGTTCCAGTTAAAGCCCCCACCCCAGGAGTCCTCCACACTAGAGGCCCTAGGCACTGACCTGATCAGCTCTGTGCTCCTGCCTAACCCCAGCCTTGGGAGCTCATCTCCTTGTGGGCAGCCCCATCCCCTCCCCGCTCACCCAAACCACCAAATCCACATGCACAGCTCTCTGACTCCTACCATTTTTTCTCAGGAGAAGTCCTCAGACCTCTGTCCTCTTACAGAAATCCCACAAGGCATGGGACCCAGGGTGTTACTAGATCCTCCAAGCCACAGTCCCCCAAATCCCCTAAGGCTCTGATCCAGATCCCACTCACTTTTGCTGCTGGTCCAGAGATCCACTTTCTGCTTCAAAATGTGAGAAAATGCAGCGATACTTGGAGAATTAAGTCACATTGACTCTCCTGTGGACACTAGCTGCCTGTGAAGTCTAGTGGGACTGAATCACTCCTGACTAGAAGGAAGCTCTTGGGTGCAGTCCTGGGGGCAAGGAATTTCCTGACTGAATGATCCCAAACCAGCCCCATATCATAGAGCTAGGTGACACGAGGGACACTTGTTCCCCACTGGGATTTCTAACCTGGCTTCACCCAGGACATGAGCCACTAATGGAATCTGAAATGTTTGTATCCCAAGAGAAATTAGCTTAGCCTGAGGCCTGATGAGAATCACAAGAAAGGCAGAAGCTTCTGTAAGAGGAAGATTAAATGGCCAACTAGGACAACGACAGGCCCTCCAGCACACCTCTCCAGTGTCCAAGCTGGAGAGGGCCTTTTTTTTTCCCCCAGGGGAATATCCCCCACCCTGAGTTGGGACAACAACCCCTTGAGGCTGGGCCTCAGTATTCCCCATGGTCAGAGAAACAAACTCTCAGAACCTGAAGACTCACAGCAACCAGGTGGCGGAGTGACCACTGTGCTGTGGAGGGGCAGGGCTCATCTAGTACATGGTTGGTCCCACACACGTTGTTTAGTAGCAAATGTTCTGTATGAACACAGAAGGGTGGGTGGGGACCAAGGTGGAGATGCCACCTAGGAAGCTGGGGATCAAGTATTTGATCAGTTTTCCCACTGTTCCTTGGCAGCCTGCACTGTACGTCCTTTATTTGATTTCTGCCCTGTAAGGGTCAAGTGTATTTGGAAGCCCAAGTGAGTGGTGTCGGGGTCAGCATGAAGGCCCAGGGCTGGGATGTCTGGCCTACATGTTGGGCTCCGGATGCCTCCCTGGGAGGCCAGTCCTTGGTCTCTGGCCACCCAGCACCGAGTCTGGGCACAGGGTGGAGCCAGCTCCCTGGGAAGCAGAGTCCTGGCCGAAGGAGGGCAGGTGGAGAAGCTGAGGACAGATCTCCTTGCATGGGTCAGGGTCCAGAAAAACAGACTTGCTCAAAGTTCTGAGGATTAATAGGGTTAAATTTTATAGAATCTAAATTAAGCCTATGTTTAGGAGAGTTAAGAAATTTTCTCTACAATACACTCTATCGTACTAAATATCATAAAATTCAGTACAATTGTAAGAAAATATAACATGAATAAAAAACGTTTAACAATTCATCTAAATGAGGTTGGGGGGTGCCCTCTCTGCCATTGCAGCTGACACATGCTGTGGCCCAGAATCTGGCACCACAGGCCTCGCAAGGAGCTGGCAGAGTTGGTGAAACGCTGCAGGTGTTTCTTCTGCATCTTCAAGTTCAGTGAAAGCTGGGCCTGGATCCGGCTCTGGCTCTGGGGCGGCCACGACGCTGGTGTTGCCTCTTGCGGGTTTTCCTGCTGTTGCTCTGGAGCTGGTTCTGCAGATCCAAGAAAAGGACATGTTACCACCCTCACTGCCTTCTGTGTGCCTTCCAAAGTCACACTCACCCACACCAACCCCAGAGGCCTCCTTCTCCTCCTCCTGTCTCAGCCTCAGTAGGCTCAGGAGCCCCAGCCATGACTGGGGGCACTGGGCCTGGTTTGGCAGGTCAGGGTCTGGAAGGTTGAGCTCTATGGAGGCCAACAGCATCATCAGGCTGGGAAATTCAGGAGGTGCTGGTCCAGCCAGATGCCCAGGATGCAGGAGATGGCCCTGGGGAGAGAGATAGGTGGGCAGCAGAGTCTGAGGTGTGCCCTTTCCTTCCACTTGGCCCTCCCACAGGTCCTTTGCCTCCTGCTCCTGCCCATCCAGAAGCCAGACCTACTCCTTGTCCACCTTCACTCTGGCAGTTCTGGCAGAGATGTGCCTTCTCACACAGAAGGGGCTGGCAGAAAGCACTCCTACCTGACAGCTCTGGATCAGTGACAGAACCACCTGTCCCCTTGTTATCGGGAACCTGACATGGTCTCTCAGTGTCCCTGTTCCCTCCCATTAAAATATGAGGGCTGGTGTCTACCCTGTTTATGTCACTCATTGGCACAGAGTAGGAGCTTCAGGAATACTGACCAATGGCAAAACAACGAAGAACGGGGACTTCCTCTCACCTCAAACTTTGGCTCCTGCACCTACATGCTGCATAATTCACTAGTTGTGCTCTGTGGTTCTTTGCCTGCCACTGAAACTCAACTCCCACAGGGTAGGGTTCGCCCACCAAGCTGCCATTGAGGAGGTTTTACCAGATTAGTTTAGCAAGGTCTCAGGATAGGGGTGCAGGTAGGGCGTGGATTAGGAACAAAAGGGTATGGATTTTCTAAGGGTCTGACTCTCTCACTGAACTCCCACTACTAGCGCACACCACCCATATCCATATGCACAGCTCCCTGACTCCTGTCCTTTTGTCTAGGAGAAGCACTCAGACCTCTGCCCTCTCGCAGAAATCCCACCATGTGTGGTATCCAGGGTTCTGCCAGCACCTTCAATTCACAGGCCCCATACTCCCCTCGTGGCCCTGACCCAAAACTGACTCACATTTTCTACTGGGACGGAGGTTCACCTTCCTCTTCACTGTACAGGAAGATGCAGCCATAGGTAGAGGAGGCCAGGAGGACGTCACATCAGCTGTTCTGTGCACACTAGGAGCCTGTGCAGCCTAGTGTGACTGAATCCCTCCCAACTACAAAGAAGCTCTGCAATGAAGGCTGGAGGGTGTGCTCTGTGCACTGGATTAGGGTCAGTGCCTAGAGTCGTGTCTGTACCTGGCAGGGCTTCTAATGTATCTGCTGAATGAATGAGCCCAAAGCAGCCCGATATCAGATACCTGGGTGACCCTGAGGCCACAATGCTCACCTCTCACATCTCTGATCTGGATTCACCTGGAACATGGACCTCAAATGGCATCTCCAATCTATTTATGAAAGGAGAAAAGAGCTTAGCCCAAGGCCCCAGAGAGAATCACAAATTTGGCTGAGGCTTCCCCAACTGGAAGAGCAAATGACCCACTGGCTAAATCACAGCCCCACCAGCAGACCTCTCCACTGTCTAGGCACCCAGAGAACACTTACCTGGAGGACCCCAGCCAGTCCCTACAATAACCCTATGAGCTGGATCCCGGGTTCACTGAGGGTTCAGAGGAACAAAAGCTCAGAGAGTGCAGTGACCTATAGGAAAACAGCCAACAGGTGGCCTGGCGACCATGTGCTCTGGAGGGGAGGTGCTCACCTGGTAAGTAATTGGTCCCACAGCTGTTGGGTGGTAGCAAATGTTCCATAGTAAGAGACTGGAAGGACGGTGTGTTCCCTGATCAGAAATTCGACCACTTTGTCTCGCCAGTGTGCCAGGGAGATGTGCACCATACAGGTTTTTTTCTCCCTGTGAGGCTGAACTTCATTGGGAACCCCGAGTATGCAGTGCTGGGGCCAGTCGGCTGGGTGGCAGCTGGCTCCTAATGTTTGGCTGACTGGCCTCCAGGGTCTTCTCAGAAGCTGACAATCAGAGACCAGCCCTTGTCCTCTTGCCACCGGGCTCTCATGCTGGATGCAGGCTGGAGCTGGCTCCCAGGGAAGCAGAGTCCTGGCTTGTAGGGAGGGCAGGTCTTCCATGCCAGAACCTTCTCACTGGGAATGTTGGGCATCCTGAGGCCAAAACACATCTCCCTTGATTCTCCAGATCAATACTGCCTGCCCTCTTGACTCCCACCCTGGTTATTGAACAGAGCGGTGAGGAGCTCCAAATGAGGGGCAACCCCCTTAGGTTCCAGGCTGTGAGTGCATTCGGACCCCAAAACAGTTTCTCTTTGGGTTTCCAGGGTCTGTGCCTCTACTGAACTGAACTGTTCCCAGAAAAGCAGCTGCTGGGCACGCGCAAGGTAGGGTGAAGGGCAGGGAGAGGGGGCGGGCTAGAAGGTGGAAGTGGAGTGTCCGAAGATGCAGATGGGGAAGTGCTTGACCTGGGAGGACCACTGCGCTGCCAGCTGGAGGGATGTCACATTGTTCCACTCCACATCATCGATGATGACCGGCAGCAAGTTCTGCTGGTGCTTGGCCTTGCAAACCAGGTGACTGATGTCATGGATGCACTGGCTTGTGGACTCCACTTCCTCATCCTTGGCTTTCTTGGGTGCCTTCCTTGTCTTCTGCTTGGTGACCACAGTCATGGACATGGTGGTTGTTGCTGTGGCCTGACCACTGCTGGGCAGCCTGCTGACCTGGACAGACTGGAAGAAGCACTTGAGTGTGCTTTTGGCGGCAAGAGGGTCTTTCTTGTCCGCAACTCTCTTTGTGTCCATTGCCTGGGCTGCCGTCCAGTAATCCAGCTGCAGCTCCATCATCTCTGCATGGACACTCTGGCTGGGGGAGGACAGGCCCCCACTCGTTGATGGGGGGGAAAGTGTGTTGCGTGAGGCCTTGCTGGCAGGGGACAGAAGCTCACTGGAGCAGGAAGGGCCCGCACCATCTGAGTCTCCTGACATGGTTGAAGATGGTTCCCCACTTCCAACCTTCACTGTCCCCACAAAGGGGATGACCTGCTTTGAGGACTTGTCATCAGGGCGCTGCTGCTTAGACATGAGCACGGCCTCTGCGATGGGCAGCAGGTAGACACAGTTGGCCCCGGTGACATACTCTGTGATTCTTGACACCACGTCCTGTGTGTCCTGCAAGGTGTTCAGAGACTCCAGGTTGTTGAACATGTCCCACCAGTACAGGTCCTGGAAGAAGTTGTCGTAGCGGCAATCCATGGAGCCCAGGTAGCTGGCCAAGGCGTGGGAACCCAGTGGAATGACCAGGAAGCGCAGGGAGTCCAGCCACTGGGGTGGCTGGTGGGACAGCAGCTCCACGAAGACCCGCAGCACAGCGTTGAAGTAGGGCTGTGCCCCTGCCACCGCGATCTTCACAGGTGTCGGGGCCTGGGAAGTGCACTTGCAGTATCTCTCTATCCAGGACACGATGATGCTGAAGGCCTCCTGCGCGTCATCTGTGGAGCAAGTGCACACCACGGGCAGCATGTGCCCCTGCAGGATGTCCGAAAGTAACTGGCCCTGCCAGTCTGAGGTGTTGAGAAGAATGATGCTCTCAGGCAGCTTGTCTGGGGAAATGAGGACGTCATTAAGCTGGTCACGCACGGGCTTGCTGGGGATCTGCCGCTGGCTCTGTGGTTCTGGGTCCTCGTCGTCGTCCTGTCTGTTGAACCACTCATTCAGGGATGTGTTGCAGCTATGGAGGCCAGCCTGCTTCCTCTTGGACCTGCTGGAGGGGATGACCAGAGACTTGGTGAAGCGCACTATGGATGGCAGCTTCCTGGTGAACCAAGCCCTGGCAGAGGATGCTGCCTCCCGGCTGTCCTCCAGCTGTGCCAACTGCCCCCCACGGGAGCAAACTCTGTGGGCCACTGAGTCAGAGTCACTATCACTTGACATGCTGTCAAAGTATCGCCTGAGCTTGGGCTTTGGGGTGCTTGGGACGCTGATATCCTCTTCCGTGTCTAGGCTCATCTCGCTTGAGCTTGCCACGATGTCATGGCGACGGACCAGCGCCTTCTCCACTTTGGGGACATATCTCACAAGGGTCTGTTCCGAGGACAGGACCTCCTCTGACACTTGGGCCATGAGCATAGATGCCACGGCTTCCTGGTGGTCATTCTCTTGCAAGGTCGTGCACCTCCTTCTTACTATCATCGGGTTCCCTGCCTCAAAGTTGTCCTCCGGAGATTGCCTGTGTGTCCCACTGTAGCTGGCCGCCTGCTGAAAGAAGCCCTCAGAAGGGCCGGCAGAGTCGTTAGGCGAGGTCTGGTCAGTGGTGTTGGCCTGTGTGGCCCTGGAGTCATGATCGATGGGCTGGCTGGACAGGGAGGCCATCTGCATCGTGTCCACCTTAGTGGTGCATGTACTGTAGACCACCAATTTGGAGTCACTGTGGCTTGGCTGATTGCCTCCCGGGGTGCACGTGTTCTCAGGCACCTGTGACAGACTCAGCGACTCCCTTCGGTTCCTGGCGCTGTGCGAGCCCCACATCTCCATCTGCAAGCTGGAGTCTGACAGGCCCTCGATGCATGGCTTCAGCTTGGCATTGGGGCTGCTGAGGATACTGTGTTTGTCCTTCATGCCCGGGCTACTACACAGGCCTTCGAAGTATGGCCTGAGCTGAGGTCTGGGGGTGCTGAGGATGCTATCATCGTCCTCAATGTCTGGGCCACTGTCACTGGGGTTCTCTAGCATGTCACACAGGAGGTCCAGGTCCTCTTCCACTTCCAGGACATGCTCCCCATGATCCTGCTCCGGGTCCAGGGCCTCCTCCGACACTTGGACTGTGTGCAGCCATAACAGGACCTTCTCGTGGGAGTTCTGTTGTGTTGTCAGGATCCTCCTTGTGACTTCCAGATTCTCTTCCTTGAAGTCATCCTCCTCCCGTTCCTGCCTCTGGGAATCCTTGGAGCTGCCCTCCAGCTTTGAGAAGCAGGTCTCGCACTTGCATTCAGAGTCGCTGTCTGAGGACTCAGCCATGGCACTGGTTTTCCTGGCACTGTCCTTGTGGCCTATGGGTGTCCTAGACGGAGAGGTCATTCGTATTTTCTCCAGCTGGCTGGTGGGTGTGCCGTAGGCCTCCAGTTCATTGTCACTCTCACTTGGCTGCTTGCCTCCCATGGCCCATGCGTTCTCTGGCATGTGGGCCAGACTCAGAGGCTCCGTTTGGGTTCTGTCATTATGGCTGCCCCACATCTCCGACTGCGAGCTGGAGTCTGACATGTCTTCAAAGTATGGCCTGAGCTTGGGCCTAGGGATGCTGAGGACGCTCTCATCATCCTCCATGTCAGACCGAGGGTCCCTCTCTGACACTTTGGACCTGTGGCACAGTGCCAGCACTTTTCGCTTCCAGTCCATTCCTCTTATGGACCGCCGCCGCCGCTGCTTCTTTGGCTTCCCCTTCCCAAAGTCATCCTTGTGCCGGTCCTGTCTATGCTTTCTACTGCAGCTGGGCTCCTGCTCAGAAAGGGGGCTCTGAGTGTATTTACCTGCGGACTTGGCCTTTGGCCTGGCCCGCATGGCACTTTCCTCATGTTTGATGGGCTGGCTGGACAGGGAGGAGATCCAGACCTCAGCCACCTTGGTGGAAGACTCCTTGACGCTGCTGTAGAGGCTCAGCATCTGGCCACACTTGGGGTTTCTCTTCATGACATCTGCCATGAGGATGGCGCCCGTGGCCAGTGTCTTATAGCCCAGGACGATCCTGTTCTTATAGCGCTTCCTCTGCTCCAGCATGATCTGGAGCTTGTTGCCTTCTCCCTTGAGGAAGTGGGAGTACTGCAGGGAGAAGGTCAGCGCCACGTCAGTCTCCACTGGTTCCCTGGGAGGCAGCATAATCTCTTTGGACCTCAGGATGCCCTTGGAGTCCTGCATCTTCACGGAAATCACCACGGACCCTAGGTCCTTCGCCAGCTCCTTGAAGACCACTAGCTTCTTTAGGGTGACACTGCACCACCTAGGCACACAGCTGTGGCTTGAGCAGTGCACCGACCAGGTGGCTACCAGGTTCTGGGGTGCCTGTGCTTTGAGCACAGTGGATGTGCCGGCCAGCCGCACAGTTCGCGAGCAGTCTACAGCTGGTGGCACCCTACGGGTCCTTTTCCTACTCAGGGTTGATGCTTTGTCCTCCTGTGGTGGGACAGAGGAGAGACGTGATTGGTGACAAGAGGTGGGGCATAGGACATCGAGTGTGCAGACACAAAAATGGCCACTCGCTACACTGTGATTAGGTCAGACCTGGGTGGTGGTCTTTTAAACTCAGAGACCTGAAGGTATTCCACAGGATGTCCTAAAATTAAAACTTTTTCATTAAAACTAGTTTACGGCGAGTTGCTCTGACCTAGGCTGGAATCTTCTCTAAAGAACGATGTTTCTTTACCTTCACTGAACCTGCCTATTGTCTTTTGGAATGTACAAGGACATAGCTTAGGAATATCAATGGAATTTTCCATGTCTGGACTCTCTGTGCTCTGTGGAGAACAGAAATCCCCTCATTGTTGTTGAGTTCATTGTTGGCTGTTTTATCCTTTAGCCACATATAGGAAAAAAAGTATGTGTCCATCATTTTACTTTTTATACAATCTATCACCAATGGAATTCATAAAACCCTCATACATCTCCACTTTTTATTGAAATATCTAAAAAAAAAAAAAAAGTGAAAACTGCCATTCTCAAGAGCATTATTTCAATCCTTTGAGATTTTGCTTTAAGACAATTGACAGTTTAGCTCAGATAAAATCCCAACAATTGTTCACAGTTTTGACTGCTTCTTCCACTGACATTTCCTTGGCAGGATACATCAGGATCCCAGAAAACCTCACCCAGCACCACCCTATAGACCCACACCTGGTACTGGGATGCAGCAAAGGGCCCATTAACCCACCAGTTCCCTGTCCATCAGGTGAACTTGTGTGGGTTGTCTCTTGGATCCTGGACCTGCTCTTGCTTGTGCTGCTGACATTATTTGAGCCATATTTTTCAATACTCTTGGTGGAACTAAGGTTAACCGCTTGACAGATCTCAGGCTAAGGAGAGACAGGTGGAAAAATGAGCCTGGTACTTGCTTTTCTATTGTGAATTGCCTTTTGAGAGACTGGGGAAAACATCAGAGGTTTGGCTCCAGAAAACATGTCAAAGCAAGCCAACCAAATCCTTTTACCTTCCACAAACCTCCCCTAATCATTTCAGAGGCTTGTAGATAATTGGCTTTATGCAACCAAAGTCCCAGAACTTTTGAAGTGGAAATACCTGAGTTCACCAGGACAAATTGCCTAGGCTGTTTGTCTCTGGAAGATATGTCTTACCCCAATAGAAAAAAAATACCTTACCCACCTACAGCAATCACTTTAGCTGATTTCAACGACTTCTTTCTAAGTTAGACGTAAGGACAGTTATTGAATATCTAGGTATTTTGAAATAACATGAAATACTGAAACATTGCTTGCTAGACAAGAATTATGTTCACCTGCTTTGGGGTTTTTTATTACAAAAGGTTTGTAAAATGGATTTGGAGCTGTTGATGTAATGTTGTGTGCTTTGTGGAAGGTGTGTTTCTTGAATGTGATAGTGTGATTACAATATGTTTATCACCATCAACCTAAGGAATGTGGTTATTCACTTTGTGGTTATCATTGTAAATTAAGGCTCCTAAGATTAAAAGTTCCAGCTAAGAAGGAAGAAATTACATAGTCGTGATAACAGAAGGCTTCAGGTATGGGGAGTCATATTTGAAGGAAAAGGACAAATGCACATTTCTCTAAGGATGGTTATTTCTGAATGGGTGAGAAGGTTTGTGAAAGTTAGGGAAAGGTTTGTAAAAGGGGATATAGACTATAAACTTTTGTGAAAATTTTACATAAAACATTCTTGTATTTCTCTGCAAGAATTGGTTAATTAAAATTGTGTGTATAGTCTTTATGTGATATGTGTCCATCTATGTGTTATGTGTGGTGAATTTTCAACCTCCAGATGGCATGAGTAGGATATAATCTTTTATTGACCTAAAAGGTTAAATATTTGAGTAAATTAAGGTGAATTCAGGAGTGTGGACAAAATATTTAATATTAAAACTGTTTATAAGTATGATTAAGTTCTCTTAGACTTATTACCATAAGCCTCTGTTTCATTTCACTTAGATTTACAAAAAGTCCATGGTATAATCTTTTGCATATGTATCTTTGACAACCTTCCTAAAATTTCCATTTTAAGAGACTTTTTAAACAAAATATGACCTTGAGTTCATACCAATGGGCCCTGAAATACTTAAAGGATTTATTATCTCGCCTAATTAAAGGGCCTATGTGGACCTGAATTAGTCCTACTTCATATGCTTGAAATTACCTGAGAAGCATAAGCAAATTAGGAAAAGAAAACAACGGTGCTATTTGTGTACATATATTTTTATTAAAATGGAAATTATAGAGATTTCAACCTGTCCTAGAAAGGAAGGTAGGAAGATTCAAAGAAATGTTCCAATAGGAAACTCTCAAGTGAAACCGGGGTCTTGGTGTCAGCCACACTCGGCCAGGCAAGAGGGATGGTTCCCTGTGAGAGCATCAAACTGTGGGACTCCAGGTATTTGTACTGCAAACATTCCACTTTTATGAATTATACCCAATGTTCAATACAAGAAGCCATGGACAATGTTTTAAAATCTTACATGTCATTTGTTCTTTTTATATTGACATTGGTGATTGAATCCAAATATACACATATTCTCATATTTTTTCATATTATTCTCTGCCATCTTATAGTAATTACTAGAAGCCTGATGCTCAAAGATTCGTGCCAGAATGGGCCTTCCTTTCCCTGGCTGCTGGTACCCTTTTTGCTCTGCTCAGAAGCCCAGAGTGGCCTTGTATGCAAATTCACACCCATTTTGTTATGTGACTTTGCATACCCACTTGTGATTGGCTGGTGGGTGTTGCAAAAGTATGGACAATTAGCATGCTTGTCTATTATAAGGTAAGATTATTTTCCAAAAATTGTTGCCTTGTTATAGTTTACCAAAAAAGCAAAGTTTTTTGTTTTGTTTTTTTTAAATCTATTGCATTACAACCAAAACTATTACCACTTTGTTTGGTCATCCATAGATAGTTATTGCTTTATTCTAATGAATTTTGAAATATGTTACATCTTTAGAAAAACCCATGAAAAAGAATCTAACTTGTTCTAAATAACACGTGTCTAAGCAGGTCACATCTTTGGACTGAATGAAGAGGTATAGAATTCTAAGGAATAACTGAATTCATGAAAATACTGGCAAATAATAAGGATAAACAAAAAATGGGTACAGGACTAAATGAAGTCAAGATGATTATTGTTGTTTTGACTCTGTTTAAAATACTGCTGATTTTTAAAACATTTCGTTTTCCAAACATAAGGAAAACTAAAAGCATGCATTCTACATTGGTATCAATGACTCACTCATAAGCTTATAGGGACTGACACATTTGGGACATTCATTTCACAGTACTGCCAAGAGCCAAAAACTTTATAGACCAAAACTCACAATAAGGGGAGTTTTGTTTACTGAAACACATTAATTATAGACTCGTTCCAACAACTTTCAAAGGACTTTACTTCATCAGAGGTCTAACCACAATGAACATCTGTCTCTGACATGGTTTCCATCGACCACAGAGACTGAAGACATTTCAAGGATGAGAATAAACTGGCCATAGGAGCTGACCATTATCCCAAGAAGTCAACAAGTCTGAGATGCTCACAAATTACTGTTGCTCAAACCCTGTTCTTCTAGGTCCTAATTGTTATTGACTAAATGTACATCAAATGATTTTACATTGTTATTATCCTCCATGATTTGCTACTGGAAACAATATCTGTCTCCTCAGGCCCCTTCCTTTTACATATGAAAACTTGAATTTGGATACCTCCTAATTTTTCCCACCTACTACACAATGACAGTCTGATGATCAGTTATCATAACAAAAGAGGAGAGTCTTAATTCACCTGGACAAACACAGCAGAGTACAAGTGACAGTGGATGAATCATAAGTACAAGCAACATGCTGGAAGAGGTAAGAGGCATTTGTGCCTCCAGCAGGAAACCATGTTATTAGCTTAATAAACAATTATGATAATGCATGCAAAGTGTTTTTTGGTTGGCTGAGTTGCTTATTCCCCTCAGTCTAGCACTAGACATTAAGAGGTGTTACTGTTTTAATACCATTGCTTTTGTTCCTGCCTGTAAATGTTATAGTAGGCACATAATTCCAAAACTTAAGGCAAGAAGCAAAAAGACCCTACTCATGAACTATTAAAATTTAAAATTGATACAGAATATTTTGTAACAAGGGCATATAGCATATCGCGTCCACCCATACACCTGCCTTTTTATTTTGAATCATTATAAAATTCCACCTTGAATGCCATTGAAAGTTGTGGTCTTGCCTCGTCTGAAATGGTCCATTGTTCAGCAAGAGAAAACACAAACACTGATCATCATTGCATAACTTGTACTGATTTATGAACAAAAGCAGTGTGCATGGACGATAAAAGGGGCTACATGCTCACCTGACTAGATCGGGGAACTCCGGTGTGGTTACCTTGCAAACTCAGAGACCATAAGAAACCATACAGGATGGTCTGAAATTAAAACACTAACTAAAAGGAGCTCATGGTGGGTGGTCATGTCGTAGTCTGGCATTTTCCTTGACAAAGGTCAATCTTACCTTAACAGAGTCTATGCACTGCCTTTTTGTGTCTATGATAACATATATTTGCTTTACCAAAGGAATTTTCCTTATTTTGGACAACTCAGGCACAGGCACCACTCTGTGCTCTGCAGAGATCAACAAAGATCTTGGATATTTAGTTCATTGTTGACTTGAAACTATCCTACATCCACCTCTGGAGAAGAAGTATGCGCCTAACATTTTATCATTTATCCAATCACAGAATACTTTGCTTTCTCCTCTCTCCCTAATCCATTGCCCATGGATTTCAGGTAACACACATAGGTCTACACTTTTGCTGGTAATTTATAAAATAAGTTGGAAATTGTAATTCTCAGGAGCATTATCTCAACACATTGAAATTTGCTGGCCCACAATTATCAACACTTTAGCTTAAATAAATGCACAAAGCATTTTCACCACTTTGAACATTTTTCACATTGATATGAGAAAAAGTTCTTGGCAGGAAAAAGTAGAATTGGAGGTGATGAATATGTATAAGATACTAATGTATAAAATATATCAATATCTTAGGTCATTTTCTTAGCAGAGGACAGATAGCACATGCTTTATTAATAGTGTCACAACATGTGATTTCTGACAAAACATCCCAAAGTAAGATGAGAACACAGAGGATTTTTCTGGGATATTATTACATGTGGTATATTCAGGGTGGCACCGATGTCATGGCAACAGTGATTACAAGGGCCAGGTCCCACCCCAATGAAGACATGGGTCGCTGTGCTGACCAGTCCCTATCCTGGTAGAATGTGCAGCCCAGGGGGCCCCACGTCCTGACCTGGAGCTCATGGGGACCCAGATTCCTTTGGAAACTGGATGCCAGGAGTTCTCTTAGGGGAGAAGCAGTGTGCCTGCTGGAAGCAAGGTCCTGTTGAACCCCAAGGGTTGTGGAGTATGGAGCAAGTGTCACCTATACTCACCCTGAAGCTGTCCTGCACGCTGGAGGAGGTATGGGGCACCTGTGTCTCCTGAAGGGACATCGAGTTGAGGACCCCATCTGTCAGTTCTGGTCTGTTCTCCTGTGTGGAGCTCTGTAAAGAGAGTTCCCAATCACCAGAGGAAAGGCTCAGAGCCCTCTTTTGCTGGATCTGTGACTCCTGTAACCCTCCCATCCAGACACACGCACACACACACACACACACACACACACACACACACAGTGTGATCTGCTTAGACCTCCACTGCTGAGGAAAAGGCATGACAGCCTGAGGGGCCTAAGATTCCCATTGGCACAGATGAAAGACCCCCCTCTTGGAAGCCCATCTCCATTACCTGCCCTGCCCTTTCCTGCTCTTGGGTGTGATCACAGCAGGACCTCTAGGCTATCCACTGCCCTGAAAGCTGTGCCTGTCCTGGGATTCTCCCCTCAGGTCCCTCTTCCCATCACATGAAGGGGAAGGGATGTGGGCTGCACAGGGATGGCACCCAGAGTAGCCTGGCCTGGTGTGAATGGGTCTGACCCAGCACACCTTCTCTTACCTCAGGGGATCTTCTCGAAAATGGCCAGAGATGTCGGGCACTAGTGTTGAACCGTCTACAGAGTCGAGAACAACTCTCACTGCAGGGTCTCTGGGAACCAGAGCCCTGATAACAGGGAATACAGCAAGAGAACATCTTGAACTGTCAACCATCTCTTGCCAAGTGAGTGGCAGTTGGGCAGTTGCTAGAAAGTGGGAGCCTGGTTACATGGATTCCAAGATCTATTAGGAAGTGACATCACTTCCTGGGATTGCCCCCTGCCCCGAATCTCCTCACCTAATAACAGATATAGTTAGTCCTGTGGCCTGCTGACTACTCACCCACTTTCTCCATGGAATATCCAACAGTGTACACAGTGACACCAACACACCCACTCCACAGCCCCTAGAAGGTCTGCCTGCAGCCAGGGTCCCAGGTTTGAGGAGACAGACCTAGGCTCAGATTCAACCCCTAGTTCTTGCCTCTTCTTCATCCTGGATAAGTCACTGTACCTGTCAGGGCCTGCCTCTCCTCTGCCTGCACAGTGGGTTATTGCAGCATTTGCTTCTTAGCAATGTTCAGGTTCGTGAGGGGGAGAATTTACTATCAGGTAGAAGGAGGACTGTCACAGGCAGAAGTGCCTCCAACCTCCTTTTTATTCCTATTGTCATCTCCTCCGTGTCTGCTTTTCTTCTAATTCCGCTCAAAATTATTTGATCTAGTGTTTTTTTGTTTGTTTGTGTTGTGTGTGTGTGTGTGTGTGTGTGTGTGTGTGTGTGTGTGTGTTTATGTGGGGGTTTATTGTGTGTGTGTGAATGTGTGTGTGTTCCTGAGCACGAACAAGCATATGCACACTAGTTGAGCCAGTAAGTCCACTTCCGGGAATATATCCCAAGAAACCAGAAACACTAATCAGAAAGGATGTATGCATCCCTATATTCATAGGAGCAGGAAACCTAAGATTTGGAAACAGCCTAAGTGCCCATCATAAGATGAGTGGATTAAAAACCTGCAGTACATATGCACAATGGCATACTATGCTGCTGTAAAGAGGAAAAAACTCTTACCATTCACTACAGCTTGGATGGACATGGAGAGCATTAGGCTAAGCAAAATAAGCCAGTCAGAGAAAGATAAATATCACATTATCTCACTCATTTGTGGAATATAATGAACACCATAAACTGATGAACAAAAATAGATCAAGAATCAGAGAAGCTTCAAACTCAAGCCAAATGTAGAGGAGTGTTGGAAGAGAGTAAGAGTTCAAACAAAGAACAAGTATTCATGCATATAAGCAGAACCAATGGACATGGACACTGAGGGGATGGGGGCAGTTGCTGGGGGGTGGAGGTGGCGTGGAGGGTTTCCTTGGGGAAAAGGAAACATGTGTAATACTTTAAACAACAACAACAACAACAATAATAATAATAATAAACATTCCTCTTAGGAAGAGAGACTGGGCTTAGTGCTCTTTCTGGATCCCAGAATAAAGCACACTTCCTATCGCAACCCCAAGATACAGAGGATTAGGCAGGAGCTTCCCAGTATGTCAGGATTTCTAATGTCCAGACCAACTCTGTTGGAGAGGTGAGAGCCTTGGCCAGGAAGGTCTGAACATTCCTGAACTCTGGGCTCTGAATGCCATGATCATTGGGTAATATCTGCCACGCTATGGACATCAGTTTCCCCATTTTCCATGGAAGGTTCAGAACTGCATAAGCATGACCTCAGAACAAAGGGGCCCAGTTCCCTCCACTCTGGATGGTTATTGGACAGAGGTGCATGTATGTGATTCCAACTCTGGCCAACATTTTCAGACAAATGTTGGCCAAATGCCCATCTTGCCTTCTGACTGCTCACCATCTCCCCCATGCCTCTCCATGTCTGTGCATGCTGCCACCAGCAGATCCTTTTCCAGAGCCCATGAGGAACCCTGGGTACAACCAGGACCCCAACTTTGAGGACACGCCACTGGGTTCATCTCGGGCTCTGTGGGGCTCAGTATCTTGTTCATTTATTTCTAAACACATATTACCCTCCTGGAAAAAGCATGTGTCAGTATCACTGATTTCATGAAACATAAATGAACAAACAAAACACTTCTCACTATCAGTTGAATTGGGGAAGATTTTATTAGCAAATATATATATATATATATATATATATATATATATATATATATTTGGTAATATTGGTATAACATTCCCCAGTTTCCTATTTGGAAACAGGTTTTGATTAAAAACAGACATTGATTAAACATCCCTGCCATTTGCACAGGAACTTGACTCTGAAGAAGAAGAAGATTAGGTGGATGTGTTAGGAAAAGCTAAAGTAGCCCCAGTGTCTATTGCCATTTTAGAGTCTTCTATTTCTAGGATAATTTCAACTTCTCCCAAACTGTCATTGAGAAGAGGAAATACCCTTGGATCAACCCTATGCTTATTTTTGGGTTTTTCCCCTTTTTATCTACATCTTATTTCAGTTTCATATGAATCTAATAGTGGACAGGAATTTTCTTGCAGACCTTATTTAGGAATTGTGTTGCATTTACTGGCAGAAACCATTAGTTATATTCATTGGAATCGGTTAGGAGAGCCAGGATCAGTTGTTCTAACAAGATATGAAGAGATGTTCAATGACACTTGTAGTCAGAGAAGTAATGAAGTGCTCTACACCAATCTGTGTGATAGATTAGAGTGTGATGATGCCAAGTGTTGGTGAGGCTTTGGGACAATTGGAAACATCATGGTCTGCAATGGGAGTGTAAACTAATATAGGCACCCAGGAGGGCCATCTATAAGTACTTAGCAAAATTAAAAATAAATATGTTCTCATAGATTCGAATATTCATATATATATATATATATATATATATATATATATATATATATATATAATTTTGATAAGTCCAAGGAGCCTGAAGAATCACTGCAGAAGAACCTATAACAGAGTTCTCTCATTCTCAAGTTGAACTCATCACTTTCTGAATAACATTTCCTCCACTGGGACACAGGGAAAAAGCAGGCCTTCTGTGTCATAATGTTGCCCCCAGGAAGATAAGAGTAGGAACCTGGTTCTTCTGATCAGCATCACTGGATGGGAATGGACCATTGGCAATATTTGCTTGGATAGATATCAAAGAGACACCTGGCATCAGTGAGTTCCCAAACTTTATCCTGTCAATTCCATCTCAAAATCTTTAGCCTTTTTATGAGTGTTTTCCCACTGACATAAACATCCTCCCCACGGTGTTAATTGTAATCTATATGAACGGCATGGCTAACAAACTCATGTGACATCATAAAATATGGCAAAGTGCTGTGATGGAGCCTAAAAAAAAAAGTATCTTCTGTGTACTTTCTTCTGCTATTTGCAAGTAAAATGATAATGAAGGTAAAACAATAAGGTATCACTGTAGGTGTACATATAGCCACATGAATATTTTTTATAATATTTAAAGTGTGAAAATTACGGATTAAATGTAAAGATTGAAATATATGTAGAATAAATTATGACTACCTGTGTTACTACTAAATCTTAAAATGCCCTCATTGCCTGAGTATTTAAATAGAACATTAGAGTGACAGTTGGGAGACCGTTGAACTCCTGGTTTCATCCCAGGTTTTTCTTCCCCAGAACTACTTACTTCCACTTTGTGCTTGTCCTTCAGGAGGTTTCTCTAATTTTACTTGGAAGTTGTGTACACACAAGTTATATTTATTGTTACTTTTGCATTTTTGAAGTTTTATTTCAATAGCACCATTCAGAATGTACCTTGAAACTTAGCTTTTTTTCAGTCAAATCATGCTTTGAGGTTTGTCCATGTTGCTACACATAGTGCATTACCTTTACTGCGTTGATAGGCATTTACTAAGACTACTTTATGCTCCTGTTGAAGGACATTTAGGTTATCTCTAGTTTCCACATCATAAACAATGCTGAAATGGACTTCTGGTATCCTTCCTCATGGGCACAAGGATGAAGGTTCTCTAGAATCTGTTGCTAAGAATGAATTTCTAGCAGGAAGGTCATGCCCTACCTTGGGTTTCACTAGTGGGTACAATTTCATTGGCTGCTGCAGCCATCCCTGCCTCCCAGCTGCTGTGGATGTTGGCTGCTCATGGCTCCTGGTAGCCCTTTCCCTGTCCAGAGTGGTTAGGCACTCCCCTTTCCCTGCCCTGGAATGAAGGCTCAGCCAGAGGCCAGTAATGACTGGCACTGGTAGACAAGCCTGGCTCCTTACCTGCAATGGAACTCATTCATTGGCTACAATTCCTAGTAAAGATCCCTTCTTAAGACCAGGCTTCACTTAATGTGCTGAGTCCTCATCTCTGCTCACCTCCCTCCATCTTCTTCTCCTGAGGTCCCATCTTGAAAAAACTCTGCCCCAGTTCCCAGGAGTCACTGTGCTTCCAGGGAGCTGGGCCCAAACTGACTAATATTGCCAATGTCTCTCCAAAAGGGCTGCTCCAATGTCCGGTTAGGAGAAGCTCGAAGGCTGAGAAAGAGTAAGCCCATCCAAGAGGTAAGCTGGGGAGGGGAAGAGGGCAAAGGCACTGAGATGAAAGAACTTTGCAAATTCAAGAAACTGAATGAAAGCTTGTTGGGGTGAATTGTGGGGAGCAGAACAAAAGCAGGACCCTGGTTGAGGTGCGAGATGTATGTAGGAGCCCATAAGTAGAGCTCATAGTTTGCTTTCCATTCTTTTTTCTAATTTTAATAGGAAGTTTTTGAAATGCTTTAAATAGCTAAGTGTTAGGGTTCAATTTACACTAAGAAAATTAGTCTGTGTGTAGAGGCAATGGTTTGGAAAAAGATAAGAGAAGCAGGGTTTTGAGTATCCCAATGGTAAGGAAATTGGATCATAATAGTAACAGTGTCAACACAGAAAGCAAAATTCACTATGTAATTTATAACACAACATTATGTGTGTCGGTAAAACACACAGGCAGACAATGACATAAATTCTTCAATCATCCATGTCAATTTTGAGGTGGATACTTTGTGGAGGGAGGTGAAGCAAATGGAGATTAGCTGCAATAAAAGACAATAAAACCTACAGTTGTCTTAGAAGGAATGGAGGTGTCAAGTTGTCCTGAATTGAAGCATATGACTTAGGGAGCACAGAACCAGGAAAACAAAGTCAAAACAACAGCAACCACCCCCTTCCTGCCTGTTATTTTTCTCGGCCCTGTGAAGACCTATATCTGGGATGGGGAACAGGTTTTCTGAGAGACTTTTCAAATAATCCAACTCTTACCCACTAGGTGGTTGACCTGGATGTCAGAGACCTTCCTAGTGATTAATGCAGCATCTGAGTGGGAAAACTGGATGGAAGAGGAAGCAGAACCTCCCTGGTGCCTCATTAGTGTGGACACAGATGGGAGCACTGAGGCAGTGTCATACCTGACCTGGTGGTGCTCCTGATTCTCTATCTCATCTTAGTCCCTCCTTTCCCTGGGGGCTCCATGGAGCCTGGTTTTATCTCTGGGATTATAGATAACCCAGGTTAACATTTCTTGCTATTTCTCCTTTGCACAAGTTTATGATCTGGTCCCAGGGGATCTAGGGACCAAACTTCTACCATGACTGCTAGCTCTTTGCTTAGGTGCCCAGGGTAGGAGTAGACACACATTAGGTATGAATAAATGCCTGTGGATCAAAAGTGATCGCTTAAATCCATACCTGAGGGAAAGGACCTTGGGATTTCCCTCCACATTTTTTTTCGCCAACTTACCAGAGTAGCACATGGCAGGCTCTGCAAATGCATTTGTCTCTTGGTATGCACAGAGTTTGCTGTGTTGGTACCTTTCTTCCCCTGTCTGCCCTGAGAGACAAAATCCCAGTGGATAGAATAGAGTGGATGCTGGGTTTTCCCAATGGCATGCTGCTCTGAGGTGCTCCAGAACCGCCCTCTGAGACACTGTTCAAGAAAACCCGACACCCATTCCTATTTACTGAGCAAGCTCCATGCAGGGGTAGTAGTTTGTTAGTGATTTATATCTGAGTGTGGAGCTTAGGGGGGGACCCAAAACTTGCTGGAGGCTTAGCCACATGATTTCCTTTTAGGCCGACAGTACTTTGGTCTTCTGGGCACCAAGACCTTGACGTTGGCCTTGGAACATTGAGGGGAAAGAGTGATTCTTACCCAAGAGAAGTCCTGGGTCTCAATTCACTGTCAAACAAAAGTAAAATCACCTGGAATCCCATCACCCAGAGATAATCACATGCAAGGTACAGTTCTAGTATATTTGACTGTAGTATTTTTCTGTGCATGTTGAAATAGTTTCTGTCTTGTTTTCATCATCTTACAAGAAATATCTGTTGCCCGTAAACTTGCTGCATAGTATTTTACCTGTTGAGGTTCCATCATGTGCTTAAGCATTGCCTATTCCATGGGTATTTAGGCTCTCTTTATTTTTGAAAAGCATACATAATGCTGTGATGGATATCTTTTTTTATAAAATGCATCCATTTGAATGATTTAGTAGGAACTCTATCCATAGAAGTAGAATTATGGAACGAAAATATATAAACAATATATCTTGTTCTTTCAAAAATGAAATTTCCAATCTTAATGATTTGGTAATGCACTTGCAGGTTTTTCTGATGGCATACAAACACATATATGTAATTTCAAACAGAATCACACAAACCTTGGCTTTTAATTTAAACTTCATGGTGGAAAATTATTTTCATATCTGTCTTACGATAACATGACTCATTTCTACAACTGCATAAGTATCCAAAGGTATACACAATGATGTATTTTACTCAATTGTGTAATCATAGGTGGTGCCGTAATTCCAAATGTTTATAAGGACAATGTTGTCATAAATTGACTAGTACTCAAACATTTTCAATTTTACACTCTTCCTAGAATTCCTATAAAATAAGTTCAAAGAGAGGAATTGCGTCAAAAGATTGAACATTTTAATTTGTGTGGATGCCCTAAATTATTCTCTAATAAGCTTATCCCAATAAAAATCTGTCCCTGAAATATATCAGTGGCTATTTTTTCACACTCTTTCCAGTATTTAGCTTTTCCTATTGCTCATCTGCCAGTAGAAATAATTTTCCTGAACTTTTCAAAGGAAAGTTTGGTTAAAATTGTTTCCCTGGCTTCATAACTTAAGAGCTCCCTACTTTGCTGCTTTGATGTAGGGTTCATTATGTGGTAACATTTGCTGATCTTCTGTCTCGGTTTTCGTTCCCCATTTCTATCTGTACTGTGACTTTCTTTTGCCCTGTTTCCCTGTCCTACTCAATTTGGATTCTATTACCAGTAACTTCCCCTCTTCCAAATTACACCACCATCCAAGACTTCCCATGCATCTAAATGCCCTCTTGCCATCTCCCCTGCTCACCACTCAGGAGTTCAAACTCTTCCCCACATTAACCCTTTATGGAACTTCTGGAGGGCCCCTAGTCTGAAATGAAGGGTCATTATTATTTTTACCATGCACTGAGCCTCTAGGACAGGAATAAAACTGGGTGATTTTCTCTCATGGACCCAGTCCACCATTGCCATTTCTTGCTTTCAACTACAAGTGGAGCTGGTTCTTCTCCTACCTTTCCTACTCTTGTGCTAGTTTAGGCCACCCTCCCCAACTGCTGGGCCACTGCTCTCTCTGCTTCTGATCTTGTCCTGTCTTCAACCTGTTTCCCTCCCTGCAACCAACCATCCCACCCTACCTGCTTAAGACACTTTAATGACTTCTCATTGTCCTTAAAACTTAAAACAGCATGACTCACTGGCTTATTGCCCCCAGTGGACCTCCCAACATCCACTAGTGGCTCTCACAGCCTCACTCACAAACACCTCCTTTCAGTCTTTGACTCACGCTTCTGTGCCTTTGCAGAAGCTCTTCCTTCTCTTTGCAATGCTCTTTTCCCAGCTCTCAGCTGTCTGACTCAGCTTAAATGTCTTTCTGAGAAAACCTCACTGACCATCTAGTCTAAGACGTTGCCCTATTCTCCCCACCCCCATGACTCTCTATTGCAGAATACTGATTCCTTGCAGCATTTATCAGTTTGTGATTATTTTATCCTGTCTGCTTGTTTTGAAAAGCCCTATCCTGTCCTGGTCTACAAACTCCAAGAGCGGAAGGGAAGCAATCATGTCCATCTGTCCATGGTGGAATCCCAGCACCTAGCCCCATGCCTGCCATCATAGAAAATTGTATTCTTAAGATACATTTCTAGAACTAGAATTTGTCTAATCAAAAGTATCTCCTTTTTTTGTGTGTGTTTCTTTCGTTTGTTTGTTTGTTTATTAAAGTCACAAAATGACAATGTTGAATGTACACTTTTCAACTTTTTGGTGTGTGGGAAAATAGTAATATGGACACAGTATTTTTCAAGAATAACAGAGAGAAAAAGATAGAAAGAGAGGGGGAGAAAGAGAGAGAAAAAGAGAGAGAGAGAGAGAGAGACAGAGAGAGAGAGAGAGAGAGAATTAACTGTGAACCATACTTCCAAGACTTTCAAGTAATATAAAAGTAAATATACAAAAAAATGGAAAAACAATTATAAGCAGTTTGGTATATTCTTCAGTGTCTACTCCTATCACAATGATTTCTCACATGAAAGCAAACGGTTATTGGGTCTCAGGTATCTGCAATAATTGTCAGTATAATTTATGATTGTTATCCTGGCTTCTTGGAGAGAAGCCTTTCTCAATAGTTGTGAGTTAGCTCCAAAAAGTTCCTTTTGCTATTTCCTTAAGGTAAAGAATTAATGAAAAAAATTGTTTACATTCCCCTTGATTTATCAGTAAAAAATACTGTGAGAATTAAACCTGTTTCCCAGACCAGGTTGGCAGGGCTGCATGAATCTGACAGTTTCCATTAACATGGGAAGGTGAGTTGAAACTATCTCCCATGAGGACACTCTGGTAATATGTACAACAAAGAGGTGTGCTTCCCTTTGAATGTACCTAGAAATATATCCAAAGGTGATGTACAAAGACATTTACTGGTTCATTGTCTATATTAGGGAAAAAAGGAGAAAAGCTAAATATCATCATCACACTATTGATTAAAATAATCCTAAGTTGTCATAGTATGTAGCCATTTAAAATGATGGAAATATTTACAGAGTTTGTTCACCAGCACATTGAGTGAATGAAAATAATTTAGTAAGAAAACAAAATTGGAAGAATTTTCACCAAAATGTTAATAAGACCTGGGGTGATTTTTACTATCTTTACAGTTTATGTTTCATGATATTGAAGAAATTCAACAAAATCCAAATAGTAGAAAATAAACATACATGAAAGCAAATTTAATATGGAAGTTAATGCAACAGATAACATAACAAAAAGTAAGTTTGGCACATACAACACAAACAGCTGTGGACCAACTTATTAATAAATATGACTACAAAAGACCAATTAAACATTAGCATATCTACTTCATTAGTTTATACTGGAACACAAGTATGGTTTAATATCAAGAGAGCTATTAAACCTGATATGATGGCAAAGGGATCCAAAACATATCCATGACTTGTTTTTAAATAATGCCTAGCCCAGCCAGAGTGGTTGATCATCATTTTGGGCACTGAGAGATTGCTGGTCAGTTCCTGACCAGAGCACATACCTAGGTCGTGGGTATGATCCCTATTCAGGGTGCATACAGGAGGCAACCAATTGATGCTTCTCTCTCACATTGATTTCTCTCTCTCTCTCTCTCTCTCTCTCTCTCTCTCTCTCTCTCACACACACGCACACACACACCTACACACACACACACACACACACACACACACACACACAAACACACACACACAAACACATTTTTGGGCGGAAAATTTTTTAACATTTTAATGCAAATTGATTTCCTTTATTTTTTAATCTTTATTATTAAAAGTGTTACATATGTCCTCTTGTTACCTCATTGACCATTTCTAGCCAATACCTGCCCCCTCCCTAGGCCTTTACCACCCTATTGACTGTATCCCTGGGTACTGCAGATGTGCATACAAGTTCTTTGGTTGATCTCTTCTCACCTACAAAGTTGTATTTTGTTGTTTTTTAATGTTGATACGTACCCACTTGCTCCCTCTGATCTGTTCTCTCTCTCACTCAGGTCACAGAGAGGAATAAGACTGTGTGCTGTGAGCTGCTATCTGGTGAGACCCACATGGCCTAGTACAGAATGGGACCAATAGACAGAGGGGAAGGCAGGCCTTCCATACAAACTGAATCCCAAAGTCCCCTGGATTCAGCTCAGACCCTCAGTGACACAGATCTTGCCTCAGGGGAGACCACAGTAGTCCCAGCTGATCCATGCTGATTCCTTGTCACAGATGTGTGAGCTAAAAACTGTGTATTTGTTAAGTCTCTAGTGTGGGGGGACTCTCACAATAGATCACTAACACAGTCCTCCCACAGCAGGCACTGGTCCTGCCCCCTGTCTCCCTCATTTTTCTCCTCCTAACTCCCTGCAGCCCTCAAACTCTCATTTCTTACACACTCTGCCTCCAGTTTCAAGGACGGCTGTGAAACTTAGGAAAGGACCTGGAAAGTAGAACCAAACTGAAAAGTGTAGTTTGAAATAGGAAACAGCAGCTATTGAGACCACAGTTCTGAGCTTCCAAAGTAAGGAGATGCACCATCCAAGGTGCGTGGCTTTCCCTCCAGGCCCATTGCTAGTGCGCACAAGTGCACTGACCATCACCATTGGACCTCTAAGGTAGATGGGTCCCCTTGATTTCCAGACCTCCATTTATGTCACACAGCTTCCAAAGGCTGCCATTGTGAAATCAGGATTATGAGGGTTGACAAGTACTTATTCATCTTTCTGGTTTATGAATGGCATCCGAAAGAGTCTGTGCAATGTTCCAATGGTGGGCTCACATTCTCAGTGCTTATGGTCCTCGGGGACAATGGCAGGACTCATCGCACTCCACTACAATTTCCTTTCTATCTATGTCTACCAACAGGGCTGATCTCCTTGAGAGGAGGGAGCCTTGGTGTGGTCCAAAGTTAATACCCATTTGCCATGAGACAGTGTAGCTTGAGCCACGGCGGGGTGCCAGACAAGGCTGTTAGTGTATCCCCACCAGGATGGTTCAGAGCAAATGAGAGAATTGATGTAAAAAGAGGAGCCAGGCTCTCTTCACAACCTCATTCAGCCGTGGGGTGTCAGAAAGAACAGCTGACCTCAGAGGAGATTTGCAAGCAGTGCCTGGGGAGGAGGTGAGTGTTGACCCTGGGCCCTGGGACATTAACTGCCCCCTATTCAGTGCTATGGGCCAACAGAGGAGATGCTCAGAATGCTGTTGAGTGTCAGTGGAGCAGGGGTGAGCCTCTGTCCAGGTGCAGGTAGCAGTCAGTGTTCAGGAACAGCTTGCTGCTGGTTAAACTTTGCTGCATTCTGCCACGTGAACGCGAGGGGGCGTGTAAGGCCATGCTTGGCCCATGAGCCACTGGGTGATGAAGTCAAACAAAATGTGGGTTACCAGGGGTAGCCCTAACCTAAAGACTCCCTGCCCTAATGCTCATCAGTCAGTTTACCCCAATGCCCCATTATGCTGGGCCTCAAAAATATCAGATTTGCAGAGCAGATGGCTAATGAGAGACACATTACACCCACCCTATGACTCAAACTAACAACAGACTTCCTCAAGGCTCTTAAGAAATGCAGTTACCGCCAAAACCGGTTTGGCTCAGTGGTAGAGCATCAGTCTGCAGACTGAAAGGTCCCAGGTTTGATTCTGGTCAAGGGCATGTACATTGGTTTCGGGCACATCCCGGTAGGAGGTGTCCATGAGGCAGCTGGTCGGTGTTTCTCTCTCATCGACATCTCTACCTCTCTATCTCTCTCCCTTCCTTTCTGTAAAATATCAATAAAATATATATTTTTTTAAAAGAAAGAAATGCAGTTACCATTTATAGAAACTAAATTAAATTTATGTTTGAGTATTTCATTACATTTTCTTTAAAATATATTGTATGTTACTGAATAAAATACAAAATAATACAATAGTTATAAAGGTATATATGATAAACACAAATATCTTAAAACTTCATATAAAGGAGGGGAGGGAGCCCTCTCTGCCGTGGCCACCATAGCTCAGGATCTAGGACCACAGGCCTCATAGGAGCTGAGGCAAGTTGCTCAAATGCTGCAGGTGGTTCCACATCTGTATTTTCAGGGACAGCTGTTCCTGGAGCCTGCTCTGACTCTGCAGAGGGCACAGAGTTGGCGTTTCCTCTTCAGGTGTTTCTTGATCTTGCTCAGGAGCTGCTTCTGGAGATCCAGGAAGAGAACACGTTACAACAGGACTGCCTTTTGTGTGCCTTCCAAGGAAGGGAACCTCCCATCTCCACTACTGAAGTTCCAGTTAAAGCCCCCACCCCAGGAGTCCTCCACACTAGAGGCCCTAGGCACTGACCTGATCAGCTCTGTGCTCCTGCCTAACCCCAGCCTTGGGAGCTCATCTCCTTGTGGGCAGCCCCATCCCCTCCCCGCTCACCCAAACCACCAAATCCACATGCACAGCTCTCTGACTCCTACCATTTTTTCTCAGGAGAAGTCCTCAGACCTCTGTCCTCTTACAGAAATCCCACAAGGCATGGGACCCAGGGTGTTACTAGATCCTCCAAGTCACAGTCCCCCAAATCCCCGAAGGCTCTGATCCAGAACCCACTCACTTTTGCTGCTGGTCCAGAGATCCACTTTCTGCTTCAAAATGTGAGAAAATGCAGCGATACTTGGAGAATTAAGTCACATTGACTCTCCTGTGGACACTAGCTGCCTGTGCAGTCTAGTGGGACTGAATCACTCCTGACTAGAAGGAAGCTCTTGGGTGCAGTCCTGGGGGCAAGGAATTTCCTGACTGAATGATCCCAAACCAGCCCCATATCATAGAGCTAGGTGACACGAGGGACACTTGTTCCCCACTGGGATTTCTAACCTGGCTTCACCCAGGACATGAGCCACTAATGGAATCTGAAATGTTTGTATCCCAAGAGAAATTAGCTTAGCCTGAGGCCTGATGAGAATCACAAGTAAGGCAGAAGCTTCTGTAAGAGGAAGATTAAATGGCCAACTAGGACAACCACAGCCCCTCCAGCACACCTCTCCAGTGTCCAAGCTGGAGAGGGCCTTTTTTTTTCCCAGGGGAATATCCCCCACCCTGAGTTGGGACAACAACCCCTTGAGGCTGGGCCTCAGTATTCCCCATGGTCAGAGAAACAAACTCTCAGAACCTGAAGACTCACAGCAAGCAGGTGGTGGAGTGACCACTGTGCTGTGGAGGGGCAGGGCTCATCTAGTACATGGTTGGTCCCACACACGTTGTTTAGTAGCAAATGTTCTGTATGAACACAGAAGGGTGGGTGGGGACCAAGGTGGAGATGCCACCTAGGAAGCTGGGGATCAAGTATTTGATCAGTTTTCCCACTGTTCCTTGGCAGCCTGCACTGTACGTCCTTTATTTGATTTCTGCCCTGTAAGGGTCAAGTGTATTTGGAAGCCCAAGTGAGTGGTGTCGGGGTCAGCATGAAGGCCCAGGGCTGGGATGTCTGGCCTACATGTTGGGCTCCGGATGCCTCCCTGGGAGGCCAGTCCTTGGTCTCTGGCCACCCAGCACCGAGTCTGGGCACAGGGTGGAGCCAGCTCCCTGGGAAGCAGAGTCCTGGCCGAAGGAGGGCAGGTGGAGAAGCTGAGGACAGATCTCCTTGCATGGGTCAGGGTCCAGAAAAACAGACTTGCTCAAAGTTCTGAGGATTAATAGGGTTAAATTTTATAGAATCTAAATTAAGCCTATGTTTAGGAGAGTTAAGAAATTTTCTCTACAATACACTCTATCGTACTAAATATCATAAAATTCAGTACAATTGTAAGAAAATATAACATGAATAAAAAACGTTTAACAATTCATCTAAATGAGGTTGGGGGGTGCCCTCTCTGCCATTGCAGCTGACACATGCTGTGGCCCAGAATCTGGCACCACAGGCCTCGCAAGGAGCTGGCAGAGTTGGTGAAACGCTGCAGGTGTTTCTTCTGCATCTTCAAGTTCAGTGAAAGCTGGGCCTGGATCCGGCTCTGGCTCTGGGGCGGCCACGACGCTGGTGTTGCCTCTTGAGGGTTTTCCTGCTGTTGCTCTGGAGCTGGTTCTGCAGATCCAAGAAAAGGACATGTTACCACCCTCACTGCCTTCTGTGTGCCTTCCAAAGGCACACTCACCCACACCAACCCCAGAGGCCTCCTCCTCCTCCTCCTGTCTCAGCCTCAGTAGGCTCAGGAGCCCCAGCCATGACTGGGGGCACTGGGCCTGGTTTGGCAGGTCAGGGTCTGGAAGGTTGAGCTCTATGGAGGCCAACAGCATCATCAGGCTGGGAAATTCAGGAGGTGCTGGTCCAGCCAGATGCCCAGGATGCAGGAGATGGCCCTGGGGAGAGAGATAGGTGGGCAGCAGAGTCTGAGGTGTGCCCTTTCCTTCCACTTGGCCCTCCCACAGGTCCTTTTCCTCCTGCTCCTGCCCATCCAGAAGCCAGACCTACTCCTTGTCCACCTTCACTCTGGCAGTTCTGGCAGAGATGTGCCTTCTCACACAGAAGGGGCTGGCAGAAAGCACTCCTACCTGACAGCTCTGGATCAGTGACAGAACCACCTGTCCCCTTGTTATCGGGAACCTGACATGGTCTCTCAGTGTCCCTGTTCCCTCCCATTAAAATATGAGGGCTGGTGTCTACCCTGTTTATGTCACTCATTGGCACAGAGTAGGAGCTTCAGGAATACTGACCAATGGCAAAACAACGAAGAACGGGGACTTCCTCTCACCTCAAACTTTGGCTCCTGCACCTACATGCTGCATAATTCACTAGTTGTGCTCTGTGGTTCTTTGCCTGCCACTGAAACTCAACTCCCACAGGGTAGGGTTCGCCCACCAAGCTGCCATTGAGGAGGTTTTACCAGATTAGTTTAGCAAGGTCTCAGGATAGGGGTGCAGGTAGGGCGTGGATTAGGAACAAAAGGGTATGGATTTTCTAAGGGTCTGACTCTCTCACTGAACTCCCACTACTAGCGCACACCACCCATATCCATATGCACAGCTCCCTGACTCCTGTCCTTTTGTCTAGGAGAAGCACTCAGACCTCTGCCCTCTCGCAGAAATCCCACCATGTGTGGTATCCAGGGTTCTGCCAGCACCTTCAATTCACAGGCCCCATACTCCCCTCGTGGCCCTGACCCAAAACTGACTCACATTTTCTACTGGGACGGAGGTTCACCTTCCTCTTCACTGTACAGGAAGATGCAGCCATAGGTAGAGGAGGCCAGGAGGACGTCACATCAGCTGTTCTGTGCACACTAGGAGCCTGTGCAGCCTAGTGTGACTGAATCCCTCCCAACGACAAAGAAGCTCTGCAATGAAGGCTGGAGGGTGTGCTCTGTGCACTGGATTAGGGTCAGTGCCTAGAGTCGTGTCTGTACCTGGCAGGGCTTCTAATGTATCTGCTGAATGAATGAGCCCAAAGCAGCCCGATATCAGATACCTGGGTGACCCTGAGGCCACAATGCTCACCTCTCACATCTCTGATCTGGATTCACCTGGAACATGGACCTCAAATGGCATCTCCAATCTATTTATGAAAGGAGAAAAGAGCTTAGCCCAAGGCCCCAGAGAGAATCACAAATTTGGCTGAGGCTTCCCCAACTGGAAGAGCAAATGACCCACTGGCTAAATCACAGCCCCACCAGCAGACCTCTCCACTGTCTAGGCACCCAGAGAACACTTACCTGGAGGACCCCAGCCAGTCCCTACAATAACCCTATGAGCTGGATCCCGGGTTCACTGAGGGTTCAGAGGAACAAAAGCTCAGAGAGTGCAGTGACCTATAGGAAAACAGCCAACAGGTGGCCTGGCGACCATGTGCTCTGGAGGGGAGGTGCTCACCTGGTAAGTAATTGGTCCCACAGCTGTTGGGTGGTAGCAAATGTTCCATAGTAAGAGACTGGAAGGACGGTGTGTTCCCTGATCAGAAATTCGACCACTTTGTCTCGCCAGTGTGCCAGGGAGATGTGCACCATACAGGTTTTTTTCTCCCTGTGAGGCTGAACTTCATTGGGAACCCCGGGTATGCAGTGCTGGGGCCAGTCGGCTGGGTGGCAGCTGGCTCCTAATGTTTGGCTGACTGGCCTCCAGGGTCTTCTCAGAAGCTGACAATCAGAGACCAGCCCTTGTCCTCTTGCCACCGGGCTCTCATGCTGGATGCAGGCTGGAGCTGGCTCCCAGGGAAGCAGAGTCCTGGCTTGTAGGGAGGGCAGGTCTTCCATGCCAGAACCTTCTCACTGGGAATGTTGGGCATCCTGAGGCCAAAACACATCTCCCTTGATTCTCCAGATCAATACTGCCTGCCCTCTTGACTCCCACCCTGGTTATTGAACAGAGCGGTGAGGAGCTCCAAATGAGGGGCAACCCCCTTAGGTTCCAGGCTGTGAGTGCATTCGGACCCCAAAACAGTTTCTCTTTGGGTTTCCAGGGTCTGTGCCTCTACTGAACTGAACTGTTCCCAGAAAAGCAGCTGCTGGGCACGCGCAAGGTAGGGTGAAGGGCAGGGAGAGGGGGCGGGCTAGAAGGTGGAAGTGGAGTGTCCGAAGATGCAGATGGGGAAGTGCTTGACCTGGGAGGACCACTGCGCTGCCAGCTGGAGGAATGTCACATTGTTCCACTCCACATCATCGATGATGACCGGCAGCAAGTTCTGCTGGTGCTTGGCCTTGCAAACCAGGTGACTGATGTCATGGATGCACTGGCTTGTGGACTCCACTTCCTCATCCTTGGCTTTCTTGGGTGCCTTCCTTGTCTTCTGCTTGGTGACCACAGTCATGGACATGGTGGTTGTTGCTGTGGCCTGACCACTGCTGGGCAGCCTGCTGACCTGGACAGACTGGAAGAAGCACTTGAGTGTGCTTTTGGCGGCAAGAGGGTCTTTCTTGTCCGCAACTCTCTTTGTGTCCATTGCCTGGGCTGCCGTCCAGTAATCCAGCTGCAGCTCCATCATCTCTGCATGGACACTCTGGCTGGGGGAGGACAGGCCCCCACTCGTTGATGGGGGGGAAAGTGTGTTGCGTGAGGCCTTGCTGGCAGGGGACAGAAGCTCACTGGAGCAGGAAGGGCCCGCACCATCTGAGTCTCCTGACATGGTTGAAGATGGTTCCCCACTTCCAACCTTCACTGTCCCCACAAAGGGGATGACCTGCTTTGAGGACTTGTCATCAGGGCGCTGCTGCTTAGACATGAGCACGGCCTCTGCGATGGGCAGCAGGTAGACACAGTTGGCCCCGGTGACATACTCTGTGATTCTTGACACCACGTCCTGTGTGTCCTGCAAGGTGTTCAGAGACTCCAGGTTGTTGAACATGTCCCACCAGTACAGGTCCTGGAAGAAGTTGTCGTAGCGGCAATCCATGGAGCCCAGGTAGCTGGCCAAGGCGTGGGAACCCAGTGGAATGACCAGGAAGCGCAGGGAGTCCAGCCACTGGGGTGGCTGGTGGGACAGCAGCTCCACGAAGACCCGCAGCACAGCGTTGAAGTAGGGCTGTGCCCCTGCCACCGCGATCTTCACAGGTGTCGGGGCCTGGGAAGTGCACTTGCAGTATCTCTCTATCCAGGACACGATGATGCTGAAGGCCTCCTGCACGTCATCTGTGGAGCAAGTGCACACCACGGGCAGCATGTGCCCCTGCAGGATGTCCGAAAGTAACTGGCCCTGCCAGTCTGAGGTGTTGAGAAGAATGATGCTCTCAGGCAGCTTGTCTGGGGAAATGAGGACGTCATTAAGCTGGTCACGCACGGGCTTGCTGGGGATCTGCCGCTGGCTCTGTGGTTCTGGGTCCTCGTCGTCGTCCTGTCTGTTGAACCACTCATTCAGGGATGTGTTGCAGCTATGGAGGCCAGCCTGCTTCCTCTTGGACCTGCTGGAGGGGATGACCAGAGACTTGGTGAAGCGCACTATGGATGGCAGCTTCCTGGTGAACCAAGCCCTGGCAGAGGATGCTGCCTCCCGGCTGTCCTCCAGCTGTGCCAACTGCCCCCCACGGGAGCAAACTCTGTGGGCCACTGAGTCAGAGTCACTATCACTTGACATGCTGTCAAAGTATCGCCTGAGCTTGGGCTTTGGGGTGCTTGGGACGCTGATATCCTCTTCCGTGTCTAGGCTCATCTCGCTTGAGCTTGCCACGATGTCATGGCGACGGACCAGCGCCTTCTCCACTTTGGGGACATATCTCACAAGGGTCTGTTCCGAGGACATGACCTCCTCTGACACTTGGGCCATGAGCATAGATGCCACGGCTTCCTGGTGGTCATTCTCTTGCAAGGTCGTGCACCTCCTTCTTACTATCATCGGGTTCCCTGCCTCAAAGTTGTCCTCCGGAGATTGCCTGTGTGTCCCACTGTAGCTGGCCGCCTGCTGAAAGAAGCCCTCAGAAGGGCCGGCAGAGTCGTTAGGCGAGGTCTGGTCAGTGGTGTTGGCCTGTGTGGCCCTGGAGTCATGATCGATGGGCTGGCTGGACAGGGAGGCTATCTGCATCGTGTCCACCTTAGTGGTGCATGTACTGTAGACCACCAATTTGGAGTCACTGTGGCTTGGCTGATTGCCTCCCGGGGTGCACGTGTTCTCAGGCACCTGTGACAGACTCAGCGACTCCCTTCGGTTCCTGGCGCTGTGCGAGCCCCACATCTCCATCTGCAAGCTGGAGTCTGACAGGCCCTCGATGCATGGCTTCAGCTTGGCATTGGGGCTGCTGAGGATACTGTGTTTGTCCTTCATGCCCGGGCTACTACACAGGCCTTCGAAGTATGGCCTGAGCTGAGGTCTGGGGGTGCTGAGGATGCTATCATCGTCCTCAATGTCTGGGCCACTGTCACTGGGGTTCTCTAGCATGTCACACAGGAGGTCCAGGTCCTCTTCCACTTCCAGGACATGCTCCCCATGATCCTGCTCCGGGTCCAGGGCCTCCTCCGACACTTGGACTGTGTGCAGCCATAACAGGACCTTCTCGTGGGAGTTCTGTTGTGTTGTCAGGATCCTCCTTGTGACTTCCAGATTCTCTTCCTTGAAGTCATCCTCCTCCCGTTCCTGCCTCTGGGAATCCTTGGAGCTGCCCTCCAGCTTTGAGAAGCAGGTCTCACACTTGCATTCAGAGTCGCTGTCTGAGGACTCAGCCATGGCACTGGTTTTCCTGGCACTGTCCTTGTGGCCTATGGGTGTCCTAGACGGAGAGGTCATTCGTATTTTCTCCAGCTGGCTGGTGGGTGTGCCGTAGGCCTCCAGTTCATTGTCACTCTCACTTGGCTGCTTGCCTCCCATGGCCCATGCGTTCTCTGGCATGTGGGCCAGACTCAGAGGCTCCGTTTGGGTTCTGTCATTATGGCTGCCCCACATCTCCGACTGCGAGCTGGAGTCTGACATGTCTTCAAAGTATGGCCTGAGCTTGGGCCTAGGGATGCTGAGGACGCTCTCATCATCCTCCATGTCAGACCCAGGGTCCCTCTCTGACACTTTGGACCTGTGGCACAGTGCCAGCACTTTTCGCTTCCAGTCCATTCCTCTTATGGACCGCCGCCGCCGCTGCTTCTTTGGCTTCCCCTTCCCAAAGTCATCCTTGTGCCGGTCCTGTCTATGCTTTCTACTGCAGCTGGGCTCCTGCTCAGAAAGGGGGCTCTGAGTGTATTTACCTGCGGACTTGGCCTTTGGCCTGGCCCGCATGGCACTTTCCTCATGTTTGATGGGCTGGCTGGACAGGGAGGAGATCCAGACCTCAGCCACCTTGGTGGAAGACTCCTTGACGCTGCTGTAGAGGCTCAGCATCTGGCCACACTTGGGGTTTCTCTTCATGACATCTGCCATGAGGATGGCGCCCGTGGCCAGTGTCTTATAGCCCAGGACGATCCTGTTCTTATAGCGCTTCCTCTGCTCCAGCATGATCTGGAGCTTGTTGCCTTCTCCCTTGAGGAAGTGGGAGTACTGCAGGGAGAAGGTCAGCGCCACGTCAGTCTCCACTGGTTCCCTGGGAGGCAGCATAATCTCTTTGGACCTCAGGATGCCCTTGGAGTCCTGCATCTTCACGGAAATCACCACGGACCCTAGGTCCTTCGCCAGCTCCTTGAAGACCACTAGCTTCTTTAGGGTGACACTGCACCACCTAGGCACACAGCTGTGGCTTGAGCAGTGCACCGACCAGGTGGCTACCAGGTTCTGGGGTGCCTGTGCTTTGAGCACAGTGGATGTGCCGGCCAGCCGCACAGTTCGCGAGCAGTCTACAGCTGGTGGCACCCTACGGGTCCTTTTCCTACTCAGGGTTGATGCTTTGTCCTCCTGTGGTGGGACAGAGGAGAGACGTGATTGGTGACAAGAGGTGGGGCATAGGACATCGAGTGTGCAGACACAAAAATGGCCACTCGCTACACTGTGATTAGGTCAGACCTGGGTGGTGGTCTTTTAAACTCAGAGACCTGAAGGTATTCCACAGGATGTCCTAAAATTAAAACTTTTTCATTAAAACTAGTTTACGGCGAGTTGCTCTGACCTAGGCTGGAATCTTCTCTAAAGAACGATGTTTCTTTACCTTCACTGAACCTGCCTATTGTCTTTTGGAATGTACAAGGACATAGCTTAGGAATATCAATGGAATTTTCCATGTCTGGACTCTCTGTGCTCTGTGGAGAACAGAAATCCCCTCATTGTTGTTGAGTTCATTGTTGGCTGTTTTATCCTTTAGCCACATATAGGAAAAAAAGTATGTGTCCATCATTTTACTTTTTATACAATCTATCACCAATGGAATTCATAAAACCCTCATACATCTCCACTTTTTATTGAAATATCTAAAAAAAAAAAAAAAAGTGAAAACTGCCATTCTCAAGAGCATTATTTCAATCCTTTGAGATTTTGCTTTAAGACAATTGACAGTTTAGCTCAGATAAAATCCCAACAATTGTTCACAGTTTTGACTGCTTCTTCCACTGACATTTCCTTGGCAGGATACATCAGGATCCCAGAAAACCTCACCCAGCACCACCCTATAGACCCACACCTGGTACTGGGATGCAGCAAAGGGCCCATTAACCCACCAGTTCCCTGTCCATCAGGTGAACTTGTGTGGGTTGTCTCTTGGATCCTGGACCTGCTCTTGCTTGTGCTGCTGACATTATTTGAGCCATATTTTTCAATACTCTTGGTGGAACTAAGGTTAACCGCTTGACAGATCTCAGGCTAAGGAGAGACAGGTGGAAAAATGAGCCTGGTACTTGCTTTTCTATTGTGAATTGCCTTTTGAGAGACTGGGGAAAACATCAGAGGTTTGGCTCCAGAAAACATGTCAAAGCAAGCCAACCAAATCCTTTTACCTTCCACAAACCTCCCCTAATCATTTCAGAGGCTTGTAGATAATTGGCTTTATGCAACCAAAGTCCCAGAACTTTTGAAGTGGAAATACCTGAGTTCACCAGGACAAATTGCCTAGGCTGTTTGTCTCTGGAAGATATGTCTTACCCCAATAGAAAAAAAATACCTTACCCACCTACAGCAATCACTTTAGCTGATTTCAACGACTTCTTTCTAAGTTAGACGTAAGGACAGTTATTGAATATCTAGGTATTTTGAAATAACATGAAATACTGAAACATTGCTTGCTAGACAAGAATTATGTTCACCTGCTTTGGGGTTTTTTATTACAAAATGTTTGTAAAATGGATTTGGAGCTGTTGATGTAATGTTGTGTGCTTTGTGGAAGGTGTGTTTCTTGAATGTGATAGTGTGATTACAATATGTTTATCACCATCAACCTAAGGAATGTGGTTATTCACTTTGTGGTTATCATTGTAAATTAAGGCTCCTAAGATTAAAAGTTCCAGCTAAGAAGGAAGAAATTACATAGTCGTGATAACAGAAGGCTTCAGGTATGGGGAGTCATATTTGAAGGAAAAGGACAAATGCACATTTCTCTAAGGATGGTTATTTCTGAATGGGTGAGAAGGTTTGTGAAAGTTAGGGAAAGGTTTGTAAAAGGGGATATAGACTATAAACTTTTGTGAAAATTTTACATAAAACATTCTTGTATTTCTCTGCAAGAATTGGTTAATTAAAATTGTGTGTATAGTCTTTATGTGATATGTGTCCATCTATGTGTTATGTGTGGTGAATTTTCAACCTCCAGATGGCATGAGTAGGATATAATCTTTTATTGACCTAAAAGGTTAAATATTTGAGTAAATTAAGGTGAATTCAGGAGTGTGGACAAAATATTTAATATTAAAACTGTTTATAAGTATGATTAAGTTCTCTTTGACTTATTACCATAAGCCTCTGTTTCATTTCACTTAGATTTACAAAAAGTCCATGGTATAATCTTTTGCATATGTATCTTTGACAACCTTCCTAAAATTTCCATTTTAAGAGACTTTTTAAACAAAATATGACCTTGAGTTCATACCAATGGGCCCTGAAATACTTAAAGGATTTATTATCTCGCCTAATTAAAGGGCCTATGTGGACCTGAATTAGTCCTACTTCATATGCTTGAAATTACCTGAGAAGCATAAGCAAATTAGGAAAAGAAAACAACGGTGCTATTTGTGTACATATATTTTTATTAAAATGGAAATTATAGAGATTTCAACCTGTCCTAGAAAGGAAGGTAGGAAGATTCAAAGAAATGTTCCAATAGGAAACTCTCAAGTGAAACCGGGGTCTTGGTGTCAGCCACACTCGGCCAGGCAAGAGGGATGGTTCCCTGTGAGAGCATCAAACTGTGGGACTCCAGGTATTTGTGCTGCAAACATTCCACGTTTATGAATTATACCCAATGTTCAATACAAGAAGCCATGGACAATGTTTTAAAATCTTACATGTCATTTGTTCTTTTTATATTGACATTGGTGATTGAATCCAAATATACACATATTCTCATATTTTTTCATATTATTCTCTGCCATCTTATAGTAATTACTAGAAGCCTGATGCTCAAAGATTCGTGCCAGAATGGGCCTTCCTTTCCCTGGCTGCTGGTACCCCTTTTGCTCTGCTCAGAAGCCCAGAGTGGCCTTGTATGCAAATTCACACCCATTTTGTTATGTGACTTTGCATACCCACTTGTGATTGGCTGGTGGGTGTTGCAAAAGTATGGACAATTAGCATGCTTGTCTATTATAAGGTAAGATTATTTTCCAAAAATTGTTGCCTTGTTATAGTTTACCAAAAAAGCAAAGTTTTTTGTGTTTTTTTTTTAAATCTATTGCATTACAACCAAAACTATTACCACTTTGTTTGGTCATCCATATAGTTATTGCTTTATTCTAATGAATTTTGAAATATGTTACATCTTTAGAAAAACCCATGAAAAAGACTCTAACTTGTTCTAAATAACACGTGTCTAAGCAGGTCACATCTTTGGACTGAATGAAGAGGTATAGAATTCTAAGGAATAACTGAATTCATGAAAATACTGGCAAATAATCAGGATAAACAAAAAATGGCTACAGGACTAAATGAAGTCAAGATGATTATTGTTGTTCTGACTCTGTTTAAAATACTGCTGATTTTTAAAACATTTCGTTTTCCAAACATAAGGAAAACTAAAAGCATGCATTCTACATTGGTATCAATGACTCACTCATAAGCTTATAGGGACTGACACATTTGGGACATTCATTTCACAGTACTGCCAAGAGCCAAAAACTTTATAGACCAAAACTCACAATAAGGGGAGTTTTGTTTACTGAAACACATTAATTATAGACTCGTTCCAACAACTTTCAAAGGACTTTACTTCATCAGAGGTCTAACCACAATGAACATCTGTCTCTGACATGGTTTCCATCGACCACAGAGACTGAAGACATTTCAAGGATGAGAATAAACTGGCCATAGGAGCTGACCATTATCCCAAGAAGTCAACAAGTCTGAGATGCTCACAAATTACTGTTGCTCAAACCCTGTTCTTCTAGGTCCTAATTGTTATTGACTAAATGTACATCAAATGATTTTACATTGTTATTATCCCCCATGATTTGCTACTGGAAACAATATCTGTCTCCTCAGGCCCCTTCCTTTTACATATGAAAACTTGAATTTGGATACCTCCTAATTTTTCCCACCTACTACACAATGACAGTCTGATGATCAGTTATCATAACAAAAGAGGAGAGTCTTAATTCACCTGGACAAACACAGCAGAGTACAAGTGACAGTGGATGAATCATAAGTACAAGCAACATGCTGGAAGAGGTATGAGGCATTTGTGCCTCCAGCAGGAAACCATGTTATTAGCTTAATAAACAATTATGATAATGCATGCAAAGTGTTTTTTGGTTGGCTGAGTTGCTTATTCCCCTCAGTCTAGCACTAGACATTAAGAGGTGTTACTGTTTTAATACCATTGCTTTTGTTCCTGCCTGTAAATGTAATAGTAGGCACATAATTCCAAAACTTAAGGCAAGAAGCAAAAAGACCCTACTCATGAACTATTAAAATTTAAAATTGATACAGAATATTTTGTAACAAGGGCATATAGCATATCGCGTCCACCCATACACCTGCCTTTTATTTTGAATCATTATAAAATTCCACCTTGAATGCCATTGAAAGTTGTGGTCTTGCCTCGTCTGAAATGGTCCATTGTTCAGCAAGAGAAAACACAAACACTGATCATCATTGCATAACTTGTACTGATTTATGAACAAAAGCAGTGTGCATGGACGATAAAAGGGGCTACATGCTCACCTGACTAGATTGGGGAACTCCGGTGTGGTTACCTTGCAAACTCAGAGACCATAAGAAACCATACAGGATGGTCTGAAATTAAAACACTAACTAAAAGGAGCTCATGGTGGGTGGTCATGTCGTAGTCTGGCATTTTCCTTGACAAAGGTCAATCTTACCTTAACAGAGTCTATGCACTGCCTTTTTGTGTCTATGATAACATATATTTGCTTTACCAAAGGAATTTTCCTTATTTTGGACAACTCAGGCACAGGCACCACTCTGTGCTCTGCAGAGATCAACAAAGATCTTGGATATTTAGTTCATTGTTGACTTGAAACTATCCTACATCCACCTCTGGAGAAGAAGTATGCGCCTAACATTTTATCATTTATCCAATCACAGAATACTTTGCTTTCTCCTCTCTCCCTAATCCATTGCCCATGGATTTCAGGTAACACACATAGGTCTACACTTTTGCTGGTAATTTATAAAATAAGTTGGAAATTGTAATTCTCAGGAGCATTATCTCAACACATTTAAATTTGCTGGCCCACAATTATCAACACTTTAGCTTAAATAAATGCACAAAGCATTTTCACCACTTTGAACATTTTTCACATTGATACGAGAAAAAGTTCTTGGCAGGAAAAAGTAGAATTGGAGGTGATGAATATGTATAAGATACTAATGTATAAAATATATCAATATCTTAGGTCATTTTCTTAGCAGAGGACAGATAGCACATGCTTTATTAATAGTGTCACAACATGTGATTTCTGACAAAACATCCCAAAGTAAGATGAGAACACAGAGGATTTTTCTGGGATATTATTACATGTGGTATATTCAGGGTGGCACCGATGTCATGGCAACAGTGATTACAAGGGCCAGGTCCCACCCCAATGAAGACATGGGTCGCTGTGCTGACCAGTCCCTATCCTGGTAGAATGTGCAGCCCAGGGGGCCCCACGTCCTGACCTGGAGCTCATGGGGACCCAGATTCCTTTGGAAACTGGATGCCAGGAGTTCTCTTAGGGGAGAAGCAGTGTGCCTGCTGGAAGCAAGGTCCTGTTGAACCCCAAGGGTTGTGGAGTATGGAGCAAGTGTCACCTATACTCACCCTGAAGCTGTCCTGCACGCTGGAGGAGGTATGGGGCACCTGTGTCTCCTGAAGGGACATCGAGTTGAGGACCCCATCTGTCAGTTCTGGTCTGTTCTCCTGTGTGGAGCTCTGTAAAGAGAGTTCCCAATCACCAGAGGAAAGGCTCAGAGCCCTCTTTTGCTGGATCTGTGACTCCTGTAACCCTCCCATCCAGACACACGCACACACACACACACACACACACACACACACACACACACACAGTGTGATCTGCTTAGACCTCCACTGCTGAGGAAAAGGCATGACAGCCTGAGGGGCCTAAGATTCCCATTGGCACAGATGAAAGACCCCCCTCTTGGAAGCCCATCTCCATTACCTGCCCTGCCCTTTCCTGCTCTTGGGTGTGATCACAGCAGGACCTCTAGGCTATCCACTGCCCTGAAAGCTGTGCCTGTCCTGGGATTCTCCCCTCAGGTCCCTCTTCCCATCACATGAAGGGGAAGGGATGTGGGCTGCACAGGGATGGCACCCAGAGTAGCCTGGCCTGGTGTGAATGGGTCTGACCCAGCACACCTTCTCTTACCTCAGGGGATCTTCTCGAAAATGGCCAGAGATGTCGGGCACTAGTGTTGAACCGTCTACAGAGTCGAGAACAACTCTCACTGCAGGGTCTCTGGGAACCAGAGCCCTGATAACAGGGAATACAGCAAGAGAACATCTTGAACTGTCAACCATCTCTTGCCAAGTGAGTGGCAGTTGGGCAGTTGCTAGAAAGTGGGAGCCTGGTTACATGGATTCCAAGATCTATTAGGAAGTGACATCACTTCCTGGGATTGCCCCCTGCCCCGAATCTCCTCACCTAATAACAGATATAGTTAGTCCTGTGGCCTGCTGACTACTCACCCACTTTCTCCATGGAATATCCAACAGTGTACACAGTGACACCAACACACCCACTCCACAGCCCCTAGAAGGTCTGCCTGCAGCCAGGGTCCCAGGTTTGAGGAGACAGACCTAGGCTCAGATTCAACCCCTAGTTCTTGCCTCTTCTTCATCCTGGATAAGTCACTGTACCTGTCAGGGCCTGCCTCTCCTCTGCCTGCACAGTGGGTTATTGCAGCATTTGCTTCTTAGCAATGTTCAGGTTCGTGAGGGGGAGAATTTACTATCAGGTAGAAGGAGGACTGTCACAGGCAGAAGTGCCTCCAACCTCCTTTTTATTCCTATTGTCATCTCCTCCGTGTCTGCTTTTCTTCTAATTCCGCTCAAAATTATTTGATCTAGTGTTTTTTTGTTTGTTTGTGTTTTGTGTGTGTGTGTGTGTGTGTGTGTGTGTGTGTGTGTGTGTGTGTGTGTTTATGTGGGGGTTTTTTGTGTGTGTGTGAATGTGTGTGTGTTCCTGAGCACGAACATGCATATGCACACTAGTTGAGCCAGTAAGTCCACTTCCGGGAATATATCCCAAGAAACCAGAAACACTAATCAGAAAGGATGTATGCATCCCTATATTCATAGGAGCAGGAAACCTAAGATTTGGAAACAGCCTAAGTGCCCATCATAAGATGAGTGGATTAAAAACCTGCAGTACATATGCACAATGGCATACTATGCTGCTGTAAAGAGGAAAAAACTCTTACCATTCACTACAGCTTGGATGGACATGGAGAGCATTAGGCTAAGCAAAATAAGCCAGTCAGAGAAAGATAAATATCACATTATCTCACTCATTTGTGGAATATAATGAACACCATAAACTGATGAACAAAAATAGATCAAGAATCAGAGAAGCTTCAAACTCAAGCCAAATGTAGAGGAGTGTTGGAAGAGAGTAAGAGTTCAAACAAAGAACAAGTATTCATGCATATAAGCAGAACCAATGGACATGGACACTGAGGGGATGGGGGCAGTTGCTGGGGGGTGGAGGTGGCGTGGAGGGTTTCCTTGGGGAAAAGGAAACATGTGTAATACTTTAAACAACAACAACAACAACAATAATAATAATAATAAACATTCCTCTTAGGAAGAGAGACTGGGCTTAGTGCTCTTTCTGGATCCCAGAATAAAGCACACTTCCTATCGCAACCCCAAGATACAGAGGATTAGGCAGGAGCTTCCCAGTATGTCAGGATTTCTAATGTCCAGACCAACTCTGTTGGAGAGGTGAGAGCCTTGGCCAGGAAGGTCTGAACATTCCTGAACTCTGGGCTCTGAATGCCATGATCATTGGGTAATATCTGCCACGCTATGGACATCAGTTTCCCCATTTTCCATGGAAGGTTCAGAACTGCATAAGCATGACCTCAGAACAAAGGGGCCCAGTTCCCTCCACTCTGGATGGTTATTGGACAGAGGTGCATGTATGTGATTCCAACTCTGGCCAACATTTTCAGACAAATGTTGGCCAAATGCCCATCTTGCCTTCTGACTGCTCACCATCTCCCCCATGCCTCTCCATGTCTGTGCATGCTGCCACCAGCAGATCCTTTTCCAGAGCCCATGAGGAACCCTGGGTACAACCAGGACCCCAACTTTGAGGACACGCCACTGGGTTCATCTCGGGCTCTGTGGGGCTCAGTATCTTGTTCATTTATTTCTAAACACATATTACCCTCCTGGAAAAAGCATGTGTCAGTATCACTGATTTCATGAAACATAAATGAACAAACAAAACACTTCTCACTATCAGTTGAATTGGGGAAGATTTTATTAGCAAATATATATATATATATATATATATATATATATATATATATATTTGGTAATATTGGTATAACATTCCCCAGTTTCCTATTTGGAAACAGGTTTTGATTAAAAACAGACATTGATTAAACATCCCTGCCATTTGCACAGGAACTTGACTCTGAAGAAGAAGAAGATTAGGTGGATGTGTTAGGAAAAGCTAAAGTAGCCCCAGTGTCTATTGCCATTTTAGAGTCTTCTATTTCTAGGATAATTTCAACTTCTCCCAAACTGTCATTGAGAAGAGGAAATACCCTTGGATCAACCCTATGCTTATTTTTGGGTTTTTCCCCTTTTTATCTACATCTTATTTCAGTTTCATATGAATCTAATAGTGGACAGGAATTTTCTTGCAGACCTTATTTAGGAATTGTGTTGCATTTACTGGCAGAAACCATTAGTTATATTCATTGGAATCGGTTAGGAGAGCCAGGATCAGTTGTTCTAACAAGATATGAAGAGATGTTCAATGACACTTGTAGTCAGAGAAGTAATGAAGTGCTCTACACCAATCTGTGTGATAGATTAGAGTGTGATGATGCCAAGTGTTGGTGAGGCTTTGGGACAATTGGAAACATCATGGTCTGCAATGGGAGTGTAAACTAATATAGGCACCCAGGAGGGCCATCTATAAGTACTTAGCAAAATTAAAAATAAATATGTTCTCATAGATTCGAATATTCATATATATATATATATATATATATATATATATATATATATATATATAATTTTGATAAGTCCAAGGAGCCTGAAGAATCACTGCAGAAGAACCTATAACAGAGTTCTCTCATTCTCAAGTTGAACTCATCACTTTCTGAATAACATTTCCTCCACTGGGACACAGGGAAAAAGCAGGCCTTCTGTGTCATAATGTTGCCCCCAGGAAGATAAGAGTAGGAACCTGGTTCTTCTGATCAGCATCACTGGATGGGAATGGACCATTGGCAATATTTGCTTGGATGGATATCAAAGAGACACCTGGCATCAGTGAGTTCCCAAACTTTATCCTGTCAATTCCATCTCAAAATCTTTAGCCTTTTTATGAGTGTTTTCCCACTGACATAAACATCCTCCCCACGGTGTTAATTGTAATCTATATGAACGGCATGGCTAACAAACTCATGTGACATCATAAAATATGGCAAAGTGCTGTGATGGAGCCTAAAAAAAAAAGTATCTTCTGTGTACTTTCTTCTGCTATTTGCAAGTAAAATGATAATGAAGGTAAAACAATAAGGTATCACTGTAGGTGTACATATAGCCACATGAATATTTTTTATAATATTTAAAGTGTGAAAATTACGGATTAAATGTAAAGATTGAAATATATGTAGAATAAATTATGACTACCTGTGTTACTACTAAATCTTAAAATGCCCTCATTGCCTGAGTATTTAAATAGAACATTAGAGTGACAGTTGGGAGACCGTTGAACTCCTGGTTTCATCCCAGGTTTTTCTTCCCCAGAACTACTTACTTCCACTTTGTGCTTGTCCTTCAGGAGGTTTCTCTAATTTTACTTGGAAGTTGTGTACACACAAGTTATATTTATTGTTACTTTTGCATTTTTGAAGTTTTATTTCAATAGCACCATTCAGAATGTACCTTGAAACTTAGCTTTTTTTCAGTCAAATCATGCTTTGAGGTTTGTCCATGTTGCTACACATAGTGCATTACCTTTACTGCGTTGATAGGCATTTACTAAGACTACTTTATGCTCCTGTTGAAGGACATTTAGGTTATCTCTAGTTTCCACATCATAAACAATGCTGAAATGGACTTCTGGTATCCTTCCTCATGGGCACAAGGATGAAGGTTCTCTAGAATCTGTTGCTAAGAATGAATTTCTAGCAGGAAGGTCATGCCCTACCTTGGGTTTCACTAGTGGGTACAATTTCATTGGCTGCTGCAGCCATCCCTGCCTCCCAGCTGCTGTGGATGTTGGCTGCTCATGGCTCCTGGTAGCCCTTTCCCTGTCCAGAGTGGTTAGGCACTCCCCTTTCCCTGCCCTGGAATGAAGGCTCAGCCAGAGGCCAGTAATGACTGGCACTGGTAGACAAGCCTGGCTCCTTACCTGCAATGGAACTCATTCATTGGCTACAATTCCTAGTAAAGATCCCTTCTTAAGACCAGGCTTCACTTAATGTGCTGAGTCCTCATCTCTGCTCACCTCCCTCCATCTTCTTCTCCTGAGGTCCCATCTTGAAAAAACTCTGCCCCAGTTCCCAGGAGTCACTGTGCTTCCAGGGAGCTGGGCCCAAGCTGACTAATATTGCCAATGTCTCTCCAAAAGGGCTGCTCCAATGTCCGGTTAGGAGAAGCTCGAAGGCTGAGAAAGAGTAAGCCCATCCAAGAGGTAAGCTGAGGAGGGGAAGAGGGCAAAGGCACTGAGATGAAAGAACTTTGCAAATTCAAGAAACTGAATGAAAGCTTGTTGGGGTGAATTGTGGGGAGCAGAACAAAAGCAGGACCCTGGTTGAGGTGGGAGATGTATGTAGGAGCCGATAAGTAGAGCTCATAGTTTGCTTTCCATTCTTTTTTCTAATTTTAATAGGAAGTTTTTGAAATGCTTTAAATAGCTAAGTGTTAGGGTTCAATTTACACTAAGAAAATTAGTCTGTGTGTAGAGGCAATGGTTTGGAAAAAGATAAGAGAAGCAGGGTTTTGAGTATCCCAATGGTAAGGAAATTGGATCATAATAGTAACAGTGTCAACACAGAAAGCAAAATTCACTATGTAATTTATAACACAACATTATGTGTGTCGGTAAAACACACAGGCAGACAATGACATAAATTCTTCAATCATCCATGTCAATTTTGAGGTGGATACTTTGTGGAGGGAGGTGAAGCAAATGGAGATTAGCTGCAATAAAAGACAATAAAACCTACAGTTGTCTTAGAAGGAATGGAGGTGTCAAGTTGTCCTGAATTGAAGCATATGACTTAGGGAGCACAGAACCAGGAAAACAAAATCAAAACAACAGCAACCACCCCCTTCCTGCCTGTTATTTTTCTCGGCCCTGTGAAGACCTATATCTGGGATGGGGAACAGGTTTTCTGAGAGACTTTTCAAATAATCCAACTCTTACCCACTAGGTGGTTGACCTGGATGTCAGAGACCTTCCTAGTGATTAATGCAGCATCTGAGTGGGAAAACTGGATGGAAGAGGAAGCAGAACCTCCCTGGTGCCTCATTAGTGTGGACACAGATGGGAGCACTGAGGCAGTGTCATACCTGACCTGGTGGTGCTCCTGATTCTCTATCTCATCTTAGTCCCTCCTTTCCCTGGGGGCTCCATGGAGCCTGGTTTTATCTCTGGGATTATAGATAACCCAGGTTAACATTTCTTGCTATTTCTCCTTTGCACAAGTTTATGATCTGGTCCCAGGGGATCTAAGGACCAAACTTCTACCATGACTGCTAGCTCTTTGCTTAGGTGCCCAGGGTAGGAGTAGACACACATTAGGTATGAATAAATGCCTGTGGATCAAAAGTGATCGCTTAAATCCATACCTGAGGGAAAGGACCTTGGGATTTCCCTCCACATTTTTTTTCGCCAACTTACCAGAGTAGCACATGGCAGGCTCTGCAAATGCATTTGTCTCTTGGTATGCACAGAGTTTGCTGTGTTGGTACCTTTCTTCCCCTGTCTGCCCTGAGAGACAAAATCCCAGTGGATAGAATAGAGTGGATGCTGGGTTTTCCCAATGGCATGCTGCTCTGAGGTGCTCCAGAACCGCCCTCTGAGACACTGTTCAAGAAAACCCGACACCCATTCCTATTTACTGAGCAAGCTCCATGCAGGGGTAGTAGTTTGTTAGTGATTTATATCTGAGTGTGGAGCTTAGGGGGGGACCCAAAACTTGCTGGAGGCTTAGCCACATGATTTCCTTTTAGGCCGACAGTACTTTGGTCTTCTGGGCACCAAGACCTTGACGTTGGCCTTGGAACATTGAGGGGAAAGAGTGATTCTTACCCAAGAGAAGTCCTGGGTCTCAATTCACTGTCAAACAAAAGTAAAATCACCTGGAATCCCATTACCCAGAGATAATCACATGCAAGGTACAGTTCTAGTATATTTGACTGTAGTATTTTTCTGTGCATGTTGAAATAGTTTCTGTCTTGTTTTCATCATCTTACAAGAAATATCTGTTGCCCGTAAACTTGCTGCATAGTATTTTACCTGTTGAGGTTCCATCATGTGCTTAAGCATTGCCTATTCCATGGGTATTTAGGCTCTCTTTATTTTTGAAAAGCATACATAATGCTGTGATGGATATCTTTTTTTATAAAATGCATCCATTTGAATGATTTAGTAGGAACTCTATCCATAGAAGTAGAATTATGGAACGAAAATATATAAACAATATATCTTGTTCTTTCAAAAATGAAATTTCCAATCTTAATGATTTGGTAATGCACTTGCAGGGTTTTCTGGTGGCATACAAACACATATATGTAATTTCAAACAGAATCACACAAACCTTGGCTTTTAATTTAAACTTCATGGTGGAAAATTATTTTCATATCTGTCTTACGATAACATGACTCATTTCTACAACTGCATAAGTATCCAAAGGTATACACAATGATGTATTTTACTCAATTGTGTAATCATAGGTGGTGCCGTAATTCCAAATGTTTATAAGGACAATGTTGTCATAAATTGACTAGTACTCAAACATTTTCAATTTTACACTCTTCCTAGAATTCCTATAAAATAAGTTCAAAGAGAGGAATTGCGTCAAAAGATTGAACATTTTAATTTGTGTGGATGCCCTAAATTATTCTCTAATAAGCTTATCCCAATAAAAATCTGTCCCTGAAATATATCAGTGGCTATTTTTTCACACTCTTTCCAGTATTTAGCTTTTCCTATTGCTCATCTGCCAGTAGAAATAATTTTCCTGAACTTTTCAAAGGAAAGTTTGGTTAAAATTGTTTCCCTGGCTTCATAACTTAAGAGCTCCCTACTTTGCTGCTTTGATGTAGGGTTCATTATGTGGTAACATTTGCTGATCTTCTGTCTCGGTTTTCGTTCCCCATTTCTATCTGTACTGTGACTTTCTTTTGCCCTGTTTCCCTGTCCTACTCAATTTGGATTCTATTACCAGTAACTTCCCCTCTTCCAAATTACACCACCATCCAAGACTTCCCATGCATCTAAATGCCCTCTTGCCATCTCCCCTGCTCACCACTCAGGAGTTCAAACTCTTCCCCACATTAACCCTTTATGGAACTTCTGGAGGGCCCCTAGTCTGAAATGAAGGGTCATTATTATTTTTACCATGCACTGAGCCTCTAGGACAGGAATAAAACTGGGTGATTTTCTCTCATGGACCCAGTCCACCATTGCCATTTCTTGCTTTCAACTACAAGTGGAGCTGGTTCTTCTCCTACCTTTCCTACTCTTGTGCTAGTTTAGGCCACCCTCCCCAACTGCTGGCCCACTGCTCTCTCTGCTTCTGATCTTGTCCTGTCTTCAACCTGATTCCCTCCCTGCAACCAACCATCCCACCCTACCTGCTTAAGACACTTTAATGACTTCTCATTGTCCTTAAAACTTAAAACAGCATGACTCACTGGCTTATTGCCCCCAGTGGACCTCCCAACATCCACTAGTGGCTCTCACAGCCTCACTCACAAACACCTCCTTTCAGTCTTTGACTCACGCTTCTGTGCCTTTGCAGAAGCTCTTCCTTCTCTTTGCAATGCTCTTTTCCCAGCTCTCAGCTGTCTGACTCAGCTTAAATGTCTTTCTGAGAAAACCTCACTGACCATCTAGTCTAAGACGTTGCCCTATTCTCCCCACCCCCATGACTCTCTATTGCAGAATACTGATTCCTTGCAGCATTTATCAGTTTGTGATTATTTTATCCTGTCTGCTTGTTTTGAAAAGCCCTATCCTGTCCTGGTCTACAAACTCCAAGAACGGAAGGGAAGCAATCATGTCCATCTGTCCATGGTGGAATCCCAGCACCTAGCCCCATGCCTGCCATCATAGAAAATTGTATTCTTAAGATACATTTCTAGAACTAGAATTTGTCTAATCAAAAGTATCTCCTTTTTTTGTGTGTGTTTCTTTCGTTTGTTTGTTTGTTTATTAAAGTCACAAAATGACAATGTTGAATGTACACTTTTCAACTTTTTGGTGTGTGGGAAAATAGTAATATGGACACAGTATTTTTCAAGAATAACAGAGAGAAAAAGATAGAAAGAGAGGGGGAGAAAGAGAGAGAAAAAGAGAGAGAGAGAGAGAGAGAGAGAGAGAGAGAGAGAGAGAGAATTAACTGTGAACCATACTTCCAAGACTTTCAAGTAATATAAAAGTAAATATACAAAAAAATGGAAAAACAATTATAAGCAGTTTGGTATATTCTTCAGTGTCTACTCCTATCACAATGATTTCTCTCATGAAAGCAAACGGTTATTGGGTCTCAGGTATCTGCAATAATTGTCAGTATAATTTATGATTGTTATCCTGGCTTCTTGGAGAGAAGCCTTTCTCAATAGTTGTGAGTTAGCTCCAAAAAGTTCCTTTTGCTATTTCCTTAAGGTAAAGAATTAATGAAAAAAATTGTTTACATTCCCCTTGATTTATCAGTAAAAAATACTGTGAGAATTAAACCTGTTTCCCAGACCAGGTTGGCAGGGCTGCATGAATCTGACAGTTTCCATTAACTTGGGAAGGTGAGTTGAAACTATCTCCCGTGAGGACACTCTGGTAATATGTACAACAAAGAGGTGTGCTTCCCTTTGAATGTACCTAGAAATATATCCAAAGGTGATGTACAAAGACATTTACTGGTTCATTGTCTATATTAGGGAAAAAAGGAGAAAAGCTAAATATCATCATCACACTATTGATTAAAATAATCCTAAGTTGTCATAGTATGTAGCCATTTAAAATGATGGAAATATTTACAGAGTTTGTTCACCAGCACATTGAGTGAATGAAAATAATTTAGTAAGAAAACAAAATTGGAAGAATTTTCACCAAAATGTTAATAAGACCTGGGGTGATTTTTACTATCTTTACAGTTTATGTTTCATGATATTGAAGAAATTCAACAAAATCCAAATAGTAGAAAATAAACATACGTGAAAGCAAATTTAATATGGAAGTTAATGCAACAGATAACATAACAAAAAGTAAGTTTGGCACATACAACACAAACAGCTGTGGACCAACTTATTAATAAATATGACTACAAAAGACCAATTAAACATTAGCATATCTACTTCATTAGTTTATACTGGAACACAAGTATGGTTTAATATCAAGAGAGCTACTAAACCTGATATGATGGCAAAGGGATCCAAAACATATCCATGATTTGTTTTTAAATAATGCCTAGCCCAGCCAGAGTGGTTGATCATCATTTTGGGCACTGAGAGATTGCTGGTCAGTTCCTGACCAGAGCACATACCTAGGTCGTGGGTATGATCCCTATTCAGGGTGCATACAGGAGGCAACCAATTGATGCTTCTCTCTCACATTGATTTCTCTCTCTCTCTCTCTCTCTCTCACACACACGCACACACACACCTACACACACACACACACACACACACACAAACACACACACACAAACACATTTTTGGGCGGAAAATTTTTTTAACATTTTAATGCAAATTGATTTCCTTTATTTTTTAATCTTTATTATTAAAAGTGTTACATATGTCCTCTTGTTACCTCATTGACCATTTCTAGCCAATCCCTGCCCCCTCCCTAGGCCTTTACCACCCTATTGACTGTATCCCTGGGTACTGCAGATGTGCATACAAGTTCTTTGGTTGATCTCTTCTCACCTACAAAGTTGTATTTTGTTGTTTTTTAATGTTGATACGTACCCACTTGCTCCCTCTGATCTGTTCTCTCTCTCACTCAGGTCACAGAGAGGAATAAGACTGTGTGCTGTGAGCTGCTATCTGGTGAGACCCACATGGCCTAGTACAGAATGGGACCAATAGACAGAGGGGAAGGCAGGCCTTCCATACAAACTGAATCCCAAAGTCCCCTGGATTCAGCTCAGACCCTCAGTGACACAGATCTTGCCTCAGGGGAGACCACAGTAGTCCCAGCTGATCCATGCTGATTCCTTGTCACAGATGTGTGAGCTAAAAACTGTGTATTTGTTAAGTCTCCAGTGTGGGGGGACTCTCACAATAGATCACTAACACAGTCCTCCCACAGCAGGCACTGGCCCTGCCCCCTGTCTCCCTCATTTTTCTCCTCCTAACTCCCTGCAGCCCTCAAACCCTCATTTCTTACACACTCTGCCTCCAGTTTCAAGGACGGCTGTGAAACTTAGGAAAGGACCTGGAAAGTAGAACCAAACTGAAAAGTGTAGTTTGAAATAGGAAACAGCAGCTATTGAGACCACAGTTCTGAGCTTCCAAAGTAAGGAGATGCACCATCCAAGGTGCGTGGCTTTCCCTCCAGGCCCATTGCTAGTGCGCACAAGTGCACTGACCATCACCATTGGACCTCTAAGGTAGACGGGTCCCCTTGATTTCCAGACCTCCATTTATGTCACACAGCTTCCAAAGGCTGCCATTGTGAAATCAGGATTATGAGGGTTGACAAGTACTTATTCATCTTTCTGGTTTATGAATGGCATCCGAAAGAGTCTGTGCAATGTTCCAATGGTGGGCTCACATTCTCAGTGCTTATGGTCCTCGGGGACAATGGCAGGACTCATCGCACTCCACTACAATTTCCTTTCTATCTATGTCTACCAACAGGGCTGATCTCCTTGAGAGGAGGGAGCCTTGGTGTGGTCCAAAGTTAATACCCATTTGCCATGAGACAGTGTAGCTTGAGCCACGGCGGGGTGCCAGACAAGGCTGTTAGTGTATCCCCACCAGGATGGTTCAGAGCAAATGAGAGAATTGATGTAAAAAGAGGAGCCAGGCTCTCTTCACAACCTCATTCAGCCGTGGGGTGTCAGAAAGAACAGCTGACCTCAGAGGAGATTTGCAAGCAGTGCCTGGGGAGGAGGTGAGTGTTGACCCTGGGCCCTGGGACATTAACTGCCCCCTATTCAGTGCTATGGGCCAACAGAGGAGATGCTCAGAATGCTGTTGAGTGCCAGTGGAGCAGGGGTGAGCCTCTGTCCAGGTGCAGGTAGCAGTCAGTGTTCAGGAACAGCTTGCTGCTGGTTAAACTTTGCTGCATTCTGCCACGTGAACGCGAGGGGGCGTGTAAGGCCATGCTTGGCCCATGAGCCACTGGGTGATGAAGTCAAACAAAATGTGGGTTACCAGGGGTAGCCCTAACCTAAAGACTCCCTGCCCTAATGCTCATCACTCAATTTACCCCAAAGTCCCATTATGCTGGGCCTCAAAAATATCAGATTTGCAGAGCAGATGGCTAATGAGAGACACATTACACCCACCCTATGACTCAAACTAACAACAGACTTCCTCAAGGCTCTTAAGAAATGCAGTTACCGCCAAAACCGGTTTGGCTCAGTGGTAGAGCATCAGTCTGCAGACTGAAAGGTCCCAGGTTTGATTCTGGTCAAGGGCATGTACATTGGTTTCGGGCACATCCCGGTAGGAGGTGTCCATGAGGCAGCTGGTCGGTGTTTCTCTCTCATCGACGTCTCTAGCTCTCTATCTCTCTCCCTTCCTTTCTGTAAAATATCAATAAAATATATATTTTTTTAAAAGAAAGAAATGCAGTTACCATTTATAGAAACTAAATTAAATTTATGTTTGAGTATTTCATTACATTTTCTTTAAAATATATTGTATGTTACTGAATAAAATACAAAACAATACAATAGTTATAAAGGTATATATGATAAACACAAATATCTTAAAACTTCATATAAAGGAGGGGAGGGAGCCCTCTCTGCCGTGGCCACCATAGCTCAGGATCTAGGACCACAGGCCTCATAGGAGCTGAGGCAAGTTGCTCAAATGCTGCAGGTGGTTCCACATCTGTATTTTCAGGGACAGCTGTTCCTGGAGCCTGCTCTGACTCTGCAGAGGGCACAGAGTTGGCGTTTCCTCTTCAGGTGTTTCTTGATCTTGCTCAGGAGCTGCTTCTGGAGATCCAGGAAGAGAACACGTTACAACAGGACTGCCTTTTGTGTGCCTTCCAAGGAAGGGAACCTCCCATCTCCACTACTGAAGTTCCAGTTAAAGCCCCCACCCCAGGAGTCCTCCACACTAGAGGCCCTAGGCACTGACCTGATCAGCTCTGTGCTCCTGCCTAACCCCAGCCTTGGGAGCTCATCTCCTTGTGGGCAGCCCCATCCCCTCCCCGCTCACCCAAACCACCAAATCCACATGCACAGCTCTCTGACTCCTACCATTTTTTCTCAGGAGAAGTCCTCAGACCTCTGTTCTCTTACAGAAATCCCACAAGGCATGGGACCCAGGGTGTTACTAGATCCTCCAAGCCACAGTCCCCCAAATCCCCTAAGGCTCTGATCCAGAACCCACTCACTTTTGCTGCTGGTCCAGAGATCCACTTTCTGCTTCAAAATGTGAGAAAATGCAGCGATACTTGGAGAATTAAGTCACATTGACTCTCCTGTGGACACTAGCTGCCTGTGAAGTCTAGTGGGACTGAATCACTCCTGACTAGAAGGAAGCTCTTGGGTGCAGTCCTGGGGGCAAGGAATTTCCTGACTGAATGATCCCAAACCAGCCCCATATCATAGAGCTAGGTGACACGAGGGACACTTGTTCCCCACTGGGATTTCTAACCTGGCTTCACCCAGGACATGAGCCACTAATGGAATCTGAAATGTTTGTATCCCAAGAGAAATTAGCTTAGCCTGAGGCCTGATGAGAATCACAAGAAAGGCAGAAGCTTCTGTAAGAGGAAGATTAAATGGCCAACTAGGACAACCACAGCCCCTCCAGCACACCTCTCCAGTGTCCAAGCTGGAGAGGGCCTTTTTTTTTCCCCCAGGGGAATATCCCCCACCCTGAGTTGGGACAACAACCCCTTGAGGCTGGGCCTCAGTATTCCCCATGGTCAGAGAAACAAACTCTCAGAACCTGAAGACTCACAGCAACCAGGTGGCGGAGTGACCACTGTGCTGTGGAGGGGCAGGGCTCATCTAGTACATGGTTGGTCCCACACACGTTGTTTAGTAGCAAATGTTCTGTATGAACACAGAAGGGTGGGTGGGGACCAAGGTGGAGATGCCACCTAGGAAGCTGGGGATCAAGTATTTGATCAGTTTTCCCACTGTTCCTTGGCAGCCTGCACTGTACGTCCTTTATTTGATTTCTGCCCTGTAAGGGTCAAGTGTATTTGGAAGCCCAAGTGAGTGGTGTCGGGGTCAGCATGAAGGCCCAGGGCTGGGATGTCTGGCCTACATGTTGGGCTCCGGATGCCTCCCTGGGAGGCCAGTCCTTGGTCTCTGGCCACCCAGCACCGAGTCTGGGCACAGGGTGGAGCCAGCTCCCTGGGAAGCAGAGTCCTGGCCGAAGGAGGGCAGGTGGAGAAGCTGAGGACAGATCTCCTTGCATGGGTCAGGGTCCAGAAAAACAGACTTGCTCAAAGTTCTGAGGATTAATAGGGTTAAATTTTATAGAATCTAAATTAAGCCTATGTTTAGGAGAGTTAAGAAATTTTCTCTACAATACACTCTATCGTACTAAATATCATAAAATTCAGTACAATTGTAAGAAAATATAACATGAATAAAAAACGTTTAACAATTCATCTAAATGAGGTTGGGGGGTGCCCTCTCTGCCATTGCAGCTGACACATGCTGTGGCCCAGAATCTGGCACCACAGGCCTCGCAAGGAGCTGGCAGAGTTGGTGAAACGCTGCAGGTGTTTCTTCTGCATCTTCAAGTTCAGTGAAAGCTGGGCCTGGATCCGGCTCTGGCTCTGGGGCGGCCACGACGCTGGTGTTGCCTCTTGAGGGTTTTCCTGCTGTTGCTCTGGAGCTGGTTCTGCAGATCCAAGAAAAGGACATGTTACCACCCTCACTGCCTTCTGTGTGCCTTCCAAAGGCACACTCACCCACACCAACCCCAGAGGCCTCCTCCTCCTCCTCCTGTCTCAGCCTCAGTAGGCTCAGGAGCCCCAGCCATGACTGGGGGCACTGGGCCTGGTTTGGCAGGTCAGGGTCTGGAAGGTTGAGCTCTATGGAGGCCAACAGCATCATCAGGCTGGGAAATTCAGGAGGTGCTGGTCCAGCCAGATGCCCAGGATGCAGGAGATGGCCCTGGGGAGAGAGATAGGTGGGCAGCAGAGTCTGAGGTGTGCCCTTTCCTTCCACTTGGCCCTCCCACAGGTCCTTTTCCTCCTGCTCCTGCCCATCCAGAAGCCAGACCTACTCCTTGTCCACCTTCACTCTGGCAGTTCTGGCAGAGATGTGCCTTCTCACACAGAAGGGGCTGGCAGAAAGCACTCCTACCTGACAGCTCTGGATCAGTGACAGAACCACCTGTCCCCTTGTTATCGGGAACCTGACATGGTCTCTCAGTGTCCCTGTTCCCTCCCATTAAAATATGAGGGCTGGTGTCTACCCTGTTTATGTCACTCATTGGCACAGAGTAGGAGCTTCAGGAATACTGACCAATGGCAAAACAACGAAGAACGGGGACTTCCTCTCACCTCAAACTTTGGCTCCTGCACCTACATGCTGCATAATTCACTAGTTGTGCTCTGTGGTTCTTTGCCTGCCACTGAAACTCAACTCCCACAGGGTAGGGTTCGCCCACCAAGCTGCCATTGAGGAGGTTTTACCAGATTAGTTTAGCAAGGTCTCAGGATAGGGGTGCAGGTAGGGCGTGGATTAGGAACAAAAGGGTATGGATTTTCTAAGGGTCTGACTCTCTCACTGAACTCCCACTACTAGCGCACACCACCCATATCCATATGCACAGCTCCCTGACTCCTGTCCTTTTGTCTAGGAGAAGCACTCAGACCTCTGCCCTCTCGCAGAAATCCCACCATGTGTGGTATCCAGGGTTCTGCCAGCACCTTCAATTCACAGGCCCCATACTCCCCTCGTGGCCCTGACCCAAAACTGACTCACATTTTCTACTGGGACGGAGGTTCACCTTCCTCTTCACTGTACAGGAAGATGCAGCCATAGGTAGAGGAGGCCAGGAGGACGTCACATCAGCTGTTCTGTGCACACTAGGAGCCTGTGCAGCCTAGTGTGACTGAATCCCTCCCAACGACAAAGAAGCTCTGCAATGAAGGCTGGAGGGTGTGCTCTGTGCACTGGATTAGGGTCAGTGCCTAGAGTCGTGTCTGTACCTGGCAGGGCTTCTAATGTATCTGCTGAATGAATGAGCCCAAAGCAGCCCGATATCAGATACCTGGGTGACCCTGAGGCCACAATGCTCACCTCTCACATCTCTGATCTGGATTCACCTGGAACATGGACCTCAAATGGCATCTCCAATCTATTTATGAAAGGAGAAAAGAGCTTAGCCCAAGGCCCCAGAGAGAATCACAAATTTGGCTGAGGCTTCCCCAACTGGAAGAGCAAATGACCCACTGGCTAAATCACAGCCCCACCAGCAGACCTCTCCACTGTCTAGGCACCCAGAGAACACTTACCTGGAGGACCCCAGCCAGTCCCTACAATAACCCTATGAGCTGGATCCCGGGTTCACTGAGGGTTCAGAGGAACAAAAGCTCAGAGAGTGCAGTGACCTATAGGAAAACAGCCAACAGGTGGCCTGGCGACCATGTGCTCTGGAGGGGAGGTGCTCACCTGGTAAGTAATTGGTCCCACAGCTGTTGGGTGGTAGCAAATGTTCCATAGTAAGAGACTGGAAGGACGGTGTGTTCCCTGATCAGAAATTCGACCACTTTGTCTCGCCAGTGTGCCAGGGAGATGTGCACCATACAGGTTTTTTTCTCCCTGTGAGGCTGAACTTCATTGGGAACCCCGGGTATGCAGTGCTGGGGCCAGTCGGCTGGGTGGCAGCTGGCTCCTAATGTTTGGCTGACTGGCCTCCAGGGTCTTCTCAGAAGCTGACAATCAGAGACCAGCCCTTGTCCTCTTGCCACCGGGCTCTCATGCTGGATGCAGGCTGGAGCTGGCTCCCAGGGAAGCAGAGTCCTGGCTTGTAGGGAGGGCAGGTCTTCCATGCCAGAACCTTCTCACTGGGAATGTTGGGCATCCTGAGGCCAAAACACATCTCCCTTGATTCTCCAGATCAATACTGCCTGCCCTCTTGACTCCCACCCTGGTTATTGAACAGAGCGGTGAGGAGCTCCAAATGAGGGGCAACCCCCTTAGGTTCCAGGCTGTGAGTGCATTCGGACCCCAAAACAGTTTCTCTTTGGGTTTCCAGGGTCTGTGCCTCTACTGAACTGAACTGTTCCCAGAAAAGCAGCTGCTGGGCACGCGCAAGGTAGGGTGAAGGGCAGGGAGAGGGGGCGGGCTAGAAGGTGGAAGTGGAGTGTCCGAAGATGCAGATGGGGAAGTGCTTGACCTGGGAGGACCACTGCGCTGCCAGCTGGAGGAATGTCACATTGTTCCACTCCACATCATCGATGATGACCGGCAGCAAGTTCTGCTGGTGCTTGGCCTTGCAAACCAGGTGACTGATGTCATGGATGCACTGGCTTGTGGACTCCACTTCCTCATCCTTGGCTTTCTTGGGTGCCTTCCTTGTCTTCTGCTTGGTGACCACAGTCATGGACATGGTGGTTGTTGCTGTGGCCTGACCACTGCTGGGCAGCCTGCTGACCTGGACAGACTGGAAGAAGCACTTGAGTGTGCTTTTGGCGGCAAGAGGGTCTTTCTTGTCCGCAACTCTCTTTGTGTCCATTGCCTGGGCTGCCGTCCAGTAATCCAGCTGCAGCTCCATCATCTCTGCATGGACACTCTGGCTGGGGGAGGACAGGCCCCCACTCGTTGATGGGGGGGAAAGTGTGTTGCGTGAGGCCTTGCTGGCAGGGGACAGAAGCTCACTGGAGCAGGAAGGGCCCGCACCATCTGAGTCTCCTGACATGGTTGAAGATGGTTCCCCACTTCCAACCTTCACTGTCCCCACAAAGGGGATGACCTGCTTTGAGGACTTGTCATCAGGGCGCTGCTGCTTAGACATGAGCACGGCCTCTGCGATGGGCAGCAGGTAGACACAGTTGGCCCCGGTGACATACTCTGTGATTCTTGACACCATGTCCTGTGTGTCCTGCAAGGTGTTCAGAGACTCCAGGTTGTTGAACATGTCCCACCAGTACAGGTCCTGGAAGAAGTTGTCGTAGCGGCAATCCATGGAGCCCAGGTAGCTGGCCAAGGCGTGGGAACCCAGTGGAATGACCAGGAAGCGCAGGGAGTCCAGCCACTGGGGTGGCTGGTGGGACAGCAGCTCCACGAAGACCCGCAGCACAGCGTTGAAGTAGGGCTGTGCCCCTGCCACCGCGATCTTCACAGGTGTCGGGGCCTGGGAAGTGCACTTGCAGTATCTCTCTATCCAGGACACTATGATGCTGAAGGCCTCCTGCACGTCATCTGTGGAGCAAGTGCACACCACGGGCAGCGTGTGCCCCTGCAGGATGTCTGAAAGTAACTGGCCCTGCCAGTCTGAGGTGTTGACCAGAATGATGCTCTCAGGCAGCTTGTCTGGGGAAATGAGGACGTCATTAAGCTGGTCACGCACGGGCTTGCTGGGGATCTGCCGCTGGCTCTGTGGTTCTGGGTCCTCGTCGTCGTCCTGTCTGTTGAACCACTCATTCAGGGATGTGTTGCAGCTATGGAGGCCAGCCTGCTTCCTCTTGGACCTGCTGGAGGAGATGACCAGAGACTTGGTGAAGCGCACTATGGATGGCAGCTTCCTGGTGAACCAAGCCCTGGCAGAGGATGCTGCCTCCCGGCTGTCCTCCAGCTGTGCCAACTGCCCCCCACGGGAGCAAACTCTGTGGGCCACTGAGTCAGAGTCACTATCACTTGACGTGCTGTCAAAGTATCGCCTGAGCTTGGGCTTTGGGGTGCTTGGGACGCTGATATCCTCTTCCGTGTCTAGGCTCATCTCGCTTGAGCTTGCCACGATGTCATGGCGACGGACCAGCGCCTTCTCCACTTTGGGGACATACCTCACAAGGGTCTGTTCCGAGGACACGACCTCCTCTGACACTTGGGCCATGAGCATAGATGCCAAGGCTTCCTGGTGGTCATTCTCTTGCAAGGTCGTGCACCTCCTTCTTACTATCATCGGGTTCCCTGCCTCAAAGTTGTCCTCCGGAGATTGCCTGTGTGTCCCACTGTAGCTGGCCGCCTGCTGAAAGAAGCCCTCAGAAGGGCCGGCAGAGTCGTTAGGCGAGGTCTGGTCAGTGGTGTTGGCCTGTCTGGCCCTGGAGTCATGATCGATGGGCTGGCTGGACAGGGAGGCCATCTGCATCGTGTCCACCTTAGTGGTGCATGTACTGTAGACCACCAATTTGGAGTCACTGTGGCTTGGCTGATTGCCTCCCATGGTGCACGTGTTCTCAGGCACCTGTGACAGACTCAGCGACTCCCTTCGGTTCCTGGCGCTGTGCGAGCCCCACATCTCCATCTGCAAGCTGGAGTCTGACAGGCCCTCGATGCATGGCTTCAGCTTGGCATTGGGGCTGCTGAGGATACTGTGATTGTCCTTCATGCCCGGGCTACTACACAGGCCTTCGAAGTATGGCCTGAGCTGAGGTCTGGGGGTGCTGAGGATGCTATCATCGTCCTCAATGTCTGGGCCACTGTCACTGGGGTTCTCTAGCATGTCACACAGGAGGTCCAGGTCCTCTTCCACTTCCAGGACATGCTCCCCATGATCCTGCTCAGGGTCCAGGGCCTCCTCCGACAGTTGGACTGTGTGCAGCCATAACAGGACCTTCTCGTGGGAGTTCTGTTGTGTTGTCAGCATCCTCCTTGTGACTTCCAGATTCTCTTCCTTGAAGTCATCCTCCTCCCGTTCCTGCCTCTGGGAATCCTTGGAGCTGCCCTCCAGCTTTGAGAAGCAGGTCTCACACTTGCATTCAGAGTCGCTGTCTGAGGACTCAGCCATGGCACTGGTTTTCCTGGCACTGTCCTCGTGGCCTATGGGTGTCCTAGACAGAGAGGTCATTCGTATTTTCTCCAGCTGGCTGGTGGGTGTACCGTAGGCCTCCAGTTCATTGTCACTCTCACTTGGCTGCTTGCCTCCCATGGCCCATGCGTTCTCTGGCATGTGGGCCAGACTCAGAGGCTCCGTTTGGGTTCTGTCATTATGGCTGCCCCACATCTCCGACTGCGAGCTGGAGTCTGACATGTCTTCAAAGTATGGCCTGAGCTTGGGCCTAGGGATGCTGAGGACGCTCTCATCATCCTCCATGTCAGACCGAGGGTCCCTCTCTGACCCTTTGGACCTGTGACACAGTGACAGCACTTTTCGCTTCCAGTCCATTCCTCTTATGGACCGCCGCCGCCGCGGCTTCTTTGGCTTCCCCTTCCCAAAGTCATCCTTGTGCCGGTCCTGTCTATGCTTTCTACTGCAGGTGGCCTCCTGCTCAGAAAGGGGGCTCTGAGTGTATTTACCTGCGGACTTGGCCTTTGGCCTGGCCCGCATGTCGCTTTCCTCATGTTTGATGGGCTGGCTGGACAGGGAGGAGATCCAGACCTCAGCCACCTTGGTGGAAGACTCCTTGACGCTGCTGTAGAGGCTCAACATCTTGCCACACTTGGGGTTTCTCTTCATGACATCTGCCATGTTGATGGCGCCCGTGGCCAGTGTCTTATAGCCCAGGACGATCCTGTTCTTATAGCGCTTCCTCTGCTCCAGCATGATCTGGAGCTTGTTGCCTTCTCCCTTAAGGAAGTGGGAGTACTGCAGGGAGAAGGTCAGCGCCAGGTCAGTCTCCACTGGTTCCCTGGGCGGCAGGATAATCTCTTTGGACCTCAGGATGCCCTTGGAGTCCTGCATCTTCACGGAAATCACCACGGACCCTACGTCCTTCGCCAGCTCCTTAAAGACCACTAGCTTCTTTAGGTTGACACTGCACCACCTAGGCACACAGCTGTGGCTTGAGCAGTCCACCGACCAGGTGGCTACCAGGTTCTGGGGTACCTGTGTTTTGAGCACAGTGGATGTGCCGGCCAGCCGCACAGTTCGTGAGCAGTCTACAGCTGGTGGCACCCTACGGGTCCTTTTCCTACTCAGGGTTGATGCCTTGTGCTCCTGTGGTGGGACAGAGGAGAGACGTGATTGGTGACAAGAGGTGGGGCATAGGAGATCCAGTGTGCAGACACAAAAATGGCCACTCGCTACACTGTGATTAGGTCAGACCTGGGTGGTGGTCTTTTAAACTCAGACACCTGAAGGTATTCCACAGGATGTCCTAAAATTAAAACTTTTTCATTAAAAGTAGTTTATGGCGAGTTGCTCTGACCTAGGCTGGAATCTTCTCTAAAGAAAGATGTTTCTTTACCTTCACTGAACCTGCCTATTGTCTTTTGGAATATACAAGGACATAGCTTAGGAATATCAATGGAATTTTCCATGTCTGGACTCTCTGTGCTCTGTGGAGAACAGAAATCCCCTCATTGTTGTTGTGTTCATTGTTGGCTGTTTTATCCTTTAGCCACATATAGGAAAAAAGTATGTGTTCATCATTTTACTTTTTATACAATCTATCACCAATGGAATTCATGAGACCCTCATACATCTCCACTTTTTTTTGAAATATCTAAAAAAAAAAAAAGTGAAAACTACCTTTCTCAAGAGCATTGTTTCAATCCTTTGAGATTTTGCTTTAAGACAATTGACAGTTTAACTCAGATAAAATCCCAACAATTGTTCACAGTTTTGACTGCTTCTTCCACTGACATTTCCTTGGCTGGATACATCAGGATCCCAGAAAACCTCACCCAACACCACCCTACATACAGACCTACACCTGGTACTGGGATGCAGCAAAGGGCCCATTAACCCACCAGTTCCCTGTCCATCAGGTGAACTTGTATGGGTTGTCTCTTGGATCCTGGACCTGCTCTTGCTTGTGCTGCTGACATTATTTGAGCCATATTTTTCAATACTCTTGGTGGAACTAAGGTTAACCGCTTGACAGATCTCAGGCTAAGGAGAGACAGGTGGAAAAATGAGCCTGGTTCTTGCTTTTCTATTTTGAATTGCCTTTTGAGAGACTGTGGAAAACACCTTGTATGTATACATGAGAGCTGATCTGAATCACCTAGGAAGATAAAGGGCCCCATCCTCCTTCCTGCAGGAATCTCAAGTGTTCTTGGACAACTGAGGATCTTTACAGATAAGTCAGAGTTCATTCCTCATGACATGCCCAAGCACCATAGGGAAATTCCCAAACAACTGTGACTAAACTAACTGGCTCTTCAGGGGAAGCACGAATCAGGTTTTGTCCATCTGCACTGGTAGCACTTCTGGTTGTTTAACACAGCAGGGACAGAAACTGAGGCACATAAGGAGGGTTGGATGAGATTCTTTGGGGAGTGACCATCGTGTATCTCAATCTACAGAGCAACACACTTAAACCCACTACATCACATCCTCGAAGATGTGCTGAGGCTCTGCAGACACCAAATATCAATAAAAACAACAGCAGTAAATGCACCTCTAGTTAACATGGGAAGTTGTGCCTCCATGGCTAGGAACTCACAGCCTCCAGCCCTCATTAATATCCCTGATAGAAAGCCTTGACTTGCAAGTGCTTTATAGAAATAGGAAGATCTATCTAGAAAATATCAACTCAAAAATGGTCAATATACAATTGTCTTTGGTGCCTACATTAATTTTCCCAGGGGGTAGGAGGGGTGGATAAAACTAGAAAAAATGCTGGCCTGAGAACAATACTGAGTGAATGAATTGAACGCATATCTTGATTTGGAAATTAGAAAATTCTAAGTAGAAGCACAGACAAATGCTCCTTAAGAAAAGAAATTTCGGTGATTATCTGCAAATTCTCCTAAAGTTAATAAATGCACACACCCCATCACCCACTTCTATAGCAAGCTCACTACATCTTTTGTTCTCTGAGCTTCCTTGTCCAGAAGTGTTCTTTCTCTTCTTCCTTCCCCTTCTGTCTCCTCCACTACCACTCCCTACTGACTTAAGGGAAAATGAGAATAGGAATTCTACCAACTCCCTTTGGAGGAACACTGTTCTCAGCCAGAGAGGAACCAGCAATCCTTCTCCATTCTCTCTGTGGCCTTGTTTGGTTGGCTAAAGAAATTTCTTTGTTCCAACATGTGATCCTGGCTATTCTAACCTATGCCAATTAATATACTCCTGGTTTCTGGGAGCACAACAACAGATTTATCCATTAAGGTTGAGAAGACTGCAGTGGAGAAGTCTGCCCACTTTAAGGATTATAGAAAATGAAATAGCATTTAGAAAAAGTAATAAAAAAAAAAGTATAGGACCCCAAGTGTGTTTGCCCTTCTCACTGATAGTTTGGGAGAATTTTAAATTATCATTCAAAGGGAAGCCACTGACTGACCTAGACAGTCTTACGGGATAAAGCATCAGCCTGAGTATTGAAGGGTCCCAGGTTTTGATCTGGTCACATGCCCAGATTACAGGCTGTATCCCCAGCAGGGGGTTTGCAGGAGGCAGCCAATTATTGATTGTCTCTCATCATTGATGTTTCTATCTCTCTCTCCCTCTCCCTTCTTGCTGAAATCAATGAAAATTTATTTAAAACAAACAAACAAACAAACATGAAGATGGCAGCATAGGTAAACACCTAAATGCAGCCTCAGTCAACAATTTCAAAAAATAAAACTAAAATATCAAGTAGACATTATCCAGAACTACAGAAGAGTTGGCTCTCTGGAAAACCTAGAACAAAAAGGAAAGGGAAAACCAGAAGGAAAATAGAGGAGATGTAAAAGCCTAAGGTAAGGGAGAAGACAGAGCCCATGAGGAGGGGGCGGCTGAGTGCCTGGCTGGCATTTCTTAGTGGGAAGGAGATAAAAGCTGTGGACTGTGCTGAAACCCAACTCCGACTGCACTGATTTCTTGTTCTGGGTGAGAGCCTGGGGCCCCAGGCTCATACAGAGGGAATCTGGGCTATAAGGCTGAAGCTAAGGGGAGAGGCAAAAGGCAGAACCCCGGAGTTGCCCACATTGCCCAGAGGAGGGACTGTTCACTGAATGCTGGATTGCCCTAGTGGGAAGGAGACAAAAGCTCAGGACTGTGCTGAGCCCCAGTTCTAACTGAACTGAACCCCAGTGCTGGGCAAGACCCTTGCGCCCCAGCCTCATTCAGAGGGAATCTGGGCTGTAAGGGGGATGCCCAGGGAAGCTGTGAAAGGCAGAGCCCCCTGAGTTGCAAACATTTTGAGCAGAGGACAGGCTGTTGATTGGAGCCGCTCCATTGACCTGGTTGAAAGGAGACATAAGCTCCAGACTGCTCTTAACTCCACTTCCAACTGCACTGAACCCCAGTTGTGGGCTCGTTGGGGGAGAGACTAGACTGTCTGGTTTCAGGCGAAACTCTAGGGTACCTTTCTCTCACAGGAACTTGCAGCAAATAGCAAAGGACACTGAGGTACACTGAGACTCAGGATCCTCATAGGGCGGGACTAACCAGAAAGTTAGGGCTATAGGCTCCACCCTGAAACTCTGCCCCATCCAAGCTGAACACAGAGGCTTTTGCAGGTTTCCAAGTCTAGTGGAATAAGGCTATCTCTTGGCATAGACACAGCTGATCCTCCCAACCTACCAACTCAGGGAAGCAGCAAAAATGCCGAGAGGAGGAAACAGATCACAAAGGAAAGAAATGGAGGACAAAAAGCAACTGAGTTCAAAACCAAGCTTATAAGGTTGTGCAAGAATCTCCTAGAAAAGGCCGATAAAATAAATGAGACCTATGAGGATATGAAAAGGGATCAACTAGAAATAATAAAGCATCAACAAGAAATAAAGAATGTATTCTCTGAAATAAAAAATATTATACAGAGTCATAAAAACAGAATGGAAGATTGCAAGAATCAAGTCCCAGATTTAGAACACAAAGGGTCAGAGGACACTCCTCTGCAGAAGCAAGAAGACAAGAGAATCCAGAAAGTTGAAGATAGTGTAAGAAATCTCTAGGACAACTTCAAGCAAACCAATATCAGAATTATGGGCACCCCAGAAGTTAACAGAGAGCAAGATACCTAAAACATATTGAAAAACATAGTGACAGAAAACTTCCCTGACCTGGGGGAAGAAATAGACTTACAAGTCCAGGAAGCACACAGAACCCCAAACAAAAGGAATCCAAAGAGGACCACACCAAGACACATCATAATTAAAATTCCAAGAGCAAAAGACAGAGAGAATATTACAAGCAGCAAGACAAAAGCACCTATAAAGGAGCACCCATGGGACTGTTAGCTGATATCTCAACAAAAACCATGCAGGCAAGAAGGGAATGGCAAGAAATATTCAAGGTGATGAATAGCAAGGACCTACAGCCTAAAATACTCTACCCAGAGAAAGTATCACTCAGAATCAAAGGCCAGATAAATAGCTTGAAATATTAAAAAAAAAAAAAGGTAAGGAGTTCATCACTACCAAGCCAGAATTATCTGAATTGCAAAAAGGGGTTCTTTAGGAAGAGGAAGAAAATAAAGATAAAAATTATGAACAACAAATGCATAACTATCAAGAAGTGAATCCAAAAACAAAGGGAAGTAAAAATCATGATGAACAATATTAACTGATGAATATAACAGAATCAGAGGTATGAAAGGGGAGTGGACTGATGATTCTTTGGGAAATGGGGAGTGGTGGGGGGGCGGGAAGAGACTGAACATAAACTGGACCTATGGTTAAGGACAATGGGGGATGGGGAAAGGGTAGAGGGTGGGATGGAAAGTTAGTGGAGGGGAGCAATGGAGGGGGAGAAATGAGGAACATTTGTAATAATATGAACAATAAAGATTTATTTAAAAAACTAAAAATTAAATTAAAATGAAGGTGAGGGGGGGAGAAAGAAGCCACTAAGTACCCTGTATACACTGAGGCTGCTTTATTTGTTCGTAAACTCACCCAATGAATTGCTTTCCTACAAATGTTTGTGTTTTAATCAAAACCTGTTTCCTTGAAACCAGGGAATGTTATAGGCCTATGTATACATGGAATGCTTATCAAATCTTCCCCAATTCACCTGGTAAATGAGTACGCTTTTGTCTTTTATTGAATAAGTGATGCTGCCATATACCTTTTCCAGAATAGTTACATATACACTTATACTAAATGAGCCAGATACTAAATGCAAAGGGAAATTAATGATTTTAAAGTAACCTTCCAGGTGGAAACTGACCTTGAGACTGACCAAACTTTTGGGAATCATCATTTCTTTATTATTATCTTCCTCTAGAGTTGGTTTCACAGGATACCCACCCTAGCCAGAATGGCCCCAAACAACCTAAAGGAGTGGAGAGATGCCTCTACTACTTGGCTTGCTCTTATGTCTCTTGTGTAGATGGGGAAGCAGCCCACAGTGATGTGAGAGTCCTCTTATGGGGTCCATATTCATCAAATGGCAAAACTTGACCCTGAATCCCTCAAGAAAGAGTCCAGTCTTCTTTTGTTGAACCACCTACCTGAGCCCAATATAAAGTGGGAAATAGAGACGTTTTGCATCCTTAATTTTAAGACTATCATACAGCTAGGACCTGTCTTGCAATTCCCAAGGGAGATGGACAGAGGTTTCATATACTTAAAGGCCTTTACACCTCTCACAGGTGTGTGCTTTCTGTAAACTAGAAAAATGTACCCAAATAGAAACATTCCAAAAATGGTGAATGATTTTGTTCTTCCCTTGCCTACATTTGGGTGGCAACCCAGTCCCTGAGGTATTGAAGATGACTGTCCTTGTTTTACAAATGAAGTTTTCAAGAGGCCAGAGGTTTGGCTCCAGAAACATGTCAAAGCAAGCCAACCAAATCCTTTTACCTTCCACAAACCTCCCCTAATCATTTCAGAGGCTTGTAGATAATTGCCTTTATGCAACCAAATTCCCAGAACTTTTGAAGTGGAAATACCTGAGTTCACCAGGACAAATTGCCTAGGCTGTTTGTCTCTGGGAGATATGTCTTACCACAATAGAAAAAAATACTTTACCCACCTACACAAATCACTTTAGCTTATTTCAACTATTTCTTTCTAAGTTAGACGTAAGGACAGTTATTGAATATCTAGGTATTTTGAAATAACATGAAATACTGAAACATTGCTTGGTAGACAAGAATCATGTTCACCTGCTTTGGGGTTTTTTATTACAAAAGGTTTGTAAAATGGATTTGGAGCTGTTGATGTAATGTTGTGTGCTTTGAGGAAGGTGTGTTTCTTGAATGTGATAGTGTGATTACAATATGTTCATCACCATCAACCTAAGGAATGCGGTTATTCACTTTGTGGTTATCATTGTAAATTAAGGTTCCTAAGATTAAAGGTTCCAGCTAAGAAGGAAGAAATTACATAGTTGTGATAATAGAAGGCTTGAGGTATGGGGAGTCATATTTGAAGGAAAAGGATAAATGCACATTTCTCTAAGGATGGTTATTTCTGAATGGGTGAGAAGGTTTGTGAAAGTTAAGGAAAGGTTTGTAAAAAGGGATATAGACTATGAACTTTTGTGTAAGTTTTACATAAAATATTCTTGTATTTCTCTGCAAAAATTGGATAATTAAAATTGTGTGTATAGTCTTTATGTGTTATGTGTGGTGAATTTTCAACCTCCAGATGGCATGACTAGGATATAATCTTTTATTGACCTAAAAGGTTAAATATTTGAGTAAATTAAGGTGAATTCTGTAGTGTGGACAAAATATTTAATATTAAAACTGTTTATAAGTATGATTAAGTTCTCTTATACTTATTACCATAAGCATCTGTTTCATTTCACTTAGATTTACAAAAAGTACAGGGTATAATCTTTTGCATATGCATCTTTAACAACCTTCCTAAAATTTCCATTTTAAGAGACTTTTTAAACAAAATATGACCTTGAGTTCATACCAATGGGCCCTGAAATACCTAAAGGATTTATTCTCTCGCCTAATTAAAGGGCCTATGTGGACCGGAATTAATCCTAAATCATATGCTTGAAATTACCTGAGAAGCTTAACCAAATGAAGAAAAGAAAACAATGGTGCTATTTGTGTACATATATTTTTATTAAAATGGAAATTCTAGAGATTTAAACCTGTCCTTGAAATGAAGGTAGGAAGATTCAAAGAAATGTTCCAATAGGAACCTCTCAAGTGTAACAGGGGTGTTGGTGTCAGCCACACTCGGCCAGGCAAGAGGGATGGTTCCCTGTGAGAGCATCAAACTGTGGGACTCCAGGTATTTGTACTGCAAACATTCCACGTTTATGAATTATCCCCAATGCTCAATACAAGAAGCCATGGACAATGTTTTAAAATTTTACATGTCATTTGTTCGTTTTATATTAACATTGGTGATTGAATCCAAATACCGTATTTTTCGGACCATAAGACACACCTTTTCTTCACCAAATAGTGGGAGGAAAAGTGCCTGTGTCTTATGGTCCGAATAGAAGTAGTGCCTGCGTTTTATGGTCCGAGTTGCAGAGTGGCATCGGGTCCCCTGGGACCTTCTGTGTCCCTAGGGACTGTGTATTTGATGAAGAAAAAGTGCGTCTTATGGTCCGAAAAATACGGTATACACATATTCTCATATTTTTTCATATTATTCTCTGCCATCTTATAGTAATTACTGGAAGCCTGATGCTCAAAGATTCGTGCTAGAATGGGCCTTCCTTTCCCTGGCTGCTGGTACCCTTTTTGCTCTGATCAGAAGCCCAGAGTGGCCTTGTATGCAAATTCACACCCATTTTGTTATGTTACTTTGCATAACCACTTGTGATTGGCTGGTGGGTGTTGCAAAAGTATGGACAATTAGCATGTTTGTCTATTATTAGGTAAGATTATTTTCCAAAATTGTTGCTTTGTTATAGTTTACCAAAAAAGCAAAGTTTTTTTTTTTTTTTTTTTTTTGAAATCTATTGCATTACAATCAAAATTATAACCACTTTGTTTGGTCATTCGTAGATAGTTATTGTTTTACTCTAATGAATTTTGAAATATGTTACATCTTTAGAAAAACCCATGAAAAAGACTCTAACTTCTTCTAAATAACACGTCTCTAAGCAGTTCATATTTTTGTCTGAATGAAGAGGTATAGAATTCTAAGGAATAACTGAATACATGAAAATACTGGCTAATAATCAGGATAAACAAAAAATGGGTACAGGACTAAATGAATTCAAGATGGTTATTGTTGTTTTGACTCTGTTTAAAATACTGCTGATTTTTAAAACATTTCGTTTTCCAAACATAAGGAAACCTAAAAGCATGCATTCTACATTGCTATCAATGACTCACTCATAAGTTTATAGGGACTGACACATTTGGGACATTCATTTCACAGTACTGCCAAGAGCCAAAAACTTTATAGACCAAAACTCACAATAAGGGGAGTTTTGTTTACTGAAACAAATTAATTATAGACTCGTTCCAACAAGTTTCAAAGGACTTTACTTCATCAGAGTTCTAACCACAATGAACATCTGTCTCTGACATGGTTTCCATCTACCACAGAGAATGAAGACATTTCAAGGATGAGAATAAACTGGCCATAGGAGCTGACCATTATCCCAAGAAGTCAACAAGCCTGAGATGCTCACAAATTACTGTTGCTCAAACCCTGTTCTTCTAGGTCCTAATTGTTATTGACTAAATGTACATCAAATGATTTTACATTGTTATTATCCTCCATGATTTGCTAATGGAAAGAATATCTGTCTCCTTAGGACCCTTCCTTTTACACATGAAAACTTGAATTTGGATACCTCCTAATTTTTCCCACCTACTACACAATGACAGTCTGATGATCAGTTATCATAACAAAAGAGGAGAGTCTTAATTCTTCTGGACAAACATAGCAGAGTACAAGTGACAGTGGATGAATCATAAGTACAAGCAACATGCTGGAAGAGGTATGAGGCACTTGTGCCTCCGGCAGGAAACCATGCTTAATAAACAATTATGATAATGCATGCAAAGTGTTTTTTGGTTGGCTGGGTTGCTTATTCCCCTCAGTCTAGCACTAGACATTAAAAGGTGTTCCTGTTTTAATACCATTGCTTTTGTTCCTGCCTGTAAATGTTATAGTAGACACATAATTCCAAAATTTAAGGCAAGAAGCAAAAAGACCCTGGTCATGAGCTATTAAAATTTAAAATTGATACAGAATATTTTGTAACAAGGGCATATAGCATATCGTGTCCACCCACACGCCTGCCTTTTTATTTTGAATCATTATAAAATTCTACCTTGAATGCTATTTAAGGTTATGGTCTTGCCTTGTCCCCAGTGGTCCATTGTTCAGCAAGAGAAAACAAACACTGATCATCATTGCATAACTTGTACTGATTTATGACTAAAGCAGGGTGAATGGACTATAAAAGGGCTACATGCTCACCTGACTAGATCTGGGAACTCCGGTGTGGTGGCCTTGCAAACTCAGAGACCGTGGGAAATCATATAGGATGGTCTGAAATTAAAACATTAACTAAAAGTAACTCATGGTGGGTGGTCATGTCGTAGTCTGGCATTTTCCTTGACAAAGGTCAATCTTTAATTTAACAGTGTCTATGTATGGCCTTTTTGTGTCTATGATAACAAATATTTGCATTATCAAAGAAATTTTCCTTATTTTGGACAACTCATGCACAGGCACCACACTGTGCTCTGCAGAGATCAACAAAGATCTTCGTTATTTAGTTCATTGTTTACTTGAAACTATCCTACATCCAACTATGGAGAAGAAGTATGCGCCTAAAAATTTTATCATTTATCGAATCACAGAAGTTTCCACACTTTGCTTTCTCCTCTCTCCCTAATCCATTGCCCATGGATTTCAGGTAACACACATAGGTCTACACTTTTGCTGGTAATTTATAAAATAAGTTGGAAATTGTAATTCTCAGGAGCATTATCTCAACCCATTGAGATTTGCTGACCCACAATTATCAACACTTTAGCTTAAATAAATGCACAAAGCATTTTCACCACTTTGAACATTTTTCACATTGATATGAGAAAAAGTTTTTGGTAGGAAAAAGTAGAATTGGAGGTGATGAATATGTATAAGATACTAATGTATAAAATATATTAGTATCTTAGGTCATTTTCTTAGCAGAGGACAGACAGCACATGCTTTATTAATAGTGTCACAACATGTGATTTCTGACAAAACATCCCAAAGTAAGATGAGAACACAGAGGATTTTTCTGGGATATTAGGACATGCGGTGTATTCAGGGTGGCACCGATGTCATGGCAACAGAGGATATAAGATCCAAGTCCCACAGAAATGAAGACATGGGTCGCCGTGATAACCAGTCCCTATCCTGGTAGAATATGCAGCCCAGGGGGCCCCACATCCTGACCTGGAGCTCATGGGGACCCAGATTCCTCTGGAAACTGGATTCCAGGAGTTCTCTCAGGGGAGAAGCAGTTTGCCTGCTGGAAGCCAGGTCCTGTTGAACCCCAGGGGTTCTGGAGTATGGAGCAAGCCTCACCTATACTCACCCTGAAGCCGTCCTGCATGCTGGAGGAGGTATGGGGCACCTGAGTCTCCTGAAGGGACATCGAGCTGAGGACCCCATCTGTCAGTTCTGGTCTGTTCTCCTGTGTGGAGCTCTGTAAAGAGAGTTCCCAATCACCAGAGGAAAGGCTCAGAGCCCTCTTTTGCTGGATCTGTGACTCCTGTAACCCTCCCATCCAGACACACGCACACACACAAACACACAGACACACAGACACACAGACACACAGACACACACACACACACACACACACACACACACAGTGTGATCTGCTTAGACCTCCACTGCTGAGGAAAAGGCATGACAGCCTGAGGGGCCTAAGATTCCCATTGGCACAGATAAAAGACCCCCTCTTGGAAGCCCATCTCCATTACTTGCCCTGCCCTTTCCTGCTCTTGGGTGTGATCACAGCAGGACCTCTAGGCTATCCACTGCCCTGAAAGCTGTGCCTGTGCTGGGATTCTCCCCTCAGGTCCCTCTTCCCATCACATGAAGGGGAAGGGATGTGGGCTGCACAGGGATGGCACCCAGAGTAGCCTGGCCTGGTGTGAATGGGTCTGACCCAGCACACCTTCTCTTACCTCAGGGGATCTTCTTGAAAATGGCCAGAGATGTGGGGCACTAGTGTTGAACCGTCTACGGAGTCTGGAACAACTCTCACTGCAGGGTCTCTGGGAACCAGAGCCCTGATAACAGGGAAAACAGCAAGAGAACATCTTGAACTGTCAACCATCTCTTGCCAAGTGAGTGGCAGTTGGGCAGTTGCTAGAAAGTGGGTGCGTGGTTACATGGGTTCCAAGTTCTATTAGGAAGTGACATCACTTCCTGGGATTGCCCCCTGCCCCGAATCTCCTCATCTAATAACAGATATAGTTAGTCCTGTGGCCTGCTGACTGCTCACCCACTTTCTCCATGGAATATCCAACAGTGTACACAGTGTCACCAACACACCCACTCCACAGCCCCTAGAAGGTCTGCCTGCAGCCAGGGTCCCAGGTTTGAGGAGACAGACCTAGGCTTAGATTCAACCCCTAGTTCTTACTTCTTCTTCATCCAGGATAAGTCACTATTCCTGCCAGGGCCTGCCTCTCCTCTGCCTGCACAGTGGGTTATTGCAGCATTTGCTTCTTAGCAATGTTCAGGCTCGTGAGGGGGAGAATTTACTATCAGGTAGATGGGGACTGTCACAGGCAGAAGTGCCTCCAACCACCTTTTTATTCTTATTGTCATCTCCTCAGTGTCTGCTTTTCTTCTAATTCTGCCCAAAATTATTTGACATAGCGTTTTTTGTTTGTTTATGTGGGTTTTTTTGAGTGTGTGTATGTTTTTTGGTGTGTGTGTGTGTGTGTGTGTGTGTGTTCTTGCACACGAACATGCATATGCATTCTAGTTGAGCCAGTAAGTCCACTTCCAGGAATATATCCCAAGAAACCAGAAACACTAATCAGAATGGATATATGCATCCCTATATTCATAGGAGCAGGAAACCTAAGATTTAGAAACAGCCTAAGTGCCCATCATAAGATGAGCGGATTAAAAAACTGCAGTACATATGCACAATGCCATACTATGCTGCTGTAAAGAGGAAAAAACTCTTATCATTCACAACAGCTTGGATGGACATGGAGAGCATTAGGCTAAGCAAAATAAGCCAGTCAGAGAAAGATAAATATCAATTACCTCACTCATTTGTGGAATATAATGAACACCATAAACTGATGAAAAAAAATAGATCCAGAATCAGTGAAGCTTCAAACTCAAGCGGAAGGTAGAGGAGAGTTGGAAGAGTGTAAGAGTTCAAACAAAGAACAAGTATTCCTGCATATAAGCAGAACCAATGGACATGGACACTGAGGGGATGGAGACATTTGCTGGGGGGTGGAGGTGGCGTGGAGGGTTTCCTTGGGGGAAAAGGAAACATTTGTAATACTTTAATCAAGGACAACCACCACAACAACAACAACAATAATAAACATTCCTCTTAGGAAGAGAGAGGGGGCTTAGTGCTCTTTCTGGATCCCAGAATAAAGCACACTTCCAACTGCAACCCCTAGATAGGCAGGAGCTTCCCAGTATGTCAGGATTTCTAATGTCCAGACCAACTCTGTTGGAGAGGTGAGAGCCTTGGCCTGGAATGTCTGAATATCCCGGAACTCTGGGCTCTGAATGCCATGATCATTGGGTAATATTTGCCACGCTATGGACATCAGTTTCCCCATTTTCCATGGAAGGTTCAGAACTACATGAGCATGACCTCAAAACAAAGGGTCCCAATTCCCTCCACTCTGGATGGTTATTGGACAGAGGTGCATGTATGTGGTTCCAACTCTGGCCAACATTTCCAGACAAATGTTGGCCAAATGCCCATCTTGCCTTCTGCCTGCTCACCATCTCCCCCATGCCTCTCCATGTCTGTGCATGCTTCTACCAGCAGATCCTTTTCCAGAGCCCATGAGGAACCCTGGGTACAACCAGGACCCCAACTTTGAGGACATGCCACTGGGTTCATCTCGAGCTCTGTGGGGCTCAGTATCTTGTTCATTTATTTCTAAACACATATTACCCTCCTGGAAAAACCATGTGTCAGTATCACTGATTTCATGAAACATCAATGAACAAACAAAACACTTCTCCCTATCAGTTGAATTGGGGAAGATTTTATTAGCAAAGTTATATATACTTGCTAATATTGGTATAACATTCCCCAGTTTCCTATTTGGGAACATGTTTTAATTAAAAACAGACATTGATTAAACATCCCTGCCATTTGCACAGGTACTTGACTCTGAAGAAGAAGAAATTAGGTGGATGTGTTAGGAACAGCTAAAGTAGCCCCAGTGTCTATTGCCATTTTAGAGTCTTCTCTTTCTAGGATAATTTCAACTTCTACCAAACTATCATTGAGAAGAGGAAATGCCCTTGTATCAACCCTATGCTTATTTTTGTGTTTTTCCCCTTTTTATCTACATCTTATTTCAGTTTCATATGAATCTAATAGTGGACAGACTTCTCTACAGGAATTTTCTTGCAGACCTTATTTAGGAATTGTGTTGCATTTACTGGCAGAAACCATTAGTTATATTCATTGGAATAGGTTAGAAGAGCCAGAATCAGTTGTTCTAACAAGATATGAAGAGATGTTCAATGACACTTGTAGACAGAGAAGTAATGAAGCCCTCTACACCAATCTGCGTGACATATTAGAGTGTGATGATGCCAAGTGTTGGTGAGGCTTTGGGACAATTGGAAACATCATGGTCTGCGATGGGAGTGTAATCTAATATAGGCACCCAGGAGGACCATCTATAAGTACTTAGCAAAATTAAAAATAAATATGTTCTCATAGATTTGAATATTCACATAAATGTATGTATATATCATTTTGATAAGTCCAAGGAGCCTGAAGAATCACTGCAGAAGAATCTATAACAGAGTCCACTTGTTCTCAAGTTGAAATCATCACTTTCTGAATAACATTTCCTCCACTGGGACACAGGGAAAAAGCAGGCCTTCTGTGTCATAATTTAGCCCCCAGGATGGTAAGAGTATGAACCTGGTTCTTCTGATCAGCATCACTGGATGGAAATGGACCATTGGCAATATTTGCTTGGATAGATATCAAAGAGACATCTGGCATCAGTGAGTTCCCAAACCTTATCCTGTCAATTCCATCTCAAAAACTTTAGCCTTTTTATGAGTGTTTTCCCACTGACATAAACACGCTCCCCACGGTGTTAATTGTATTCTATAAGAAAGGCATGGCTAACAAACTCATGTGACATCATAAAATATGGCAAAGTGCTGTGATGGAACCTTAAAAAAAAGGATCTTCCGTGTACTTTCTTCTGTTATTTGCAAGTAAAATGATAATGAAGGTAAAACAATAAGGTATCACTGTAGGTATACATATAGCCACATGAATATGTTTTATAATATTTAAAGTGTGAAAATTATGGATTAAATGTAAAGATAAAAATGTATGTAGAATAAATTATGACCACCTGTGTTACTACTAAATCTTAAAGTGCCCTCATTGCCTGAGTATTTTTTTTTTTTTTTTTTTTTTTTTTTTTTTTTTTAAATATATTTTATTGATATTTTACAGAGAGGAAGGGAGAGAGATAGAGAGCTAGAAACATCGATGAGAGAGAAACATCAACCAGCTGCCTCTTGCACACCCCCCACCGGGGTTGTGCCCACAACCAATGTACATGCCCTTGACCGGAATCGAACCCGGGACCTTTCAGTCCGCAGACTGAAGCTCTACCACTGAGCCAAACCGGTTTCGGCTGCCTGAGTATTTAAATAGAACATTAGGGTGACAGTTGGGAGACTGTTGAACTCCTGGTTTCATCCCAGGGTTTTCTTCCCCAGAACTACTTACTTCCACTTTGTGCTTGTCCTTCAGGAGGTTTCTCTAATTTTACTTGGAAGTTGTGCACACAAGTTATATTTATTGTTACTTTTGCATTTTTGAAATTTTATTTCAATAGCTCCATTCAGAATGTACATTGAAACTTAGCTTTTTCAGGCAAATCATGCTTTGAGGTTTGTCCATGTTGCTACACATAGTGCACTACCTTTACCGCATTGATAAGCATTTACTAAGACTACTTTATGCTCCTGTTGAAGGACATTTAGGTTATCTCTAGTTTCCACATCATAAACAATGCTGAAATGGACTTCTGGTATCCTTCTTCATGGGCACAAGAATGAAGGTTCTCTAGAATCTGTTGCTAAGAATGAATTTCTAGCAGGAAGGCCATGCTGTACCTTGGGTTTAACAAGTGGGTACAATGTCACTGGCTTCTGCAGCCATCCCTACCTCCCAGCTGCTGTGGATGTGGGCTGCTCATGGCTCCTGGTAGCCCTTTCCCTCTCCAGAGTGATTAGCCACTCCCATTTTCCTGCCCTGGAATGTAGGCTCAGCCAGAGGCCATTAATGACTGGCACTGGTAGACAAGCCTGGCTTCTTACCTACAATGGAACTCATTCATTGGCTACAATTCCTAGTAAAGATCCCCTCTTAAGACCAGGCTTCACATAATGTGCTGAGTCCTCATCTCTGCTCACCTCCCTCCATCTTCTTCTCCTGAGGTCACTCCTTCACTAATCTCTGCCCCAGTTCCCAGGAGTCACTTTGCTTCCAGGGAGCTGGGCTGAAGCTGACTAATATTGCCAATGTCTCTCCTAAAGGGCTGCTCCCATGTCCTGTTAAGAGAAGCTCAAAGGCTGAGAAAGAGTAAGCCCATCCAAGAGGTAAGCTGTGGGAGGGCGAAAGGGCAAAGGCACTGAGATTAAAGAAATTTGTGAATTCAAGAAACTGAATGAAAGCCTGTTGGGGTGAATTGTGGGGAGCAGAACAATAGCAGGACACTGGTTTAGGTAGGAGATGTATGTTGGAGCCGATCAGTAGAGCTCATAGTCTGCTTTCCATTTTTTTCTAATTTTAATAGGAAGTTTTTGAAATGCTTTACATAGCTAAGTGTTAGGGTTTAATTTACACTAAGAAAATTACTCTGTGTGTAGAGGCAATGGTTTGGAAAAAGATAAGAGAAGCAGGGATTTGATTATCCCAATGGTAAGGAGATTGGATTATAATAGTAACAGTGTCAACACAGAAAGCAAAATTTACTATGTAATTTATAGCACAACACTATGTGTGTCTGTAAATCACACAGGCAGACAATGACATAAATTCTTCAATCATCCATGTCAATTTTGAGGTGGATACTTTGTAGAGGGAGGTGAAGGAAATGGAGATTAGCTGCAATAAAAGACAATAAAACCTAGAGTTGTCTTAGAAGGAATGGAGGTGTCAAATTGTCCTGAATTGAGGCATATGACTTATGGAGCACAGGACCAGGAAAACAAAATCAAAACAACAGCAACCACCCCCTTTCTGCCTTTTATTTTTCTTAGCCCTGTGAAGACCTATATCTGGGATGGGGAACAGGTTTCCTGAGAGTCTTTTCAAACAATGCAACTTTTACCCACTAGGTGGTTGACCTTGATGGCAGAGACCTTCCTAGTGATTAATGGAGCATCTGAGTCAGAAACCTGGAGGGAAGAGGAAGCAGAACCTCCCTGGTGCCTCATTAGTGTGGACACAGATGGGAGCACTGAGGCAGTGTCATACCTGACCTGGTGGTGCTCCTGATTCTTTATCTCTTCTTAGTCCCTCCTTTCCATGGGGACTCCATGGAGCAGATTTTATCTCTGGTATTTTAGATAACCCAGGTTAACATGTCTTGCTATTTCTCCTTTTCACAAGTTTATGATCTGGTCCCAGGGGATCTAGGGACCAAACTTCTACCATGACTGCTAGCTCTTTGCTTAGGTGCCCAGGGTAGGAGTAGACACACATTAGGTATCAATAAATGCCTCTGGATCAAAAGTGATCGCTTAAATTCATAATTTAGGGAAAGGACCTTGGGATTTCCCTCCACATTTTTCCCCAACTGCCCAGAGTAGCACATGGCAGGCTCTGCAAATGCATTTGTCTCTTGGTATGCACAGAGTTTGCTGTGTTGGTGCCTTTCTTCCCCTGTCTGCCCTGAGAGACAAAATCTTAGTGGATAGAATAGAGTGGATGCTGGGTTTACCCCATGGCATGCTGCTCTGAGGTGCTCCAGAACCACCCTCTGAGACACTGTTCAGGAAAACACACACACACACACACACACACACACACACACACAAACACTTGGGTCTGCTACTGTGTTTCCCCAAAAAGAAAACATCCACGGAAAATAAGACCCAGTTATAGGTTTCCTCCTGAGTGAAATATTAGGCATCCCCTGGAAAATAAGGCCCCCTAGCTCTGTCTCAGAATGAAAATTAACTTACTGTAAACTGGTCACTAGGGCCGCCCCAACAAGCGTCTAGCAACCAGTGACATTATGCCGAGTCCTGATATCACTGCTGTGTGGTGGCGGAGCAGAGGTCAGAGTGTGCAGTGAGCTCTGGGCAGCAGAGAGGAGGAGACTTTCTCAGATGCATGTAGAAGAACAAGAGGATTAGAGCAGAGGGGACATGGCGATGGTGATGAGTGCTGGTCTGTCTCTGGTGACACTACCTGATGCTTGCAGCAGCCTTCATGATGACTGAAGATTCTCAGTCAGTGACAGACCCTGCTCTAGCCCAGATCCAGGCCCCAAGAAGCCCAGTGACAGTCCTCAGGTAGATTCTAGGGGGTTAATGTCTGATAAAGAGATAGGGGTGATGTCTGGTGATGGTGTTCAGCAGCACAGGGGTGGAGAGAAGGGGATCACTTAAAATGACACAGGAGGATTAGAGGGGGATATCAAAATGACACAGGAGAATCAAAAGGGGTTACTAAAATGGGAATCCCCCCTCTGATTCTCCTGTGTCATTTTGATTCCCCCCTCTGATCCCCCTTGTGTCATTTTAAGTGATCCTCCTTGCTGTTACTGAAATAGTGTGAGTCCCTCTGAAGGTTTGTTCTAAAATTTTTCATGAAGTTTTATGGGTAGAGCCTGCACTATTAAAAAGGATACAATTTAGGGCTTTCAAAACACAACAAATGTCTTATTCTGGAAAGTGAAGGCTAGAGCTGCAAGGAACTAAAACATTCTATCCAGCATGGCCTTCTGATTTGATGTAAGTACTGTGCCCATGGTTTAGGGCCTCATCTCCATGACAAAAAAAAAAAATGTAACCCCAGATCTTACAAATAAAAGTGACTGATCATGAAGGAAAACTTTGATTTCCTGTTTTATGTGAAGTCTACTTTGCAGCTCACCCCATCTAGTCTCAGAGCTCCTGGCATAAGGAAAACCATTTCCACTCCCCAGCACTGTGCAGTGCTCACTCAGAGTGGCTTCCAAGATCATGACATGTAGGGAAAAGCCTTCATCTTTGGACTCAGAGGCTCAGGAAAAATCCTACTTTGTAACTGAGTAATCTTGTGCAGTTTATTTAACCTCTGCAATCTGTGCCTTCCTCTGTATAATTAGCATGTTAAAAGACTGACTCATAGAGCTGCCAAGGGGAAGAGAGGTCACACGTGTTGACCTGGTAACACTGTGTTTTGATCAGGTAGGCACTCTGGTAAACCAGATGTGCAGGCCCTTTGGCTCGGCTGACCAGGATGCTCCTAAAGCCAGAGCACTGGTTGAGGCAAGCACTACTCAATGGTTTTCCAAGCAAGACTGTGCCCTAAGCCCTTCTTCTTTCTCATGCTGGTCAGAGGGAGCAGAGGCTGAGAAGTAACCTGTTATCCTTAGTGGAAAGTATCAGCACCACAAAAACCCACCTCCATCATGCTGCCTGTGATGTGAGCTTCAGCGTCAATCTTCCTGGATCACAAACATCAGGGTGCCTTGATGTTTGGCTAAATATTATCTCTGGGTGTGTCTGTGGGAGTGTTTCTAGAAGAGAATAGCATTTGAGTAGGTAGAAGACTACCCTCTCCAGCATGGTGGGGCATCATCCAATCCATTGAGTGCCTGAATACATCAAAAACGTGGAGGAAGGGTGAATTCTCTCTCTCTGCCTGATTGTTTCAGCTGGGACATTGGAATTTAGCCTGGAATTTACACCATACATTCCCCTGGTTCTTAGAGATTCAGACTGATGGAATCGCACCACTAACTTTCCTGGATCTCTTGTTTGCTGATGGCAGGTCCTAGACTTCTCAACCTCTATAAAAACATGAGCCAATTCATTGTAATAAATCCATTTGTATCTCTAAGTTTTTGCTATTATTCACCTGGGTCCTTATAATAGGATGCTTTTGCTTCATTTTTGTAAATGTTAACCTAATAGCTAGAGCAAATGGTATACGTATATATATCTTAATTTGGTAGGCAGAATAAAGTGCCTCCTTCAAAAGATGCCATATATTAACCTCTAGAATCTGTGAATATATTGTTAGGTGGAAAAAAAAACACTTTGCAGATGTGATTAAGAGTATAGATGTTGAGATTGGAAGATTATTAGGTGAGCCCAACCTAATGACATGAAAATGGAAAACCTTCCCAGCAGTGGTTAGACTGAGACCAAGAGAACTGATGACAGAGGTGTTGCTAGAGAAATGCTACACTGGTGACTCTGAAGATGGGAAATGAAGCTGAGGGCCCTGAATCCAGGCAGCCTCTAGAAACTTGGAAAGGCCGGGAAACAGATTCTCTCCTAGAGTCTCCATAAAGGGATGCAGACCAGCCAATAATTTGACTTTAGCCCAGTGATGTCCCTGGTGACATACAGAACTCTATGATAACGAATTTTGTTTTAAGTCACTGAGTAACCCTCAGATATAGGGTAGATCTCCTCCCAAAATTTGAAACTGACAATGCCACACACACACACACACACACACACACACACACACACACACACACGTGCTTGCAGGTATGAATAAGTTTGTTACTCACATAATAAGACTTTCAAGGTGACTCCAAAACTGTCCAAAAATGGCCTGAGTAATCAGGGAAAGGAAACTGTCTTGGAGAATCTGTGGTGCTTAGGAGGTGGGGACTGGGGGATGGCTCACCTGCATGATTTGCTCTTACCATTAACATCCACGGAGAGGGCACCAGACATTCTTTTTCTTCTTTTATTTCCCTCAACTGAGGATATATTTTAATTGATCTTAAAATATATAAAAAAAGAGGAGGGGAGATAGATATATCAATGTGAGATAGAAACACTGATTGGTTGCCTTCAGTACCCTGACTGGAGATCGAACTCACAACCTAGGTATGTGCCTTAGTTAGAAATCGAATGCACAACCTTTTTGTGGTGTACAGGGTGGAGTTCTAACCAACATAGCCACTGGCCAGAATGGACACCCAGAAATTCTTATAGCTTGGCCAGGTGTGGGGCAGAAAGAGAACAGATGGGTGATGCTAAAGTATTGTCAGCCATCAAATATTAAGAAGTGGAATAACATGCTGTTTCTCAAAATTAGAAATTTAATACAGCAGCATTCCTCTACTTCCATTTAAGAAACAATTTATCCATCCATCCATCCATCCATCCATCCATCCATCCTCCTACCCACCCAATATGTTAAGGTGTATCTACTTTGTGCCAAACTAGCTAGAAGATATGAATGCAGTGCTGTCCCTGAAATAACTTTCCTTCCTGTTTTTCTCACCATCTTGTAGGAGTGGACAATAAATTGTTTTGCAATTATTTGCCAAGTATCCCAATTGTTGTATGTGGTGAAGGCTTAGAAGGCACAATGAAGAAAGTGATTTTTCTTCCTAGGAATTAGGAAACATTTCACTGATAATAGTTTGCACAGTTTTTGAATAACAAACAGAAATTTGAAAAGTAGAAATATAAATAAAGCACTTTCGACCTTTAGGGAACATGATGGAGAATGGTGTAAAGGTGTAAATTTTCTCTGTGTTGCAGTAAACTCTAATAGCAGGTGAGGGTTGTTTCATATATTTTATTGTGTGTGTGTGGTTTTTTTTTTTTTTTTACAGAGAGGAAGGGATAGGGATAGAGAGTTAGAAATGTCGATGAGAGAGAAACATTGATCTCTCTCCCGCACACCTTCTTCTGGCGATGTGCCCACATACAAGGCACATGCCCATGACTTGAATCTAACCTGAGACCCCTGAGCCCGAAGGCCAACACTCTATCTACTGAGCCAAACTGGCCAGGGCAAGGGTTTGCTTTTGTCCTCTGATTCATTTGGGTTTGGGATGTCAAAATGGGATTTCATGAAATGGTTTGGAAGGAAAAAAACTGAAATAGGGGGAGGTGGTGGGATAAAGATAACCAATCCTGACTGCCTGCAGGTTGAGCTAATTTAAGGATTGGAGAGTTTTTTTTGTTTGTTTGTTTGTTTTGGGTTTTTTTTTTGCCTGAAGCTATTGACTTACACCCAAGTCAACACATATGAAGGAAAACATTTCAGTCTGATAACATAACCAAGATGGAAAGAAGTTTTAAGAGAAGGAAGTTAATGAGCATTTCTGTCATAGCCTACAGCTTCTTTCCACTGATGTCCACGAAAATGATGCAGAGTCTGTGGCAGGGCTGCTCACAGAAGGGTCTGGAGGCATGGCAGAGGATGGAGCTGCTCCTCAGGATTCAGAAGGTGTCCCTTCTTTTCGGCTCCTCATCTGTGTGCGTCTAGAATATCTGAGGACATTGGGGGCCTTTCCTGACCCTAGAGGTCCGGCAGCCTCGGCAGCAACCCCCATAGCAGCGTGGGCCTCATGTGGGCAGCACTGGAGCAGCCTCAGTTCCCCTCAACATAGATAACTCTGTTCGATTGCAAAGAGACCCACATCTTCCCTCCAACTGCCCGCTGCCTCCAGCTGCATCTCCACTCTCTCTTCCTCTGTTTTGTATTTTAGACCAGAGAGGATCCTTCACATGTAGAACAAGTTCTTGCTTTGAACTTAAACAAACATTATGAAAAAAGTGTGGCCCATCTTACTTGAAATCTGAAACAGGATTAGTTTAGGCTATGAAATGCCTCTGCCTTATCGCTAGGAGCCAGCTGCTGGGAGCACTTTTGAGGGATTGCATTGGTTTTTGGGATGAGATTAAAAAAACACACAAAACATAAACCCCAAACGATCTGTGCATAGGATTTCCACACAATCCCCTTTGTCAGAAGCTCAATCTTTCTCATGTCCATCCCCTTGTTATTTGGAGTAAAATGTGTCCAGCCTGGCCACCTTCCTCTCCTTTTCTCTGTATTTCGCTTTTCTCTTTTCTAAACTGGCCCGGCTACTTCTAAGGGTTTCCCAATGGAGGAAACAAGTGATTTATTCAGACAGGCCACCATCACTACTTATGAGCCAAAAATGCTGCCTGGCATTTTAAAAGCTGATTTATTAATGCACACAGGGAGGTCTTACATGTCAACAACTGCAAATTATAGATAACAGATCTGCATCTTCTATGATTTCATGGCCTCATTCTGTGGGACTTTGGAAGTTGAAAGAAAAACACACACACACACACCTGATGACAGTGTCCTTTAAAATATCTTTTTGAACTAGTTGCTTACCTCTTTCATCAAAAAGAAAGGAGTGGGGGAGAGGAAATAAAAGCATAAATATATTTCTCTTAACTCTCTGTAAAGTTTAGCATTAGAAGATTTAAAATCCATGAATTACTATGTGTATGATGTATGAGTCAATTACAGAAAGAATATGAAATGGCTAACCGATTCACATCAATCTCCAGCTAAAGTATGTTCAGGGAAATGAGTTTAGGATTGAATCAAAGTGACTTTAAGTTCCGTCTGAACACAGTGCTCTGATAGAGTATTTGAGGAACATTGCACTGAAAGATAATGTATATTTATCTTCAATGAATGCACACTTTGGGGAAGACAAGACATCGAAAGTTGTGCTGATTTATTCCCAAGAGAGACCAAGGATCATCCCTTAGTAAGTAGACAAACAGGTGAAAGCTGGCACTGACGGAGGGCCCTGCACATTACCACAGGACCAGAGAGGTCTGGGGAATTCAAGTAAAAGATGGATTGTTTTTCCCTGAATTTCAAACATAATTTAAATCCTGGTGTGTGGGAAAGGCAGGAAGGCATCTCAGAAGAGAAGGTCTGAGAAGATTTGGAGAAGGAGGTCCTAGTGCCTCAGGGGCCAGTGAGGAGAGCTGCTTTGAACTTTATAAAATGAACTCATAAAGAATATGTTCTTTCTGGTCTGGCGCCCCCCCCCACCACCACTCACCTCTATATCTGTGCATTTCATCCACATTGTTGCTTACCTAAACTTCAAAATTAGACAGAACTAATTTATGATTATAGGTCAAAATAGTGAATAGCAGAGAAGTTTGGAATTGGAGAATTCAAATTTTATTCAAAAGAGTATAAAAAAACATCAAATATCTACAGAATGCCTGAAGAAAATATTCAAGATTTCTATACACACACCCACACACACCCAAACATACACACTACAAAAATTAGTGACAATGAATGGACAGAAATATCATGCTCATGGATTGAAACATTCAAAATTGTTACATTGTTTTGTTTTGTTTTTATCAATATATATGCTTAATATGATACTAATCCAAATCTCAGCAGATTTTTTTTTGTGGAAATTTATAAACTGATTATAAAATTTTGACGAAAATGAAAAGAGCAATTCTTAGGTAGTCAAGGTAGAAGAATAATCATGATGATTAAAGCTATAGCAATTAATGCCTGATACTGTAAGGATAAGCACACTGATCAATGCAATAGAACGGAGTCCAGAAACATCTCCACACGTGTTCAATGACCTGATTTATAACAAAGCTGCCTACTGGCTACAGTGTAACTTGGCGTTCCCACTTTGGGAAACTGATAGCATCTAATAAAATCTTTCTGTTCAATGGCCCAGTGGTTCCATTGTTAGGTATACCAACAAAAATGTGCACATAGGCACACGAAAAGATGTGTACAAGGATGCACATAATATTACTGTTAATAATCATCCCAGATGGAAACAACCCAAATACCTAACAATAATTGAAAGGCTAATAATCTTAGTGTAATTTAAATTCATACTGTATAACACTCTATACAGTAGTTGCCTTAGTGCATTTGGGCTGTTATACCAAAATATCACATCAAGTAGCTCATAACAACAGACATTTATTTCTCCCACTCCAGAGGCTGGGATGTCCAGGATCACAGCCCTGGAAGAGTTCTTCTCTGCTGAGGGCTCCCTTGTCAGGTGGCCATATTTCCTCTGTAATCTTCCATGGCAGGACAGGCTGGGGAGCTCTTCGGGTGTCTTATAAAACATTATTCCCACTTATGAGGGCTCCACCCTCAGGACCTAATCACCTCCCGAAGGCTCCATCTCCTAATACCACCCTATGGAGCATGAATACTTCAACACATGACTTTGGGGTGACACAAACCTTCTGAGGAGAGCAGCAAGGCTCAATGAGACAGAGTCAGGTGGTAAGCACAGGACCTTCTGCTGCTGTGCTGGCCCTATTGGCCCAGCTCCTGCCCGTGCTGTGCTGTGAGCGCAGTCACAGACCACCCCCGAAGGCCATTGCTGTGCTTCTGGGGCTTCATTGATGGATGCTGAGATTTGATTATCATACGTTTCACATCAAAAAATATTGTTAACATTTTTTCAACCGTTAAAACATCTAAAAACTGCTGAAACCGGTTTGGCTCAGAGGATAGAGCGTAGGCCTGTGGATTGAAAGGTCCCGGGTTCGATTCTGGTCAAGGGCATGTACCTTGGTTGCGGGTGCATCCCCAGTGGGGGGTGTGCCAATGGCAGCTGGTCGATGTTTCTCTCTCATCAATGTTTCTAACTCTCTATCCCTCTCAATTCCTCTTTGTGTAAAATCAATAAAATATATTTTTAAAAAATCTAAAAACTATTCTTGGCTTCTGGACTATACAAATACAGGAGAAAAATTAACAAGTGCTACACACTCAGCCATATGAATTAAACTCTCAGACACTTTGGTGAGTGGAAGAAAAGCCAGACAGAATATATACTTAACTATTTGACACATTTCAAAAGCAAGCAAAACTAACTTATGATGATAAATGTTACTATAATGATTATCAGAGAGGTCAGAATCAGGCAGGCTCTGGGCTGTGGCTGGCATTCCTTTTTGTAATCTGAGTGCTGGCTAAAAGATGTGTTCATTTTATAAAAGTCATCATGTTGTACTCTGAATCTACTATATTTCTATAGGACAATTACAACATTTAATGATGGGAAAAAGGAGGACCTACATAACACTTTCAACAACAAGTAAAAAAGTAATGCTTTTTAAGAGACAGCATCATATGGTAACTAAGTCCATGGATCCTGCAGACAGACTGCTGCCTCTAAACCTTAGTTCTATCATTAGCTGTGTGACCTTGGGTAAGTTGCTTCACCTCTCTGTTCCTTAGCTTTCCTCAAGTGTAAATAGGGAATAACTAAGGTACTTACTTTGCATTGTTACTATAAGAATTATGAATTAATACATCTAAAACTATGTAGAATAACACTAACTAGCCCAAGCACTCAATAAATGTTAGCTATTATCATTGTGGCCAATAATATTTTATTTATTTTTATTTTTTTAAAGAAATATATTTTATTTATTTTATTTTATTAATTTAAATTATTTATTATTAAAAGTATTACATATTTCTCCTTTTTCTCCCCCATTGGAAATTCACTTTTATTCATTTATTGTTTGTTAATCCTCATCTCAGGATATTTTTCCATTGACTTTTAGAAAGACTGGAGGGGAAGAGATAAAGAGAAACATTGATAGGAAAGAGACACATTGATTGGTTGCCTCCCACACAGGGATTGAGCCTGCAACTGAACTATATGCTCTTGACTAGAATAAAGCCCAGGGTGCTTCAGGCTGCTGGCCAATGCATTATCCACTAAGCAAAACTGGCTAAGGCAATCAATAATTTAAATATCCTATCTAATAAAGAGATAATACCCAAATTGACCATCACACCCTAACAAGATGGTTATGGCCACAGAGGAGGCCCAGTTCCTGTAATGAACCTTAATGAGCAATCAGCAGGGACCTGAGGCTGCAGCCCTTCCCCCTCCCCTCCTAGTGGGGCTTAATGGGAGACCTCAAGGAATGCCCCCTGCTCCAGCCCTGGACAGGGGACCTGAGGATGCATCCTCCAGCATGGCCAGGGGACCTCAGGGCATGCCCTTCCCCTCCTGGTGGGGCTTGATAGAAGTGGAGCCAGCTGGGTCTGGGTATAGCTCGATTTTGAGGAGCATGTGGGTGGGTGGGGACTTGACTCTGGTTCCCGTGGCACGTCCCAGACTCTGACAGGAGGAAGATTTTCATATACATTTTACTAATTTTTTTTCCATCTTGACACTTCTATTACAGAGAAAGGGCAAATAGCAATATTAAAATATTTCCTCCAATTAATTTCATTTTTATGTGCATGAATGTCATGCACTGGGTCATGTGTGTGTGTGTGTGTGTGTGTGTGTGTGTGTGTGTGTGTGTGTTTGTGTGTTGGTTTCAGAAAGAAAGGGAGAGGGAGAGAGATATCAATAATGAGAGAGGACTATTGATTGGCTGCCTCCTGCACACCCCACACTGGGAATCCAACCCACAACCCAGCAATGTGCCCTGACCTGGAATTGAACTGTGACCTCCTGTTTTATAGGTGAACACTCAATCACTGAACCACACTGGCCAGGTAACCAATACTTTTTTGCTTTGGGTGTTTATTAAGGAGTTTATAAACTCTTGATTCTGTCATATATTGTGTTTAATTTAGACTAAGTCTTGGGCCAGGAGCATAAAGAAGTCATTCTAACTCACACGTCGTCCCGCCTGGCTCACTAGAAATACGATTCTGGAGAAGAGCCTGGGAGCGCGGGCCCGGAGTCATCAATAACAGAAACGCCCCGTCCGATCAGTGCACACTCCGCCTGCGAAAATTCGCAGTGTCAGTAGGTGCGAGCTGAAGACTCTGAGATCCGGGAATCCAAACAAATATATATTTTCATTCTAAAATAATCTTTTCTATAGAAAACAGAAGAGGCTTGTCGGAGAGGCCCATGAACAAAAGTCAGCTGTTCGCCTGTGCTCTGGGCCCGGATCTTACAGCCAGAGAGTGACCAGGGCGGGGCCCCGACTCCAGGACTGCACAGGGGGAACCCTGCATATCTACTTTGTTTCCCTGGGGAGCGGCTGAGAAGAATGAAGTCAGAAATAAACGTGCGCCCTATTCCTCATGCTGTGTAAATGCCCATACCGGGGGGCTTGTGCTCTGACTTAAAAAAAAGAAATGAAGCAAAGAGTTTTTTATTCTCACTATAAACATTTATTTTCTGTTCAGTCATTCAACAGGTTTTATTGAGTGCTGCATAAGAGGCCAGTAAAATTCTACATCAAAGAAATATTTTTTAACTTTGGTCTCTGAGGTGATGTTTCTTTCACATTTAGGACCATGGAATGTCACATCCCCCTCCTTCCCCCCCGTGCCCCAGTCACACCCATTTCTATCCCAGAACACACTCTGGGAAATGCTGAGTTCACCAGTCCTTTATTGCTGAACACAGAAGTTTCCCAACTCTTTGCTGCCATAAATAACACTGTTGGAACATTCTTGTACCTACAGCTTTGCACAGGTTATATTATCTCCTTAGGAGAGATTCCTAGGAGGGGAATTGCTGAAATAGAGGTTCTGTTTCTTTTTGTGCACATGAAAGACCCTGTGTCAGTTTTACAAAATGTGGGTGATCACAGGCTCATAAATCACCAGCGTCGGCAGGGATCTCAGACAGTCTTTTCTGGCCTTCTGTCCACAGGTGGATGGATGCTGGGAGCCAGGTCGGTCTTATCAGGACCTCACACTCACATGGGCCCCGGGGACGGCTTCAGAGGGAGAAAGGACACTCTGGGGAGGCCGGCGAGGCAGCTTCCAGGAGCATGAGCCTGGGTTCCGTGCCTCCCTGTCCTCTCCCACATGGACTCTCCCTTTCCAGCCAGCGACCACGTTTAGTGCGAGCCAGGTTCTTATCACGAATCTCCAAGTGACAGAGCCATCTCCACATCCTCCCACACCCTGTGTACCCCCTACCCCGTGCCTGCTCTGGCACCTCTGCCTCATTAATGGCTGGGGAAATGGGCTGGCAAAGCAGTAAGGGCACCGGGCCTGCAGGCCTCCAGCTGTCCTGGATCTCCGGTGCACGAGGAAAGGGTGCATTGTAGTCCAGAATGTAGAAGTTTTCTGTGGTCCTTCCTGGTCCACATGGAACATAAGGACTCTACAGGGGCCGGCTCCAGGGCCTAGCTGTGGAATGAATGGGCGGGGCTTGCTTCAAGTCCAGGCTTTCCCAGTCCGCGGGTGTGGACACACTTACTGTGTGGACCGCGATGTCATCAATCCTGGAGGACTTCACAGAGAAGCATTAGGAAGATCCCTCCCCTTTCCGTGGTCCCTGCCTGTCTGCCTACTGTGTGCAGCCAGGTCTAAGGGCACAACAAGGACCCATGCAACACATGACTTCAGGCAAAGCTATATAGCTAAGGCTGAGCCCTGTGAGAAGCAGATATAGACAAATCAAAGTTGAAAACACAAAGCCGGATACCTGGGGAAAGTTTGAGTTTGCCCCCAGAATCTCAGGCTGCAGGCACAGACATGCAAAAAGTGCCCCCAAACTCCCAGGCTGCAGGCACAGTCATGCAAAAGGTGCCCCAGACTCTCAGGCTGCAGGCACAGATGTGCAAAAAGTGCCCCCAGACTCTCAGGCTGCAGGCTCCAATAATTTGGACCTCTCATTGTGCAACAATAACCTGGGACACTTCCCTTGCCCCATTCCTCTTGGTTGCTCACTGTACCCCGGACCTCTACCTGTCATGTCCGGGCTACACATGTGGGCGCCAGGGTTTCTGTTCCTGTGGCAGCTGTTATGGCTGCCACATATAAGCTCCAATTCTGGAATTGCCTATGGACTCTGTCCTGCTGACCTCCATCGCCTTAGGGCCTTCATCTCCACCACTGGAACTGGAAGACCCCAGCATTTCGGAACCTTCTTTGGACGCCAGTGTGACAGCCCTGCAACCAACTGCAGCTCCACCGAAGAAACCGGAGGTGGCCTTTCCACCTCAAAAACCTATTCAGGTTCAGTGGCCCACCATTCCACCTGTGGACCTGGGACTCACCATCACTCCTGAACACTCTTTGGGGGCTGCTGCTACAGCCCTGCAGCAGAATGCAGCTCCTCCAATGCACCCTGAAGGAACACTTCAACATGTTCAGGTTCAGGTGGCAACATTTTATGAAATCACTGCATATGGGGCTGGCATATGTGGAAGCAGGGCCCAAGTAAGGAACAGTGGGCTCGTGGAAAAGGGTGTGTCCAGATGTGGGCCAGTTAGCAGAGGGTGTTAATCGTGGTCATCTGTGATGGTGACATGAACACAAGCACTCTGAAGAGAGGAGAGAGGAAGCCTCAGGCTCCCTCTGCATCTGAGGCAGGACAGGATGGGGTGTGTGAATGTGAGCAGTCACAGTAGATGTGCAGAGAGTCTAAGTGAGTGGGTTTTCTCTGGAAACTGGCAATTGGACTTGTGGGCCAAAGGAATAATCTTAAATATAGTTACAATAAGTCATGGAATGTTTTTTTTTAATATTTTTTTCATTGATTTCAGAGAGCAAGGGGGAATCAGAGAGCAATGGAAAGTTTAATGATGAGAGAATCATTGATTGGATGCCCTACTGGGGAATGAAGCCTGCAACCTGGGCATGTGCTTTGACCAGAATCAAATTGGGGACCCTTCAGGCTACAGGCTGATGCTCTATCCACTGATCCAAACCAGCTAGAGCTGGAATGTTTTAAGTAAAGAACCTCTGTTTAAAAAGATACATTTTCTCCTTTTATTTTATCAAGAATCATAGATTTAAGTTGGGGTTTATTTTTCTCCTCTCTCAATGGCACTCAAATATTTGCTGATTCCATATATTTGACTGTGATGTATGGCTAAGCTCTGACGAATAGCTGTCTTATGAGTCTCTCAATATCAAATGTGATTTCTTCTTCTTTGGTAGATGAAGAATTCTTAATAGAAGGACCGCTCAGAAAAGTATTAAAAGACCGGCAGAACACCAGCCCTGAGTTGATAATTGAGCCAGAGAGACCACCCTCAAACAAAAAGTGTGACACTTCCTCATCCCTTATGAGTGAGCAGCTAGACTTTAAAGATAACAGTGATTTTTTTAGTGCATTAAGTTACCTGTTTTCCTTTTTTTCTTGGGGGGGGGGGTAGGACTTAGAAGATATAAAATCAACTACTACTCATTAAACTCCCTCCTTTGAATGCACATGATGCTCATATGCCCCTGAATCATTTGAAAAACAACAGAGGGACTCCTTCTCTTAAACCTGAACTTAACCATTCAAGTTTCAAAAATTAACCAAGGAAACTCTATTTTCTGGAACAGGCCTCCTACTGAGAGTGCTCCCTGAGCACCAGGAAGTAAATATATCCAACCCAGAGTGGGATGCGGAACAATGGAAAAATGAGAGGATGCAAGCCCCCAGGGAGCAGGCACAGAAGGAATCAAATGAGGTGAGAACAGGTCCTGAAACACTGGTCCTGACTTTGAGTCACTTTAGGACATGCCATGAAAGTACTCAGGCAAGAAGACCAGGGGCACCTCCTCTGAATTTTGGCTCTACCTTGTGACTTTGGCTAAAATAATGATCTCCCATTTTACTCATTTAGGAATCATGTCACTGTTCTAGGGTAGAGGACAAGAGGACCTAACACTCAAAAGAACTAAATTGTACAAGACAACGCTGATTCTCAGATTATATAACACATGAGATTTGGTATGTTCATGAAGACCTACATGCTAGCTCTTCATCTGGAAGAGTGGTATTTTAGGTTAATTGTTACCAATAGTTAGCTATTCTCTAGAATAGGCTAGATAATGCTTATTTTTTATCCCATACATCCCTTTGGTTTTGTGTTTTCATAAATGTTCTTTTCTTTTTCAGTTCAGAAAAGAAGTTCCTCCTTACATCAAATATGAAGATTTAATCATTGCATCACCTGCGATTGCAGTAGTAGCATTTTGTTTCACTATATTCTGTCTCATTGTGGTAAGACAACAGTTAATTCAGATTTCCAGTATACATGCCACCTTTAGAGAAGGTTCAGAACACACAACCTGAAAATCAAAGCCGCTGTCCAACCTGCTCCTACTAGATGCTCATCTCTATTTGTGAGCACTGAGATATGATTTCTTTTTTTCTTTTATTACACATTTCTATTTTATGGATTTTAAAATGAATCCCAGAGATTTCCAGAGATCTCTCTGGAATTTAAATCAGCATAAGTTACTAGACTATTTTGAAACTTAATTTCAATAGGCCAGAATTGTCAGGATAGCAAAATTTCTTCCTCTCAAAATGAACAAGGTCTAGTGCTTCACTCATATTAATCTCTTTCTATCATTGGTTTCTTTTGTTGTTGCCTGAAAGAGGAGATGTAGAATCACAACCCTCCTGGAGCTATGTCACCCTAGTATACTGGATATGGCAAAATGATAGAAGTGTGATCTTGTCAATTCATAAGGTTGACTTACCAGCTTTCTTCTCCAGGGTGTAAGGCATGGGGTAAGTAGGTTCAGTTAAAACACTGCAGCCTAAATCTTGTAGCAGGCTTCTCTAAAGCATGTCATGTTAGAGTCACCTGTTCCTAGAGTTTGTCTGTGTCTCTTTTGTTCAATTACTTAATGGTGTACTTTACCTACAGGCACGTTACTGCTATTAAAAGAGTGATTTAGTAAGCTGACAAGCTGGACTCTACCCCTCTAATACAACCTAATATATTTTATTTACCATTTCAACAGTCATGGCAGCCCTCCATTCTAGCCAAAGCCACCCCTCACCATACCCTAGCCACACCAGGCCCATTCCCACTTTTTTTTGATGGCCTTAGCACATCTAAAATCCCCTTATTTTGCTCTGCCTGGGAAAGTCCTGTGAATATATCAAAAGCCAGATCCAGTTCATCTGTCTTCATGAAGCATTCCAGAATTCTTCCAGCCTTCCTGGTCCTAGGCCTTTTGTGAACTATGTCAACATTTTCTTTATTTCTTTTCTTTTTCTTTTTTGGCAATAGAAAGGTATTCCCTTCCCATGAGAACTTAAAAATATGGTAAACAATATTTTTAAAATGTGTGTTCCCAAGAGATAAATACCTAGGTGAACACATCATGGAGCAGAGCAGAGGTGTATAAAGAGGTGACTTCAGATATGTGTTCCTAAATCTTTTGAAATATCACATTTTAATATTCTAAACTGTGAAAGAAAATGAAAAAAATGAGAATAGAACAGCTACCTTTTTGAGGAGGAAATAATAACAGATCTATTCTTCTCATTTTAAGCAAACATATTTATGTAAATGTAAAAAAGTAGAATCTTTATAAGTACTAGAATAAGATATAAGCAATGTATTTATAATCTGGTGGTCAGAAGTAGCTTTTTGAGGCTGATACCAGAGGCAGAATCTTTGATACATTTGACCACCTTGTCTGTGACATCATTAGCAAACTTAGCACTGGATGATGCAAAGCGAAGGATGAAGAATATGCAATATACCCATTGAGTGATTCAATAGCCACAATCCTGTGGGGGAAGATAGGTGAAGGAGATCATTGTAAGTTCCTGGTGTCAAAGTCAAAAGCAGGGCCTGTTTTTCCTGATTGCGAAGTCCATGCTTTTTACTCCACTATTCTATCTCCTTTAAGACAAAACACTTGGGTCATGGCCACTGGTTCTCAGTAGTTAGAGCATCAGTCTGAGCAACAAAAACTCCCAGGTTTGATTCCAGATCAAGGTCACATACCTGAGTTTCAGTGCAGCTGCCATGCAGGAGCCAACCAGTTGATGTATCTTTCTCCCATTCCTATTTCTTTCTCTCTTTCTTTCCTCCTGCCCCTCCCTACCAATCTCTCTGAAAAAAAAATTCTTAGGCTAGGAATAACAATAACAAAAAAGAATACTGGGGAATATTTGAAATATTGAAATTCAATGAAAGCTAAGGATTAAGTTATCTATATAGCTAAGAGACCAGCCCATCTGAAACAACCAAATGGATGACCTATCAGGCTGTGTAGAATGACCAGACTAGCAGGGAGGTTAGTGAGGGGCCACCAAATGACTCAGCAGCAGGGTGCATGAGGTTACCAGGCCAACAGGAAGGTTAGTGAGGGGCCACCAAATGACTCAACAGAAGCCTGGGTTCATCTATTAGGCCAAAAGGGGGGCAGTTGGGGGCAACCAGGCCAGAAAAAGGGACAGTGCAGAGCAACCAAGTTGCCAGAGGCTGGGGGGCTGTTGATTCCAAACTTGGTGGCATGGGGTACAATAAGGGGAGACCAGGCCAGTGGGGTAATAAGTTGGGGGTGACTAGAGCAGCTGGTGGGGGCCAGATGGTGGCAACTATGCCTGTAGGGAGGCCAGTTGGGGTGACCAGGCCAGTGGTGCAGTTAGGGGCAATCAGGCAGGCAGATGAGCAATTAGGAGCCAGTGATCAAGGATTGTGGGAGTGATGTGTACCTGGGCCAAAACTGGCAGTCAGACATCCCCCTAAGCATCCTGGATTGGAGAAAGTGCAGGCTGGGTTGAGGGAACCCCTCCCCTGTGCACAAATATTATCCACTGTTTCTCTAGTTTAATATAAAAAGAGTTCCATAAATGAATAGTAAGAAGACAAACAAGGGTGGATGAGGGCAATGGCTATGAAGAGTAGGATGCATGTAGACAATGTGTCACCATACCTGTCTTCTCATGGCTTATAGACTGTGGATATTGTTATTGAGGCCTTCTCCACCTTACAATATGAAGTTGGTCTGATATTTTATTCTAGTCCTTTTTAAAACTTTTTAATTTCAAATTGAAAAAGAAACCAATGGATTTGTTTTTCCTGTAGTTCACTCTTTGTCCCCTAAATGAAGATTCAATTTTCTTAAAATGTTTTATTGAATATCTCATTCTTTCTTCACTGATATGAAACCTGTCTTTGTATGGACTCTATTCTCTTGACCCAGTTACCTTTTTTTTTTTTTTACCAGTAGGAATATTACTGGGAAATCTATATATAAATTGAACTCAGAGAGGCGGGGAGTGGGAGAGAAAGAGAAACATCAATGTTGAGGGAATCATTGATTAGCTGCCCCCTTTGCACAACCCTACTAGGGATCGAGTCTGGCACCTGGTATGTGCCCTTGACTTGAATGGAACCCAGAACCCTGTAGCCTGCAGGCCCATGCTCTTTCCACTGAACCAAATGGGCTAGGGCCAGTGTCACTATATAATTGCAGTTCCTTTTTAAACTCCTATTTAGAAGTTAAACTCCTCCTTTTGTATCTTTTTCATATATTTCATTCCATATTTACTCTACTAAATGTCAGTTGGTCAGTTTTTCTTTAAAAATTACCTGGGAATTTGAATAGGATTACATTGCATTTGTAGATTAATGTAAGGAGAATTGGCATCTTTACTACCTTCTAAGAACATGGTACATCACTTTGCATATTCTTTCTAAATTCCTTCAGAATAGTTTTAATGAGTCTTAAACATTTTTTGTCAAGTTTATTCCTTTATACCATTCTTTGCTATTGCAAATAGGTTCTTCTTTTTTAAATTATATTTTTGTGGTATGTAGGAAAACTATTGAGATTTGCATGTCTTGATTTAGCCATCTTACGGAATTGTCATATTATTGCCAATAACATTTTAGTCTATGCTCTATGGCTTTTTAGGTTGTGTATCATCTCAAAGGGCAACCTACTCTTGTTCTTGACCTAAAACCAAACTGCTGCATAGGTTTCTGGTAGAGACTTTAATTTTCTTTTCTACTTCTAGGAGTTTTTATTGGAAATTATCTGTTGAATGTTATCTGAAACAGCCAATAAAATGCATTGCTATCTCCATGCAATGTCCCATGCTAGGACAATAGAACAATCAAAGGACTAGGCAAAGTTGTTGTCCTCAAAAAGTTACCATCTCACTTAGAAGTAGAATTTGAGTAGTAGAGGAACTTCCTCTGGTCTAAGCCGCCAGAGGTGATCCCTGAAAATGATTCATTATCCACGTGAGTCAGAAAATACCACAAAATCATGAGAGTCAAGAGACTTGAACCTCTGTGTTCACTTTGAGAATATTTGTAAAACTTCACTGGCCATCAGGGTACGCATATTTGAAAAAGCACCAAACATTTGAAGCATGACACTTTAAAGAAACTATGTGTGCCATTTTGTCATCACAGTGGTGGGGGTTGGTAGGTGTGTTCAGGCCAATGAGAGGCTGGATGCAGGGGTTTGTGCACGTTGGTGACCCCAAAAAGAGTGTTGAGTTTTTGATGCTGTTCATGTGTAAAGAATTTTGTGAGTTCAATTGTAAAGAATTTTGTGAGTTTACTTGAGCCAAACTGTCTCAATGTTCACATATAATGGAAAGCAGAACCTCAAAGAATTGAGTAATTGCTTCAAAGAATGGTTACATCTGTATTTACACATTGCAATCAAAGGAAAAGGATGCCGGTGTATTACATGAAATCCATTAGTGGTAGATTGGGGAGGTGGGAAAATCAAGGGGGAAACCTCTGGGATAGGATAAAAAATGAAATTATGGACATGTGCTTCTTTTACTTGGTGGATGGATGCAGGATAGTTTAATATAATTAACAGTTGATGATTAACTCCATAATATAACAATGGGAAAATGTTCTGATGTAGTTTTTGTTCCCTGAGGGTTGTGGGTGGCAAAAAATTGGAAGTCACAAGTTACCCAGACTTTTGAGAGACAAAAAGACAAATGGGCTCAGTAAAGATCTAAGTTAGTCTTTTTCAGGGAAGATACTAGCCTAGGACATGAATACCTACTGTAACCTGCTTTTAGTTAAAGACTTAATTTTCAGAGCATCTTTTGTGGTTACTTTAGGTCTTTTGAGTCTGCAGGTCTGCCATGCATGCGGTCCCTTTTGTCCACACAACACGCTTAAAAATGCAGTAGGCAACACTGAAAATCCTGCCTATACCCTATGCCAAGCCACATACCCAGGTCTCCCAGAGACACTGCAGGGCCATTTTTCACAGTCACAGATAACTGGAAGCCCAGCATGCAAAGAATCATTTTCAAGGTTCGACGTCTGTGGTGATTTTGCTCAGGGATAGGGACCCAGGATCCCAAATAGTCTGAATAAGGCCAGAACTATATGTGTGAGAGACATAGAGAATGGTATGAATCACTAACTGTTGTTATGTATTTTTCTCTAAGTGGCTTTTTTTTTACAAGTTCATAAATAGAAATCTTCAACTACTGGAGACATTGAGGTAACTTTCGTGAGGACAAGCTCTGTGGCTGGAAAAAGCAGGGAAAACAGAGTTCATATTTCCACATCTGTTTTCTAGTGCTGTGGATTATGGAGGAGGTGGTCCCTCATGCTGAAGAATACGTATGGTGTCAAGAAGCACAAGGAGGAAGAGCCTGCTGACCAGGAATAACTTCTCCTAAAAATGTAAATGATTGAGAACTGATAGATCCTCCCTTTTTTTCAGTTGATGGACAGACTTAAACCCCACCTAAGGCCAGACATTCCTGAGCACTGAACCACCAATCAGCACCTGCAAAATACCCCAAGGCCCTTGACTCCTAAGTCCCTAGTTCCCCATTCACCAATCAGCATGTGCTGAGTGCCTTAAGCCACTTCCCCTATCCTCCATTTGAAAGAAGACCCTTGGGTTTCTTCTGGCCTCTTTCTGGAAGCAGCTGGGACAGGTATCCTTCTCTTCAATAAAGCCTGCAATCCTGGCATCCATGTCTCCTGCACGCAATATTTCATGTTTTAGGAACACTTTGAATTCTTATCTAAAATGAGGAAATCACGAATAGTTCAATTCTTCCTTTCAAGAGTCAAAGCCTTGACCTTCTTCTTCTTCCTATCCCAGGGAGCAGAGCAAATCCTCCTCTTTCTCAATAAGGAATGAATCTTTGGACTCTGTTGGTGAGACTGGAGGGGAAAGTAATGCATAATGAAAGGGCAGAGAGCAGGACTGACTCCATTTTGTAGTGTGTCCTCCATCCTGTGTAACTATGTCTGTGACATGACCCCTTTCTGAGAAAAACCACAGAATTTGTGGTACCCAACCCACCTTTAAATCAGCCACTAGAAATGCAAGGGATGTGAACCTGCATAACTGGACCCTGGCACTCACCACAAAATCAGAAGCAGCCAACTCAGTGGTCGGAGCATCACCCTACCACCCAACCCTAAGCCCTATAAAAAGGCTGTACTATGAGAGAAAAACTCAATCAGCTGCCTCCTGCACACCCCAGTCATGGAATGTGCCCACAACCAAGGTACATGCCCTTGATCAGAATGGAAACTGGGACCCTTGAGTCCCACAGGCTGATGCAGCTCCATCTTGGCTCCCTTCCTGACTGAAAGGTTCTCCCCCTCCCAAACTGGTGGGTGGAGTTTAACACATGACCCCTTAAGGCTCTCCCCCCTACCCAAACTGGTGGGTGGAGCTAAGGACATGACTGGCACCTGCCAAAGGGACATCTCCAAGACAGTGAACCACCAATTAACAAGGGCCAGAGTGCCTTTGGGGCCCATCACTTCCTGTTCCACCCTGGGCCCAACCCCCTCCCTTTCCTTCCTTTAAGAGGGACCCCAGGCAAGACACGTGCGCTTTTTGGAGGCTACCTCCATTAGCCCGGTTGGGTCCGATTTCCTCTCCCTTCTCCCCCTAATTCTGCTCTCTCTACCTCTGTGATGGGTCCTGCCCATTACTGGGAATAAACTCTCTTTAAAACTCCCTGTTGTTCTGGTTCCTGTTTCCTTTCAAATCTAAAACTGACTACAGCTTTTTTTAGGGAGCCAAAACAGAGCCCCGCCCAGCTCTCTCCTGGTGCTGTGGGCTGCCTTTGTGTCACTGTTCCCAGCTTTAAGAAACATATTCTCAAAATCACCTGGACTTGTATTGTGAAATATTTCCTGCAGGAAATCAAGAAACCACATACTACAAGCTAGCCTGAGTCAGACCCTCTCCTGGGCCCAGTCACTGTCCAGTAACAACAGCATCTGGAACCATGAGCATTAGCCTGCTGTGGTGCCCCTCCCCTTCAGTCCAGAGCAAACTATGGTGACAGAGGCCAGAGCCTCACCAGGTCATAGTATTGCCGTGTTTTGAAATAGTCTTAGAGATAGCAGATGTAACCTCAGCTCAGCACATACTCAGCCAGCACAGCCCAGTCCAGCAAGAAGAGCCCCTTGTCACCAGGAACCAGCCCAGAAGCTGAAGAACTGTCTCTAGCAGTCCAGAATCTGAGCAGCACACAGAGGGATCCCTTCCCTAATTAAGCCCTCCTGGTCCAGGGTCCTGGGTGGTCCTCTTGACCTAAGTGAGTGCTTCTAGCTCAGAGCCCTTCACCACTGCTGCTGACTGAGCTCTCGGGTCCAGTAGGAAAAGCTTGTCTTTGCCCAGAAACCTCGGGTTCCCTAAAGCTGTGATCTCTCTAGGAGACCCAGTGCTAGTTGAAATCCCTTTTCTGTAAAATTAAGTTGTCATTATTCTAATTTATTAGACAGTCTCTGTGGGAAACACTCGTGCACCACATTATCTTAGCCCAGTGGTCAGCAAACTCATTAGTCAACAAAGCCAAATATCAAGAGTACAACGACTAAAATTTCTTTTGAGAGTCAGATTTTTTAAACTTAAACATCTTTAAACGCCACTTCTTCAAAATAGACTCGCCAGGCCATGGTGTTTTGTGGAAGAGACATACCCAAGGGGGCAAAGTGCCGCATGTTTTTCGAGAGTGGCAGCTTGCCAACCACTGGGTAAGGGCAAGCATGTGTATTTTAAAACCAAACAATAGTAAAGAAAGCAAGATTCTTCCTGTGAACATTTGTTAAATTTAGGAGCAGCATAATATGACATGAACTTTAACATCATGCAATTTATGTTGGACCTCAAGCTTCCACAGGTATTTTTATGAACCTTAATTAAATCCGTGAGTTTAAGTTTATTTGTCTAAAACACAAATAATAAATTAAAAAATGGGAAACAGCAGGTGTGTGAAGTGACCCATCGGTATGCATTCTGTGAGCCAGAGTGCCCTGCTGATGCCAGCCTGTTCTTCCTGATTCAATGCTTCATCCAGTGGAGGCAGGAATGGTACTCCTGCACCCACCATTGCTGTAGATTTCTGGAAAAGCTGCTCTGGTTTCAGGCCTTTTGGTTTCTGTGGCATCGCTGCTGATAGCCAGACCCTCCCTGGTGGCATAGGAGTGGGTGGCCCTGCAGCCTTGGGAAGGCCTGGCTGGGACAACCCTGAGGACGCTGTGGTGGTCCCCTGACCTTTAAGTGAAATGTCCCCCAGAAAACAAAACTGCCCATTCCCTTCTATTCCCCAAGGCAACTGGGGAGGGGGTCATTTCAGAAACAAGTTTTCTTTGAAATTCTAACATTTGAGAAGCAGGAGGCGTCCGCCAGTGCTGGATGAAGCCAGTTCTTTCCAAAAAGCAGTTGGGCTTGCTGACTGCCCAGGTCCCTTTGAACACAGGGCCCACTCAGAGGAGATGGGGGCTGAGGTGCTCAGGCTGGACTGCGGGCCTCCCTGTCTCTAGGAAGCCACTTCTCCATCCCTCTCTCCACCCTGGCCAGGCCCTGTCCCTGTGTCCAGGGCTCAGCTCCTACTCAGCCATGGTTTTCTGACTGTCCATAGGGTTACTATCTACAGTTGGTGACAGTTTAGAACCAAGGCTAGAGCAAGGGGCGGGGCCAGCATGACCTCTCCTTGGCCCCGCCCACTCAGCTATTCCTTCTATCTCTACTCATTTCTGCAGCCCTGCAGTCCCAATAAAGACTATGGAGCTCTAGGTAGGTAGCACTAAATACTGAATTTTTGGAAATCTTTAGATTTCCTGAATCTGAGAAAGCACCCCTAAGGATGTAATCCATTGGTCTTCCATTAGGCTTTGGTCCCCTGGGGTCATCCTGGCACAGGTCCTGTCAGAGCTCCCACCTCCTGCCCACTCACCCCTCACTCAATCCCAACACGTGCTGCAGAGCAGAGCCCATAGAGAAATCGGAAAATACACACAGACAGGGTAACTGTGAATTATAAATTAGGTGAAGACATGACTAACAGAGTGAAATGAGGTGGGCGGTGCAGACTGGAGTGGCTGGAGGGCTGTCCTAGGTGTGCCGGAGGGAAGGGTCTCCAAAAAGAGGCCATCTGAGAAGGCACCAGCCATGGAAAGGACCACAGGCCTGGTTCCCAGCAAGTGCAACGGTGCTGGGGAGGGACATGATTGGGGCAGCAGAGGAGCAGAAGGTGCTTCTTTAGCTGGATAATGGAAATGTTCAGTGGAGTGAGGTGGAAAGTGGAGTGGAGCAGGTGGAAGAGGAAGCTGGCTGCCGGATTATGAAAGGGTCATAGACACTTGGATGAATTCCAAAGTGAGATGCATTGAAGTTTTTAAGGAGGTGACCTGATGCTTTGTGATTGATGTTATAACAAGACCACGGGGTAAAGGTCCAATATCTATCAGCCTTCATTTCTGTGGGAGGTAAAACTGTCAGAACAATGTGGTTCCAAACCTCCCTCCCTCCAGCGCTGGGGCCATTTGGAGCAGAGGAAGCAAAGGAGTTTCTCACTCAGAAACCAGCAGCCTCAGGAATCCAGGGTAAGGCCAGGCATTCCCAGGTTGCCTGGGCCTTAAGTCACTGGCAGTGGAGCAGGCAGCGCACAGGAATGTGTCCAGGCCAATGTTCTGGCAGGGAGTTGGCAGCTGGCAGGCAAGGACAATGCTGCACTGGACTCTCCCTGCAGGCTCATTAAGGACCCCAGGCGTTACTGTACACAGGTATTGTGTGGCGAAGACACACACCCTTTTGTCCTTCCAGGCTCTATCCTCACCACAAAGTAAAATGATCACTTGGAGTATCAAGGGCTGCCTAGGGGTTTGAGGATGATGTGGGAGAAAAAAAAAAGACACAACACCCTTTTCTATTGATTTGTAATTTATTCTGTCAAGTTTTAACTTATTGTTTTTTTTTCAAATCAGCAGCACATTCACATGCTTTAAACCTGTAAAGATAAAAGGATCTCTAAGAGATATTTGCACCTCCACATTCATTTCAACTTTCTTCATAATAGCAAAAGGTGGAAGAAAAGATAACAGAGGAGGAGAGAATAAACAAAATATGATATATTCAGTGCCCCCTCTTTCTGAAATATGAGTTTTGAGGACACTATACTATGTGAAAAAAAAGTCAGACAAAAACACAACGACGTATGATCCCATTTGTATAAGATTTCACAGTGGTCAAATTCACAGGACTAGAAAGAGTGGTGGATGCCAGTGTCTGGAGAGCAGGAATGGGTAGAGTATCAGTTTTGCAAAATGGAAATGTCCTGGAGATGGATGGTTGTGATCACTGCACAGCACTGTGGATGTACTTACTCTCTGAGACTGTACACTACCAAAATGTTAAGAGGGGCCCAGGCAGTGTGGCTCAATGATTGAACATCAATCTATGAATCAGGAGGTCACACAGTTCAATGCCCAGCCAGGTCACATGCCTGGGTTGTGGGCTCAATCCCCAGTAAAGGGTGTGCAGGAGGCAGCTAATCACTGTGGCTATCTTCAATGATGTTTGTAACTTACACCCTTCATTACTCTCTGAAATCAATTTGACATTGAAACTGGGACTCAAAAGAACTGCTGGCCCAGAAAGGAACTCACTACAGACTGATTCATTTGCCTCTCAGGATAACCATTAAGGCTTATCGCAGTTTAGGTTTTTATAAGGGTATTTCTTGGATCACATGACCTCACACATCTAGACAAAATAATGAACAACATAGACTGGTGAACAAAGATAGACCCAGAAAAAGAGAAGCAGCGATCAGACTCTCAAACCTCAGAGGGAAAGTAGGGGATGGTGGGGGTAAAGGGAAGAGATCAACCAAAGGACTTGTGTGCATGCACTATGGACAATAAGGGGGTAGGGGAATATGTAGGGAGGGGTTTGGGATGGGAATGGGGGGATAAGGACAATTATGTGATACCATAATTAATAAAAATCAATTAAAAATAAAACAAAACAAAACAAAAAGAAATATAGTTTTTAAAAGGGTTCAGATGATCAGTTTTCTGGTATGGGCATTTTACCACAATTCTTTAAGAAAAGGAAAAATCCAAAAATTATAGTATTTACTCTTTAACTTCTTTTTAAGAGCCATCAATTTTCTTTACCCAAAACACCTAGTGTTACCTATCTATGTATCTTTCCAGAGGCTACGTATATACAAGCAAATCTATATAAAAACATAGATAGGTTCATTTTTACTGTAATATCACCAAGTTTACATTAAGTAATATTAGAATATGGTGTAATGCTGAAATCACAGGCAGAATGAGTTTGCCTGATGTTCATAAAATCTGTGATAATATTGATTTTGAAACACCAATGTATTGGGAAATTGAACTCCTCCCAATAAATCCATTTTTATGGGAACTAACTGGCCAGAGGAAAATTAGAGCTTCTAGATAATGAAATAGTAGAGAGTCTTAATTCATCTGGCCAAAAATATCATAAGATACAATTCACAGTGGATGAAGGAGGAAAACATATAATTAGCTTAATAAAAATTATGATAATACATGTAAAGAGTTTTTTGTTGTTGTTGTTGGCTGGGATGCTTGTTCCCCTTAGACTTTTACTTGTCTAGTATTAGACATCTTCTGTTCCTAATCACTGTTACTGGTTTACTATTGTTATTTTGTCCATGATATGTAAATGTTCTATTAGATGCAGAAAGGCAAAACGTAAGACAAACAGCAAAAAGACTCAGATCATGGGGGCTCAAAAGTTAGAAGTGATCCAGAATACTTTTTTAACAAGGATTTATAAGATCTGACTGACTCCCATTTACCTGCCTTTTTAAAATATATAATTCGATCTTAAATGCCATCTAAGGTTATGGTCCTGCCTCCATCCCCAGTGGTACACCTGTTCAACAAGACATGCTGACATTGAGACATCCTAGGAATGAGCCTTCCTAGCACCACGGGACTCAACAAATAGTTTGGTCATCAATGCATCCTTTGGATTGGTTTATGAACAAAAAGTGATGTGTGAAGGAAAGGAGCCACATGTTAACCTGGCAAGCTCAGTGGAGGCCTGCTGGCAGTCTTGCAAACTCAGAGACCTAAAATAACCACAAAGAAGGTTTGGGAATTAAATATTTAAACTACACACAGGTTATAGTGGGTTGTCATGTCCTAGGCTAATATTTACCCTGACAAAGATCAACTTAGATATTTCCTGAGCCCATTTGCCTTTTTGCCTTAAGATAACATATCTGTGAGATGTCTGGTTAACTTATAACTTTCCTTTTTCTAGAGCCCCTGGGGCACAACCAAATGTGGTGGGCACCAGGACAGATGCCTCAAATTCCTTCGTTATCATGTTAATTGTTTCTGCACCCACCTAAGTGTGTCCATCATTTTACTTTTAATCCAATCCCAGGGGTTTCCCATTGCTTTGCTTTATCCTACCTCCTTATTGCATCACCAATGAATTTCATGTAACCTACCTATGTCCCTCCTTTGATGGCAATGTATAAATAGAAATGTAACCCGCCATTCCTTGGAACATTATCTCAATCCACTGAGGTTCTGCTTCCCAGCATATGTGAACAGTTAGGCTCAAATAAACTCACTAAAATTCTCAATAGGTTTCAATGTTTTTTGACATTAACAAATCTCTCTTAGGAAGTAATTTCGCCTTCAGTCTCAGCAGCAGAAGAAGGGGAGGATTGGCTTTGCTCCCTGGAATAAGAAGGAGAAGAAGGTCAAGGCTTTGACTCTTGAAAGGAATAATTAAACTATTCATTATTTCCTCATTTTAGATAAGATTCCCAATAATTTACATTTTTAGGAAAGGCTCCTCCTCATCAGCAGGCTTCTCCTCCTCCTGTTTCTTGCCACGGTATGTATTTTTCAGACTAATCCTGAAACCATGGCTCTAGAAAACAGATGGAGAAATATGAACTCTGTGTTTCCCCTGCTTTTTTCCCCGCCCCAGTGCTTTGTCCTCCTCAAATTTACCTCAATGTTGCCAGCAGTGGAAGAATTCATGTGATGAAATTGTGGGAAAAAGACACTAGGAGGAAAATACATAACAACAGTTAATGATTCATGCCATTCTCCATGTCTCTCACACATATAGTTCTGGCCTAATTCAGACTATTTGGGAACCTGGGTCCATATCCCCGAGCAAAATCACCACAGACCTCGGACCTTGAAAATGATTCCTTGCATGCTGGGCTTCCAGTTCTCTGTGACTGTGTGAAATGGCCCTGCAGTGTCTCTGGGAGACCTAGGTATGTGGCTTGGCATAGGGTATAGGCAGCATTTTCAGTCTTGCTTACTGCATTTTTAAGCGTGTGCAGTGTGGACAAAAGGGTCCACATGCATGGCATTCCTGCATACTCAAGAGACGTAAAGTAACCACAAAAGATGCTCTGAAAATTTAATCTTTAACTACAAACAGGTTAGAGTAGGTAGTCATGTCCTAGGCTAGTATATTCCTTCACAAAACCAACTTAGATCTTTCCTGAGCCCATTTATCTTTTTGTCTCTCAAAAGTCTGGGTAACTTGTAACTTCCACTTTTTGCCCCTCACACCCAGCAGGGCACAAAAACTACACCAGAATATTCTCCCATTGTTATGTTATCCAGTCAATCGTCAACTTTTAATTATATTAAAGTATCCTGTATCCATCCACCCTAATAAAAGAAGCACATGTCCATAATTTCACTTTTTATCTTATCCCAGATGTTTCCCTCATCCTTTATCCCACTTCCCCAATCTACCACCAATGGGTTTCATGTAATCCATCTCCATCTGTTTCCTTTGATTGCAATGTGTAAATACACATGTAACCTTCCATTTTTGGAGCATTAACTCAATTCTTTGAGGTTCTGCTTTCCATCATATGTCGACAGTTTGGCTCAAGTAAACTCACAAAATTCTTTACAATGTTTTTTTATAGGATAACAGCAGCAAAAACTCAGCACTCTTTTTGGGGGTCACCAATATACACCCAATCCTGCATCCAGCCTCTATCTCTGGCCTGAGCACACCTCTCAACCCCACCACTGTGATGAAGGAATGGCACACATTGCTTCTTTAAAGTGACATCATTCAGATGTTTGGTGCTTTTTCAGATATGCGTACCCTGATGACCAGTGTAGTTTCACGAATGTCCTCAAAGTGAACCCAGAGGATCAAGTCTATTGACTCATGATTTTGTGGGGTTTTCTGACTCAAGTGAATAATGAATCATTTTCAGCGATCACCTCTGGTGGCCTACAGGCAGAGGAAGTTCGTTTATTCTCAAATTCTACTTTAAAAATCACCAGACTCATATTTACCTGGATCTTCTACTTTCGTGTACCTTCTTCTTACATATCTATTTTGGAAGAAAATAACATCATGATTATTCATTCACAATGATCATTCTCTCTAAAGCTTTATTCCTTCTCTTTTAAGTGAGATGGTAACTTTTTGAGGACAGCAACTCTGCCTAGTCCTTTGATTCTTCCATAATCCTAATGTAGGACCTTGCATGCATCTGGCAATGCATTTTATTAGCTGTTTCAGATAACATTCAACAGATAATTCCCAATAAAACTTAGAACTAGAAAAGAAAATGAAAGTCTCTACCAGAAACCTATGCAGTATTTTGGTTTTAGGTCAAGAACAAGAGTAGGTTGAGCTTTGAGGTGATGCACAACATAAAATTCCCAAGAGCATAGACTAAAATTTCATTAGCAGTAATCTGACAATTCTGTAAGATGGCTAAATCAAGACATGCGAATCTCATTGCTTTCCCACTTACCACAAAAAAGTAATTAAAAAATGAATGAAAGAGCATATTTGCCATATCAATAAAATGTATAAAGGAATAAACTTGAAAAATGAGTAAGATTCATTAAAACTCTTCTGAAGTACTTTAGAAAGAATATACAAAGTGAGGTACCATGTTCCTTGAACGTAGTAAAGATGCCAATTTTCCTTAAATTAATCTAAAATGAAAATTAATCCTATTCAAATTCCCAGGTGATTTAAAAAAAACCTGACCAACTGACATTTGGTAGAGTAAATATGGAATGAAATGTATGAAAAAGACATAAAAGGAGGAGTTTAACTTCCAAAAAGGAGCTTAAAAATGAAATTAAATTAAATAGTGACCGTTTGGTTCAGTGGATAGTGTGTGGGCCTGCAGGCTAGAGGGTTCTGGGTTCCATTCTAGTCAAATGCACATACCCATGAGGTGTGCAAGAAGAAGCTGATCAATGATTCCCTCAACATTGATGTTTCCCTTTCTCTCACTTCCCCCCCCCCAACTCTGAAATCAATTTATATATAGACTTCCCATTTATATTCCTACTGGTACAAAGGGTCAACAGAATAGAGTCCAAAGACAGGTTTCAGATGAGTGAAGAAAGAATGAGGTATTAAATACAAAATTTAAAGATAATTGAATCTTCATTTAGGGGACAAAATGTGAACTACAGAAAAGACCAAAGAATTGGTTTCAATTTGAAAAAAAAGTTATAAAAAGGTCTAGAAGAAAATATCAGACTTCCTTCATATTGTAAGATGAAAAAGCCTCACTGACAACATTCACAGCCTATAAGCTATGAGAAGACTAAGAGATTTGGAGAAACACTATCTACACACTTCCTCCTCTTTATAGCCCTTGCCCTCTTCCACCCTGGATTGTCTTTTTCCTGTTGATTTATGGAACTCTTTTTATATTAAACTTGAGAACCAGTGCACAAAATTGGTGAAAGGGGGAGGGTTTCCCTCAGCCCAGACTTCACTCATTCCAATCCAAGACCCTTAGAGGGATGTCTGACTGCCAGTTTAGGCCCAGATAGACATCCCTCTCACAATCCTGGACCAATGGCTCCTAACTGCTCACATGCCTGCCTGATCTCACGTAACTTCCCCCCAGACTGCCCTGGTCACCCCTAATTGCCCTCCCTGCAGGCATAGTTCCTGCCAACTGGCCCCCACCAGCTGGTCTGGTGATACCCAACTGCTCATCCTTTGGCCTAGTCGCCCCTTAAGGCACCCTCTGCAGGCATGTTAAAACCCCCTGCACTGTGCCCCTCTGGTAACCTGGTCGCTTTGCACTGCCCCCCTCTGCTGGCCTGTTTGCGCCCAAATGTCTTTGGGCCTGGTAGATAAACACAGCCTTCTGTTGGGTCCTTTTGTGGCACCACACAAACCTACATCTGGCCTATTCACCTCATGGACCTTGCTATTGAGTCGTTTGGTGGCCCCTCACTAACACCCCTGCCAGCCTGGTCACCCTCCACAACCTGGTAGGTCACCCATTCAGTTGTTTCAGATGGGTTGGTCACTTAGCCATATAGATAACTTAATCCTTTGCTTTCATTGAATTTCAATATTTCAAATATTTCCCAGTATTCATTTTGTTGGTGTTAATCCTCACCTAAGCATTTTTTTCCCCCAGAGAGTGTGGAGGGGAGGGACCAGGAGGGAAGAAAGAGAGAGAGAAAGAAATAGGATTGGGAGAAAGACACATCAACTGGTTGGCTCCTGCATGTTTGCAACCCTGCAACCCAGGTACTCGACCTTGTCCTTGAACTGGAATCAAACCTATGACCTTTTGGTGCTCAGACTTATGCTCTAACTATTGAGCTACAGTAGCCATGGCCCAAGGGTTTTGTCTTAAAGGAAATAGAATAGGGAAGTAAAAAGCACGGACTTCCCATTTAGGAAAACAGGGTCCTGCTTTTGACTTTGCCACTGGGAACTTAAGTCATTCCTCTTCATCTATGGAATTATTCAATATGTATACAAAAAATTCTCTATCTTGTGCTTGGAATCAACAGTGCGAAGTTTGCTAATGATGTCATAAACAAGGTGGTCAAATCTATCAAAGATTCTGCCTCTGGTATCAGGCCCAAAAAGCTATTCCCCACCACTAGATTATAAATATATTACTTCTATTTTCTTCCAGTACTTACAAAGGTTATATACTATTTTTTGCAGTTATGTAAATATGTTTGTTTAAAATGAGAAGTATAGATCTATTTTTATTTCCTCCCTCAAAAAGGTAGCTGTTCTACTGTCCTTTTTTTGTTTCATTTTCTTCCACAGATTAGAATGTAAAACTGTGACATTTCAAAAGACTAAGAACACATAGATCTGCAGTCACTTGGTCTTTACACACCTCTGCTCTGTTAAATGATGTGTTCACCTAGGTATTTATCTATTGGGGATGCACAATTATTTTTTTTTACCATATTTTAAAGTTCTCATGGGAGGGGAAGACTTTTGATTACCTCAAAAAAAAAATGACACATTTCACAAAAGGACTAGGTCCTAGGGGGCCAGAAGAAAAGGGGAAACATCATGAAGACAAATGAACTTGAGCTGGTTTTTGAGATATTCACAGAACTTCCCCAAGTGGGGCAAAATAAGGGGATTTTAAATGGGCACAGGTCATCAAAAAAGTGGGAATGGGCCTGGTGTGGCTAGGTTATGGTGAGGGGTGGCTTTGTCTGGAATGGAGGGCTGCCATAACTGTTGAAACGGAAAATAAAATATATTAGGTTGTATTAGAGGGGTAGAATCCAGATGGTCAGCTTATTAAATCACTCTTTTAATGGCAGTAACCTGCCTGTAGGGAGAGTACACCATTATGTAATTGAACAAAAAGGACACAGACAAGCTCTAGGAACAGGTGACTCTTACTTGCCTTGCTTTAGAGAAGCCTGCTGCAGGATTTAGGCTGCAGTGTTTTAGCTGAACCTTCTTACCCCATGCCTTACACCCTGGAGAAGAAAGCTGCTAAGTAAACCTTATGAATTGACAAGATCACACTTTTATCGGTTTTGCACGTCCTGTCCACTAGGCAGACATAGCTCCAGGAGGGTGGGGATTCTACATCTCTTCTCATTTCAGCCAACAAGGAAAGAAATCAATGGTAGAAAGGGTAATGAGTGTATCGCTTTACATTTTTCATTTTGAGTTCAAGAAATTTTGCTATCATGTCAATTTTGGCCTGTCAAACTAAAGTTTCAAAAGAGTCTAGTAACTTATCTTTATTCCAATCCCAGAGAGATCTCTGGGATTCATATTAATTTTAAAACCATAATATATAAATGTGTAATCAAAGAAAAAATCATATCACAGTGCTCTTTTATAAAGAGGTGCATCTCGTAGGACTAAGTGGGACAGTGGCTTTGATTTTCAGGTTGTGAGTTTTGAACCTTCTCTGGAATGTATATTGGAAATCTGAATTAACTGTTGTCTTACCACAATGCCACAAAATATTAGGAAGCAAAATGCTACTACTGCAATGACTGGGGTGGTGATGATTAACTCTTCATATTTCAGGTACGGTGGCACTTCTTTTCTGAACTGAAAAACAAAATAACATTTATGAAAACACAAAACCAAAGAGATGGATCATATGAAAAAATAAGCGTAATCTAGCCTATTCTAGAGAATAGCTAACTATTGGTAGCAATTATCCTAAAATACCACTCTTCCAGATGAATAGCTAGCATATAGGTCTTCACGAACATACAAAATTTCATGTATTATGTAATCTGAGAATCAGTGTTGTCTTGTACAATTTAATTATTTTTAGTGTTAGGTCCTCTTCTCCTTTACCCTAGAACAGTGGCATAATTCCTAAATGAGCAAAATGGGAGATCACCATTTTAGCCAAAGTCACATGGTCCAGACAAAATTCAGAGGAGGTGCCCCTGGTCTTCTTGCCTGAGTACTTTCATGGCATGTCCTAAACTGACTAAAAGTCAGGACCTGTGTTTCAGGACCTGTCCTCACCTCATTTGATACCTTCTGTGCCTGTTCCACGGGCGAATGCATCCTCTCATTTTTCCAGTGTTCCTCATCCCACTCTGGATAGGATATTTTTGCTTCCTCCTGCTCACTGAGCTCTCTCAGTAGAAGGTCTGTTCCAGAAAATAGTTTCCTAGGTTAATTTTTGAAACTTGAATAGTTACGTTCAGGTTTAAGAGAAGGAGTCCCTCTGTTGTTTTTCAAATGATTCAGGGTCATATGTGTATAATGTCCATTCAAAAGAGGGAGTTTAATGAGTGGTAACAGAGTTGATTCTATATCTTCACCCCCCCCCAAAAAAAAAAGAAATAAGGAAAACAGGTAACTTAGTGCACTAAAAACATCACTGTTATCTTAAAGTCTAGCTGCTCACTCATAAAGGAAGAGGAAGTGTCACTCTTTTTCTTTGAGGGTGGCCTCTCTGGCTCAATTATCAACTCAGGGTTGGTGTTCTGCCGGTCTTGCAATGCTTTCCTGAGCGGTCCTTCTATTAACAATTCTTCATCTACGAAAGAAGAAGAAATCACATTTGATATTGAAAGACTCATAGGACAGCTATTCATCAGAGCTTAGCCATACATCCAAGTCAAATATATGGAATCAGCAAATATTTGAATACTGTTATGAGAGGAGGAATATAAACCCCAACTTAAATCTACGATTGTTGATACAGTAAAAGTAGAAAATGTATGGTTTTAAAAAGGGGTTATTAACTTAAAACATTCCAGCCCTAGCTGGTTTGGCTCAGTGCATAGAGCATGTGGCCTAAAGGGTTCCAGATTTGATTCTGGTCAACACACATGGCCAAGTGTGCACTTGATCCCCAGTAGGGCAGCCAATCAATGATTCTCTCACCATTAAAGTTTCTCTCTCTCTGTCTCACCATTGCTCTCTGAAATTGATAAATTTATATTTTTAAAAAATTTCATAGTATGCTAGTTATTGGAGAAAACCCACTTAGTTAGACTCTGCATATCTACTGTGACTCCTCACATTCACACACCCCATCCTGTCCTGCCTCAGATGCAGAGGGAGCCTGAGGCTTCCTCTCTCCTCTCTTCAGAGTGCTTGTGTTCATGTCACAATCACAGATGACCATGATTAACACCCTCTGCTAACTGGCCCACATCTGGACACACCCTTCTCCACTAGCCCCACTGTTCCTTACTTGGGCCCTTGCTTCCACATATGCCAGCTCCATAATGGAGGGCTCCATACAGAAAACACCAACATGTCTACCCTCGCTCTTTTCTTAAGGCTTAAGCAGGCACCTGGGAGGTACTTTAAGAGACTTGCCAGGTTGTGTATCACTATGGGAGATTCCATAAACTACAGAGTAATACCTACGGGATTTTAAACACAAGGGAAATAATGACTTTTGTCAGATGCCTACTTTGCTACCATTTCATGTCATTTCTTATATTTTCAGCTTTACTTGGGGAACCATCCAAAGCTTCTGATTTATGAAGCTCAAGTGTACCGTTGTCAGCTGGTACACAGAACTTCCAGAAGAAGTAGAAGTCTTGCTGGTGGTGATGAGGGTCAGAGAAGGAGGGGACGTCCTGGGAAAGAGCCAGGGCTTGTGGAGAGCCCAAAACTGGGAGCTGGAGACCTGGAGACCTGGGCACTAGGTGACAGCTGTTAGAGCTTTCTGATTTCTTTCAGTCGCCTGTAGAAGGAGACTAAAATGCCTGTTCTGCCCACTGTTTGGACAGAAGGGAGTGATATAATTAGTCAAAGGATTGTTTTGAAAAGTAAGCAACACTGACTTTTATTAAGTATCACAGATCACTGATGGGAGCCCTTATTTAAGCGATCTGGGCATGAAAGAACACTTTGGAAGTGATAGAGGGTTGGGAGGGTAGAAAAGCTTGTGCTTCAGAGCAAGTTCAGAGAGGGGCAGTCTGAGAATAAAGAGCCCTCCATGCGTTAGAAGCGCTGGGTAGCAGATTCCAGGGATGGATACAAAAACACTCAGATTCCACATAAATCTTACATAAAACAGCATAATTTGTACTCTATTCATAAACTTGCAAAGACAAACAAAATAAAAATATATCTATAAGTGGCTACACTGCACAGGGCGATGAAACCAAACACACACAAACATTTACCACTTGTGACCCACTAATGAGCAAGTGCTCATTTGGAAGTGACGCACTCAGCAGAGGGCACAGCACACACTACGAGGCCATTTCTGTTAATATCCTTTCCCTTCATCTGTCTTTTTGCAAGGGGTAGTGCGTAAAATATTAGAGTGAAACTCTTAATAAATGAATAAAAATAATACAGTTGCTTTATTTGCTTAAAATGTAATATCATGTATTTCAAATAAAAAATGAAAACCTAACATACAAATGAAAAAGTTTATCATTGGGCAAGTCAAACTCACCACAAGGTGTGTTGGTCAGACATTCGGTGACACAATGCAGTTTGACTGACTTGGCAACAGCCTCGATATCAGTTTTAAATTGGCAGAGGCAGCAGCCCAAATGGGTAGGTAAGATCCTGTAAATGGAAACACACAGAATGAAATTAGTGACAAGGGAGTTGCTTGGAATATAGTTTTATAAAAACGTAAACATTTGCCTACTGTATGATGCCATTCCACCTTCAGGTATTTATCAAGAGAAATAGAAGTATAGTTTCATAAACAGACTTGTACATAAATATTGATAATAGCTTTATTTGTTATAATAAAAAATGGGAACAACTCAAATGGCCATCAATGTTGATAATACTGATCGATCCATATATAATGGAATGCTATTCAGCAATAAAAGGAAATGAATTATTGAAATTCAAAACAACATGGACTAATCCTATATAATAAAAGGCTAATATGTAATTGGGCCCAACAGCAGGATGACCCATCACTTTTTTGTGCACTGACCACCAGGTGGTAGGCGCTCAACACAGGAGCAGCCCCTTGATGGTCAGTGCGCTGCCACAGGGGGAGCACCTCTCAGCCAGAAGCTGGCCTCACATCTGGGGAGCACAGAGGTGGTGGTGGCAGCCTCTCTGCCTCAGGGCAGCACTAAGGATGCTCAGACTGCAGGGATAGGGCCTAAGCCCTGAGTTGGGCATCGCCGCAGGGCTGGGCTCAGAGGTCCTCCCCCTATCCCTCAGTGCACAAATTTCATGCACCAGGCCTCTGGTCTGAAAAAATAGTCATCTGAGTAAAGGAAGCCAGTTAGATAAGTGTATATAGTATATAATTCCATTTATATAAAGTTCTAAAAAATGCAAACTGAACTATAGCAGCACAAAGCAGATCAATGGGTGTAGAGGAATTTGGGAAGGCAAGGAGGAATGGGAAAGAAGTATTATAAATGGGAGAAGATGAAGCTTTTGGAGGTTATAAACAGTTTGATTTTGATGACTTCATAGTGTGTAGGAGGAAAACTTTCAGCCAATTGATGTGTCTCTCTCATTTTGATCTCTCTCTCTCTCTCTCTCCATCCCACTATTTTCCACCCTTCCACACTCACTAAAAATCAATGGGGAAAATATCTCTTGGTGAGAATTGAAAACAAAACAAAAGAAAAGAAGGGTCCAGTCTTTCGATGCAGGTTAGAGGTTAAACATCGACCTCTGAACCAAGAGGTCACGGTTGGATTCCTGGTCAGGGCACAGGCCCTGATAGAGTCTCAGTCCCCAATAGGATCAGTGCAGTAAGCGCCTGATCAATGATTCTATTTTCATTGAGGTTTCTCTCTCTCTCTCTGCCTCTCCCTCTCTGAAATAAATAAAAAATATGTTTTTGATAAACTTCTGGTCTTCAGAGATATGTTTAATAGCAGGCACAACCTGAGAGAAGATTTAGTAAATGCATATCTTACAGAAAGTACTTTATATAATGAAACTTTTAAACTCAACAAAATAAATACACAATTAAAATGGAATTGAACAGACACTCCATTGAAAAGGTTCTTTTCACATAGATATTCCAAACCATCAGCTATTAGAGAAATGCAAGTTAAAGGCACAGTGTAAAAGAAATGCATTCATTTAGAAAAGGTTAATTAAAAAAACAAATATACGGATCAGGTGAAAATGTGGAGCAATTACAATTCTCATCTACTGCTGGTGGGAAGGCAAGATGGCACAAACACTTTAAACACAGTGCAGCAGGTTCTTTGCTAGTGAGATATACTCTCTGCATATGATGCAGCAACCCCACCCTCAGGTATTTTACCCCAAAGCAATGAAAATGTATGTCCACACATAGACCTGTATGTGAGTATTTTTAGCATCTTTATTCATAATAGCCAAAAAACTAGAAACAACTCAAAAAACCATTACCTGGTCACTGCATAAACAAACTGGCATACACACACAATGGGAATACTGTGTGTATTCCCATCATTGCAGCAATGGAAAAGAAATGTACTACTGATAGATGCAACAACATAGATGGATCTCAATAGGATTATGCTACATGAAAGAATCCAAACACAGAAAACTACACTCCACATCAAGTATGTCAAACTGGTGGCCCATGGCAACATGCTTCATTTATTTCCCCCAGTTAGCCTTTGAGATTCATATACTTACTCTACATGATTTCATTTCTAAGACCCTCTGTAAAAGGCAGGACTATAACAGCGAAAATCAGACTTGTGCTTGTCAGCTCCTGGAGTTGGGAGGAGGAGCTGACTGCAAAGAAACATGAGGGGCCTTTTGGGGAAGAAAAAATTATTCTGGATCTCTAATGTGATGGTGGTACAGTTATCAAACTACACATGTATCAAAACTCTCTAACTGAACTCTTTAGAAGATTGACTTATATTAATTAAAAATTATACCTCACTAAACCTGACTTAAGAAAATAAGAAAGCGCACCTAAAATAACTAAGAGAAAATAAACATAAGAAAAAAAATGAACTTACAGTTTTTCTAATTCAGGAGTCGTCATGAGAATGTCATCAAGGGTTGTAAATGTCACCTGTGTTTTTCCTAGGTCTCTGAAGGAGAAAGACCAAACATGCATGATATGAACCCAAAAACTAAATGTCTACTCTTAAGAAGACGCAGAACAACATCTGTTTACTTAAATCCTGACTTCTTGGTCAAGCCAGCTCCACAACTCAAGGTGCTTTTCTTTCCATTCCATAGATAATCATTTTAGAGAGCTCTTCTTGAGGAAATGTAAATTTATTTGCATTGTCCATATGTCACTTTGGTGGACAGTACTATCTGATATTTTGTTTCTGTGTTACCATCATCCAACTTCTCATTCTCCGTTGCAGCCACTATTTGATCACTCTTTAAAAAAGCACATAATGTACAACTTGTTCCTTTTTTCCTTCTGAGATCCATGGTATTTCTACATGCATCCACATGTTTCATGTCTGAGTGTGTTTTTCAACACCGCTCCTTTTCTCTGCCGGCTGCCTTGCCCTTGTACAGTCTCCCATTGTCACTTTTCTGAGTCAATAAATCATTTTCAATAACCAATTGAAAAGTTAAATAATAAGGGTTTTTTTGTCAAAATGCAAAATAGTTCATCTTTGACAAAAGTAAGAAAGCGCAGAAATCAACTCATAAGCCATGAAATTGTTGCAATACTTACAAATATTTCAATGCTGGCAAATTAAAAAGATATGGATCTTGAATCATCATCAAGGGATTATGATGGAGAATTCTGAAAAATTGCAATAGAATTAAAATTGTCTGCATTTTTAATAACTGCCATGAAATTTATATTCATTTTGTTGGTTCAAAAAGTGAAGATTGAAAAAAATAATTTTTTGTCTATTCCCAGAGATCACCCTTAGAATCTGTAAAGCATTCTCTTTTGTTGCTGTTAATTTCACCTGAGGATATTTATTCCACTGCCTATTTTAGACAGTGAGAGAGAGGAAAAAATAAAAGAACATTGCTGGAAGAGAGACAGATCCATTGGTTGCCTCCACCACATGACCCAATGTATCCCAACCAGGGCCAGGGATAGAACCTTGACCAGGTATTTAACCCATAACCCCTTGTTGTATGGGCCAATGCTTCAACACTGTATACCAAGGGCCAGGGCTATAAAGGGTATCTTTTTTGGGGGGAGGGGGTGGGGAAGAATACCCAAGTCTCTAAATGATAAAGTGGAGAAGATAAAGTAAAAAGGAAGAAGTGGATAGCAAAAGAAATCATATGAAGAACCTTTCAGAATGAAAACCTGTTAGTGACTCTGCTGAAAGGAAGCTCCTGCTCTAAGGGAAATACCATGTCTAATGTCCTTATAATTCAAGGGGCGTTTGTTTCATCCTCAGAATTTTTAAAAAATCCAGTTTAAACCACCCAGTTAAAGAGAAAAATAAAACAAATAAGTTGGTTTTGGAGCCACAAAATGGGATAGATCTAAGAGGAACTGGTGAAAGCCATGCTCCTTTCACATACTCCCATGTATGTGCTTTCATCGCAGGCTTTGTTATAAAGGGTGTAAGCACCTATCTACTTGTCAGTTTCTTGGACTGTTCCTGCCTGACAGCAGTTATTTAAAAGATGGCTGTTTAAAAAATAACATTTTGATTGCATATCAATAAAAGAAATACATTTGTTAATTGACAGAAATTTTATTTCTAATGCTGAAATAAATCTTCTTTTTAATTCTTCCCCCCTCAATTCTTTAAAACAAATAAGCCCATGCCAAAAGTTAAAAAATTATTTCTTTAAGCCATACTTTTCAGAGTTCAAACTAAGCTTATACCCAGCCAACCAACCACTGTATGATGTTGTTACACATAGCTTTTACATGTGTTCATATTCCATTTCACTTACAACTTGTGTAATAGCTGCATTCCATGCCAGGTCTGAAATGTTCCAAAGTTCACTTTTGTGATTAAATTACAACCAAGATTTCTATTTAAAAAAAAAAGATACAAGCAAATGAAGAGGAAAAAAATTATTTCAGATCACTTATCCTTTAGCAGACATTCTATGTTATATATGATAAAACAACCTCAATGCCCTCTGTATACACTAAAAATTCTCACTGTGGGAGATATTTGCTAAGGTTTATGCTTTTATGTTTATAATCGGGGTGCATTAGATACAAAAAAAACATACATGCTTGCATTAACTGATATATATGTCTCTGAAATAAGGTTATGCAACCTCAACACTATTGTCATTTTGGGTTAGAAAATTCTTTATTCTGGGAACTTGTTTTCATTTACTTTCAACAATAATTCTGGCCTCTGCCACTAAATGCCAGCAGCAAATCTACAGTTCTGACAACTAAAACTCTCTTTGGATATTGCCAAGTGTCACTTAGTGCAAAATCACCATGGTTGAGAAGCACTGTTATAGAATGGTCCATTGTGTTTTCAACTTTTTGAGGAGACTCCATACTGTCTTCCATAGTAGCTGCACCAGTCTGCATTCCCTCCAGCAGAACATGAGGGTTCCTTTTCCTCACATCATTGTCAGCACTTGTCATTTGTTGATAATAGCCATTCTGAAATGTGTGAGATGATATCTCAAAATTGTTTTGATTTGCATTTCTCAGATCAATGGTTGGCAAACTGTGGCTCCCAAGCCACAGGCTGTTCTTTGGCCCCCTGAATGTGGCTCTTCCACAAATTGCCACGTGTGGGCGGTATTCAAAGTACACTAGCCCAGGCTGAAAACCAACTTTCTGTTTGCATGCCCCAAGCCACAGTTTGCAGACCACATTCTCAGGTGATTAGTGACTTTGAGCATATTTTCATATGTCTCTGGACCTTCTGTATGTCCTCTTTTGAAAAGTGTCTATTTAGACTCTTTGCCCATTTTTGATTGGATCATTTATCTTTCTTTTGTTAAAGTGTATGAGTTCTCTGTAAAATCTGGAGATTAAACCCTTATCAGAAATATCATTGGCAAATATGTTCTAACATGCAGTGGATTTCCTTGTTTTGTTGATGGTTTCCTCTGAGGTACAGATAGAAAGGTTCATTCTGAATGTGAGAGAATTCTCACACTAATCTATCCTAGAGACAAATAGGATTTGCTACATAACTTTAGTAGCTTTCTACTAATAAAATTTTAAACTTATTTCAAAATAAATAACAAAAAGGTTTGTAGTTATGTTTTGTAAAATTTCTAAACACAATAAAGTTATAATTATAACTTACATATATTGTAAAAGAGGTAATGATTCGAACGCGTTCCTTTCAATCGATTCTATTTTATTGCAGGATAAGTCCCTGGAAAAAGTAAAAGAAAATTAGTGCCTCAATTACTTACTAGATATCTAATTAGTACGAATATCTGGTAGAGGTTAGAATACTATGGAATACGTAGTTTTAGTCTAAATTCTAAACCTTAGGAATTGTAATTTGAACTATCCAGAGCCCTTATGCTTTCTTAAGACTCTCACCTTCCAGATGTTCATAAATACAACATACAACTATAGATCTTGATATATTTTGAAGGTAATTATTCCTGAGAGCAGAAGAACTGATTAGAAGACCCTTTGTGGTCTCATCAAATTGAAATTTAGATTATGGCCTGAAAGTTAATATCTTCATGTATATTTATTAATTTTAACATTAAAATAAATAATCTGAAATATATATACACCATCCTGGATAAATTCTGTTTTTCTATATTTGTGCTCCTTGACTTGAGTTTATATGTTTACTTTCCCTAGGAGATCATGAATTACCAGAAGGGTAGGAATGCTGATGTACCTATCTTTGTGCCTATAGTTCTAGGTTCAGTGCTTGGCATGCTCTTTTCTAGCTTTCTTACTGAATGTCATTTTTTAGTGGATGTGAATATTTACGCTAACATGAAATAGTTAGCTAACAAAATATTTTACAGTAGAAACAATGAATGATGTAACCTTTTGAGGAGTTATTTAGCTCATTTCCTCCAAACTGTACGTAAGGTTTGGAAGTGAGATGCCAAGAAGACCCAAGAAGATCAATACAAAAGACCCAAGTTTCCCTCTGAAGCTTGAAAGCTTTGATAATCCAAAAGTCTATTTTTAGTGTCAGGTGAGGCTCTTTATACCTACTTCCCTTAAGGCTTCCATATTTGCGGAATAAATTAAGTCGCACCATTAATTAAATAAAATAGCATCTTTAATCAGCTTAATAAGGATTAATGACATCCACAGCTCTGGCTGCCACGGACAAAGAATCATAATTGAGTTTATAGTAAAGAACATCTCCTTATTTCTAAGTAAATATAGTTGTTGGGCCTGTATCTCTTCCGTGAAAAGGAGGCTAAAGAGATTTTTATTTTGTAATTAGTGGAGGTAGGGGCATTTCTGATATACTTTCTTAGTACAAATATTTCTAAAAATACAACTTAACTATCATGTTAAACTTTTACTTTTAGTATTGGTATTACAATTCCTGCATTGCAATCCTCAACACCAGTCTGCTCTCTTCATAATTTAACATGTTTGTAATAATATCATTTATATGATTCATTTGCTTAAACATTTAATGTGTAAATGTTAATCTAATTTAGGTTTAATTATTAAAAATGTGAGTTAATAGCATTCTAGTTGATATAAATAATTTATATTTTCTTGTCCTATAGGAGACAATTTGAGGTTAAGCTAAATTCCTCTCATTTTACTAAATCAATGTTTTAAAACCATTTATGTTAAGGCCAGACAGTAAATATTTTAGGCCTTGCAGGCCACAAATAATAATATTCTGTCTTGCATATTCTTCTTTCAAATCACGTTAAAAGTGTAAATAACATTCTTAACTTATGTGCTGTAAGAAACAAACAAACTGGGGGGTTGAGGGAAGCAGGGAAGAGATCAATGGGGAGGAAAGCAGACTTATGTAATACTTTAAAAAATAAAGAATTTAAATAAGAAAAGAAACGAACAGTCATAGACCCAATTTGATCAGTGATCCCTAAACTAAATATTAATATAAGCAGATGGTATTTGAACACTTACATAACAAGGCTCATATGGGTGTGTATCATTACTCAGACCTCATCACCACTTTTAGTCCTTCACTGAAGAGTTTTTCCTATCTATCATTTGACTAGAGGTCTGTGAAACTGAAAATGCATAGGAGATATCAAATGCTTGAGATAAGCTACACAGACTTAAGGGATTGTAGAATTTTACTGCTGGGAGAAATTGCAGAGATTGTCTCATTTGAACCACTTATTTATTTTACAGATAATATAACTAAAAAGGTCATAAGTAAATACAGTTAACTTACAAATACTGAAGGGAAAGCAGGCCTTCAAATGAATCCTTTCGTATTTCCCTCAAATTATTTCCACTGAGATTGCTGAAAAATGAAAAGATCATTTCTGGACCAAAATGCAAAATTACTACAGGTATTTACTGCACAGAAATATATATGAGGAAACCTGGATAATGGTGCCACACTAATTTTTATTTAACTGAAGGAAGATGATCTGGTCTTTTTTTTAAAAATTTAAACTAATTTTCTCAGGTACTCTTTGTGCAAACAATGAACCATTCTAGAATTGACTCACTTTCCTTCCACATCTTCCTTTTTCTCCAAAGAACTTAATTAATACTTGAAATTACATAAATCTAGTTAATACATATATGTGTGTTCATGTGTAAATACACACACACAAATATATATAATGTACATTGTCATTATATACTTGTAAACCTCTTGAGAACTTGCATAATTTGTCTATTTTGTTCTTTGTTCTGTAATCCTGGCACATAAAACTGTTCCTGCAACATAGCAGATGTTTAATAAATACTAATTTAATGATTACAGAAAATGACAGACATAATTTTGAGTATGCTGCTTTTATTTAAAGCAAATCATCCATTTACAAGGACTCATGAGGGTAAGGGCAGCTTTCTAGGAAAGGAAATGGCTTTCTTCTCCCCTACATTTCTTTGCATAATTTCGTTTTGTGCAATTAAAATGTTGTATCAGTATAGTTTCATCATGACAATTCCATTTCTAAATGTCTATTCTACCTAAATACCTGCCCTTGATCACAAAGATGCAGTATAAGAATGTGTGTTGTAGCAAATACATGTAACAAGAAAACTGGTCATAATCTAAACATCCATCAATAGAGTTATTATTAAACTATGGAATATTATGGAATAGTTTAAATAAATTGGGTAACCCTCTCTGTATCAAGAAGTAAACAAGTGTAAGATATATTATGTGGTAAAAGTATCAAGAGGAAGATTTTACTACTTTCATAAAAAAGGATATGAAAACCACATAACATATCTATTTAACTGTCTGTCAATATGTATATAAGCAAATGTGTGGGAAAAGGTCTGTATGTATACACTCTATAGTAAACATAGAGCAGCAGTTATGTAAGGGTGGGGATGAGGACACAAGCAGAGTTTCACTAAGACTGCTATTTCATTTTTATATATTGAAAAATTTATCATATGACACTTCTTATAATAGAAGATAAGTTTAAGTTGACTCTGATTTTAAAGAAGGCCTTCCAAATTTAATTTTTAAAATAAACAAATTGATATCAATAGATGTTGATTTGGGATCAGAGAGGGTAATACATTTTCTCAGAGTTATTGACCTCAAAATTCTGGACCAAGAAGGATCTTACAATACAGTAGTTTTAAAAATTTATTTTTGGAGAGAATATACTTACAGTTTCTCAACCAAATGGTATGACTTCCATGTTTCTTTACCAATGTATGATATAGCATTCCCCTGCAAGTTTCTGTGAAGAAACATAGTTAATATCATTGAGTAGGTAAAAAACAAATGAGCAGAATAAGTAAAACAATCATGGCAACCTTGATGTTCAATTGCAGAAAACAAAAGCTTTCTAATTTCTACCACTATCAGCTTCCCAGTTTGCACAAGTAATAAAGACATAATGTAAGATCTAGTTATTTGACTCACTAGATAGAGCATCAGCCTGTGGACCAAAGGGTCCCAGGTTATATTGCAGTCAAAAGCATATGCCTGGGTTGCAGCTCAATCCCCAGTAGGGCGTGTACAGTAAGCAGCCAATCAGTGATGTTCTCTCATCATTGATGTTTCCATCTCTCTCTTCATCTCACTTCCTCACTGAAATCAATAAAAATGTGATAAAGAAAATCTGAAAACAGTACGAATGTTTCCATGAATTACAAGTGTTTAAAAGAAGCTGTTCAATTCCTGAGAATCGGTTTCAAAACACTAACTCTGTGGATGACTTTGAATCTTTAGCTTTGTCTCTTCTCTCCACTTATCTATTCAGTTTACATATTTTTTAGGAAGGTCAGAAAAAGTCACAGAGCTGCCTGCCCCTGTGCCCAGTGGACATTTCCACTCAATCAGAAGCCCTTCTGTTGCTTTATCCTCACCCATGAAAGATGCCCAAACTGAGCTCACCTCCCCAACTGCTGTATGTCCAACTGTCATACTGCTATCATTCTCCTCATCATCCAGGACAGAAATGTTCCAGGGTCATATATTATCTTTCTCTTTCCTGTACATCTCATCCCTCACTCCAGACAGTTACCAAACCTTGTCAGTTTTCTTTTATAATGTTCCTTGATTTTTCTTTCCACTCCTATCACAACCACACTGATTCAGCAGCTCCACACTTGATTCCTAGAGTATTCTATTTGGTCTCCAAGTTAAGACTTCCTCTCTACATCGTTTTACCTATGGAACCTAAAATAATCCTCTTATTTTACTTATCTGTCTCTCTCACTTGAAAACATTTAGTGGGTCTCCTTATCTCAGTTTAACTTATAACACCTAGATCTTATAGTCAAGTTTTTTCATAATCATATTTTTCTCTGCTTCCTAAACCAATTCTTTATAACCAGACTTATCTATTAAGTCCTAATCATGCCTTTTCCCTTACTTTTTTTTTTTTCTTTTTTTACCAAACCACAGCTACCCTTTAAGTCCCATATAAAGTTCTGGCTTATCCATGCAGCTTTCCCTGACTTCCACATCCCAATAACTACAGATTCTGTTGAAATAGAGCACCTGTTGCCTGTATCTCTTTTAGTACTTAAATATATATCACCTGCTTTTTAAAGTGCATATTCCTGTTCTTCACACCTCCACTGTCATGTTTCATAGACAATGTCTTACTTCTGTGCCTCACATAGTACTTTGGGCACAAAATAGGAGATTTATATAGAAAGCCAGGGGGCAAAGATAAGTTCCAGATATGAATTAGGGATCAAATAATAATTGCCACCACAAACATATATTAAGAACTTGAATAATGTTATCCTATATAATAAAAGCATAACATGCAAAATTGACTGAACAGTACAACAATAGGTTCCTATGACACCCACTGACCACCAGAGGCAGATGCTCAATGCAGAAGCTTCCACTGCTGGTCAGTGTGCTCCCACAGGGTGAGCACTGCTCAGCCAGAAGCCAGGCTCACAGCTGGCAAGTGCAGCAGCAGTGGCTGGAGCCTCTCCAACCTGTGCTGCAGGCAGTTGGTAAGGAGCAAGGGATCCCGGACTGCTAGAGCTTCAGACTGCAAGAGCGATGTCCTTCCAGAACTCTTGAAGTGAGAGGGTACAGGTTGGGCTAAGGGGACCACCATCTCCCCAGGCACCAATCTTATTCGCCTGCACTCTAGTTTAGACAGTATATAGTACTTCTAAAACTCACTACAATCTTGTGTAATGGTAACTATATAATGTTCATTTTACACATGAGGAAATTGAGTCTCAAAACTTACAAATGGCATACTAGGTTCGAACCCAGTCACTCTGGCTATGATAACTCTACTCTTAACTACTTTGCTGCACCACAACCAATGAGTCTGGAAGAGGGCCATGTTGGTGTAAATAAAATGGAGCAAAAGGACAAGGACAGTAGAGGTTAAGGAATGAAATGCTAGGGCTAAAATTATGGACAAATAACATGGGCCATTACAAGCAAAAGACTGGCTAGTGTAACAAGAGTATTAAGAAGAATGAATATTAGGAATAGTTGTCAAACAAAGATAAACACAAGGTCATTTAAAATGGTTAGGGGGAGATGAGGAAGGGCCAGGAAGACCTCAAGGAAAAGACATGTCAGCCAAGATGCAGAGAACAAAGAGGAAAGGCATTGCTTACAAGACAGTGAATGAGCCATTGTAGGTGCTGGGATCTGGCACTCTGTGGAGCTTCTGGTTTGAGCCCAAACCAACACAAGACAGTGTTCCATTATAACAGGAACAGAGCTCACATATGTTCATGGTATCAACCTGTTCAGTCATTGGAGGACCTGACTCTGAGGACTCTGGTTCCTGAGTTGTTGGAGCTTCGAGATCAAATGACAGAACTGTGCCTGTGACTTCAGTAAATGATGGCTGCTGATCCTGTACAAATTGTGGATGTCGAAGTGTAATTCCACGGTGAATTGGGGGAGCTGCATTCTGCTGCAGGGCTGCAGAATCAGCCTCCAACCTGGGTTCTGGAGTGATGGTGAGCTCCAGGTCCAAAGGTGGAAATGTTGGTTGCTGAGCCTGTATAGTATCTGGTAGTATAAGTGGCACCTCAGGGTGCTTTGGAGGAGCTTCACTTGGCTGCAGGCCTATAACTTCAGCTTCAAATGTAGGTTCTGGACTAATGGGGAATTCCAGTGTCAGTGGTGGAGAGGTTGACTGCTGAGCCTGAACAGGCTCTGGAATGGGAGATGTCGCAGGGTTTGGTGGAGGACCTGCAGGCTGCTTCAGGGCAGTAGCAGCAGCCCCCAAAGTATGTTCAGGAGTGATGGTGAGTCCCAGGTCCACAGGTGGAATGGTGGGCCACTGAGCCTGATTAGGTTTTTGAGGTGGAAAGGCCACCTCCGGTTTCTTCGATGGAGCTGAAGTTGGCTGCAGGGCTGTAACACCTGGGTATAAAGATGGTTCTGAAATGCTGGGGTCTTCCAGTTCCAATGGTGGAGATGAAGGCCCCAAGGGGATGGAGGTCAGCAGGACAGGGTCCATTGGCAACTGAAGAATTGGAGCTGCCTGGACCTGCAGCCATAACAGCTGCCACAGGAACAGAAACCCTGGCGCCCACATGTGCAGCCCGGACATGACAGGCAGAGGTCCAGGGTACAGTGAGCCACCAGGGGGAATGGGACAAGGAAAGTGTCCCAGGATACTGGGGCAGAAAGAGCGATCCAAAGTTCTGGAGCACAAAGAGCTATCCAAAATGCTGGGGCACAATCAAGCAACCCAGACAAGTGGGAAGCAAGTACCATGCGCCGAGCAGGAGCTCAACAATTGGCAGCTGTGTCACAATGGGCAGCCCTGTCATCCTGTGCCCATTAGCAACCCAGCTCCCCTCCCCCACCTCAGGTTCTAACCTTTATTACACTTGGGCTGAAGTGACTATAGAAAAGTAAGCCTTTCCCCAGCATCCCCAGGGATCACTTGGTTCCTTTCACCTGCACAAAAGATAACTATCTTCCTCTTGGTCTCCCCACCCCACTCACAGTGAGGCTGGATTCGGCCTGTGCACTTGGGTATCCCCAGAGCCCAGGCATGGTGGAATGTAGGGAAGGGGTTTAAAAGAAGATGTGGAGTTGGGGGGTATTGAAGAGCTTTCCAAGAAAGCCACAGGGCCTGGCATCTCAGGAAATTCAGAAGAGCTAGTTTAGTCTGACAATCTGAGCTCCTCTTCAAAGATGAACTCTTAAGAGAGTCTTCCTCCAAATGGCCATACTGCTTCCAGGAAGAATAGCTGACCTACAAAATACACCAGAGTGGTGTGCAATGGGACACACTTTACATTTCAAAAATGTTTCCATTTCCTTGAAATTCTCAAAGAAACAATTAATTCTCATCCAAAGATATGTTTATTGATTTTAAAGAGACACAATTGGTAGGGCTTAACCCTCATGATATCATCTAACCCTTAGTACTTGACAAAAGATATAATACTATAGCATTGGTGGTTGGATTTCAACATATGAATTTGGGTGGGGGAGTGAGGACATTAATATTAGACTGTAACATTTCAATTTTGGACTTGTATTCACCCAAAATGTAAGAGAATATTTTTATGCTATTTAATCCAAGTTTGGGGTACTTTGTTACAGTAGACCTATGAAACTAATACAGACCCCAACTACCCTTCAGGAATGGTTTTGAACTGAAGTGATTAGTGGGTTAAGAAATATCCTCAGGTCTCTTGATTAAAATAAATCTAACTGAAAATGGCATATATATACATATATATACATATATACATACATATATATATATATATATATATATATATATATATATATATACACCATATTTGCCGGCATATAAGACGATTTTTTGGCCCTGAAAAATACGTATTTGCAGGTGTATAAGACGACTGGGCGTATAAGACAACCCCCTAACATTTACACTAAAAATACAGAGTTTGTTACATACTCGCCATATAAGACTACCCCCCACTTGGAGGCATATTTTTCAGGGCCAAAAGGTCGTCTTATATGCCGGCAAATACGGTGTGTGTGTGTATATATATATATATATATATATATATATATATATATATCTTTAATCTTTAGAGAATGAAAGAATTATTACCAATTTGAAAGTATATTTTATTGGTTTCAGAGAGGAAGGAAGATGGAGAGAGAGAAACATCAAGGATGAGTGAGAATCATTGATTGACTGCCTCTTTCATGGAACCTACTGGGGATCCAGCCCACCACCTGGGAATGTGCCCGTGATGGGAATCCACCCTGGGAGTCTTCATTCCTCAGACCATCACTCTATCCATTGGGACAAACCAATTATGGCTAAGTTGTTTATTGATGGGCATTTTTTAATGAATGGGAATAGTTATGATAGCATGAAATAATTAGCTTACAGTATATTTCACAGTAGAATTAATGAATGACCTACTCTATTGAGCAGTTAGTTATCTCATTTGTCTTCCTCCAAACTGTTTGTAAGACTTAGAACTCAGAGGTACACAAGAAGATCAATACAAAAGTGTTTGTCCCTTCAAAGGTTCTGTAATTCAAAAGGCTATTTTTAGTGCCATTTGAGTTTCATTATAATCACTTTCTTTAAGCCAAAAAGAATCTATTTGTTAAAGAACATGATTAATTAGCTTAATAAGGATTGAAGACATATAAGACTCTAGGTGCCAAGGGCAAAGGATTATAATTGAGTTTTTATAGAAAGAACATCTCCTTACATTTCAATAAATAGAATTATCAGGCAAGCATTTCAATTTTGACAAGGAGGAGAAGAGATTTTTATTTTTTTGTAATTAGTGGACAAAATTTTTGCACAAAAAGGGCGTTCCCTCTGCCCATCCTGCAGCTTCTCAAATGAGGGATCCCTTGGGGGATTTCTAACTGTCCCTTTACACAGGGATTGGGCCTAAACTGGCAGTCGGACATCCCTCTTGCAATCTTGCACAACTGGTTCCTGAGGTCTCCCCTATCTGCCTGCCTGTTCACCCCTAACTATAATTGCCTGCCTGCCTGCCTGCCTAATCACCTCTAACTGCCCTGCCTTATCCACATGATCTTGACCCCCCAACTGTCCTCGCCTACTGGCCTGGTTGCCTTCAACTGCCCTCCCTGGCCTGCCTGATCTCATCTCCAACTGCCCCCCCCCCCCCGGTGGTGGCCATATCCCAGCCCCAACTGCCCTCCTCTGTGGGTCTGGTTGCCCCCAACTATCCTCTCCTGCCAACATGATTTCTGCAGTCTCCTGCAGGCCTGATCTTATCACAGCTTCAAGAGCTCCACCTAGACAGCCATTGATTCCTCACACTTTACCCAGATTTGGTTCTGTTTGGTCAGTTTCTATGGCAGTCGGTGTCTCTGTGCCAGATCAGAAAGGTGGGGCTGATCAGCTGCCACAGGGGAATCCTGGAGAGAAATGGAAGTGCAGCTGCTGGCCAGACTGGGAGAGAAAGACAGACAAGTGCTGATCAAAAGCTGCCACTGAGGCAAAGTCCTTGCTTCTCTCTTCAGACAGTTCCTCTCTCTGGCCCCGATTCATAGCCCCCTCAGCAGTACTGGGGCACCATGCTTGCAGCTGGGTTGCCATGGCAAGCCAACACTGATTTCCTGTCTGGTCCAGCTTTGGTGGTAATGGTCATTACACCCTGCCTCTTTATTATAGAGTTTAGCAAAGTTAGGGGCATTTTTGATATATTTACTTATATTGACATTTCTTACTACACCACTTAGCCATCATTTTTTCTTTCTTTCCTTTTTTAGTGATTTAAGAGAGAGAGAGAGAGAGAGAAGAGAGAGAGAGAGAGAGAGAGAGAGAGAGAAACATAATGAGAGTAAATCACCCCCAGGATTGAGCCTGAAATTCAGGCAAGTGTCCTGACCAGGATGCGAATCATGACCCCCTGGTTCACGGGTCAATGCTGAACCACTAAGCCATATTGACTGGACTTAACCATCATTTTATTTTTTTTAGTTATTTTTTAAATTGATTTCAGAGAGTAAGGTAGAAGGAGAGATAGAAACATCAATGATGAGAGAATCATTGATTAGCTGACTCTTCCATGCCCCCTCCTGGGGCACAAACCATTAAACTGGGCATGTTCCCTTGACCAAAATGTAAACTGGGACCCTTCAATCCACAGACCAATAGACTATCCACTGAGCCTAAACAGCTAGGGCTTAACCATTTTAAACATTTATTTTTAATATTGGTATAACAATTCCTATAATGAAATCCTCAATACAAGTTGGCTTTCTTGGTAACGTAATATGTTCTTATTAATACGATTTATATAACTCATCTGATTAGTTAAATATATAATGTATAAATATTCACCTTATTTAGATTGCTGGTGTATTAAAAACATGAGTTAATGGCATTTAAATTATTACAATTTTTCAATATTTACTCTCCTATAGAAGACAATATGAGATTAAGCTGAATCCCTCTCATCTTTTTTTATATCTTTTTAAAATATATATTATTGATTTTTTACAGAGAGGAAGGAAGAGAGCTCGAGAGCTAGAAACATTGATCAGTTGCCTCCTTTATACCCCCTACTGAGGATGTGCTAGTCAACATGCTCTTGACTAGAATCACAACTGAGGATGTGCTAGTCAACATGCTCTTGACTAGAATCAAACCTGGGACCTTTCAGTCCACAGGATGATGCTCTGTCCACTGAGCCAAACTGGTTTCTGCAATTCCACTTTTCTTTCACAGCCCTTCAAAATTGTAAAATCATTTTGGGTTGCAAAAACACACACCATAGGTCCAAGTTGATCCATGGGCCCTAAATATAAATATAATTGTAAGCAGCTGGTATATGAACACTTATAACACCAGGCTCATATTGATGTGTATAATAATTCAGACCTCATTACCACTTTTCCTCTATAACTAAAAAGTTTTTTTCTATCTATATCTTATCTATCCTATTTAATAAAGAGGTAATATGCAAATAGACTATCATGTCCTCACACAAGATGTCGGCCCGATATGGTCACAAATGCCTGTCCCCATGTTGTCAGAAGATGGCCCCCTAGTCTCCACAAGATTGCTACCCCCATACTGTCACAAAATATCCACCACAAGTTGACTGGCAGGGCTGGGCATTTGTAGGAGATCAGGCCCGCAGATGAGGGCAGTTATGGCAACTAGGTCCACAGTGGAGGGCATTTGGGGGCAATCAGGCTTGCAGGGAGCAATTAGGTGTTGATTAGGCTGACCATGGAGTGGTTAGGGGATGATCAGGCTGGCATGCAGAAACAGTTAAGGGAAATCAGGTCGTCAGGGGAGCAGTTGGGAATCAGCAGTCCTGATTGTAACATGCATGTCCAACTGATTGGGCCTAAATCAGCATTAGGGCATCCCCCTAAAGGGTCCCAGATTGGAGAGAGTGCAGGCTGGGCTAAGGGACACCCCCAACTTTGCTCCTTCCTTTGCTCCAAGCTGCCCAGTGGTGGTCAGTGCACATCATAGGGAGCCACTGAATTCTTCTCTCAGTCGAACTGTTGTGGGGACACTGCTTATTAGCCTTCAATATATATATATATATATATATATATATATATATATATATATATATACACTATAGGCCTGGTGCACTAATTCGTGTATGGGTGGAGTCCCCTGGGTTCACTGCAGGGATTGGGCCGAAAGGGGCACTCCAGTGCCACCTGCCTGTCCTGTGTGCTGCTCTCACTCATCCCAGCCCTACTGAGTCTGATATGAACTCTTGTACATTCTGTCAGGATCCAGAGAGTCTAGTGCTGCTGCAGTGGTGTTCACCAGCTGTGAGGCCTGTGTCTGGGGCCCCTCCCAAGGGGGGTTTAGGGGGATGGGACTGAATCTTCATTCCTGGGCCTCCCTTCCTGACTCTGGATACAATCCATCCCACCAATGTTTATACCAGTTATTTGGAGCCACCAGCTGCCTGCTTTTATATATCTTCTTCCTTGCAGAGCCTCTCAGGAAAGTAAGCAGGCACAGTGCCCAAGGCCAACTTCCAGGAGGCCAGCAGCACTGTTGACATCATGCCTGTGCTGCAGGTCCCTCAGTGCTTGGCCTGTTCTCTGTAGGTTGGACCTGAAGGACCACTGTGGGAGGGAGTGTCTGCTGCCAGGCTGCTGGGCCACCAGTATGGGATGGTCAGCTGAGCAGACATCCTGCTGTGGGAGTGCAGTGACTCCAGAGGACAACTCCTGCATTGAGCATCTGCCCCCTGGTGGCCAGTGTGTGTCACAGTGACCAGTGGACAAGTCATTCGATGGCTCAGTCATTGCTTAGGCTTTTATATACTGAGATAGACATTTTTACTGATTTCAAACAGAAAAGGAGAGGGAGAGAGAGAAATTGAAACATCAATGATGACAGAAACATTGGGTAGCTGCCACCTGCATGCCCTTAATGGGAATGGAGCCCACAATCCAGGCATGTGCCCTTGGCAGGAATCAAACCCGGGACCCTTCAGTCCACAGGCCAACGAGGTAACCAGTGAACAATACTGGCTAGGAAATACTTTTTATTGTATGGGTATATTTTTCTTCCAGGTATAAAGCAAATATTTTCTTCTGGTATGGAAAGTTTCTTTTCATTTTATTTTTGGTGCTTTTGCTTAATTAAGTTGAGACATCAGGCTCATATATTACATGAGTGATAATAAAATGAACCCTAGAACGCTCCTTGAACCCTATACAGTTTTATATATTTATATTTTATACTCTGCTAAAATTTGTAGAAAGATTTAAAAATATATTTCTTTATTGATTTCAGAGGGAAAGGGAGAAGGAGAGATAGATAGGAACATCGATGATGGGAGAGAATCTTTGATCAGCTGATTCCTGTACCACCCCCACAGGGCATCAAGCCCAAAACCCAGTTACGTGCTTTTGGCTGCAATAAAACTGGGGAAACTTCAGTCCCAATGCCCATGCTATACCCACTGAGCCAAGCTGGCCAGGGAATGCAGAAATGACTTTAAAATATAGCAACTAGAGAATCTATGTTAGTTACTTTTGTTTATGAAGTCTCTTGGTCATTTTCCCAGAATGTGCTCCAGCTTTGTAACAAATAACTTTTGTTTCAATTAGAGCACATATCCAGATTGCAGGCTCAATCCCCAGAAGGAGGTGTGCAGGAATCACTTATCAGGATTTTTTTTAATCTTTCTAATTTATGTTCTCTCTCTCTCTCTCTCTCTCTCTCTCTCTCTCTCTCTTTCGCTAGTTATCTCCATTCCTCTATGAAATCAATAAAAATATTTTTTAAATGTTAAGAAGGTAAATTTTATAGTATGTGGCTTTTACCACAATTTTTAGAAAAGGAATTCCATCTAATAATGGAGTAATATGCAAATTAACCATCACTCCCATACAAACCACGCCCATCATCCAATCAGGAGCAAGTATGGAAATTAACCAAACCACCATGGATATAACCATGAAGAGAGCAGGAGGCAGGTTTGGGTTTCCCTGGCAATGGTGGGAGCCAAGCTTTCCACACACCCTGGTGTGCCCAGGCCTCTGCTTAAGGCTACAAAGTTTCAATTACAGAAGATACATAAATCCCAATAGAAATGGCTGCCACCACAGAACAAGTAGAATGCTTAGCTCTGTTCAGGCTACAAAGTTTTAATTGTAGAAGATAAATAAATTCCAGATACCAAGACCTACACTTGGGTTGCCAGGAGGGGGTGGAGGTGGGGGTGGAGCCCATAGCCAGCCTTGGAAAACAAAACCACCAATTCCCTTCTATTTCCCAGGGCATCTGCCAAGGGAATTCATTTTAGGAACAGGTTTTCTCTGAAATCCTAATATTTGAGAAGCAGGAGGGGGCCTCCTGTGCTGGCTGAGGCAAGTTCTCTCCAAAAAGCAGATGGGCTTGCTGACTGCCCAGGTCCCTGTGAACAGAGGCCATGTTCAGAGGAGATGGGTGGCTGAGGTGCTCAGGCTGGACTGCGGACCTCCCTGTCTCTAGTAAGCCTCTTCTCCATCCCTGGCCAGGCCCCAGCCCTGTGTCCATGCTCAGCTCCCACTCAGGCATGTTTTTATGACTGTCCAAAGATTCCATTCTCCAGTAGGTGACAGTTTTGAAGCAAGGCTAGAGTGAGGGGTGGGACCAGCCTGACCTCTCCTTGACCCCACCTACTCCCAGATTTCTTGCATCTCTATTCATTTCCACAGCCCTGTAATCTCAAAAAATACTATGGAGTTGTTCATAGATAGTACTAACTACTGAATTTTTATAAATCTTTAATTTTCCTGACAATGAGAAAGGACCACTAAAGACGTTGGCCTTGCATTAGGCATTGGTCAGTATGGGGTCATCCTGAAGCGGGTGCCATTCTCAGAGCTCCCACCTTCGGCCTACTACCCCCCCCCCTCACTCACCCTCACCCCCTGCTGCAGAGCAGAGCCCATGCAGAAATCGGGTAATACACACAGACAAGGTAACCATGGATTATAAGTTAGGTGAAGACATGACAAACAGAATGAATTGAGATGGGAGGTGTTGAGTGCAGTGGCTGGAGGGCTGTCCTGGGTGTGTGGGAGGGAAAGGTCTCCAAGAAGATGCCATCTGAGAAGGCACCAGCCATGGAAAGAACCACAGGCCTAGTGCCCAGCAAATGCAAAGGTCCTGGGGAGGGACATGCCCATGGAAGTAGAGGAGCAGAAGGCACTTCTCTAGCTGGAAAATGGAAATGTTCAACGGGGTGAGGTAGAGAGTGGAGCGAGCAGGGAGAAGAGGAAGCCAGCAGCCAGATTATGAAAGGCTCATAGACACTTGGATGAATTCTACAGTGAGATGCATTGAAAGATTTTAAGGAGGTAATCTGATGCTTTAGGATTGATGTTATAACAAGACCATGGGGTAAAGGTGCAATATCCATCAACCTTGACTTATGTTGGATGTGAAACTGTCAGAACAATGTGGGAAGCCTTGGTTTCTGTTCCAAACCTCTTTACCTCAACCGCTGGGGCTGTTTGGAGCAGAGGAAGCAAAGGAGTTTCTCACTCAGAAACCAGCAGCCACATGGCTCCAGGGCAAGGCCAGGCATTCCCAGGCTGCCTGGGCCTTAAGTCACTGGCAGTGCAGCAGGCAGCAGCAAGGGATCGTGTCCAGGCAAATGTTCTGGCAGGGGGTGGGCAGCAGGAAGGCAAAGACAGTGCTGCACTGGACCCTCCCTGCAGGCTCCTTATAGTTCCCAGATGTTACCCTACAGGGGTGTGGTGTGGAGGGAGATGCACACCCTTTTGTCCTTCCAGACTCTATCCTCACCGCGAAGTAAAACGATCCTTTGGAGGCTCAAGGGCTGCCTCCGAGTTTGATAAGAATGTGGGAGAAAAAATACAACTTTCATTCCTATTGATTTATATTTTATTCTTTGGAATTTTAATTTATTGTTTTTTTTTTCAAATGAGCAGCACATTCCTAAGCTTTAAAAATGTTAAGATACAAGGATCTCAAAGAGATATTTTAATCTCATACTCATGGCAACATTCTTCATAATATCAAAAGGTGGAAGCAAAGATAACAAGGGAGGACAGACTAGACAAAATATGGAATAATCACTGGAATATTATTCAGTGCCCCCACTTGCTGAAATATGAGCTTTGAGGACACTATGCTATGTGAAAAAGTCAGACAAAAAGGCAAATACCATATTATCCAATTTGTATAAGGTGTCACAGTGGTCAAATTTACAGGGCTAGATAGTAGAGTGGTGGATGCCAGGGTCTGGAGAGCAGGAATGGATAGAGTTTCAGCTTTGCAAAATGGAAATGCTCTGGAGAGATCACTGCATAGCATTGTGGATGTACTTACTGTCAGAGACTATAAACTACCAAAATGTTAAGAGTGGTCTGGTCAGTGTGGCTCAGTGGTTGGGCATGCATCTATAAATCAGGAGGGCAAAGTTCAGTGCCCAGTCAGGGCACATGCCTATATCCATTGGGCAGTTGGAAAAGCTGCAAATCATTGCTTTCTCAACTTCCTATTGAGTTCCAAGACTTGATCCCTTTTTTTAGAAATATCCTGTTGCTGACTGTATAGCCAAAGCACAGCATTCTTCTGCCCTGTGACTTCCTGATCCTCCTCTAGTCAATACAAGGGCAGAGGGGGTCCAGGGAATCAGAAAGCAAAGAGCCCAGGATCCTCTGGCCTACACTGTCTGCACACTGGGGAGTTGAATGTCCCTGCAGGTGCTCTCTTGGATCCTTGCTGCTACCCTTGGATCCCCTGCCCATGAATCCTGGCCCATGAATCCTGGCATGCTAGTGAGTTCAACGAGCCTTCTCACTACGGAAATAGGACTATTTCCTTTCCTCCTTCCCTCCAAAGTACTGGAGAGCTTGGTGCTTTAGCCTGAACATGCAGCCCAGGTTACCCAGGCTGCGCTCTCAGACCCCCCAGTTGGTTGGTTTACTCTTGGGAACCTGGGGGTTCCAGAGAATCCTTCAGTGTGGTGCTCAAATTTGAAGGCATGTGACAAGATCCAAACAGTCTTCAGGCCACAGGACGGTGCCCCGTCCCCTTTCAATCTGCTCATGATCTCCCATGGGACCGAGACACAGCGACATTCCCCACCCAAGGCCAGAGCAGAGGAAGCAGCCGGAAACGGAGGCTGGGAGGGAGCCTCCAGTGATCCTGAGCAAAACCAGTAAAACCTGGACAAAACCCGCAGAACGGGGAATCTCAAAGGGAAGACAAGAAAGTGTGAAAGCAGGAGGGCGGGCTCCGTCCCACCAGTGGCCAGTGCGGCTGAAAGGCTGGGCTCTGTCCTCCCCGGGCCGGGAGGCAAAGTATGGCTGTGCGGCTGCTGACATGTTGGTAGAAACATGAGTATTAGGGTTCTCCAGAGAACTAGCAGGATGTGTGTGTCCCTGTGTGTGCGTGTGTGTGTGCGTGTGTGTGTGTGTGTGTGTGTGTGTGTATGCATGTGCATGTGCGTGTGTATATGCATGCTGTGAGAAGAGGGTTTATTGTAAGGAACTCGCTCATGAGATGTGGAAGCTGGCGAGGTGAGAGCTTGCAGGTAGGCAGCGGGCCAGGCCTGAGGCCACACGGTGGGTGGCAGATGCCCTCTCCCTCTGAGATGGTCCATCTTTCACCCATTCAGGCCTTAACTGATTAGGTGAGGCCCACCCACAGGATGGAGAGCAACCAGCCCTCCCAAAGTCTCCTCAGGTAACTGTGTCTCCAGCTAAATGATGCCTTCACAGAAACATCCAGGATAACGTTTGTGATCGATACCCCCTTCCTCCAGTTGATGGACTGACTTAACTCCACTTGCAGCCAGACATTCCCTGGATCTGAACCATCAATCAGTACCTGCCAAATACCCTAAACCCCCAATTCCTAACTCCCTAGGTCCCTAACAATGTGCCTTACATGAAACCACCAATTAGCGTGTGCTGAGTGCCCTAAGCCCCTTCTCCTCTCCTCCCCTTAAAAGTGCTTGTACCCCTGCCCTCACTCTCACTCTCTGGAAGCAGCTGGCAGTGGTATTCTTCTCTTCAATAAAGCCTGTGTCCTGGCATCCTGGTCTCTGGCCCTCTCTATTTCATCTTTTACATTGACTCAGTTTTTGGGTACCCTGGTCTAGCCAAGTTTTCGCAGAAAATTAACCTTTACATATTGGTTTTAAACAGTTAAAAAGTAGTCTTGCCCTAGCCAGGTTGGCTCGGTGGATACAGTGTTGACCTGTGGACCGGAGGGTCCCGGGTTTGATTCTGGTCAAGGGCACATGCCCGGGGTTGTGGGCTCAATTCCCAGTGGGGGGCGTGCAGGAGGCGGCCAATCAATGATTCTCTCTCATCATTAATCTCCTCTCTCTCTCTCTCTCTCTCTCTCTCTCTCTCTCTCTCTCTCCTCTTCCTTCTTCTCTGAAATCAATAAAAATATATTAAAAAATAAAATTTAAAAGCAGTCTTGTCTGATGCTGGGAGGGAGGTAGAAGGGGGTAGGGGCCTGTGTTGGGTGTCCCTGGCTGCGGATAGGCCCAGGGAGCTGGGTCTGGCTGACTAGAGGAATCTGATAAAAGGCAGGAACAGCTGCAATTTGTTGAGCACTTGCTGTGTCCCAGGCACCCCACTAAGTGCTTTTCAAGGATGATCTCATGCGGGATCATCAGGCCCCATTTGGCCAGACCCTGCAGGCAGCCCCGCCCCATCTGGGATCCCTCACCTCCCAGCACACTAACCCAGAAAGTCAGTCATGCTGCTCTGCTCCACACACTGGGGATGTCTTCCAGAGGAAGGGCCAGGTTCCTCTTCCTCTGGAGACTGGGCCATAGCCAGGGCCTCTCTGCTCTCCTCTCTTGGGCCTAATCTCCTTGCCCTCTCCCCCCAATGAGTGGGCCCTGTGGTCCAGACCAGGGACTTGCAAAGGTGAGAATCTCTGGGAGGAAGGATTGTTGAGTTTTAAGACCTGATGCCACCTAGTCGTCAATGATGCCACCTTTCTGGGTTATGTATGTTACCCCCTCACCCTCACCTGCCCTTCATAAAGGAGAGGAGGGTGTGTTCAGAGGATTGCGAATGCCTGACTCATAATGATGTAAGACTGTGTTTGGCAAATGGCAGCTTTGGAGCCACATGCAGATCTCTGTCCCCTTCTGTGTGGCCCTTCCACAAAATACCACAGCCTGGGCGAGTCTATTTTGAAGAAGTGCCATTAGAACAAATTGAAGTTTAAAAATTGTGACTGTCTTCCCTCCTCCCCCCCTCAGAGAAACCAAGATGGCGGCATAGGTAAATGCCTAACTGCAGCCTCACACAACAATTAAAAAAAAAATACAACTAAAATACAAAATAGAGATTATCCAGAACTACAGGGAAGTTGACTGACTGGAAATTCTACAACTAGAAGGAAAGAGAAAACCAGAAAGAAAATCAGAGGAGCTGTAAAAGCCTAAGGTACGGAGACAGGGTGCACGCATGGAGAGAGGACAGAGCCAGAGAGGAGGGGGGGGCTGAGTTCCTGTCTGGCGTTCCCTAGAGGTAAGGAGATAAAAGCTCTGGACTGTGCTGAACCCCAGTTGTGACTGCACTGAACCCCAATTCTGGGCGAGACTCTGGGGACCCAGGCTCATATAGAGGGATTCCAGGCTGTAAGGTGGAAGCTTAGAGGAACAGTGATGAAAGGCAGAGCCCTGGAGTCACGCACATTGCACACTGAGGACAGACTGTTGACTGTGCCGCTGGATTGCCCTAGAGGGAAGGAGAAAAAAGCTCCAGACCTCACTGAACTCCACTTCCAACCCCACCTCCAACTGCACTGAACCCCAGTTCCGGGCTCATTGGGGGAGAGACTAGACTTTGCTAACAGAAAGCCAAAGCTGTAGGCTCCACCCTGAAACTCTGCCCTATTGAAGCTGAACACAGAGTCTTTTGGAATTTTCCAAGTCTAGTTGAATAAGGCTATCTCCCGGCATAGACACAGCTGAGCCTCACAACCAATTGGCCGGGGAATCAGTTCCTCCCAGTGATACCAACAACAAACAAGACTTAACTACAATAAGTCTGTACACACAGTCCACAAAGGGGTGCACCAAGACTGTCCACCTCAGATAACGGGGGAGGCTGACCCACTGAACCATATTGGACACCATAACACACAAAGCCACCCTACCAACTCAGGGAAGCTGCAAAAATGCCAAGACAAGGGAACAGATCACAAACGAAAGAAATGGAAGACAAAAAGAGGCTGGATATAGAATTCAAAACCACGGTTATAAGGTGTTTCAAGAATTTCCTAGAAAAGGCCAATAAAATAAACCAGACCTATGAGGATTAAAAAGGGATCAACTAGAAATAAAGAATACATTGTCTGAATTAAAAAAGTATTATACAGAGTCCTAAAAACATAATGGAAGATCGCAAGAATCAAGTCAAATATTTGGAACATAAAGAACCAGAAGATACTCCTCCACAGAAGCAAGAAGACAAGAGAATCCAGAAAGTTGAAGATAATGTAAGAAACCTCTGGGACAACTTCAAGCAAACCAACATCAGAATTATGGGGGTCTCAGAAGAAGAGAGAGAGCAAGATACCAAAAACAGACTGGAAGAAATAGTGACAGAAAACTTCCCCCACCTGGTGAAAAATTAGACTTACAAGTCCAGGAAACACACAGAACCCCAAACAAAAGGAATCCAAAGAGGACCACACCAAGAAACATCATAATTAAAATCCAAGAGCAAAAGAGAAGAGAGAATATCAAAAGCAGCAAGAGAAAAGCATGTAGTTACCTATAAAGGAGCACCCATACAATTGTCAGTTGATTTCTCAACAGAAACCATGTAGGCCAGATGGGAATGGCAAGAAATATTCAAGGTGATGAATACCAAGAACCTACAGCCAAAAGTACTCTACCCAGAAAAGCTATCACTCAGAATTGAAGGCCAGATAAAGAGCTTCACAAATAAACAAAAAAGCTAAAGGAGTTCATCACCACCAAACCAGAATTATATAAATTGCTGAAAGGGGTTCTTTAGGAAGAGGAAGAAAATAAAGATAAAAATTATGAACAACAAATATGTAACTATCATCAAGTGAATCTAAAAATCAAGGGAATGAAAACATCTGATGTACAATATTAACTGGTGGATATAATAGAATCAGAGGTATGGAAGGGGAGTGAACTGATGATTCTCTGGGAAAAAGGGGAGTGGGGGGTGCGGGAAGAGACTGAACATAAACTGTGCACCTATGGATGAGGACAATGGGGGTGGGGAAAGGGCAGAGGGTGGGGTGGGAACCTGATGGAGGGGAGCTATAGAGGGAAACAATGAGCAGCATTTGTAATAATATGAACAATAAAGATTTATTTAAAAAATAATAAATAAATAAAAATGTGTCTCTCAAAAGAAATTTCGGTCTTTGTACTGTTGATATTTGCCTCTGTTGACTAATGGGTTTGCCAGCCACTGATTGGAGACAATATGGCAAGCTCCTGTTTTATAAAAGGAAAAAAATGCATAAAAGATCTTGAATGCTACTTTATGTTCATATTTATTCCAATTTTTCTCTCTCTCTCTGATCCCCCCTCCCTGATCTTTCTCTCCCTCCCCCTCTCTCCCACAGTTAGAGGGAGCTGGTAGCAGCCACTCACTTTGCAGCTCAGCTGGTAAAGTGCCTGGAGAGCAGCCAGTGGCCTGGGTTTAATCCACTGATGAGTCATCAATTTCTTTCTCACCAAAACATCTGGTTTAGGGTCCTGAGTTATGAGCCAATATTAAATATAAAAGTTTATAGCATCACATCTATAATACTGTTGATTAGAAACATCAAGAAAAGTAATTGACTGGAGGGGACTTGGTGTGGCCAGCTGGTTGAACATCTGGATGGGATCCAAGGGGCCTGCCTGGAATTCCCAGTTCACCTATTTTTTTCTTGGTCAGAAATATCTGGTCTGGGATTTCTAAGATTTTGATTCCACCTGGCTGCTACTTTTCCAAGCACTTTATACTAAAACTGGGAGTGTGTGTTTTAGTTCACTGTAAAAGACTGAAATAAAGTAATTATAGTTTTTATCCTCTTATGCATCCATTCATTAGACACTGATTTTCATTCCTATTCCTCAGTTGAGGGGTGCTGCTTGCCGTGACCACGAGGTGGCAGTGTGCACTCACTCTCAGCCCTGGCCTGCGCCCTGTGAGGAAGGCAGCTGCCCCTACCTGGCCTCCATCTGTTCGGCAGCTGAGCAGCCCCACAGGGGAAGAGTTCCTAACAGGAAGGTTTTGTTCTCAGGGGCTTTGCTTGACACGCGTTATTTAGTTCTCCACAAATTTCCTGGGCCAACAGCTTCCCTGTGACCAATAGCCCCAAGTTCACCAAGCCCTTGGGGGACCCTCTGTGTTCTGCTTGTTGAATAGCTGCTTCCTGCCCGGACCCCATGGGTCTCTCTGTGCCCCTTGACACCTCGGGGTGCGGGTTTGAGAAGCACTGTGGTTTCTTTTTCAGATTCTCTTCTCCAGCAGCTTCTCTAGGACCGTGGTCTGCAAACTGCGGCTCTCGAGCCACATGCGGCTCGTTGGCCCCTTGAAGGTGGCTCTTCCACAAAATACCATGGCCTGGGCAAGTCTATTTTGCAGAAGTGGAGTTAGAAGAAGTTGAAGTTTAAAAAATTTGGCTCTCAAAAGACATTTCAGTCATTGTACTATTGATATTTTTTTGGTTCTGTTGACTAATGAGTTTGCCGACCACTGGGCAGGACATCAGGCAGAGACTAGTTCGCATCTCGTGGGCCAACTCTGATTGGCGGAGAGCAGCTGCTCCGTGTGGGGTTAAGCAGCAGTGGCCTCATGTCCATGCTCAGGGAGCAGGAACGCTGTGAGGCCTGATGAGCAACGTCTGCTCCATATCTGCCACCCTTTCCTGTCCCCGTGTGGTCTGGGAGGGAAGCCGGAAGTGCCTGGTATGGGGTGTGGTTACCTGTGTAACTAGCTAGTTACTGGTATTAGTGATGGGGAGAAAGCAGAGGGAGGCCAGACATGAGCACGGTCCCCTGGGCGGCTTCAGCAGCAACTTCACTCTCCCCAGGGAGCCACGGCCCCTTCCCTGCTGGTCACCCAGGGAAGGGCTCCAACCAAGGGCGGTTGGCACAGGTGACCTAGGGGAGGGGCCTGCCTTCAGTTGCCCCTTTGGGATAGGTCATTGGCCTGGGAGGGGCTGGGGACTGGGGGGGAGGGGTCCGTGAAGCCACTTCAAGGCTGCAGACTCTTGTAGGACTCAGGGGTTAAACTCTGGTTATGAACCCCAGACAGATAATTCTCGCTCTTGATTGGCTCTTACCCGCTGGCTCCATGACCTGCACTCGCCTGTCCTGGCGTCATAGCCACGTGGCCTTCAGCAACCGCATGGCCCCTGGCCTCGTGGCCCCACACGGATGGGCTGCAGCTGGGCCCACAGCCTGGGGGCGCTCTGAAGGGGAACGGGGGCTCCGGGCAGAGGCCCACATTCCAGGCCTGCTGAGGGCAGGATGCATGTTCCAGTGGCCGGACACAGGGACAGGGGACTTGAAACCCTAGGGCTTCACTGCCAGGGAAGATGTCCTCCTCCTGTGCACATCTCAGGAAAGTCGTTTGCTTGTGCCCCTGAGAGGCCTGGGTTCCCCTGGTCCCAGGTGGGAGGCAGCAGGCTAACATCCTCCTGTCTGACCCTCATGGCTGAGGACCACATCTCCTTCCCTCCCGCATTGCTCCAGCTTTGTGTCCAGAAAGCCGTGGCTCCAGAAGGGCAGTGCACTCCCCGTATTACACGCAGGGCCCTGTCCTCTGCGGGGCCTGGGCTCCGGGTGGAGGCAGGTCTGTGGCCCCCTCTTCCTCTGAGCACCGCAGGCCGGGCAGAAGCTATTCCTTCCCGTGCCCCTGAGCCGCAGAGTGCTGAGCACCTGATCAATGCTAACGGAAAGACAGACATGGGCGACTTATTACATGTCTGTAAACTCTGGAAGCTGGTATTTTGAAAACGTCTCAGCAAGAGCAGAGGTTTGCAAAATGTGGTCCAGGGCCAGGCAGCGGCATCAGCCAAGAACTTGTTGCAGTGCAGACTCAGGTCCCCCCAACACCCCCCCCCCCGCCCACCTGCTGAAACAGCCCCAGCTGGGAGTGGTGCTGGCCCTGCTGCCCAGGTCCTCCTGGGGCCAGTGCCCACCCAGGTTTCACCAGTGCTGTGTTTGAGTAAACCCTTCCTTCCCTCCCTCCCTCCCTCCCTCCCTCCCTCCCTCCTTCCCATCTTCCCTCTCTCCCTCCTTCCCTCCCTTTCTCTCTCCCTCCCTCCATAGTTAATGAATTCTTTTGAGGAGTTAGAAGATCACCTTCATTCCTGTCCTCACAGAATTTACAAACTGAAGGTGAAGACAGAATAAACCGGGCACAGGGAGCGTGCTGTGCCCTGTGAGAGGAGCTCTCAGTGTGCTGTGGGCACATGTTGCAGGCACCTCGCCCAACTTTGGGCGAGAGGCTCGACCTGGGCTTGTGGACAGAAAGGCCAAAGGGAAGAGTAAAATGTTAGGAAGGAAAATGTATGCAGGCAGTTCTCACCTTCATTCTGCTGCTCTGGATGAGTAGGTGCCTAAAGCGGCCTGTGTCTCACCAGCGCCCTCGCAGGTGGTGCTGGGCAGCTGGACGGCAGTCCCGGCCCACAGAGGCCTAGCAGGTGGAGGAGGAGGAGTCCCAGCAGGGGGCGGAGGGTGGCAGGGCAGGGTCCAGTGCCTTCCTGAAGGGGCAGCTCTGCTCCAGCCAGGCATTGTCCCTGAGACACGCAGGGCCAGACAGTGCCAGATCTTTCCTTGTGCAAATGAATCTGAAAATCTACATTTTTATGTGAGATTTCCTGAAATCATTTATAAACTCTTTGTGGGCCAAAAAGGAGATGCATGGAAGTCAAATTTGTGCCCCTAGCAACCTTGGGCTGCCTGGGCATTTGTCCTGTGACCGCCCTCTAGTGGTGAAAAGGGGGTGCGGTGCTCCCTGCTCTTCACAGAACAGAGGGAACCCACTTCCTCTCTTCTTGAATTTGGACTTTGATTTCCAAAAACATATTGTTACAGGGAGGTTTAAAGTGCCACCTGGAAGGCCATGCTCCTTCCTGCTGGGATTCTTGTTCCAGCACTAAAAAGGGATTAGCAATCTGGAGAAAGGCCGTGTGTGACTGAAGTAAGAATCCAGAGATGAAGGATGATTTTGAAAGGCATTAGGGGTCAGATGAGCTTTAGCTAAAGGAGCTAAGTTCTCCTTGTCTCAGGACCCATTGCTTTTTATAAACACATTTTTTTTTTTTCCTAAGGCAAAGATACACACTTCGAAGGGTAGGGATTTGTACAGAAGCATTGTCAGACTGGGAAATAGCCTATGGCTGTTCAGGTGTTTGGCCAGTAGGAGGCAATAACATGTAGATTAAGATGCCCTGAGCTGTCTGGCAGTAAACAATCATCTATTCAAATCTTTTCCAGCTTTGGGGAAATGTCTTTAGCCATTCCTATAGTCCAGTGTTTCCCAAACTTCTCTCATAATGAGAATCGCCTGGTGGAGTTGTTAAAATACAGATTCCTAAATCCCAAATAAGAAGTGCTAAACTAGAATTTTTGGGAACATATAAGTAAGTTTGGGAAACACTGCTATAAGGCGATAACATTTGTGACTCAGAGCTCTTTGAGTCCTCAAGTTCCATCAACCTTTTGATGAAACTCTTGCAATTATGACATGCTGGAACTGGCTTCTGCACAGCACCTTCCCCTTCTGGAAGGTCAGTGGTGCTGAGAGATGCTGTGGAGGCCTAGGGCTGGGGTGGGGGGTGTTGGGGGAGGGGCAGGGGGGGCAGAGGAGGATGGCGGCACAAGGCTGGAGGCCAGGCTGGTGCACCTGCCTTGCTCATGGGAGTTGCGTGGGGCAATGCCCTGCACAGCATTAAATGTGTGAGCTCATGGACCTCTGAGGAGTCCGGGTCCCAAGTCCCTGAAGGAGCTTATGTGTCTGTAGGTGGAGCTCTGCTCTCTGCCTTTCCTGGACGCTTCAGACTTTAGACTTTTCTTAAATGAACTTCATGGAGCCCTTTCACATCCTCTCTCCCCACCCCCACCCCCGACTGTGTGCAGAAGTCATAGTATTTTTCTTGGGGGAGCTGCTGGCCTGAGCCATTCTCTCAGGGACCTGTCACTCAGAAACGGGAGGAAGAATCTGCCCCTCGGGGCTTCAAACCTGAATGGTTTGGGGTGCTGGGAGGAGGGGAAGGGGTGTTAGAAGGCAAAGAGCTGAGCCCTCTCCCTGAGTTTCTGATCCCAAGAAACTGCCTTTCTACCAGGCATCCAGGAACTGCCAAGGCTGCTGGGCCACTGAGGCATTGTGGGACCAGAGGAGCCTGCTGGGACCCTGCTGGGCAGAGCCAGGGCCACCTGGGCAGTCTCTGCCCTGGGCCTCCCCTGCCTCCCCTGCTAGTGAGGCCCTTGGGCCGGGTTCCCTATAACGACCAGAACCTGTGTGTGCACTTGCCCTCCTCCCTGGGAGATTTAGAGAGCCTGAGACATTGAGGGGCACCCCCAGGGAAATCCAGCTGTAGCCATGGCCACCACCCTGTAGCCGGGAGGCGCCTCTGCAGGGACTGCTGCTGATAAAGGCATAAGGGAGTATATTGATTTATATATTATGTAAGCTTTAATAACATGGTGGGGATCCCCTTCGGTCACTGTGTAATAGGCAGGCCCCGCACTGGAACACTGCTCTGTAAACAGGGTACACGCTGGACGCCGAGGCCTGGGCCCTTCGCCAGCGCTCAGCCCGGGACCCTGATTGCTGACACAGACCTAGTTTCTCACGGGATGCAGGCTCAGGAAGCGGGGCCTCTTTTTAAGAGGCCATTTCCAAAAAATACCACGTTCACATTCTCCTCCCCGGTCCTCCCGGAGGTCTCCAGGAATGGGACACCCCCCTGCGGCGGAGAGGAGGTTGGGGTGCTGGCCAGACACTTGAGCAATCTTTTCCTGAAGGGCAGGCCTCGGGAGGAAAGTCACAGGAGGTGAAAGCGACCATTTTGGGGAAGGGCCGCTCTCGGGGCCCTGTCTGCTGGAAAGGTGGCCAAGCTGGAAGTCGGCGGCTCCTATCAGGTTCTCTGTTCCCATAGTGAGGAATGGAGCCGGGCTGTCGGATCCCTGTGTTGTACGCGAGTGTTGTGATGATTTTGGCTGTGAGAGCCACTGGTGTCCCCAGGAAGGCAGTAAGAAGGGGGAGCAGATTACCCTGAGCCCCTGGGCGGGGCAGCACCATGGACAGTGGAACCGGGCGCCCTTCCTTAGAGGAGGGCTGGCTTGTATCCAGCATCCACTGATACCCCACTGAGCCCAGAGGGAGCGGCCAGCACTGTAGCATTTGAAATTGCGTGGATTTTCCCATGTTTCATCTAGTTTGATCTTCAAGGCTGCCCGGTGGGTTTCAATAGGGCAGTTTTTATTCCCATTTTTCAAAGGTTAGGGGCACGTTCAGCGCCCCCTAGTGACGGCAAAGGGTTGGCATTTTGTATTCCCACTGCCTCTAGTGATTCTGAGGCCAGCAGTTTCCACCCCAACCCCCTTGTCATTTAGGCTCACTCCCTTTCACTGTCAGGATAATGGAGGCATGCAACAAGTTAGCCGCCATGACCTTCAACTCTAACATGGTAATCGCAGCCACTGCACAAATAAAACCCATTAAACAATCACCAAGATGAAATCTAATCCCCCTGCCCCCCGCCCTCCTGCTGGCTGCTGGTGGAGGACCTAGAATAGCAGTGCTCACTGATCTGGTTTAAACACTTGTCCTAAAATCCTCTACAACTGTGTCGCTCCAGGTGCAGCACTGTCACCTGAGAGCTGGTCCAGGAGGTGGCTCAGGCTGCTCCCAGCCCCAGGGAATGGAGTCTGAGCTGTAAGAGCCCCTGTGGTCCAGGTGGGGTGGGGGTGGGGAAGTGCTGAGTCATTACCTCAGGCTGGCGCTCAGCCTGGGCTGTGCAGGGTATGATCAAGGAGAGGTGAGAGGAGAGGCCTGGCAGGACATGCCCACCATGTGCTCCCTGCTCTTCAAGCTGAAGGAGTCAGATTGGAGGGGAGAGTTTGCAAACACAGAAGAACTTGGCAGAGAGGCCTGTGGACATGTGTGTATGGGCCCCAAGGGAAGGGACAGGGATGCTGGCTCTTTGAAAAGACAGGCGCTCCCAGCGCTTCTTGCATCTGAGCCCTTTGGGAAACAACATCCAAGAAACCTGGTTTGTTTGCTCCTGGAGGGGACACAGCCAGGCTGGCCTTGCCTCTAAGAGGCCACCTGGGCAATGGGTGTGGCTGGAGGCGCCCTTGTTTTTCCCATCCTGTCCAGGCTCCTGCCCAGCTCCTGCCGCAGCCCAGCCCCCGGTGGGAGACGCCAGGCCCCGTCCAGGGTGGGACCTGCCCTCTAGGCTGTGCAACTGGCTCTCTGGACACACAGACCCTGTTCAGCGGAGCCCACTCCTCCTGTGGGTCTGAAACCCGTCCACCCACCCCCACCCCACACTCCCACCTGCCTCTTCGCTGTTGGCAGGAGCTGCCAGATGTCCAACTGCTCCCTGTGCCCTGGCTTTGGGAGCAGGCACGGGTCTGTGAGGGAGAGCACTGTGGCCACCGAATGCCTATGAACCAGGCCCTGGATTCTGTGCGGTTAAGGCCATTGAGTGATTAGCAATGAGCCTCCTGGGAGGCGGCTGTCAGGCGTTTGGTGTGTTCGGGGAAATGTCTGCCACATTTTACATCAACATTTGAAGCGTTGAGTTATAATGGCGGTGAGGGAGTGAAGGGAGCGGATTGCAGTGCCCGCACTGAGATGGCTTAGGTAATGGAGGTAACGCTTTCTTTAGTTTAGAAAATTATTTGGTGTCTCCAATTACTGTTCCCTCCTAATTTCTGCTCAGCCCGTGGCCGCAGTGATGCCTCACCTCAGCCCGTGGCCCCAGTGGTGCCTCAGCTCAGCTACCAATGCCTGATGCCGTGAGTGTGGCCCATCTCACACTTTTGTGCCCGCCCACAGTACACCCTGCTGGTAGCTAAGAAATGGGCACCCCTCTTTCTTGTGCCCACTTCAGGTCCCGTTAGCTGTCACTGTCTATGGGACCAGTCCCCTGGCCTGTGACACAATGCATCATCTGGGGACAGCTCACTGAGAAGAGGCTGCGGGCTTCGGGGAGCCATGGCGACCCTGTCTATACACCATTCCACAAGGAACAAACCGTTTGTATGAGACAGTATGTATGAACCATACCAGGCCCGGAGTTCATCCTATTTGTAGGCTAGTGAGCTAAGCTGTTCCTGGCTCATGGATGCTGGCCGGAGACTGGGGGTCAGAGACAAAGGCCTTTATGAGGGCACAGCCAGCAGCAGGAGCTTGTGACCTGTGGGTTCTCCAGACCCTCAGTCCTCTGGGTGATGGGATGGGCCAGATGCCTTCACAAGCAGTGGGCTGAGCTAACGGGGCGGACAGTGCACTTGGAGGAGCCACTGTTTCTCCTGCTCAGTGGCCAGGAGGGTCACTTCCCAGGGCTGTTTGCAGATAAATGGATCCGCAGAGACAGTTCAGGATCTCGCATTCCTGGTGCACCAGGTGGGAGCTGCAGGGCCACGCAGGCCAGGGGAGTGAACCGCCTTGCTGTGGTAAATGTCTCAGCCAATGTGAACATGAGAGAGGATGCAATGAAAGAATGGCCTTCTACCACAAAGTACTCCTAGAAATGCATCCTTGTAAGGTTCAGAAGTTCCAAAGAGAGTTCCCACTTTCTTCCTGCTCACAAGCCTGCCCTTCTCCATCTAGAACAAGAATGTGCATTTGAAATCATTTATTGAGAATGAATTGAATCTCTCAACATTCCTTAGTGTCTTACTACTATAGGGTTTGTATTGAAACAAAGGATGGATCTGGCCTTCCTTTGATAAAATATCATTCATTCAGCCATCACTTATTGATACCAGTAATAAAAGGATGAATATGATGAGGATCTCTTCCTCGAGTCACTCATAGTTGAGAAAACCAGAAGTGGAAGGAGCTTTATTCCAGAGGAACATATAAAGGTCATGAGACCATAGAGAGGGAAGTACTTGTGTGGGGAGGCAGGGGCTTGCTGGCTCAGTGTGTTATGGGATGGGAAGGAGATTGATTGCCTAACTTGCCAAATAGCCTGTCCTGCTAGTGAGGTTGAACTGAAAGTAGGTGGACTCTGTGACTACATTCAACTTGAGGTGGCCGGGCTGTAAGTCAGAGCTTATCTTGGGTGGTTTAATGAGGCCAATAAAGAACAGGAACAACTGTGCCTTATTAATATTCATAGTCAGGATATTTGCTGGGGCTCAGCAAAGATAAAGAAAGTTAAGTTCAGCTTTCACTGGGAAAATAAGGGAGGGGATGTGAAACTGAAAGAATCTACTGCTTTTATGTAAAAAAAAAAAAAAAAAAAGGATATTACTTTTCTTTGAATTAGCTTGTTCTCTTAAATTTTCTCTTTCCATTCATGTCTCTCTCTTCTCTCAGATCCTCCCTCAACAGCAGGCCTGCAGGCTGGGTGGATATCTTATCACTGATGAGTGAAGTTAAGTGAAGATTATTGAATGCTCTCCCTGCAATCATATACACGTGGTGTAATAGGAAGGATGCACCCACTTGGCCTCCATTATCTGCATTATCAATCCCCAGAATTTGGGGATTGATTCCTTTGTCCTCGGGGCAGGCTCTCCTCCTTTCTCACTCTGGCCTGCTTCCTCCTCAGGTATTTGGGTTTGGCAGGCTATTCATGGGTGGAACCCATAGACACAAGGAAATGATTTTATGGGCCTTCTTCTGGGCTCACATACAATTTTTAAAAATTCCTTTTGATCCTCTAAGATCCCGGCAGCCAACTCTGGTTAACATTGCCCAGAAGCTAGCTGCTCCTTGCGCTCTCCTGGGAGCCTGGCTTCTCAAGTGCCAACCTGCAGGCAATTCTGTCTCCTTCCTGGAACTGGAGGCACCTTGAAAGGTCCAGCAAACAGAATTGGCAGGTTGCATCACTGACATGTAAATGTGATTAATATTTACAACTGTGAAAAGCATTTTGCACCAAATAAATCACTTAGAAATTTCATTGCTACCTCCTGCCCCTAGATTGAATAATTTAATCCTCAGTTCTCCTACACAAAATTCCTGATTCATAGCCTAGTCAGATTTAAGATTGATCCTGTTCTGAAACTTTAGTCTATTCCTCTGACATTCATAGAGGTCTTTGGAGCAAGCTACTCCCATGCACATTGATGAGTTGCTGGAAATGGGTGGAAAGTAGAAAACTGGAGAGAATCATGTTCCCCAATTTTCAAAAGGGGCTGCTTCAAATAGTAACCAGCCCCATGAAACAGTATATCATGGTCAAAATGCGCATCAGGCCAGACTGTTAGCCCCGCACCTGGTCTGGCTTTTGATAGGGCCTGCCAGTCAAGGCATCAGATGACACTGAGAGCACCTACAGAAACAAATGCCACATGTACAGATAAAATGTTTATTATTACTGTGTTTCCACCTGTACCCATCCTTTTTCCTTTGTATGGGATAACTGGACTATCAGGTACATACTGCAATCCTAGTATATCTTTTATTTTCTTTCTTTTTTTTTCTTTTACCTATACATTTGTAATTTTTATGGATCCTCCCTTCCCAGCCCCAGTTTTATTTAATATTATTGACATATAAAGTATTTGAGCTATGTATCCAGTTTCTCTATGTAAGTAGGTAAAACATTATATGTGGAATGACAATACAACTGGGAAGCATTGTACCTTATTGAGCACTTGGATCCAAAGATGAGCAGATTAGCTTCAATCTGGGAGAGTGTTTCTAATGTAAGCCGCAGGGCTCTGCCCTATAGGATATTTATATTTATGCCAAGTTTGAAGGCAGATTAGAGGCTCAATACATTTGTCCACAATATAGTGGAAACACCAAGTAACAGGCTCACACTGTGAGTCAGGTGTTTGTGGCTAGAAGCAGAAGAAGCCGGCCTTCCATTTTTTCTTTCTTCTCTTCCTCCCTTCTGCCCCTCTCTCATATATATATATATATATATATATATATATATATATATATATATATATATAATTTCAGAGAGCAAGGGAGAGGGAGAGATAAAAACATCAATTGTAGAAAAAATTCTTGCTGATATCTGAGCCTCTAACCCAAGCATGTGGCCTGATTTTGAATTGATCTGTGATCTCTGATTGCATAGGTTAATGCTTAACCACTGTGCCACACCAGGCATGCTCCCCTTCATCTTTATGGCATGGAAATGTTTATAAATTTCACACAGGGCTGTTGAGAGATTTAATCAAATCACGAGATTGGTTGACATAGTGTCATTATTTTCATTTTTTAGTCCTGGTCCAGAGTTGACAGAAGTCTGAGTTCAGAGATCTCTTAAGTAGTCCTAGTGGGGACAGAGCACAGACCCCCCTCCCCTTCTTTGCATATTATGCTGATATTCTCTACAAATATTCTTTGGGAGTGACCGTATCTGCCTCTCTGAACACAAGCTTTCAGTGCAGTAAAACGCTGGATATGGAAACCTGCACAAGTTGGATGAACTCCTCTAATCAGGTAACCAGGCCTGGGGATAAAGTCGCTGCTACACTATGTGCTTCTGTAGAGGCAGACACATCAAAACAACCACCAGAGCTAAAAATAAGTGGGTCACGAAATGCATTCAAGCCACAAGACCGAGAACCAGCACTTTAGAGGGTTAGCACACGTGCTGAGATTACTCAATGCTAAAGACTTAAAATTTAGAGCCAAGAGACTAGCAGAAAGCACGTGGTCTAACTTCTCACTTGGATATGGAAGATGAGGCACAGAGAGAGCACAGGTGATTTGCTCAAGGTCATCCAATTAATTACGGGCAGGGTTGGTTTCTAGATGCCTGGTCCAGAGTTCCTTCTACTCCATCACATTGTTCTGGTAATAATAATAATAATAGCAGCAGCAATGACTTACATTTACATAGTTCTTTACAGATGAAAAACCTTGGATTGTTTAATGACTCCAACAGAGTAAAGAAGGTAAACATCTATGCCTTGTTAATATTCATAGTCATGGTACCTATTAGGGAAAACAAAAAATAAACTAAGCACAATTTTCACTTGGAAAATATTGGGAACTAAATGAGGAACTGAAAGATTCTATTGCCTTTAGGTAAAAGTAAAGGAATACTAACTTTCATCAAATCCACTCTGTGTCTTCATTTCTCTTCTTGTCCTTTCCTTCTGACCCAGTCAGCAGCAGGTTTCTTGGATGGATGGATGGATGGATGGATGTCTAACAACACTAATGAGGATGTTATATTTCACCTTAAAAAGAGATAAGGCAAATATTATCCCCACATTATAGACGAGGCAACGGAGGCACATGGTCCAGGACAGTGGTTGGCAAACTCATTACTAAACAGAGCCAAATATCAACAGTACAACTATTAAAATTTCTTTTGAGTGCCCAATTTTTTAAACTCAAACTTCTAACACCACATCTTCAAAACAGACTCACCCAGGCTATGGTATTTTGTGGAAGAGCCAACCTCAAGGGGCCAAAGAGCCGCATGTGGCTCGCGAGCGGCAGTTTGCTGACCACCGATCTAGGATATTTGCCAGAGGTCACATAGCTAATGAATGATAGGGATAGACTGAAATAGAATCAAACCAAAGTTTCTTGACTTGGAGGCTAGAGTTATTTCTTATTCAGCACATGGACCTCCTTTCTGTTACTGAAATAGTGTGAGTCCCTCTGAAGGTTTGTTCTAAAATTTTTTATGAAGTTTTATGGGTAGAGACTGCACTATTAAAAAGGATACAATTTAGGGCTTTCAACACACAACAAATGTCTTATTCTGGAAAGTGAAGGCTAGAGCTGCAAGGAACTAAAACATTCTATCCAGCATGGCCTTCTGATTTGATTTAAGTACTGTGCCCATGGTTTAGGGCCTCATCTCCAGGACCAAAAAAAAAAAAAAAAAGTAACCCCAGCTCTTACAAATAAAAGTGACTGATCATGAAGGAAAACCTTGATTTCCTGTTTTATGTGAAGTCTACTTTGCAGCATACCCCATCTAGTCTCAGAGCTGCTGGCATAAGGAAAACCGTTTCTACTCGCCAGCACTGTGCAGTGCTCACTCAGAGTGACTTCTAACATCATGGCATGTTGGGAAAAGCCTTCATCTTTGGACTCAGAGGCTTAGTAGAAATCCTACTTCATAGCTGAGTAATCTTTTGCAGCTTATTTAACCTCTGCAATCTCTGCCTTCCTCTGTATTATTACCATGTTAAAAGACTGACTCACAGAGCTGCCAAGGGGAAGAGAGGTCACACGTGTTGACCTGGTAACACTGTGTTTTGATCAGGTAGGCACTCTGGTAAACCAGATGTGCAGGCCCTTTGTCTCAGCTGACCAGGATGCTCCTGAAGCCAGAGCACTGGTTGAGGCAAGCACTACTCAATGGTTTTCCAAGCAAGACTGTGCCCTAAGCTCTTCTTTCTCATGCTGGTCAGAGGGAGCAGAGGCTGAGAAGTAACCTGCTATCCTTAGTGGAAAGTATCAGCACCACAAAAACCCACCTCCATCATGCTGCCTGTGATGTGAGCTTCAGTGTCAACCTTCCTGGATCACAAACATCAGGGTGCCTTGATGTTTGGCTAAATATTATCTCTGGGTGTGTCTGTGCAAGTGTTCCCAGAAGACATTAGCATTTGACTTGATAGAAGACTACCTCCTCCAGCATGGAGGGGCATCAACCAATCCATTGAGCACCTGAATACCACAAAAAGGTGGAGGAAGGGTGAATTCTCTCTCTCTGCCTGATTGTTTCAGCTGGAATTTAGCCTGGAATTTACACCATAAATTCCCCTGGTTCTTAGAGTTTCAGACTAATGGAATCACACCACCAACTTTCCTGGATCTCTTGTTTGCTGATGGCAGGTCCTAGACTTCTCAACCTCTATAAAAACATGAGCCAATTCCTTGTATTACATCTCTATGCATCTATAAGTTTTTGCTATTATTGACCTGGATCCTTCTAATAGAATCATTTTGCTTCAGTTTTGTAAAAGTTAATCTAATAGCTAGAGCAAATTATATATATCTTAATTTGGTAGGCAAAATAAAGTGCCTCCCCTCAAAAGATGTCATATATTAACCTCTAGAAACTGTGAGTATATTGTTAGGTGGAAAAAAACTTTGCAGATGTGATTAAGACTATAGATGTTGAAATTGGATGACTATTAGGTGAGCCCAACCTAATGACATGAAAATGGAAAACCTCCCCAGCAGTGGTTAGACTGAGACCAAGAGATCTGATGACAGAGGTGTTGCTAGAGAAATGCTACACTGGTGACTCTGAAGATGGGAAATGAAGCTGAGGGCCCTGAATCCAGGCAGCCTCTAGAAACTTGGAAAGGCAGGGAAACAGATTCTCTCCTAGAGTCTCCATAAAGGGATGCAGACCAGTTGATACCTTGATTATAGCCCAGTGATGTCCCTGGTGACCTACAGAACTCTATGATAATGAATTTGTGTTTTAAGTCACTGAGTACCCCTCAGATATAGGGTAGATCTCCTCACAAAATTTAAAACTGACAATGCCCTCTCTCCCCGCCCCCCCACACACACACACATGCATGTGCGTGCATGTATGAATAAGTTTGTTACTCACATAATAAGACTTTCAAGGTGGCTGCAAAACTATCCAAAAATGGCCTGAGAAATCAGGTAAAGGAAGCTGTCTTGGAGAATCTGTGGTGCTTAGGAGGTGGGGACTGGGTGATGGCTCACCTGCATGGTTTGGTCTTACCATTAACACCCACGGAGAGGGCACCAGACATTCTTTTTCTTTTTTATTACTCACCTGAGAATATATTTTTCTTGATTTTTAGAGAAAGAGGAGGGGAGATAGAGATATCAGTGTGAGAGAGAAACACTGATTGGTTGCCTTCAGTACACACCCTGACTGGGGATCGAACCCACAACCTAGGTTTGTGCCTTAGTTAGAAATCGAATGCACAACCTTTTTGTTGTGTAAAGGGTGGAGTTCTAACCAACATAGCCACTGGCCATGATGGACACCCAGAAATTCTTATAGCTTGGCCAAGTGGGGGGCAGAAAGAGAACAGATGGGTGATGCTAAAGTATTGTCAGCCATCAAATATTAAGAAGTGGAATAACATGCTGTTTCTCAAAAATAGAAATTTAATGCAGCAGCATTCCTCTACTCCCATCTAAGAAAAAATTTACCCATCCATCCATCCATCCATCCTCCACCCACCCAATATGTTAAGGTGCATCTACTTTGTGCCAACCTTGCTAGAAGATATGAATGTAGTGCTGTCCCTAAAATAACTTTCCTTCCTGTTTTTCTCACCATCTTGTAGGAGTGGACAATAAATTGTTTTGCAATTATTTGCCAAGTATCCCAATTGTTGTATGGGGTGAAGGCTTAGAAGGCACAATGAAGAAAGTGATTTTTCTTCCTAGGAATTAGGAAACATTTCACAGATAATAGTTTGCACAGTTTTTGAATAACAACCAGAAATTCAAAAAGTAAAAATATAAATTAAGCACTTCCGACCTTTAAGGGAACATGATGGAGAATGGTGTAAAGGTGTAAATTTTATCTGTGTCACAGTCAACTGTAATAGCAGGAGAGGGTTTTTTTTTTCATATATTTTTATTTATTTTTTTTAGAGAGAGGAAGAGAGAGGGATAGAGAGCTAGAAACATTGATGAGAGTGTAACATTGATCTCTCTCCTGCACACCTTCTTCTGGGGATGTGCCCACAACCAACGAACATGCCCATGACTTGAATCTAACCTGAGACCCCTGATCCAGGCCAACACTGTATCCACTGAGCCAAACCAGTCAGGGCAAGATTTTTCAAACATTTTTTTATTAAGGTATTATATGTGTACATAGCTTACCATTGCCCCCCCTCCCAACCTCCCATACATGCCCTCCCTCCCCAGAGTTTTGTGTTCATTGGTTGTACTTATATGCATGCATACTAGTCCTTTGGTTGATCTCTTCTCTGCCGAAGATCTCCCTACCCTCCACGCTGTAATTTGACAGTCTGCTTGTTGCTTTACTTTCACTATATCATTCTGTTCATTAGTTTATGTTCTTTATTATCAGTAAATTAGTGAGGTCATGTGGTGTTCCTCTTTCATTGACTGGCTCATTTCACTCAGCATGATGTTCTCCAATTCCATCCAGGTTGCTGCAAATAATGAGAATTCCTTTTTATGGCAGCATAGTATTCCATTGTGTAGATGTACCATAGTTTTCTAATCCAATCATCTGCTGAAGGGCACCTAGGCTATTTCCAAATCCTAGCTATTGTAAATTGTGCTGCTATGAATATAGGGGTGCATATATCCCTTCTGATTGGTGTTTCTAGTTTCTTGGGATATACCATATTTGCCGGCGTATAAGACGATTTTTTGGCCCTGAAAAATATGCCTCCAAGTGGGGGGTAGTCTTATACGGTGAGTATATAACAAACTCTGTGTTTTTAGTGGAAATGTTAGGGGGTCGTCTTATACGCCCAGTCGTCTTATACGCCGGCAAATACGTATTTTTCAGGGCCAACAAATCGTCTTATATGCCGGCAAATACGGTATTCCTAATAGTGGTATTACTGGGTCAAATGGAATTTCTATTTTCAGTTCTTTGAGGAAGCTCCATACTATTCTCCACAGTGGTTGAACTACGGGCAAGGGTTTGTTTTTTTGTTTGTTTGTTTTGTTTTTTGTCCTCTGATCCATTTGGGTTTGGGATATCAAAATGGGGTTTTATGAGATGGTTGGAAGGGGAAAAAAAAAACACCTGAAATAATGGGAGGTGGTAGGATAAAGATGACCAACTGCTGGCTGCCTGCAGGTTGAGCTAATTTAAGGATTGGAGGGGTTTTTGAGGTTTTATTTTTTTATGTTTTATTTTTGCCTGAAGCTATTGACTACACCCAAGTTAACACAAGTGACAGAAAACATTTTGGACCCATAATGTAAACAAGATCGGAAGAAGTTTCAAGAGAAGGAAGTTAATGAGCATTTCTGTCATAGCCTACAACTTCTTTACGATGATGTCCACTCAAATGATGCAGTCTCTGGCAGGGCTGCTCACCGAAGGATCTGGAGGCATGGCAGAGGATGGAGCTGCTCCTCAGGATTCAGAAGGTGTCCCTTCCCTCCGGCCCCTCATCCGTTTGCTTCTAGAATATCGATGACATTGGAGGCCTTTCCCGGATCCCAGAGGTCTGGCAGCCTCAGCAGCAACCGTGGGCCTCATGTGGGCAGCAGCTGGAGCAGCCTCGGTTACCCCCAACATGGATGACTCGGTTCAGTTGGAAGGAGACCCACATCTTCCCTCCAACTCACCTGTTGCTTCCCGCTGCATCTCCACTCTCTCTCCCTCTGCTTTGTATTTTAGACCCAAGAGGATCCTTCACATGTAGAACAAGTTCTTGCTTTGAACTTAAACATTATAAAAAAGTGTGGCTCATCTTACTTGAAATTCTGAAACAAGATTAGTTTAGGTTGTGAAATGCCTCTGCCTTATCTCTAGGAGCCAGCTGCTGGGAGCATTTTTGAGGGATCAGGCTGGTTGTTGGTTTGAGATTTAAAAAATACACACAGAACATAAACCCCAAATGATCTGTGCATAGAGTTTCCACACAATCCCCTTGGTCAGAAGCTCAATCTTTCTCATTTCCATCCCCTCGTTATTTGGAGTAAAATGCATCCAGCCTGGTCACCTTCCTCTACTTCTCTCGGTATTTCGCTTTTCTCTTTTCTAAACTGGCCCGGCTACTTCTAAGGGTTTCCCAATGGAGGAAACAAGTTATTTGGGTCAGACAGGCTAACATCACTACTTATGAGCCAAAAATGCTGCCTGCCATTTTAAAAAACTGATTTATTAATGCACACAGAGTGATCTTACATGTCATCAACTGCAAATTATGGATAACAGATCTGCATCTTCTATAATTTCATGGCCTCATTCCATGGGACTTTGGAAGTTGAAGAAAGAAAAAAACCACACACACCTGATGACAGAGTGTCCTTTAAAATATCTTTTTGAACTAGTTGAGTACCTCTTTCATCAAAAAGAAAGGAGGAGAAGAGAGGAAAATAAAAACATAAATATGTTTCTCTTAACTCTCTGTAAAGTTTAGCATTAGAAGATTTAAAATCCATGAATTACTATGTGTATGATGTATGAGTCAATTACAGAAAGAACAGGAAATGGCTAACCCATTCACATCCATCTCCAGCTAAAGTATGTTCAGGGAAATGAGTTTAGGATGGAATCAAAGTGACTTTAAGTTCCTTCTGAACACAGTACTCTGAAAGAGTATTTGAGGAACATTGCACTGCACGATAATGTATATTTATCTTCAATGAATGCACACTTTGGGGGAGACAAGACATGGAAAGTTGTGTTGATTTATTTCCAAGGGAGACCAAGGATCATCCCTTAGTAAGTAGGCAAACAGGTGAAAGCTGGCACTGACAGAGGGCCCTGCACATTACCACAGGACCGGAGAGGTCTGGGTAATTCAAGTAAATGATGGATTGTTTTTCCCTGAATTTCAAACATAATTTAAATCCTGGTGTGTGGGAAAAGGAAGGATGGCATCTCAGAAGAGAAGGGCTGAGAAGACTTGGAGAAGGATGTCCTAGTGGCTCAAGGGCCAGTGAGGAGAGCTGCTTTGAACTTTATAAAATGAACTCATAAAGTATATGTTCTTTCTAGTCTGGCGTTCCCCTCACTCACAACTATATCTGTGCATTTCATCCATGTTGTTGCTTACCTAAACTTCAAAATTAGATAAAACTAGTTTATGATTATAGGTCAAAATAGTGAATAGCAGAGAGGTTTGGAATTGGAGAATTCAAATTTTGTTCCAAAGAGTATAAAAAACATCAAATACATACAGAATGCCCAAAGAAATTATTCAAGATTTCTACACACACACACACACACACACAAAACACCCCACACACACCCAAATACACACACTACAAAAATTACTGACAATGAATGGACAGAAATGTCATGCTCATGAATTGAAACATTCAAAATTGTTACAATATTTTTTTATTAATATGTATGCTTGGTACAATACTAATCAAAAGCCCAGCAGATTTTTCGGTGGAAATTTATAAACTGATTATAAAATTTAGATGAAAATACAAAGAGCAATTCTTAGGTAGTCAAGGTAGAGGAATAATCATGATGATTAAAGCTATAGCAATTAATGCCTGATACTGTAAGGATAAGCACACTGATCAATGCAATAGAACGGAGTCCAGAAACAGCTCCACACATGTTCAATCACCTGATTTATAACAAAGCTGCCTACTGGCCACAGTGTAACTTGGTGTTCCCACTTTGGGAAACTGATAGCATCTAATAAAATCTTTCTGTTCAATGGCCCAGTGGTTCCATTGTTAGGTATACCAACAAAAATGTGCACATAGGCACACGAAAAGATGTGTACAAGGATGCACATAATATTACTGTTAATAATCATCCCAGATGGAAACAACCCAAATACCTAACAATAATTGAAAGGCTAATAATCTTAGTGTAATTTAAATTCATACTGTATAACACTCTATACAGTAGTTGCCTTAGTGCATTTGGGCTGTTGTACCAAGATATCACATCAAGTAGTTTATAACAACAGACATTTATTTCTCCCACTCCAGAGGCTGGGATGTCCAGGATCACAGCCCTGGAAGAGTTCTTCTCTGCTGAGGGCTCCCTTCCCAGGTGGCCATATTTCCTCTATAATCTTCCATGGCAGGACAGGCTGGGGAGCTCTTCGGGGTGTCTTATAAAACATTATTCCCACTTATGAGGGCTCTACCCTCAGGACCTAATCACTTCCCGAAGGTCCATCTCCTAATACCACCCCATTGAGCATGAATACTTCAACACATGCCTTTGGGGTGACACAAACCTTCTGAGTAGAGCAGCAAGGCTCAATGAGACAGAGTCAGGTGGTAAGCATGGGACCTTCTGCTGCTGTGCTGAGCATATTGGCATAGCTCCTGCCTGTGGCTGTGCTGTGAGAGCAGTCACAGACCACCCACTGAGGGCCATGGCTGTACTTCTGGAGCTTTATTGATGGACTCTGAGATTTGATTAACATACGTTTCACATCACAAAATATTATTAACAGTTTTTTCAACCATTAAAAAAATCTAAAAACTATTCTTAGCTTCTGGGCTATACAAAAACAGGAGAAAAATTAACAAGTGCTACACACTCAGCCACATTAATTAACTTCTCAGATATATTGGTGAGTGGAAGAAAAGCCAAATCACAGAGAGTATATACTTAAGTATTTGACATATTTCAAAAGCAGGAAAAACTAACTTATCATGATAAATGTCAATATGATTATCAGAGAGGTCAGAATCAGGCAGGCTCTGGGCTGTTGCTTGTGTTCCTTTTTGTAATCTGAGTGGTGGCTAAAAGATGTGTTCATTTTATAAAAGTCATCATGTTGTACTCTGAATCTACTGTTTCTATAGGACAATTAAAAAATTTAATGATGAGAAAAAGGAGTATCTGTGTAATACTTTCAACAACAACAATAAAAGTAATGCTTTTTAAGAGACAGCATCATATCATAACTAAGTGCATGGGTCCTGTAGACAGATGGCTGTGTCTAAACCTTAGTTCTATCATTAGCTGTGTGACCTTGGGTAAGTTGCTTCACCTCTCTGTTCCTTAGCTTTCCTCAAGTGTAAAATAGGGAATAACTATGTTACTCACCTTGCAGTATAACTACAAGAATTATGAATTAATCCATCTAAAACTATGTAGAATAGCACAAACAAACCCAAGCACTCAATAAATGTTAGCTATTATCATTGTGGCCAATAACATATTATTTATTTTTTAATTTTTTAAAGAAACGTATTTCATTTTATTTTATTAATTTAAATTCTTTACTGTTTAATGTACTACATATGTCTCCTTTTACTCCCCTGTTGGAAATTGACTTTTATTTATTTTTTTGTTAATCCTCATCCCAGGATATTTTCCCATTGATTTTTAGAGAGACTGGAGGGGGAGAGACAAAGAGAAACATCGATGTGAGAGAGCCACATTGATTGCCTCCCACACAGGGATTGAGCCTGGAAGTGAACTATGTGCTCTTGACTAGAATAAAACCCAGGACCCTTCAGTCTGCTGGCCAATACATTATCCACTAAGCAAAACTGGCTAGGTCAGTGGTCGGCAAAATTTAGCTCTCAAGCCACATGCAGCACTGCAGCCAGGGTATGCGGCTTTGTTGACTAATGAACTTGCCTACCAGTGGGATAGGGGTTTAATCATAAGGAACAACCACAGCCTGTAATTATTGGAATTGAGAGTCTATTTCATTGGTCAGTAAATTCATTAGTCAACAGAGTGGCAAATCGCTGGGCTGGGGCTAGGGAAGGGCAGGGGACCTGTGGCTGTGTCCCTCACCAGATGGGGCATGACAGGGACCTCAGGCCTTACCCTCTGCTCCAGCACTGAACTGGGGGACCGCAGGCTGCTCCCCCTGCCCTGCCTCTGGGACAGGGGACTTAAGGCATGCCCCCCCCCACCTTGGTGGCACTTTATAGGGGTGGGGCCAGCTGATTTTGAGGCACATGTGGGTGGGTGGGGACTTGACTCTGGTTCCCATGGGATGCCCCAGTCTTTGACAGAAGGAAGATTTTCATATACATTTTACTAATTTTCTTTCATCTCTGACACTTCTATTATAGAGAAAGGGCAGATTGCAATATTAAAATATTTCCTCTAATTGATTCCCTTTTAATGTACATGAATTTCTTGCACTGGGTCGTGTGTGTGTGTGTGTGTGTGTGTGTGTGTGTGTGTGTGTGTGTGTATTGGTTTCAGAAAGGAATGTGGAGGGAGAAAGAGATAGAAACATCAATGATGAGAGATAAACCATTGATTGGCTGCCTCCTGTACACTCCACACTGGGAATCCAACCCACAACCCAGCAATGTGCCCTGACCTGGAATTGAACTGTGACCTCCTGGTTATAGGTCAACACTCAACCACTGAACCACACTGGCCAGGTAACCAATACTTTTTTTTTTTTTTTTTTTTTTTTTTTTTGCTTTGGGCTTTTATTAAATTGTTTAGAAATTCTTGATTCTACCATATATTATGTTTACTTTAGACTAAGTCTTGGGCCAGGAGCACAAAGAAGTCATTCTAACTCACACATGCTCCTGCCTGGCTCACTAGAAATAAGATTGTGGAGAAGAACCTGGGAGCGCGGCTCCGGAGTCATCAATAACAGAAATGCCCCATCCGATGCAGTGCACACTCTGCCTGCGAAAAGTCTCAGTGTCAGTAGGTGCGAGCTGAAGACTGAGATCCGGGAATCCAAACAAATATATATTTTCATTCTAAAATAATATTTTCTATAGAAAACAGAAGAGGCTTGTCGGAGAGTCCCAAGAACAAAAGTCTGCTGTTCGCCTGTGCTCTGGGCCCGGATCTTACAGCCAGAGAGTGACCAGGGCGGGGCCCCAACTCCAGGACTGCACAGGGGGAACCCCGCTCATCTACTTTGTTTCCCAGGGGAGCGGCTGAGAAGAATGAAGTCAGAAATAAACATGCGCCCTATTCCTCATGCTGTGTAAATGCCCATACCGGGGGGCTTGTGCTCTGACTTAAAAAAAAGAAATGAAGCAAAAAGCTTTTTATTCTCACTATAAACATTTATTTTCTGTTCAGTCATTCAACAGGTTTTATTGAGTGCTGCATAAGAGGCCAGTGACATTCTACATCAAAGGAATATTTTGTAACTTTGTTCTCAGAGGTGATACTTCTTTAAAATTTTGAACCATGGAATATCACAGTCCCCTCCTTCCCCCCCATGCCCCAGTCATACCCATTTATATCCCAGAACACACTCTGGGAAATGCTGAGTTCACCAGTCCTTTATTGCTGAACCTCCATGGAGGTTTCCCAACTCTTTGTTGCCATAAATAACACTGTTGGGACATTCTTGTACCTACAGCTTTGCACACATGTTGGATTATCTCCTTAGGAGAGATTCCTAGGAGGGGGATTGCTGAAATAGAGGCTCTGCTTCTTTTATGCACATGAAAGACCCTGTGTCAGTTTTACCTAATGTGGGTGATCACAGGCTCATAAATCACCAGCGTCGGCAGGGATCTCAGACAGTCCTTTCCGGCCTTCTGTCCACGGGTGGATGGAGGCTGGGAGCCAGGTCGGTCTTATCACGACCTCACACTCACATGGGCCCGGGGGACGGCTTCAGAGGGAGAAAGGACACTCTGGGGAGGCCGGCGAGGCAGCTTCCAGCAGCATGTGCCTGGGCTCCATGCCTCCCTGTCCTCTTCCTCGTGGACTCTCCCTTTCCAGCCAGCGGCCACGTTTAGTGCGAGCCAGGTTCTTATCAAGAATCACAGTCAGGGAAACTGGGATCCAGTCTAGCACCCACTCTTCCCGTTAAAGGATAGCAGGCCCCAGAGTGCAGAGAGGGCCCGTTGTGTGTGTGTGTGTGTGTGTGTGTGTGTGTGTGTGCGTGAGTGTGTGTGTGAGTGTGTGTGTGAAAGTGTGTGTGTATGTTATGTGTTTGTGTGTGAAAATGAGTGTGTATGTGTGTGTGTGTGTGTGAAAGTGTATATGTGTGTGTATGTTATGTGAATGAATGTGTGAGAGTGAATGTGTGTGACTAAATGTGTGTGAGAGTGTGTGTGGCTGTATGTGCGTGTGTGTGAGTGTTTGTTTGTGTGTGAGGGTGTGTGTATATGTGTGCGTGCATGCATGTGTGTGAGAATGTGTGTGTGAGAGAGGGCATGTGTTTGTGTGTGTGTGTGTGTGTGTGAAAGTGTGTATGTGTGTGTATGTTGTGTGAATGAGTGTGTGACTATCTGTGTGTGTGAGAGTATGTGTGGTTGTGCGTGTGCATGAATGTGTGTTTATCAGTGTGTGTGTGACTGTGTGTGGGACTGTGTGAGAGAGTGTGTGAGAGAGTGACTGTGTGTATAAGTGTGTGTGTGTGTGTGTGTGTGTGATTGTGTGTGACAGTGAGTATGAGAGTGTGAGTCCGGGCAGTGATTGCTTTGGGAGCTGGGATGGGCCACCTGCACGGCCAGGTGATGCTCACTTCCCTGAGCCCGTGTGGCCGGAGCTGAGTTACCTGGAGGCGGGACTGGCTGGCAGTCTGTGAACATTTCCCAGACTTGCCTGTGTCTCCGGGAGAGGGGGCTGCCGGGTAAGTGCACGTGTTTGGAGAGCTTGGTGGGGAGCAGCGGGCGCCCTAGGCCACGGGTCTGAGCAGCCTGGAGCCTGGACGCAAACCCCAGCCCAGGGAGGTCAGGCCAGGCTCAGAAGCTGGGCCCACCCCCGGCCATTGGACAGGGACTGAGCCCTTCCCCTCATCTCTGGAAGCGCTCCTCCGGCTGTGTGTACCTTGCACAGTATCCAGCTTCCCTGAGAAAGGAAATGAGGTGGCGCCCCCAGGGACCACTAACTTCCTTTTGGGGGAATTCGGAACCTCTAACTTCCATTCGGAACCTCTAACTTCCATTCGGGAAATAAGCCCTCTCCCTGCGCGGAGGACACTTCACCACCGCGAGGGCAGTCCCGGGGCTTTCCAAGTTCCAGAACCATCTCCACATCCTCCCACACCCTTTGCACCCCCACCCCGTGCCTGCTCTGGCACCTCTGCCTCATTAATGGCTGGGAAAATGGGCTGGCAAAGCAGTAAGGGCACCGGGCCCGCAGGCCTCCAGCTGTCCTGGATCCCCGGTGCACGAGGAAAGGGTGCATTGTAGTCTAGAATGTAGAAGTTTTCTGTGGTACTTCCTGGGCCACAAGGAACATGAGGACTCTACAGGGGCCGGCTCCAGGGCCTCGCTGTGGAATGAATGGACGGGGCTTGCTTCAAGTCCAGGCTTTCTCAGTCCGCGGGTGTGGACACACTTGCTGTGTGGACCGCGATGTCATCAACCCTAGAGGACTTCACAGAGAAGCATTAGGAAGATCCCTCCCCTTTCCGTGGTCCCTGCCTGTCTGCCTACTGTGTGCAGCCAGGTCTAAGGGCACCACAAAGACCCATGCACCACGTGACTTCAGGAAAAGCTATATAGTTAAGGCTGAGCCCTTTGGGAAGCTGACACAGAAAGATCAAAGTTGAAAAGACCAAGGCCGGATACCAGGGGAAAGTTTGGGTTTGCCCCAGACTCCCAGGCTGCAGGCACAGACATGCAAAAAGTGCACCCAAACTCTCAGGCTGCAGGCTCCAATAATTTGGACCTCTCATTGTGCCACAATATGCTGGGTCACTTCCCTTGCCCGGTTCCCCTTGGTGGCTCATTGAGCCCCGGACCTCTGCCTGTCATGCCCGGGCTGCACATGTGGGCCCCACGGTTTCTGTTACTGTGGCAGCTGTTATGGCTACAGGTCCAGGCAGCTCCAATACTGGAGTGGCCTATGGACTCTATCCTGCTGACCTCCATCCCGCTGGGGCCTTCCTTTTACTGGTCTTAGGATCAGTAAAATCCCAATCTTAATCATGATGACTCAGAGGACCCACCTCCAAACACTCAGGAGGATTTAGCTGAACTTCCACCCCACAAAGAAGCCTCAATTGAGTCTACAGTGTCCTCTGAGCCATTGAAGATTTTGTTAGACCATCACCAAGAACTTCAAGATAAACACCATCTCTTCAAAGATAAACATCAATCATCAAAGAGCTCAGCTCTACCTCCCGTGCCTGTTGCCAATATACAAACATCAGAAATCCACAGGAAGTTCTATGTCAACCTCCAAAGTCATCTATGAATTTTGAAGTTCATCCTTCATATCCCAAGGCAACAGACTCTCTTCTAGATCAGGGTGAAGTTCAACATTAACTGTTGTCTATTGGGGTTAAAGATGTGGAACTGGGTATTTTGATGACTTCTGAGGCCCCTAAGAAGATTGGACCTTCTACCAAGAGGAATGTCTCAGCACATCATGCTACATCCCTGCAGGCGTCCCCAGCTCTGTCTACTTCAGAGGCTGGTGCTATGGCCCTGAAGCAAATTGTTGCTCCTCCAAAGCACTCTGAGATGGTATTTCCAACTAAAGAGCCTGTTCAGGATCAGTGGCCCACCATTCCACCTGTGGACCTGGGACTCACCATCACTCCGGAACATACTTTGGGGGTACTGCTACTGCCCTGAAGCAGCCAGCAGCTCGACTAAACTCTGCGATGACATCTCCCCTTCCAGGGCCTGTTCAGGCTCAGCAGCCAACCTCTCCACCACTGGTACTGGAAGTCCCCATCATTCCAGAACCTACATTTGAAGCTAATGTTACAGCCCTGCAGCCAACTGCAGCTCCTCCAAAGCACCCTGAGGTGCCACTTCCACCACCAGAGACTATGCAGGCTCACCAACCAATGTTTCTACCTTTCGACCTGGAGCTCACCATCACTCCAGAACCAACTTTGGAAGCTGATGATATAGACCTGCAGCAGAATGCAGCTCATCCAATGCACCCTGAATTGACACTTCAACATACACAATATGTTCAGGTTCAGCAGCCAACTTTTCCTGAAGTCACAGCCACATTTCTATCATTTGACCTGGAAGCTACAATAACTCAGCAACCAGAGTCATCAGAGTCAGTTCCTCCAATGACTGAACAGATTGATACCATGAACATATGTGAACTCTGTTCCTGCAATAATGGGACACTCACTGTCTTGTATTGGTTTGAGCTCAAACCAGAAACTCCACAGAGTGCCAGAGCCCAGCACCTACAATGGCTCCTTCACTGTCTTATAAGCATTGCCTTTCCTCTTTTGTTCTCTGCATCTTGGCTGACGTGGCAGCATTTTCCTTGAGGTCTTCCTGGGCCTTTCCTCATAGTCCCTTAACCATATTGAATAACCTTGTTTTTATCTTTGTTTGACAACTATTCCTTATCTTCATTCTCCTTTTTACTATTGCCCCCCCCCCCTTAACCAGTCTTTTGCTTGTAATGGTCCATGTTAGTTGTCCATAATTTTAGCCCTAACATTTCATTCCTTAACCTCTACTTTCCTCGTACTTTTGTTCCATTTTCTTTACAGCAACATGGGCACCTCCCAGACTCATTGGTTGTGCTGCAACAGAGTGGTTAGGAGTAGAGATTTCACAGCCAGAGTGACTGGGTTTGAACCTAGTATGCCATTTGTTAGTGTTGAGACCCAATTTCCTCATGTGTAAAATGAACATTATATAGTTACCATTACATAGGATTGTAGTGAGTTTTTGAAGTAATATATACTGTATATACTAGAGGCCCGGTGCACACGATTGGTGCCTGGAGGGATGATGGTCCCTCAGCCCAACCTGCACCCTCTCACAGTCAAGACCCCTGGAGGGACATCCCTCTTGCAGTCTGAAGCTCTAGCAGTCCGGGATCCCTTGGTCTTTACCACCTGCCTGCAGCACAGGTTGGAGAGGCTCCAGCCACAGCTGTTGTGCTTGCCAGCTGTGAGCCTGGCTTCTGGCTGAGCAGTGCTCACCTTGTGGGAGCACACTGACCAACAGGGGCAGCTTCTGCATTGAGCGTTCAGTACACATCATGGCAACCTGTTGTTGCACTGTTCGGTCAATTTGCATGTTATGCTTTTATTATACAGGATAGTACTTATACAAATTCTTAACATATGCTTGTGGTGGCTATTATTATTTGATCCCTAATCCATATCTAGAACTAATCTTTGCCCCCTGGCTTTCTATATAAATCAGTCATTTTGTGACCAACCCATATGTAAGTACTGTGGGAGGCACAGAAGCATGACATTGTCTATGAAACATGACAATGGAGGTGAGAAGAAAGGGAATATGCATTATAAAAAAGGAGGTGAAATATAATTAAGCACTAAAAGCAAAACAGGCCAGAGGTGCTCTATTTCAGCAGAATCTGTAGTTTTTGGGGTTTGGAAGTCAGGGAAAGCTGCATAGATAAGTCAGAACTTTATCTGGGTCTTCAAGAGTGGCTGTGGTTTGGTAAAAAAGTGAGGGAAAAGGCATGGCTACAGGAATGATTAGGAATTAATAGACAAGCCTGGTTATAAAGAATTTTTTTCTTTTTAGGAAGCTGTGTAAAATATGATTATGAAAAACATTGAATATCAGATCTAGGGATTTGGAAGTTAAACTGAGATAAGGAGACCCACTGAAAGTTTTAAGGTGAGAGAGATAGATGAGTAAAATGAGAGGATTATTTTGGGTTCCATAGGTAGAGAAATCTAGAGAGGAATTCTTAACTCAGGGAGATCAAATAGAATACTCTAGGAGTCAAGTGAGAAGGTCCTGAATCAGTTGTGACAGAAGTAAAAAGACAATCCAGCGCACACTATAAAGAAAGAACAGACAAATTTTGGTAACTGACTGGAGTGAGGGATGTGATGTACAGGAAAGAGGCAGATAAAATATGACCCTGGAAAATTTCTGTCCTGGATGATGATGAGAATGATGGTGGTATGACAGGCAGACATACAGCAGTTGGGAAAGAGCCAGCTTGAGGATGTGAGCTCAGTTTGGCATCTTTCATGGGTGAGCGTAAAGCAACAGGAAGGCTGCTGCTTGAATGGAAGTGTCCACTGGGCAGAGGGGAATGCAGCTATCTGACTTTTTCTGACCTTCATGAAAAATATGTAAACTAAATAGGCAAGTTGAGAGAAGAAGACAAAGCTAAACATTCAAAATCATCCACAGAGTTAGTGTTTGAAACGGAATCTCAGGAATTCAACAGCTTCTTTTAAACACTTGTAATCCATGGACACATTCTTACTGTTTTCGGTTTTTCTTTCCTTAACACATTTTTATTGATTTCAGAGAGAAAGGGAGATGGATAGAGAGATGGAAACATCACTGATGATAGTCATTGATTGGCTGTTAACTGTGCATGCCCTACTGGGGATTGAACTGCAACCCAGGCATGTGCCTTTGACTGGAATTGAACCTGGGACCCTTCAGTCTACAGGCTGATGCTCTATCTATTAAGCCAAACCAACTAGAGCTCACATTATGTCTTTATTAATTGTGCAAACTAGAAAGATGATAGTGGTGGAAATTAGAAAGCTTGTGTTTTCTGCATTTGAATATCAAGGTTGCCATGATTGTTTTACTTATTGTGTTCATTTGTTTCTTACCTACTGAATGATATTAACTGTGTTTCTTCACAGAAACTTGCAGGGAAATGCTATATCATACATTGGTAAAGAGACATGAAAGTCATACCATTTGGTTGAGAACCTGAGTATATTCTCTCCAAAAATTAATTTTAAAAACTACCATATTGTAAGATCCTTCTTGGTCCAGAATTTTGAGGTCAATAACTCTGAGAAAAGGTATCACCCTCTCTCTATCCCAAATCAACATCTATTGATTACAATTTGTTTATTTTAAAAATTAAATTTGAAAGGCCCTCTTTAAAATCAGAGTCAACTTAAATGTATCTTCCATTATAAGAAGTAATACATAGTTTTTCAATATATAAAAATGAAGTAGCAGGTATAGTGAAACCCTGCTTGTGTCCTTATCCCCACCCTAACATAACTGCTACTCTATGTTTGCTATAGAGTATATTCTTACAGACCTTTTCCCATGCATTCACCTATATACATATTGATAGCTAAATAGGTTTGTTATGTGGTTTTCATATCCTTTTTTTATGTATGTGGTAACATACTACCACTTGATTCTTTCACCTCATATCTTATTTGTTTCCTTCTTGATACAGAGAGGGTTACCCAATTCATTTAAACTATTGCATGATATTGCATAGTTTAATAATCCCCCTCTTGATATTTAAATTCTGTCCAGTTTTCTTGTTACATGTATTTGATGCAACACACATTCTTGAACTGCATCTTTGGGATCATGGGCAGGTATTTATGTAGAATAGACATTTAGAAATGGAATTATTGGGGTGTAAGTATACTGATTCTTTCAATTGCCCTCAAAGAAATTATGCCAACTTACACTCTGATCAGTAGGCAATTACAGTATGTGTTTCCTCTATCCTTCCACTACTAAATTGTCTTCATTTTTTTTTTTTGGCTGATTCAATGAGTGAATGAAAGCAGTATCAGCTAAGTTTGCATTTTTCTCATTACTTGTGAATTCAGATACCTTCATATATTTGAACATTTATTTCTTTCAATTTTTTTTTAATTTATTTCAGAAAGAGAGAGGGAGGGAGAGAGGGAGAACCATCTATGTTGAGAGATAATCAATTAATAAGGCTGCCTCCTACATACTCTATATTGGAAATTGAACCCGAAATCTGGGCATATACCTGTACTGGGAGTCAGACAGTGACTTCCTGGTTCATAGGTTGACATTCAAACACTGAGCAATGCTGGCCAGGCAGATTTGAAGAGTTCTATGTTAGAGATTTATTCGTTGAAAGGGAGAGGTTTCTAACTTGAAGTCAATGGACCTCCCCAGTACACAATTTCTTAACCATTTTCCTCCCAAATGATCTGCAGAAGCTTCTTTTTTTGAGGACTATTTTTAAAGTTATAAGTTAAAATATATGTGAAAAATAAATCTATTATTAAAATGTGGATTTCAAAAATTTTATTTTTCTATGATTTTTTTAATCCTCACTTGAGGATATTTTCCCATTGAAATTTAGAGAGAGTGTGAGAGAGGTAAGGACAGACAGAAATAACCACGTGAGAGAGACACATAGCATTGATTGATTGCCTCCTGCATGAGCTCCAACCAGGGTTTGGGCTGGGAAAGTGCCTGCCACCAAGTTCCATGACTTTGTCTGGAGCTGAACCTAGGTCCATTTGGTCCTCAGGTGGACACTCTATCCACTGTGCCAAACTAGTTAGTGCCAAAATATTTTTTAAAAAGATTACTTGTAGGCTCAGTAGTTGATTGTCAACCTATGAACCAGGAGATCACAGTGGGATTCCCATGAGCACACATGTGGTGTTGTGCACTCAATCCCCAGTGTGGGCTGTGAAGGAGGCAGCCGATGAATGATTCTCTCATCATTAATGTTTCTCTCTCTCTCTCTCTCTCTCTCTCTCTCTCTCTCTCTCTCTCTCATTAACTGTTTAATTAAAGCAATAACATATTATTGATACTATGTCTCTTTTTTATGCTTTTATTTAATCCTCGCCCAAAGATATTTTTGTATTAATATTTTTTAAAAAATATATTTTATTGATATTTTACAGAGAGGAAGGGAGAGAGATAGAAAGCTAGAAATGTCAATGAGAGAGAAACATCGACCAGCTGCCTCTTGAACACTCCCTACCGGGGATGTGCCCGCAACCAATGTACATGCCCTTGACTGGAATCGAACCTGGGACCCTTCAGTCCACAGACTGACGCTCTACCACTGAGCCAAACCGGTTTCGGCTGTATTAATATTTTTTGGGAGAGAGTGGAAAGAGGGAAAGAGAGACAAAGAAAAGACATGAGAAAGACATATCCATTGATTGCCTCCTGCTGGTTTGGGATCAGGGATTGAACCTGCCACCATGGTATGTGCCCTTGACGGGGAATCGAACCCATGACCTTTTGGTCCATTGGTCAACAATCTAACCACTAAGCAAAACCAGCCATAGCAAATCTGCTTCTCCTATATTAAATAACACAAGCTATAGTAGTTGTTCTAATAACTGTTATAACTTCAAGGTAGTGATGAGAATTCATAAATGGTATTTTGAGTTATGTGCAATAAATATGTTATATGAAAATATCTGTGATTTTATTGGAGACACAATTAACTATTCTACTGCTAATCTACTATGATTTGGTGCCTACATTCACAATGCAAGGCAATGCTAATTTTAGGTAGAGGTTTGTGAAAATAGAGAAGTAATTTCATTTCCTGTTTGGGTTTGGCCCCCTGAATTCAATCCATTCAATCCTATTCATGGACCCCTGATTGAACACGATTTCCCTGTCATTAAACAGTGTATTACAGATATTAAGGTCTTTGTTGATGTATTCCTAGTGTTTCAAGCACCTTCTTAGACATTACCCTAGGTTATCATTGTGAATTTCTAGAGTCTTTCCTAAAGGGATAATCAACAACTGGAAACTACATGCATATTTTGCATTTATTCAAGAAAGTGCAGTTTTCTAGAGAATCTTGTCTCCAATGATTAAGAGTCACAAATGTAGGGGTGAAGAAAGACATTTCCTTGCCTATAAAGCTGTTCTTACCCTCATGAGTCATTGTAAATGGATTATTTGCTTTAAATAAAGCAGTATACTCAAAATGATGTCTGTCATTTTCTGAAATCATGGAAAAAGTATTTATGAAACATCTGCTATGTTCCAAGAACTGTTTTATGTGCCAGGATTACAGGCCCAAGGACAAAATAGACAAGTTATGCCAGTTCTCAAGGGGTTTACAAGTATATAACGACAAAAATAATTCACATATTAACACATATATATGTATTTACTAGATTGATGTAATTTGACATATTAAGATATTTGGAGAAAATTGAAGATGTAGAAGGAAAATGAGTCAATTCTAGAACGGTCCATAGTTTGTACCAAGAGTACCTGAGAAAATTTGTTTGAATAAAAAAAAACAAAAAAAACACCAGATTATCTTCCTTCAGTTAAATAAAAATTAGAGTGGCATCATTACCCAGGTTTCCTCTTATATATTTCTGTGCAGTAAATAGTTGTAGTTATTTTGCATTTTGATCCAGAAATGATCTTTTCATTTTTTAGAAATTTCAGTGGAAATAATTTGAGGGAAATACATAAGGATTCATTTGAAGGTCTGCTTTCCCTTCAGTATTTGTAAGTTAACTGCATTTACTTATGACCTTTTTAGTTAAATTATCTATAAAATAAATAAAGGGTTCAAATGACATAGTCTCTGCAATTTCTCCCAGCAGTAAAATTCTACAATTCCTTAAGTCTGTGTAGCTCATCTCAAGCACTTAATATCTCCTATGTATTTTCAGTTTCACAGTCCTCTAGACAAAATATAGATAGGAAAAACTCTTCAGTTATGGAGTAAAAGTGGTGATGAAGTCTGAGTTATGATACATATCCATATGAGCCTTGTTATGTATGTGTTCAAATAACATCTGCTTATATTTATATTTAGTTTAGAGACCACAGATAAAATTGGATCTATGATTGTTCATTTCTTTTTTTTAAATTTAAATTCTTTACTTTTTAAAGTACTACATAAGTCTCGTGCCCCCCCCCCATTGATCTCTTCCCAGCTGCCTCCAAACCCCCAGACTGTTTCTTACATCACATAAGAAATATATTAACACTTCTAAAGTGCTTGAAAGAAGAATATGCAAGACAGACTATTTGTGGCCTGCAAGACCTAAAATATTTACTGTCTGGCCTTAACATATAAGGTTTTAAAACATTGATTTAGTATAATGAGAGGGATTTAGCTTAACCTCAAATTGTCTCCTATAGGACAAGAAAATATATATTAATTTGAATGCTATTACCTCATAATTTTTATAATTAAATCTAAATTTGATTAACATTTACACATTAAATATGTAAGCAGATGAATCATATAAATGATATTATTACAAACATATTAAATTATGAAGAGAGCAGATTGGTGTTGAGGATTTCAATGCAGGAATTGCAATACCAATACTAAAAGTAAATGTTTAACATGATGGTTAAATTGTATTGTTAGAAATGTCTACACTAAGAAAGTATATCAGAAATGGCCTTAACTCCACTAATCACAAAATAAAAATCTCTTCAGCCTCCTTGTCAAGGAAGAGATACAGGCCCAGTGATTCTATTTACTTAGAAATAGAAATATGTTCTTTAATACAAAAACTCAATTTTGATTTTTTGTCCAAGGCACCCAGGGTTGTGTGTCATTAATCCTTATTAAGCTGATTAATTATGCTATTTAGCAAATGGGTTCTTTCTGAAAATATGAACGACTTAAGGGAAGTAGGTATAAAGAGCCTCACCTGAGTCGAAATATAGTCCTTTGGATTATCAAACCTTTCAAGCTTCAGAGGGAAGCTTGTGTCTTTTGTATTGATCTTCTTGGGTCTTTTTGGCATCTCACTTCCAAACCTTACATACAGTTTGGAGGAAATAACTCCTCAAAAGGTTACATCATTCATTATTTCTACTGTAAAATATTTTGTTAGCTAACTATTTCATGTTAGCCTAAATATTCACATGCACTAAAAAAATGCCGTTCAGTAAGCAAGCTAAAAAAGAGCATGCCAAGCACTGAACCTAGAAATGTAGGCACAAAGATAGGTCCATCAGCGTTCCTACCTTCTGGTAATTCATGATTTCCTAGGGAAAATACACATATAAACTCAAGCCAAGGAGCACACATATAAGGGGAAGACGATGTGCTGCAGTGGCACACAAGAGGGAGCCAGGAAACCATAAAACTACATTTGTTTTAAAAGTCATTTTTCTCTCTGCTTCCCAGCCTCACAGTCTGCTGAGTACTTTACTCCCAAATGAGCGCTTGTTCATTAGTGGGTGACAGGTGGTAAACTGTTTGAATGCCTTCGGATTCAGTGTAGCCACATGCAGATACATTTTTATTTTTTTTGTCTTGGCAAGTTTATGAATAGAGTACAAATGATGCTGTTCTATGTAAGTTTTCTTTGGAACGTGAGCCTTTTTAGAGCCATCACCAGAAGCTGCTACCCCGCCCTTCTAAGGCATGGAGGGCTCTTTATTCTCAGACTGCCCCTCTCTGAACTTGCTCTGAAGCACAAGCTCTTCTATCCTCCCAACACTCAATCACTTCCAAAGTGTGCTTTCATGCCCAGATAGCTTAAATATGGGCTCCCTTCAGTGATCTGTGCTACTTAATATAAAGTCAGTGTTGCTTATTTTTCAAAACAATTCTTTGACTAATTATATCACTCTCTTCTGTCCAAACAGTGGGCAGAACAGGCATTTTAGTCTCCTTTTACAGGCGACTGAAACAAGATCAGAAAGCGCTAATAGCTGTCACCTAGTGCCCAGGTCTCCAGGTCTCCAGCTCCCAGTTTGGGGCTCTCCACAAGCCCTGGCTCTTTCCCAGGACGTCCCCTCCTTCTCTGACCCTCATCACCACCAGCAAGACTTCTACTTCTTCTGGAAGTTCTGTGTACCAGCTGACAACGGTACACTTGAACTTCATAAATCAGAAGCTTTGGATGGTTCCCCAAGTAAAGCTGAAAATATAAGAAATGACATGAAATGGCAGAAAAGTAGGCATCTGACAAAAAGTCATATTTTCCCTTCTGTATTTTAGACACCCGAGTATTATTCCATAGATTTAGTAAACATCCTATAGTGATACATAACCTAGCAAGTCTCTTAACGTACATCCCACATGCCCGCCTCAATCTTAAGCACAGAACTAGGGCAGTCATGTTGTTGTTTTCTGTATGGAGCCTTTTGTTATGGGACTTGCATATGTGGAAGCAGGGCCCAAGTGAGGAACCAGTGGGCTAGTGGAGAAGGGTGTGTCCAGATGAATGTCTGTGAGCAGTGGGTGTTAATCATGGTCATCTGTGACGGTGGCAAGAACACAAGCACTGAGGCAGGACAGGAAGGGGTGTGTGAATGTGAGGAGTCTGCGGAGAGTCTACCTGAGTGGGTTTTCTCCAGTAACCGGCAATTGGCCTTGCGGACCAATGGAATAATCATAAATATAGTTACCATATGTCATGCTATGAGTTTTTAAAAAATATATTTTTTATTGATTTTAGAGAGCAAAGTGGAGGTAGACAGAGATAAAAACTTTAATGATGAGAGAATCATTGATTGGATGCCCTACTGAGGATCTAGCCCAAAACCTGGGCATGTACATTAACCAAAATCAAGTCGAGGAATCTTCAGTCCACAGGCTGATGCTCTATCCACTGAGGCAAACCAGCTAGGGCTGGAATGTTTTAACTAAATAACCCCTTTCTAAAAGATACATTTTCTCCTTTTATTGTATCAACAATCATAGATTTAAGTTGGGGTTTATTTTTTTCCTCTCTAAATAGCAAATATTTTCTGATTCCCTATATATTTGACTGGGATGTATGGCTAAGCTCTGACAAATAGCTGTCCTATGTGTCTTTCAATGTCAAATGTGATTTCTTCTTTTTTGACAGATGAAGAATTCCTAATAGAAGGAATAGTCAGAAAAGTATTACAAGACTGGCAGAACAGAATACCTGAGTTGATAATTGAGCCAGAGAGGCCACCCTCAAAGAGAGTGACACTTCCTCATCCTTTATGAGTGAGCAGCTAGACTTTAAAGATAAAAGTGGTAATTTTAGTGCACTAAGTTACCTGTTGTCTTATTTATTGGAGGGAAATCTAGAAGATATAGAATCAACTCTATTACCATTTACTAAACTCCCTCTTTGACTCTACATGATGCAGATGTAGAGTCTAAGAATCATTTGAAAAACAACAGAGGATTCCCTGTTACATAAAATATGAACTTAACCATTCAAGTTTCAAAAAATAACCAGGGAAATTTTATTTTCTGGAACAGACCGTCTACTGAGAGTGCCCACTGATCTAGCAGGAAGTAAAGCTATCCAAACCAGAGTGGGATGAGGAACAATGAAAAAATGAGAGGATGCAAGCCCCTGGGGAACAGGCACAGAAGGAATCAAATGTGGTGAGGGCAGGTCCTGAAACATTGGTCCTGACTTTGAGTCAGTTTAGGACATGCCATGAAAGTACTCAGGCAAGAAGACCAGGGGCACTTCATTTGAATTGAGTATTGACATTGTGTGACTTTGGCTATAATAGTGATCTCCCATTTTGCTCATTTAGGGATTTAGCCACTGTTCTAGGGTACAGAAGAAGAGGACCTAACACCTAAAATAACTAAATTGTACAAGACAACTCTGATTGTCAGATACATAACACATGAGATTTGGTATGTTCGTGAAAACCTATATGCTATTCACCTGGAAGAGTGGGATTTTAGAATAATAGTTACGAATAGTTAGCTATTCTCTAGCATAGGCTAGATAATAGTTATTTTTATCCCAACCTTCTCTTTGGATATGTGTTGTTGTTTTTTTTTTAAGTTCTTTTTTTTTCCAGTTCAGAAAAGAAGTGCCAGGATATAAGAACTATAACAAAATCGTCATAGGATTACAGTAGTGGCATTTTTCCCCCATAGTATTCTGTCTCATTGTGGTAAGAGAACAGTTAATTCAGATTTCCAATATACATTCCATCTTTAGAGAAGTTTTATATTTCCCCATCTGTTTTCTAGTGCCATGGTTTCTGGAGGAGGTGGTCCCTCAGGCTGAAGAATATGTATGGTGTCAAGAAGCACAAGGAGGAAGAGCCTGCTGATGAGGAGGAACTTTTGCTAAAAATGTAAATGATTGGGAACTGATAGTTTCTCCCTTCCTCCAGTTGATGGACAGACTTAAACCGCATCAGAAGCCAGACATTCCTGAGCACTGAACCACCAATCAGAACCTGCCAAATACCCTAAGCCACCTAATTCCTAAGTCCCTAGGCCCCTAATCACCAATCAGCATGTACTGAGTGCCCTAACCCCCTTCCCCTATCCTCCCCTTGAAAGAAGATTCTCGAGTTTCTTCTGGCCTCTTTCTCTCTGTAAGCAGCTGGCAGGGGTACCCTTCTCTGCTATAAAGTCTGTATCCTAGCATCCTGGACTCCGGCACTCTTTATTTCATCTTTTACGTACACTTTAAATTCTTATCTAAAATAAGGAAATCAGGAATAGTTTAATTGTTCCTTTCAAGAGTCATAGCCTTGACCTTCTTTTTCTTCTTCTTATCCCAGGGAGCAGAGCAAATCCTCATCTTTCTCAATAAGGAATGATGCCTGGGATACTACTGCTGAGACTGGAGGGTAAAGTACTTCATAAAAAGGGCAGAGAGCAGGACTGGCTCCATTTTGTACCGTGCCCTCCATCCTGTGTAACTATGTCCCCGACATGGCCCCTTTCTGAGAAAAACCACAGAATGTGTCAATTACCCAACCCACCCCTAAATCAGCCAATAGAAATGTAGAGGGAAGTAACCCAGCATAACTGGACCCTGGTCCTCACCCCTCCAATCAGAACCAGCCAACTCAGTGGTCTGAAACGTATTCTCAGAATCACCTGAACTTGTGTTGAGAAATCTTTCCTGCATGAAATCAAGAAACCACATATGGAAGCCAGCCTGAGGCAGATCCTCTCCTGTGCTCAGTCCCTGTCCGACAGGACCTGGAACCATGAGCATTAGCTGCTGGGGTGCCCCTGCCCTCAGTCCAAAGCAAACTATGATGGGAGAGGCCAGCACTTCACCAGGTCATAGTATTTCTGTGATTTGAAATAGTCTTATAGACAGCAGATGTACCCTCAGCTCAGCACAACCTCAGCCAGCCCAGCCCAACCCAGCAAGAAGAGCCCCTTGTCACACCAGGAACCAGTCCAGAAGCTGAAGACCCATCTCTAGCAGTCCAGGATCTGAGCAGCACACAGAGGGATCCCTTCCCTAATTAAGCCCTCCTAATCCAGGGGCCTGTGCGGTGCCTCCTGACCTAAGTGAGTGTTTCTAGCTCAGAGCCCTTCACCACTGCTGCTGACTGAGCTCTCAGGTCCAGTAGGAAAAGCTTGTCTTTGCCCAGAAACCTCCGGTTCTCCAAAGCTGTGATCTCTCTTGGATACCCAGTTCTATTGAAGCCTCTTTTCTGTAAAATTAAGTTGTCATTATTATAATTTATTAGACAGTCTCTGTGGGAAAGGCTCATGCACCACATTATCTTAGTCCAGTGGTCTGCAAATTCATTAGTCAGCAGAGCCAAATATCAACAGTACAACGACTGAAATTTCTTTTGAGAGCCAAATTTTTTAAATGTAAACTTCTTCTAACACCACTTCTTCAAAATAGACTCGCCCAGGTCATGGTATTTTGTGGAGGAGCCATACTTAGTGGGCCAAAGAGCTTCAGGTGGTTCACGAGCAGCGGCTTGCCAACCACTGGGTTAAGGCAAGCATGCATATTTTAAAACCACATAACAGTAAATGCAAGCAAGATTCTTCCTGTGAACATTTGTTAAATTAAGGGGCAGCATAAAATGACATGGGTTTTAACATCATTCATTTTGGGTTGGACCTTGAGTTTCCACAGGTATTTTCATGACCTTAATTTCCTTTACCCTCCTGAGTTTGTTTCTTTGTTTAGAACACAAATAATAATAATTAAAAAAATGGGAATCAGTGGGTGGGTATGCATTCTGGGAGTCAGAGTGCCCAGCAGATGCCAGTCTGTTCTTCCTGATTCAGTGCTTCATCTGGTGGAGCCTGGAGTGCTACACCTGCATCCACTATCCCTGGCGATTTTGGGAAAAGCTGCTCTGGTTTCAGGCCTTTTGGGCTCCTGGGCATCACTGCTGATAGCCAAACCCTCCCTGGTGGCATAGGAAGGGGCGGCCCTGCAGCCTTGGGAAGGCCAGGCTGGGACAACCCTGAGGACGCTGTGGGTGGTGCCCTGACCTTTAAGGGAAATGTCACCCAGAAAACAAAACTGTCCATTCCCTTCTATTCCCCAAGGCAACTGCAGAGGGGGTCATTTCAGAAACGAGTTTTCTCTGAAATCCCAACATTTGAGAAGCAGGAGGAGGCTGCTTGTGCTGGCTGAGGCCAGTTCTCTCCAAAAAGCAGTTGGGCTTGCTGACTGCCCAGGTCCCTGTGAACACAGGCCCAGCTCAGAGGAGATGGGGGCTGAGGTGCTCAGGCTGGACTGCGGGCCTCCCTGTCTCCAGGAAGCCGCTTCTCCATCCCTCCTTCCACCCTGGCCAGGCCCCAGCCCTGTGTCCAGGGCTCTGCTCCCACTCAGCCATGGTTTTGTGACTGTCCTTAGGATTCTATCTACAGTTGGTGGCAGTTTAGAACCAAGACTGGAGCAAGGGGCGGGGCCAGCCTGAGCTCTCCTTGGCCCCGCCCACTCAGGGATTCCTTGCATCTCTACTCATTTCTGCAGCCCTGCAGTCACAAAAAGACTATGGAGTTATAGGTAGGTAGCACTAATTACTGAATTTTTAAAAATCTTTAGATTTCCTGACTCTGAGAAAGGACCACTAAAGATGTAATCCCTTGGATTTGCATCAGGCTTTAGTCCTCACTGGGTCATCCTGGCACAGGTCCCTTCCTCAGATCTCCCACCTCCAGCCAACTACCCCCACACCTCTTACTCACTCACACCCCCTGCTGCAGAGCAGAGCCCATACAGAAATTGGTAATACACACAGACAGGGTAACCTTGGATTATAACTTAGATGAAGACGCGACAGAGAAAGATGAGGCAAGTGGTGGAGACTGGAGTGGCTGGAGGGCTGTCCTGGGTGTGCGGGAGGGAAGGGTCTCTAAGAAGATGCCATCTGAGAAGGCACCAGCCATGGAAAGCACCACAGGCCTGGTGCCCAGCAAGTGCTAAAGTGCTGGGGAGGGACATGCAATGGGCAGCAGAGGAGCAAAAGGTGCTTCTTTAGCTGGAGAACAGAAAAATTCAATGGGGTGAGGTGGAGTGTGGATTGGATCAGGTGGAAGAGGAAGCCTGTAGCCAGATTATGAAAGGCTCATAGACACTTGGATGAATTCTACAGTGAGACTCATTGAAAATTTTTAAGGAGGTGAACTGATATTTTGTGATTGATGTTTTAACGAGACCACTGGGTAAAAGTGCAATATCTATCAGCCTTGACTTATGTGGGAGGTAAAACTGTCAGAACGATGTGGTTCCAAACCTTTTTCCCTCCACTGCTGGGGCTTGTTTGGAGCAGAGGAAGCAAAGGAGTTTCTAAGTCAGAGACCATCAGCCGCAGGGCAGGGCTCCAGGGCAAGGCCAGGCATTCCCAGGCTGCCTGGGCCTTAAGTCACTGGCAGTGCAGCAGGCAGCAGCACAGGATCGTGTCCAGGCCAATGTTCTGGCAGGGGGTGGGCAGCAGGCAGGCAAGGACAATGCTGCACTGGACCCTCCTTGCAGATGTTACTCTACAGGGGTGTGGTGTGGGGGAGATACAGACCCTTTTGCCCTTCCAGTATCTATCCTCACCCCAAAGTAAAATGACACTTTGGAGGCTCTAGGGCTGCGTAGGGGCTTTGAAGAGGATGTGGGAGAAAAAATACAACTGTCATTACTATTGATTTGTATTTTATTCTGTAGAGTTTTAATTTATTGTTGTTGTTTTTTTCAAATCAGCACATTCATATGCTTTAAAAATGTAAACATACAAGGATCTCAAAGAGATATTTGTACCTCCATATTTATTTCAGCATTCTTTTTAAAAAAATATATATTTTATTGATATTTCACAGAGAGGAAGGGAGAGAGATAGAGAGCTAGAAACGTCGATGAGAGAGAAACATCGACCGGCTGCCTCTCGCACACCCCCCACCGGGGATGTGCCCACAACCAAGGTACATGCCCTTGGCCGGAATCAAACCCGGGACCTTTCAGTCTGCAGACCGACGCTCTACCACTGAGCCAAACCGACCTCGGCTATTTCAGCATTCTTCATAATAGTAAAATGTGGAGGAAAAGATAGCAAAGGAGGGGAAAATAAACAAAATATGGCATATTCAGTGCCCCCACTTGCTGAAATATGAGCTTTGAGGACACTGTACTATGTGGAAAAAAAGTTAGACAAAAAGGCAAATACTGTATGATCTCATTTGTATAAGATGTCACAGTGGTCAAATTCACAGGACTGGAAAGTAGAGTGGTGGATGCCAGGGTCTGGAACACAGGAATGGGTAGAGTTTCAGTTTTGCAAAATGGAAATGTTCTGGAGATGGATGGTGGTGATCACTGCACAGCACTGTGGGTGTACTTACTCTCAGAGACTCTGCACTACCAAAATGTTAAGAGGGGTCCGGCCAGTGTTGCTCAGTGATTCAACAGCAATCTATGAATCAAGAGGTCACAGTTCAAAGCACAGTCAGATCACCTGCCGGGATTGTGGGCTCAATCCCCAGTAAGGGGTGTGCAGGAGGCAGTTAATCACTGATGCTCTCTTCAATGATGTTTGTAACTCACCCTCTCCAATACTCTCTGAAATCAATGGAAATATAGTTTTTAAAAGGGTTCAGATGATCAATTTTCTGGTATGGGCATTTTAGCACAATTCTTTAAGAAAAGGAAAAATGCATAAAGTACAGAAGTTGCTGTACCATTTCTGTCCAAGAGCCATCCATTTTCTTCACCCAAAACACCTAGTGTCATCAGTCTGTATTTCTTTGCAGAGTCTACATATATACAAGCATATATAAACACATAGACAGGGTGACATGGAGGGACTAAGGCCCAATACACTGTGACACAGGGTTCAGTGAGACAGACCTGAGACCCTTTTTTATAATAAAGACCTGAGAGCTCTTTATTAACAATGATTCCTTTGTAGTGTTTGGTACTTGACCCCAGCTCTAAGTCTTCCTCTGTATAATGTCAGCCACACTAAGAACCTATAGATTTTTGTGGGCAAAAATTCATTGAACTCAGAATTTAAAGAGGACAAATGTGTCAATAATAGTGTTTAGTTGTTTGGGGGAAAAACTTCCAATTAGAATAACAGAGCCATGTTCAGAGCAGCTGTGTGGCTCATATGTTCTCCTGTTCACCAAAAGGTTGTCACTTTAATTTCTGGTCTGGGCACATGCCTGGGTTGCAGACTCAATCCTTCATAGGGTGCATGTAATCGATGTTTTGCTCTCATATCAATGTTGGCACCATTCTGCATCTCAAGTTGCTAAGCCACCACCATTAAAAAAAAATATATATATATATATATATATATATATATATATATATATATATATATATATAATTGATTTTTTATTAGAGGAAGTGAGAGAGATAGAGATTTAGAATCGTCAATGAGAGAGAAACATTGACCAGCTGCCTCTTGCACACCCCCTACAGGGATGTGCCAGCAAGCAAGGTACATGCCCTTGACCGGAATGGAACCCAGGACCTTTCAGTCCCCAGACCAATGCTCTACCACTGAGCAAAACCGGTTTTAGCTAAGCCACTACCATTTATCTGTGGTCATTTAGGTCAATTATTAAATCTTGTTCATTCAGAATTTCTTTTACTCAGGCATTTTCTAGTAAGTCTTACTGACTTAATTTGTTTAGCAATGAGTATCCTATCTTTGCAGGAGTGGGGGAACCATTATCACTTGGCATCATGCAGACAAGGATCTGTGTTGGACACAGAAGAAAGGAGGTAGGTTTGGTGGTGTGCTGAGCTGGAGGGAGCCAAGGAGCACACACATGACCCTCAGTGGGGGCCACAGAGGCTGAGCACAGGGACAAGTGAATGGAGAAGTGGCCTCACCATTAGGTTTCCTGAAATAAAGTCCTGAGGAGGGAAGTCCTGACCAGTTACTGCTCACACATTTTTCTTTATCCTATATCTCCAGCAACTCCCTGTTAGCTATCCTACAGTATAGAGGGGTTTCTGTTGTTGCTTTAAAAATACTTGATTCTTCATTATTTTTCTTGATTTCAGAGAGAGGAAGGGAGAGAGATACACTGTTCAGATGCTCCCCTACTACTCTGACATGTGTTCTGACCTGTGAACTCAACCAAAAGAGGAGGTCCATGAGAGGAGGTCTAATCACCTGAGCAAAACTGGCCATGCTTAGAAGCTTTTTAATTAAAAAAAAATAAAAAAGCTTGTGAATTTTACACTAGCGTTTAAGGGTGAAGAACCTGCTACACCAGGACAGTGCACACATTTGTGCATGATCTTAAAAGCTTGGGAGCGCAAGTAGGTTCAGGGACCTGTAAATGAAAGGAGCCACATGCCAATCTCACAAGCTCAGGGGATTATGCATAGGATTATGTTAGAAACTTTCATTTTCTTTTCCACTTCTAAGTTTTTATTGGGAATTATCTGATGAATGTTATCTAAAACAGCCAATAAAATGCATTGCCAGCTGCATTTAAAGTCCTACATTAGGAATATGGAAAAATCAAAGGACTAGGCAGAGTTGCTGTCCTCAAAAAGTTACCATATCACTTAAAAGAGAAGGAATAATCCTTTAGAGGGAGTGGTCATTGTGATGAATAATCATGATGTTAATTTCTTCCAAAATAGATTTGTAAGAGGAAGGTACACGGAAATGGAAGCTCCAGGTAAATATGAGTCTGGTGATTTTTAAAGTAGAATTTGAGAAGTAGAGGAACTTCCTCTGCCTGTAAGACGCCGGAAGTGATCCCTGAAAATGAATCATTATTCATGTGAGTCAGAAAACCCCACAAAATCATGAGAATCAAGAGACTTAAACCTCTGGGTTCACGTTGAAGACATTCGTGAAACTACACTGGTCATCAGGGTATGCATATCAGAAAAAGCACCAAACATCTGAATGATGTCACTTTAAAGAAGCAATGTGTGCCATTCTGTCATCACAGTGGTGGGGTTGAGAGGTGTGCTCAGGCCAGAGATAGAGGCTGGATGCAGGTTTGGGTGTAAGTTGGTGACCCCCAAAAAGAGTGCTGAGTTTTTGCTGCTGTTATCCTAAAAAACCATTGTAAAGAATTTTGTGAGTTTACTTGAGCCGAACTGTCCACATATGATGGAAAGCAGAACCTCAAAGAATTGAGTTAAGGCTCCAAAGAATGGCAGGTTCCATGTGTATTTACACATTGCAATCAAAGGAAAAGGATGTAGGTGGATTACATGAAATTCATTGGTGGTAGATTGGGGATGTATGATGGATCAAGGGGGAAACCTCTGGGATAGGATAAAAAATGGAATTATGGACATGTGCTTCTTTTACTTCGGTGGATGGATACAGGATAGTTTAATATAATTAACACTTGATGATTAACTCTATAACATAACTATGGGGGAATGTTCTGGTGTAGTTTTGGTTCCCTGCTGGGTGTGGGGGACAAAAAGTAGAAATCACAAGTTACCCATACTTTTGAGAGACAAAAAGACAAATGGACTCAGTAAAGATCTAAGTTAGTCTTTGTCAGGGATGATACTAGGCTCGGACATGCCTAACTACTATAACCTGCTTGTAGTTAAAGGTTTAATTTTCAGAGCATCTTTTGTGGTTATTTTAGGTCTCTTGAGTCTGCAGGAGTGCCATGCATATGATCCCTTTTGTCCACACTGCACACACTTAAAAATGCAGTAAGCAACACTGAAAATCCTGCCTATACCCCATGCCAAGCCACATACCTAGGTCTCCCAGAGACACTGCAGGGCCATTTTACACAGTCACAGAGAACTGCAAGCCCAACATGCAAGGAATCATTGTCAAGGTCCTAGTTCTGTGGTGATTTTGCTCAGGGATTTGGACCCAAGTTCCCAAATAGACAGAATTAGGCCAGAACTATATGTGTGAGAGACATGGATAATGGCATGAATCACTATTGTTATGTATTTTCCTCCTAGTAGCTTTTTCCCACAAGCTCCTAACAAGAAATCTTCAACTGCTGGAGACATTGAGGTAAATTTGAGGAGAACAAAGCACTGTGGTGGGAAAAAAGCAGGGGAAACACAGAGTTTATATTTCTCCATCTGTTTTCTAGAGACATCATTTCAGGATTAGGATGAAGAATATATATCTTGGCACCAAACAGGAGAAGGAGGTGCCTGCTGATGAGGAGGAGCTTTTCCAAAAAATGTAAATTATTGGGAATGCTTATATAAAATGAGGAAATTATGAATAGTTTAATTGTTCCTTTCAAGTGTCAAAGCCTTGATCTTCTTCTTCTTCTTCTTCTTATCTCAGGGAGCAGAGTAAACCCTCCCCATCCTCCATAAGGAATGATGCAGTGGAATCCTCGGCTGAGACTGGAGGGGAAAGTTCATCATAAGAGTGAACTTATTAATATATTAACATTGTTAATCAACATTTCAAAACTATCAATGCAAAGTTACCTCTAATCTTGTGGTAAAATATTAAAGTGTTAACAGAAAAGTATTTACATGCAAATAACAGGGGCCTTGACAAGAAAAGCAGGGCTGAAGCAGGAACCCCCGGGGAAGCCAATACTTCCTCAGGCAGCATGTGGTCCAACCAGGGTCCAGAGGCCTTCTCTCCCTTGTTTCCCTAATGCACTCAGTCCCTGAGAAGTGGAACACACCCCCTTCTCCTAAGGGTATAGTGTACTCTGGAGCTCTGTCCTTCTGGCTCACTGAAAGGACAGGACAGGGCAAGGCTAACTCCTGACTCTATTTTGTATTGTGGGGGCAGGGCGGAGCTATCTTCCATTTTGTGTAACTGGACCCTAGCCCTCACCCAAGCAATCAGGCACAGCCAAAGCAGTGACATCACCACCCTTATAAAACCCCTTGACCTGTGGAAGTTCAGCCTCTCTTCTGCCATGCTATAGGAGTGAATAGAACAGAGCTCATGGTAGCATGGAAGTGGCTCTTTTGTTTATTGCATTGGACTGGGCTCCCTGGTGGTCTTTGGGCATCACAAAGTCTGGGCATAACATCACCAGTTATTTTTTAACATATCTGACATCCTATCCATGGAGGATCATTCACTTTCACCCCTTGCAACAGATAATGGGGTTGTTAGAATACTTGGGTCTCTTAACGAAAAAACCATTGAGACCTGTAAGGAATTTTAGTGAGTTCATTTGAGCCAAACTGTGGAAATATGCCTGGTTGCAGAACCTCAGTTGACTGAGATAATGTTCCAAATAATGGTGGGTTACATTTGTACTTACACATTGCAATCAAAGGAGGGACATTAGTGGGTTACATGAAATTCATTGGTGATTGATTAAGGAGGTGTGATAAAGCAAAGCAGTGGAAAACCCCTGGGATTGGATAAAACGATAAATGATGGACAGTTACTTAGGTGAGTGCAGGGTCAATTAACATGATAAAGAAATTTTAGCCAAAATCGGTTTGGCTCAGTGGTAGAGCATAAGTCTGGGGCCTGAAAGGTCCCAGCTCAGATTCAGGTCAAGGGCATGTACCTTGGTTGTGGGCACATCCGAGGTAGGGGGTGTGCAAGAGGCAGCTGGTTGATGTTTCTCTCTCATTGATGTTTCTAGCTCTCTATCTCTCTCCCTCCTCTCTTTAAAAAAATTAATTAAAATATATTAAGAAAAAAAATGGAATTTGAGGCATCTGTCCTGGCCCCTACAACACCTGGTTGTGCCCCAGGGGCTACAGAAAAAAGGGAAGTTATAAGTTAACCAGACAATTCACAGATATGTTATCTTAGAAGCAAAAAGGCAAATGGGCTAAGTAAAGAAGATCTAAATTGATCTATGTCATGACTACCCACTATAGCCTGTTTGTAGTTAAAATATTTAATTTTAAAACCATATTTTGTGGTTATTTTAGGTTTTTGAGTTTGCAAACTGCCACACAGGCCTCCCCTGAGCTTGTCAGGTTAGCACATGGCTCCTTTCACTCACAGGTCCCTCAAACTACTTGCGCCCCCAAGCTTTTAAGATCATGCACAAATGTGTGCACTGTCCTGGTGTAGCAGGTTCTTCACCCTTAAAAGCTAGTGTAAAATTCACAGGCTTTGTATTTATCTAATTAAACAATTTCTAAGCATGGACAGTGTTGCTCAGGAGGTTGGACCTCATCTCATGTTCCTTATTGCATGGTTGAGTTTACAGGTCAGGGCACATATCAAAGTAGTAGGAGAGCATATGAACAGTGTATCTCTCTCCCTTCCTCTTTCTGAAATCAAGAAAAATAATAATCAAGTATTTTTAAAGCAACAACAGAAACCCCTCTATAGTGTAGGATAGCTAACAGGGAGTTGCTGGAGATATAGGATAAAGGAAAATGTGTGAGTGGTAACTCCCAGGACTTCCATCCCCAAGACTTTAAGAAAAAGTACTTGTGGGGCCACTGCTCCATTCACTTGTTCGGGCTCAGCCTCTGTGGACCCACTGAGGGTCATGTGTGTGCTCCTTGGCTCCCTCCAGCTCAGCACACCACCAAACCTACCTCCTTCCTTCTGTGTCCAACACAGATCCTTGGCTGCATGATGCCAAGTGATAATGATTTCACCACTCCTGCAAAGATAGGAGACTCATTACTAAACAAATTACCGTATTTGCCGGCGTATAAGACGACTTTTTGGCCCTGAAAAATATGCCTCCAAGTGGGGGGTAGTCTTATACGGCGAGTATATAACAAACTCTGTATTTTTAGTGGAAATTTTAGTGGGTCGTCTTATACGCCGGCAAATAAGTATTTTTCAGGGCCAAAAAAATCGTCTTATACGCCGGCAAATACGGTAAGTCAGTAAGACTCACTAGAAAATGCCTGAGTAAAAGAAATTCTGAATGAACAAGATTTAATAATTGACCTAAATAACCACAGATAAATGGTGGTGGCTTAGCAACTTGAGATGCAGAATGGTGCCAACATTGATATGAGAGCCAAACATTGATTCAATCCCCCCTATCAAGGATTGATTCTGCAACCCAGGCAGATGCCCTCACCAGGAATCAAACTAACAACCTTTTGGTGTACAGGAGAACATACAAGCCACAGAGCTGCTCTGACTAGGGCTCTATTGTTGTGATTGGAAGTTTTCCGCCCAAACAACTAAACATTATTATTGACACATGTTCTCTTTAAATTCTGAGTTCAATGAATTTTTTGCTAACAAAAATCTATAGGTTCTTAGTGTGGCTGACATCATACAGAGGAAGACTTAGAGCTGGAGTCAAGTACCAATCACTAAAAGGAATCATTGGTTAATAAAGAGCTCAAAGGGTCTCAGGTCTGTCTCACTGAACCCCCTATTACAGTGTATTGGGCCTCAGTTCCTCCATATCACCCTGTCTATGTGATATATAGACTTGCTTGTATATATGTAGCCTCTGGAAAGAAGCACAGACTGATGACACTAGGTGTTTTGGGTGAAGAAAATGGATGGCTCTTGGACAGAAACGGAAGAGTAACTTCTTCTGTACTTTATGCATTTTTCCTTTTCTTAAAGAATTGTGCTAAAATGCCCATACCAGAAAATTGATCATCTGAACCCTTTTATTTTTTTTTATTTTTTTTTTGTATTCACTTTTTTTTAATTTATTTTTTATTTTTTATTTTATTAAGGTATTATCTGTGTACATAGTTTACCATTGCCCCCCTCCCCACCTCCCATTTATGCCCTCCCTCCCCAGAGTTCTGTGTTCATTGGTTGTACTTATGTTCATGCATACCAGTCCCTCGGTTGTTCTCTTATCTCCCCCCAGGTCTCCTTCCCCTCCCCGCTGTCATTTGACAATCTGCTTGTTTTATGGTGGCTATCTCAGGACCATATGAATAGAGTCCGCTCCTCCTCTAGTTTACACCGCCCCTTCCCCTGGGTCCCACTGCTTCCCCTGGGACACACGGCTCGCCCGGGGCACACTGCACCTTGGGACACTCGGCTCACCGGGGCACTCGGCCCCCTGGGACACTCGGCTCACCCGGGGCACTTGACCCCATGGGACACTTGGCTCACCCGGGGCACTCGCCCCCCTGGGACACTCGGCTCACCCGGGGCACTTGACCCCATGGGACACACGGCTCACCCGGGGCACTCGGCCCCCTGGGACACATGGCTCACCCGGGATCCCCTTCCCCTTTAGGGGGGTACGGCTTACCCGGGGCACACGGCCCCCTGGGACACTCGGCTCACCCGGGGCACTCGGCCCCCTGGGACACTCGGCTCACCCGGGGCACACGGCCCCTCTAGGGTGTTGGGGTCGCATATTGGAGGCGCCGCGCTAGCTCCTTGCTAGCATGGCGGGCAGGCTGGGACAGCTGCAGTTGGGCTGAGATGGTTGCAGGCGGGGGGACCACCTTCAAAGGTGTCTCGTTCGGTGTGGGAGCGGAGCAGCTGCAGACATGGAGGCTAAGTTCTGAGGTCGCCCATTCCCTGAGCCCAAGGCGTGGTGAGCTCTGTTCTTGGTGGATTTCCTTTATTCTCGGCGGCAGTGGCGGGTGGTAGTGCCAGGTGCAACATTGACGGTCGCTCCTGTGGTTCAATTACCACTGTAGTTTTAAAGTTCCCATGGCGGTGGTGGCGAGAACTTCAGCTTGGCCATGTGGCATCGGAGGATGGGCTCGCCTGGGCGGCTAATGGAAGGCGCCGTGCCATTTCCTCACCAGCTCGCTCCATCTCCCTCCCAGCATGGTGGGTGTGCTGGGAAGATTGTGGGCGGGCTGTGATGGCTGCATGGGGAGAGTCCGCCCTCAATGGTGTCCTCTTTGTTGCGGATGTGGAGCTGCTGTGGATGCAGAGGCTAATTTCTGAAGCCACACTCTCTATGAGCCCGGTGTGTAGTGAGCTCTGATTTTGGTGGATTCCCATTCTTGGGGGCGGCAGTGGGTGCGGCAGTGATGGTAGCTCCTGTGGCTCAATTTCCCCTGTAGTTTTCTAATCTGCATGGTGGTAGTGTCTGATGCTTTGGCCTGGCCATGTGGCAGCGGAGAGAGGATTCTCCAGGTCTGCCAATGGAAGGTGCAGTGCCAGCACAGCGCGCGCGAAGGCCTGGCAGAGCAGGCCCCGGGCGGTGGCGGAGAGTCCCGCGCGCACTAAGGCAGGGCCGAGCAGGTCGTGGGCGGTGGCGGAGAGTCCCCGAGATGTCTTAGTCTTTCAGACTTAGTGGAACGCTTCCCCTGAGCCAGGACAAGCAGCACCACCACAAATATTGGCCAGCTCAGTGCTGCCCCTCTACAGGTGACAGTAGGGGCATCCTCACCTTGGTAGGCCTTTGCTCTTGGAGGTCTTAATCAGTGGAAGGCAGCACGGTACAAAACTGCCCCACCTTCTCAGTCCTCCGCTGTATTCACTTTTTACACGGGGTAGGTTAGGAAGGGATCCCATAAAGGGATATACCATATCTGCAGCACAGGTCGCATTTTAGTAAAGAAATATATTCAAGAGAAGAAAAAAAAATCTCAAACCTGAACGGTTTAATTCAAGATTAACAGGACAGCAGATCACAAGTGATATTTGGAGAAATCTCTTCTGGTCGACGATGGAGCAAGCCATCTCGCGGACGTGCGCCAGGCTGTAGTCCCCGGCGGAGTCCTGCAGCAGCAGCACGGGCTCGCGGCTCAGGCCGATCTGCAGATGGATGGAGATGCCCGCGGCCGGCGCCGCCGCGGGCGCCAGGAAGGGCGCGGGGCCCGGCCCGGAGCCAGGCATCAGCAGCAGCGGGCTGGGCGGCCGCAGCGCTGGCGGGGCGCGGGTGTGGGCGGCAGGGCGGGGAGCGGTGGCGGGAAAGTTTGCCGGCGAGGCGGGAGCCGGGAGCTGCCTTCTCCGAGACCCGAGGCGGAAAAATGAAAACTTTCCGGAAAAGTCCCCGCGCGGGGGCCGGCCCGGGGCTGCGGCTCCGGAGGGGAGCGGGAGGCGGGAAGATGGCCGGGCGGGAGGACGGCGCAGCTGGGAGCAGCCCCTCCGCGGCGGGCTCGGCCCCGTCTGAACCCTTTTAAAAACTATATTTCCATTGATTTCAGAGAGTAATGGAGAGGGTGAGGTACAAACATCACTGAAGAGAGAGAGCATCAGTGATTAACTGCCTCCTGCACACCCCTTACTGGGGATTGAGCCCATAACCCAGGCATGTGACTTGACTGAGCATTGAACTCTGTGACCTCCTGATTCATAGATTGCTGTTAAATCACTGAGCCACACTGGCCAGACCACTCTCAGCATTTTGTAGTGTACAGTCTCTGAGAGTAAGTATATCCACAGTGCTGTGCAGTTATCAATCCTTAATATTTCCATTTTGCAAAACTGAAACTCTACCCATTCCTGCTCTCCAGACCCTGGTATCCACCACTCTACTTTCTAGTCCTGTGAATTTGACCACTGTGGCACCTTATATAAATGGGATCATATGGCATTTGCCTTTTTGTCTGACTTTTTCACAAAGCATAGTGTCCTGAAAGCTCATATTTCAGCAAGTGGGGGCACTGAATATACCATATCTTATTCTCTCCTCTCTTATGTTTGCTTCCACATTTTGCTATTGTGAAGAAAGTTGAAATGAATATGGAGGTACAAATACCTCTTTGAGATCCTTGTATATTTACATGTTTAAAGCATATGAATGTGCTGCTGATTTGAAAAAACAAAAACACAACAAATTAAAAACCCAAAGAATAAAATACAAATCAATAGGAATGGATGTTGTATTTTTTCTCCCACATCCTCTTCAAACCCCTAGGCAGCCTTTGATCCTCCAAGAGATCATTTTACTTGGGGGTGAAGATAAAGTCTGGAAGGACAAAAGGGTGTGCATCCCCCCCACACCACCATACCCCTATATGGTAATGCCTAAGAACCCTAAGGAGCCTACAGGGTGAATCCAGTGCAGCATTGTCCTTGCCTGCCTGCTACCCACCCCCTGCCAGAACATTGGCCTGGACACATTCCTGTGCGCTGCCTGCTGCACTTCCAGTGACTTAAGGCCCAGGCAGCCTGGGAATGCCTGGCCTTCCCATGGAGCCCTGTGGCTGCTGGTCTCTGAGTTAGAAACTCCTTTGCTTCCTCTGCTCCAAACAGTCCCAGCGGTTGAGAGAAAGAGGTTTGGAAGAGAGACCAAGGCTTCTCACTTTGGTTCTGGCATTTTACCTCCCAAGTTAGTAAAGGTGGTAGATATTGCACCTTTACCCCATGGTCTTGTCATAACATCAATCACAAAGCATCAGGTCACCTTAAAATCATTCAATGCATCTCACTGTAGAATTCATCCAGGTGTCTATGAGCCTTTCATAATCTGGCTGCTGGCTTCTTGCACCTGGTCCGCTCCACTCTCCACCTCACCCCATTGAACATTTCCGTTTTCCAGCTAAAGAAGAGTCTTCTGCTCCTCTGCTGCCCTGGGCATGTCCCTCCTCAGCACCTTTGCACTTGCTGGGCACTAGGCCTGTGGTGCTTTCCATGGCTGGTGCCTTCTCAGATGGCATCTTCTTTGAGTTGCTTCCTTCCTGCACACCCAGGACAGCTCTCCAGCCACTCCAGTCTCCACCGCCCGCCTCACCTCACTCTTTGTCATGTCTTCACCTAATTTATAATCCATGAGTACCTTGTCTGTCTGTGTTTTACCTGATTTCTGTATGGGCTCTGCTCTGCATTGGGGTTGGGATTGAATGAGGGGGCAGAGGGAGTAGGCAGGAGGCTGGAACTCTGAGGAGGGGACTTGCTCCTGGATGACCCTGCAGGGACCAATGACTGATGCAAGAACAAGAGATTACATAATTAGTGGTCCTTTTTCAGATTCAGGAAATCTAAAGATTTCTAAAAAATCAGTATTTAGTGCTATCAATGAAGAACTCCATAATCTATTTGTGGACTGCAGGGCTGCAGAAATGAGTAGAGATACAAGGAATCCTGGTGTGGGCGGGGCCAAGGAGAGGTCAGGCTGGCCCCGCCCCTAGCTCTAGCCTTGGTTCTAAACTGTCACCAACTGTAGATAGAAACCCTAAGGACAGTTACAAAACCATGGCTGAGTGGGAGCAGAGCCCTGGACACAGGGCTGGGGCCTGGCCAGGGTGGAGGGAGGGATTGAGAAGCAGCTTCCTGGAGACAGGGAGGCTCGCAGTCCAGCCTGAGCACCTCAGCCCCCATCTCCTCTGAGCAGGGCCTGTGCTCACAGCGACTTGGGCAGTCATCAAGCTCACCTGCTTTTTGGAGAGAACTTTCCTCAGCCAGCACAAGCAGCCTCCTCCTGCTTCTTAAATGTTAGGTTTTCAGAGAAAACTCGTTCCTGAAATGACCCCCTCTGCAGTTGCCTTGGGGAATAGAAGGGAATGAGCAGTTTTGTTTTCTGGGTGAAATTTCCCTTAAAGGTCAGGGGACCACCCACAGCGTCCTCAGGGTTGTCCCAGCCTGGCCTTCCCAAGGCTGCCCTTCCTATGCCACTGTAAGAGAGTGAGAGTGTTGGAGCATGCTTCCAGAGGAGCTGTGGACTATAGAGTTGTCAGTCCTGACACCAGTCCAGGCCTTGAGATAGGGTCTCATAGCCCCTTCCCAGCACGTAGGCCTTCAAGTTCAGAGCAGGACTGACTCCATTTTGTACTGTGTAACTGTCTTGTATAACTATGTCTCCCACATAGTCCCTTTCCTAGAAAGACCACAAAATGTATCAATTACCCACCCTTAAATCAGCCAATAGAAATATAGAGGGAAGTTGCCAAAACCGGTTTGGCTCAGTGGTAGAGCGTCGGTCTGTGGACTGAAAGGTTCCAGGTTCGATTCTGGTCAAGGGCATGTACCTTGGCTGCGGGCACATCCCCGGTGGGGGGTGTGCAAGAGGCAGCTGGTCGATGTTTCTTTTTCATCGACGTTTCTAGCTCTCTATATCTCTCCCTTCCTCTCTGTAAAATATCAATAAAAAATATTTTAAAAAAAAGAAATATAGAGGGAAGTAACCCAGTTTAACTGGACCCTGGCCCTCACCCTTCCAATCCGAAACAGCCAACTCAGTGGTCCGAGCATCACCCCACCACCCAACCCTAAAACTTATAAAAGGACAACAATTTCAGAGCTCGTGGGTCAGTAGAGGCAGGGAGACCAGACTCGAGTTTGAATAAAGGCTCTTGTTTTTTGCATTAGACTCAGCTCCCTGATGGTCCTTGGGGATCTTGAAATCTGGGCATAACACCACCAGGGAGGGTCCGCTATCAGCCAGGGATGCCAAGGAGCACAAAAGGCCTGAAGCCAGAGCAGCTTTTTCTGAAATCTCCAGGGACAGTGGGCTCAGGTGTCATACTCCTAGCTCCACTGGATGAAGCACTGGATCAGGAAGAACAGGCTGGCATCTGCAGGGCACTGTGGCTCCCAGAATGCATACCAATGGGTCACTACACCCACCCACTGGTTCCCATTTTTTAATTATTATTTGTGTTTTAGACAAAGAAACTTAAACTCAGGAGGGTGAAGGGACTTACTTAAGGTTCATGACAATACCTGTGGAAGCTCTAGTTCAAACCCAACATAATGCTGTTAAAGCCCATTTCATTTTATGCTGCCCCTTAATTTAACAAATGTTCACAGGAAGAATCTTGCTTGCATTTACTGTTACTTGGTTTTACAATATGTGTGCTTGCCCTAACCCAGTGGTCAGCAAGCTGCGGCTCATGAACCACACAGGACTCTTTGGCCCCTTGAGTGTACCTCTTCCACAAAATACCATGGCCTGGGCAAGTCTACTTTGAAGAAGTGGTGTTAGAAGAAGTTTACATTTAAAAAATTTGGCTCTCAAAAGGAATTTCAGTCCTTGTACTGTTGATATTTAGCTTTGTTGACTAATGAATTTGCCGACCACTGGGTTAAGATAATGTGGTGCATGAGCCTTTCCCACAGAGACTGTCTAATAAAATAGAATAATGACAACTTGATTTTACAGAAAAGAGGTTTCAACTAGAACTGGGTCTCCGAGAGAGATCACAGCTTTGGAGAACCGGGGTTTCTGGGAAAGACAAGCTTTTCCTACTGGACCTGAGAGCTCAGTCAGCAGCAGTGGTGAAGGGCTCTGAGCTACAACTTAGGGTCAGGAGGCACCGCCCAGGCCACTGGTCCAGAAGGGTTTAATTAGGGAAGGGATCCCTCTGTGTGCTGCTCTGTTCCTGGACTGCTAGAGCCGGGTCTTCAGCTTCTGGGCTGTTTCCTGGTGTGACAAGGGGCTCTTCTTGCTGGGCTGGGTTGGCTGAGGGTGTGCTGAGCTGAAGGGTACATCTGCTATCTCTAAGACTATTTCAAATCACAGTAATACTATGACCTGGTGAGGCTCTGGCCTCTTACATCATAGTTTGCTCTGGACTGAAGGGCAGGGGCACCCAGCAGGCTAATCTCATGGTTCCAGGTCCTGTTGTTACGGGACAGGGACTGAGCACAGGAGAGGGTCTGCCTCAGGCTAGCCTATATTATGCATTTTCTTGATATCCTGCAGGAAAGATTTCACAAAAAAAGTCCAGGTGATTCTGAGAACATGTTTCTTATAGCTGGGTACAGTGACACAAAGGCAGCCCTCAGCACCAGGAGAGAGCTGGGCGGGGCTCTGCTTTGGCTCCCTAGAAAAGCTGTAGGCAGGAAGGGAGCCAAGTGGGGCTGCTCAGCTGTCAGCTCACTGGGAAGTCAGAGAAAAGGGGGCCTTGGAGACAGGTTCAGGGGTGATCCCTGGACAAGCTGCCATTGCCTACTGTTCCCCTGGCTGCATGCTTTCTGGGGAGCCTTAGAGTTTAGGAAGAAGTAAAAAGTTCATGTACAACAAGAGGCATAAGCATACACCAGATCAGTGGTTGGAAAATTGTGGTTCATGAACCAATGTGGCTCTTTGGCCCCTTGAGTGTGGCTCTTCCAAAAAATACCATGGCTATTTTGAAGAAGTGGCATTAGAAGGAGTTTAAGTTTAAAAAATTTGGCTCTCAAAAGAAATTTCAATCATTGTATTATCAACAATTTGGCTCTGTTGACTAATGAGTTTGCTACCTCCGCCCTAACCTGTTTGGCTCAGGGGACAGAGCATCAGCCTGTGGACTCAAGGGTCCCTGTTTCCATTCTGATCAAGGGCATGTACTTTGTTGTGGGCACATTCCCAGACAGAGGTGTGTAGGAGGCAGCTTGATTGATGTTTTTCTCTCATTGATGTTTCTAACTCTCTATCCCTCTCTCTTCCTCTCTGTGAAAAATCAATAAGATATGTTAAAAAAGTAAAATATGTGTGCTTGAGAAAGTCTTTCGTAGGTTATAACCTGAAGGATGCTTTATCATCATCATCACACTCAACTGCCTATTCGGAACTACTGTTCCCCCCAAAATGTTTAAACATTCTGTAATGCATTGTAGAAACCTTATTTGAACTAAAATGCTATCGCATTTTACTTTCTCAGAGCCACAGAAGTATAGTTAATTACCAGGGATGTGCCTCAATTCAACTGTCATTTTTTTCATGGAAAATTTATTATTTTTATTATCATTATTACTATTAGCAAAGATTATTTAAAAATATTGTTGAAAGTATTACATATTTCCTCCTTTTACCCCATGAACCCCTTTTAGCAAACTCCCACCCCCACCCCAGGACTTCACCACTCTATTGTCTCTGTCCATGGGTTATGCATATATGCATGCAAGTTCTTTGGTTGATATCTTCCCATTCACCCAACCTCTCATGGGCCATTTTAATGCGTCTAAATGAATGAGTGAGGCTTAGATTTCCCAAACTTTTCACTTTATAATTATGGCTTCACAAGCCTCTCTGACTGACTTCATGATCTGTTTTTTGTTTTTTTTTTTTTTGTTTTTTTTTCTGAACTTGCTACCTATTCTGTTCCATATTCCTTTCCTCAATGACTTAACCTCTACAGAATCTGAGAACCCTCCTCAGATGTGACTCAGGTAGACCACCTTCACCTGTGTACTCTGATCAACCCCCTCAGTCCTGTCATTGAAAAGGTGATTGGCAGGCATTAATTTGCAGACTCTGATCTACCTCATTGAAACCTATAACCATTTCACACTGCTACTCAGATATTATTGGCACTGCAAAGATTAGGAAACAATTTCGTGGTACCAGTTGTGATTAATGCTTTAGGTTTGGTGCTGGGCTGAGCTGGAGGGAGCCGAGGAGCACAAACATGGCCCTCAGTGGGTGCTCAGAGGCTGAGCCCGGACAAGTGAATGGAGAAGTGGCCCCACCAGTAGGTTTCCTGAAATAAAGTCCTGAGGAGGGAAGTCTTGGGCAGTTACTGCTCACACATTTTTCTTTACCCGTTAACTCTAGCAACTCCCTGATAGCTATCCAACAATTTAGAGGGCTTTCTGTTGTTGCTTTTAAGAAGACTTGATTTTTGCTGAAAACAGTTTTGCTCAGTGGTTAGAACGTCAGCCTGAAGACTGAAAGGTCCCAGGTTCGATTCTAGTCAAGGTCATGTACCTTGGTTGCATGATAGATGATTCTCTCTCATTGATGTTTCTAACTCTCTATCCCTCTCTCTTACTCTCTGTACTTTATTTTTTATTATTTTTCTTGATTTCTGAGAAAGGAAGGGAAAGAGAGAGAAACACTGTTCAGATGTTCTCCTGTTAGAAATAAGGTGAGCCCCCAATTCAGGGGTTGTGATAGAATAGAAAACATACTCGGGAGCCAGGCCGCTAGGCAAACATATTTACTTCTACATAGAAGGGTGCACACACAAGGTCTGGAAGCACATGCACACCAAACAGGCAGTCTGCTTGGATTTATAATACTTTATGTATGTGACCTGTCCTTTACTTTGATTGGAGCTGAGGCACACAGTCTTTCATGATTGGCTAATTCAAAGGGAGGAGTAGGCCTTTGCTGTTTCAAGATGGCAGCCCCCAGGGGAACTGCAAGACATGTGGTCATCATAGCAGCTTCCAAGTCATACAGTCCAAAATGGAGGCTGTCTAAACTGCTATTTGACAAAAAAATATTATTTGTTTATTCTCACATTCCCTACTACCTGGACATGTGTCCTGACCAGTAATCCAACCATGGGCTTTCTGGTACAAAAGATGATGTCTAACCAAGTGAGACACACCAGCCAGGCTGGGAGATTTCTTATTAAAAAAAAAAAAAAAAAAAAGAATACCAAAAAGTCTACTGTGAATTTTACACTAGCTTTTGAGGGGGAAGAACCCGCTACACCAGGACAGGGCACACATTTGTGCATGATCTTAAAACTTGGGGAGGTGAGTAGGCTCAGGGACCCAAATATTCTGACAACCCCAAGACCTGTTGTGAGGGGTGAAAGTGAATGGCCCTCTATAGATAGGAGGTCAAATATGTTATAAACAGCTGCTGAGCCAGGGTGACAGAGCTCCAGAGTAAACTATACCCCTGGTAGAGGGGGTGTCTTCCAGTTCTCAGGGATTGAGTGCATTGGGGAAACAAGGGAGAGAAGACCTCTGGACCCTGGTTGGATCACATGCTGCCAGAGGAAGTATTGGCTTCCCAGGGGGTTCCAGCTTCAGCACTGCTTTTCTTGTCAAGGCCCTTGTTATTTGCATGTAAATACTTTTCTGTTAACACTTTAATATTTTACCACAAGATTAGAGGTAACTTTGAATTGATAGTTTAGGAATATAGACTAACAATGTTAATTTATTAACAAGGTCACTCTTATGATATACTTTCCCCTTCAGTCTCAGCAGCAGAAGAAGGGGAGGATTTGTTATGCTCCCTGGAATAATAATAATAAGGTTAAGCCTTTGACTCTTGAAGGGAACAATTAAAGCAGACTCCTCCTCCTCCTGTTTCTTGCCAAGATATATATTCTTCAGCTTAATCCTGAAACAATGGCTCTAGAAAACAGATGGAGAAATATGAACTCTGCATTCCCCCTGCTTTTTCCCACCACAGTGTTTGTCCTCCTCAAATTTACCTCAATGTCGCCAGCAGTTGAAGATTTCCTATTAGGAACTTGTGGGAAAAAGCCACTTAGAGGAAAATACATAACAATAGTTACTGATTCATGCCATTCTCCATGTCTCTCACCGATATAGTTCTGGTCTAATTCAGACTATTTAGGAACCTGGGTCCATATCTCTGAGCAAAATCACCACAGACCTCGGACCTTGAAATGATTTCATGCATCCTGGGCTTCCAGTTCTCTGTGACTGTTTAGAATGGCCCTGCGGTGTCTCTGGGAGACCTAGGTATGTGGCTTGGCATGGGGTATAAGCAGGATTTTCAGTGTTGCTTATTGCATTTTTAAGCGTGTGCAGTGTGGAGAAAGGGGTCACATGCATGGCATTCCTGCATACTCAAGAGACATAAAGTAACCACAAAAGATGCTCTGAAAATTAAATCTTTAACTACAAATGGATTAGAGTAGATAGTCAGGTCCTAGGCTAGTATATTCCTTGACAAAGACCAACATAGATCTTTCCTGTGCCCAATTGTCTTTTTGTCTCTCAAAAGTCTGGGTAACTTGTGACTTCCACTTTTTGCCCTCTACATCCATCAGGGCACAAAAACTACACCAGAACATTCCCCCTATGTTATGTTATCCAGTCAATCGCCAACTTTTATTTATATTAAACTATGCTGTATCCATCCACCCAAGTAAAAGAAGAACATGTCCATAATTTCACTTTTCATCCTATCCCAGATGTTTCTCCCTTTCTTTATCCCACCTCCCAATCTACCACCAATGGATTTCATGTAATCCAATTCCATCTCTTTCCTTTGATTGGAATGAGTAAATACACATGTGAGCTGCCATTCTTTGGAGCATTAACTCAATTATTTGAGGTTCTGCTTTCCATCATATGTTGACACTTTGGCTCAAGTAAACTCAAAAAATTCATTACAATGTTGTTGTTTTTTTGTTGTTTTTTTTAGTTGGTTTTTTTTAGGATAACAGCAGCAAGAACTTAGCATTCTTTTTGGGGTCACCAACTTACACCCAAACCTTCATCCATCCTCTATCCCTGGCTTCAGCACATCTCTCAACCCCACCACTGTGATGACAGAATGGCACACATTGCTTCTTTAAAGTGACATCATTCAGATGTTTGATGCTATTTCAGATATGCATACCCTGATGACCAGCGTAGTTTCATGAAAGTCCTCAAAGTGAACTCAGAGGTTTACGTCTCTTGACTTTCATGATTTTGTGGGGTTTTCCAATTCAAGTGAATAATGAATCATTTTCAGGGATCACCTCTGGTGGCTTACAGGAAGAGGAAGTTCCTCTACTACTCAAATTCTACTTTAAAAATCACAAGACTCATATTTACCTGGATATTCCACTTTCATGTACCTTCCTCTGACAAATCTATTTTGGAAGAAAACAACATCATGATTATTCATCACAAAGACCACTCTCTCTACAGATTTATTCCTTCTCTTTTGAGTGAGATGCTAACTTTTTGAGGACAGCAACTCTGCCTAGTCCTTTGATTCTCCCATAGTCCTAAAGTAGGACCTTGCATGCATCTGGCAATGCATTTTATTGGCTGTTTCAGTTAACATTCAGCAGAGAATTCCCAATAAAAACTCTTAGAAGTGGAAAATAAAATGAAAGTGTCTACCAGAAACCTATGCAGCAGTTTGGTTTTAGGTCAAGAACAAGAGTAGGCTGCCCTTTATCACTGTTACTATTCATCATTGTCGAGGAGGTCCTAATCAATTTAATAAGAAAAATGAAGTACTGGAAAGAAAGAGACAAAGCATATTTGCACATGAGATGATACACAACCTAAAAAGCCCAAGAGCATATATTAAACTTTTATTGGCAGTAATATGATAATTCAGTAAGATGGCTAAATCAAGACATGCAAATCTCAATAGCTTTCCCACATACTACAAAAAAGTAAATAAAAAAAGAAAGCCTATTTGCAATATATATCAAATATATAAAGGAATAAACTTGACAAAAATGTGTAAGAACCATTAAATCTCTTGTTAAGGACTTTAGAAAGAATACACAAAGTGTGGCACCATATTCCTAGAAGGTATTAAAGATGCCAATACTCCTTAAATCAATCTACAAATGCAATGTAATCCTATTCAAATTCCGATGTAATATTTAAACAAAATCTGACCAACTGACATCTGGTAGAGAAAATATGGAATGAAATGTATGAAAAAGATACAAAAGGAGGAGTTTAACTTCCAAAATGAGTTTGAAAAGGAAATTAAATTATATAGTGACACTGGCTCTAGCCAGTTTGGTTCAGCGGATAGAGCATTGGCCTGCAGACTGAAGGGTTCTAGGTTCCATTCTACCTGAGGGCACATACCCGGGTGGGAGGCTCAATCTCTAGTAGGAAGTATGCAAGAGGCAGCTAATCAATGATTCCCTCATCATTGATGTTTCTCTTTCTTTCCTGCTCCCCTCCTGTCTGAAATCAATTTATATATAGACCTCCCAGAGATATTCCTACTGGTACAAAAATAAAGATAACTGGGTAAACAGAGTAGAGTACATACAGAAAGAGGTTTCAGATCAGTGAAGAAAGAATGAGATATTCAATAAAACATTTTAAGACAATTGAATCTTCATTTAGGGGGGAAACTGAACTACAGGAAAAACAAATCAATTTTTTTTCAATTTGAAAAAAAAAGTTATAAAACGAACAAGAAGAAAATATCAGACTACCTTCATACTGTAAGGTAAAAAGGCCTCACTGACAACATTCACATCCTGTAAGCCATGAGAAGACCAATGGTTATGGTCACACACTGTCTACATACATCCTACTCTTCATAGCCCTTGCCCTCTTCCACCCTGGATTGTCTTCTTCCTGTTGATTTATGGAACTCTTTTTATATTAAACTGATATCTGGTAGAGAATCAGTGCACAAAATCTGTGCATGGGGGAGGGTTTCCCTCAGCCCAGCCTGCACCCTCTCCAATCCAGGACCCTTAGGGGGATGTCTGACTGCCAGTTTAGGCCCAGATAGACATCCCTCTCACAATCCTGGATCACTAGCTCCTAAATCCTCATGTGCCTGCCTAATTCAACCTAACTGCCCACCACACTGGCCTGGTCACCCCCAGCTGCCCTCCCTGCAGGCATAGTTGCCACCAACTGGCCCACACAACCAGTCTGGTCACACCCAATCCCCTCCCCCCCCCCCCGCACTGTCCTGGTCACCCTTTACTGCACCCTCTGCCTGAATGTTCAAACCTAACTGCCCCCAACCCCTCTGGCAACCTGATCGATTTGCACTGCCCCACTCTGCTGACCTGTTTGCCTCCAAATGCTACCCTGTGGGCCTGGTAATGAACACAGCCTTCTGTTCCATCCTTCGGTGGCCTCTCACTAAGCCCCCTGCCAGCCTGGTTGCACTATACAGATTGGTAGGTTGTTATTTTGCTGGTTTCTGATTGGATGATCACTAAGCCATTTATATAACTTAATCCTTAGCTTTCATTGAATGTCAATATTTGAAATATATCCCAGTGTTCTTTTTGTTGTTAATCTTCACCTAAGCAGTTTTTTTTTTTTTCCAGAGAGTGTAGAGGGGAGGGTCAAGGAAGGAAGAAATAGAGAAATAGGAATGAGAGACATACATCAACTGGTTGGCTCCTGCATGGCAGCTGCCCTGCAACCAAGGTATGTGCCCTTGACCTGGAATCAAACCTGTGAAATTTGGCTGCTCAGATTGATGCTCTAACCACTGAGCAAAAGTGGCCATGGCCCAAGTGTTTCTGTCTTAAAGGAGATAGAATAGTGGAGTAAGAAGTACAGACTTGACAGTCAGGAAAACAGGGTCCTGCTTTTGACTTAGCCACTGGGAACTTAAGTCAATCTCTTTGATCTATGGAAGAAGGCGGTGCTGTCTTCCTCACAGGATTGTGGGAACTTAATCGCTCAATATGTATACGGAAAATTCTTCATTTTCTGCTTGGCATCAACGAGTGCTAAGTTTGAAATGATGTCACAAACAAGGTGTTCAGATCTATCAAATGTTCTGCCTCTGGTATCAGGCTCAAAAAGTTATTTCCCACCACCAGATTATAAATATATTGCTTCTATTTTCTTTCAGTACTTATAATGGTTCTACATTTTTTTACATTTATATCAATATCTTTGCTTAAAATGAGAAGTATAGATCTGCTATTATATCCTCCCTCAAAAAGGTAGCTGTTCTATACTCCTTTTTTAAAAAAAAAATTCTTCCACATATTAGAATGTTAAAATGTGACATTTCAAAAGACTAAGACCACACAGATCTGAAATCACTTGGTCTTTACACACCTCTGCTCTTTTAAATGATGTGTTCACCTCGGTATTTATCTCTTGGGGACGAACATTTTTTAAAAAATTACCATATTTTTAAGTCCTCATGGGGGGGGGGATACTTTTCAATTGCCTCAAAAAAATGATGACACAGTTCACAAAAGGACTAGGACGTGGAGGTCTGTAAGAATCAGGGAAAGCATCATGAAGACCAGGGAACTTGAGCTAGTTTTTGAGATATTCACAGGACTTCCCCAGGTGGAGCAAAATAAGGGGATTTTAGATGGGCAAAGGCCATCAAAAAGTGGGAATGGGCCTGTTGTGGCTAGGGTATGGTGAGGGGTGGCTTTGTCTGGAAATGGGTGCTGCCATGACTGTTGAAAGGGAAAATAAAATCTATTAGGTTGTATTAGAAGGGTGGAGTCCAAATTGTCAGCTGATTACATCACTCTTTTAATGTCAGTAACCTGCCTGTAGGGAAAGTACACAATTAAGTAATTGAACAAAAGGGACACAGACAAGCTCTAGGAACAGGTGACTCTAACATGACAAGCTTTAGAGAAGCCTGCTGCAGGATGTAGACTGTAGTGTTTTAACTGAACCTACTTACCCCATGCCTTACAGCCTGGAGAAGAAAGCTGCTAAGTAAACCTTATGAAGTGACAAGATCACACTTTTATCATTTTGCCATGTCCCGTCTGCTAGGTAGACATAGCTCCAGGAGGGTGGTTATTCTACATCTCTTCTCATTTCAGCCCACAATGAAAGAAATCAATGGTAGGAAGAGATTAATGAGTGTATCACTTGACATTTTTCATTTTGAGTTGAAGAAATTTTGCTATGTCAATTCTGGCCTATCAAACTTAAGTTTCAAAAGAGTCTAGTAACTTATCTTTATTCCAATTCCAGAGAGATCTCTGGGATTCATATTAATTTTAAAACCATAAAATATAAATGTGTAATCAAAGAAAAAAAAATCATATCACAGTGCTCTTTTATAAAGAGGTGCATCTAGTAGGCCTAAGTGGGATAGTGGCTTTGATTTTCAGGTTGTGAGTTCTGAACCTTCTCTGGAATGTATATTGGAAATCTGAATTAATTGTTGTCTTACCACAATGCCACAAAATATTATGAAACAAAACACTACTACTGCAATCACAGGTGATGCAATTATTATTTCTTCATATTTTATGTAACGAGGCACTTCTTTTCTGAACTGAAAAAGAAAATAACATTTATGAAAACACAAAACCAAAGAGATGCATGGGAAAAAAATAACTATTATGTAGCCTATTCTAGAGAATAGCTAACTATTCATAACTATTATTCTAAAATCCCACTCTTCCAGGGGAATATCTAGCATTTAGGTCTTCACAAAATTACAAAATCTCATGTGTTATGTAATCTGAGAATCATCATGGTCTTGTACAATTTACTTATTTTGGGTGTTGTATATCTTCTCCTCTACCCTAGAACAGTGGCATAATTCCTAAATGAGCAAAATGGGAGATCACTATTTTAGCCAAAGTCATATGGTGAAGACAAAATTCCGACTAAGTGCCCCTGGTCTTCCTGCCTGAGAACTTTCATGGCATGTCCTAAACTGATTCAAAGTCAGGACCAATGTTTCAGGACCTGTCCTCAACCTCATGTGATTCCTTCTTTGCTTGTTCCCCGGGGGCTTGCATCCTCTCATTTTTCCATTGTTCCTCATCCCACTCTGGGTTGGATAGCTTTACTTAATGCTGCTCAGTGAGCACTCTCAGTAGAAGGCCTGTTCCAGAAAATAGAGTTTCCTTGGTTAATTTTTGAAACTTGAATGGTTAAGTTCAGGTTTAAATGAACGAGTCCCTCTGGTTTTTTTGTTTTTTTTCCCCAAATGATTCAGGGGCATATGTACTTCATATACATTCAAATGAAAGAATTTAATGAGTGCTAATAGAGTTGATTCTGTATCTTCTAAATTGGCCTCCAAGAAATAAGGCAACAGGTAACTTAGTGCACTAACAACATGACTTTTATCTTTAAAGTCTAGCTGCTCAATCATAAGGGATGAGGAAGTGTCACTCTTTTTCTTTGAGGGTGGCCTCTCTGGCCCAATTATGAACTCAGTGCTGGTGTTCTGAAGGTCTTGTACTACTTTTCTGAGCAGTCCTTCTATTAAGAATTCTTCATCTACCAAAGAAGAAGAAATCACATTTGATATTGAAAGACTCATAGGACAGCTATTCCTCTGAGCTTAGCCATACATCCAAGTCACATATATGGAATCCGCAAATATTTGAGTACCATTAAGAGGAGAAAATAAAACCCAACTTAAATCTATGATTGTTGATACAATAAAAGGAGAAAATGTAAATTTTTAAAAAGGGTTTATTTTAAAACATTCCAGCCCTAGCTGGTTTTGTTCAGTGGATAGAGCCTGTGGCAGGAAGGGTCCCCAATATGATTCATTTCAACGCACATGCCCAGGTTTCAAGAATGATCCCCAGTAGGGCAGCCTATCAATGACTCTCTCATCAGTAAAGTTTCTATCTCTTTCTGGCTGTCACTTGCTCCCTGAAATAAATTAAAAATATGTTAAAAAAAAACATTCCATAGCATGACATATGGTAACTATATTTATGATTATTCCATTGGTCCCCAAGGCCAATTGCCAGTTACTGGAGAAAACCCACTCACTCAGACTCTCTGCACATCTACTATGACTGCTCACATTCACACACCCCATCCTGTCCTGCCTCAGATACGGAAGGAGCCTGAGGCTTCCTCTCTTCTCTCTTTAGAGTGCTTGTGTTCATGTCACCATCACAGATGACCATGATTAACACCCTCTGCTAACTGGCCCACATCTGGACACACCCTTCTCCACTAGCCCACTGGTTCCTTACTTGGGCCCTGCTTCCACATATGCCAGCCCCATAACGGAAGGCTCCATACAGAAAAAAAAAAGAATAAAGAAAAAACAAACAAACAAAAAAAGCAACAACATGTCTATCCTCTCTCTTTCCTTAAGACATAGGTAGGCACATGGTGGGTACTTTAAGAGACTTGCCAGGTTGTGTATCACTGAGGAAGGTTAAATACACTACGGAATAATACCTGGGGTTCTAAAACACAGAAGGGAAATAATGACTTTTGTCAGATGCCTACTTTGCTACCATTTCATGTCATTTCTTTTATTTTCAGCTTTACTTGGGGAACCATCCAAAGCTTCTGATTTATGAAGCTCAAGTGTACCGTTGTCAGCTGGTACACAGAACTTCCAGAAGAAGTAGAAGTCTTGCTGGTGGTGATGAGGGTCAGAGAAGGAGGGGACGTCCTGGGAAAGAGCCAGGGCTTGTGGAGAGCCCCAAACTGGAAACTGGAGACCTAGAGACCTGGGCACTAGGTGACAGCTTAGCGCTTTCTGATCTTCTTTCAGTCGCCTGTAAAAGGAGACTAAAATGCCTCTTCTGCCCAATTTGGTGTAGAAGGGAGTAATGCAATTATTCAAAGCATTGTTTTCAAAATTAAACAACACTGAGTTCATATAAGTAGCACAGATCACTGATGGGAGCCGGTATTTGAGCTATCTGGGCATGAAAGCACACTTTGGAAGTGATCGAGTGTTGGGAGGGTAGAAAAGCTTGTGCTTCAGAACAAGTTGAGAGATGGGCAGTCTGAGAATAAAGAGCCCTCCATGCCTTAGACTCATTGGGTAGAAGCTTCTGGTGATGGATCCAAAATCCTCAGGTTCCACATAAATCTTACATAAAACAGCATAGTTTGTAGTCTATTCATAAGCTTGCAAAGACAAACAAAATAACAATGTATCTAGAAGTGGCTACACTGCAAAAGGCAATGAAACCAAACACACGCAAAGTGGGTCACCACCTGTGACCCACTAATGAACAATTGCTCATTTGGAAGTGAAGCACTCAGCAGAGAGCACAGCACACACTAGAGGCCATTACTGTTACTATCCTTCCCTTTCATCTGACTTTTAGCAAAGAGTAGTGCTTAAAATGTTAGAGCTGAACTCTGAGTAAATGAATAAAAATAATACAGTTGATTTATTTGCTTAAAATGTAAATTCAAGGATTTCAAATAAATGAAAACATAAAATAAAAATTAAAAATTTATCATTGGGCAATTCAGACTCACCACAAGGTGTGTGGGTCAGACATTTGGTGTCACAATGCATTTTGACTGACTTGGCAACAGCCTCGATATCAGTTTTAAATTGGCAGAGGCAGCAGCCCAAATGGGTAGGTAAGATCCTATAAATGGAAACACAAATAATGAAATTTTTGAAAAAGGTGTTGCTTAGAAAATAGTTTTTCAAAAAGTTAAACATACCCCTACTGTATGAAGCCATTCCACCTTCTGATATTTATCAAGAGAAACAGAAGTATATTTCCATAAACAGATTTGCACATAAATATTTATAATAGCTTTAATTGTGATAATAAAAAATGGGAACAACTCAAATAGCCATCAATGTTCAAAAATACTGATATATCCATATATAATGGAGCGCTATTCAGTAATAAAAGGAAATGAATTATTGATATGCAAAACAACATGGACTAATCCTATGTAATGAAAAGCCTAATATGCAATTGGACCCAACAGCAGGATGACCCATCACTTTTGTGTGCACTGACCACCAGGAGGTAGGAGTTCAACACGGGAGCCGCCCATTGATGGTCAGTGCGCTGTCACAGGGGGAGCACCTCTCAGCCAGAAGCTGGCCTCACATCTGGGGAGCACAGAGGTGGTGGTGGAAGCCTCTCTGCCTCAGGGCAGCACTAAGGATGCTCAGACTGCAGGGATAGGGCCTAAGCCCTGAGTTGGGCATTGCCGCAGGGCTGGGCTCAGAGGTCCTCCCCCTATCCCTCAGTGCACAGATTTCATGCAGCAGGCCTCTGGTCTTAAAAAATAGTCATCTGAGTAAAGGAAGCCTGTTAAATAAGAGTATATGGTATATAATTCTATTTATATAAAATTCTAAAAAATGCAAATTATCCTATAGCAGCACAAATCAATGGGTGTACAGAAATTGGGGAAGGGAAAGAAGTATAATAAATGGCAGAAAATGAAGCTTTTGGAGGTTATAAATAGTTTGATTTTGATGACTTCATAGTGTGTAGGAGGAAAACTTTCAGCCAATTGATGTGTCTCTCTCATTTTGATCTCTCTCTCTCTCTCTCTCTCTCTCTCTCTCTCTCTCTCTCCTCTCTCTCTCTCTCTCTCTCTCTCTCTCCATCACTCTCCATCCCACTACTTTCCACCCTTCCACACTCACTAAAAATCAATGGGGAAAATATATCTTGGTCTGAATTGAAAACAAAAAAAAGAAAATAAGGGTCCGGACTGCCGATGCAGGTTAGAGGTTAAACATCAACCTCTAAACCAAGAGGTCACGGTTGGATTCCTGGTCAGGGCACAGGCCCTGGTAAAGGCTCAGTCCCCAGTAGGATCAGTGCAGGAAGCGGCTGATCAATGATTCTCTTCTCATTGAGGTTTCTCTCTCTCTCTCTGCCTCTCCCTCTCTGAAATAAATAAAAAAATATGTTTTCGAAAAACTTCTGGTCTTCAGAGATATGTTTAGTAGAAGGCACAACCTGGGAAGATATTTAGTAAATGCATATCTTACAGAACGGACTTTATATAATAAAACCTTTAAACTCAACAAAATAAATACACAATTAAAATGGATTTGAACAGACACTCCATTGAAAGGGGTCTTTTCACATAGATATTCCAAATCATCAGCTATTAGAGAAATGCAAGTAAAGGCACAGTGTAAAAGAAATGCATTCAGTTAGAAAAGGTTAATTAAAAAAAACCACAAATATACGGATCAGGTGAAAATGTGGAGCAATTGCAATTCTCATCTACTGCTGGTGGGAAGGTAAGATGGCACAACCAATTTAAACACAGTTCAGCGGGTTCTTTACTAGTGAGATATACTCCCTGCATATGATGCAGCCACCCCCACCTTAGGTATTTTACACCAAAGCAATGAAAATATGTGTCCACACATAGACCTGAATGTGAGTATTTTTAGCATCTTCATAATAGCCAAAACACTAGAAACAACTCAAATATTAATTACCTGGTCACTGCATAAACAAACTGGCATATACACACAATGGAAATAGTTTGTGTATTCCCATCATTGCAGCAATGAAATAGAAATGTATTAATGATAGATGCGACAGCATAGATGGATCTCAAGAGGATTATGCTACATGAACGAATCCAAACAAAGAAAACCACATCCTACATCATGCATGTCAAACTCTCGGCCCACAGCCACATGCCTCATTTATTTGCCCCATTAGCCTTTGAGTTTCACATATTTGCTCTACATGATTTCATGTCTAAGACCCTCTGTAAAAGGCAGGACTATAACAGCAAAAACCAGACTTGTGCTTGTCAGGGCCTGGAGGTGGGAGGAGAAGCTGACTGCAAAGAAACATGAGGGGCCTTTTGGGGAAGAAAAAAGTATTCTGGATCTCTAATGTGATGGTGGTACAGTTATCAAACTACACATTTATCAAAACTCTCTAACTGCACACTTTAAAAGATTGACTTATATTGAATAAAAATTATACCTCACTAAAACTGACCTAAGAAAATAAGAAAGCACACCTAAAAGAACTAAGTGAAAATAAACATAAGAAAAAAAAATGAACTTACAGGTTTTCTAATTCAGGAGTTGTCATGAGAATGTCATCAAGTATTGTCAATGTCACCTATGTTGTTCCTAGGTCTCTGAGGGAGAAAGACCAAATGGGCATGGTATGAACCCAAATATAAAATGTCTACTCTTAAGAAGACACAGAACAGCATCTGTTTACTTAAGTCCTGACTTCTCTGTCAAGCCATCTCCACAACTCATGGTGCTTTTCTTTCCTTTCCATAGATGATCATTGTAGAGAACTCTTCTTGAGGAAATATAAATTTATTTGCATCGTCAATTTGTCACTTTGGTGGACAGTACAATCTGATATTTTGTTTCTGTGTTTCCATCATCCTACTTATCATTCTCCATTGCAGCCACTATTTTGATCACTCTTTAAAAAATAACATAATGTACAACTTATTCTTTTTTCCTCTGAGATCCACGGTATTTCTACATGCATCCACATGTTTCATGTCTGAGTGAGTTCTTCATCACCACTCCCTTTCTCTGCCGGCTGCCTTGCCCTTGTACAGTCTCCCTTTGTCACTTTTCTGAGTCAATAAATCATTTTCAATAACAAATTGAAATGTTACATAATAAGGTTTTTTATGTCAAAATGCAAAATAGTTCATCTTTGAGAAAAGTAAGAAGGGTCAAAAATCATCTCATAAGCCATGAAATTGTTGCAATACTTACAAATATTTCAATGCTGGCAAATTAAAAAGATATGGATCTTGAATCATCATCAAGGAATTATGATGGAGTCTTCTGGAAAAAGGCAATAGAATTTAAATTGCCTATATTTTTAATAACTACCATGAAATTTATATTCATTTTGTTGGTTCAAAAAGTGAAGATTGAAAAAAAATAATTTCTATTTCCAGAGATCACCCTTAGAATCTGTAAAGCATTCTCTTTTGTTGTTGTTAATCTCACCTGAGGATATTTATTCCACTGCCTATTTTAGACAGTGAGAGACAGGAAAAAATAAAAGAACATTGCTGTGAGAGAGACAGATGCATTGGTTGCCTCCACCACAGGACCAACCACAGTCTAGGATACAACCTTGACCAGGTATTTAACCCGTAGCCCCTTGTTGTATGGGCCAATGCTTCAACACTGTATACCAAGGGCCACAGCTATAAAGGGCATTTTTTTTGGGGGGGGGGGCGAGAACTACCCAAGACTCTAAATCATAAAGTGGAGAAGATAAAGTAAAAAGGATGAAGTGGATAGCAAAGGAAATTATACTGAAGAACCTTTCAGCATGAAAACCTATTAGTGACTATGCTGATAGGAAGCTCCTGCTCTAAGGGAAATACCATGTCTAATGTCCTCATAATTCAAGAGGCTTTTCTTTCATCTCCAGAATTTTTAAAAAATACAGTTTAAACCACGCAGTTAAATAGAATAATAGAACAAATAAGTTGGTTTTGGAGCCACAAAATGGGATAGATCTAAGAGGAACTGGTGAAAGCCATGCTCCTGTCACATACTCCCATGTATGTGCTTGCATCACAGGCTTTGTTATAATGGGTGTAAGCACCTATCTACTTATCAGTTTCTTGGACTGTTCATGCCTGATAGTTAGTAGGTATTTAAAAGGTGGCTGTTTAAAAAAATAACATTTTGATTGCATATCAATAAAAGAAATAAATTTGTTAATTGACAGAAATTTTATTCCCAATGCTGAAATAAAATTTCCTTTTAATTCTCACCCCATTCGCAATTCTTTAAAACAAATAAGCCCATGCCAAATGTTAAAAAAACATTATTTCGTTAAGCCATACTTTTCAGAGTTCAAACTAAGCTCATACCCAGCCAACCAACCACTGTATGATGTTGTTACACATAGCTTTTACATGTGTTCATATTCCATTTCACTTACAACTTGTGTAATAGCTGCATTCCATGCCAGGTCTGACATGTTCCAAAGTTCACTTTTGTGATTAAATTACAACCAAGATTTCTATTAAAAAAAGATACAAGCAAATGAAGATGAAAAAAATTCTTTCAGATCACTTATCCTTTAGCACAGATTCTAAATGATATATGATAAAACAAACTCAATACTCTCTGTATACACTAAAAATTCTCACTGTGGGAAATGTTTGCTATGGTTTATACTTTTATGTTTATACGTGTGGTGCATTAGATAAAAAAACACATGCTTGTATTAACTTATCTATATGTCTCTGAAATAAGGTTATACAACCTGGACACTATTGTCATTTTGGGCTAAAAAATTCTTTATTCTGGGAACTTGTTTTCATTTGTTTTCAACAACAATTCTGGCCTCTGCCACTAAATGCCAGCAGCAAATCTACAGGACTGACAACTAAAACTCTCTTTGGATATTGCCAACTGTCACTTAGTACAAAATCACCCAGGTTGAGAAGTACTGTTATAGAATGGTCCATTGTGTTTTCAACTTTTTGAGGAGACTCCATACTGTCTTCCACAGTGGTGGCACCAGTCTGCATTACCTCCAACAGAACATGAGGGTTCCTTTTCTTCACATCCTTGTCAGCACTTGTCATTTGTTGATGATAGCCATTCTGACAGGTGTGAAATGGTATCTCAAAATTGTTTTGATTTGCATCTTTCAGATCAGTGGTTGGCAAACATTGCTCCCAAGCCACAGGCTGCTCTTTGGCCCCTTGATTGTGGCTCTTCCACAAATTGCCACGTGTGGGCGGTATTCAAATACACTGGCCAGGCTGAAAACCAACTTTCTGTTTCTGTTTGCATGCCCCCAAGCTGCAGTTTGCAGACCACTTTCTTAGATGATTAGTGACTTTGAGCATGTTTTCATATGTTTATGGACCTTCTGAATATCCTCTTTTGAAAAGTGTCTTTTTAGACTCTTTACCCATTTTTGATTGGATCATTTATCTTTCTTATGTTAAAGTGTATGAGTTCTCTGTAAAATTTGGAGATTAAACCCTTATCAGAAATATCATTGGCAAATATGTTCTCCCATGCAGTGGATTTTCTTGTTTTGTTGATGGTTTCCTTTGCTGTGCATATAGAAGGGTTCATTCTGAATGTGAGAGAATTCTCACACTAATCTATGCTAGAGAAAAATAGGATTTGCTACATAACTTTTGTAGCTTTCTACTAATAACATTTTAATCTTATTTCAAAATAAATAACAAAAAGTTTTACAGTTATGTTTTGTAAAATTTCTAAACACAACAAAGTTATATTTATATCTCACATAATGTGTAAAAGAGGTAATGATTCAAACACATTCTTTTCAATCGATTCTATTTTATTGCAGGATTAGACCCTGGAAAAAGAAAAATTAGTGCCTCACTTACTAGATATCTAATTAGAACAAATAACTGGTAGAGTTTAGAATACTATTGACTAAGTTGTTTTAGTCTAAATTCTAAACCTTAGGAATTGTAATTTGAACTATCCAGAGCCTTTATGCTCTTTTAAAGACTCACCTTCAGGATGTCTATAAATACAAGATACAACTGTAGATATTGATATATTTTGAAAGTAATTATTCCTGAGAGCAGAATAATTGAT